>CM074442.1:21318296-22698296 GCA_037101425.1 Elopichthys bambusa
ATTATGAATGTTGAAAACAGTTATGTTGCTTAATTTTTTTTTTTTTTTTTCTGGATGTTCAAAAGAATCTTATTTGACTGCAAATTTTTAGAACACTAGTGTATGTAGATAGTTATGAAAGTGCCAGCCTAGTTCTGGTAACTGATAGTACATAGTGGGGATTTTTCACTGTTTATATATTATGATTTGGTGGTGGACATACAGGACATATGTAAATGCTACGTAGTGATATGTAAATGTTATATCACACAATGCAACGTGTTTGACTTGTTATTAGATATTACCTAATTCTAGGCTCATGACTTCATTGGACTACTAAAATTTAGGGTATTTTACCCACACATATTGGATTAAATAATCGCAAAAATATTGTATACTACACATTGTTTCACACACTACTGCATAATGTAGTATGCAGTATGTAGATATTCTAGACACTAATTTTGTCAATGCTAATAAAAGCCACTATTGCTTTCTGTAGAGCTGCCTTTGAAATTTTCGAACTTTGCAAAGTTGATGGTTATTACAATGAACTGAACTAAATTGAGCTGAATAATGACACTATTGTTTTAAATCAAAAATGAATGTGTGTTATAATTGATGAAGTTTGAAACATCAACACGGTCATTCAATCAGCATTGAACAGACTTGAGCTGAATATTGAAAATATTGGTCTTCTGTAGAGCTGCTTTAGAACTGAATTTACTTTATTTAATCATTTATGAACTTTGCAGCCATTATTGAACTAAATTGAGCTGAATAATGCTTTACAGCTGAAATGGAAGTCATTTCATAATTGACGAATTTTGTCACACTGTTATTTTTCAGTTTATTTCTGTGAAGCTGCTTTTAACGTGCCCCTATTATGCTTTTTACCTTTCGTGCAGTGTGTAATATAGCTGTTTGTGAATGTAAACAATCTGTACATTTTTTAAAGATCAAAGTGCACGATAAATAAAGTTATTGTCTCCTAAAAGAAAGAATCGTTTCTGAACTGTCTGAAACGAGTTGTCAGTAATTATTTTTTGCACAACCCTACATAGGGTCCCTGTGGTCTTCATTGTCTGCCCGCGAACAACGTCTACTTTGACCTGCCTTCAAACACTGTAGATGTAGCTGAGGCCTGGAGAGTTTGGTTCAGGTTGTCGACATATTCAGAAGGCGCTGTTTTTTTGAAGTGTTGCGAAAGCAAATCTACTTTGCATGCACTTCCAAAGAATGAGGACTCACGCTCGAATTGATATGGTAAAACTGACGCCATTGTTACTGTTCATGTCACTGTGTATACAAACGCTGAAGAAGCCTCCAGGTGTGCAATTCAGATATGGTAATGAGCGTTTCCGTGTAGGCTCTCAGAAAGGAGCAGTTTAGAGAGACCAGATCCTTTAGCGAACTGTTTCAGACAATGTGAGAAAAGAGGTGATGCTTCAATGTGTATTATGAGAACATTAAAGTGTTTTATGATCTTGTATACAAGTAAACCTATTGTAAGAGACCTCCAAAACAAAATAGGAACCTTTAAAATAGCACAATAAAGGCCACTTTAAACAATCTGTATTGTATAAAGCGCTATACAAATGAATATGACTTGAACAGCTTCCTCAATTTGACCATATACTTACAGCAGCCCAGTGGCCTCATCTCAGCGTTCTGTGTGTACACCTGTGAGATGTCTGCAATGCGCTTGCACAACATGTCCACTGGGATCTCATAGCCGTATTTATACTTCCAGTTAGCAGCTTCATATCGCGCTCTCTGCACCTGCGACCTGCTGTCAGCTTCAGAGAGAAACAGAATACATCACATGTGGTGTAAATTAATACATAGTTTTACATTTCACCATACAAAAGGAGATTTTCCAAACTTAACATGAGCTGGACAGTTGCAGTGTACAGAGATAAGTTTACCTGTCATGCCAGACATCACACAGCCAATGTTTTCTGTTATTCTGAATAAATGAGTGACAGTGGACTCATCGAGAAGCTTATCCTGGTGATTAAAAGAGAACTGATTACTTACAGCATACACTAGTATTGCTCACACAACTGCCATTGAGTCTCTGAAACATTTGTTACATGGAAATATAAACACTTTTTTTATATATATATAGTAAAATTAAAGTTCAATTAAATACAAATTCAGTCTTTTGTTTAGCAATTTGGTCGACACACAATAAAAACAGACTTACTGGAACTTTCTTTTGAGTTATAACAACCGCACAGTCTTTCCCTCGAACAGCTAGTGATGTAAGACCTCCCTGATTAATGGCCTTGAATGCATATTCTGTGGAAAATAAAATTAACATTTCAACAATCATAAATTGTTCCTAAAATTACTCAATTTTATCAAACAAATCTTTTATTATTAGTCTTTTATTAATATACAAGAGAATATGTAGCCATACAAAAAAAAAAAAAAAAAAAAAATTGTATTTACTTCATTTTATTTCTAACCAAAATAATAAAATGTGTATTTTATTTCTAAATGTATACAGTTGTATGTACAATACACAATATATAGGGGCAAATAATTCAAAACAAATAGTGATTTTGTTTGCAAGACAGAACCTGGATTTTACAATGAGCTGCTCAAGCGAAACAGTTTGACATGTGAACAATATTACAGAAATATCTGCATACATAGTACACATAATTGTTAACAACCTAAAGTACATTTATCCATACTGATAAAAAACAATGAGTTCAGATGAATCAGTCATGTAAGTGAAAGCTAAAACGAGAACTGATAAATGTGTCGAAAAGCGAATTAATTTTAACAACATATTCCACTCATATTTTTTTTGCATCCGTTTTAAACAAATTAATGTTTAATGCTGCCATAAGCACAATAGTATGATCAAAGGAAAGTGCAGAATGAACCTGGTGCAAAATGACTGAGCATTTATTCTTTCGGTTTAATAAAGACACACTTTCATTGATACGCACCGACTTGATAAAGTCTCCCCTCAGGAGAAAAGATGGTGATGTGTCGGTCAAACCCCGCGCTCGAGCCTCGGGACATAATGCGAGAGATTTACTGTTTAATATTGAAGTTTGTAAACAGATCTAAACACACAGCTCTGTTGTACACCGGAAATGATACCACCGGCTCCAGCATTCATATCCGGGTGAAATGTCATGACGCGCCGCATTGGCCCTTGTGTGAAAAGTACTTGACAGTTTTATTCAGAGCCATAGTTTATATTTGTATAGTACGAATATTCTGCAAATAGCGCAATATATAAGCAGTTCATTTCATTGTGTTTTAGTACAGTTATTATTATTAAGACCATAGTATCACATATAAACCCATGACTGACCAGTTATCCAATTGTTATGAAAAACAAGTATTTGTGCCCTGAACTTTGGTCCAAGGAGATTTAGCATTTGCGACACTGCAGATTTGAACCAGCTAGCAAAAAAATCGTCAAGGCAGGAAGACATGAGTGTTTTCAGGATTTTTGATGTAGGGAAGGCAAACATAGGGTTATTTTTGAGTGCTGGATACAAACAGTAACATACAAAAATATATAGTATTTTGAGATTTACACAACTAGTATACGTAAAGAGCAAAAAAGAGCATGCTTTATTGGGCTACTATTTGTTTATAATTTGCCACCACCTGATTGTGATGAAAAACACCCTTTTCCTGAGAACACTGTACAAATTTTCAGTTAAAATCTATCTTTATAATAAAAAATGAAATGAAACCTTGCCTTGATGTATGCAATTAACTAGAAACCTACATGGATAACCCATGCTAGTGACATTTTTGTACAGAATACTTTATTCATTGTAACATCAAATAAACATTGCCTGTAAGTTCTTACAAACTTCTGGCACGCTCTACACTCCTTGTGTGCAAAAGCTTCCAGGTCACCAATATTCTTTGTTTCCATGCTGCCACTGCTTTCTTCAAATCTCACCAAAGATTTTCAAGGGGATTTAAATCTGGAGACTGAGCAGACCACTGAAGAACATTCCAGGACCGATCCCTGAACCAGGTTTTGGTAGATTTAGATGCATACTTGGGATCATTGTCCTGCTGGAATTCCAGTGAAGCTTCAGTTTAATCAGTGAAGGCATCAAAATCTTCGCCAAAATGGCCTGATACTTGATGCCAATCAAATGGTCAAGATTTTCACTTTCTGCAGCAACAAAGCACGCCATAACAAGACTGACCCAACTTCATGTTTAACTGCCTTTAACCTGCCTTTTTTGTGCCAGACATACTGCTGAACCATGGGGTCCAAAAAGTTCCAGTTTGGTCTTATCATTCCATAAAACATTCTTCCAGAAATCCACAGGCCTATGCACATTCCTTTAGCATATTCAAGCCAGCCTTTTACGTTCTCTTGGTCAAGAGCGGTGCTTGTTGAAGTGGGCATGAAGTCAATGCTTGTTTAGTGTTCTACTTTTAGACTGCACTGAATTTTTTTTTCTTCTGTTCATCAGATCATCTAGCAGGTCTTTGGCAGTAAATTAATGCTTTTTCTTCCAAGCCCTGGAAGGTTTGCTATGGTACCATATGTTTTACTTACAAATGATGCTGCCAACTGTGTCCCTAGGAACGTTTACCCCCAGTTTCTTGAAGCCTAGTCCCAGACTAAAATGCATGTTTGAGCTGTTTTAACTGAAAGCAGCACTGACACA
The DNA here is from genome assembly GCA_037101425.1 of Elopichthys bambusa. Taxonomy (NCBI): domain Eukaryota; kingdom Metazoa; phylum Chordata; class Actinopteri; order Cypriniformes; family Xenocyprididae; genus Elopichthys; species Elopichthys bambusa. The sequence continues at coordinate 21,322,949 of CM074442.1, forward strand.
CTGTAAAAAGTAATACGCTATATCTACTCCATAAAATTTTGGCACCAGATTACAAGCAATATTATTAATTAAATTCAACAAATAGAATGGAGTTAGAATTAATCAAATGAATTCCTTAAATGTCAACCATTTAAAACAAGGAAAATGTAAACAAAAATATCTGTATTACAGACATACGAATATGAATTAAGAACTCTTTATTTTTTATTGCCAACATTGAAGACACCTGATGATAACAAGCAGAATCACTGAAGGAAAGAGAAACACAAGAATGAACAGAGGTTTAGATGTTGATGTTGATTTTATTGAAAATGTTTGTGTGCACACCAGTAATGTTTTTTTTCTAGAGCATGTTTATAAAAGCTACTTAAATGTCCTAATTGTCTAGGAAATGTTCTAGTAGCCATAGCCTTCTTCTCTTAGCTTTTGTGAGAGCTCTTTTGTCTTGGCCTTATCTGCTACTCAACTTTATACATGCATCAAAACTGAATTTCCAAATTCCTTAAGGGTTAGTTCATCCAAAAATGAAAGTTTTGTCATTAATTACTCACCCTCATGTTGTTCCACACCCGTAAGACCTTCATTCATCTTCAGAACACAAATTAAGATATTTTTGATGAAATCTGAGAGGTATATGACTCGTCCATAGACAGTAATATAATCAACACTTTCAAGGTCCAGAAAGGTACTAAAAACAGCATTAAAAACTGTTGACATGACTGCAGTGGTTCAACCTTAATTTTATCAAGCGACGAGAATACTCTTTGTGCGCTAAAACAAAACAAAAATAACGACTTTATTTAACAATCTCTTCTCTTCCCTGTCATTATCCAGGTGACACAGTAAGCACAGTGAAGGCCTCCGTGCTTACGCTCGAATGGCAGCACAGTATTGGCCAAAGCTGATCACGTGAGTAGTACAACACGAGTCAGCCAATAATGAGTCAGCATTCTGACGTAAAACCTGTAAGCGCTGGACGTAAACAACGTATGAGAATGACAAAGAAGAGAAGATATTGTTGAATAAAGTTGTTATTTTTGTTTTGTTTTAGCGCACAAAAAGTATTCTCGTCGCTTGATAACATTAAGGTTGAACCACTGCAGTCACAGTGACTGTTTTAACTATGTCTTTAGTAGCTTTCTGGACCTTGAAAGTATTGATTATATTACAATTATATTATATACGATTATATTAAGTCATATACCTCTCGGATTTCATCAAAAATATCTTAATTTGTGTTCTGAAGATGAATGAAGGTCTTACGGGTGTGGAACGACATGAGGTTGAGTAATTAATGACCGAATTTTTATTTTTGGATGAAATAACCCTTTAACACAATTTTACTCTACCATACTAGTAAGTGATTTAAAAACAGCAATGATGAATAGGGGTTGAATAATTATTTATGACATAAAATCCAAAAATATTACATTACACATTGATATAATCACTTTTATTAGCCACTAAAGAGTTACAAAAAAAAAAAAAAAATTATATTTTTGATTGTAAGTGTATATATAAAATAAAAGTAGATAAGCAGTAGAAGAAACAATTGTACATTTGGCCAAGTATTTTTTAATTGATTTTAATTTAATGGTTTTTTAAGTCAGCACAGTAGCAGTAACTCAAGCCTCATTGTTCCTTGGTAAGGCAGAGCCATTTCTGAGGAACTTCATGTGTGGCTCTATCACTTGCATTCATATCGTAAGGAATGTGCCAGGAGCTACCGGAGGTCTGAACGATGGTGTCATAAGCAGAGATCGTCTGAAAAACAAAGTAAAGTCATCAGTCATACTAATGAGGCTTTTAGGCCTTTAAATACTATTGATTACATAAAGTCTCTCCATTCCTAAACCTACCTGAAATTGAAACCTTTTTCCTGGAACATAACCACTGATTACTAACTGATGTCCACGTTGCCACTTGAAGAAGAGGCGCCTGGTTGCGCTGTCTGTCAAGCAGGCTTTGTGGTCCCTCATCAGATCAGAACTTAGAAAATTACAGTGAACGCCAGAGTGCAAAGCAGCATACAGCAGAAATGGGTCATCTTCAGATCTGTGGCAGTCATCCAAGAAAAACAGTGTCTTTATCAATGTCTTTACTGTCAATTTTGATCAATTTAATGCATCCTTATTGAAAAGTATTCATTTCTAGAACATTATAAATGTCTTTACTGCCACTTTTAAACAAATGAATGCTTCCTTGCTGAATATAAGTATTATTGAAATTTGCATTTCTTACAGACGCGCTTAAATCCCTTAAATTGCTGCTTATGTAGGAAGCTCACTAGGTTTTGGAACAGGCTGTACATTATGTGAATGAGGAAAGGGGGGTGGGGGGGGTGGGGGGGGGGGGGGGGGGGGGGTCATACTAACATGTTCTCAGTGAAGAAGCAGTGGGCTTTCTGCTTGATCTTGTTCATGTTTTGTCTGCTCCAGTTCCGGGTAGGCTGTAGCATGTGCTTCCTGCCAAGGACCAGGATGTTCAGACCCTTCTGTTCCAGCTCCGATACAACTGCTAGCAACTGCAGAGATAAATTTACACTCTCAGTGACCTTTTTCATGTTAGAAATAAATGGAGGTCATACGTTTTTAATGAATGAGAGACCTCAGTTCATTCATCATTTGCTCTATAAAATGATCTGCGACTTGTGACTTTTTTGGAGGAATTTCCCTTGGCATTACAGATTAATTTCGGACCTTTAGCAGGTCAACTGTGGGAAAGTTATTCTTGCTTACATTGTTTTAGCCTACTTTAGTGCCACCCACTCATGCACACAGCAACAGGGGGGAGTTTCATGATTACACAGGAAGTTGTTTTTCCAATACCCCCTTACAAAGAGTGCGGTCAGTAAAGGTTATAAAAGCGTGCTAAAAATATCTTTGTATGTAGCTGTTCAGATTTAAGACCATGTACATGCATTAACTATATATAAGATCTGCCTAATTATTTTTAATACACGAATATATGTGATATTTAAAAAAAAAAATGTATGTGTAGATAATTGTTTTTCTCACTCTTTCTTCCAGGAGATACATAAGTCTTTTGTAGCCTGCAGCAGGAAGGCTACAAATTAAAATTAAATTAATTAAAATTAAATTAATTAAAATTGTATTTTTAGATGGAACTTTTCTAAAACCATGATGTTTGTATGTCAGTTTTCATTTTAAAGCATGTATATAACAATAACACACACACACACACACATACATATACACATATATATATATATATATATATATATATATATATATATATATATATATATACACACACATATACACATTATATATATATATATATATATATATATAAAAAACAATATAGATATTTAATGGATTTGAAAAATATTACAATTTAAAATAATAAAATATAATTTATTTCTGTGATGCAATGCTGAATTTATCATCATCATTACTCCAGTCTTCAGTGTCCCATGATCCTTCAGAAAACATTCTAATATGCTGATTTGTTGGAAACAGTGGATTCATTGATTAATAAAACATAGAAGATTTCTATTTTGAATAAATGCTGTTCTTTTTAAACAAAATAATTCTTTACTATCACTTTTTATAAATTTAACACATCCTTGCTGAATAAAAGTATTAATTTCTTTCAAAAAAAGAAAGAAAAAAAAAATGAATGACCCCAAACTTTTGAATGGTATAGTGTATTTTGTTACAAAAGATTTCTATTTTAAATAAATGCAGTTGTTTTATTCATCAAAGAATATTATTATATTAATATTATATTAAGCAACACAACTGTTTGCAACTGATAATAAATCAGCATATAAGAATAATTTCTGAAGGATCATGTGACACTGAAGACTGGAGTAATGATGCTGAAAATTCAGCTTTACATTACAGAAATAAATTATTTTTAATTAGTGTATTAAAATAGAAAATCATTATTTTAAATTGTAATTTTTTCACAATATTACTGTTTTTTCCTGTATTTTTTTTTTATTTAAATAAATTTGAAGCCCAAACTAACTTGCAGAAAAGTTTCATCTAAAATATACATACATGCAATAGTAATATGCAATACACACACTTATATATATATATATATATATATATACACACACACACGCATAGGACTCTTATCGCATCAACCAGTTGCATTGTATTAACCTTCTAAATATATTTCATACTCAAATTTAGATTACAGTAATGTCACCTACAGTATGAATATGCAAAGTAAGTTCTAATAAATTCCAGTCTATCTTGTATTCCTTGTTTTTTTATTTTTGACATAAGGAAGTGCTAATTGGGGAATTGCAGGTGTGATCATTTTTTGCTAATTCATGATAAGGAAGTAGATGGTGAGCCACAGATAGGCTGTTTCACTCTGGAAAGCACCGTACACATGATAGTGTCCTGTTTTACTATCTAACTTTAACCCTTTGCCTGTAATCATCTTTGCCTAAGGATTTCTAGATAAACAGACACTCTTCCTTCCAGCATGTTAGTCTTTGCACTCAATTTAATTTCCCTATGCTTCTTGCATACAGTTTGATTACTTAGCTTGTAAACAAAATATATAGCCTTTTTTTTTTTGACTACAAGTTAACTGAAGACCTAATTTTCACACCCAACAGGCCTTGCTTAGATTGTGCGCAGAGAAAACTGGTTAATACTAGCATGCCACTGAATGCGCCAGTTAGCAAGGAAGTGGGGTAAATGTTACCACCAAAAATAAACTTGACCACAAAAGACACATGTCTGACTTAAAATACAGGGTTAGTCATATCAAAATGAGTGTAAAATCCCCAGCGTTTGTGTTAAAATTGCTATGGGGCATGTATGTGTTAATAATGCATGACTGTGTGATGTGCAAATAAAAAAGAAAAGTGCAAATGGAAACCATGGCTGAGTGGGCAGAAAGAAAAAGGATCTAAAAAGGATCCTTGAGCAGAAAGGTCAAGGAGGTTTGTGACATAATTTGTAGCTTAATGTCAAGTGAAGTATTTAATGATATACTATGAGGCTGTTGAATGCTTGAATTGGATTTGTTGACGAATGTTCTAAGGTGTGCAATTATTTTCAGGGAAACGCATGGCTAAAGTACTTCCAGGCAGGTCTTGACCGCATTACATGTCCATATCACTTCACCAAATGATTTCAGCTTTTTCAAATAGGTCCTACAACCGCAAAAGAACCAAAACCCACTACGACACTGACCAAGCAAATAAATATAGTAACAATAGGATAAAAACGACAAATTATTTTTTTTAGTTTTTTTGCCACAAAATTATGTTTTATGGCAAAGATAGATGCGTGATAGACGCCTGCTTTCAAACGCTCCCACTTTCAAATTCAAACTTCTGTGTGCTTTCAAACGCTGCCGTTATTATTGATTATTGTAGCCAATCACAGGCATATCCGATGAGCACGTCAACACAACGGCCAATCAGAGGTGTTTACGAATCCGCTCAACAGCACACAAAGCATCACATTTTTAAAATTTCAGTACCGATAGGTACCGAAGTCGGTACTTTTGACAACTCTAACTTGAACTATATTTGTGTCTACACCAACAAATGATAATGGTCTGTTTATTCTAAGCTCACACGCTGCAGTTTTAAAGTGTTCTTGTTGCATTTACATGGCTTTAACAAGCAGATGTCCTCAGCATGCTATGTTTAGAGTGAATAGCTAGTGTAATCGATCTAGACTTTTTTACAGCAACTTCAAAGGAAGAAAGTCAATGTTGTCGAAACTAGCGCTGGATAGTGCTGTGGTAGATATCAATTACAAAACATATCTTTAAAGTCTGTTTTCTCAAAATGAGTTTTTTTGCACTGAGCCAGAAATCTTAATTTCAATAGCACTTGCATACACCAAACGTTCTAGTTTTGTTCCTATCTATATTCTTATATCTTATATCTATATAATTTATAATAGAGATAATATTATTATAGTATTATAATTAGATAATACCTAATTTGCATATTTAAACATAACATTTCAAAAAGCTAATACAACACAATTGTCTTAATGTACTGTGATTATTCAACTTTGGAAATATAGTGAAATTACCCTCTATCTGCCTTTTCAAGTCATTGGTTTTCAGTTAATGGGTGGTTGAGGGTGTGTTGGACGGGTGTGGGTATTTATCTAAACAGATACTATTATAAAGGAGCATAACCAAATGTAAAGCCACTACTGGGACTGATACCACCACGTAGGATGGCTGATGTGTAACACATTCTGTGTTATATTATATTAACATTGAAATTTCCCTATTTTTCATTTGAGTAACTGTGGTGGGTTTCATGGGTTTGGGGGTCTTTCAGGTCGGAAACTATGAGAAATTTGGGGCTGTTCTCTAAACCTCTTCTATTGCATTAGAAGCATCGTCCCCTTTTGGACTCTTTTCTGTTTTCTTGACTTTAGAATGCCGAATAATCAGTTGAATACTCAAACATAAAAGGTAAACAAACTTATGTTTTGGGATAGCTAGCTATTTTTTCCACAGTTAGTGCTTTAAATCAGAGTAGGTTGACTGTCTAGCCAGTTATGTGACTTAAAAGGTCACCTATAACCCACAGATAAACCAGCCCTGTCTTGGAACATCCAAATAGTTATAAGTGATCCATCACTCACCTTCTCAGACTGGGTGCCCGTGCCTAGAGTCTTAGCCACATTAAGACCGTCGATAACAATATGAAAGGGAGGCCTCTGCTTCACGAAACTCTGGAAGCTTGTAAGCTCCTGTACAGAACACAAACAAGTGGTTATTCTCAAAATCATGGCCATATACAGTGAATATATGCTACTGTCAAATAGATTTAGTAGAGACAATATGCATAGTTTTGAAGAAAAAAAAAAAACAGTTTCAGTTTAGATAATATCTTTTGATGCTGTGTACATTGCAATATTTTCATGTTGTTTATTCTGATCCTAAAACTAGCCACACTTTGAAAGTCCAAGCTAAGAAACAAAAGGGGCAGTAAAGATACATTATGCACTCTTGTAACCATCCTTCAATTTCTTCAACGGTTCTATATATTCTATGTATATTACCTCACTTTGGTGTTGTGCAGCGCATTGCACAAGAGAAAAACAACCAGTGTTGCACAAGACAAGGAAGACAGCTGAAAACCTTTATGCTGAATTGAAACATTACAGCTATCAAGCTATCAGTGTTGTTATTTTAACTATAACTACTAAAAGTTGTTTTTGTTCATTGAAATAAAGCTGAAATATATATATATATATATATATATATATATATATATATATATATATTTTTAGTAATTAGATTAGAAACAGAATTGTTGTCTTGATAACTGAAATAAAATAAGTTAAAGTTACTAAAACAAAAAAATTAAAGCTAAATAAAAATAAAATATATAATAAAAATGACAAAAACAATATCTAAAACTTAAACTAATTAAAACGAATTCAATTAAAATTATAAAAATGATTAAGCTAATTAAAAATATTGATAAATGCTACAATAGTACACACTGTAAAAAATAACTGTTACTTAAAAAAGTAAGTTACCTGGTTGCCTTAAAATTGAGTTAATTGAAATTAAAAATTTGAGTTAATACAATAAAGGCGATTGATTTAAATCAACAGAAACTCAAAATATTTTGTTATCTGAACCACATTAATTATTGAAGTTGATTTGAAAAAATGATTTTTTTTTTACAGTGATAATACTATCAAAATGAAAAAATAATTTAAATCTAAATAGAAATATTAAAAAACTAATAAAAATGAAAAAAGCACAAAGTTACTTAAACTTTTGTAGTTACTTTTTCTTTTTCTCAGTCGCTTTGATAAATTTTTCAGATCACAACTGAAATTCTTTGTTCAACCTCCACATTGTTGTCACTTGTGCACATCATAAAAGCAATTTCTCATTCTTTTGAACAAATAAATGCTTTGGTGCATTCATGCAACTGATTATGTACAATTGTCTGCTGTTTCCTACAATATCAATTGCTATGTCATGTTGACCAAAATACTGCATATCATACTGGTTCTCTACCCCTCAAAACATCTAGGCATTAGTTCCTTGCATAAGTCAATAAATCCAAAATGGTTGAACTAGTTGTCAAACTGTCAAGCATATTTCCTATACATTTCTATTAGACTTTTTGTAAAGGTGAATTCTGAATTTCACTAATGAAGGGAAATGGAAATGGAAGAAGAACAACAGAAAACAAACGGGGTCAACAGCCGGGAAGAAGAAGAGGAGTTTGTGGTGGAAGAAATAGATTGTGTGGTGGAAGGGTACAGAGGCAAAACAGTGGAAGAGGCTAAGGTTGTAGACATGTTTTTGATGAAGTAAGGGCCATTATTGTGGACCATGTTCTCAGTCATGACCTTATGGCCAAGGTTGAAAGGTACAACCGAATGTTGGGAGAACAACCTCAATCATTCAAACATTTGTAGACAGAACAGGTATGTAACCCACACAAATACATATGTACAGTATGTATGTGTGTGTGTGTGTGTGTGTGTGTGTGTGTGTGTGTGTGTGTGTGTGTGTGTGTGTGTGTGTGTGTGTGTATGTATGTATGTATGTATGTATGTATGTATGTATGTATGTATGTATATGTATATACACACATACACACAGTGCAACTTATAACATCCAAGTAAAAGATATAATACCAACATGTCGGAAAAAGGATCACCCCTCTCCTAAAAATGACTTGTAAACTCAATCAGGTGTAGCTAATCACCTTTTCAATGGCACACAAAGCCATTTGACTTTCAACTATAATCAGTTGTGGTCATTTTGATTAGCTCAGCATGAAAAGAGCTTTCCTGCATGGAGCATTTCAGTCCTTGGTAGTACAGCTGAAGCAAACAATCAACTATGGGTAGCAAGGCACTGTCAAAAGAACTTCGGGATAAAGTTGTGGACAGGCACAAGTCAGGAGATGGATACAAAAAATGTCAAAGGTTTTATCAATGCCTAGAAGCACAGTAAAGTCTATCATAAAGAAGTGGAAGGTATTTGGTACAACACAGACCCTCCCTGGATCAGGACGTCACTCCAAACTGGATGAGCCAGAATGAAACTGGTCAAAGAGAAAGAGAAAAGGTGTTATGGTCAGATGAGACTAAAATTTAATTATTTGGCCTCAACTCCAAATGGTATGTCTGGCGGAAATCCAATACAGCTCACCATCCAAATAATACCATTCCTACAGTAAAGCATGGAGGTAGTAATGTCCTGTTATGGGGGTGTTTCTCTGCAGCAGGTACTGGAACACTTGTCAGATAGAAGGAAAAATGGATGGGGCAAAATACCATCAAATTCTTGAGGAAAATCTGCTGCCCTCTGCCAGAAAATTGTCAATGGGAAGAAGGTTTACCTTCCAACATGACAATGACCCAAAGCACACAGCAAAACTGACCACACAGTGGTTGAAGGACAAAAAGGTGAATGTCCTTGCATGGCCTAGTCAGAGCCCAGACTTAAACCCCATTGAAAATCCCTGGAATGACTTGAAGACTGCAGTCCACAAACGGTCACTTATCAAATTTAACGGAACTTGAGCAGTTCTGCAAAGAAGAATGGGCAAATATTGCAAAGTCTAGATGTGCAAAGTTAGTAGAGACATATCAAAACAGACTTAAGGCTGTAATTAAAGCAAAAGGTGGTTCAACAAAATACTGACACAAGGGGGTGATCCTTTTTCCAACTCAGTGATTCTGTTTTTTTTTTTACTTTTTCTGACATGTTGGTGTTATATCTTTTACTTAGATGTTATAAGTTGCACTGAGTAAATACAGCTGGATAAAACAAAAACTGTCTGTTTGTTTTCATTTCAGGCTGCAAAGCAACAAAATGTGATTATTTTAAAGGGGGGTGATTCTTTTATATACCCACTGTATGTGTGTGTGTGTATATACAGTGGGTACGGAAAGTATTCAGACCCCCTTAAATTTTTCACTCTGTTATATTGCAGCCATTTGCTAAAATCATTTAAGTTATTTTTTTTTCCTCATTAATGTACACACAGCTCCCCATATTGACAGAAAAACACAGAATTGTTGACATTTTTGCAGATTTATTAAAAAAGAAAAACTGAAATATCACATGGTCCGAAGTATTCAGACCCTTTGTTGTGACACTCATATATTTAACTCAGGTGCTGTCCATTTCTTCTGATCATCCTTGAGATGGTTCTATACCTTCATTTGAGTCCAGCTGTGTTTGATTATACTGACTGGACTTGATTAGGAAAGCCACACACCTGTCTATATAAGACCTTACAGTTCACAGTGCATGTCAGAGCAAATGAGAATCATGAGGTCAAAGGAACTGCCTGAAGAGCTCAGAGACAGAATTGTGGCAAGGCACAGATCTGGCCAAGGTTACAAAAAAAATTCTGCTGCACTTAAGGTTCCTAAGAGCACAGTGGCCTCCATAATCCTTAAATGGAAGATGTTTGGGACGACCAGAACCCTTCCTAGAGCTGGCCGTCTGGCCAAACTGAGCTATCGGGGGAGAAGAGCCTTGGTGAGAGAGGTAAAGAAGAACCCAAAGATCACTGTGGCTGAGCTCCAGAGATGCAGTCAGGAGATGGGAGAAAGTTGTAGAAAGTCAACCATCACTGCAGCCCTCCACCAGTCGGGGCTTTATGGCAGAGTGGCCCGACGGAAGCCTCTCCTCAGTGCAAGACACATGAAAGCCCGCATGGAGTTTGCTAAAAAACACCTGAAAGACTCCAAGATACTGAGAAATAAGATTTTTTAAGATTTTTTGGCCTTAATTCTAAACGGTATGTGTGGAGAAAACCAGGCACTGCTCATCACCTGTCCAATACAGTCCCAACAGTGAAGCATGGTGGTGGCAGCATCATGCTGTGGGGGTGTTTTTCAGCTGCAGGGACAGGACGACTGGTTGCAATCGAGGGAAAGATGAATGCGGCCAAGTACAGGGATATCCTGGACGAAAACCTTCTCCAGAGTGCTCAGGACCTCAGACTGGGCCGAAGGTTTACCTTCCAACAAGACAATGACCCTAAGCACACAGCTAAAATAACGAAGGAGTGGCTTCACAACAACTCCGTGACTGTTCTTGAATGGCCCAGCCAGAGCCCTGACTTAAACCCAATTGAGCATCTCTGGAGAGACCTAAAAATGGCTGTCCAACAAAGTTTACCATCCAACCTGACAGAACTGGAGAGGATCTGCAAGGAGGAATGGCAGAGGATCCCCAAATCCAGGTGTGACAAACTTGTTGCATCTTTCCCAAAAAGACTCATGGCTGTATTAGATCAAAAGGGTGCTTCTACTAAATACTGAGCAAAGGGTCTGAATACTTAGGACCATGTGATATTTCAGTTTTTATTTTTTAATAAATCTGCAAAAATGTCAACAATTCTGTGTTTTTCTGTCAATATGGGGTGCTGTGTGTACATTAATGAGGGAAAAAAAATGAACTTAAAATGATTTTAGCAAATGGCTGCAATATAACAAAGAGTGAAAAATTTAAGGGGGTCTGAATACTTTCCGTACCCACTGTATATGTATGTATGTATATATATATATATATATATATATATATATATATATATATATATATATATATATATATATATATATATATATATATATATATATATATATATATTTTTTTTTATATCGCAATGACATTACTGACATTAATGACATTAATGACATACTGTAAATTGTTGACAGACAGAAAAAGTGTAACTGTGAATCCTGTCCAGTCTCTTGCAATCAATATCAAACCACTGAGTAATGTGTAGATTTGTTCTGCTGAAAATTATATATGCCATAGAAAAAAATTCCTGTCAGAGTACTCTGTTATACTGACAACATGACTAAGCATTTTGACTACCTTGTATGTGAACAATGACACACGAACTTGTCATTCTGATGGCAGTAATATGTTCATTGACATAAACACTTATTTTTGAGAGATGATGCTGTTTGTACGAAATTGTTTCGAAAATGCACTTATTCGTTTGCAAATCTTAAGAATGATTCAAGTGCTAATTTAAAATAATAATAAATACTATAATAGTATATTAATAACAATACACCAATTGAGGATTTTAGCCTTCTATAACAGCTGAGAAATCTTCTGTTTGATAAACAATCATTGTTTTTGCATTTCTGTGGCAGAGAGATTTTACACATTTCACCTTTAAACTAAAGATTGTTGCTGGAAAATCACAAGGCCAGACAGGTGACATTTATTGCAGACAGATCATTGTCAGTGATCCTGCCTGAAACTCATGAAATGCTACATATTTAATCAGATTATGTGAGAAGCTGAGATATGTGCTTTCATGAATGTACAGGAAGTATAATGTAAGAGTGAATCATGTAACCATGAGATAAAGGAGTGTGTTTATAGGCAAGTACTGGCCAAGAACTGAACTTACTAACGTTCTTTCTGTCAGAGCATTGTAAACAAAACAACATTTCTTGACATTTTTAAGGTATCGTCTAATATTTTTTTCAGCTTTATTAAAATTAACAAAATTATTTTTAATAGTTTTAGTTTTATTAAGCAATACAACAATGATCTGATTTCTACCATTCTTGAGCTAAGAATTAATACAACTTGAGCTGACACTGAAAGTTTAATATTTTAAGTAATATTATTGATTTGTTTGCCTAATCGTGGATCATACATATTTAATGTCTGCACCCACTAATCATTTTAATTGACTAATGCTGGCTAGTTGATGACTACTTTTATTTGTGTAATATTTCATCAAGGATGTGTATATTAACTCAGTATTTGTGTACTTTGTCCACCACTGATGAGCTCTAGGTAAGTATACACAGCTGTGCAAATGTTTAGTAAATCAAAAGCCCATCTGCAGCTCTGAGGCCTGAGGACAGACAGGTGAGGGAGTGACTTGGCCCCAATCCAGCTGGAAATTCCCTCAGATGTTTACATGTTGTCCCAAGGACAATTCTGGAGGTATTTCAACCTCTTCTTAAACAACAACAAAGGAGAAGGAAGTTCTAGCTTTTCTTTTTTTTTTTTTCCGAGGGGCCCTCGTGCTCAGCTAAACACAATCTGATCACGCTTTTGAAGGTGAGCCAGGTGTGGTCAGATTCTATTTGAAGTTCTATTGTTTGACTGTAACAAATGCTTCGATTTCCCTAAAGACAGAAAGTCCTAGCAAGGCTGCATATCTCAGCTGCTATATCATCAAGTGTAGCCGAATACTGTCTCAATTTGAAAGATCCTTGGAAGGCAGCCTTCATTTTGTGTCATTTGTTCGATTTTAACAAACAAATATTGTCCGATTCCAATATTTGTCACTTGCTCTCTTATTTGAAGTTGTCATTAAAATAGATGTTTTGATCACGTTTTAAATGATCAAAGTTCAAAAATGCATGCATTAAGTTATACTAGCTAGCTAGTTTATTGCTGCATCATCAAATAACTGAACATGGATTGGATCCATTTAACATTCAGCAGGCCAACAAAAATACATAAATACAACAGAACAAATATACATATGACATAAACAGCGCTTTTTAGGTTGGTTAAACAGCAGTTTTCAGGTACAGAAATAAAGTAAACAAATGTAAAATAACACTGCATATTCTTTACTGTGTGAATTTAATACATATTTATCCTTTTTATTAAGGTTACAAAAGTTATTTTGTAAAGAGTTTTGTTGTTTGATTAACATTAAAATGCAGACAGCAGCGCAGCAGGAATATTAGGCTGCTGTCACTTTAAGAGCTGCATGGATCCAATATACTGTTACATAAGCTTTTTATTTCCCAGTGGTTTACGTTCTTTTAAAGACATAACCGACTATGTTTACAAGGATACTCACCAAGACAGCCCTTTTGATATAATTTTGTGTGAATTAAAAGAAGCGAAAGACATCTCCCTTCAGCATGAGACGCTTTCCGGGTGCGCGCTATGGATGTGTGCAAACTTCTCACAAAGTGATTAGAAATGAGTTCTCTTTCGTGTCTTCTTGCGCTTGAATATTTAAATTCGCAAGGCTTAAAACCACATGCAAAGGATAAACTTTCACAAAGATGTAGCACTGGCCCATTCGGGACAGTGACAGTGTTGCACAGTTCAATTGTCCCGAGTGTTATTCACGCTGACTCCAAGCAGTCCTTATTGACAAGCACTGCTGTATTTTGTACAGATTTCATTGTGTTTTGGCAAGTATTTAACTATTTTACCCAGAGAAAAACGTTAGATTAGGCAACAGACATTATACAGCTCAGTGCCTTCATGTAGATAATTAATAAACCATTGGTTATATCAGCCTTTTTCACGCTATAGTCAATATGCTGATGGTTGTAAATCAATCAAAAATGGTCTGATACATCAGTGCATCTCTATTTATTAGCATTTTTATGCAGTGACTGAGGGGGCGGGAACGTGTGACATAGCCAAGCGCACCTTCTAGACCCTCTCATTGTAGCGTTTAACGCTGAGGAGGACTCTAGCCTACAAGCCTCTGAAGGACTGGACTAGGAAGAATGCAGCCTCACTGGGATCAAATTCTATAGATATAGAAAGATGGTTCACTCCTATTTGTTATGAATGGGAGAAACTGCAACGTGCAATATGGCGCAATACGTCCCACCTTCTAAGTAAAAGAGCTTCTAAGTAAATTTATTGCAGCTGCTGTTAGAGGCTCAGTTTCCCATACAAACCTTGAGACTCACGCTGCACATGCGCATTGGCTAAAAATCTAGCCTGAAAAATACACTTTTTAACGCTATTTGAGCATAAGAAACAACATTTACGGGACAGTTTATGTCAGATTTTGTTGCTGATTTGAAATATGTTATTTAATTGTGAGTTCGCCAGGAAGTTATTGAGATTATAGGATTCCCCCACTCAAATAGATATGACTTGGTCTTGGATTCCCGAACAGACTTTCACTCTGCATGCAGCTTTCCATCTGAGAAGCACCCACAGAATCAGACCTAATTAAAAAAATGAATCATTCCGTGGAATCGATTCAAAGTATGATTAATCTCGAATCAGACCATCGCATAGCGTTTTCTTTACTTCCAAATAATGAGCAAAAGTATGTTTATTCTGAAATGTAGTGCAATAAAAAGAAAGTTATTATGCATCCCAAAACTAAAATACAAGAGCAGATATTTTGAACAATTAACTTAAGTTTAGTTACTGAGTGATAATCCTTGCATCGGAGCTCATTGCCTTGAGGGAACTGCAAGTTCTTTCTCAAAGTTGAGGAAACAACAATGTGGTAGAGTTAAGTCCAGCAGCTAATACACAAGCCTCTGTTTAATGCACACAGAGCTATGTCTGTCAAAACCACAAGTATTCCTGGACTGTCAGGTGGCTGGAAACCAGCGCTCTCACTTCTGCCAGGAGCGTGAGAATTTTTCCTTCTAAAATATCAATTCCCACCCCTCCAAGGCACCTATATGCAAAACAGAAGACTGAGACCCAAATCTGAAAGCAAAACATCAAAACAAAAGTAAGTGCAGCTATTTTGCATGCTAAAAATCTTAAGAGAGTGTTAAGTAGCATGTCTGTGCTAGCGGCTGAGAGGGTGCAAGACTGGGGGAGGGTTGAGCGCCAGCGAGAGGGGGGAAGGGGAGTGGATATTTGGGGAATTCCTCTTTGCTTTTGGTGGGGGTTAGTGGTTGGTGATCAGTTTTTTAACTCTCTAAAACTCTTGCAGCAGGGTTAGGGCTATCAGCATGGGACGAAATTTCATCCAAACATGCAATTTCACCTGGTTTTAACTATGCGCATTCAATAAGATTTTGACAATGAAGTTCTAGCATCGTGTTTTTTATTGTGTTTTTGTTTCGCTCCGCATCCTCTCGTGGTTATAGAGAGGTTAGGATGAATGGGAACAGGAACATTGGGGATTCCCCAATGGTGTCGAGAGGTCACGTGTATGTGGTACCAGCTTGCTGTGCAGAACTTTGTGTACTTACAATGGGTGTGTTTGGTACACGCACGTTCAAAACAAGTTGAATCCAGATTTGATAGTGATCAGTCTACTTTTTTTTTTTTTTTTTTTTTTTAATTAACTTGGAATATACACAATAGCCCATGATAGTCTAAACAACCTTGTTCAGCCTTGGAGTGATTCTTGGACACAATGTTCAATTTCAAACTTTTGTTTGAATCATTAAAAACAAATAAACAACATTTCTTTAACTCTCTAAAGTACATGCTCCGTTTTGTTTAAAGCATGCATGAAATTTCAATAAAATGAAAGGCAGCCACACAAAAATAGACAGAGAACAAAGAAATTTGAGTATGTGGAAACTTCACCATACCCCACAGCAGACATTAATGAAAAGGCAGTCCTGTACTTTTCTTTATTACAGGCTTGCTTTTTTTGAAACGGGAAAAACAGGCTTCCCAAAGCTCACGCTTGACCTGAAAAGCTGCAGGCCAAAAAATGTGAGGAAACTGAAAAGGGACTTTTTAAAAATCAGCAATAAAAATGGTTGATATGCTAATCTGCATATTTCACTTGGATTTTTAAACGTGTTGACAATATTATGGTGCATTAACTCAACACCTTGGCCACATTTAAAATCCCCTGACAATTTAAGTTTTTTAACACTAAGGTTTTAGGTTAATATATTAAAACCTACTTTGACATGGTGTGGGAGTGACATAGGTTAGTTGTCACAATGAGCGGGAAAAGTTGACATGGAAAAGTTGAAATTTCGAACCTCCGGGGAATCTCCCATTTCAAAAAACAAAAAAAAACAAAAAAAACAGTCTGCTGGCTAAAAGAGAACGCGACAGAGCTCATAGTAAAACAAGAATTAACATTAGCTTAGCTATTTGGAGATGGCAAGAACTGAGAGATTTGAAATGTTGTAAAAGCGATGCAGAGATGCGTTTTTTTTTTTTTTGAGTTCAAGGTATTATATTAAACAGATAAATTGCCATATGTAGCACTCAAACAGAGTTCATTAAAGCAGTATCTATTGTGAAGGGTAATATTCATCCACACAGTCATGCAGAGCTGAAACGCAACCAAAACAACATTCTTCCGCAAAATGCAGTTTTGTTTTTTAACCGCTAGAGGGCCAAAAGTTACATAGTGTAATAAAACACTATAGTTCAAATGCTTGGGGTCAGTAAGATTTTATTCATTTTATTTTATTTACAGAATAATTTCTGCAAAAATATTAAACAGCACAACTGTTTACAACATTGATAATAAATATTTCTTGAGAAGCAAGTCCGAATGGCAGCTCAGTATTGGTCAAAGCTGATCATGTGAGCAGCACAACATATGCGTGTGATGCTGACGCAGGAGTCAGGCCAATAATGAGTTGGCATTCTGACGTAGAACCTGTAAGCGCTGGACATAAACAACATATGAGAATGACAAAGAAGAGAAGATATTGTTGAATAAAGTTGTTATTTCTGTTTTGTTTTGTGCACAAAATGTATTCTTGTCGCTTCATAAAATTAAGGTTGAACCACTGCAGTCACGGCGACTGTTTTAACGATCTTTAGTACCTTTCTGCACCTTAAAAGTGTAGGTTAAATTGCTGTCTGTGAACGAGTCATATACCTCTCGGACTTCATCAAAAATATCTTAATTTGTGTTCCAAAGATGAACAAAGGTCTTACGGGTGTGGAACGACATGAGGGTAATTAATGACAGAATTTTTATTTTTGGTTGAACCGACAGACGCTGACAGATGGCAACAGACACTTTTTTGAGTTTTGTTGGATCAGTGTGTTACCTCTGTCAACGTCTGTCAGAGCTTGTTTTCACATATTGAACATGCTGAATTGGCCAGAAGTGACATACTGTAATCGTACTGTTGGTCGGCATCTGTTGGCGCAGTGCGAATTGGCCTTTAGAATGATTATGTGACACTGAAGACTAAAGTAATGGCTGCTGAAAATTTAGCTTTGCCATCACAGGAATAAATTGCGTTAAAATAGTAAATACAGTTATTTTAAATTATAATAATATTTCACAATGTTACTGTTTTCACTGGATTTTGATAAATGCAGCCTTAGTGAGAATAAGATGGTTCTTTCAAAACATTTAAAAATCATACCAACCCCAAACTAGTGAATATGTATTTGGTGTGGAATTTATTTATTATTTATATTATGTTTACAAGTACAAATATTCCTTGTAATCTCACATTTAATATAAGGTCATAATAATAACAACTATGCAATATCTAATGTTGTTTTTGATTGCATGTTACACAGCAGGCCATGGTTTTATTGTCATGTCAACCACCCAAAAGCACCATTTTTTCCCCTTTCAAGGCAAAATGATTGTCTAGGGGTTGTTAAATGCTTCTGGAGTGTTTTGACTGGGGGTGTTTTAACTGCCTTGCACTGGTTTCACTTCATAAAGCACTGCTGCAGCAATGACGGGGGGCTGGAGTCCATGCAGCGCTGCAGACAGGCAGGGACTTTCCAGGGTCACTCATGTGAGAGGCTTTTGAGGGCTGAAATGTGAAAGCCCATTGTGTTTTACGAGAGCAAAAACGCACATAAGCAATACCCATGTCTCAGCATCAATCATGTGCACGACCAAATTAGAGATTGTTTATGGCTATACTGAGTACTTTGTTTTTCCAAGATGTACTGTATAAAAATGTTCCTATCTGAGACAGTGCTTGGAAATGTAATGCCTTTCCCATGCGTAAAAATGGCGTTTGCAAACAAACATGACTGTACTTTCTGGCAAATGGAATTTCAGTTGCTTGCCTTGTGACCTTGTGTCTTCAGTTAGACTGCTTTCATGAGCTTGCTAAACAGGGGACCTGACAGACACATGAAGGAACATGTGTTGGAAAGCCCCTACATCATGTCTAAATGTGGAACTAGACAGGATCACATGCTTTTGACATCTATAGACCCCACAGCCTGAAATAAGCAGCCATCCGGACAACAACATCATCTAATTCAGGGGCAGACTTCATTTAAGATGGAGCTCAAAACTTCATGGAACATCTTCTAATTCTGGACGACTACCCAACTTGCCTATCACGTAGTTGCAGCCTTTTTTGTCCCATATAGAAAATTGCTTTAGTTTTTAGCCTATGTGTTTTTTTTATTATTTTATCATTTGCAAGGTTGAAAATGATCTAATAAGCATTCAAAAATCGGCTAATGTTTAACATGTCACATACATGTATATGTTTGATCAGTCATGTGGAAAACTGAGTATAAGATGTATAGGACGCTATGGCCATCTAGTGGAGTCAAAGTGCACTAAATAATAAGACCTTCAAACCACACTTCCTTTACATAAAGGTGAATTTCATAAAAACACAGGATACATTTCATTGCAAAATCAAAAACAATAAACATAAGAAATAATATTTAGTATAAAAACATTAAATCAGTTTTAAGGCCATTAAGATTATTGTGACATGATTGTCATGACAATTAAGCATATTTTCCCCCAAAAGTCTGATTATATATATATTTTAATACACTAATACATTTAAATTTTAGCTTTAAATTTTAATTTTTAGCTTTAAGGTTTTCTTTTTAATTTTAATTGTGCTTTTGTCATTTTTTATTTATTTTTTATGTAGCCTAATTTTTATTTCAATATTAGTTTAATAATTTTAGTATTGAACTTAAGCTTATTTATTTCAGTTATTTGCCAAGGCAACATTTCTACTTTTTGTTTACATTTCTTAAAGTTTGTTTCTCATTTAATATTACAGGAATGATTTTAATATTTTTAATTATCAATAACAACACTGGCTTAAAATGTTGATTTTATCTATGTATCTAGATTAAATTAACATTGGTAAATTAACTCAGGTAAAAGAAGGATATAATATAGGAGACAGACCTCTGGGGTGGTTTTGGTGAAGATGTCATTTCCCTCTATCACTTTTTTCATCACTTCATCCTTGAGCTGGGCATACTCTTCCTCAGTCAGTTGAATGGATTCCAGTGATGCCTTGCAATTATTGCACTCTCCACTAAAACACAAGTTATATCCATACCAATAATCTATTAAAAATAGTCTTTATGATCATTGTATTTAATTAAAACTGAAATTAGTACCTGTGGGCCACAAATGAGAAATTCCCACTCCATTTCTGATCCGGTAAACTGTGCAGATGGGAGGAAAAACAAAACTGTGAAAAAAAATAATGTAAAAAAAAGATAACATTGTAATTGTAAAATATATATATATGTGTGTGTATACATATGTATGTATGTATGTATGTATGTATGTATGTATATATATATATATATATATATACACACACACATACACACACAAGCTTTGGTTAGTTGCGATTAATCGATTCGACAGCACATATATACTGTATATAAAGTGCTATCAAGACGATTAATCGTGATTACTTGCATCAAACATAAAATTTTGTAATACATGTGTATGCATATATGTACGTACACACACACAATTACAACTTGTTAGTTGTGACTAATCGCAATTAATCAATTTGACTGCACTCATATATATACCGTATATAAAGTGCTGTCAATTCGATTAATCTTGATTAATCGCAACATAAGTTTGTAAATGTGTGTGTATATACAGTATATATACACATACACTACAAACTTTTGTTGTTAGATGTGATTAATTGATTAAAGTATACACACTACAAACATTTGTTAGCTGCGATTAATCACGATTAATCAATTTGACAGCACATATATAATGTATATAAAGTGCTGTCAAAACGATTATTAGTGATTTATTGCATCTAACATAAAACAAATTTGTAATACATGCGTGTATGCATATATGTATATAGTCACACACACAATTACAAACTTAGTTGCGATTAATCAATTAGACAGCACACATATATATACTGTATAAGTGCTGTAAATTCGATTGTGATTAATCGCAACATAAACGTTTGTATGTGTGTGTGTATATATATACACACAAAGTATATACACAGTATATATATATATAACATATATACACAACATATATACACACATATACATATATATATATATATATATATATATATATGTGTGTATATATGTAATATATATATATATATATATATATATATATATATACTTTGTGTATATATATACACACACACACATTACAAACATTTGTTTTTTGAGATGCAATTAATCGATTTTACAGCACTTTATAAATATACATATATATAATTCAGTTCTTTTTTTACAATTACCTCTCAAACCAAGCTTTGATAGTTTTAATCAGTGGCTCTTCTGGGTAGATCTGATTCACTCTCATATATGACAGGACAGAAAAGAGCTTGTCCTCCTGTCCACGTTGAGTGATGCCACTTTGAAACAGGCACTGCCAGGTGTCCTGATGAGGTACGAGACCCTGTTCTAGCAGCTCATCATACAGCTTCCAGCTCGTCTCAGTGTCACCATGAAGTACCGCCCCAGCGATGACATGACCATAGTTTCGAGGAGACGGCAGGTGGGCCTTTTTCATACCCTCCAACAATGCAAGTGCCTCCCTCCAGCGTTCAGTTTGACTGAAACCTTTAATAAACAGCGATGAGGCTCCAGTGTCAAGGGTCTTAAAACAAGTTCTCATGATGTCGTAAGTGTCAAATACCTCAGAGTGGTGCCCAGCTGTGACACACAGCGCGAGGTACTTCAAAAGGAGTTCGTAAGAAAGGGTGCCTTTGTCTTGAACCACGTACGCCAAGAGAGATTTGGCGATGCTGACATCTGCATTAGCCACCAGCAGTCCCTCCATCATTTGCACCTCAAAGCGCTCAGGTTTAGAGGACTCCTCTTTGAATTTTGTCCATTCTGACGTGGTCAGTGGATGATCAGGAAGGACTTTTAGAGATTTTAGAGATCCTCTGCTTCTCGCAGGTGTATTATTTGATGGCTCTTCTGTATTCATCCCTGCTCGCTTTTTCATTAATTCAGCAGTTCTTTTGGCTGTTCCAGCAGTGAATACTGAATTTGGGAATGCAGGTCTTTGTCTAGAGGTAAATCCTTCTTTGGTAACTCGGCTGTGTAATTGTGCTTGTTTGCCTCCTTTTGTGCTGTAAAATTGTGCGTGTGGATTTATGATAAACCTGACAGCAAGCATAATGTTATGTTGTGGTAAACCAGGCCTGAAATACAGAGGGTTGACAACCCATGTGCATAAACGCTTCATTCTTGAATTTAACACAACAAGAGATCCCATTTCCTTACAAGTCTACTATATTTTTCAGACTGTGCGCTACTTTAAAGGTGATCTATGTAAATGTCCCACCCCAAACAAATGAGCTACTAATATATTTATGAATTAAGTTTTACTGATCAACGTAAATAGGAAACAGATTAACTTAAAGTTACTTAATATATATACCTAAAATTAATAGATATAAATAATATTCAGCAACTTATTTGCTAAAGAAATGTCCTTCTGTACTTGCATCTGTACAAAATTGAGATCCTCAGATAGTTAAACTCACTAAGATTTCGCTTATTTTCTTTTAAACGCAATTTTGTCAAAACAATAATCGGCAGTTTAAGCAAGAGCATCTAACTTACAGAATCTAGTCAAAGGTTATTGAATTCTAACCAGAAAGCAAGAGCACGCCAATGCGGGCAGCCATTCACTCTCCTGTGTAGTCGCACTTCAATTACGTCACTCGTGCGCCTTTTTGGTCAGAGATGTAAACAGTTGATCAACCGCATTGGTTACTCGAACATATTACAGTTTGATTAATAATTAGTTTCAAGCTTGATAGTTTAAAACATATTATGACTGAATAAAGTTAAGAATGGCAAACGACAAAACAGCACACTGGAAAGATTTACTGCGAAAAAGACTCGCCTCTGCGAAACAAGGTGAGATGATGACTTTAGCTAAGCAGTAACTATAGAGATTTATAGTGAGTTCAAAGAGAGAAATATATATATATATAAATAATAATATAAAATGTATAGAAGTCTAAATAATAGGTATAACCATCTACAAGGATTAAAAGTCGCTTGCGAAAATGTACAGTGTTTTTACTTTTAATTCTGCACTAACTGTGGTAAACATTATATTTGATAAATAATTTTTGTAGATTTAGACTATACTAAATATTATTTTAGGGGACTGACTTAATGTACTCGGTCATTAGTTACAACAAGTACGATGGTTTGTTGTGTAGAAACCATAGTTACCTTATCCATGGTAACAAATGTAAACTGGCTAATATGATTTCCATATGTAAAAAATGTAGTAAAACGTATAAGTGTTACTTAAAATTGTAGTATTTTATCCAATATATTAAAACATAAATGATAGGGACATTAAAATGTATTGCAAAGTATGAATCATCCTGATAATGAGGAGCCATCTATGGTTTTGATCATGATTTTACTATGAAACTAAGCAGGACATGTACACTGCCGTTCAAAAGTTTGGTACGATTTTTAATGTTTTTAAAAGAAGTGTCTTATGCTTCTTATTTGAATATATTTTAAAATGTAATTTATTCCTGAGTTGGCAAATCTGAATTTTCAGCATCATTATTCCAGTCTTCAGTGTCACATGATCCTTCAGAAATCATTCTAATATGCTGATTTAGTGCTCAAGAAACATTTATTATTATCATAAGTGTTGAAAACAGTTGTGTACATTTTTACCAGGATTCTTTCAAAATAACAGCATTTATTTGAAATAGTAAAGACATTTAAATGTTACAAAAGATTCTGTCACTTTTGATCAATTTAATGCATCCTTGCTGAATAAAAGTATTAATTTCTTTAAAAAAAGGGGGTAACACTTTACAATAAGGTTCATTAGTTAAACATTAGTTAATGTATTAACTAACATGACCTAACCATGAGCAATACATTTGTTACTGTATTTACTAATCTTCGTTAATGTTAGTTAATGAAAATACAATTGTTCATTGTTTGTTCATGTTAGTTTACAGTGCATTAACTAATGATAACAAGATTTTAATAATGTATTAGTAAATGTTAAAATTAACATTAACAAAGATTAATAAATGCTGTATAAGTGCAGTTCATTATTAGTTCATGCTAACAAATGTAGTTAACTAATGTTAACTAATGAACCTTATAGTAAAGTGTTACAAAAATCTTACTGAACCCAAACTTTTGAACGGTAGTGTATAATATTACAAAAAGCTTTCTATTTCAGATAAATGCTGAGTGAATAACATTAATGTGTGGGATAATTGTACTGAACAGATGGCAAAACAGAAGAGGAGAAGAAAGCGGAGGAAACTGAACTGTTTACTAAGTATTACACTGACTGGAAAGGAGGTGAGAAAGGAGAAGATGACTCGTTTAAACACATCCCACGCTTCTACTACAGGGTGAGTTGTTCTGGGTCTAATCAGTAATGATAATACAGTGTTAACAGTGGTTGTGGTATATTATATCATAATAAAATGTTACAATTACATCCATTTATCATAATCTGACCTATCATGACAATGATAAATGTCTAGTCTTGAAGATATTAATTTGAAGGTCACCACACTTACTGAAGCTGCTCCACTTTTTCATATTATTCATCTACTTATACTACCATTTAGTAAGATTTTTAAATGTTTTTGAAAGAAGTTTCTTATTCTCACCAAAGCTGCATTTATTTGATCAAAAATACATTAAAAAACAGAAATATTATTACAATTCAAAATAACTGTTTTCTATGTTCATATATTTTAAAATGTAATTTATTCCTGTGATCAAAGCTGAATTTTCAGCATCATTACTCCAGTCTTCAGTGTCACATGATCCTTCAGAAATCATTTTAATATGATTATTTAGTGCTCAAGAAACATTTATTATTATCATCAGTCTTGAAAACAGTTGTGCAGCTTAATGTATTTTTGTGAAAGGGATTCTTTGATGAACAGAAGGATCAAAAGAACAGCATATATTTGAAATAGAAATCTTTTGTAACACTTTTAACATTTTTACTGTCACTTTTACTTAATGCATATTTGCCTTAATATAAGTTGCAATTTCTTTAAAAAAAACTTTTTTTATTTTTAAATCTGACCCCAAACTGTAGTGTTCGTATTACCTAATTAATCTTAACTTCACAATATTTCACCTCAGCTTCCTGCAGAAGATGAAGTCTTGCAGCAGAAACTCAGAGAAGAATCGAGGGCAGTGTTTCTCCAGAGGAAAAGCCGGGAACTTTTGGACAATGAAGAGTTACAAGTAAGAGAGCATTGTATTTGGTCTGTGTCCCAAACAAAACATTTATTATCAGCTTTTGTTTAGTTATTAAATGTGTTTGTGCTTTTTATTTCCTCTTCTAAATGTATGATTTTTTTCTTTCCTACAGAACCTTTGGTTTCTTCTCGATAAGCATCAAGTGCCGCCCACGACCGGTGATGAGGCCATGATCAGTTATGAGAGTTTCCTAAAGGTTGGAGAACAAGCAGGCGCCAAATGCAAGTAAGTGCATCGTTGGCAAGTGTAGTGACCAATTAGCATCACTCAAACCTTGAGTAGGATGGGCTGATAACTGTATTCTAAGCCAGTATAATTCCTAGGTGGACAATGCTTATGACTCACTGAGATGTTTGTTTCACAATCATTACACCCCATCAGGCTTTTCTTCACTGCCAGAGTCTACGCCAAACTGCTTCATAATGATCCATATGGGAGGATTTCAATTATGCAGTTCTTCAACTATGTCATGAGGAAAGGTAACTATAATTCTGTGATGTGTGCTCTCATGGCATTCTCATTTTATAACGCCAGTTAATTATGAGTCTTTTAGATCTTTTATTTGACTCAGAACACAATAATACATGTATTTCTGCATTTCTTCTCTGGCAGTGTGGCTGCACCAAACCAGGATTGGTTTGAGTCTCTATGATGTAGCAGGACAGGGTTATCTCCGTGAGTCTGTAAGTAATCTCATTTTATCCTCTGAAACAGTAAAAATCACAGTATTCACAATATCTTCTTAGGAGTAAAGCTGTATTGTTGAAAGGAAAGACTTAAGTGTGCGACTGTTTATTTCTGCAGGATTTGGAGAACTACATCCTGGAGTTAATTCCCACACTCCCCCAACTAGATGGCCTGGAGAAATCCTTCTACTCGTTTTATGTTTGCACTGCCGTTCGCAAGTTCTTCTTCTTCCTTGATCCTCTACACACTGGTAATTCTCCTGTGGTTGTGCTGTTTTTTAAAATTCTAACTTTGCATTTAAATATAAGTCAGAGCACCTGCAGAGATCATTCAGATTTTATCCTGTGGAAAAACTGGAATAAAACAAATCATTCTAATGTTTTATACTTGCTCTGCAGGGAAGATTAAAATTCAGGACATCCTGGCTTGCAGTTTCTTGGATGACCTACTTGAGGTAGTGTACAGATTCTCGCTCAAGTGAACCTATAATATATAACCATATAAAAATATTTTATACACTTGTTCACAAGTTTGGGGTGAAACATACCATAATAAATTTTCAGAATTCTTTGATGAATAGAAAGCTTTTGAACGGTAGTTCTATCTATCTATCTATCTATCTATCTATCTATCTAACCACCCATCCATCCACCCTTCTGTCCAACCGTCCATCATCTAGTTAGCTAGCTGTTCTAAAGTTCTCCCATGTGGGTGACTTGCAACATTAAGATAATCAGATTTTTTTCATTTATAGCTTCGAGACGAGGAGCTGTCAAAGGAGAGTCAGGAGTCCAACTGGTTCTCTGCACCTTCTGCTCTTCGAGTTTATGGTATGACTGCAAAATTCACTTTATCAGTGTTATAATAATGTAAATTATAAGTTAAATCTCATATGTTAATCGTCATATTTCCTGTTTACAGGACAGTACCTCAACCTGGATAAGGACCATAATGGGATGCTCAGTAAAGAAGAGCTGTCTCGCTATGGCACAGGAACTCTAACTAGTGTTTTCCTAGACCGTGTCTACCAGGAATGCTTAACCTACGATGGTGAAATGGTATAACCTTCTGACTTACAATAATTTGCATCACACTTAGATTAGAGAAAATCCCTTAAAACAACTGTCTGCTGTCAGTCATATTTTTGTGGCACAGTAGCGCTTCGGGAGACTGGTATACTTTTTTTTAAATGTTTTGTAAGAAGTCTCTTATGCACACCAAGGCTGCATTTAAATCCAGTACAAACAGTAATATTTTGAAATATTATTAGAATTTCAAAAAAGAATGTGTTTATTTTATTATTTTAATATTTAAAATTTATTCCTGTGAATTTTCAGCATCATTAATTCAGTCTTCAAACTTTTGAACTGTTACTCTTACATGCATGTAATTTCTTCATCAACATTTTCTGTTGTTTTAATTTTAAATATATTTTGGTCAACACCCCCATTTAGGACTATAAGACGTATCTAGACTTTGTGCTGGCTCTAGAGAACAGGAAAGAGCCTGCAGCCCTCCAGTATATTTTCAAACTGCTAGACATGGAAAACAAAGGCTATCTCAATGTATTTGCCCTCAACTACTTCTTCAGGGTAAGTAGAGGTATTTTTAGCTTTTTTGATCATATTTACAAGAAGTAGAAACTAACCTATTCATCTGTGATATCAGGCCATTCAGGAGCAAATGAAAATCCACGGGCAGGAGCCAGTTTCCTTCCAGGATGTTAAGGTAAACTGCCTTTAGCTCTTCTTTATATAGTATTAGTTAAAGTCTATTGCCATTTTTTACAGCAAGAAGAGAAATAGTAATTTCATATATATTTGCTATATATATACTATGACCATAATGTATTATAATTCACATTTTATTCGTCTACAGGATGAAATCTTTGATATGGTGAAGCCCAAAGATCCATATAAGATCACGCTACAGGACCTGGTGAACAGCGGTCAGGGTGATACAGTCTCCAGTATCCTCATCGACCTCAATGGCTTCTGGACTTACGAGAACAGAGAGGTGCTGGTGGCTAACGACACTGACAGCAACACAGCTGATTTAGATGACACATGACATCACTTTGTAAAGCCAAGTCAAGTTGTGCTATGGGACCAACTGTGATAAAACCTTCAGCCAAGAGGAATAGCTCAGTTGTACATGGAATTGTTTATTAAGTAATATTATGTACAAAACAAACTGTATTTTTTCACCTACATTATAGAAACGTAGGTGTATTTTCACCTACACAATACAAAATTATTGTACACAAATAAATTATACACTCTTCAAAATGAAATGCATGTGTTGGTGTGAGAGGGATAGACAAATTGAACTCAAATCTCAGGGGTAAAGCACACATTTACATACAGTACATACCAAAAATAATGTGTTCACATAAAAAGAATATTTGGTTAGAAAAATAACTTGTAATGTTGTCAGCCCTGAAAGCATTGACTTATGAAAGAGGGAGTCTTCCCATCTGAACATTTACACTACCTTCAACTCTTAGCATCATCAGTAACATAGAAATGTCTAATATTATAACTAATGTCTCAGCATCTTAAGAGATTGGCAATCCATGCAGTTTTTTGCAGGCTTGTTAGGTGTTTATGATGATTAAAACGTACAATGAATTGTTGTAGTGACTAAAAGAGGTTTCGTGTATGGCTTTATAAAATGATTATTAAAGTGGTTCTACATTCAAAGCAGAACTATTGTCAGCTATGCATAAACAACATGTTACCTTCATGTATGATAAACTCTCCATAAAAGGAAACCAGCACACCTTATACCTACGGTAAATATGGTAAAACCATCTAATGTTCTCAATCCACTGAACAATATTTTAGGAGGGAATGGGTGCAGGCACTTTATTTGCATCAGGTGTAGCATGTGATTCCTGCTCCAGTTCAAAGGTCACATTCACAAAAGAAGCAGTTGCTTCTGGTTGCTCAGTCTTTGGCTGCTGGCCCTCCGGGTTGTGCTGCTCTTCAAAACGACGTTCTGCCTCCTCTGATAGATGGTTCTCCTCCTCTTCTTCTTCCTCCTGTGGATTACACGTTTTTAGGTCTCACAAGGCGAAAGCTGTTCAAATCACTCAAAGCATGTAAATCAGTAACTGTACATGCTACTCTACTTTTGAGAATATTAGCTAACAATTGAAGGCTGTAGAATAATAATACTGGTGCACATACCTCCTTCTTCATCCTGTAGTACTCATCAATTGCATACTGATATTTTGGTGTTGTGATTCCCAGCAATGAGGCCATTCTCTCTCCAAGATAGTCACAAACTGAAATATTTGGGTTAAAATGTTCAATTTGATTCGTTTTTGTACAACCAAATGTCACAGACTGGAAAGAGCTTCGTTACCTGAGATGGTTGAGGTAGCCACTCTCCACATTTGGAACCAGACGTATGGACCCCAGGTCAACTTTGACTATAATCAGAGATGCAAAATGACTAAGATTAAGATACTTCATAACTGAAACTACATTCATATTTAATGATTTGATGCTACTCACCGGATCCATAGCACTTAAAGTGTTCTTTTTCTCCGGTTCTTCTTCCTCCTCTTCATCTGTACTGTACTCCTCCATGGTTTCACCACTTGCAAAGTAGATTGTTCTGCGAGGAATCTTTGGCTTCTTTTTGCCCAGATCTCCAAGTTCAACATTTTCAAACTCTTTCACCACAGTTGAACTCTGAACCAGCAGATTAAGAACATTACACACTGTTATACATATATCAAATTTACTTTATTATATGATTATATAGCATATCGTTGTTATTATTAAAATATAAATATTAGCATTATATATTTATAGCTAACATTATGTTTATCAACATATCAAGTTTCCTCGCTAGACAAAGATGTAACGAACAAGGAAGTAGAACGTCATATCTCGACTATAGTTTTTATAAAAAGAAAATATGTAATTCTATTATATTTAAAAATGACTTTACCTTCTCTGTGTCCATAGTTTGTCCCAGAGACACGTTAACGTTTGTGAGGTACAGTGACAGTTCAGCCATGTCTTCTTCAGCCCTTTCTGTTGCTTTCTTCGAGCTCTTCCTTCTAGCAGCGTCAACCAGGAAGTGACGTCACATGTAAACAATTTCTATTTATTTAGATTTTAAGAAGAAATTTTTAATAAAATACGTTAACACGACGACAAACATTCTCTAAAATAAAAATTAACATATATACAAATTTATCTCAAAAGATGTTTTATTCCCTAACTCCAGCTAACTGTTGAATGTGAGTTGATGCAGAGGTCTGTATTTGTTTCAAAAGGGTTTCAGTTTTGTTTCACTGTAGTTTCAAGCATTTAAAATACTATATTTTAGTAGTTTTAGTAGTACAATAGTAATTATGAAAAAATATATAAATATGATTCTATCTAGCTCTATATTATCATATAAATATGTATACTGAAGTATTTAGGCTACATCAGAACTTCAACTACATAAGCACACTATAGTTATACTTTAATTTCATGTTCGGTTTTAGGCATCATCACATGCCACTGCTTCTTTTCTTCTTTCACCCTTTAATTGAAATCTTTTCTTAATCTTCTCTTCTTTCATCCTTTAATGTGTTAATAATAACACATAAATGTTTTAATTGTGCAAATATGAGATTCTTTTTTTTTTAGCGTGATTAATCCTTGACTAAGATTATAATTACACACAAAATAATTATGAAGATTGATTTCTCTTTCCATGCCCAGATCAAGTTCAGTCGAAAAAGAATGGCTTTCTGTTGTCTGCACTCCCAGTAAAACTTGTCTGTAGCTTTTTTGAAATGAGTAATAATTGAGAGCCAGCACCTCCTTACTCAGGCCTTTTTCATGTTTTGTTTCATGTTTATTTTTGTCGTTATTTTATTTATTTATTTATTTATTATTTTTTTATTTTTTTAAGTTTTAAGCCGGTTGCAGCTGGAATCTGTAAAATATATGCGGTTTACAGAGTAAATATTTCCTGGATTATTTTAGAATCAGACTATTTTTATAATTTCTGTTTAACACAATGACAGTATAAATACACAAACAACATTTTGTCTTTATAATATCACTTTTTTTTTTTTTTCTCACATAGTGTAACTGGGTCTTCATGAAAATAAATGTCTTTTTATCATTAGTAAGGGGGTCCCTTGCAGAGGATCATCATATTTAGGGATCCCTGGCATCAAAAAGACTGAAAAAAGATTTTACTTGTGTTTTTCACTTGTTATTTTTTGGAATCCTAAAATATCTAACCCCATTTATTACAATATGTAATTTGTTTAAGTATCCATTTATTAAAACATGTTTATTTGATCCTTTCCAGGTCCCCACACTGTTATTTTCTCATATTACCATGTGCACATGGTTATTTGATTGTGTGGAAGAGATTAGAAATTAGTGGGCAAAAGCCATAGACTGTAAAAGCAAAATGCTTGCGCCCTCTTTCGGCCACTCCCTGTATGGCAAAAATAAGGCAATTTCGGAAGAAACCACTGCAACTACCTAATTGACTAAAAGTGCAATACAATAAATAGAACTGTTAAATTAATATTAGCAGACACAAGTCTTATCTAATAGTATGTGTGCTTTAATATAATGTATTTCCATCTGATTTTCGCTCAGTACGCACACATTATCTTCTGACAATTTTCTCGCCGCCCTATTAGGAAAATGAAAGTGGACTGATCCAGTAGTATTGAAAGCAGAGCTCATCGCGCAGTTGTTTGTTTTCACTCAGCGCAGTAACAGAGCGAAGAGGAGAGGCACGGAGTTGTGTAACGGTTTCGTTTTTAATCTTCATTGCATCTTTCCAGCCTTCTGCCATGGCTCTGTGCAGTAGCGTCGGAGCCTTGGCGTTACCCAGCGAGCTTATTGTTCACATATTTTCCTTCCTGTCAGACCGAGACAAGCTCCGGGCCTCGGCCGTGTGCTCTCGCTGGAGGGAGTGTCTCTTCTACCCTGCGCTGTGGACGGAGCTCAAACTGCGCGTCGGTGGCGGAACCAACGGCGGCGGCTCTGGATCAGAACAAACCCCGCGATTAGAGTTCCTCATGCGCAAGTTCGGCTCGTTCGTGCGGGAGCTGCAGCTGGAGTTTGCCCCGGTGGACGGCTATCTAAGCCCGCTGCAGCACGGAATGGAAGCCGTCGAGAGCGACCCGCAGTTCGCGAAAGATGCGATGGTGACATATTTGGATCAGGTGTTGTGTGTGCTCGGCAGTCTGCGTAATAACAGGTATATGGATCTAGTCACGATTTGCATGCGTTGGAATTACAAATCCTTTCTGCCTGCTTTGCTTTGCTTACATTTGACCAGCACTAGCAGTCATAAACAAATCCTGCGCATTACGTAACGCTCATGTCTGAAGCATCGCATGGCTGCCTGCTTTGTGCGGAACCAAACTGCGTTTACTTCTTATGACAAGCCCAACTAACTAGTGTCTATTTTTGTTGCTAGAAATGTGCATTACTAATAATACTTTATTTACTAGTAGGTTATCCAATAGTGACTCGTATCTTTCTTAGTGTCATTGGATGCTATTATTACTAGTCACCGTTTACTGGTAACAGATTGCAGTTTTTGCCATTGAGTTCTATGGGGATCTGTGTTTCAGATATTAACTTTTCTCTTTAAAACTTTTCTCTTTCTCTGTCGTTGGTACCTATTTCTGTTAAACTTCTAATAACGTCTGATAGTTAGTAGGATCTGTTGCAGCATTAGTACTTCTTTAGTTAATGCTAGTACCTGTTTTTTAGACCTTGTTATCTATTCCACTTGTTACTAGTGACTTTATCTGGTTATAATTGCTTAAGTGTCACATGTAGTTAGTTAAAATGACTAATTTATAGTTCAATTAAACATCTAAAAAGATCAATACCAATTAGATTAAAAAAATGTTACTAGTAACAATTGGAATATAGATGGATAGATAGAAGACAGATGGATCATATATACTAGTGTCGGTTCAGTTGCTATTGTTAGGTAAACTATTAGTAAGTATTAGTCCCTAATGAATAGTTATTAGTAAAACGGTAATAGAACTAACAGAACAGTTGGGATGCGTTCTAATAAAATCCATACATTTCTATAGTGACTAGTAACAAAGTGAACTTGTACCTAATGAATATTTTCTAGTGAAATTGAAAATCATTCTAGACACTGTTGGATTACTTCGGGCGAGGGGAAAATAAGCACTTGTAACAAAAAATAAATTACTAGTCAGTTCTAAGGAGTAAAACTGCTGGCCGAACTCCCACGAGCCTTACTGCATTGTTAACATTCTAACAGAATCTTTAGAATTGTACAAAACAATGTTTAAACAAGACTGGCTTTGTTTTTCATGCCCTTCATAGAGGTTTCCTGGTGCTGATCGTAACCTGCAATTTTGTTTATGTACAATAGAAAAGCACTAGAAGGACTCATGGCCCAGCACTTGCCATGTAAACAATAGGCTTTAGTTTGAAATGCGTAAAGAATAGAAAAAAAGGGCTGAATATACGTTGTATGGTGTAGCGAGAGTTTGATTATTGGTTGTATTCCAAATTAAGTGGTTGATCATTTGTATCATGTTTTTTTGTTTTTTTTGGTCATTTAATGTGGTTAATTTTACATTCATATACTATTATCATATATGAATATCAAGTCACATATATTGTATTTTTACATTGGTAAGACATGACACTGAAAATTCCCCCTTTTCATCCTCCAGAAACCTCCAGAAGCTGAGTCTCTATGGGGACACATGCATTCTTCAGGATGACGGGATTTTGGACAGCTCTTACCTCAGCCAGGTCGACCAAGGGGGCAAGAAAATGAAAGAGTATGTTTTAAAGCTAACTTTCACTCATGTAAACTGATTACAAGCTGGCTTTGCAAATATTCTTGCCATCTTGTTAGTTGTAGGTACTCCGTCAGTCTTGGGCTGTGTTCATAACTGAATACTAGCATACTGCACACTGCACGATGTATGCACTGTATGTTTACTGCCTGCCAGCTATTTAAAGAGGACATGAACTGCATTTTTTTTTTTTTAATTTTAAGAATTGTATAATGATCTCTAAGGTCCACTTATAATGTTTTCAAGACTTTTTACATAAAAAAAAACATAATTTAGAAGTAATAAGCAATTTTCTCTCCTGTTTTTGACCCTCTCTTTCGATCACTCCGTTTTGATGGGCGTGACTCATTCAAGACTTGGAAGTAAACACCCACTACTAGGATTGGGTAACAGTACTGCATATTAAAATAATTTTCAACGTCCCCGCTAAACATGTGGAATTGTTTTGAAAACTTCCGATGTTGAAAAATATCTCGTTACGTAGTTGAAACATTTGCCAACAATATGAAACTAAGTTACCACAGTTATAGTTGACAGGATAACTTGCGGTGTTTCATGTAAATTAAATTATGAATAAATGTACCATCGTTTGTCTTACTGTTGTTCGTATAGGCTATTCAGTGTTCGTCCTTTTCGATAAAGTGAAAATACATTGTCATTTGCAGTGTTGCGTGTTAAATAAAATTTAGACATGTTGTATGAGACATGTCTTACTTATGACAAAACAGAAGAGGTCACTCACTGAAGCTTTTATTCATGTTTACAGCGAATGGCTTAGATCAAAACAATAACAAAAGCAGCGTTCTCTAAGTGCTTTCTTCCGTGTCTGGTAATCTCCCGCATTAACCCCATAAATGCTGAAGCAAAGGAAAGAACGGCATATCACAACTATTCAGTTTGACTTCGGTGCTACAGTATAAATACTCAGTACATATCAAACGATCTGAAACAAAGCAATAGTGACACATGGTAAAACATTGTTACTCACACTTGTGTGTTGCGACATTACTGTCGGATCCAATGTAGCTGGCACTGCATCATTTATTTTATTTTTTTCAGTCTCGCTAAAACCTGCCCCAAACTGTGTCTTGTTAAAAAAGGAATCTGCAGTAAAATTATGCGAACAGACAGTGCCTTACTGATGTGATCCGACTGGAACTTTATTAAAAATAAAATTCATCCACGCTTTCTTGTTAGGATCGCAAGGAAGGCAATGCCACAGACACTCACAACTTGGCACTTGAAAATTGTCTTGTAATCCTCAGAAGCATCTCTATCGGTTTGTTGCTGGAGTAATCCTGTTTGCGTATCTCTTATTTAATACTACATGACGTGCAAGTCAGTGGGCGGGGCTAAAGAGTAGATGTAGATGTAGATGTTGATTTTCTTCTGAAGAGGTGGTCCCTCTTGTCCCTAATGTTCACCAATGCTGTAGTTGTTTTGAAAATACAGTAGAGACAGTAATACTGTGAAATATTATTACAATTTAAAATAACAGTTTTCTATATGAATATATTTTAAACCAGTTTATTCCTGTGCTGGCAAAGCTAAATTTTTTAACAACATCACTCCAGTCTTCAGTGTCACATAATCCTACAGAAATCATTCTAATATGCTGATTTGCATCATTACTGAATAAAAGTATTAATTTCTTTCCAAAAAAAGAGAGAAAAAACTGACTGTTCCCAAACTTCCAAATGGTAGTGAATGTTTTTGTCAAATTGTTTTGCCTTTGCATTGTTCTGTTTTTAAAAATGAAGATTTCTAACCATTTATAACGTGTTCTGTTGTTCTAGGATCCAGCAACTCTTTGAAGAGATCCTGTCCAACAGCAGGCAGATGAAGTGGTTGTCATCTGCGTTCATGCTCAGTGTGGTGACCCCCTGCTCTCTGGCCTCTCTCTCCAACCCCAGCACCAGCTCCCTCGAGCACCTCAGTCTGATCGACAACCAGCTGCCCAGCCTGATTTCCACAGTCGAACTGGAAAGGCTCGTTCACCTGCAGTCTTTGTCGCTAGACTTCTGCGACTTCACCTCCGACATGTGCCGCCTCCTCGCCTGCGGTGACCGAGTGCCCCTCCACCGCCTCTCTCTCTTGCTCAACGGCGCTGCTTTGGATGCCAAGCCTTTGGATGGTACTGCAGCCGAGGATGATTGGAAAGCCCTGGTCCGTCGCAGCACGAACCTGCGCGTCTACATCATGGCGATGGATGTGTGCAGCCAGGACCTTCTGCGTGTGCTGAAGCCCAGCGTGCCCCTGGAACGCATCCACCTGGACAGCTACAGCACTCTGGTGACGGATGGTGTCGTGGAGCTCATCTCGCAGCAGTACCACAAA
The DNA here is from genome assembly GCA_037101425.1 of Elopichthys bambusa. NCBI lineage: Eukaryota > Metazoa > Chordata > Actinopteri > Cypriniformes > Xenocyprididae > Elopichthys > Elopichthys bambusa. Next base: position 21,358,968 of record CM074442.1, read on the forward strand.
ACCCTCTCCCACTTCATCTTGATGAGAGATGACGCTGGATTCCCAGACCTCAGCGTCAACCGCAACGAGGACCCGCTGGTTCTTCTCACCTGGCGCTGTGTGCACCTTGCTGTCTTGATCATCCATGGTAAGTGGACATTTTAAACATTTTCTCTTTCCTTTGACAGTCCACTGATTCTTGAGATATGGGAAGACAAGTGTGTGTGTGTGTGTGTGTGTGTATATATATATATATATATATATATATATACATATATATGCATACATATAATATATGGGTTGTTGTTGTTTATCATGTGCCTTTTAATTTATTAATTTCATCTTTTAAATATTATTTTTAAAACGCTTCCAAAGCATTACTCTTTATAACAAATTAAATAATTAAAATATAATGATAGAAATCATAATTATAATAATCTCCCAGTGGACCACAACATAGTGGAGAAGGAGAATGACATGCTCACCAAGTACAAGAGCCTGGGAATTGACATCAGCAGATCCTGGAACACGAGAACACAGATAGTGCCAGTTGTGATAGGAGCCCTGGGATGTATCAAGAAAGGTTTCCACCAATACTTGGACCAGATCTCAGGGAAGCCAAGTGCCTAAGAAGTGCAGAAGATCGCGCTGTGTGGGAATGTACATATCCTACGCAAAGTACTCTTAGAGAGGAACTCTCAAGGTCTCTGGTTGAGTCCTGGATAATGACCGAGAGATTCTCGAGGGGGGAATAATAATAATAATAATAATAATAATAATAATTATAATTATAATTATAATAATAATAATTATTATTATTATTAAGTAAAAAGACATCAAATATATTTATGCTCCATGTATCCTAATCTGTTACGTTTGTAGTCTGTATTATGACTATGTAAAATCAGACATGCGGGTGATTATTTACTTAATATTTAGTCTGTTTATCTATTTCTAAAACTATTATTTTTATCTAGGATTAGATTATTTATTTATATTTATATTTATTATTTAATAACTTAATCTGATTTTTTTTTTTTCCTATTTTTTTTTTTTTTTTCATATGTCAGCTTCATAACCTTAATGTTTTTAGATAATTTGCTTTCTTTTAAATGGGTGAAATTAGTAGCCAACAATAGCAGTAAAACAAAATGGATCCTGGATTTAAAACATGTGCTATGCAACATATTTTGTCAACACTGTAAGCTATCAACTGTCAGATTTTATGTCTGAATGTGGTGACTGTTCAATAGATGCAGCTAAAAATCGCTTTGTCTCAATGTATTCATTAATTAATCTGAATACTAGATTTGCAATATTAAATGGTTAGTTCACTCAAAAATGGAAATTCCGTCAATGCCGGAAATGTCGACCTTCATATCGCTCCGAACCCGTAAGACTTGTTCATCTTCAGAACACCAATCTTTTTGATGAAATCTGAGAGCTTTCTGTCCCTCCATAGACAGCTATGCAATTAAAACTTTGATGCTTCAAAAAGTTCATAAAGAGATCGGAAAACCAAATCATATGAATTGAGTGGTTTAGTCCAAATTTCGCAATTTAAGACAATTTCGCAATCACATTTTATGAAGACCAGATTTAATTTAGGCTTTTATATTTAGAATTAAGAATTTTAACAGATTAATCAATAACACTTTTGATTCCTGTAGTTTTTGCTGCCTCATTTTAAAAGTGTATCCATTTTACTGTGCATGTCCTCTGGGGTAAGTCATTTTTTTTTTGCTTCACAGGCTACACTGTGTGGTCCCATAACCTTGTGGCCATCTCTCGTCTGCGTGGGTCCAACCTCAAAGTTCTGGAGGTGTCCGAAGAGAGCATTGACTTTGACCCAGACCAGTCGGTGTACATCGAGGGAGATCCCGTCCACAATCTAGTCAAGGAGGTGTCCTTGGGCTTGGGCCGCGTCTGGCATCCCTCCATGGACAGTAGCGTGGTCCTGAACGAGCCCACTCAGCACTTCTACCGCGAGATGCAGAGTTTCAGCGCGGGCATGTAAACGCACCAGGGCCCGTTACCAAACGCCCTCTCTAACCCTGTGCTTGGTGATCTTTCACAAAATGGGCCCTTCTCATTTTACATATTGTTTTATTTCTTTCATTGCTTTTTGATTTGTTTTTGTTTTGTTTTTTCTTGTAGTGTGAATTTAATCCTTTATATGTGCTGTGTTTAATCAGTATTAGCTCTATATTTATATCTATATCTATATATCCTGCTTATTACTAGGAAAGTATAGTTGGGTATTGGTTTAGTAGCTAATTGAGTGAATGGTAGAGAGGGGCTTTTTTACAGCTAGCTTAAAAGTTGTACAGTGAGTTGTTCATTCTCTCGCTTAGTCTGTTTGTTGGTTTCCCCCTAGAAAGTGTGGAGTTACCTCAAACAATCAGTTGATCCTTCTTGGCTTTCTGCAATGACGAAATCCCATGTTCACATTGACCTTTTTATAGGGAGATTAGTCTTCCAGCCAAGGGACAGGGCTGATCCACAATTACGAACCTTCCTCTTTGTTCATCAGTATGTAATTGTTATTCAGAAATGAGGATTGGTGGAAACGACGTGTTCGGGACGCAGATCCCGCTGGTTTTTCTCAACCTGGAAGTAGACGCACCTCTGCTGGTGTAACCAATCGTAGAGGTTTTCAGTCTGGTGTATGACACCTGCATGCTGACCGCCCTGCAGCACAATATCTGGGCCCAGCCATAGGTGTTTTCTTTTTTTTTTTTTTTTTTTTTGTTTCTTATGTGTGTCTTTGTTGTAAGAAGTCCTTCCCGTCTGTCTCAGGTAGGCAAAAATTATATGACAAGGAAGATGAAGATGGTTATGATATTTTGGTAAGAGTGATAACAATCAGCTGTTCGGTCAGTTTTAATTGTTCTTCTCGAGTCACAGTTGCCTTGAACTCCCCCTTACTACTTCATAATCAACGTGTTTTTGGCCTCGGACTCGGTCTGTTCAGCGTTAACGTCGCCGTAATTCCCAACCGAAGTGCATAATCCTCATTGGATCATAACTGAACACGCTCTGAACGGATTGAATCCAGGCCGCAGTATTTCATCTGTAAAACATTAGATGGCGGGAGACAGACGTTTGCTTGTTCCATATCTCAGGATTCCTGCACTTGCGGTACTTTTCCAGAAAGCTTTTGTTGAAGCTTCGTTCAAATGGTTGGTGTGCTCGATGGGCAAGATTTTGTAGTGTTTTTGGTGGAAAGAGAGCTCTTCCAAAAGAATGCGCTTTAGAAGTTGCTGGTTTTTATTTTTCTACTTGTTTAATTTTCCTAGTTTAGCATTCAAGATCTGTGTGTTTTTTGCTTTTACATATATTGTCCATTCACTCCTTTTTTAAAAAAAAAAAAAATCATAGTCGAGGGAGGTCGTGGTTGCATGCATAGCTGAAATAAGTGAATGTCAAACTAAAGCCTTCTTGAAAGCGGCAGTGTGTTTGCTCTGCAGAATCCCCCTCTTTCCTGAGCATATCTTTATTTTCTCGTGCTCTAATAACGAAGCGAATCGTCGAAGAGTGGATTCGAAACCGTTTTAAAACCGTTAAGTTGCCTCGCTAACTGTTACTGTCAGGCCTCAGAACTTCCTGTTATTTGGCGGTATCAACTACCTGAAGCCAAACCAGGTTTGAAATGGAAGCCATCACCCCAATCTTCCTGGAAGATCCGCGTTTATGACAAAAACAAACAGCCAAAGCAAACCTTTGCAGCGTGAAAATGATTTTTATATGCAAGCTTATCAAGTGAGGGGTGACCTAGATCTTGTGGTCCAAAAAAGATTTTGAAGCAGTTAACCAATGAGGTCGAACAGCTCTTGGCACATGAAGGCCTGCTCGTAGGGTTGATGTAATTCAACACTTTATAAATGCGAAGCAGAGATCCAGAGATCCAGCTCCAGTTTACAATCCATTGTGGTACCTATGTCAACATTATTGAAAACTGCAGATTTTCGTGGTTGGTGGCACAGAACGCAAAAAGGGTCTTGTGGAAAGTCATTTGTGGATTAAAATCCGTTCAGTTCGCTCCCTTTTTGGAACAAACCATGGATTAAAAAAAATGTTGTTTTCAGGTGCGTTGACATGGGTGCCAAACATTCTGTAATGAATATGTTGGAATGCTCTTAAGCATGTGCTAGTAATGGGATTCTGTGTTTTTTTTTTTTTTTTTTTTTAGTTTTTTTTTTTTTTTTTTAGTTTATTTAAAAAAAGTTCTACTTAGTACACCACCAAATACAATTTCAATAAGTGTGTTCTTAATTCGGAGTTTGTGTGTTGTACATCGATTTTGTTGAAGGGTTGGCGAAGAACGACAGCGTATGACACGTTACAAACTACTAAAGCATTCATACCGTGCCTAAAACCCAGAATAGCTTTCATTTTAAACCCATGTCATTCGCACGTCCCTGGTCAACCAAGTCTACGAAACTTTACAAAGACATAGCATATTTAAAACCGTCAGTGTTTTCTTGTTTGTCTCGTTTTTCTCATTTTGCAATCCGTCTGTCTGTGTGTGTGTGTGCGTGTGTGCGTGCGCGCGTGCTTGCAAATGTGTAGTGTAAACGTTCAAAAAGTGCATACGTCAGAGAAGGAGGTGTGTGTTCAGAACAAAATGTACCACTTCCTCAGCAGTGAACAGGAAACAGCCATTCTCAGGGTTACTGTTAGATGTGTGGAAGAAACAAACAAGAGTCCAATAGCTCAGGCCTCTCACCATAAAAGTTTTCATTAAATGAAGAATCTTCTCAACAAAGTCACTGGATTTAACTTCTGTCAGCGCATCATCTGCGTCAGCTGCCAAAGATAACGGTGATACGACTCTTTTTTTCGAAGTGCCCGCATGCTGGCAGAGGGCAGGGCCAATGGCTGATGGGCCGAGATGTACTACTACTATCGTATTATGACAACTACTATTAGATAAATGTACTAATGGAGGGAGGGGTGGTTGGACTTGGGCGATGGTCCACAGCTGTGCTGTGGCTTTGGTCAACATACGTTAGATCTCTCTTACAATGCACCTGTTTCACTGTGAAGAGTGAATGTAATTTAACTATTGAAAATCAAGGTTGGTTCTATCAGACCTATAAGCTGCTATGAGACGTGTTAGGAACATTCCACTGGGGAGTTACAAACAAACTAAAATGGCCAAATGTCTGCATGGAAATGATTATTTTTTACTCTTATTCTTTTCTGTTTTGGTTTGGGCAGGGGCGGGATCCTGGAATCAGCGTTCGACTGGTCCTACGATGAAATTTCTTGAGCCATTTGAGAGCGCACGTAGGTTTTTATTCTTGATCGCTTCGACCAGTCGGTTGTTACAACTCAGTTGGATCCCAGTGTTGTTGTTTATTTTTTTTTTTTTTTTTGCATTTTTACTTTCAGAAACGTTATATGCATTTCACAATCTCGTAGTAATGAGAAAGAGGGCTGCTATGACCCCATCTGAGATGGTCAGTGTTTTACAGCTTTTTCCGATAGCTACCTTACAGATTATAAACCTCACGCCAGCCTTTGGTAAAACAAACAGTTACCATGTTTCCACTGCAGGTCCGATCTAGAGCTGGACGCGGACCTCTTTTTCTATCTCTGGTTGGCTTGCGTTAAGGCAAAGTCAAAAACTATGCAAACGTAATGCATATGATCCAATGGCTCTTAACTTGTTTTTCATTCTTTTGCGCTTTTTTTTTTTTTTTTTTTTTTCCTTTCTTTTCTTCTGTCACTCAAATGGAAATAACCTAACTTGCAATGATACTTGGCCTTATTATTGTTATTATTATTGTTTTAAGATCTTGATTCTTCGGAAGCCAACTCAGTTTCAGGGGCGACCGTGGGTTACAGACATGGTCTCTATGAGACTGGCCAGAAGGCCCCAGTTATAAGTGGTACGAATGTTGTGCATTTGTTTAAAATCAGGACAGTTTGCAATAAAGAAGTGGCCATCATGGGGCACCAGCAGTGCGAAGACCACGCTGCTACCTTATAAACTTAACGGGGAGTTAACTAAGATAACATAAACCTGCATATGCGTATATATATCAACGTATATACTTTTGTGCAACACATGTCCGGGTTCTATTTATGAACATTGAAAAAAAAAAAAAAAAAAGTTTATAAGCGTTGTTGTTTTGCAAAAATGGTTTTACCATCTTAAATGTTTAATATTTGGGCAGGTGTGTTCTGTCTACTTTTTTGTCTCCGGTGAGCACATAGCATTGGATTTTATATGTACATCTGCAAACAGGAAGTACTCTGGCACAGGTGTGAACATGCCAGGTGGGAAGATTTTAATGAGAAAGTGATCTTGAGGTTCCACGATAAGGAAGAAAAACCTTTGAAAAACTTAACTGACAGATATTGGGTAAACCAGCCGAATGTTGATTTGAATTAATGTTGAACGAATGCATTTTCTTTTAATCGGTAAAATAAAAGCATAAAAAAATCAATCTTGTCTCTGTGTATTCATATAATTCTGATGTACAATGCGTTTTAATTGTACAGGTTTTTTCTTTATTCTTCACAATGGGAGACTGAATAAAAAGCAGATTTTTGTTTTTGAGCAACAATTTTCAGTGAAAAGCAGTTTCTACAGATCTAAATATTTTACAGCTTGGCCTAACTATATTCATTATAGCAATCTTTCCAAAAGCTTTTCCTGGTCTGGAAATTAGGAATGCATGATATTTCAGTATGATCTTAGTTATCAGATATTTTTATTCTGTGGAACTTACCAGTTTCATGTTTTAATTAATCCTTCTTAAAATGTGTGAAACGTTCCGATGTCATTGTATTTCCTGAGCTCAGTAAAGCACAAACTCAATTAAGTTGAGTGGCTGTAACAATTTAAAAACTTCTATTTGTTGGGTATTTCCCAAAGCACCACATTGGTTTACTCTGAATAACAAGCCTTTTAGAATGGCTTATTATGGGTAAAAAGTGTTTTGTACATATTTAACTGCAGACACTCATTTCCCCTATTTACCTTTGCACACTTGTTAATCTAAATGTAATCTTTACACTGTTAAATATACCTTTGATTTGCTAATGTATCCATATTTCATACTGTACAATTTATTCTAATGTTTTAGTTAATTCATTTAGACAAAGTAGCATAATTTTATACTACCCATTTATCGGTTCTCAAGCATAATATAAAAACTATTTATAAAACCGTTAGTTCCTGTCCTTCATTCTGATTGGTCAATAGCTGTTTTATTAACAATAAATAAGTCACGGCTGAACTTATTCGCGATGCAGCACAGCCTCTCGTACCTTATTGCTTACATAAGTGTTGACCAGCACTATTTCTGTCAATATTTCTGGAAATTACACTTCCAGACACTACACAAGCATTACACTAAACAAGCATTTTTCAGTGACATCTTTATTATTAATATACATTATTTCATCAGACCATTTATTTTTAAGGCATGAATTGTTATTTGAGGAAACTATAAATATATACGCTACATGGACGGTTCTCTGGACTGAGTTGTTGAATTGGTCAAGTTAGTTACCTACGTCTTGTTTCAACATCCTATTCACAATATATACTTAGTATACTTTCTATATATACAGTCTGACAAATATGAGGACCTTTCATCAACTACCTTCAATTAAAAAAAAAGCATCATAATCCTGAGCACCTATAATCCTATAAGGCAGTCTCATTTTTTTTTACCTATGGGTTCACAAAGGCTGCACACTTACACTGTACCTGAAATACAGACATCAACTTCCTCTTCAAAATATAACCGGTGGCATGTGCTGTATCCTTTGCCATGCTTCAAACAAGTTTCAACTAAGACAAAAGAGATAACCACAAGGCTACTGTGGTTACATATCAAAGGAAACACCCCCTGAGCAAAACAACAGGAAGTTGAAAACAGTCTGCAGGGGAGGAAGTGAGAGCGAGATGGGAAGATCAGATGACATCATGAGGAGAGGGCGACTGGTTGGGTGGCTGTTCGCTGCCTGGTGGGGAGGGTCTTGGAGGCGGTCCAGGGGGGAAACTGTCAGGTGGAGGTCTTGGTGGCAGATAGCCCATATGTTGAGGGAGCGGCATTGGAGCTCTGGGAAACATTCCAGGGGGAAGTGGCCCTCGCACTAGAGGAAATGGTACTAAAGGTTATCAGTTTGTACTAAGATACAGTTTCAATATAAATTAAATAAATGTGTAAAAGTAGCTGAGTAAATGTATTTCCCAATAAATATGATTTCCATAAGTTAAATTTGCTTAAAATGCATTTTTGCTTTGTCTTTAAGCTGACATTTCAACAAACATTTCAACCTACACAAGTGGAAAAAATGAACTTACTGCCAATGGGGGGAACTCCAGGCCCACGGGGGGGAAAGAACTCCGGAGGTCCATAAGGGCCCCTGTGTAGGAAACGTGGGTCCCTAGGGTCCATCGGTGGATGTATTCCCATCAATGGGGGACCAGGAGGAGGTCCCATTCTTGAATCTGGGTCAGGGGGCAACCTCATGTCACCAGTCATCGAGTGAGGACCCTGTGAGAAGACACATTTCAGTTATGGCTATGTACAAAAGCTACATCTAGTGATTTTTCTCATCAATCAGAGGTTTACTCACATCTCTGCTCTCATTCTCACTGATAGATGAGCTGTTTCTTAAAAATGATGGATCTGAAAAAAAGAAGAGAGAATAAATACTTTAAGGATCTGTGAGACAAGCTCCCACTCTTACATTTTCGTTTTAATTTAATTCTTGAGGATTGCTGAAAAAAAAAAGTGCTCATTCATGCGTTGATAATGCAATTTACATGAGCTACATAAAAACAAGTCAGCAGGGAGTTTCTGCCAATAATGGCACTCTGATTTACCATGGGAATATGGAGCTCAGTTCTTCTCTATTATTTTCTATGTTAGGCTTGTATATACGAGTCATATGGGTTATTTATAGTTCTACCGGTACAGATGACCTTTAAGAGAAAGAGCAGAACATATAGTAAAATAGGTCACATGGAAAGGCTCACCTGATTTGTCATCAAAGTATGGCTCAGGAGGAAGTGGAGGTCTATGAGGCAAAGGACCCATAGAATACGGACCTGGAGGAGGCCTCCTGTATGGATCTGGGAGAGTGTGGCCTAAACATAATAAACATATAAAAATATTTATGTATTAGGGATAGGCATTTTTGGCAATTTTTCATTTCGTTCATAGATAGGTTTTAAAAAAAGGTTAATCGAGTTAGGGGATTGGGGGGGGTAGTTTGTGGGGGGCGGGGCATGGCCGTCATGGAGATCATGAAAATATCTAAAGACTGTTAGGAAAATGAATGTTAAAAATAAAAATATGACATGAAAACCTGTCTATGAAAACATGAAGACAAGATTGATTATGATGCAGCAATGTTTTAATAAGGAAGCATCTAAAAGGAATAGCTGCCTGAGGTGAATGACGCCAATAAACTGAAGCCTGTTCTATGACACAACCTATGGTATTAATAAACTTAGATACATAATATAGACCTAACATTACAACTTGTATCGGCACAAAAGGATGCAAATGCCAGTGAACTTTAAGTTTAGATTTCTATAAAGTTCCCATTATAATGCTGTGATCTGTGCTTTATTTTAATCACATTATTAAGTGATTCCATAAATCGCCTGCGCGTTTTCGAAGTCATGTGAATTATGCCATTGAACAAATATGACGAAAAATGCACTGCTGCATTATTATAACATCAGTATTTTTAGTCATTTTTTTTTTCTTTTAAAAGCAATATGACCGTCTCAGATAAGTCAATATCGGGCACTGCATTTGAGCATTAACTAAACACTGATATGCAGCGCATTCAGCATCTTAATAAATGTTGATATCCCGACCCAACGCATATTAGATTAATCAGATGTAGCTATTACATATTTCATCTGCAAAAGGTTTTTTCCGACTGCGCTTTAAAAAGTGTCACTAATATTTCAGCAATATTTTGGATTAAATTTGCACTTTCTGATCAACCAAAATGTTATTTTACAGTATGAAAATCACTAATGATTATTGCTAAATTAATTATGAATAGAATTGAAGGGATATTTTCCATTCAATTTCAATATTTGGGCGCCGCCCAAAGTGCTACTATAACCAATCAGGAGAAAAAAGAAAAAATACATTTCGATCATCACTGTCACTGTCGAGTACTCGAGTACTCGGTCGCTGTTGCACATCCCTATTATGTATTTATTTATATGTAATTAATTAATTATTTTTTTAAATTTATTTATTTTTAGCATTATTATAACTAAACACCAGTGCCTTTTGAATGCATTTTTAATGGGATCAGATCAAAATATTTATGAACAAAATGTATATATTTATACAATAAAAATAAATATTAAACAATATATTTTACAACAATATAAAACTAATATATATATAGTACTGAGTAATAAAAATTAACTACATGTACTTACTATAGGGTTAGGATAAGGTTAGTTGCATGTAATTATGCACAATTTATAGTAATTACTATAGTAACTACATGTAACATTCAACTAGAACTGTAAAATAAAGTGTTACCCACATTACAAATAAAAACAAAATGAAAAATGTAAAATTATGAGAAAATGGGTAACACTTTACAATTAGGTCTCATTTGTTGTATTATGTATTAACTAACATGAACTAACAATGAGCAATACATTTGTTACAGTATTTATTTAAATGTTAATATTAGTTAAAATCTAGCTGTTTATTGATTGTTCATGTTAGTTCACAGTGCATTCACTAATGTTAAAAAATACAACATTTGATTTTAATAATGTATTAGTAAATGTTGAAATTAACATGAACTAAGATTAATAAATGCTTTAGAATTATTGTTCATTCTTAATTCATGTTAACTAATGAAACCTCATTGTAAAGTGTTACCAAAAAAGTATATTTTTATTTATAAAATAAAGAAATGAACAAATATTAAACAATATATTTTAAATATAAATTAATAAACTACTAGAACCTTAATAAACACAAGAACCATTCAAACGCATTGTACGTTACGGTTACACTTTACTATAGGGTTAGGATTAGGGTGTGGTTATGGTAAGTTGCATCTAATTATGCACAATTTATAGTAATTACTATACTAACTACATGTAACTTTTGTAACAAGGATACTAAAAGTGCACATACATAATACACCTAAAAATAATTGATGAACACAGAGGATGCAATGGTAATGATGCACTACACACAATGTAAAACAACCATGTTGGTATGGCCATGATGATAATAACATTAAAAAATACAGTGATGTCCTGTGCTATTCATGCCTGCAGTATGAAATAACTAATCACTGCGCTGAATATTTAGTTCATGGCCGCTGAACCGTCAGTATTAGGCCCACCAGTGAGGAGCAGCAGGGGGTAGTGGGACAAAGCCTGACGCACTGGCCAAAAACGCAGAAACGTCTAGAACAAAGAAGGCCCAGTTCTGTGACTCTTCAATGAGCTGTGTGGCTGAGTCAGCGCTTCTCAGCGACCTCTGAATAACCGAGTTTGAGCTTCAGTAACAGAAACACCTTTATTTGAGCCTCTCACTTCACAAAGCTAGCTATATTACAGGCACAAGACAGATAAATGATTGGTAATCATAAATAAATAGCAAACTGATAATGAAATGAGCAAATAGCCTCATTGGCTGCATATTCTGCATTTCAGTCCATTTATAATATAAGTAAAAGTTTCTTGCGATATAATCAGTTTCACACAACCATTTCCTCCCCCTCTCTGATTGTCATAAACAAACAGGCATTTTTTGATATACCGTACCTTTAAGACTATGTAAATGATTATGTTATGATTGGCTAACCTCAGCATGGAGAAAGCTACTGAATACTCAATACTGACATGTAAAAATGGGCAGTTGTTAATGTGCTTATAGTTCTTCCATCAATAATTCTTAACTTTTGAGAGCTAGCCAAGTATTTCCTCCTGCTACAGGGCAGTTACAGCAGTGGGAACATCACTGTACCTGGAGGGGCGGGAGGGCCCCTGCGTTCCCTGTCCCAGGAGGGAGACAGTGAGCCACTATCAGAGTGAGGGCCACTGCGCTCAAAGTCTGGCCCACCACTAGGGGGCTCTACCACGCCTCGGGATGCTGATTATGTGACAGTGAGAGTGAAGGAAGATGAATGGAGAGGAAAGAGACAGCACATAAAAATATTTGAGGAAGTTAAGAGTGGAAAAGAGGAAAGGGAGACAACCAACAAAATATTAAAGAGGTAATAAAACATGAATGGATTCATCTATATGCAAACTTGGGGAATGGTTTGCTGCCCACGGTTTAGTGTGCATTTTGTACCGCAAAAACGGCACTGGTACGTCTCAAGTGTTTAATTATTAGTGAAATGCAATTTAATCAATTTAATGTGTCCTTTCTAAATAAAAGTATTAATAAAAAATAAAAAAATAAAAAACATACTGACCTCAAACTTATGAGCTGTAGTGCAGAGGTAAATGTTAAAATATCACACTTGGTCCATATTAACAACATACTAAGTATTTACCAAACCATACTGAAACCACAAAGCAAAGCAAACCGTGAGAAATCAGACCCATTACCCCTAATGCAAACATGCCTTATGGGAATAGGATTCATGCATGTGACACAAACACACACATGCTCACACACACACACACACACACACACACACACACACCCACACAAAATATAGCTAGTCAACCATGCTAAACTAAAGACTGAAGAATAAATCACATTATTCATACTAGTTAGGAGAGTTTTTCAAGAATTTAAAAGAAAGGGATTTGTGTAGATCACCTCTGCCTGGACCCATAACAAATTGGGGTGAGAGTCGAGGGGGGCCATCCATTAGTGTAGGAGGGGACAGGAAGGCCCGTGTTTCTGAGGATGGTCGGCCAAGAGGAGAGGGTCCATATGGAGATCTTTCACCTTTGAGATGGGGAAATGCATCTCATGTTTAATACTATTTTAAACATAGAGAGACATGTACTATGCAAGGGAAATGCAGAAAATCTGACCTCTAAATAAAGGTCTACCCTCTCGTACATCCTTTTCAAGAATATCAACTTTAAATTGGGCATCAGTCAGCCTGCAATTGTAAACACATTAATATATGGATAAATACTGCTTCTCTTGTATATAAAACATTAAGTAAAGTAAAGTACTCTCTAGCCATTCTCACTTCTGGCGGAGATGAGAGTTTTCTCTCTTGACATCAGCCAGGTCTCGATCCGCTGCCCTTGCGGCTAGCTGTAACACAAGAATAAAAAGAGACACAACATACATCTGTAAGCTACTGACGACTGATATGAATCAAACTGAAGAGGTGTGAAAACAACATACCCAGTTATCATGAGCCTTTTTCTCATGAGATGTAATCTGGTAGAAAAAAGAAAAATGAATATAATAAATATTAATTTATAAAAACAGGATATTATAAATGATCAGTTTTTGAAAATTTTAAGATTACAGCTTCACTCTCGCAATTCTTGATGTCATATGCCAAACGGACTGCGCAGCACGTTGGCTTTTTTAATTTGGTGTGAGATTTATTTAGGCAGCGTGAGACAGTGTAAAAGCGTGTCTCTCATGCCAAATGTGTGAGAGTTGGCAACCCTGTACTATATATGTATAATATGATAATCCAATTATCCATCCATCCATCCATCCTATATCATAATGATATCGATATCGATATGAGGATTTTCAAGTAAGGGTTCTCCGATTAACAATTTGTCTAATGCGCAGCTAAAATTGCTTCACTACAATCACCAGTCTAGCAGTTCTACCAGGTCTCTGAAAAGGTCAATAAATTAGCAGACACATTACAATGACAGCAAGAAATTAGGGCTGTGATATTTTAGAGCATTTCTTTTCTTATCAGCAGTGCGCTTTCGTTCCTCCCTAAAAGCCCAAACTTAACGTCTAAACCAGCTAGATGAGTTATTGTCATAAAATACAGTCTACTGTTGCTAAACTGTAAGATGTACTCAATAATGAAAAGAGTATTAAAACTGCATTAAGCCACGGAAGTGTACTGTTTCCCAAGCAGCTTTCTCTGCACACTCAGAGATGGAGTGACACACAGACAAGCACAGTGAACATCAGGTTCGCACCTACACAGTTAAATACACACAGAAATATGTCCAAATGTCCGGCTTGGTCAGTATTTGCTTAAACACCATCAGTCATGTCTTAAGTGAACATAAACAGCTGGGAAATACGTCACATGTAAAACAGTATATTGGATCTGTGCATTCAGTTTCTAAAGTGACAGGAGCCTAATATTCCTGCTGTCATTAAAGGGATAGTTCACCCAAAAATGAAAATTCTGTCATCATTTACTCACCTTAAAGTTGTTCCAAACCTGTATAAATTTCACAAAGCAAGATATTTAGAAGAATGTTTGTAACCAAGCAAATCTTGCCCCCCATTGACTACCATAGTATTTTTTCTCTCCTTACTATTATAGTCAGTGGGGGGTGAGATCTGCTTGGTTACAAACAAAGAAATTTATACAGGTTTGGAACATCCTGAAGGTGAGTAAATGATGACAATTTTAATTTTAATTTTTGGGTGAACTATCCCTTTAATGTTAAACAACAAAAGACACTGCTTTTTAGTAGATTTAGTATGATTAATCTACATTTAAATTAAACAGTGATGACTATGCAGTGTTGTTTTACATTTGATAACTTTCTGTTGATAGAAACGGTTGTTTCTTATTATTATTTATTTCACAGGAATGCTATATTTGTTAAGCTCTAAGCTGTTCCTAATCACCTCTAAGAGAGGGAATAAAATATGTTACACATGTTGCTTGCCAATAAATAATGAGTTATCAGTTCATAACATAAAATACATTGGTGTTAAGAATAGTTGGCCTATTTTTTATTTCGGTGATTGGTATCTGCCAATTCTGCTTCCAGTGAACGGTAATCGGACCCAAAAATTCTGATCAGAGCACCCTTAAATGTAAGTTCCAAAATCTGCCAACAATCTATGCACATAATGCACATCCTGTGGTTTAAAGGGTTAGTTCACCCAAAAAGGGTACATCTTTGGAACACAAATTAAGATATTTTGATGATCCACACATAGGCAACAATGTCATTGCACCTTTTGACGTCCAAAAAGGTAGTTGAAAACATCGTTAAAATTGTTGACATGACTACAGTGGTTCAACCTTAATGTTATGAAGCGACGAGAATACTTTTTGTGCGCAAAATCAAAACAAAAATAATGACTTTATTCAACAATTTGAACCATTGTCATACGTAGTGAATTCAGTGCAGGCTTCCTTGTTTACGTCCGAACGCCAACTCAGTATTGGCCGAATATCTTAATTTGTGTTCTGAAGATGAACAAAGGTCTTACAGGTGTGGAACGACATGAGGGTGAGTAATTAATGACAGAAATTTTAATTTTTGCCTGAACCCTAACCCTAAGCCTAACCCTATAAGATATTTTTTTTATTTCGGTATTTTAAGTAAATATTGTATAAAAAAATATATATATATATATATAATAAACATTGTATCATGGGTATGATGATGGGTATCATCAGCACAGGCGACTGAAGAACCTTTACCACTATAAATCATGTAGAGAGGCTGTAACTCTGTAAGGCATTCCAAGTGTGTCACCTGATTCTTATAAGCCTGTGAAGTCCGGTCCAGTTCTTCCTCTAGGTCTTTGGCTCGCTGTCTATTTAAACACAGTGAAAGAGACTATAATGTAAATTTCCTGTTTTGGTGAACGTCCATCTTGCATCATGTTTCCTGCCCTTCTCAGAGCACATTTCCTTTGATTTTATCACATAATCAAACATACTTAACTTGACTTCCTCATGTGTGCTAAACAAGTTGCTCTAACCTATAAGTGATGAGCTCCTCTGCAGTGAGACTGATCTTTTTGCCTGCCTTGTTGAGCTTCTCCTCCTTCTGTGAGCGCTCCTTCTCCTCCACCGTCAACATCCTGACCAGAGTTTAAGAAACAATTGAATTATAAGCATTAGTATTTTAATTTCCATTGAAAAAAGACACTGCAAAGTGCAAAGACCCTAGGGCTGGGGCAATATATCGATGCATCGTGATTCGTGGATCATTTCTGATATTTTCCAAATGCATCGCAAATCGAATGAGCTTAGTTTTTAACAGCAGATGGCGCTCTAGGCTACTTTTTTAACCGCACACTCAAATGCTCACAAAGAAGAGTGCTCATGTGTTCGGCTGAATCTGAAAATGAATTTGCACCCCAGAATGCTTTTATGATGTGAGATTAATGTAAACAGCCCACTGCAAACACCCTTGTAATTCACTTAAACCTTTTCGAACTTTATGAATGATTATTTCATAGAAGGTTCAAGTGGTGTGTGTAAGGATTTGGAAGCAAGCAGAGTATGGCTGTTTGTAAAGCACACAGTGCCATCTGCTGTTAAAAACTAAGCTCAGAATCGATTCGAGAATCGCGATGCATACGGAAAATATCAGAATAGATCCAAAATCATCTGTGATGCATTGATGTATTGTCCCAGCTCTCGAAGACACTGAGTAGAAGATAAGGTTTGTGTTTTATGAGATGCAGCTTCTGTGCTCTGGTCCAAACCTGTGTAGCTTGAGTTCATTCTCCTGGTACATCTCTGTCATGATCTGAAGTTTCTGCTGGAGTTTCTGGCTTTCACTAGAATAGTTGGCACTCTCTGACTCCAACACCTCCTTCTGCTCCTCAAGTTGTTTGATCCCCTCTGATTACAGAGAAACAAGAAAACAAGTCTAATCTTCATATAGAGTCTAAATGATAAGCGTTTGATAAAATCAAGCCAAAGCAAACCAGCTCCACTTGTATTGCATAGCAGGTGCTTAGAAAAAAGCTTTTGGTAATACTGAGTCAGAGCAAGACTGAAAAGCAGAGGAGACCGTGCTTTTGCGGTTGCTGCCAAAAACTCCGGAATAATTTGCCTCTGTATGTTAGGTATGCCCAAACATTGTCTAAATCTAGACTTAAAAACTATTCTTATCCTATGGTGTTTAACACAGTATAAGAGCTGTTAAATGTTGTGTTTTGTGCGTTTCACTTGTTTTATTGTGACCCTGTGCTGTACAGAACTTTGGCAAACACCAGTTGTTTTCTTAAATGTGCTTTATAAATAAATTTGAATTTGAAAGCAAATACATTGTGATGCAAGATAAGAATACAAATCAATCAGAAACAAAATCATAAGGTGCCTAATGTATAAATGGGTTACACTGTCTTTCTACAATCAATCAAAACTATTTTAATCAACAAAATAATATATCAAATTAAAAGGTTTGTGCAGCTTAAAACCTGTTTCAGCTGTTGTGGAACCAAACGGCTTACCTTGGAGATCTTCTTTGGCTTTAATTTCATCTGCGAGTTTGGCGAACACCCTGTTTTTGTCCTCCTCCATGGACTTTAAGTCTGCACTCATCTGTGACAAAGAGGAGGATTCTATTAGTATTCTGGATGTAGACAGGCATTATTCATTTAATATGACACATAAGGATTGTGCTTCAAAACCTAGAGAGCTGCCATCCTAGACAGCATGTTTGGAAGTAATATGCGCTATTTAGGTGGTTCACTATTTTTGAGACAACCAGGATGTGAGAAGGAATACCTTGGCTGCTTCAATGAGTTTCTGTACTTTTTGCTTCTTATGGAACTCTGCAAACATAACACAATTCATGAGATGATACTTCAATATACTATGATATGATGAGATGATACTACCTGACTTAAAAACAGACTAACAATATTCCCAAATGAATCACAAGAGTTTAACCTGAACTGTCTCCATTCTCAGTTCCAGTTGTATTAGTGCTGCCATCGACGCTGCTCTCATCCTCAGAATCCCAATCTCGCATCTTCAAAAGGCACTCTGTCAGTGACTGATAGAAAAGAAAAACAGATATTTTGAAATGCAGTTTTACTAAAATGCAATTTTGGGCACAAGACTCTGTGGACAGACTGATATATCGCATTGTTTATAGATGTGAGAAAGGTCTGATTACATATTGTAAATAATATATTAGAGCTGCATGATTCTAGATAAATTGAGAATCACGTATTATTTTTTTAAACAATTATTTTGTAATTGATACAATGTTTCCAAACAGCACAGCAGTAATGACTTTATGAACTTCTTTACTTGCAAGATTGACAATATTAGAGAAAAAATTGTAACCATGCAACCGTCTACTACAGTATCGCGTCAGACAGTGCATTGTAGTGTCCCTGAGGAAAAATTCAATTCATTTACTGCTTTAGGAGAGGAAGAATTGTCTAAACTTGTTAAATCATCATAATCAACAACATGTATGTTAGACCCTATACCGACTAAGCTATTGAAAGAGATGCTTCCAGAGGTCATAGATTCTCTTCTTAATATGGTTAATTCATCTTTATCACTAGGATACGTACCAAAAAGTTAAGCTGGCTATTATTAAAGTTGATCCTAGAGAGTTAGTCAATTACAGGCCTCGTCGACACGACAGCCAGTGGCACAGTTCCTCAACAAACCATCCATACCACTGTGATGAATACGATCCTCAACTGGATGGAACTGGAATAAATACTTTGAATGTTGCAATCCCATTGGACTTATGTTAGCTACCTGAATCGGAGAGAACTGGCCCCCTGACTAAGCCTGGTTTCTCCCAAGGTTTTTTTTCTTCTCCTTTTTAACACCTGTTTGCCACCTGATGTCACCTGTTGGAGTTTGGGTTCCTTGCCGCTGTCGCCTTTGACTTGCTTAGTTGGGGACACTTGACATGTGATATTCAGCAGTGCTTTGCATCTGCCTGCATTGACACCATTTTCTTTAAGAGCTGCTGTGCAGCCAAAATTATATACCAGTTATCACTGTAAAGCTGCTTTGACACAATCTGCATTGTAAAAAGTGCTATATAACAGGTTACTTTCAAAAGGTGATTTACTCTATTTTAATTGTTTATATTCAAACTACAAACTTTTATCCCAGTAACCCAGTGATGATTTGAATAATTGTAACACAGAAATAATGATACTGTGTGGTTGAAAAGACTGTTTATGAAGTTGTTTCATACATGACAACTGCTCTCTCTGGATCAGCAGCAGCGCCAACAAAGATTTAAATGTTTTGCTGTGATTGTACTTGTCAAGGGTTAATAGACAGTGAATTGTTGTCATTTAGGAATAAGATTGTGTGTTTAAATCGAGATTGTGATCTTTTAACGATTAATCATGCAGCTCAATAATATATTTATTTATTTTCCACAATTTTGTGTACCTTTAATTTGATATAATTTCATTATATCACATACACTACTGTTACCATTTTTTTTAAAAGAAATTAATCATTTTATTCAGCAAAAGTGATTTCACATTGTTAAATAAAAAATATTTCAAATAAAAGATGATAATTGATGATAATAAGAAATGTTTCTTGAGCACCAAATGAGCATATTAGAATGATTTCTGAAGGGTCATGTGACACTGAAGACTGAAGTAATGATGCTGAAAATTCAGCTTTGTCATCACAGGAATAAATTAAATTTGAAAAAAAAAATAACAATAGAAAACAGTTCTTTGAAGCTTACAAAAATTATATAATGAGTGAGTACATCATGAATCAATTTTCCAAACCGTGTTTTTGTCCTATCCTGAATCACTATGGTACACCTATAGTGAGTGCTTATATTCTGACTATTTTAGACTGGTTGGGGTCGTACCACTGCGGAGTAGCATACTATCTGCATGACTCGTCATAGACATAAACAGCGAAAAGTAGCTCTGACTACACTGTTCTTCCACAAAACGCATGCAGTTGTTTATTAACCGCTAGAGCACCAAAAGTTAAAGCCTGCAGCTTTAAAATTGTTATAATATTTCACAATATTAAGGTTTTTACTGTTTTTTATAATAAATAAATGCAGCCTTAATGAGTATAACAATTTCTTTTCGAAAAAACATTTAAAAAAAATCTTAACAACTTCAAACTTTAGAACAGTAGTGTATATATTGGCATCGGCACATGTCAGTGATAAACCCCTAATAGTCAATTACTAGTCTGGTGTTGATGTGTTTTTACCTTGATGCGTTCATCTTTATTAGTGCAGTCCTCCAGCATGCCAAAATGAGATCCTTCACACATTTTAATCTCCTCTTCCAGCTCACCGAGACGTTCACCCCAGCCCTCTGCTTCTTGCACCAGCTGTAGTGGTGATGGGTATATATGCACTCACGGTAAATAAAACGTCTTGCATTACAGTGATTTTATTACAGTTATGGAGTGATGGTAAAGCTTGAAAATATATAATTTTTTCCTCTCTAAACTAATCACACAGATCTCACCTGTGCTTTACTCTCGAGCAGCATTGCATGCTCTTCTTTGGCTGCCTGCAGGTTTTTCTGTAGTCTCTCTGTGTTGATCTCATGGATCTTCAGTGTTGTGTTGTCCTGCACATGAAAATACATTTAACAGTATAGAATAACAAATGACAATTATTGAAGAAAATGACTGAAATATGCATCATATACATAGTCAATACCTGTTCTAACTGTGACTTTCGATCTTTAGCCTCCTCTTCTAAATTACTTAAAATATGCTCAAGTTCAGCAAGCTGTAAAGCAGATATAAAAGCAGTTAAGACAGATTTAAGCAACATAACGTGCATCAAGCATGAAAATCAGTCTATATAGGGTGACTATTGTAGTATGGATATGTAAAGTGAGTTTATATGTGAGTGGGTCTGTGTCTATGACAACATTACCTGATCCTCTTGTTGTTTTCTTGCTTTGTTTTGTTGGGACAGCTCTTCTTGTAGCCTCTTAATTTCCTTTTTCATCTGAGCGTTTGATTGTTCAAGTTTCTGTGATGCCACCTAAGGGGAATATAATTGGACAAGGGTCAGGTAACAAGTAAAGTGGTCAGGGAGACACATTTTTTAAAGTGCCCCTATTATGCTTTTTCAAAAATTACCTTTCATGCAGTGTGTAATATAGTTCTTTGTACATTTACATGGTCTGCAAAGTTGTAAAGATCAAATTGCACAACAAATAAAGTTATTGTCTCCTAAAAGAAAGAATCAATTCTGAACTGCCGAAATGAGTTGTCAGCCATTCAAGTCTCATTTCATGCATAATGTCCGCCTATGGTCTTCATTGGCTGCTCAAGAACAATGTCTATTTTCACCTGCCCTCAAACACTGTAGTTGTAGCTGAGGTCTGAAAGAGTTTGGTTTGTGTTGTCAACACAACAAGACGCTGTGTGTCCACTTTGCACAAACTTCCAACGGGTGAGGATTTGGGCTCAAATTGATACGGTAAAACCAATGTTACTGTTTGTATCACTATATAGTGCTGAATAAATAATTCAGTAATGGGAATTTCGATTTTTGACACATACTGTGGTAGACCAATCACAACAGACTGGGCCATCTGACCAATCAGAGCAGAGTAGGCTCTCAGAGAGGAGGGGTTTAGAGAGACTGGACCCTTGATCAAGCCATTTCAGACACTATGATAAGAGAGGTAACGTATATTATGAGAAAATGTGTTTTTTGACCTTGGAAGCATGTAAACCTATTGTAGGAGACCTCTAAAACAAAAACAGGTACCTTTAAAATAGCATAATAGGGGCACTTTAAACAAGTAACCATGTTTTTTACAGACAGATGAGTTGCAACTATGCTTATTTAAAAAAAAAAAAAAACACAGACCTAGTAATTAGTTACAATGAGTACAATGAAAATGTCAGAAAGTTAGTAACAATTCCTAAAAGACATATATTGTTGAGAAACCAACATTTGGAAAAAAGAAAAAAGAAAAACCTTTACCTCTAAACTGTCTTTTTCTGCAGCTTGAGCAGACACGCCATTGTTCTGCAGTGCGGACTCTAGTTTGTCAAACTGTTGAGACAGATAGACAGCATTGTTTAGAAAAGGGGTTTTCAGTCTTTTAGATGCTACGGACCCCCAAATATGACCATCCTCATACAACGCATCTATATAGTTTCTTGTACAAATATTGTGAAAAATATTTTAATAGGTTTAAAATATTATTCTTAAAAAGATTGAGTAAGGTCACTATTAAGTCAAGTTATTACTTTTTTTCTACTCATTATAGTACTGTACTGTTCAACTCATTATTTACTTATTTATTTAAATCTATTTATTTATTGATAAATCTTTTTTATTTATTCTTTTTATTTTTACATTTTTACAGTTTGTATCTAAAGGTTTCCACAGACCCCCTAGCACTCCCTTGTGACCCAAGTTTGAAAACCTCTGGTTTAGAGAGACTGATTCAGGACAGTGCATTTATGAAAGCATCTATGTGTATTAAGTGTATAACATGGCATTTCTCACCCTCTGTTTTACTTCACTGAATGTCTCCAGCACCTTGCACTTTTCATCAAGCAGTTCAGCCACTTTATGTGCCATTTGCTTCTCTTTACCTGTAAAAAAGCCAACAGCCAGGATCAATTGAGAACTGACAGTAAAATTAGTTAAAGAGATAATAAGGATAGGTTTAAAGCAGAGCGCCAATCAGATGAAGAGATCACTCACTTGCATATAGTCGACTTTTGACCTGAAAAACAAAACAGAAATTTCTTTTTTAGTGAAATTATTACATTCATAAAGTGTGCACGTTTTATTGTGATTTTTGAGCAGAAATGCCTGACTTACAGAATTAATGAACCTGCAGCTGAATAGAAGCAGTGTGAATAAACCTAAAAATCCAGTGAAAACCACAGCTTCCCATGGAAGTCCATATAAGTCAGGACCAGGCCGGATATCATCAGGAAGTGAAGACACAACCTAAAACAGAAGTTAAACAGTTATATTGATTCTCAAGAAAAAGAAAAGTATAAAATATAAAATTGTACAAGCTTTCACACTACCAGTCTCTTAACCCTCTCTCTGTCACACACACATACAAAGTAAACACAAGCTTTTAAACAGGCTGTACTATTTGATAACCTAAAACAACTTTCCCATGATGAGATGGACACAATTTTAGTAGTTTTGCATAAACTTTTATTATTATTTATTAACAAATAATAATTTATATCACACATATTGGCCTATTTGCAAAGAAACCATTTTACTTTTTCTTTTTTACATTACTGTTACACCACCTTACATTAAAATAAATTATTAAAATAAAATGAAATACAAATAGTATAAACGACTCTAACAACCTATCACGTGTTTTAAACTAGGTTTTTTTTAAAAATATTTATCATTTGTATCTCAGACATCTTTATTAGTCATTGACAGTAATTAACCAAAACCAACGCCACAGTAAGATGAAAAAACAAAACAAAAAAACAATATACAGTACACCATTTAAACCGTTGTAAGTGGGTAAATAAAGTCAGCTGTTGTCGTCGATCTTTAAATACAGCGATAATATAAGCTGAAATGAGCGAACCAGATGCATCAATGCTAACCAGCTATATGCCTTAATATAAAGCAGTTTACACATCTAAAAGCCAGTATACATCTAATAAATTATGTGTACTATCATAGTTGACTTAATAGAAATATAAATGACACCTGCTGACAGCTGCCACACACACACTAACGCTTTCATCATTCACACACTGACACATACATCTTTGATTTTCTCCAACGCGAGTGTGTAGTAAATCTTCGCTGCTCCTTTCATGTCAGTCGCTTCCGTGACGACCGACTCAGCCTTAAATTCTTCTGCCATGATTATATTCAAACTGAGTTATTCTGTATTCTGTAATCTGTTAATTTATCTGTTGTTATGCCATGGTGCCGGATGCTGCTCTACTCTGACTGCTAGTGCGCAAAACTGCGCACAGAGGAAGAGCGCACTCTTCCTTTTTAGGGGGATTCTTAACGCATAACATCTTGTGTCACTAAAATTTAAATAGGATACCAGTGATATGTTGTATTGTTTTTTGAAAGACAAAAATACGTATTTTGTTCATGTATTTGTATTGTGCTTTTATGCGAAAAACTGTTTCCCCACAACAAAATGAACACCCCTATAAGGGTCATGGTTTCTTCCAAACGTCACCAATTGCTGAATGCCACAACGTCACGTTCGAGTTTTAAAGTGACACTGAGGAATTAATCAATAAGCTTTCACGAAAAAAATGTGTTTGTCATGGGCTGGTTATGAAACGTCTATACTTTCAAATGTATATTTCATTAGTAGGTGTGTCAGTTAAATATACCTCGCTCCATAAACAAAGTCACTGAACCACAGACCGGTTAGGCAGCTCAAGTCTTTTCTGGATTCGGCTCATCTCAAAATTACTTAACTTACTTTTGTGTCTGCATTAAATTTCCATGTATGTATTACCCATTGAACAGTTGTTATGGGTTATTTAGTTATAGAGACATTAAATATCATTAACTTGGCTTGAGTGCAAAATACGACACTGTTTGGCGACATGTCAAGACAGAAAATAGACTGTAGTCGTCGGCAGTTTCCACGAGGTACAAAATATGGCATGAAACGCTTTAAAAACATATTTTGAACAAATAGTGGCTTCAGAAAATAGTAATCCCCAGAAGCTAAATATTGTATGAGATAATCAGAAGATAAATATATGAACTTTTAATTTGGCTACTGTACATTTAATGTAGGCTACATATAGGCTAGTTAAAAACACTAATTCTGTACATTTCTAATAAAAAATAATTAACTTAAAAAAATAATTAAAAAGTGAATAATTAAAAATAATATTACTAGAATGAATTGAATATCAATTTAATAACTTAAGTCTGAATTATGACATTGTATGATTTTAATGGTTAGATACAGTCGAAAAGGGACTGGCCAAAAAATATCATTTTAAAAGGCAGATACAGACGTTTAAGGTGTTTAATCTTATTTTAACTCTTAAAAACACTAGCTATACCTTTCACATAAGGTTAATTTTGTCTCACAACAACATAACAGGATTTGTAACTAAAAGCCTATGTTAAAAAAAAAAAAAAAAAAAGTACCATATTTGTATAATGTGCCAGTTGTCTTAAAGTAGCAGAATACATTTATACACATACAGTATTTCACAAGAAGGCCTACCTTGTCCACTATAGATGCAATTTCATTAACTGTGACTTCAACAAGAACCGTCATTTGATAAAATTGCCCTTCGCCTGTCAAAAAGAACAAAAACATACTCTTTTGTATGTTTTTTCCATTTACCATGTGTAAGTGTTTACCATTTACCATGTATACTATTTAATAGGGTGAAATGTCATGCCTCAATTGTAATTTATTCATAATTGTTTTGAATAACAGGAGGATGAGTAAATTATGTCAATTTTCATTTTAGGATGAACTATAAAAAAAGTGATTACCGTTCTGTGATTCAGCTTGCTCCTCAGAGATCAGACCATGGTTTTGGGAAGTAGCTTTCTTGATTTCAGAAGGTATCCAATCCTCATGCTTTCTTATTTCCTGCTCATCAGTCTGAACATCCTCCACACTATCTCTATTCGCTGAAAGGTGCTTCTCCTCAGTGACTGGCCCATTTTGAGGATTGCTCAAATCATTTATATCAGATCTGTCTTCGGTGACTTGATTATTTTTAAGCTCTGTTGAGGAGATTAGTGTATTCTTATTCACATCTAGACATGCTTCATGAACACAGTCATCTTTGCTGATCCCTGTGATGAAAGAGAGGGAACATTATAGAAAATGACAACTTTTACATTACCGTAACTCAAAGAGTAAAATCACAAAACCTAGATTTCCCATCAATCACATATGCAAAAGTTTTTATCCCATGCAATATTCACCAAAATTAAGAAATCTATCATCTGCCATGCTCTTAAGGAGTTATATATATTTTTTTTTAAATGACCAGTTCAAATCATCAGTACCTGGGCTTTCTACACTGACTTCTGTTATCACTGGTGAATATTTCTCTCTTAGAGAAGATAAGAGGGTAAACAGTTTTTGTAGTGCTGGATATTCTTTAATATTATTCTTGCCAGGAAAAACGTTATCTTGTTGAATATGTCCCAATTTTGTGTTCATCTTCATATGGTACTCCAGCAGCTGTTCAAAGTCACTGAGTTTATCAAGATCTTTATTATCTTGACCCGCATCAGTGTTTCCTATTTTGGAATCCAGCCAAGATAACTTGTGGTCTCCAAATAAATCTAAAAGATCTTGAATATTCTGTTTGCTCAGATGAGGATATAAGTTTGTATATTCTTTAGAAGTTTCTGTAGAATGGTTGAAAGTCTTTTTGTCTTGAATTTCAGGGCTTCCAGGCCGTTCTTCATCACCCTGTTTCTCTTTATCTTCTGACTGCACCGCTGTGTCACTATCTTCCTTTTGATCCCAGGTGGCACCTGTGTCACTTTCTTCCCTTTTCGTGACACTTTCCAAATCAGTTTGATCCTCCTTATTAGCAGTGTCAGTCTCCTCTATGTGTTCAACACTCTGATTTTGATCAACCATATTATTAATACTGCCATCCTGAACTGGGTCATTCTCCAAGAAGAAATCATCTGTTAATTTTGTTACTTCTGAGCTGGTATAGTCTTCAGTACTAACAGTGTTAAGAATTTTATCAGTGTCTGCATTTTCTGGTAAACTGAGATCATGACCACCATCTTCTGAATCAGGGGATCCATTAGACGTGTTTAGTGATGGGCTTTTTGTATGAGTTTCCTCTATCAGAGTCTCATTTGTGATTTGTGTGTCACCCTTTAGCTCTTTTGTTTCAAAATAATTCTCTGTAGGTTCAGAAACTCTACCTAAATCCTTTCTCTCTCCATTTACTACAACCTCATCTGCATTTTTACCTTCTGAATCAGTATCTTTAACAATACTTGTACCTGCCGTTTGTATCTCCAGTAACACATCATGCAAGTCGCTGGTATTATCCATCTCATCATCTGTGGCGTTTAGGGCAGAATTTGACTCAAGGTCTGAATGTATATTTTCTTCACTAATAACAGCTAATTCATCTGTTCCAAGAGTGGGAATACGAGAAGTTCCTTCATCAAGAGGGCTTATTTTTGTGTCCAATTTATGTTTACTGCTCATTTCAAGAGCTTCTGAATCTGATAACTTCTCTTCATGAAACATGTCTTTTGATAATGCTTCATCTAATTGTGCCTCATATCTGTCCATAACTAACTCATCTTTTCTGTCCTTAACTAACTTGTCATTTCTGTCCATAACTAACTCATCATTTCTGTCCTTAACTAACTTGTCATTTTTGTCCATAACTAACTCATTGTTTCTGTCCATCACTAACTCATTATTTATTTCCATAACTAACTCATCATCTTCTTTTGAAGTACCTTGGTCATCTTCAGCTAATTTATTTTCATTAATATATTCTGATAATGCATCCACATTTATTTCCGAATTCACATCTGCATTTACACTTTGACTAATTGTGAAAAATCTGGACAAATCCGAAACATTTGATTCTTGTGTTGTTTGATCATGTAACTCATTATAAATATCTGTCTCTGCCAGTTCAGATGTATCAGCACCAGTTACGGTGTGTTTGATAGTGTCTAAATTGTCTTGATCAGACAGACTTCGTGTCAACCTGTCCTCTGAAATATCATCAGATGAATCAGTCAAGTTGGTTTTGCTCTGAATAACTTCATCAGCTGAATTATTTGCAGACTTAACATCATCATCATTTTGGGTGTTAGATTCTTGAGAAAAGACATCTATTTTTATAATGTCATCACTGTCTTTTAAAGTCATTGTTTCATCGGATAGTGCCTGAGTTTCACTAATTAAATCAACATCCTTTGGGGTTGATTCTTGCTCGTCAACATCAGACATTTCTTCCTTTTTCAACTTCTGTTGCTCAAGAATGTCCTCCTTACCTGAATCTACCTCCTTTGTTGACTTTTCCTCATCACTTCGCACATCTCGCATATCTTGCTCCACCTCTTCCTCTAAAACATCAGCATTGTTTGCACTTTTAACTTCTTCATTTGAATTATCTGCTGACTTGTCTGTGCTGTCTTCTGTCATACTAGATTCTTCAGTGCTATCTTTTGTTTTATCAGACAGCAACCGAGTTTCACTAAGTACATCATTGTCTATTGGGTTTGAGTCCTGCTCATTAATATCAGTCAACGTTCCTTCTTCTTGATCCTCGTTATTATTTTGTTCCTCATCAAAGTCTTTCTTACCTGGGTCTTCTTCCTTTGCTGTCTTTTTCTCATCTCTCTTTACTACTGTGTCTGCCTGAAATGGAAGTTTAAGCACTGATGTTAGACCGCTAACTGAAAATATAGACTGTGAGCTTGATTCTGACTCTTTGGTTTCAATGTTTTCAGTATTGGTAGCAAATCCAGGGCTTCCTTCCTCAGACAAACTTTCTTTGCCTCCATCATCCTCATATGGTTTAGTTTGCTCTTCTTTGTAAAGGTTTGTTATTCTGTTGTACATGTTGCCGTACCATCCTGTCTGTTCCTCTACTTTTTCATTGTCTGATCTCATGTTCTCCATGGGACCATCCTCATTCTCCACACTGTCATCTGGGTTGTTTTCATCTCCCTGTATTTTGTCATCCATGTTCTGACTGGGGTTAAGAATGCTTTGGTCCTCCATGTTTGTGTTTTCATCTGCCATCTCAGCTTCAGGTTTAGTTGCAGCTGGAGTATTGTCTTCACTAAAGCCCAAGACATCTCCACTTATACTTGTCCAGGAGCTAGACTGCTGAGATGAGGTGTCTTTATCATTTGTTGGGTTCTCATAATTGTCCTGAGTTTCAGTCTTTAGATCCTTGTTTCCAAATCCAAAAGCATTGGTCAGTTCACCCCTGATCCAACCAAACGTTCCAGAGTTCGTCTTCTCCTCCACATGGTTCTCCTCAATATCCATCACAATTTTTCTGCTTTTGAAGGATTCTTCACTGCTTTCATCCTGTGGTTCATCATTGCTTTGTTCATTCCTGCCAAACCATCCGCTAACAGCAGAGCCTATCCACGAAGACCCACCTTTTTCTGTTGTCTTGGGGCTGTTTTGATCAGAAACATCTTGAACAGAAATCTTGCTGGGTTCATCCTCTTCTCTTTCAGTCGGTTTATCATGGACTTCATTGATGTTGGTTTCTTGGGTTTCTTGTGTCAAATCTTCTAGATCATCAAATTCAGTGCTGCGCTCAATGACTAAACCATTTTCATCAAAGCAGATGAAGTCATATTCCTGAGGAGAGAATTTATGATTAATATTTATGTTCTTGGTAGACTCTTTTCTAACCAAATCAGCATACATGGTGAAATTAATTCTGTCAGATTCTGTCAATATACACCAGCTAAGTTGAGTCAGATTCTGTTTCGACCTGATGCGTGCCTCAAAGATGTGAAGTAATGAAATAGTGACAGATCTTTTCCTCTGGGTTGTGAAATGGATTATCAAAAAGAAAAATACAATCTTCAAAATGGTGGTTTTCGCAGTGATGCCATAGAAGAACTATTTTTGATTCCCCAAAGAACCTTTCAGTAAACAGTTCATAAAAGAACCATTATTTTCTAAGTTTAAAGAACATTTTAATAATCTTAAAGGGTTCACCCAAAAATGAAAATTGTCATTTATTACTTACCCTCATGACGTTCCAAACCCGTAAGACTTTCATTCATCTTCAGAACACAAATTAAGATCTTTTTGATGAAATCTGAGATCTTTCTGTCCCTCCATAGACAGCTACGCAACTGACACTTTGACACTTCAAAATGTTTATTACTCACCGTCATGTTGTTCTAAACCCGTAAGACTTTCATTCATCTTCAGAACAAAAAAGAAAACAAAAACAAAAAAGAAAGCTACGCAACTACTACTTTGACGCTTCAAAAAGTTCATAAAGAGATTGTAAAACTAATCCATATGAATTGAGTGGTTTAGTCCAAATTTTCTGAAGAGACTCGATCGCTTTATATGATAAACAGATTTAATTTAGGCTTTTATTCACATATAAACATTCATCAACTCGTGCATCAGATATGCAAACAGAAGCTCAAGCATGTTTGCTTATTGTGCGAGAACCAATGAGGTTCATTCTCATGTGTTACGCAGCACATTTGAGCTTCTAGAAGAGGTTTGTTCTTGTGCGTCATTCAGGTTCAGTTGAGCTTTTAAATTTACTGATCAATGTTTATATGTAAATAAAAGCCTAAATTCGATCATATAAAGCGATCGAGTCTCTTCAGAAAATTCGGACTAAAACGCTTAATTCGTATTGATTAGTTTTACGATTTTTTTATTAACTTTTTGAAGTGCCAAAGTGATAGTTGCGTAGCTATCTCAGATTTAATAAAAAATATCTTAATTTTTTGTTCTGAAGATGAACGAAAGTCTTACGGGTTTGGGATGACATGAGGGTGAGTAATAAATGACAGAATTTTCATTTTTGGGTGAACTAACCCTTTAAGAACCTTTTTTCTACTGTAAAGAACCTCTTGTCCAATGGAAAGGGTCCACTGACATTTGCAGTCAATTGTAAGAAAGTGCCAGTGTTTATGCAGACAGAAGGATTGGAACTTTTTCTTCATTCCATTCCATTTCACCGGAAGACTGAGTTAGGACATTTTGATTAAAATTTACGTGGTAATAAATAAATAAATAAACGGGGTGAATTTCCATTTCGTGATGTCATGAATTGTTTTTGTTGCTGTAACTGATATATTGTACAGTTGATTTGATTATATTAAATAATATTTTCAACTTAAAACCAAATAATGTAGATGTATCTTATGAAGCATATATATTTTAGGTTATCTTACAAACCCTTTTTTTTTTTTTTTTTTAAATGTACATTACCTGGGTTGGCACCTGGATTTCCTTTTTCTCATCAATAAACAGTTGATCAACTTTGATGGCATCTTTTGGGAACAATCCGGACAGCTTTTCTATCTGCAAAATGTAAAATATTATGAATATAATGCAAATATAATGTACTTATTTATCAGTAAACTTAAAAAGCTCAAAGAACGTTAAATCCATGCATGCATATTTTTAATTCATCAACAATTTCATTAAGAACACAACCAGAAAAGAGTAGACTCACACTTCCTGCCCAGAGATCATTTCTTTTTCCAGTGAGTTTGTAGTAAACAGTGATCATTTCCCCTTTTCTGAAGTTTAGAAAGCGGCAGTCTTTAGCACTATGGTCTCTCTGTGCCTCCACACGACTTATCATGCCTGAAGTAATGAGAAACAGACAAAAACTCAAAGATAAGAAAGAATGACAATAACATGTATATGAATCAGCTAATATTTTGCACAAAGCCATAAGATGAACAGGTAAACGCACATCACAATTTCAATCTAAACCTTTCTTTTACAGTATTTGAGTATAAATGATTAACTTACTTTCACATTCGGGGTCTCCACATAATTTGTAGTCTGAAATCAAACCCAAACCGTGGTGTAAAAAGCCAAAGACAATATGAAACAAAATAAATGAATGTACAGCAGCCATGTTTGGATTCACCCAGCAATTCCCTTCATCTCAGTAGATCATGTACATTTCCAAATCCAATAGTCAGAGGGACAGACAAGCTAAATCCCAGCTAAATGTCATTCCCTCTGTCTTGTCAGAGAATGAAGCAAATCTATGGAGATCACATTCTGACAAGCTGAGATTGGATTAGAGGTTACTGTTAGTAAATCATTAACATCACGACATGCCACATCACAAACTCGCATTGGACAAAAGCCACATTCAAACTGATATGGTTTCACAATATTAGACTACATGAAGCAGTAATATTTTTTTACTTTGTTTGGATTTTACTTGAGATATTATAGTGAGTAAATGCCTGTTCACACCAAGGACAAGATCAGAGAAACAGTATTGGTGGATCATTTTTACAACGTATTTTCCAGCTGATGAATGATAAAAAAAAAACCGTTGACAGCCAATCAGAAACTGCAGTGGATGTTTAGAATAAACAGAAAGATACATTGTTTTGGTGCAGACTCTAATTATCATTATAGGTGTGAACAGGCCTTTAAATGATCAGTTCAATCATTTTTAACTTAGATAACTTTGCGACTAAAAGTGCACTTGTCTAGAATTAATAAAGAAATTATGAATACAAAAAAAAAATATTCAGTATGAAGGTTAGCTTACATGTTTTTCATTAACAACCCATACCAGGAAAGTGATTATAAGATACAGGTCAGAATCTTTTCATTATAGCTTTGAATGTAATAAATCCGACTGCTCTTTCGAGCTCAATAATAATTTATTCATAGTGCGTCTGGGTAACATGTCAGCCCACCAATGCAGTTATGCTGTTGTTAGAGGAACGATTACTGATAGGAGTGTCAGACCGAGCAAAGGTCTGCAGAGGCTGAAGTTCTGCCAGCAGCACAAAACCATTTATCAGTCTAGTGGATATTGTTTTTATGCGTAATTTCATTTAATTGATTTAATTTATGTATTTCACATAATATAGCATGGATGACACTGTGGGCTTTCATGTGGTTTAATAAAAATCCCCTCATATGAAGTTATCAAAATGCCCCTGAAATACACTTCCAGTGCGCAAACATTGCCACTTAAAACGTATGCATGGCGTTGAAAATTCTTCATATTATATTTATCTATGTTCTATATATACACGTATGCATTATATTTTCATAGCCCCATCTTTATATTCCTCCCCAACAACAGATGTCACTACACATCTTTCTATCTGTATCATAGCGAGCGAATAAGAATCACCACGGTAACCGTCGCGTCCATTGGTCGTCATCGATTCCAGTGTTTTCAAAATGGAGAGGTTGACAAGCATATAGAGAACGCGCAACGACTCATGAATGTTGATTTATTTTGATGATCGCGCATAGAAAATAACGCAGAGACATGAAGTCAGACGTGGAGGAGTTGATGCCCAGACTTCTGCCCGTGGAGTCTTGCGACACGAATGAATTTATTTCAAACGAACCGCCCAGAAACCCTCAAGAATATCTTAGACAGGTCCAGTAAGTCGTTCTCCATCGTCATTCTTCAATATTTATATCTTTTCAAAGTAGACGCAAGTAGAACTTTATTTATATTAGCACCAAAGTTTTACAAAGTTCTTTACATACGCACATAAATATTAAGAACTTTACGTACTGAAGGAGAACATAATATAAGAAAAATAATAAATAGAATAGAAAATAATAGAATAAAATAGAGATTACACAGTTTTAATATAACATTTTTAATGAAAAACGTTGCAAAACTTTGGATTTTATAATCTGTTTTGTATATTATCTTTTTACAGGAGGGAAGCGTCTCTGTGCCCAGATGTTGTTGTGGCACAAATTGATCCAAAGAAGCTGAAGAAGAAGCAATCTGTGAATGTGTCTGTGAGTGGGACAAGTGAATGACTAGTGAATTGTAAATCTTGTTATGTGTGTTATAATTTTGCATATTTTGTTTCACAGATCACAGGTTGTCTGGCTGCACCTCAGGGTTTCTCTCCTAGCTTGAAATGGCAGCAACAACAAGTCAGCAAATTTTCAGAAATCAGACAGGTGTTCAATTTTAACTGCTCTAGTTACTTTTAGAAATCAAGTATCTAGCATTTGCCTGTTTAGTATCACTATATCTCTTTCTTGTTTCAGAGTGTTAACAAGCATCGTCAGCATTGGAATGCTCAGTTTTTGGATGATAATGTTGTCATGGTAAGGCAATTCATTTTTGGACAGAAGTTTAACATGAAAAAGGTGTTTTAAAAGCAAATGCTTCTCCCCCTTTTAGCCCAAAACTGAAGATGAGGATGGATGGAGGAGGTTCTGCTTGGGTGAGAATGTTTATCTTGACATTCAGCTGAAAGAAGACGACAACATTAACCCGGGTCTTGATTATGTCAAGGTACTAATTCCACCTTTATCAAATCATCAGCACATTGTGATAGTTGTTTTCAGCATGAATAGATTACATCAGTTTATTATCACACCATTGGCATACTGTCATGATTTGATGTTCTTGAATCTGTTTTTATCAGACTGGTTTCCCACCTTTCCTGAGCATTGTCAGCAAACTAAACCAGGTAACTCATTTGATAGCAGCTGTGATGATTATTCATATATAAAAACACATATTAATCCAATATTTAATTGTCGTTTCATTGCATTCTCTGTTCAGTCAACCATCTCTGCCGTGCTTGAGTATTTAATCAATTGGTTTGAGGAGAGAGATTTTGTACCTCAGTTGGTAAGTTCACTTGCTCCAGTTTGTCGTATCCATATGCATCAGGACCTGACTTTGATATTGTTCTTTTGAGATATGATTAAGGAGTTTAAATTGTTTTGTCTTTAAAGTCCCCCTAAATTTAAAATTTAAGTTTAAATAGCTTTTAGTATGAATATGTTAGCCTTAAGGTTATGAATAAGCTGGTATTTCAAAACAATGAAAAAAAAATCGCATTTAGGCGATATAAGCATTCAAAACTCACAGTCTCTCACTTCCGCAAAAATGGATCACGGATTTTCATGACATCACCGCGGACTTCTCATCAGATCTTTTGCCCAATCAAATGCTCTCTAGAATCTGAAGTTCTAGAATCCGCCCCCTCTTACATTATAAACAGACGCTGAATATGCGGCTGAAATCGGTCTCTTGTTCATACATTTACAATTTTCTACATGGTTAATGGCACATAGTGCACTATATAGGGGTTAGGGAATGATTCAGACAGTGTAAATATGCTTTCTATTGAGGCGAATGAAGTCTGGTTTCACGTTAGTGTCACGCGAACCGCAGCGCGCACAGGCTGCGCACAGGCTGCGCACAGGCTGCGCACAGGCTGCGCACAGGCTGCGCACAGAGCGGATCATATCCGCGAGTCGTCGCAGACCACAAAACGTATCGGACACATTTGAATTCTGCTCAGAATGCTGTATTTTAATATATAGGACATTAGGAGGAGAAACGGTTAGAGATTAGAAGGAAACTGAGGTTTTACCGAGCTACGGATCTACGGCTCTGGCTGAGCTGATATAAACTAAACTTATTGGCTATTTTAAAAAAGGGCCCTGTCTTCCCGTTTCAGTTGAAATTACGTCAACACATTGAATAATGCTGCACGTTCCAAGACACTTCAGTGGACCTTTAAAGTTACCATGAAACAGAGGTTTTGGCCAGCAGCCATATCACCCTGTAGCCCAAGACTGGTTGCCCACTGAAGCTAAGCAGGGCTGAGCCTGGTTAATACCTGGATAGGAGACCTCCAGGGAAAACTAGGTTGCTGCTGGAAGAGGTGTTAGTGAGGCCAGCACGGGGTGCTCACCCTGTAGTCTGTGTGGGTTCTAACACCCCAGTATAGTGATGGGGACACTATACTGTCAAAAAGCACCGTCCTTCGGATGAGATGTTAAACCGAGGTCCTGACTCTCTGTGGTCCTTAAAAATCCCAGGATGTCCTTCGAAAAGAGTAGGGGTGTAACTCTGACATCCTGGCCAAATTTGCCCATTGGCCTCTGTCCATCATGGCCTTCTAATCATCCCCTTACACTGATTTGCTTCATCACTCTGTCTCCTCTCCACCAATAAGCTGGTGTGTGGTGGGCGTTCTGGCTCCAATATGGCTACCGTCATGTTATCCAGATGGATGCTGCACATTGGTGGTGGTTGAGGAGATTCCCCCTTCAATATGTAAAGCGCTTTGAGCGCCCAGAAAAGCGTAAAACTGTATGGCGGGCTTGATTTTGTCCATCAGAAATTGATTGGATGTTTGTGGTTTTCTATTGGTCGATCCCATGTAAGTGACAGATTGCCCCGCCCCATGTTAAAAAAAAAAAAAAAAAAAATGATGTGCACGAATAGATAATTTATAATAAGTACTGCAATATTCCATAAAAAAGGAATTGTCAACTTTGATTTCATTGTGACTTCAAAACATTGCATGTACTATGTAAAGGTATTATTAAACTGTATTTACTCAGTTTATTTGTACATTTCATACACTAACATTTATCTTCACAGGGCAGATGGCTATATGCATTGCTAGCGTGCCTTGAGAAGCCGCTGCTTCCTGAAGCACATTCCCTTATCAGACAGTTGGCAAGACGCTGCTCCACAGTGCGTGCCAATCTGGTAAACACCTTTTGGTTTGCTCTAAATTAAAAGCTGAGGTATCACTATTTTCTCCATTGCTTCTGTTGCAGTTGCACAAGTGAAGGCTTGTTTGTTGACAGCCTAAAATAGGTTCTCTAAAATAGACTGAATTTTCTCTTCCAGGAGAGCAAAGATGATGATCATTTGCCAGCTCTTAACTTGATGATTTGTATTGTTGCCAGGTAACTGACATGTGCTGTTATAGCCAGATTTAGTGTTTCCTGAAATATGTGCAGGTGTTCTTATGAAGTATAATCACAATTCTCTCTGTTAAAGGTATTTTGAGCAAAATGATTTGGCTGACAAAGACTGAGAAACAGATGGAAGAGCCTTTGTGAAGAAAATTCATGTGAATTGGAGGAACCATGAGAGATACTCAGCAGGAGATTTTGTAGAATATAGAAAGACTATATAATTTGCCAAATTTAATTGGGTTCCAAGTAATCTTAAAGCAGACCTGTTACATCTACAAATGACTGTCATTTTGAATCATTGGTATTGTTAAATAAAACTTAATTTTAGACATAAAACGCAAACGCATCTGTGGCTTCTTGGTATTTCATTGTCATGGTGTGGTTGTCCTGTTCTGCCAAGTAAAACCATGTCAGATTTATTAAATGACTTACTAAAAAAAATCATCCAATTTTTAATGAAAATGTTATGAAAATGAAAGACATTTCCCTTGCAAAAAATATCATGGTAGTTTCAGCCAAAAATTTTAAATTAAAAATTATTATACATTTGATATCTTTTTCAAAAAGTGTATGGTTCTGTAAATTTAAGTTTTAATTTAATTAAATTATATTTTTTTCTTTAAGTTTTCTTTTGATTTCACTGTTGATGCCACTTCAAATTTCTCACACAAGTAATTATTTGCATTTATTTAATGAAATTATATATATTATATGAATTTATGTTATATTCATTAAATATAGGCATTTATTTAATGAATAAAAAGATGTCAATGTCATAGAAGTGGTATGCAAGATGAAGAGAGAGATTTTTCAAGAAACTGGTCAAAATTCATAAATGAAACAATGTTATATAGTTAATCCATTTATGGGGTTTCTTGCATATCTGGAATATTTTTCATGATTGAAAAATCTAGGGACGTTTGTAACTGTTATCAGCATTATTTGAAAATCAGGAGTTAAAGAAAAAAAAAAAAAAATCTGTTTTGAGACAGAAACATGTTTGCATCTGCCGGTCTGACATTGACACATATATTAAAGTGTTAGTTCACCCAAAAATTAAATTTCTGTCATTAATTACTCACCCTCATGTCATTCCAAAACCACAAGACAAAAACATGACAGGGAAGAGGAGAAAGTATTTGATAAAAGTCGTTATTTTTGTTTTGTTTTTGCGCACAAAAAGTATTCTTGTCGCTTCATAACATTAAGGTTGAACCACTGTAGTCACGTTATGTCTTTACTACTTCTTTGGACCTTAAATGTGGTAATTTCGTTGCTTTATATGGGAGATACAAAACCTCTCGCATTTCATCAAACATGTCTTAATTTGTGTTCCGAAGATGAACGAAGGTCTTGCGGGACATGAGGGTGAGTAATTAATGACAGAAATTTCATTTTTGGGTGAACTAACACTTTAATTAATTTTTCTCATGATCATCGATTACCATCTCGACGGTGATCCTGTCAATCACATGGGCGGTTCTTGCGCGCCACCTGTGTGTGGGGTTTCTATATGCAGGACCGCCCATGTGATCAGTGCTACTCGCCTTCATTGAGTCGAGCGCGCGCACTACGCTCCACGCGCTGCTGGAAAACGAAGAGAAAGATGGCGGTGGCCGTGCGAAGTTTGCAAGACCAGCTCGAAAAAGCCAAGGAAAGCTTAAAGAGCGTAGACGAAAATATTCGGAAACTAACCGGCAGAGATCCGAGTGAATTAAGGTATTACTTGGTGGAAGCATTTGAATCAGTATCGTTTATTTGATGGAAAATAAGCCAGGGCCTGTTAGCAAGCTAAGACTGCGGCTAACGCACAAGCTAAAGTATCACATGTGTTTTAATTTCAGCGATCACTGCTCGTCTTTATTTTTGTGCAGTGATATCTCACAGCTATCTAAACCACACAGGTCCCATAAATGATTATGCTGGAGAGCTAGCAGCATATTGAAAGCATAATGATACGCCTTATAAAAGACATTCTGTATAATAAAGGCTCGTATAATCTAGCATTAGTAATATGTTAATTAG
Organism: Elopichthys bambusa; assembly: GCA_037101425.1. Classification (NCBI taxonomy): domain Eukaryota; kingdom Metazoa; phylum Chordata; class Actinopteri; order Cypriniformes; family Xenocyprididae; genus Elopichthys; species Elopichthys bambusa. Next base: position 21,397,271 of record CM074442.1, read on the forward strand.
ATTAAAAATAAGGTTCTCTCCGAAGATTGATCATTATAGTTTAACTACTTGCAAATTGTAAAGGTTATACATTAGTCCTACATGGACTTCCTGCTTTGTCGTTGTTTTAATGAAGTGATGCGTGTTTCTGGTTTTTCATTTAAATATTTAGGGACCCAACACAGTGTCGTAGTTGGTTATCATACAAAAGCAACAACAATGTCTTCTAGATGCGCTTTATAAGGCCATGTTTACTTATTCTTTTTTTTTTTTTGAAACTGTTTGGATAGGACAAGGGAGAGCTTGTTTGTTTGTTTATTTGTTTATTTACGTCACAGCGTTGAACATGATTTTGGTATTATGGGAATCATTCTTATTCTTGATTGGACATATCTATGTAGTGCCAGATGAGTCATCAATAAATTGCAACAGTGCCTGCCCACTTTTTTTTTCAGCGGCTTTGGTTCCAGTTTTCATTCATTTTCTTAGAGATTTTATAGTTAACAACCTTGTGGACCACGGTAGGTCTGTCTTTAAAGGTTAACAAGTTATTGTACAAAATCAGTTTCCCTATGAAGAATGACAATTTTACTTATTGAACATGCCAGTTGCAATCTATAGTTGTTCAATTTATAAGTTGTTTTAGTGGGTATATCTGCTAAATTTGTGCTTTAATGGTTTTGCTCATGGTTTGTGGATGGTTTTGGGTTCTTTTAGCTGAATGAGATGAATTTGTGGCAAAGAATTATAGGATTTAAGTGGATGCAGCAAAAGCAATGCACTTTCTCTTCCATTTTCAAGGTTGATAATCCCTCCTGTCTGTTATAATTGCGTTTACTGTTGTCTATGTCTGTTGCTTGTCAGTTAATATTCACTGATCTAGATTGTGTGTTGCTGAGCAAGAAGTTGCACAGTCAGTCTTGAAATTTGCTGTTCTTTAATTTAAAGCTGATTTTTAACTCTGCATCTTTTAACTTTTGCCTTTTCCAGACCGGGTCAAACTAGGAGACTGTCCATCACAGGCCCAGGTGGAGGTAGGGGGCGTGGAATCAATTTGCTGAGGTAAGAATCTGTTTTTCTTTTTCTTTCTAGGAAAATACTTGTAATAAGTCGGGCTCCAGACTGCAACCAAATGATTGCATTTTTGCTACCTTTTTTCTGGTGTGACTACATTGCCCAACTGATAAAAACTGCCACTTCTGTTGCATATGAGAAACATCAAACCACAAATGAAACAAACGCGCTGTTAATTTTTTTTTTTTTTTTAGAACAGGTACACTCAGGCCGTTCTTGAGCACGTCACCGTTACAACACAGCGCTAGAACATCCAGTGAGAAAACATTAAAATTTGCCGCTGTATTAATAACATTGCTGCAAGATATAGTGAGAAGTATTCATTTTCAGCACAGAATTGTTATAAACCATATCAGATCAAACCGCACTGATGTGGAAACCAGGAGAAATGTTGTACCATTAACGAAAGTTATAGAAGACTTTTCAATCCACAAATCACCAACACTTACCATAGATTTAAAAGTGTAATGCTAAACCTAACCATGGTATTATGGCAGAAATAGTCAATTTTTTTTATTTTTTACATTATTCATCTCAGGGTTCTTACAATCTTTTGAGGGTGAAATTCAAGGGCTTCACACCTTTTCCAGCACTTTAAAGCTCTAAATATTATCCAATTTTAATGTTTTTTTTTTTAAAAATTATTTGTAAAACTTAAAAATGTAGGAAAACTAATGCTTCGTAGCCAACAAATTTAAAAAAAAAAAAAAAAAAGAAAATTACCACTATTACTAGTAGATGGTGGCAGAGGAGCACTTATTGATTTATTAGACATTTTCACTCCCTAATATATGGAAAAAAGTAGCAGTCTCATGAACAACAAAAACTTTTCTTCAAATGATGACTGAATTACACAGAAAGCAGGTAAAGAGCACTCCTTTTATAATCACTGAAGCTGTCTGTCAGTTCAGCATAATACTATAGAAGGACAATGGTACATTTAATTTAAACATTCTATGCTTATTTTCCATATGAGTTTTGCACGTTACTGTTAATGAATTGAGATGCAGATAAAAATTAACTTTCAAGTTCAGTGCTCTACTGTCAAATTTCCAAAAAAAACAAGCATGTAATTTTATTAGTAACTGTACTTTTTAATGTAAACCATTAGTAATTTTGATTAAATCAACGTAATGATTAAAAATCAGGTGCTGGTGTCACCACTTATAGTACTTAGTGGCACCGGTGCTACTGCTCTTAAATCTGGAGTCTGGAGCCCTGTAAATACATTTATCTTTAATTTCTTTCAACCCCTCTTAGGCGTGGACTCTCAGATAGCGGTGTAGGACCCCCAGCCAAACAGAGAGACATCGAAGGGGCACTCTTGAGGTGAGGTATCTCTCACCATTGTTATGAAATGTTATTTCACAGATAGGTTGTGAAATAACAGTTCGTGTTTGCAGGTTTCCAAATGTATTTACAGTTAGTCTCTCAAACTAGGCTGGCAGGGGATCAGCGAGCCAGGAGAGATTCACGCCATGACAGCGACGCTGAGGATGATGACGATGTCAAAAAAGTATGCAGACCACATTTGCCCCCCCCCACCTCTCATGTAGATTTGTTCCCTTGTTTGAATCTTGCTTTTGTTTTCTATCTATAGCCAGCGTTGCAGTCATCTGTGGTTGCTACCTCCAAAGAACGTACGCGCCGAGATCTTATTCAAGATCAGACCATGGACGAGAGAGGAAAGCAGAGGTACTGCTTTTGTTTTGGACAATGTCTGCAAAACTTTATCAATTATTTTCTTGTTTTTCCACTGCAAATCTTCATAAATTAATTTAAAAATGATTATTTTATCTCACTCAGAAACCGGCGCATGTTTGGCCTATTGATGGGAACATTGCAGAAGTTTAAACAGGAGTCTACTGTGTCCACAGAGCGGGTAGACATATGCTATAAAATTTCATGCTAGGCCTTTTTTTTTTTTTTTTTTTTTTTTTGTGTGTGTGTGTCCTATGTTTTTGGTTCCTTTTATTAGGCTATATTTACTGATAAATTTGTCTAGAACCAGGATGGGTAAACTGTCCTGGAGTGTCACTCTCCTGCAGAGTTTAGCTCCAACCCTGATCAAACTTGCCTGCCTGTATCCTTCTAGTAATCCTGAAGGCATTGATTAACTGGTTTGTAACTGGTGTGTTTGATTAAGTTTTGGAATAAACTATGCAGGACAGTGGACCAAAGGACCTCCAGGACCAAATTTGCCTATCCCTGGTCTTGAATGACTTTATTTATATTCAGTTCACGTTGATAGTCAGCGAACTGCACACAACACTAAGTTGAACTACATCAGAAACAGTGCTGCTTTAATTTTAAAACTTCATGCCCCCCCCCCCCCCCCCCCCCTCCAGTTAAAAAGACGGCAAGAAATTGAGCAGAAATTGGAAGTGCAGGCAGAACAGGAGCGTAAAAAAGTTGAGAGTGAAAGGAGAGAGCTCTTTGAAGAGAGACGTGCTAAACAAACCGAGCTGCGACTTCTGGAGCACAAAGTGGAGCTCGCTCAACTGGTATGTTGCTCAGCTTCCGGGCTCTTTTATTGTGCTTGCAGTAATTTTTTTTTTTTCAATAGACTGTCCTTGGTCTGACTTTTCCATACATGCGTTGTTCTCATGTAAATTCAGCAAGAAGAGTGGAATGCACACAATACAAAGCTCATCAAGTTCATTCGCACGAAGACCAAGCCCCCGATCTTCTACCTGCCTGGGCGAATGTGCTCCGCTACTCAAAAGCTCCTGGAGGAGTCTCAGAAAAAATTAAATGGTAAGCGTTTATTTCTTCACAGCTTATTTTTTTTAGACCCTGTTTATGCACCTGGTATTTACTTTTTACCTAATGTTCATTGCACCAAAACCAAACATTTAAGTAGCTTTAAGGTGTTCAAGAACTAAAACAGTAAAAATCTAATGATTCAAAGCATGTCTTCTACAGTATTTTTCACTGATTGAACACAGAAGGTGATGTACTGCAGTGTAACATTCTATATTCCATCTAAAATTGTTTTAAACATTTAGCTAGGTCTTGTATAATCATGCTTGCAGATATGCTTCTATTTTTTCCACTTAGGTGGTGATTTGAAAATCTTATGTATGCATTTTTTTGGGGGGGTGAATTTTTCAGGTGTTTTTGATGAAAGACGCGAAGCCTTTGCTGAGCAACTCAACAAAATGGAGGCTCGGCCAAGGCGTCAGTCCCAGAGGACAGGTGACAGAGAAATGGAGGATAGCCGTCGGGCTGAAGAGACGAAGAAAGAAGATCAAGAGGAGGGTAAGGCTGGAGTAGGGCGGACAGGTAACAGGCATGATGTGGAGATTGAGGATGAGGAGGAAGATGTAGTGGAGGAGGAAGGAGAGGAGAGCTCAGAGATTAGGGAGGGGGAGGGGGGGCAGGCCGAGGAGAATGATAAACATGAGGAGAGTGAGAGGAAGGCAGAGGAAGATGAGGAGGAGGATGAGGAGGAGGATGTGGGAGCAGTTAAGGAAGATGAGGAAGAGCAGATGGAGGTCACGGAAGTTGTGAGGGAGGCTGAGGCGGAGAGTAAGTTGCAGGTTGAGAGTCCAGAAGCCATAGTTGAGGAGGTAGGTAATGTGAAAAGGGAGGAAGAGCAGGAGACTGAAAAGGAGACTCAGCAGGACGTCGTAATGGACTCTCAGCAAACCCCCGAAAGCCAGATGGAGAAACAGCCTGAGGAGTGTAAAGAGCCTAAACTGGACATCCCAACCCCTGGTGTGACACAACATGACACCAAACAAGATGACGCTACGCCTGAGACCCAACAGCCACAGCTTGAACCTGACCCAGAAGTCCCCCCTCAAGAGCAGAGCCAAGAACTGTCAGTCCAACCGCAAGGAGCCAAAGCGGACACAAAGGAAGCTGGCGAGGAGGGCGATGATGCTCGTGGACGCACCAAAGTCCGGGAAAAGAGGAGCAAGAGCCGAAGTAGCAGCAGCTCCTCTTCCAGTTCCTCTTCAAGCTCATCATCCAGTGGATCCAGCTCCTCTTCTAGTGGTTCCAGCAGCAGTTCCTCTGGTTCCTCCTCGTCGTCTTCCAGTTCACGCTCCCGCAGCCGTGGCAGGGATAGAGACGGCCGAGACCACAAACGTCGTCGGAGACCGTCGGACAGGGAGCGTAGGAAGAGCGGCAGCGAGCGGGGACACAAGTCCTCCAAAGGCAGCGGACGGGAAAGCAAGGGGTCCAAAGACAAGAACTCCAAACATGACAGGAAGAGGAGTCCAGAAGGAAGCCGGTCAGGGAGAAGGTCCTCCAGAAGCGAGAGAGATCGTAAGTCTGATCGAAAGGAACGACGTTGAGAAGATGATGCTTCCAGTCTTGCATAATTTCTTCAAGGCCGTTGTGTGGTTACCTTAGTTTTGAGGTGCAGTTGCCTTGCCGTTTTTCTTGAGTAGGTTTTACATTTTGAAGTCTCAATCTCAGTCTTTTTTTTTTTTTTTTTTTTTCCTTCTAGTTTTGTCTGGCAACTGGTTATTTCAGTGTATCTTGGAATTTTTAAGATTTATAAACTCTGCTTTTACGAGCCATCACTCTAAATGTATTGATTTCGTGCTATATCAGAACTTCCACATTATCTGACAGAAGTAATGCTTGAAATGTGCTTCTCATGCTGATCCACCACAGTCCCACAGCTGATCCACCAGTCTTGCCAGTTCCTGTTATACAGTAGCCACTGACTTCGTTATGTAATGCCATACTAACGTGACTTTTAACATTCAGTGAATATCAAGCATCCATTCTCACAGTATCTTGAAGTGATGAGGTTCTTTTTGTTTTCTTGTTGGAGCAAAATTCTTTTTTTTTTTCTTTTTTTTTTGTATAAATCATTAACATGGGGAAATAACATTAAAGACAATTTCTCTTCCTGATTCTCTTCTTGGTTTTTCATATTTTCACATGTATTCTAAGTGGCTTATTTACATAATTTTGGCATAATTTGGGATTAAATAGATGAATATTTATGTAAATGTTTTGTAAATTTCTTGTACATGCACACACAATTCTGTGAGAAACCGAATGTTCTTGAGACGAGGTTGTACTTAATTAGAAGTTAAAAGTAATTGCTGGTGTGAAGTAGTAAAATGCAGCCTTTTTGAAATATACAGTAGTATGATGTACTTTTCCACACCTCATGGTGGCAGTAGTGCTTTGCAAAGCACCATGAGAACATAGTGTATTTCCTCAGGTCTTGTGGCGTGTTTTTGTCCGCTGAATCATCTGGTTGTTTCCACATTGTTAAACACGTCAGTGCAACGGTGCATAACATTTCTTATCAAACTTGGCCATATTGGAATTGATATATAAGTACTCTCGCCTGCCATTTACAAGAGTAGGCTTTCTTTGGCCAATCAGATCGCTTGATAATTAACTTTAGAACAAATTACTCTTATTCAGTCTTAAAAGAATGTGAGTTGTTTACATCCGAGAACTATGCAACACAAAAATGGTTAATAGTAGAATAGAAATAAATGTTAAAGATATGTAAACTGTAGAAATGTATTAAATATTGTCTCCATTTCAAAACAACCTATTTACTTTCTAAATGCACAATTTGGGCTTATTTGAGGGGTAATTGGATAATATATATTTATGAATATATAGTATGGAGTTAATATTGTGCCATAATTAAACAAATCCAGCATTTTGCAAACACACTTTGATTTTCAAAGGAAAACTCGACTCGCAAACAAAGTGATGTGCAAATACAAAGGTCAGTTTGAGCGAAAAAGCAGATAAGTAACAAATATATGTATTGTTTTAAAAATTTAAGTGAATGAGCCTACATTTTTCACAAATAAATACAAACCATCCTACAAATGGCATGTAATCTTTGAACAAATACCAAATCTAGTGCATACAAACGCACACTTGCCTTTTTATGTGAGATCTCGGCTTGATTTTCTCACAAATGCAGTTGAGCAACTTCCTCCTCCAAAACAGCAGATGGCGCTTTGCTAAGGGTCAATTTACGCTAGTCTCCAGAGAAGCCCCAAAACATGTTTATAATAATAATTAATTATAAACAATATATTGAAATAATTTTAAAATATTGTGGCCCGGTTTCACAGACAGGGCTTAGACTAAGCCAGGATTTGGCCTTAGCTCCATTAGTATATTTAAATAGCTTTTATAAACGTTCACAAGAAAAAAACAAACAAACATTAGTGGTGTGCATCTTGAGACAAAACAATGACACTGACATATTTTATGTTCTGTCAGAACAGGTTGCTTTAAGTTAAGTTAAAACAGCTCAAACATGCATTTTAGTCTAGGACTAGCTTAAGCCTTGTCTGTGAAACGGGGTATAAAAAATAATTAAACATAAATCATTTTATAGCGCCTTTAAAAGTTGCACCTCAAAGCGCTTTACAAGAACATACATATAAAATGGAATAGGGGAAATAAAAGATAGAAACATGCATCATAACACATTTCAAGACACATACACACACACACACACACACATATATATATATATATATATATTAGGGCTGTCAATAGATTAATTTTTTAATCGTGAAATTAAGCATAGACCATTTATCTTGTTTAACACGTTCATTTTACCATCATTGCCTATATCCAGCAAAGTAAACCATCAGATTAAAGTGTGATTTTCACAAAACTGTATTTTTCAGCTTTTTTCAAGGTAAATTTAGATGTCTTTCCAAACAAGGACACCAAATAACCAAATTATATGATTTAATATAATTCATACATATATGTACACCAAAGCACCCATAAAAAAAATAAATAAATAATGTTTGCCCATCAATATAACAGCCTCACGCGTGCTTAATGTACGACTCCTGTACGTCACCGCAATCGTCTTTACTTTGATTGCAGTCCTCATCCATCAAAACGTTCACAGCAAGAAGCTGGTTTGCTTTATCCAGCCGAGAAACATATTCATATCATCTGGCCATACAGCGGTGGGATGTTTCGACGTTCAGTTCAGACAGGAACAGCGCGATGCGGGAGGGCTCGCGCTCTTCAGATACAATGACAGAATATGACAGAGAGTTCGTGTTTTAAAGCGAAACAGACACTGGAATGAATAATTCTTTCTGCTATCTGATATAATCAGCATGGACTTTTAAGATCATCTAACTGCGTGACGTACACCTGCTTCCATTATTATTATTTTTTTTTTTTGCCTTAAATTATTTTAACGAGTTAAGGATTTTGAATTAATCGCATGCGTTAAGGCGTTAACGTTGACAACCCTAATATATATATATATAATTACATATAGGCTAGCCTGAAAAAGCTGACGAAAATTAGTGGTGAACAGGTGAGTATGATGATTTCTGAAGGATCATGTGACACTGAAGCCTGGAGTAATGATGTTCAGCTTGGATCACAGAAATAAATTACTTTTTGAAATATACAACAAAAAACAGTTATTTTAAATTGCAATAATATTTCACAGTATTACTGTTTTTAAAGTATTTTTGATCAAATAAATACAGACTTGGTGAGATTAAGAGACTACTTTCAACACATTAAAAAAAAAACCCTTACTGTTTACAAACTTTTGACCGGTACTGTACTTGCAGTGAAGATAATCAATGTAAGCGTTGCCTGAACCAAATTTGTTTGGCTGTTTTAATATATTTAAATGAAAATGAAAAGAGGCAGACTGGTGTTTTATAACATGTTTTGAATAATATGTTGCTGGTGGTTATACATACAGAGATAACCGGAGTAGCTAGAGCGAGCCGAGTGATGTTATGAAGATTGCTGCTGTTGCATTTTGCAGATAATGTAGAATTACCAAACTTTGAGTACTTGGTATTTGAGAAACGCCCAACTCAACTATTCACCACTCACTTTCACTTCGTCAGCTGTAAACTCCTTGTAAACTTATTTTCTATACGTGATTATTTTGTTTTATATATAACTATATATGTTTTGATGTATGTTTCTATCTTTTATTTCCCCTATTCCATTGTATTTTATTTGTATGTTCTTGTAAAGCACTTTGAGATGCAACTTTTAAAGGCGCTATAAAACAAAGTTTATTATTATTATTATTATTATTATAAACGCATGTTTCGGGGCTTCTCTCTGGAGACTAGTGTAAATTGACTCATAGCAATGCGCCATCTGCTGTTTTGGAAGAGGAAGTTGCTCAACTGCATTTGTGAGAAAATCTGCCTGCACACATTTGTGAGAAAATTAAGCCGAGAGATCTCATAAAAAGGCAAGTGTCTTACAATCGTAACAGACAGGTGTGAATTTGTATGCACTATTGGTATTTGTTCAAAGATTACATGCCATTTGTAGGATGGTTTGTATTTATTTGTGAAAATGATGTAGGCTCATTTATTTATATTTGTAAAACAATACATATATTTATTATTCATCTGCGTTTTCGCTTAAACTGACCTTTGTATTTGCACATCACTTTGTTTGCGAGTCGAGTTTTCCTTTGGAAAGCAGATCGTGTTTGTTTGCAAAATGCTGGATTTGTTTGTTTAATTATGGCACAATATTAACTCCATAATACAGGCCTATACACAAGTTCACAAAAGTAAAATAGGTTACGGATGTCAATTCACGTTGACTTTAAGTTGTGCTCTACGGGTGGTCATTACTTACTGGATCTCTGTTCCTCTTTGCAATGTAACCCTCCGTGCCCCCTAAGGTCCTTCCCGCTCAGTGGAAAGTGAGCAGTCAGCTGTTCTGAGCCTCATTAGTGGTGTCTGTCTCTGATGAGCGGGATGATGAAGCCTTTCTATTGATCTGTCTCCAGAGGAAAAAGTGCTGGGTAAACAGGACAGAGTTACAGCTCAGAGGGGACCGGCTCGGACACGACGCTCACAGAGGTGATGCAGGGGAGAGAAGAAAAGCTTTATCATGCTTTCACATCTCATTTTAACCTATACATGTCTTTAGAAAGTGTGGTACAGTCCTTTACGGCTTATAGGACAGAATCAAAAGATATTGGAAGTTAAATGTGAGGAGTACACAATTTGCTATTAAAAAAGGGCTTTACAGTGTGATCGTGAATTTTTTTTTTTTTTTTTTTTTTTTTTACAAGGTTTTCACGCTCACTGATAATATGAAAATATTCGGAAATGTCTTTCAGGCCTATAAGAGTCATGGAAATTAATACATTTATGAGGATTTCAAATACACACATAGGCCTAGTTTTGTAGTTATCATTTTTAAATCAGTTGATATTTCACTATATGAGTGCAATCTCTTAAAAATGACTTTTAAAAATCTTCTTCCAATTATTAAGCAACTGGAAAGTGTTATGAAAGTTCATTGCAATTAAATTTTTTTTAAACCATCTATGTAGGATTTTAAACTTTTTTTATGGACCCCCAAATATGATGATTCCCTATCCAATAATATGAAGTTCGGTGTATTTTTTTTTTTTTTTTTTTTAATGTAAAAAGGCGTTTATACCTATTAAAAATACTCTTAAAAAATAAGTGTCCTTTATCTCTGAGTTGCAGAAACTGTTTTATATCTGTTAAAAATGAACGCAGAAAACAATTTCTGACAGCTCGAGTCATAAAAAAAAACAAACAGGATGGCCGAGTGGTTAAGGTGACACCCTTTAAGAGTACCCAGACCCCGGTGTGAAGTTTTAAAGAAGTTTGAGACGTTTTAAAGAATCATATATTCAACTGTAATACCCTATATAGAAAAAAACAGTTCTTCATAAGAAAAGGATTCTTTGCAGAACTATTGAAGAACCTTTATTTTTAAGAAATGCCTTATAATAACAACAGATATTACAAGAGTATAATAAGAACACATAAAAAAAAAAAATGTTCTCATTTAACCTAATATAATGGTTGGTTACCTCTTTAATAAGGGATTGTCTTTATAGTCGAATAATATTCTTAGGACATGAATGAATGATTTTCTTCCACACTTTGTCTGTGGGTGACTGTGCAGTGCTTTCTGTCAGTGGTCAGTGATTTTTCTCAGCGGTCATGTGAGAACAGTTTGATTTTTAGATCAATAGCAAGATTCTTTCCCCCAAGCTTCAAAGGCAGAATGATTGAGCACAGCTCAATGAAACCATGGTCTTTTAATAAGCGGGTGTGGGAGTCCCATATAAATGGCTTAACTGACTTGTTCACTGACACTATAGTATGTGTCACTTAGGCAAGTTTAACAGTTTGTTCTTTCGAAAGCTGAATCGTGAGGCTCACAGGGGATCGGAACAGACTCTAGTCTCAAGAGTGCATCTGTTCGTGACTCTTGTTGTAATAGAGAAATTAAACTGACCAGACTGGTGTTAAGTTTGCTTTGGTGAGCTCGGTTAACTGGTGAGTTTTAACTAGGCATCTGCTGCTGCATTGATCAAGGCTACTTTTCACTCATCACAAAAGGGGATGAGTGATGTCAACATCCTTTCTGCAACTTGTATTCACACAGGAAAAATTAAAGCATTTCTAGTTTCTTTAGTCTAATTTTTTTTTTTTTTTTTCATTTTTCAATGCTGGTGCTTTTTTGCAGGTGAAATACACCAATCAGGCATAACATTATGACCACCTTCCTAATATTGTGTTGGTCACACTTTTGCTTCCAAAACAGCTCTGACCCATCGAGGCATGGTCTCCACTAGACCCCTGAAGGTGTGCTGTGGTATCTGGCACCAAGATGTTAGCAGCAGATCCTTTAAGTCCTGTAAGTTGCGAGGTGGGGCCTCCATGGATTGGACTTGTTTGTTCAGCACATCCTACAGATCCTACAGATGAGAATTTGGAGGCCTAGTCAACACCTCAAACTCGTTGTGCTCCTCAAACCATTCCTGAACCATTTTTGCTTTATGGCAGGGTGCATTATCCTGCTGAAAGAGGCCACAGCCACCAGGGAATACTATTTCCATTAAAGGGTGTACATGGTCTGCAACAATGCAGCCCCATATGCAACAAACTGTGATGCACTGTGTATTCTGACACCTTTCTATCAGAATTAGCATTCACTTCTTGAACAAATTGAGTTACAGTAGCTTATCTGTTGGATCAGACCACACAGGCCAGCCTTCGCTCCCCACGTGCATCAATAAGCCTTGGCCGCCCCTGAACCTGTCGCTGGTTCACCACTGTTCCTTCCTTGGACCACTTTTGGTAGATACTGACCACTGCAGACACCCCACAAGAGCTGCAGTTTTGGAGATCTAGCCATCTCAATTTGGTCCTCGTCAAACTCACTCAAATACAATCCTTACACTTTCCCATTTTTCCTGCTTCTATCACATCAACTTTGAGGACAAAATGTTCACTTGCTGCCATATATATCCCACCCACTAACAGGTGCCTTGATGAAGAGATAATCAGTGTTATTCACTTCATTAGTCATAATGTTATGCCTAATCGGTGTAAGTTTTAATCCACTTCAAATCATATACTGTTCTCTATTTGTTTTCTGTCCTTCTTAAAATAATCCAACTGACACCTTTTGAACAATGAAGTAGAGATATGAGACTGCAGAGGCTTTCGAAGTTTACCAGGATGGCTGAACAGTTAAGATGTTGGACTTCAGACATAAAGGATAGATTTCCTTTGGTTTTTGCATATATATATATATATATATATATATTTTTTTTTTTTATTAATAAATGCAAAATATAATTTTTGACTGTTCAAGTTATTGACGCTAAACAGGATTGCTGAATGGTTAAGGTGTTGGACCTTAATCTAATGGACAAATGTTCTTGTAGGTATTAACCCAACTCCTGGGAACAAAATAGGGTTTTATAAATGCAAAATGTAATTTCTGTCTGCACAAGTCACAGAAACTGTTTTTATCTGTTACAAATAAATACAGAAAAATTGTACACATGTAACCAAGTGGTTAAGGTTCTGGAACTAAGATCCAGTAGACAAATGCCCATTGGATAATGCGTAATAATTTAGCATTATTGGAAAATAAAATTGGATTTTGCATATTACCTCTGTGAGCATAGATGGGTAAGTTCACATGTGAGCATCTGTTGCAGTAAAAATAGTCTTGTCCCAACCAGAATGGCTGTGGGTCCATCCAATGGACAAATGTCCTTGTGGGTTCCAACCTCACTCCTGCTAACAAAAAGATGCTTTCAATGTGTAAGTTCTGTTGCAGTAAATATTGTTTTGACCACACCAGTCATGGAAACTACTTTGTATATGTTAAAAATAAATGTAGAATACCATTTTTTACTGCTCAAGACATTGAAACCAGCCAGGATGGCAGAGTGCTTAAGACTTAAGATCTAATGGACAAATACCAATTGGAATTTGGATATTACCTCTGTATTCACCTCTGGGTCTGTTGCAATAAAAACAGTTACAGCCCAACCAGGATGGCCGAGTGGTTAAGGTGTTGGACTTAAGATCCAATGGACGAATGTCCTCGTGGGTTCAAACCCCACTCCTGGTAATAAAAATGCGGTTTTTAATTTGATAATTAAGTGTTTGAAATTACAGTGTAGATGGGTAAGTTCAAATGTGAGGATCTTGTTCATGTCCTCATGGGTTCAAACCCCACTTCTGGTAATAAAAATGAGTTTTCAGGTTGGTGTTTAAGCACAAATTAAGCATTTAAATTTACAGCATATGGATGAGCTCTAATGTGAGGGTCTGTTGCAGTAAAAAAAGACTTGCCCCAACCAGGATGGCCGAGTGGTTAAGGTGTTGGACTTAAGATCCAATGGACAAATGTCCTCATGGGTTCGACCATCACTCCTGGTAATAAAAATGTGGTTATTAATTTGATGATTAAGCATTTGAAATTACAGCATAGATGGGTAAGATCAAATGTGAGGGTCTGTTCAGGTCCTCATGGGTTCAAACCCCACTTCTGGTAATAAAAATGAGTTTTCATGTTGGTGTTTAAGCACAAATTAAGCATTTGAAATGACAGAATATATGGATGAGTTCAAATGTGAGGGTCTGTTGCAGTAAAAAAAAAAAAAAGGCGAGTGGTTAAGGCGTTGGACTTAAGATCCAATGGACAAATGTCCTCGTGGGTTTCAAACCCCACTCCTGGTAATTTGTCATTTGCATAAAGTGGAGGTCTTCCATAAATGATATGGCAGAAACAGTAAGAGAAAAATGTTAGTATGTGAGTCCAAATTCAGCCAATGAGACCGAAACACATGATATTTAGTGCAAGTGACATTTTTATGTTTAGATTTATGTGAGGTACACTGTTTATCTTAGTATTTGCAATCATTTAAGCGTTGAATGTGGCACTGCGGCTGCTGTGTTCCAGTGGGAGATGGCATTCAGTCTTTCATTTTGATGTAGTGTGGAAAGCCCCAAGGCACAGAACAGAAATCTACACCATGTGTGAACCACCGCAGAGCTTTGCGGTTTCTGATCTCAAATGCTCTAACAGATATGGTGTGTTTATCTAAATTGTAAATTGAAGTTTTCCTCCTAATTTTTATTTTGGTGGGCTCCCTTTGATGCTTTACATTTCTTTTAGACTTTTTGTCTGGATTGGTTGAGTTCCTGCACCACCATCAAGTCGAGATCCTTGAAGGCAGTTTGGAAGGCAGCACACAAATTTACACATCATGTGAAGTGCCATGGCAACAGCAAATCTAGCAAATCTGCAGTGCAAGTTAGCCGAGCAAATGCACATAATTTTGAAAATACCAAATGTCATCTCTCATCACTTCCTGCATTTTGTTTAGGTGACCTTACTCTGAAAGCTGTCAGGGAAATGATCTCAGACTTTATCTACTATGTGCATGAAAACCTCTGAATGTGGTTTTACCTTGAAACCTTGTGCCTGCTTTTCCAAGAATACGTTTGAAATGCAATCAAATGGGGCATGAAATGAAATGCAGCTTAAACTTTAAATATGTCTGTTTAACAAGAAGATTTGCAGTACTTTCACATTTAGAAAATCATTCTAGCAGAGTATAATACTCAAGTGATTTCATTTATTTATATACGTACAATATATTCGTAAGAGCTGTGCACAACCCCATGATGTCCACAAAAGCCCACGCAGAAAATAAGAGAATAATATCTGCGAATCCAGCACATTGAGACCTAAATATCTCAGTCTTTTTAGCCTGAAGTGGGCCTGAAACTCTAGTTCTTTCCCACACGGGCCTGCAGAGCAAAGGACAAACTCATGCTTATATTGTTCTTCTGACAAATCCTACTACAAAGCTCTGGCCTCCTCTCCATGCTGGCCTAAGGCTTAGACTCTGGATTTAACTCCAAAGCCACTGGCTCAAGTAGCCGCAGTCCGTTGTTGGGTCTCCAGAACCATGTGTGCTGACACGCATCCCGTAGGAGGCTACTGAAAGGCCAATTCTTTCACCCTGATCTTGCACCTACCACCCTCCGTAGTCCCTCGAGCCCCAAAGCAGACAAGTCTGTCATTTGTTCTGAAGTACAGTAATCTCTGTGAAGGGCCAGAGCAATTGTTTTGCAGTTGTTCAATCCTGGAGGAAACTCTAAGTGGACTGCTCGTCTTTTTGGGTGGAGGAAAAGCACTCAGGTGGATGCTCTGCTCTTCTGTTGAAGCACTCTGACAGCGGTAAACTGAAAATAGACTGGCAGTTTTATTTCCCTGGACAGTCAGAATTCAGTACTTTCCCCTTGCGATGTGTTTTTTAAAATCTTTTATTTTAATAATATGGGCAGCTGATTTCTTTGTGAATGCATGTAATTCAGTTCACTTAAAGTATATACGTATAATCATAATATAATGATTAAAAGATGATTAATTTAGGAACAAAACAATTGACTGTCTGTGAATCATTAATCCAGTCACTCTTCGGTTCGTTCAAGCACACTGATTCATTCAGGAATGAAATAAGGGTGTTGTGTCCTCAATTTCCTCCTAGCCCTTTATATAGTGGACTATTTTGAGTATCAGACAATTTGCAGTGGTGTCCGTATCTAGTGAAATAAACTCCAGTGCATGATATTTATAATATTCAATCGCTCATTTTCATTCACCCATTCCTCATGTAGTGCACTATTTAGGGAATAGTAAAGCTACAATTATTTGTTGCTGAAATTAGGCAGTGGTAAATGTGACCGCACCTCTAAAATGTCAGGTAAAAAATAACGTTTATCTATTTGTTGTAAACACACACACACACACACACACACACACACACACACACACACACACACACACACGTTTGTTTTTGTGAATTGTGGGGACATTTCATAGGCGTAATGGTTGTTATACTGTACAAACCGTATTTTCTATCGCCCTACACTACCCCTACCCCTAAACCTACCCATTACAGAAAACTGCACATTTTTATTTTCTCAAAAAAATTCATTCTGTATAATTTATAAGCCTTTTGAAAAATGGGGACATGGGGTAATGTCCTCATAAGTCACCCTCTCCTTGTAATACCTATGTCATACCCATGTCATTATACAAATTTGTGTCCTGATATGTCACAAAAACATTTATATATAAATACACATATACACTGATCAGGGATAACATTATGACCACCTTATATTGTGTTGGTCCACCTTTTGCTGCCAAAACAGCTCTGACCCGTCGAGGCATGGACTTCACTAGACCCCTGAAGGTGTGCTGTGGTATCTGGCACCAAGATGTTAGCAGCAGATCCTTTAAGTCCTGTAAGTTGCCAGGTGGGGCCTCCATGGATCGGACTTGTTTGTTCAGCACATCCCACAGATGCTCAATTGGATTGAGATCTAGGGGAATTTGGAGGCCTAGTCAACACAAGTCAACACATGCTCCTCAAACCATTCCTGAACCACTTTTGCTTTATGGCAGGGCGCATTATCCTGCTGAAAGAGGCCACAGCCACCAGGGAATACTGTTTCCATGAAAGGTTGTACATGGTCTGCAATAATGCTTAGGTAGGTGGTACGTGTCAAAGTAACATCCACATGGATGGCAAGGTTTCCCAGAAGAACATTGGCCAAAGCATGACACTGCCTCTGTCGGCTTGCCTTCTTCCCATTGTGCATCCTGGTGCCATGTGTTCCCCAAGTAAGTGACTCACACGCACCTGGCCATCCATGTGATGTAAAAGAAAACGTGATTCATCAGACCAGGCCACCTTCTTCCATTGCTCCGTGGTCCAGTTCTGATGCTCACATGCCCACTGTTGGTGCTTTCGGCGGTGGACAGCGGTCAACATGGGCACCCTGACTGGTCTGCGGCTATGCAGCCCCATATGCAACAAAATGTGATGCACTGTGTATTCTGACACCTTTCTATCAGAACCAACATTAACTTCTTGAGCAATTTGAGCTACAGTAGCTCGTCTGTTGGATCGGACCACACAGGCCAGCCTTTGCTCCCCACGTGCATCAATGATCCTTGGCCGCCCATGACCCTGTCGCCGGTTCACCACTGTTCCTTCCTTGGACCACTTTTGATAGATACTGACCACTGCATACTGGGAACACCCCACAAGAGCTGCAGTTTTGGAGATGCTCTGATCCAAACTCGCTCAAATCCTTACACTTGCCCATTTTTCCTGTTTCTAACACATCAACTTTGAGAACAAAATGTTCACTTGCTGCCTAATATATCCCACCCACAAACAGGTGCCGTGATCAAGAGACAATCAGTGTTATTCACCTCACCTGTCAGTGGTCATAACGTTACACCTGATTGGTGTATATATACATATATAAATATGCTTGCACATATTTCAACAGGAAGTACTGCACAAAAGTTTCTCCAGGGGATTTGGACCCAGAAAGATGCTACACTTGCAATTTTCTCCAAACATAAACATTTGAACATTTCTGTTATTTTAAATATAAACATTTTAAATATTTCTGTCAATTTTTTGTGATAACTTGTAAGTATATGGCACTATGGTTGGGTACCATGGTGCATTTTTTGAAAGGAAAAGTTATATCTATCTGCATGTTCACCTTTTTTGTCAAACATTTTTTGTCATGAGTCATAGAGATAATTAACACAGGTTAGAACAGACTGATTGAAATGAAAATTGAAATTGCATTTCCATTGTCTGATTAAATCATGTGGGCCCGAAACTGTGAATATGAACACATTTAATTTTCAGACAACTATGAATATTGTGTCAGAACATGATCGCTAATTGTATGTCTAAAAACAACCTGTTTTGACATTTCTCATAATTTGTCTAATTAAGTAGACATTTAATTTTTGACTTTCCTGAAGATTGCTTTGCACACTGACAATTATCCTTCACGACAAACACCGAAATGACAATTTCTCTTATCCAGAAACATCACCCATGTTAAAGATCTGATCCTGCAGCTCTTGTTTTCTGCGCTGCGACAGGTTTCACATACGGACGCTAATTCGATGGTTTCTATTTTTAAACGCCTCAGAGCCTCAGGTGAGGTTTATTCCTGCACAACGAGGTTCCAGTCAGCCAACTCCTATCAAAGAGATAACGCCAGTTGCTATGGAAACCCGCTCTCTGCTCAGGTTATAAATCACAGACACGTGTATACACACTCACACTTGTATCTTTGTGGAGTGTAGGTTCACAAAAGCACTATCTTCATGACACCTCTCCCAGCAGACCTGCGTTTTGGGTATAGCGACTACGAAACAAACTTTCCAAACTGCTCCATGCAATCTTTTGTGGTCCTGCATGGAGAAAAATGGTTGCTTCTTTGCAGTTTTCTGTGGTTATAACTCAACAAAACTAGCTTTGTGTTTCTGTTTGCACTTTGTTCATAGGCTTCCTGGCCCAATAAATCAGGTATTCAGTCGCCGCAGAGAGAGACGAAGACACAGGGACTGCTCCATGTGGCAAGATTGCAATTCTGGACTCTAATCACATTACTCTTCCCATTCTTTGCCACCGCTGTTCCTGGGCTGTCATTACCGATACTGCCAGGGGGCCGACACTGGCTAAGGCTGTTGGCTTTAATTGCTTGCCTGTCACTAGGTGAAAAATCTACACATTGGATGTAGGCAGTAGGACTGGAGATGTAATGCTGAATCAGTGGGTATAGTATGTTTCCCCTTCCTTCTATAAAAGTGAGATTGTCTCCCACTGTGCTTTGTGGTTGAGGCAGTTTCCTTTTAACAGGCGCATTGCATTGCATGTTTAACCGGTCAGAGTGCGGTCACTCTCAGTGCTTTTGTGATGCTGCCAAAAACAACACAGTGTCCCTGATGTTTTGGAACTTAAAAGGGAAGTGCATAGGCTATTGCACACGTTCTATTTTGCAAATTGAGTGCTTTTTGCTTAATTATGCTGTTTTTTACCTTTAAAAAATAAAACTAGATGCTAAACTCGGTTTACTCAGGTAAAATGTTAAGTAAAAATGTTTTGAAAAATTATTTTGAGATCAAAGTTGCAATGTGCAGCAGAATTAGGCTCATGTGGGACAAAAATGTGCACTCTGCACAATTTGGAGCAAATTAATATGTAATGTGATCATAGTGCTCAAAGCAGTTGCAAACTGATTCTTTGTGTTGTTGTGTTAAATGATCTGAAACTGATTTTCTGGTTGAGTCACAAAACATTCTAGTGTGGCTTGTTGTTCGTGTACAACCAGTTAGATTAGGAATATGCAGTGATACAAAAAAAAAACTTAATTGTACTGTAAGAAAGTGATTCTGCAAAAAAACCCCCCATAAAATCATATTATATTATATTATATTATATTGCTTAAAAATAATGCTAAAAATAACCAAAGCTTGATTATTTTAGTTTTTTTGATTTTCTTAATATTCCAAAGTTCTAACAACTTAGGGATAATTCACACAGAACACATTTTTACACTTTAAAAATGCAAGATGTACCCTAAAAAAATATTTTCATGATTTGTTAGTTATCACATATCAAATCAACTTAGATAATTAATGTGGTTCAGATAACATAATATTTGAAGTTTCTGTTGACTAAATCAATCGGCTTCATTGTATTAACTCAAATTTTTAATTACAACGAACTCATATTTTTAAGGCAACCAGGTAACTTATTTTTTTAAGTTAAACCAACAATTACCAAACCAAATTATTTATTTTTTTACAGTGCAGGTCAGTGAATAAAAAAAAGATACGATTTTTAAAAAGTTGAACTTTTATCTTGAGCATCGCATTTTTAGAATGTGCAAAACAAACGAGACGTGAGCATAACGGTCAAAGACATCTGTCTAGTGCATGTTTGCATACAAAAACAACAGCAAAGCAGCACAGTGGAATGCAAAAACACATTAGATGGGAATGGCCACTTACTGTGTTTTAAGTGATTAAATGCGATGCAGCATTTTTTATTATTACACCTTTTTTTATTCGATCCAAGAAGAGTTATATCAATACATTTTACAAGTTAAAATAGGCCTACAAAAACAATTTTGTTGTTCAGTTTCAAATAGCCACTTCCCAGCATGCACTGCGGCATGATTATTTAATGATTAAATTGACTTTCTGATCAATTTATTTTCATAGTTGTTGATTGTTGTTGTTTGTTGTCACATTTAGTAACTCGTTGTCTTGTGATGTCATGATGAGTTTGTTTCACTACTCAATAGGATCAGGTAGTTTGTTGTAAGTCTTGAGGTCTCTGTGGTGTTTCAAGGTATTTCATCAGTTATTTATGTCTTGTGAGTTTCTTGTGATGTAGTTAATAGTTTGAGACAGCAAGTGCGTTGCTTTTCAAGATGTTTGTCATAGTGAGCATGAGCTAAAACACATAATTGGACAATGAAAATTCATGTAAATAAAATAAAGTAAATACCTCTTTTATTGATCATTTTAGGAACTTATTTAGGGTCATTGTATGTTGACTATAAGCCTATATGGCAGTCTTCCTCATGCCTACAGCAAACAGATGTTTGGGAGATTGGAAATCGTCCACCAGCATTGTGTATTTGTGTTCTGCATTATTGAGGGATCTATTTCTCTCCTACACTCTTCTTTCTTTTCCATCTCTAAAATGTTCAGCATACTTCAAAATGGCCACCATGAGGAAAACAGCTTATAAATCATATAAAAATGTTTTTTATAAATGTAAAAATGCAAAAAGTTTTCTTTGATGGGTAGGGTTAGGGGATAGAATATACAATTTGTACAGTCTAAAAATCATTATGTTTTATGGAAATCCCCATAAAACATGAAAATCCTACGTGTGTGTGTGAGTGCACTCACAAATAACACACATACAAATGTGTGTGATCTGTTTAAACCAAATGTACATTTCAGAAGTGAACTGCCTCCTTTCCAAGTAACATTTCATCCAATTAACTGTAAAAATGACAACTTATTAGGGAAAAGAGAACTGCATGCTCTGATGGTTCTCTAGCTGTGGTAAAGGTGCCTATCAGTGTAAAAAAGTGTAAAACAAGAGACATCCTCAAATTTCATCTCTCTCAGGAGTACAAGATCAGCATGTGTTCAGGCACATGACACAGGAATATTGTAAGGGTGGTCTGCCTACAGGGGTTCAGGCTGTAGGGTTGCCGAATGACTAAAGAAACGTTATCAGCAAGATGGTAGAAAACTGTACATTTCTTGTCTATTACCACCCACTGCAACTTATACGAACGACGGAAATAAGCAAAGTTACAATAGCAAAATATGTGGGAGAGCTTGGCTATAGTGTGACGATATTGTATTGCAATAGGGAGCACATTAATGTTAAATACCAAATCAAAACTAGTTAGCACATCATTTGTAATGAAAGAGTTTAATGACAATATCTGATTACACTTAAAATAGTTACAAAACAGATGTATGAGATGATAAAATCATATACCATTAATCGTACCCAGCATGTATGTAAAAAGTTATCTGAGAAATAGTTCGAGAGAGAGTGTGAAAGAGACAGAGAGAGAGAGAGAGAGAGAGAGAGAGAGAGAGCGCCTGCGAGTGCCCAAGAAAAGAGGCAGAGAATAAAAAGAGAGAGCTTTTTTCCCTTTTTTTTTTACATTCATCACTTGTTTTTGCATAGCCATAATATCGTAGATATTGTATTGATCATACTGCAATTTATACATTTAGATTACCTTTGCCATCCTCAAACTCCCACTTAAAATTAATCTTTAAAAACAATAATAATGTAATATGATAAATGTAATCTTTAGCAAGTCCATTTTTCATATATGATATACAGTACAGTATACTGAATATTAAAATGTTGTGGTGTATTGCATTTTTTGCATACAGACGACAATGTTATCAAAACGATCCCTGTGAAAACGACTAAAAACGAGTTCCCTTTCGAAAGGGAACTTCTACTCTGCGTTTGCAACGCTATGGGGAAACGTCACGTGACTCGGTGTTCGAAAGCCAAATATCCAATAACTCCAAATCCTATTGGCCGGCGACAGCCTATGACGTCATACAGGCGCGACCCGGAAGTATAAAAGGGGCGCCTGGGGAAGCAGTCATTATCTCATCGTCTTTCGGGACTGTTTGTGTCGACTGCCATTATCGAATATACTCTTCATAGAGTATGTCTCTTTTATGTCTGAGGGCAAAGAGAAACATTTCAGGAAGTGTGTGGATCCATGCCCGAGGTTTTTAATGGAGGGTTCGCACACCCTATGCGTTGTTTGGGAGAAGAACACGCACGGATGGTGCTTGAGGGCGCTGTCTGTGTGAATTGTGAGCGTCTTCCTATGAGAACGCTCCATTCTCGTCTGGCCCTCTCCTCGAGGGATGAGGCGTCAACATCTGCGCCTGGTCGGTCCGGCCCTGCTCGTGCTGAGGCAGAGCGGCGGCTGCACTCATGGGGCTCGCAGATGGAGCTCGCTGCCGAGTTTGAGAGAGGTGTTATGGTCTCTCAGCCTCCGGTGGCGGCTGGCGGGGATGAGCTCCTGGATGATGATGATGTCTTATCTTTGACATCATCGGATCCGGGAGCGAGTGTTCTTCTGGCTGATAGCCCCCGTGGGCAGGAGGCAATGGAGAAGGAAGAAGTGGCTTTTCTTCTTTCTCCAAGTCTCCTGGCCCAGCATATGCAGAGTTACTGGAGGTTGTGGAACGCGCTGCTGGCAGACTGCAGCTGCCGCGTGGGCGCGTGAGAGAAAAAAAAAAAAAAAAAACCCTGTTCGCGGCAGACTTGACGAACATTTTTCTTTCCGACCACAACCCCGTGACTCCAGTGAGCCTTCCATTCTTTCCGGATCTCCACGTTGAGATCGGGAAGGCATGGAAGAACCCATGCTCGGCCAGAGTTCATCCGCATCGGCGAGGGAATCTCGCTGATGTGGATGGATTGGGCCAGCATGGGTATGTGTCGCTGCCGCCCATTGACAAGATGTTTGCAAAGAAAAACAGCTATCTCGTCATGGGCAGAGCACCGACACTAAAAGCTCCAGTTTTGCCGTCCAGACCCCTTAAACAGACATCTCGTCTGAACGGCAGAGCATATGCTGCTGCGGGTCAGGCTGGTGCGGCTTTCACACTATGGCAGTGTTGCAGGCATACCAGGCTGATCTGCTGAAGGCGAGGGCGCGCTCAGCAGCTTTTAAGAGTTGCATTCCACTCAGATCCGTTTTTTAATTACTACTGTATGTTCAGGTGACACCTTTGAACAGTCAGGCTGACGGCTGGGCTTATGATGATTTTTTCTGGAGGCCCGCCTTCTGGCTTGATAGTGAAAGGGTTCTTTGGGCTTCTAGAACCATGGATGTTTTCCTTCCCATGTTTGTAAAGGAGCAGTCTTTGGTCTTCGAGCCACAGGAAGGTAAGACAGAGTCAGATTTCATTTCTTAAATGTTGACTTTGTGTCGTTCCTGTATATTTTCTGAACATGTCACAGTGAATGTACATTGAGATATAGAATTTGAAGGGGTTTTTTGGGCAAAACTGGAATGTTGAGACTGACTAAGCAGGTCACAGAATGGCTGCTGCTTAGTTTTCTCTCTATGTTGAGTAGCCTCTCGCCTATTTTCAGTATAGTTTGAGTTGGCACTCATTGCTTCAGTTTGTATGTCTACGGCGGCCCTAACCGGCCGCCTGACTTTTCAGCTTTGAGCTTCACTTTATTTTTCTCATCATGAGATTTAGAAGTGGAGATCAGGCTGTTTGTTATGGTGCCTGTTGTATATAATAAAGAAAATAGGCCTATAACTTGGCAGCCAGGCTAGAGCTAGGTGATGTGATATATGAAGTAACCCCATATGTATTCACTATCCTTTCAGGATTTGTTTCCTAGTTCTGGTTTTCCTCCCGAGGGAGTTGTTAGGCTGTACGCCCAATTATCCCCTTGCTGGTGTAGGTGCAATTTGAGTTTTACAGCTAGGTTGTAGACTGTTTTCTGACTCCCTTATGCTGTTCCTCAGGTGGTAGGCCCTTATCTTTGCGTAGATAAGTTGTGCAGGTGTGTGCTTGGCCCCACTTTCTAGAACTTTCATGCTAAAAGGAATTTTCTTCTGAGCCACTTGATAATTTGTTTTATCAAGTTTGAGTTGACATTGCTAGTTTTTTAGCTCCTGTCCTCTGGGGCTTAGATCAGATTTGAGGATCTGTGTGGGAAGTGTTTTTCTTTTCAAAACAGCATGTAGATCAAAGTTTGTGTTACTTTGGGTTCTAGACTTTTGCCCTACACTGTATGCGAGCCTATGCTGCCACAGGTTGGCACCTGCTCTCATAACAGTAGGCCCTTTGTTGTGAAAGTAGGCCTTTGTTTTGAGTATTTGGTGACTTGTACTCTCCAGTCTGAGGTCCTTGTCACTGGGTGCATCACCTGTTGGATTGCATATTCAGGGTAGTTAGTGCCACTTTGTTGAAGAAAACTGGTATCTATTAGCTCCCTTTTTTAGTGGTCTGGTTAACGGTTATACTGCTTATAACTCGGATTGTAGGCCTTATGATATTCGGCCTCCTTCTAGTTAGCGGTTGTTCTACTATACTGTTTAACTGATCATAATGTGCTCACATATTTTCACAGGTTTACGCTGCCACAGGCCATGCCGCGTGTCTGTCTGAGGTAGTAGGCTTATATTAGCCTTCCTTAGACCATGTTGGCTTTGTTTGGTTCCCTTTAGTCAAAATGTGTATTTAGGGTACATTGCCTGTTGGAATGTGTAGCCTAGCGCAGGTTGCAGTTAGCTTCCCATAGCTTTTTGGGTTACAGCTGGTTCCCTGTAGCTTGGTTCACTTTAATTCACGAGCTGTAGCCACGTGTTATTGAATTGGCAGGCCCCTTCAGGCCTCCTTTTTAGTTTACGTTTGGCACAATTTGTGTTTTAACCTGTGAGTAGGCTGATCGCCACCTGTTACTGGAATGGAGGCCCCTTTAGGCCTCCTTTTTCTAGTCGACTTGTTGGCAGGATGCCTGGGAAACCATGCCACCGTCGGCCACACCCCATCACTGACGGATAGGCCCTAACAGGCCTGTTCTCGGTGTTTGGCAGTGTTTTTCATGTGTTAATCATGACACTGTTAATACATGGCCTCTGGGTGGTATGGTTATGGTAGCCACTTGCTGATGCCACGTGTTTACTAAGGCAGGCCTACTTCGGCCTCCGGTGTAATATGTGGAGTTCAGTTATATACTCCTCTCGCTGTGAGGGTGACAAGGTGCTTTTTACCGAGTATTTCGAGTGGCTAGCCCCTCAGGTTGGTTTGGCAGCACTTTAATTCACGAGCTGTAGCCACGTGTTATTGAATTGGCAGGCCCCTTCAGGCCTCCTTTTTAGTTTACGTTTGGCACAATTTGTGTTTTAACCTGTGAGTAGGCTGATCGCCACCTGTTACTGGAATGGAGGCCCCTTTAGGCCTCCTTTTTCTAGTCGACTTGTTGGCAGGATGCCTGGGAAACCATGCCACCATCGGCCACACCCCATCACTGACGGATAGGCCCTAACAGGCCTGTTCTCGGTGTTTGGCAGTGTTTTTCATGTGTTAATCATGACACTGTTAATACATGGCCTCTGGGTGGTATGGTTATGGTAGCCACTTGCTGATGCCACGTGTTTACTAAGGCAGGCCTACTTCGGCCTCCGGTGTAATATGTGGAGTTCAGTTATATACTCCTCTCGCTGTGAGGGTGACAAGGTGCTTTTTACCGAGTATTTCGAGTGGCTAGCCCCTCAGGTTGGTTTGGCAGCAAAACCTTACTGAAGGTTGTTTTTTACCTATATCTGCCTCCCTGAGTCCTATTCTAGTTGAGCTAAGGGCCACCTAGCGCCTAGGGTGGATCTTTTGTGCTCCTAGAAACGGCCACAAGACTATGCCGTGTGTATTAGAGGTTGCTAGGCCTACGGGCCGCCTAGTTTTAACACACTGGAGTATGTTTGGGTGTATTTCTCTTTGAGAGTTATCTTTATACACTTCTGTTGGCCAGAGGCCTAAGTGATAAACCAACCTCCTTTTGTCTGGTTGTTTATCGTCCTTTGGGCCTAAACACTGCCACGAGCTGATGCCACGTGTCTGTTGAGGTTATAGGCCCCTCCAGGCCTTCCTTAATGCGTGCTGGCGTACGCTGTACTCCTCTTGCTTTAGAGAGTAAAAGGTGTTTTTACTGAGTACACTGCTCGGTGGATCGTGTTGGGTGGATTGTCATATGGGCACTTTGCAGCCTCTTAGGCTGCCATTGAAGTCATCTTTCTACCCCGGAAAGAAAGCCGGGCCACTTTCTGTTTGACTTCTGTTATTCACTTAACTCTATCATGCTGTAGGCCTCTTTCGGCCTCCATGAGTATGTGCCCATCGCATGGTCTACCTGTTAGGTGAGTTTCGTACTTCCCTTTTAGGGTTATGTTTGTAATAGTGCTTAGCTCCCTAAGCTGGTCATGGGGTAGGCCTTAATCAGGCCTCCTCTTAAGGATCCAGCATCAGGCTGGTTTGTGCTCCCCTGCATCAGGGTTCTGTAGCGCACGGCCTCCTCAGTGCGTTAATTAAGCACTGGGTAGATCCTAGGATGAGTGGATTATACTCCCCTCAATACGAGGGTTCATAGCACTTAGCTGAGTTCTGCTCTCCAGGATGCCCGTCTCTACGCGTGGGTTTGAGTTTGTTTCTGCCTCTTTGCAGTCACTCTTACTTACTATCTTCTGTGAAGAATGCGTGTTAGGAGGCTCTGTATTCAGACAGGGTTGGCCCAGACTGAGTTTGTCTCAGGTCAGACAAGGTCGGCCTCCCTGGTGGCATTGAGGGTGACTTCGTTCCCCTCTAGTGGCTGGCCGGGGTTCCCTTCGGTTCCCTGGCCACATTCCCTTGAAGGGACCACTGTTTCTTATGGAAAAGTGGGTTCCAGACGCTTTAGCACCTTCTGTAGGGCCTTTGAGGAGGTCCTTCATGGAGTTTAGCTTGGGCTGTTGGCCGAAGGGAATGCTGTCACTGACAGCCTGGTGTGACCCGAGGGAGAGTTGCCAAGCAGTTTCTACTGCTCTGGAGCCTTTGTCTCAGCCATTTTTCTTGGCAAGCATTCTCCTCAAGCATGGCGGCGTGGGTATATCGTTCCCCATAGCGTTGCAAACGCAGAGTAGAAGTTCCCTTTCGAAAGGGAACGTCTCAGGTTACGAATGTAACCAGGGTTCCCTGAGAACAGGGAACGAGACTCTGCGTTTCCTTGCCATACATCGGGCTGCCTGCTGAACAGTCCCTCAAGACGATGGATAATGACTGCTTCCCCAGGCGCCCCTTTTATACTTCCGGGTCGCGCCTGTATGACGTCATAGGCTGTCGCCGGCCAATAGGATTTGGAGTTATTGGATATTTGGCTTTCGAACACCGAGTCACGTGACGTTTCCCCATAGCGTTGCAAACGCAGAGTCTCGTTCCCTGTTCTCAGGGAACCCTGGTTACATTCGTAACCTGAGACGTTTCTGTAGTTTACATGAAGATGATAACTGTATCGTTTTCAAAAACATGCACTTTGAAACCCGTTTTCAAAAGTTTGTGTTTTTTAGGCCCCCAAAACTCTGTTGTTATGTAAATGAGTGGCTAAATTATTATTTTTTTTTAACTTTAAATTTTAAACAACTGATCTTATTTTTCGTTATATACTTTTAAAGAAAAAGTTATGGTAATATTATTATTATTATTATTATTTTTTTGGAGTTTAGCTGTAAAAATCATGTTCCACTTTTATTTTATGGCAAACAGCAGCTTGGATATTTTGTGTAATATATCTCATTTTGAGTTAGAGAAAAGGTCACAGATTTTAGGTTAAGTAAATGTGACAGAATTGTTTTCATTTTGTGGGTGAATTAGATATCCATGTTGTTTCCTTGGCTATTAGTACTGAAGTATACATACTAGATAGTATCCTTTACTGTATCAATGAAATATGTATGTAACAAGTCTGTGTATCAACAGCATTGTCTATACCAAGCATCCATGTTGTGCTCCAGTGGAGGAGAATCATTCACCTCTTTTTCTTGTGAATATCTTTTTCTGCCTTAAAGAAAAACTGATGATAAAGCAACATGCAGTTTGATTCCACATGCTAAATTACATGCCAGTCATGAGATGAGAGGCTATATAAACCTCATGGACTATCTATCTGTCTCTCTATGGAGCGTGATTAAGTCACTCTAGAATGAAGAACTGTGCACTGAATGAAGCTTTAACAATCATGTATGGAGTCTGAATAGCGATTTGTGTTGCCTCTGATCAAAAGCAGTTCAACAAGGGCAGATTTAATGGTGGATTGAAACCATGCTATTTTTCTCCAGGCAGCAGGGTATTGATCGACCCCATTTCTGCTGCTCTATTAATCTTTGTGGCCAGAGGTCATGTGATCTGTACCTACCAATCCAGAAACAAGTCTTGTCTCCCAGACAAGATACTACAGCTTCAAATAAGACACTCCTAGAGCACTTGAACCAGCGCTCTCCTCCTCAGTCCTCCAACTTACGCTTTTTATAAAGATTTTATAAAAATTCCTTTGATCAGTTGATGTTATCTTACAACCCTGAAGACTCTTAGAGGTTACAGCCAAAAACACATCTAAATTGTGATCAAACTATCACAAGTTATAATCTGAAACACAGTTTTTATCTGCGTTTGGACACATTTGAACATCCACAACACAAACAGTTTTTGTCAGAGAGTTAAAACCACAGATGAACCCACTGATAAATTCTACTCATTTTCTCCTTGCAAACAACCAAACTGCTGCCAGGAGTTTATCGGAGCACTCATAACAAAGCCAATCTCATTCGTGACGGCAGATGTGGGATATGGCAAGGGAATCCACGTGTTCAAACAAAAGTTTTCAGCCACCCGAGAGGGAAAACGCGCACATCGGGTCTCTGTTTAAAAGTATGCTCCATAATCCTCATCAGTTTCAGGCTGTTCAGGCACCTGCTGGTGGCACACATCTGCAGATCTGCCAAGGCTGGCTTTGTGGCTGATCGTTTGAAAACTTGCCATTTGTGGCAGATCAAAAAGCCTGATATTTAAATCCAACTGGCCTGAGGTTTTCAGGTGCTGCCGGAAAGTTGTAGGTGCCAGTTGAATAGATCAGCATTTTCTCTGTAGTTCTCTGTATGTGCAAAACAAAGTTAACATACTTCTCCTTTCCCAGCTTCACCCTAAAATAAAATATTCTGTCTTTATTTACCCAGCATCATGTCATTTTAAAACGGTGTGACTTTCTTTCTTCTGCAGAACACAAAAAGATATTTTGAAGAATGCTATATTCCAAACAACATTGGATGCTATTGACTTTCATTGTGTAATTGCATATTAAAAACCTTGTTCAAAATATCTTTTCATCTTCCACAGAAGAAATAAAGTCATACAGGTCTGGAACAACACGAGGGTGAGTAAATGATGCTCAACTTTGAGGGAACTATCCATTTAACATGCAGAGATAACTAATCTAGTTTAACAGAGATACAGAGTTAACAGGTCTATCTGCTACTTTATTTGAAGTCTAATTTAATTTTTTTTCATCTTACAATGACAATCAAATTATACACTCTCTGTCAGACCGAGCTATCACAGAAGAGTGAAGGCAGGATGCAGATAAATGTATTCGAAAAATATCAAACTAACAAAAATAAACCAAACACAAGAAAATCAGGAAAACCAAGGTGAACAACTGAGACTAACAACATAACATCCAACAAAGGAAAAGAGCAGTGGCCTGTTGCACGAAGTTAGCAGAACAAACTCTGTAGGTTTAGAGTTAACAAATCCAGATAAATCTAACCAAATTTAGATCAGGTTCTGCGGTCTCACAAAGCTTGGTATAAACATTCTCTATCAACTCAGGTTTGATCCAAAGTTTGTGATTAACTCTGAAGCGAGTGCACCTGAAAGCATGACACGTGCGGCAAACAACCGGTCACAGGGAACGTCAGTTTGATTCAATTCTCAATGCCGCAATTCACTTCTCTTCTAAAGATTAAGAGATCATTTTGAAAATTATCATGAAATTAAAAGCGTTTACAAGGCAGGAATAAACACTGCTGCTACAGCAAAAGTTTGAGAAGGCGTTTTTTCACTATAAACTGCTTTAAATTGGAGCGAGAATTACAGGGGGAGTGGCTTTATTATTGCATCAGATACGTGTCACTTTGCTCACAGCACAGAGAATACAACACTCTTGTTCAAAAGTGGGGTTGGTGAGATGTTTTTGAAAGAAGTCTCTTTTACTCATTTATTTGATACAGTAAATACAGTATTGTGAAATATTACAATTTGAGATAACGGTTTTATATGTAACCAGGTGAAAAGTTTATGTTAATCACAAAACTGGTTATTAAAGTCCTGCTCTATGGTTTGTTAGGATAGGACAATATTTGTCCGAGATACAACTATTTGAAAATATGGAATCTGAGGTTGCAAAAATATCAAAATATTGAGAAAATCACCTTTAAAGTTGTCCAAATGAAGTCCTTAGCAATGCATATCCACTCACAAAAATAGTTTTTTGATATATTTACGGTAGGAAATTTACAAAATATCTTAATGGAACATGATCTTTACTTAATATCCTTATGATTTTTGGCATAAAAGAAAAATCGATCATTTTGACCCATACAATGTATTGTTGGCTATTGCTACAAATATACCCGTGCGACTTATGACTGGTTCTGTGGTGCAGGGTCACATTTTTGTGGAAACCACAAGGATTCTTTTTTTAGGATTCTTTTATGAACAAAAAGTTTAAACAAACAGTATATTTAAAAAAAAAAAAATAGAATGCTTTGTAACATGTCACATGTCTTTACTGTGACTTTAGATCGATTGAATGCATCCTGAATAAAAATATTCAGTTTTCAAAAAAAAAAAAAAAAAAAAATCTTACTGACCCTAAACTATTGAACAGTAGTGTAAGTTCAAGCCTGCGTTGTGAATGCCACTGATGAAAGAAGCTCAAACAGTGTCTGTACAACTCAATCTCTAATGAACTTACTGTAGACAAACACTTTGCAGTGAGACTCATTTGTGTCCTAGATTTCAGGCCTTGTTACGTGTCCATGAGGCTGTTCAACCTTTTGATTTAGTGTCCAAATGCCGTCTCACAGGCTCTATCCCATACTCACATCCTCCTCATTTCATCTTTTTAAATGTCAAGTTTTGCATAAAGTCCAGAGTGATGGGCAAATTACCACAGCAGCTTTCAGAGCTCCAAAATATCTCGTTGCGATATAATCTTTTTCAAATGTCTCCCCCTGCTAGCTTTGCTTCTTTCAGCAGACGGGTCATGTCAAGTATAAAGGACTTGAAGAGATGTGGATAAATTCTTGAATTGTTTCAAATTTGCAAATGAAATTACTTTTTAAGCTTGAATAGCTCCATTCGTTGTAACTGTGTAAAAAAAGCTGATGAATGAAAGTCATGCAGGTTTGAAACAACATGAGGGCAAGTAAATGAAGACAGAAATGATATTTTTTGAGTGGACTATTACTTTAAGATGTTTTGAAATGGCCATATAGATCATGACCTGTGTCAACAATTGTCCTTTACTTTTTCTTTTTGAATTTTAGATTTCAGAATCTGCTCACATTCTGTAAACTCACTTCTACTATCAGGGGTTACAGAGGTTGAATCCATAATAGTTTTATGTGCCTGTTCATATATGGTGTTTTTTCTTGTGTAGGTGTTTGTTTGTTGTTTCAGTAAGGAATCTTTAAGGTTAAAGGTCCAGAAGGAGCTCTTGAATTTCAGAGTGAGCACCGTGGCAGCCAATGGCAATTTATTGATTTGTCTAATGCTTAATTCCTGTGTAGGACACAGAGGTAAAGATATGTTTCAAAGAGCACAAGGTGACAAAATTGCTGTAATATATTGTTGTTTTGTCTAAAAAAAAAAAAAGAAGGGTACAGTTGAACACAACCTGAGCATATATTTATTAATCAATTTATTAAGCAAAATAAGATGCCCATAGGAAAAAAACAATATTATCCCAGATGTT
Organism: Elopichthys bambusa; assembly: GCA_037101425.1. Taxonomy (NCBI): domain Eukaryota; kingdom Metazoa; phylum Chordata; class Actinopteri; order Cypriniformes; family Xenocyprididae; genus Elopichthys; species Elopichthys bambusa. Next base: position 21,429,588 of record CM074442.1, read on the forward strand.
TCTCCTGGACTCAAATGAGATTAAATGGAGAGCAGAGTTTTATTAAATTTATTTTAGCTTTATATATTTTATTAAATATATTAAAGCTTATTTTAATAAGCTTTAAGATAAACCATGTGTAAATTTATAAGTCAGCACCATTGCTGAGTATTTTCTCTTTAAAATTGCAGTTAACCAAAGACAGTCTCAAACCCACGGTTTGAAATCGCTGGTGTTTCTCACTTCACAAACTACCTTGTAACCAATCAAGACAACCCACTGATGGGCTTTAGCAAGTCATTAACTGACCACACAATGGAGTCTCAAAAGAAAGTTATCCCAGTATATTTTTCTGTTGATATGAAAAATCGGGTAGATTCAATATGGCGGGTGTATGATGCATATTATGATGTTATATGGGCTATATGTTATAGGCTATGTGCCTATCTCAACTGACGTTCTGAGTTGTTCAAAGAGTTTCTGAGGATCCTGATTGTTAGAAGCTGTTTGTGAACATGGTTTGTGTAACATTAGCAACACAGTATTAGCTGTTTGATAACATAGTCAAGCAAAACGTTACGTGTCCGACTTTGTAAAAAAACAATACCAATGTGCAGCGTTTACCTCAGTAAGTTGACCAAGTGATTCTCTTGAGCTCGTGCGAGTGAGTGGGGGCGGGGCTAATGATCATATTCATAGATCCGTGTATATTAAATGAGGCAAGGGTGTAGAGTTACATTCAAGCTATTTTATGGCATTAAGAATTTTTTTTCACAGGAAAAAACATTTAAATATGTAATTTTGGTGATCAAAGATGAGTTTTAAGGGATAAAATTATTGACTACAGGGGGGCTTTAAAGATTCCCCAACTTGCAACATACATTTTACTCAGTGTGTCATTCCGCTTTGGTGAACCAATGTGAGAACATCTAACTACAAAGTAGTGACCATTACCTGGGGTGCGTTTCCCATACAACGACATAACTAGCTGATTATCTACCATAGTACGGTTGCTCGTTGAAGAAATCAACTAGTCATGACTGTTTCCCGAACCGTTTTGACCCAAATTTGCTGTTCAACCACGTTGGTTAATGATGTCACGCAGATGGTGGAGTAATAACTTCTTTTAATGAATCTGTTTGAGATCAAAGTAATGCCGATTTTTTCGCATGGCATTACATCTGAGGACTAATTCTAATTTTTCTCAGTTCTTTTGCTTTATTTCCATATTCAGTCATAGGCTCATTCTGACGAACTAGAGCACGTACGCACATGCACACTCGGCGCTTTAAATCTCTTGACGAACTAAAAGACGTAGCCTAAATGACATTTGTATATGTTCGGAATAAAAGATATAGAGTGTACTGAATGTCAGCGTGCTTATTTTTCTCAAGATAATGATTTATTAACTCCACATGTCATACAAACAAGAAACTAAGCTTCTAACCACAGCTCGAGAGCGGTCGTTCCAACTTATCTGTTAGCGAATGTTTGTTGGGACGGTGGTTTCGGGAAAAAATGACTCGTTGAACTATGCTGATATCGATGGAACTTGCGAAGATAGTTGGCTAACAATGCTTTTGGGAAATGCACCCCTTGTTAGCTCAGACTTGACACAAAAAAGTTAATTTCAGTGTCTTGCTGCAAGAATAGCTGCGGAGAATGGAGAATGTCACTCCCACAGATGTCTTTTGAAACGAGGATACATTCATTAGGAGGGGTAATTAAGCTAACAGCAGGAGATACATTCAGGTTTCCGTCCTCTGGTGTGGCTGTAATGAGGGAGAGGAGGAAAGTGCCATGTCCTGTGGCAGGCATTCACACGTCCAGCAGCAGATTGGGCTTCTCTGATGTTCCTTTGTCTCGTCCCATCCTTCGAAAGCTTCACGGTGCAGAATGGGTACGAGATACGGAGGGCAGTCTCTGTTGTGCTTTGTAAAACTTTATGTTGAGTCTCTGAGAAAAATAAAGTCAAATCTAGATTCCTTCTATAGTTTTATGTAGGTCCTTGTTTTTAGCCTTTATATTTGGAAACAAACTAGTAAGAAAGTCTTGTGTTGGCAGCCATATAAGAATAGCTCACCTTGTTTTCATTTTGGGTTATTGTTTTTTTTTTTCTTTTTTCTATCAGTGCTATTTTTCACCCTCATCCAGGGGCAGGGCAATAAGAATCTCTCAGTCAAGGCTGCAGAGTGAAAATATTGCGGAGGAGAGAGCAGTAACGATTTCAATAAGGCCTATCATCTCTCATTCCCAGTGTGGCTGAACTCCAAATGGGGACAGCTCTCAGGGGGATGGATATTAGAAAAGATGTGTCAAGGTCTCCTCTGCTGGTTCTTGATAGCTCTGGAGCAAAGGGTGCCACAGAGAGGGGAATAGAGGGGCCGGCTAGGGGAATTGTGTGTAACCTTTCCTGGCTTTAAAACAATCAAAGGCAATATCCATCTGGGCAGGCTATAATAATCAGTTTCAGATCTGAAATGACTCCCATCATTGACAAATATAGCTTAGAATGGCGGTAACGCAGTTTAGCTAATCTTTGACATTTGTTATGGGAATGTCTAGGTTTGTAGTCTGAATTTTAGCTTGTTTACTTTGCTTTTGCATATTTTAGTACCAAATATAGCCATATTTTTCTGTCTTGTCGACTTTTAAGAGTTTAAATGTATAGATAGTTTCTTTAGGGCAATTTTGACATTTTATTATATACTAAAATAGAAAACAGTTCTTTTAACTTATGACAATATAATACAGTATACTGTTTTACCATATTTACTGTATCAAATAAATGTAGTCTTATTGAGCATAAATACCTCTTTCAAATACATTAAAAAAATCTTAACAACCTCAAAAATTAGAGTGTATAGGTTGCTCTCTTTATTGTAAAATACATAATGAGAATTATTCCTGCATGTGCTGTTTGGATTTTACCTTGATGTGAACATTTACAGGGTTTTATGCTTTGTTTTAACCTATTAGTTGCATTGTACCATATTCTGTTCATATTATTGGGCTATACATTTCAATCTAGAGTTGTGTACATCGATATGATTGGTCAGGATGTAAAGGTCATTCGTAGTGCCCTCACTCTATCTGTAACTGCCAATTTTCTCTGTTTTGTGGTTTATGCTGAGCTGACATAGCCAATATAAATGTACATCACCCAACCTTTTTTTCCCACAGAATTAACTGAAAATGGCTCTGGGAATGAGAACTATGACATAAGCACGTTCAGATGGTAATTGTTTGTCAGGGTGATGTCTATAAAAGAACATTTGCATGGCTTATCTGTAATAAAACTGCATTCGTATGGCAATTAATTCACAAGAACAATGGAGCTGCATTGTAATTTTTCATTCATTTTTCCATATACTGTTGGCCAAGTGCACCCTGCCTCCACTGCAGTCCAGAGATAGCATGATATTGAAAATCAAGCAGCTTAAACAACATAATCAAAACAAGCTGCATCTATAATGTGTATTTAGTGGATAATATTACTTTAGCAATATCTTACTTTAAAGGGTAAAACAGTTGTTTATCACCCTGCTATAAAGAAAACAGTCTAAACCAGATGGTTTGCTGGCCTTAGCTTGCTTAAGATGGGAGACCAGCAAGGGTTTTCAGCAGGGCTACAATAAAATCACCTTCTAGCTTGTTTAAATGCTGAAATTACATCACCGTAAAACAATTACTGTCTGAATACATTTACAGACACCTACGAATCAATTTGCAGCTCCTTCATGGTGAAGTAGAGAGTCAGAGGGGCAGTCTGTGAATTACAGCTTACAAATGCTAAATACTACCATTAATAATTTTTATGGCATACATTTACCAATTGTTTAGATTGTTTTGTAGCATTCTGCATTACAATAATGCCACATAGGTCCTTAGCAAGCTTTTGAGATCAGCACAATTTCAGTAATGACCTAGATCGCATACTAGCATTCTCTCGTACAATGCTATACTGTGGCTCTGACAACAAAACATCCTTTGCGACACACTGAGACACAGGTTTTGTGTAAAGAACAAGCTATGAATATCTTCGTAAGCATCTGTAAGTATTTTAGTCTAAAATAATGTTCTAGCCACTCGTAACTGTCCTATTTTTGTCAAGAGGTGATTAAATTAAGGTCTTTTAAGGATAACACCAAGTGGTTTGATTTAGCTTACCTGAAGAAAGCTATCTATTAGGATTTCCATTCGTTGCAATGGTACGCACAGCTCTGTAAGTCCATGCATTTAAGAGCTCTTATGTTAGTAAATGTATGATAAAATATGTTGTCTGTACTAATATATTTATATTTTACAATTCATTTGGAATACATGGCTACTTTTGAATGGCCATCAATATAGAAAGATGCTTTTTGGCTACATAATAGTGTATTTGCGACATCTACCAGCAGGGGTTGACCGCTGATGCTAACCAGTACATTGAAAATACAGTACATTGGTATATTAAAAATCTGCACCTCTCATTGTAATTGCTCAGAGATGAATTCCCATCTGCATCCTTTTAAACTCCAGGGGTCACTGTTGCTCTTTATGCTGTTTTTTTCTCATGCTGATCTTGTGTTCCTGAGCATGAAGCATTTATGACACTCAGCCAAGAAAGACAATTTGATGCATTTCATAAGTACTGTATAAAGAAAGCAATTTTGTAATTTTAATGAAAGCTGTTTTACACAATCCAGGCATTTTAATAGATATAGAAAGGGCACAAAGGCTATGCTAACAGTAAATGATGGACTAAAGACTCCAGTGGCTGTCCACCGACCTGTCCTGCCTTTCTTTCTCAATAACAAGAAGAACTGGGAAACAGCAAATATAATCTTGAGGGAGAGCTTGTTTCCTTGAGGGAGTTTAGAGTTAAAACTGGCAATTTTGTTAGTGCTGGGATGAGATAACAATACTTTTTCTTTCTTTTCACTCTTCCCCATGAATCATTGCCGCAAGTTTCATTCAGTGACAGAGGCTGATAAATCTTTACTAAGAGGATGTGTCTTTATCTGATTCTGTAACCCCTGCAGCTACACAAACATCTAAAGCTAAAAAGATGACATTTTGCCACACTGATTTTATCTGTCGCGATCTTTATCACAGTCTGTGTCTCTCAAACACAGGAATTTTTGAGAGTTTTGGGTTACCTCTGTAAAAGCATTAGCTGACAGAGGTAACCCAAGGTGACAGAGCCTTTGCAGTTGCTGCTCCATAGTTATGGAATCAGCTGCCACCTGACATTAAGAGTGCTTCATCTATTTTTTTAAAAAAAAATCTAGACTCAAGACCTATCTTTATTCCTTAGCCTTTCCCGATTATTGAATTATGGATTAGTAATTGTTTTCCTTGTTATTTTTATTTTATTTTATTTTTTATTGTATTTTATGATTGTTTTGTACAGCACTTTGGTCAGTGTAAGCTGAATTTAAATGTGCTCTATAAATAAAATGTACTTACTTACTTACTTACTTTTAGCTTGTCTTAGTCTACTCAATTTGCATTTATTCCAGAGGTTGGTAATCTGGATTAATTTATTTTTGTAAAACTGCATGAATTTATTTACAAAACTATCACATTCATGAGAATCAGTCCAGTATATCTGGCATTGATTCACTTGCCCAACTTAAATTAAGAAAGCAATTTCAAGAAAATTCATTGTAAATGTTCATGTTAAATACCTTGTAAAAGTAATAAATAAACAAATACATAAATTTGATCAAATACATAGTCCTAAGCAGTGTTGGGGAAAGTTACTTTTAAAAGTAACGCATTACAATATTGTGTTACTCCCTAAAAAAGTAACTAATTGCGTTACTTAGTTACTTTTTATGAAAAGTAATGCATTACATTACATTTGTGTTACTTTTTCTCACCTAGGTTTGCTTTTTTGTTTTTTAATAACAAAAAAAGTTCTATTTTTGGCAAATGTTAAGGCCTTTTCACACCAAAAGTGAAATGAATAAGCCTCCGGCTGAAGGAAATGCATATTTACGCCTGTACAGTGGAGGGCACAGCTCAAACAAACCTTTCAGCTGTGCTGCCATCAGTGTTGCCAAGTCTGCGGCCGTGACCCGCACCCGCATTAAATCTCCTAGGTAGACAAAACTATTTTTCTCATGTAGCCTAACACAAGCAATAAAACCAACATTAGGCATTATATGTTGCTGCATTTAATGAAAGAAAAATAATTGAACAAAGAATGTTTTAGTAGGTCTATTTAACTGTAAGCTTAAAGCTAGTAAATATTTTATCAGATTCACTTGGCATTTAAACGCGGTTGTCTCTTCTAAAACTAAGCAGTGTTTACCTGTTACCGCGGGTACCCGCCTGTGTGCAGGACTCTGTCGTGAGACCCCCCTGAAATGCCATTGGGCTAGTTTTGAGGAGCAACTGGGCAGGTTTTATTATGAAAACCTGCTAACCCTGGCTGCCATTGTGAATGAAAGAAGAATAGGATACAGAAGGAAGTTCAACACTCTTATTTATAAATCTAATCTAAAATAATTTTTCTTATTAGTATGGTTGAATTAGATCACTGAAGGTCAGCAGCAAGATTAAATACATAAAGTATATTTGTGTTTAATTTAATATAGTTAATTATTGCATGTTTGCATAAAATTCTGAGATTGCATTTCACTGTTTTTATTCATTTTGAGGAATACTGAATTTTTGAGTTTTTGTGCAAGTGAGATGAGTAAATGCATGTTCACATTTGGTCTAGAATTACAATAACCATCATGTTCACACAGGGCACACAACTCCTCTGCACTTTATTGCTCTCAACATGGGGGCAGGAGAGCTGTCAGTCAATGAATGTGAAAAAGTAACTTGCATTACTTATTTGAAAAAGTAACTTTGATATTTTGTTGTAAATTGAAAAACTTATTTAAAGGAGCAGTAAGTGATTTCTGAGAAACGCTGTTGGAAGTGGATCAGACCGAGCGCCAAAACACACTTATAGCCAATCAACAGTAAGGGGCATGCCCACTCATGAGGGGGGAGGTGTTGGTGAATTTGGGGGTGGAGCTATCAAGATGGGGTGCGATCCTTTTGGGTAGGTGGTTGTTTGTTTTGGTGAATTCAAATATAAACAGTGTTTCTCAGAAATCGCTTACTGCAATTTATTTTTATACTGTGTTAGATTTCATGGAACTTCAATGAAATAAATCCTAAATGCTAAAGGCAGATAATAATAGGCCTACATTTGTATTTGCATTTCCCTTTCAAGGAAACTCGAGCTGCGTCGAAGCGCTACGGGAACACCTCTGCGTGATTGCGTCGTGATGCATGTATGAAATCAGTCCAATAGAGTGACGGAACGTCATAGGCGGGTGACGTCACTGACCAGAAAACTATAAAGCCTACCCGAAAACCCATTTATTCAGCTTCTGTGCCTTCAGCAAGCACTACATGTGAAATCATTTGTCCTATTTATTTTTGTCTGTCCTCATTCATTCATATATACAGGTGCTGGTCATATAATTAGAATATCATCAAAAAGATCATGAGTGGTCGCTCTGCTCCAGGTCTATGGCAGGACCATCATCTCACCTGGCACATAAATCGCCTGGAGATGTTGGCGGTGTTTCAGGCTCTGAAACACTTCCTTCCAGACCTCAGAGGGGAATGGAGACTTTACCTCGAGGTGGTGGAGGTCCTGTGGGAGAACTTCGGTCGAGCTTCCGAGAGATGACTCATTGCCCATTATGGTTCTCCATGACAAACCCAGCACCTCTGGGGCTGGACGCTATGGTACAGGCGTGGCCGAGGCTACGTCTGTACGCATTTCCCCTGATTGCGCTGCTCCCAGGAGTTCTGGAGAGAGTTCGCCAGGACGGGGTCCGTCTGTTGCTAGTGGCCCCATTCTGGCTGGCCCGAGTATGGTTCTCGGACCTGATATCCTGGCTCTCCGTTGGAGATTCCAATCATGAAGGACCTTCTCTCTCAGGCGAGCGGGTCGATCCTTCACCCCCGCCCAGAGTTGTGGAAACTATGGGCCTGGCCTCTGAGTTCAGGAGTTCAGGTCTCTCAGCTGAGATTGTTGAGACCATCCTCCACTCCAGAGCTTCCTCCATGAGGAAACTCTATGCCTTGAAGTGGAGATTATTTACTTCATGGTGTGGAAATCACCAGTGGGACCCAGTTAACTGCCCCGTGGTGCTGGAGTTCCTACAGGAAAGATTTTCCACAGGGCTATCCCCCTCCACAATAAAGGTGTACGTGGCGGCCTTAGCTGCTTACCACGCTCTTTGGGGAGACACCCGCTTATTACTCGTTTCCTTCGTGGTACTATGAGACTTAGACCTGAAGTTTGCATGAGGGTACCGGCCTGGGACCTGGCCATTGTACTACAAGGCCTCTCTGTGGCCCCCTTCGAGCCTATCGAAGAAGTCCCTGAGAAGTTTCTCACACTTAAAACTATCTTTCTGCTTGCTATTTCGTCTCTTAAGAGAATTGGAGACATTCAAGCCCTTTCGGTATCTCCCTCGTGCTTGGAATTTGTGCCCAGCATGGTTAAAGCCTTCTTGCACCCTAGACCGGGCTATATTCCCAAGGTCCCCACTAATATTTTGAGGCCTATCGTTCTGCAGGCCTTCTGTCTTCCTCCCTTCCGGACGTCAGACCAGGAGAAGCTGAATCTGCTATGCCCTGTGAGGGCATTAGATGCTTATGTCCACAGAGCTGCCCTGTGGAGAAGATCTGAACAATTGACCTAGGAAAGGTCCCCCCGCATCTAAGCAGAGGATGAGCAAGTGGGTGGTTGAGCCTTCACCCTTGGCTGTTCGAGCTCACTCGACCCGGAGTATGGCTGCTTCCAAAGCACTATTGTCAGGAGTTTCTCTTCAAGAAGTTTGTGATGCGGCAGTCTGGTCCTCGCCGCATACCTTCGTGAGGTTCTATGAACTGGACCTCGGCTCCAGGGGTGCAGGTGCTATTGTCCTAGTGTGCGCATTGATTTCACACAGACGGTCACTTGCTCATATGGCGACGTGGGTATTAGCGTTTCCGCAGCGCTTCGACGCAGCTCAAGTTCCCTTGAAAGAGAACGTCTCGGTTACGTACATAGTCCCCTTAGTTCGCTTACTCCCAGCATGCCCGTAAGCGACTTGCTTCAGTTTTCCAGAAGCTGAATGAATGGGTTTTCGGGTAGGCTTTATAGTTTCCTGGTCAGTGACGTCACCCACCTATGGCGTTCCGTCACTCTATTGGACTGATTTCATACGTGCTTCACGACGCAATCACGCAGAGGCGTTCCCGCAGCGTCTCGTTCCCTACTCAGGGAACTAAGGTTACATACGTAACCGAGACGTTTCCTGTTGTCAAATTACAAATTTTTCAAGCTAGTTAGGTTAGCAAGTCAGTTTCAAGGTTTGTAAGCATTCAAGCGAACAATGTGTCGCATGGCAGGGAGTCTGCAAGCCTTTACTGGCAGTGTTTGAAAATGCTGTCCAACCAATTTTCTTAAAACGTCTGTATATTTCAATAATGGTATTTTTCATGGCACAGAACCCATTTCAGCAATAATGGCAGAGTCCTAAACTCCAGCTGTTCCTTCAATTCTCTTGTGTTCTGAAGCTGAATTCAGAATGGCACTGTTATGCTGTAGTTTGTGCTACATTCGTTTGTTATAAGCTTGAGTTACACTCAAAAATACAGGAGTCTTGCAAGATTATCCGAGGGATCATTTAGCAATCTGTGTAACTGTCTGGCTTTTCTTTGCTTTAGAACACATGTAGGATGATCATTTTGTAAATGGCTGTGTCAGAGATAGAGGACAGCCATCAGCCTCCCTACAAGCTCTCCCATTAAACTCTTTCGTCAGGAAAATACCTCAGACATCATATTGACAGTTTATCCCTCCTTTTCAGACTGGAACTGCAACAAATGTGCTCCTCACTCCATATAAGAGGTTTAGTTTGAGACATCTGAGGTGTACGGGCGGGCATTTCTGACAGTAAAAAAGAAGAAAGGTTTTCAAAGCATTTGCACTTCAACTGACACATTGCAAAGTGGATATTACTATAAATCAGACTTGTGGATATCTAGTTCTTGTATTGTGGCGTGAAAATTGTAACGTTTCTCAGTGTTCAAGCTCTTCTTGTACACATAAACTTCTTACTGTATGATGTGTGAAATCTATTCAGAATAGCGTAAAATAACTGCAGCAGATCCTAAAAGCATGACAGTTACAATATCCACCCTTCTCTAATACAAAAAGATCAAATAATTTACTCTTTACCTTCTCTTTAATGCTCCTGTGTCCCTGTATCTGTGTTTTGGCATAGAATAGTATTTTTTTTTCATGGTAACTGTTGGTGATCTGACTATGAGTCACTGAACTGCCAGCTACCCGCTGTAGAAGCGGGTGTGATGTTGTCACTGCAACCCTGGCCGGGCTCCATGCTGCCTCTATGGGGAGTTAAAGATGAGTAGTTCTTATGATTTTGTAGTTAAGGTCAGTTGCAACGTGCTGCTGGGCATAAAAAGTGTAAAATAAGGGCAGTCTAGTCAGACGAATAGTAAGCATTAACCTTGAGGGTTTGTTAGAGGTCACTTGTTTTCTGTCTTTTTCGAAATGCTGTTTGCATGATAAGGTGAAGTGTGATTTTGTGATCTCTTATCTCGGTTTAATATGTTAAATGCTGAAAAGTCTGTGAGTCTATTTATTGTCTTATTCATGCGTTTTATCACTCTAAAGTGTCAATAGTGCTGTGCTACACATATATTCACATACCGCAATATAAATGATTAGCAAAATCTCTAATGATAGACATTTTACACCATCGCTACGGTAAACATACAGTCATACCGCCCAGCCTTATGTACATTTACATGATAAAGTTGTGATACCATAAAATCACTTTGTAGTATTTAAAATAATTACTTTTATTTGTTTATGCTGTATTATAATTCATATTCATAATAACCTACCTGAAAATCTTAATTTAATTCATATTTTGAATGTACAGTATGAAAGAAAATGTGTGTGTGTATATATATATATATATATATATATATATAGTAAATCACCTCACCTTTAAAGCTGTAGTCCGTAACTTTTTTTTTGTGTTCAAATGTACAAAATTTATATAATGTGAGTACATCATGAGTCCATTTTCCAAACCGTGTTTTTGTCTTATCCTGTATATATATTGTTATATAAAAAAGAACTTTACAAACAAATTACAAACAATACGACAAATACGATACAAATTAAATAAACTTGTTTTTCAGATACAGTAGGTTTATTTACCATGTATACATTTATTTAACATCTTTTGTTGTTTGATTAACATTAATGACAGACAAATATTTAATTAGGCTAGTGCCCCTTTAAAACCTAATTTATGGATTTAATTTACTGACACGCATCCGGTTTTCACCCACCTGTTTACGTCTGCTTAAGCCATAACCTACTATATTTGTGTGAGATACTCCACACGATGGACATTTTGACAACTATGTGTGCATTTGACCATCCAGGTGCAAGGAGAACTGATCGCGCGCTGTCTGAGAGAACTGGGATGGCGCGCAAGGAAAGAGAGAGCACTTCTGGCAAAGCCCCTGTAAGGCAAGCCTGCAACCTTTAGCCAAAAAAGCGCAACGGCTAATGCTAACGCTCCGGCTCTGGTGGTACGCATAAGCGGTAAGTAGGGAAGGAGTTTTGAATGGCGGGCACTGATGTCACTGTCATTACACAATAGGCTGAGAGGTGGCACACATGATTAAGTTAGCCGTTACACTTTCTCCAATGGTAAGAGATACAGACCCTCTCATCTCCCTATAATATATGCCCTGCATTCCATTCGGAAGGGTTCATCCCTATGCCCTAATCCTTTCAAAGGGTTTACCCTCTGGAGTGAGAGCTTTGAATGGATGAAGGGTGTAGGGGTAAAAAAAACACCTTTTTTTGGAACACATTTCTGTGTCCTCTTAACAAGACAATCAAGGAGGCACCTTTGTCTTTTTTCCCCCGGTGTACTCTTTGTATTAATACGCATTAATTTACTGTAGTAACATTATAAACTACTGCCAGTATTATGTTAAATACAATGTATATTGTGTCTTTGTATTTGAAACATTTGAATGGACTGATAAAGGGAGCTGCAAAGTATTTTTGTTGAAGTACAATGTCGTTTTGACCATAATAATGTACCAAATCTAACTTGTATAAACATTACTAGTATAGAAAAATACTATACATACATCTATAGGCAAAATCAAACTCCTAACCTCCTGTACCTATTCTGTGACGTCAAACAACTTCCCTGTGCAAAGGATCATGGGGGCCTGAAGTGTCCATCAGTTGTACCATTCAAAATCCTTCATTCTGAAGGGTCCTTTGACGTGACCAGTTTTGAGCACTTCGGTTTGGAACGCACCGCTAATCTCTGCTTCTGGTGTGTGTCAGCGCATATCCGCCTATCCCGCCTTCACTAACGGCAAGTTAATCGATAACAAATTGTGATTGGATGGTAATTGTGTTCTACGACGAATTGATTGGGCTGTTCTCGTGACTAAAACGCTACTACTACTCGTTCTATAATCACCCAGTCGTAACAAAATTGTGACAAACAGGACGTCTGGTCACCCTACCTGTATCGCTACTGTACAACTATAATACATGTTTACAACTAAAAAGTTGTAAAAAGGTGGTAAAATATACAATTCAGCCTTTAGACTTTTAGCAACTAATTCTAAGCTGTTGACTTTTTTCTTTTCTTTTATTTCTATTTTTTTTTTCGCTTGTACTCTTTGACATTGCAAAGTGTTGTAAACAAAACAAATATGTGGGTGCAACACCTGTTCTTCTCACAGTATAAATGTGGCAATAAGTGCTTACTAATGCAGCTGGTCTGCAGGGAAATAAGTGCATTATTGTACTTCACTTTTTGGAGTTCATTTTAAATTGATTTAATTGAGGGCTGTTTTGTTTGCTGCCCAGAAAAGGACTTCTTAAAAGTCCTTAATAAAGTCCCCACTGGTCTCAGTATGAACTGCCCAAAATGTTTTAGAAGCTTAACAAACAACTCAAAGAGATAACAGCAGAAAATTCAATATTACTACTTTGAAGTTTAGTCACTCAGCTTGCTCTTTTATCATAAGTTTTGTCCAAAGACAGTCTACCTGGAGGAAGTGTCTTAAACAAGGACACAATGGTGAAAGTTTATGGGTTAATGGGGTAGGCTATAGCCGGTTAAATCTCAGTTTCAGGTATTGCAATTCTTTGTGATATCAACTTTAATTTTGGAACTTGGTTAGGCATATGGTTTTGATTTTCTAGTACTCTAGCAATGTTATATATATATATATATATATATATAAGGTGGGCCAGGCCCAAAATGGCTGAATACTAAGCTTTTAATTGTCTTAACCACAAATTATTGGTCAAGAAATTAGCTAAATTTAAGCAAATGCAAACTTAAAAATCCAAGTTTGATTCAGAGCGGTTCAGCAGAGTTGAGTGATGAATCACAATGAAACACAAGTTGCATGGTGATGCTCCAGAGTGGTGTCTTTGAAAATCTGGTGAGAAATATAATAGTAAATGCATCTCTACTACAGGTGAGCTACTTCACTGTGGAAAGTAATTTAATGCTTTGGAGTACAGGAGAATATTGCAGAATGCTTGCTTCCCACAATTTAAAAGTTATCTAAAGTGGAATGATCAGATGATATTTTTCAAGAAGACAATGCTCCTGCCCAAATTGCAAAGACAACTGAGAAGTGGCTTGAGAACAAGTTCATCAGGCTCATGTTTTGGCCTGCTCAGAGTCCAGATTTGAACCCTATAGTGAATATTTGGTCATACATTAAACTCAAATGACCTGGAAGACATTTCTCAACTACTCATGAACTCTTTAAAGACATTAACTAAGAGAGGAACAACACTGACTTTTCTTCCTGTAAAAAGTTGCCTGCAAGTTTGCCTACTTTATCTACAGTATCTGTGGAATTCTTGCTAATTTCCTGACCAGTGATTTGTGAATAAAATATTTAAAGGGTTAGTTCACCCAAAAATGAAATTTCTGTCATTAATTACTCGCCCTCATGTCGTTCCACACCCGTAAGACCTTCGTTCATCTTCAGAACGCAAATTAAGATATTTTTGATGAAATCCGATGGCTCAGTGAGGCCTCCATTGCCAGCAAGGTAATTAACACTTTCAATGCCCAGAAAGCTACTAAAGACATATTTAAAACAGTTCATGTGACTACAGTGGTTCAACCTTAATGTTATGAAGCGATGAGAATACTTTTTGTGTGCCATACAAACAAAATAATGACTTTATTCAACAATATAGTGATTTCAAAACACTGCTTCATGAAGCTTTGAAGCTTTATGAATCTTTTGTTTTGAGTCAGTGGTTCAGACCACTGTATCAAATTGCCAAAGTCACATGATTTCAATAAACGAGGCTTCATTACGTCATAAGTATTTCGTAATTTGCAGTAAAAACCACTGGGAGGCATGACTTTGGCAGTTTGATACGCGCTCCGAACCACTGATTTGAAACAAAAGATTTATAAAGTTTTGAAGCTTCATGAAGCAGTGTTTTGAAATGGTTGATATTGTTAAATAAAGTTGTTATTTTGTTTTTTTTGAGTATTCTCGTCACTTCATAACATAAAGGTTGAACCACTGTAGTCACATGAACTGTTTTAAATATATCCTTAGTAGCTTTCTGGGCATTGAAAGTGTTAATTGTCTTGCTGGCAATGCAGGCCTCACTGAGCAATCAGACTTTATGAAAAATATCTTAATTTGTGTTCTGAAGATGAACGAAAGACTTACGCGTGTGGAACGACATGAGGGTGAGTAATTAATGACAGAATTTTCATTTTCGGGTGAACTAACCCTTTAAAGGCACAGTATGTAAGTTTTGCCTCTAGAGGTCACTTTTTCAAAACATTAAAAAAGGCGATGTTAGCCACTTGACAAAATAATATTGTCTCTGAAGCATGGTACAAACATTACTTGCATCAAGAAAACAAGAGATTTAAACAATAAGACTAACTGTGTTGAGCTATATAACAATGATTAGTTTTCTGTCGATAAAAGTATCCAAACATATTAAAGCATCTTTGGTGTTTCCATGGTTGCTACGGAACGAAAGGGTATGACATCATTAACAGGCAATGCAATGACACGGACCGTTACACTGGTTAAAATAGCTGATTTCTCTGGATTTAAACATTGTTGGAAACATTTGGTAAGTAGTGTACACAAGTCAACAAAATATATAACATTGTTTTAGTTGTTTTTGGATATTTTAATCCAGAAATCTTATATATTGTGCCTTTAAGACAATTAAAAGACCACTAAATATTTTGCCGTTTCTGGCTTCACCCTTTTTATTATTATTATTGTTATTATTATTTATATATTAATTTATTTTTGCCCAGGAGTGTACACTTGCTTTACAGTACATTTAAACTTCTATAACTTTTTTACACTTTCATTTGATAAAGCTGCTTTAACGTCAGTATTCTGCTGAGTATCTTCTTTAAAAAGAGATCAACCTTAGGTCTATATTCCAAAGCAATCATGAATTGCATCCATTTATCCATTTAAGTTCAGATCCATGCTCAAAAAGGGTGAACAGGTTAAATGTACAACCTGTGTGCACAATCAGCATGTGGGGCCAGCACTATCCATCTAATAGATATCTTTATCTCAAATTTAAATCTACTTTATCTTGATTTGAGAGACTACACAAACACCTGCTGTTCACTATGTCAGCTATTTAAAATTAGCATAGTTTTGTGCAGCAAGGTTTTTTGAAAGTATTCTGAAGGCATCCAGAGAAGGCATTTGATGCAGGTGGATGCCATTTCCTCAGCAATTTTCTTGCAGTCAGTAATGACATAATTGCATGAGAGTCACAATAAGGCATCCATATACAGAATGATGCATGATGTCACAGTTTTTAAATGATTCATAGTGTTCATAAGAGTTATATATGGAAGTAATCCAATTATCCTTTGACAGTATATCCTTACAGATGCATTTGAAAAAAAAAAAAAAAAAAAAAAATGAAAGCACTGAAACACCTTTCTTGTTTCTTGTGCCACTTTTAATATTTAGCTACATTATTTTTTTTTATCTGTAAGTGTGAATTACTTTTGTGACATCCTTGCACTGCAATTTGCACTAAAAGTGTTTGTTGGCAGAGATGTTGTTGGCCGGGAGGCAAGAGGGGAAAAAAAAACATCATCTTTAATATCTTCAATGCAACACTTCTCCAGGGATCAGGCCTGTAGCTTATCATTGAACCCTGACAACTTTTCATTTCCCTGGAAGGAGCTCGCAGCAGCATGACATTGTTGTCTTTATTTACACATTTGTCTAGCACTGCTTCCCTTGTAGCAGAGATTCATTTGGACTGTTTTACAGAATGTGTCAATGTTGTTATGCTCAAACATGTACGCAAACATGACAGGGAATTACTTTCATGTTTTTTTTTTGTTTTTGTTTTTTTTGTTTTTTTGTCTGGATGACTGCTGCATTCTCACCATGTCGTGATTACCGTAACGATTCTGAACTGTGAAAAGTGCTAGTAACTAGTAATTACAATGTGTAAAATTGTAATTTTCTGAGAGCTACAACTTGTACCACATGGCTGCCTTACCACCTGACCACTGCAGATTTATGGTGCGTTTGACTTGAAGTGATGCAATGCAGACTGATCTGTGTATGACATCAAAGTACAGCGAAAGTGATTTGAAAGCATATCGAGCTTTATTTACGATAATTACATGGCGAGTAATTAATGACTTTTATTTTTTTTATTTTCATTTTGGTTTGAACTAACCCTTTAACACTTATTCCTGTGAAAAAAAAAAAAAAAAGAACAGTCTTTATCAACAGGAAGTAACCAAATGTAAAACAACACTGCATAGTCTTCACTGTTTAAATTAAATATAGATTAATCCTACTAAATCTACTAAAAATCAGTGATTTTTCTCTGTCATTTGTTGTTTGACTAACATTAATGACAGCAGGAATATTAGGCTGCTGTCAGTTTAAGACCGAATGCACGTATCCAATATAATGTTTTACATGCAACTTATTTCCCAACTATTTATGTTCACTTAAGACATAACCTATGGTATTTAAGTGAATACTCACCAAGCCGGGCATTTTGACATATTTCTGTGTGTATTTAACCGTGTAGGTGCTTGTCACTTTGCTTGTCAGTGTTCCACTCCATCTTAGAGTGTGCACAGAAAGCCGCTTGGGGAACAGTATCACTTTCGCAACTTAATGCGACTTTCGCAACTTAACTCTTTTTATTATCAAGCATGTCCTTCAGTTTAGCAAGGCAGTATTTTATGACAATAACTGATCTAGGCTGCATTTCCTAAAAGCATTGTAAGCCTAAGTTGATTGTGGAACCATTGCCACCAAGGGTCTATATGATCAGCTTAGGCTTATGATGCTTTTGGGAAATGCAGCCTTAGCTGGTTTGGACGTTAAGTTTGGGCTTTTAGGGAGGAATGAAAGCGCACTGCTGTGAAGGACAGAAATGCACTAAAATTGCACAGCCCTAGTTTCTTGCTGTCATTGATGTAGGGTTGCTGTTGTTGTAATGTCTCTGCTCTCCGCACAGACGTTGCAAATGTTTTGTCTTTTTCAGACACCTGTAGTGAAGCAATTTTAGCTGTGCATAGAAAAATTGTCTCGCGAGTTTTGCATTATCTGATTGGCCTCTTTAGAGACTACCTATCAAACTATCAAGCTATGATCGGCCAATAATGATCACCGCCTGATCAATTGGAGCACTCTTAAAAGTAAACGTGAAGGTCATTTTCATTACATTCGACTGAGACACAAGATGGCACTAGTTATGTTTGTATGAAATGAGAAACTGGTGTGACATGAGAAGTTATCATGGTTGCCATGGACAGAACGGCACGTCCTGATTTTGCCGAGATGGACGTGTTCCTGGGTCAACATATTTTGTTGATTCTGGAACATTCCTGTCTGAAAATTGAATCATAACCATATCCCTACCCCTACCCCTAAACCTAATCCTACCCATAAGTTATCCCTAAAAATCAGAGGGACGTGATAGGTGAACCACACTGATGTAGAAGCACCTAACCCTGGTTGTAAGCCTAAACTTGACATAAACTGTAAACTTGTCTTAAATCTGATTGGTTGATTGGAATGTTGTTCCAAGATCAACAAAGATGTTGATCCAGAAGCATGTTGTAGTGAATTCTGTGGCAGGGTGAAAATAAGGAAATATCAGGCCACTCACTGGTGCGATTGGCCAATTAAACTTTTATTTAATCTTCGCTAGTGTTGAAATAAATCAAACAAACAAAAATATTTCAGTCAGTAATTTTGTTGACTGAATTGCAATGCTATGCTTTGCTGCTGTTTTCTTTGTTTGTTTTTTTTTTAATGCAAGTTTTATTAGAGAAGTTGCATCAGAAACAGCTCTTTAAACACAAAAACAAACAAAAATAATTCTAACCAAGTACATTTTATGTGCATAACCTGGCAACCAACCGAAAAAACACTTTTATTCAGCCCTAAACCCAATTTGTGAATTTTTACCAGCATTTCTTTCTGGTGTGTCTGGCCAGGTAAGATAACACACTTTCCGTTGTGTAGCTAATAAGAATATATAAACATTGTTGGTCTGGTTTGGTTTCAAGTATTGTCTCAAGGCTAGAATGGTACATGGGTAAATAAAAACAAGCAGACAAAAAAGCTTGAAAATGTCAAGGCACAAGATCCTCTTGGGTGACGTTGTCCTCTCATTGTCTCCCTGAGTACACTGGTTAACATGCTGTACAAACAAATACTCTACGGGATAGATGAGAGAAACTGAAAGAAGAAAATCCTCACTTCAAAGACTGTGCAGGCTTTTGACTGCACCGTTCAAGGTGATTTAGTTAATGGTTAAATGAGAAAGAAAGATGTAATGTTATGCACTATAAAAGAACAACATGGCGGATAGGCACCATATTTTATGCATTACGCCTCGTTGAAAGTTCAGTATGTTGGCAGTATTAACTTTAAACCCATCTTTATCCTGTTACAGAAGTGCAAGAGCCATCTTTACCAATTAAGGTGGCATTTTACAGCTTCACCCAACCAGAATTCAAGACATACGTTTTTTGAGTAGAATCTAGAATTTTATTGCCACAACCAGGGACAGAGAACAGCATCATGTTATGTGGTTGCTAGAATTATTTATAATAGGTTTAGGTATTTGCATAAATTCCTAACCTTAATTTTGGTGTGTAGATTGTTCAGCAATGTTTGTGCCGTAGAAAAGAATGAAAAAACGGTAATACACTACTATTTAAAAGTTTGGGGTGAGTAGGATTTTTTTTTTAAAGAAATTAATGGTACTTTATAAGACAGGTGCACTAATATGCATTAATTCATGCTTAAAGTTCACCCAAAAATGAAAATTACTCCATGATTTACCTAACCTCAAGCCATCCTAGGAATATATGACTTTCTTCTTTCAGATGAATACAATTGGAGTTATATTAAATAATGTCCTGGCTCTTTTAAGCTTTATAATGCAATAAATAGAGAATGATATTTTGAAGTTCAAAAAAATGCAACCATCCATCAAAGAAGCACCAGGGGGTTAATAAAGGCCTTCTGCAGTAAAGTGATGCGTTTGTGTAACAAAAATATCCATATTTTAAAATAACAGCCGTACGCATTGATTTACGGCGAATGAGTGAACTTTTGACCTGACACATGACATACTGACGAACGCGGAAGCGCAGAGGAGAGAGCAAAACAAAAAACTGGATTAGTTGCCCAGCCCTATTTGTTTGAACAGCAAGAGGCATCAAAGCTTACGACACTCCTACATTGCGTCAGTGGTTACTCTTTTGGCGTAAGTTGACGTACGTACAGCCGTCTGCCGGAAGCTAGTTATTTTACTTTTTAAAGTTTTAAATTTGGATATTTTTCTTACACAAATGCATTGCTTCGCTTCAGAAGGCCTTTATTATCCCCCCCCCCCCGGAGCCATGTGGATATCTTTTATGATGGATGATTGCTTTTTTTGTTATTCAAAATCTCATCTTCTATTCACTGCCATTGTAAATCTAGGAAGAGACAGGACATTATTTAATATAACTCTGATTGTATTCGTCTGAAAAAAGAAAGTCATATACATCTAGGATGGCTTGAGAGTGAGTAAATCATGGGGTATTTTTCATTTTTGGAGAAACTATCCCTTTAACTAATGCACAGATAATCATGAGTTAATGTATGACTTCTGAAGAAACAAACCATTCATTAGCCTAATGATTACCACATCAGCAACTAAAAGAGTCAATCTAAGTAAAAGTTTAAGCAATATATGAATTGCTATTAATTAAATGTCATTGTCTATTAATTCCTTAACAACATATAGTATTAATTAATAGTGTTAATTACTACAATGGGTTGAAGATATGTATTTCAACTTCAATTTTAAAGGTAGGGTAGGCAATTTCGGAGAGGCTAGCAATAGCATGCTAGCTTTGAAAGCATGAGATCCCACTCTCCATTCAGAGCGTCTCCAAAGCCACACCTCCTCCAAAACACCACACACACAGCAGAGTCTGCAAAGCGTCACGAGAGACGGCGTTAAATTATCTCATGTCTCAAAGCACATAACATTACAATAATAATGAACATAACTTACAAAGCTCTTACTTGTACCACTTGACTGCTGCAGATTTATTTCGCCATTGATAGTATTGACAAAGAAAAACATAAATCCGAGTCTGATAATGCGAACTGCTCCGTGTAGAACATCATGGGCTGCCATCTCGTAAATATTGCTATGCCATAGCATAAACACAGCATAAACTTGTTGTTTTGGTCCAGGAAGAACTGCAAAAGGCGGCTGCTGTTTATTTATGGCGCCCGGTGACTGTTTCTACAACTCTGAATAGCCTTACTGAACGTGCTGATGTCTGTGCGAGCATGGTTCGCGGAGGTATGGAAATAGGCCTACATATGTTCACAGGCAGGTAGGACAACGTTGTTTCGACTGGATGAACATTTTTTGTCCTGAGACTTCCACAGAAGATATATGTACATGTTTTAATATTAAGACCACTTCTATTATTGATTAAAGCAGACAACTGAAAGTTGAAATACATAGCTTTGACCCATTGTGGTAATTAACATTAACTTACACTATTAGTTAATACTATGTTGTTAAGGGATGACACATTTAATTAATAGCAATTCATATATTACTTAATCTATTCTGAAGTGAAGCGATGTGTTTTTGTGCGTTCTGCGTACGCTCCTCCGCCGGAAGCTAGTTATTTGAAATATTAATCTTTTTCTTACAAAAATGCATTGCTTCGCTTCAGAAGGCTTTTATTAACCCACTGGAGTCATATGCATTGCTTTTTCTATGGATGAATGCATTATTTTTGACGTGGTCCCCCATTCACATATACACCTAGAATGGTTTGAGGGTGAGTAAATAATGGGATCATTTTCATTTTTGGGTGAACTTTCTCTTTAAGCATGGATTAATGCACATTCGTGAAGTGTTACCAATTATTACTTTTGTTATTCAGCAAAAATGCATCAAATTGATCTATTGATCTTTATTTGAATATGTTGCCATATTCAAATAAAGGTTTTAAAATAAAAATGTTGCCATATTCAAATAAAGGTTTTAAAATGCACGTTAAGTGTCACTAATTAAACTAGTATATGTTCAGCTAATTTTCAGCCTCTTACATATATATTTTTTTTATTCTATTCGATTGTTTGTTGTAAGTGTTACAACAGTGAAAACAACTGCCACAGGTAATGGGACATTATCTATTTGTTTATTAAATATTTATTTTTGCCGTTTTATGGTAGATTCAAATCTATAAATCAAAATATGTATTGCATTTATGAAGAAAAGGTTCAGCACCAAAGGCTCTATCGCTATTGCCTCAATGGTGTACAGTGTCTTTGGGTGGATTGCTGAGGCGGATTGGCAGCAATGGCCATTAGGATTGTTTGTGATTTGGTCTTATGACTTAGGAGTCCTCTTGACTACTCCTAACACTTCACAGACTTAGGAGCTAGTTTAGAGCAAAAATTTAGGAGTCCTAAAATTAGGACTGACACGCCCATTATCTTTAAGAGTTTCTCCTAAATTGGCAAGTTAGGAGCTACTTTTAGCCTTAAGATGTTTTGTGAATATGGCCCCTGATCACCAGGTGATCGCGTGAGCAAATGTGCACACTTCTCTTTAAAACACACAGCACAAACACACTGTAGCCTATATATACATCGTTGTCTTTTGCTGTTTTATAAAGGCTCAAAGCCATATCACGGTTTCGATTTTAGTTCGTTAGCAAAATACAACGTTAGAGACCATTTAGGCTATGTATGTTTTAAATTTTTGGTTCAATATGAAACAAAAATTTGTTTCATAATGGGAAACACTGAATAAATGTTTAGCTGGCAATTGAGCTAAAGTTGTCATATAAGTTGTTATATCATGACAAAAACCCTTCAACCGGACTGAACTAGAGTCTTGAGGCCTGCCGCTGCTCTGAGTGAGTGACAGGAGGCGTGTTTGTGTACAACTGCGGTGTGCGTGAACTCGCTGTCGGAGAGAAAGCGCTGCAGGTATCGGTGTACTGCAGAAAAGCGATATTGAACTGTTTAACATATTTTAATAGAGAGCTTAGAAAAATGATATTTTGATAGCACTGTTAAGAAACCTCAAACCTGAAAGGCTTTTGAAAAAAACATTCGGGGCTCCAGCCCCCTTAGCCCACGCCTAGCGCCGCCCAAGGTTGGTGCCAATCCGCCTTAGCAATCCGCCCAAAGGTAACTATGTGAGTCGGCTCTCGTCGGTGTATATATACCTCCACTCAAGATGATTAGATAGACCGTTTGAATGTGCTCCTCCAAAACTTTGTTTATAAAACATAATTTGTGACTTGAATTCTACAATCTCTCGAGATGCAAACATGTAAGAGGAGGACAATTAGCTGAACATATACAGGTGCTGGTCTTATAATTAGAATAATATCAAAAAGTTGATTTATTTCACTAATTCCATTCAAAAAGTGAAACGTGTATATTATATTCATTCATTACACACAGACTGATATATTTCAAATGTTTATTTCTTCTAATTTTGATGATTATAACTGACAACTAAGGAAAATCCCAAATCAGTATCTCAGAAAATTAGAATATTACTTAAGACCAATACAAAGAAAGGATTTTTAGAAATCTTGGCCAACTGAAAAGTATGAACATGAAAAGTATGAGCATGTACAGCACTCAATACTTAGTTGGGGCTCCTTTTGCCTAAATTACTGCAGCAATGCGGCGTGGCATGGAGTCGATCAGTCTGTGGCACTGCTCAGGTGTTATAAGAACCCAGGTTGCTCTGATAGTGGCCTTCAGCTCTTCTGCATTGTTGGGTCTGGCATGTCGCATCTTCCTCTTCACAATACCCCATAGATTCTCTATGGGGTTAAGGTCGGGGGAGTTTGCTGGCCAATTAAGTACAGGGATACCATGATCCTTAAACCAGGTACTGGTCTGCATCTCCATAAAGTTGGTCAGCAGCAGGAAGCATGAAGTGCTCTAAAACTTCCTGGTATACGGCTGCGTTGACCTTGGACCTCAGAAAACACAGTGGACCAACACCAGCAGATGACACGGCACCCCAAACCATCACTGACTGTGGAAACTTCACACTGGACCTCAAGCAAATGTGGATTGTGTGCCTCTCCTATCTTCCTCCACACTCTGGGACCCTGATTTCCAAAGGAAATGCAAAATTTACTTTCATCAGAGAACATAACTTTGGACCACTCAGCAGCAGTCCAGTCTTTTTTGTCTTTAGCCCAGGCAAGACATTTCTGATGCTGTCAGAGTGGCTTGACACAAGGAATGCGACAGCTGAAACCCATGTTTTGCATACGTCTGTGTGTAGTGGTTCTTGAAGCACTGACTCCAGCTGCAGTCCACTCTTTGTGAATCTCCCCCACATTTTTGAATGGGTTTTGTTTCACAATCCTCTCCAGGGTGCGGTTATCCCTATTGCTTGTACACTTTTTTCTACCACATCTTTTCCTTCCCTTCGCCTCTCTATTAATGTGCTTGGACACAGAGCTCTGTGAACAGCCAGCCTCTTTTGCAATGACCTTTTGTGTCTTGCCCTCCTTGTGCAAGGTGTCAATGGTTGTCTTTTGGACAACTGTCAAGTCAGCAGTCTTCCCCATGATTGTGTAGCCTACAGACTTGGACTGAGAGACCATTTAAAGGCCTTTGCAGGTGTTTTGAGTTCATTAGCTGATTAGAGTGTGGCACCAGGTGTCTTCAATATTGAACCTTTTCACAATATTCTAATTTTCTGAGATACTGAATTTGGGATTTTCCTTAGTTGTCAGTTATAATCATCAAAATTAAAAGAAATAAACATTTGAAATATATCAGTCTGTGTGTAATGAATGAATATAATATACAAGTTTCACTTTCTGAATGGAATTAGTGAAATAAATCAACTTTTTGATGATATTCTAATTATATGACCAGCACCTGTCGTTTAATTAGTGACTTAGCCTACATTTTAAAACCTTTAATTGAATATGGCAACATTTTTATTTTAAAATCTTTATTTGTATATGGCAACATGATACCTCATTCTACAATATTTCTATGATTAAATCGCTGACTCCTCCCCATCAGCCAATCACTGTGGGCATAGTCCATAGCAACGAGGTCAACCCCGCCCTTTCTCTTAGCTTAAGACTTCTCTCTATTCCTTAGTAAAAGTTGGTCTCAGCAGATTTGTGAATATGGTTAAGAACTTTTACTGCCATTTAGGAGAACTGTTAGTGGTAAGATAAAATGTTTTGTGAATACGGCCCCAGAATGAATGCCATTACAAAACTGGAAAATAGATCATAATGGTTTTGAAAAAAGTTTGATTGAGTTTAATTTTGCATGACAGTAAATGTTGTAAAGAGCGGCTGTCTGCTTTTTGAGCAGTAGAATGTTCATTAACTCCCACCAGGGCCACACAAACAGCTTGGATCACTTTTAATCGGTAAACAAAAGCCTACATCCATAAGCTTCACAAATGGATCAATAAGCTGCAAAATATCACTGAAAAGCTTTTGTTCGGCAGGATGTTTGATGAGGAATCTGCCTTGACCCGCACAGCCCTGTGCTGGAAGCACATCTAAATCTACTTGTGCTCTTCAGATTGATGAAAAGGCCTCCAGGTGAATGTGTCAACTGATTTGTCTCCTTTGTTTAATATGGAAGGAGCCATATGCAGAGAAGCGAGAGGTTTATCATTTTGATTAATGCATTTAGGCCTGTGACAGTCTCTCTCATCATCGTTCTGTTTTTGTTCAACCTCTGTATTCCCTCTGCACCCGATCCCTTATCCTAATACTAATGATTTGGGCTGTCAATTTAACATGTTAATTTGGTGTAGTTCATTATATATTTACAACAAAAACTCAAATGAGCCAGAAAGCACTTAAACAATCATTGGAATGTTTTAGAAGCTTCACATATTTGAGAAGCCTCAATAGAAAGGGAATTGTGCAATAAATTCTTGCATTTGGCCCATGTTTACATCGTATTTCAGATGCTGTGAAGGAGTTTTATTACATTGCCAATGAGATACGGGCACAGTGAAGAATCATTCGAGTCTTGGGACTGATGAAGTTTCTTTCACCCCTGTGTGTTTTTGTTTCATTGCCCAAAGTCTGGTGTACTCAATGTACTGTACTGCTGACAGCACTGCTTTCTAATGAAAACACCCTCATTTACTTCAACTATAATTTATCCCACCGGGGCCCCTCTTTCCAAAAGGGCTTCGGAGACAGAACACCAAAGCAAGTAAAATATCCATAAGCAAAAATGGGGTTAACAAAACTTGGAGGGGCACGCTTTGTTCTTTTAACAGTGTTTGACTGAATAAATGACCTCATCAGTGTCTGGAAGTTTAGTTTGAGAGGTACAGCTGTGGAAAGACTCACTGTATTGCGTTTGCTATGTTTTAGTAAGTTTTGTTATGCAAATAGAAATGCTGAATGTGATGAATGTGAATATTGACGTATAAGTTGTACAGTGGCCTCAAAAACACTTTGGAGACTAAGGAGATTAGCACACTGATCTTTATTATCTTTATTTTTTATGGTGTTAATATGAAGGAATTTTCCATATTGAGTTTTCACAGGGGTTGGATTTACGCATTTCATTGTGTTGTGTTTAGGGGTTAAAGGAAATGTCCATAAACTTAATAGATAATGTCCTGGCAGAAAATCCAGTGCATTTTCTTGTTTTTCTATGGATTCTTTTCTTACAGTATATTTAACATCTATGATATGTGTTAACATATACTGTAAGAAAAAAAGGTCCAGCTGTTTTTGACACTGTGGCGTTCTATAATAAATGCAGTGCCCCAGCATAATTATGCCCATGCATAATTTGTTATTTGTCCAAGTACTTTTTATATTATATTATATTATATTATACAACAGTTCTTTCTGGTTCTCATAATGTCGGTGGTGTTTGGTGTTTTGGTGTTTGGTGGTGTGACACGAGATCCATGATTCGGATCGCGTGTCACACCACCAAACTTCTGAAATCACGTGACTTTGGCGCTCCGAACTGCTGATTCGACACGCTGATTCATAACGCTCTGAAGCTTTATGAAGCAGTGTTTTGAAATCGGCCATCACTATATAAGTCGTTTTTTTTTTTTTTTGGCGCAATAAAATATTCTCATCGCTTTATAATAATAATACTGAACCACTGTACTCACATTGTCACAGACACGCCAGGTTCCATCATCCAATCACAGCGCACTACTTCACCAGAATACTGATCACTAACACCTGCACCTCATCAGTATTACAATCACCAGCACCATAAAAGACACTCACACACTCACCCTCATTGTCCGGTCTCGTTCACGTCTAAGGTACCTACCTCTGGCTTATCGAAAGGACTCCCTGAACTACTTACCTAACTCCCGCGTCTTCGATCATCCTCTTGTGTCTCCTGGTCCGTGTGTGAGTGTCGTCTGCCTTTCTCGTTGTCTTCGTGCTCAAGCCATTCCATCCTGCAATCCAGAATATACATCACTACTTCTTCACCGTTCCCTTGGCACTTCGATTACTTCACCAAACTCACCTGTCACCACTACCGGCTCTACTTGTGTAAATAAACCCATCTTTACAACATCTTTGGTTTCCGACCTGTTTATACTGTAACAGAAGACCGGACCAAAAGCTACTTACACAAGTATGAGCCATCCCGATCCCTTCCAGAATCTGGTAGACGCTTTGCGTCGCTTTGTTTCCCACCGAGATCACCAAAGTTGCCTTTTTAATCTCCCAACTAAACGGTAAGGCGCTCCAATGGGCAGATTCTATCTTGTCACAGAATAACCCTGTCATCCAGTCATTTTCCAGTTTCGTCAAGCATTTCAGAGAAGTTTGTGGAGAACCCGCTTACGACTCATCCATTGGTGAGAAGTTATATAATCTCAAACAAAAAAACATGACAGTGAATGAATATGCCCTACAGTTTCGTACACTCGCAGCTAAGAGTGGATGGAACGAACAAGCCTTACTCACCACCTATCAGCAGGGTTTGGATCCTCGAGTGCGGTTACATCTCACTGCATACGAGGATACCATCGGGCTCGAACGGTTTATCCAGCTCTCCATCCGCTTCGCCACTCGTATGCAGTCGTGTAACGAAGAACACCAGGGACAGCCTCAGCTCAACACCATCCTCTGCCGACCAGAATCTGTCAGCCCTCCAGAACCAGCTAACGAGCCCATGCAACTGGAATCTACCCGTTTGTCTCCAGCTGAGCGGCAGAGGAGGCTGACCCAGAATCTATGCTTATATTGTGGCTCTCCTGGGCATGTCATCTCCGCATGCCCAACTCGCCCTCCCCGTCCATTGGTGAGTGCCATCATTCCAATCTCCAATTCCATGAAACCACTCACTACTATGATTAAACTTACTGCTGCCAAAACTTCCATTACAGTTACTGCGCTCCTCGATTCTGGGTCAGCTGGAAACTTCATCTCCGGAACCCTCTGCCGCCAACTCCAGCTCAAGACCCAGACAACGCCGTCTACCTACCAGATCCAATCAATAATTGGAAAACCAGTCGGAAGAAGGCTCATTAGTTGCATATCAGAACCCATTCAACTCCAAGTTGGACTCCTGCATACGGAGAACATCCAGTTGCTGGTTCTGGAGGGGTCCACCTCTGACGCTATCTTAGGGCGCCCGTGGATGGTGCAGCACAACCCTACCATTTCTTGGAAAACTGGCGAAGTCCTGAAGTGGGGCGACACGTGTTTTCCAAACTGTTTTTCCTCCTTACCTGTTCCTCGCTCTCCACGCTCCGGATATCTTCCAGTACTAACCACCTCCATCGAGAGTCCCCTCGAGAGACGCACTGAAGACATTCCCCCATGTTATGCCCCCTTCGGTGATGTATTCTACCCTAAAAGAGCTTCCAAGCTGCCTCCACACCGGTCATGGGACTGCGCCATCGATCTGCTCCCGGGTGAGTCAGTGCCCAGGGGAAAAATCTATCCCCTGTCAATCCCGGAGGAGAAAGCCATGGAGGAGTATATCAAGGAGGCTCTGGCTCAGGGCTACATCCATCCATCGACTTCCCCTGCTGTTTCCAGCTTCTTCTTTGTGGTGAAAAAGGACGGAGGCCCTGTATCGACTACCGTGCACTTAATGCCATAACAGTCAAGTTCAGATATCCCCTTCCTCTCGTCCCAGCAGCTCTTGAACACCTCCGCGGTGCCACTGTGTTCACCAAGTTGGACCTCCGCAGCGCGTATAACCTCATCCGAATACGCGAGGGGGACGAGTGGAAGACCGCCTTCGTCACACCTACAGGCCACTATGAATATCTCGTCATGCCGTATGGCCTGGTCAACGCCCCCTCCGTATTCCAGGACTTCATTCATGAGGTGCTCCGGGAGTTCCTTCACAGGTTCGTTCTCATCTACATAGATGATATCCTGATATACTCCCGGAGCATGGCCGAACATCGCCATCACTTTGCGGAGGTCCTGAAATGTCTAAGGGAGTTCCGGCTATTCCTTAAAGCAGAAAAATGTTCCTTCCATCAGTCATCAGTGAAATTTCTGGGTTACATCATCGATCGCAGTGGCATCTGGATGGACGAGGGGAAGGTGGAAGCCATCAAAAACTGGCCCACACCCAAATCCATCAAAGAACTCCAACGTTTCCTTGGCTACACAAATTTCTACAGATGGTTCATCCAAGACTACAGTTCCATCTCCAGTCCACTCACCAACCTACTCCGTAGTAAGCCCAAGTCTCTGTCCTGGACTCCAGCTGCCACCGAAGCCTTTGAGTCCCTCAAGGTAGCCTTCACCACCACTCCTCTCCTGGTTCATCCTGATCCCAACAAGCCCTTCATCGTGGAGGTGGATGCCTCCACCACCGGAGTAGGAGCGGTCCTCTCTCAGCAGCAGGGGAACCCTAGCCGCCTCCATCCATGCGCTTTCTTCTCCCGCAAGCTCAACCCGGCGGGGGTAAATTATGACATCGGCAACCGGGAACTCCTAGCTGTCAAACTGGCGCTTGAAGAGTGGAGGCATTGGTTGGAGGGAGCCAGACATCCATTTCTGGTGCTCACAGATCATAAGAACCTGGAATATCTCCGAGCTGCCAAAAGACTCAACCCCAGACAAGCCCCTTTATTCTTCACCCGTTTTAATTTCACCATCTCCTACCGACCCGGATCAAGAAACCAAAAAGCTGACACTCTCTCTTTACTCCATACTCCAGAAGAAACCACCGAAGAACCAGTATCCATCTTACCGGAAAGTATCTTTGTAAACCCTATCACTTGGTCACCTGACACCTTGCCCTCCTCCAATGCCTCTACCAACACTCCGTCAGGTTGTCCACCGGATCACCAGTATATCACTCGAGCACGACGCACTCCTCTGATTCACTCAGCCCACACATCACTAGGCACTGGCCACCCGGGGGTCAATGAAACCCTCTCGCTGTTGAAAGACCGCTTCTGGTGGCCCAATATGGCTGCTGATGTCAGAAGGTACGTGCAGGGATGCAGGGAATGCGCCATGTCAAAGAGTCCACGCCATCTACCATCCGGCAAGCTCCTTCCTCTGCCCGTTCCCAACCGTCCATGGTCACACCTAGGAGTGGACTTCGTTACAGACCTCCCAGCCTCCAATAACCTCACCTGCATCCTAGTAATAGTCGACAGATTCTCCAAATCCTGTCGCTTAATTCCGCTAAAAGGACTTTCCACGGCCATGGAAACAGCAGAACTCCTTTTCAATCATGTCTTTCACTATTTCGGCATCCCCGAGGATATTGTCTCTGATAGAGGTCCCCAATTCATCTCAAGGGTTTGGAAAGCGTTCTTTTCCCTCCTAGGTGTGACCGTCAGTCTATCCTCGGGCTACCATCCTCAATCCAATGGGCAGACGGAACGGAAGATTCAGGAAATAGGCAGCTTCCTCTGTACCTTCTGCCATGGCCACTAGGACTCTTGGAGCCAGTATCTGGGTTGGGCCGAGTACGCACAAAACTCCCTTCATCAACCATCTACTGGACTAACACCATTCCAATGCGTACTCGGTTACCAACCCCCACTGTTCCCCTGGACTGGGGAACCATCGGACGTACCATCGGTCGATTACTGGTTCCGAGAGAGAGAGGGTCTGGGACTCAGCACACCACCAATTACAACGTGCCCTCAGGAGGCGCAGGATGACCGCAGACCGTTCCGAAGCTCCCGCATACCAACCTGGACAGAAGGTCTGGCTCTCCACCAGGGACATCAGACTGCGCCTCCCAAGTCGTAAACTGAGTCCCAGGTTCATTGGCCCGTTTACCATCACGGAGCAGATCAACCCTGTCACTTATAAACTTCAACTACCTCCTGAGTACCGCATTCACCCCACATTCCATGTCTCTCTCCTCAAGCCTCACCACCCTTCTGTTTCCCTTTCCACAGAGCCTGGTGTGACCGCAGCTGAACCCCCCCTTCCTCTTCTACTAGACGATGGAGCTGCCTACGAGGTGCGAGAGATCCTGGACTCCCGGTGCCGTGGTGGTCTGCTCGAATACCTTGTGGACTGGGAGGGTTACGGTCCCGAGGAGCGCTCTTGGATTCCACGCAACAACATTCTCGACCCTAACCTGCTGAACACCTTCCACGCCGCTCACCCTGACAGACCTGCCCCGCATGGAAGAGGAAGACCACCACGACGTCGGGGTCCTCAGCCCTCAGGAGCGGGCCGTGGAGGGGGGGGTGCTGTCACAGACACGCCAGGTTCCATCATCCAATCACAGTGCACTCCTTCACCAGAATACTGATCACTACACCTGCACCTCATCAGTATTACAATCACCAGCACCATAAAAGACACTCACACACTCACCCTCATTGTCCGGTCTCGTTCACGTCTAAGGTAGCTACCTCTGGCTTATCGAAAGGACTCCCTGAACTACTTACCTAACTCCCACGTCTTCGATCATCCTCTTGTGTCTCCTGGTCCGTGTGTGTGTCGTCTGCCTTCCTCGTTGTCTTTGTGCTCAAGCCATTCCATCCTGCAATCCAGAATATATATCACTACCTGTTCACCGTTCCCTTGGCACTTCGATTACTTCACCAAACTCACCTGTCACCACTACCGGCTCTACTTGTGTAAATAAACCCATCTTTACAACATCTTTGGTTTCCGACCTGTTTATACTGTAACACATGAACTGATTTAAATATGTTTTTAGTACATTAATGGATCTTGATAGAGGAAATGTCATTGCTGGCTATGCAGGCCTCACTGAGCCATCGGATTTCTACAAAAATATCTTAATTTGCGCTTCGAAGATTAACAAAGGTCTTACGGGTGTGGAACGGCATGAGGGTGAGTAATAAATTACATTATTTTAATTTTTGGGTGAACTAACCCTTTAAGTTTCATAACTTTATATTTACATTGAAATTAAATCCTGTACTAACTAGAGCACTGCTTTTGTACGTTTGACTGAACTGTTTGCTTGTGTTTATTTCCTATTTTACTTCTTATACTGTTATAATGGCTATGTTGTTAATTTAAATATTACTGTTCAATAAATAATATTTTATATAAATAACATGCCGTATCTTTTGGTATTGAGAGAGTCTGTTAGTAATTTCGACTTCAGTGAAAGTTACATTAATACGGCATGAGATGGCAGCAAAAACTGTCTTTATGAGTGAGTCAGTCACAAAGACTTTTATATTGAAATGTACTGAAACAAGGAAACAAGGACATTGTTTTTATTTCAAACAACATTTTATGTGACGCAACTGACAAATGCATTGACTAGCGCTGTCATGGGAATGTCTTAAATGTTAAAAGGACAAAGATATCGCTTTCCTCAGCGGACACTGAAACTGATTTTGTGATTATGAATATAAGATTGACCTGACGAATATCAGCTAGATGCAGGTAATACACTCGCTCAGGCTATCTCTCTCTCATAATAATCTACATATTACAGTGAGTTTCAATACAGCGACTTACTGTTCCTTCGTTACTAGTTCTAAAGTGACGTTTTAGAATTAGTAACGGAGGCTTGGGCTCAACTGTTAAACTGTGAACTTGAGATTTGAAACTGTGGCGGAAGGAAGTAGTTCCTCACATAAGAGGGTTTTTAAAGACACTCCGTTGTTGTTGACAAGCCATCAAACTGTTGTATAAATGCAATATCACACTCGTATCACACTCATATGGCACGGCTACGAGTATGATATTGCATTTATACAACAATATATATTATATTATGTTTTTATATTATTATGTTCAGATGTTTATATTATACCAGATAATCAGATGTTCAAATTTAAAAACAAGTCATAGCTAGTTTTAAGGTGTGAACTGGAAACTGACAAATTATTTGGCTAACAATAACAGGAGTGGAAGTATTACTTTGATTGTATTATTATATAATTATAACGGCTGGATTAGCAGCACTACAGTAATGTGGACTAATGCTCTGTTGTGGTTGATGAACATTAATTTAAACTGTTTCTATGGGCCAAAACACTTTTTTAATCACAGCGCATTAAGTTTCGAGGCCTCAGAAAGCCAGACAGCGAACGCACTCTGGCAAGGGGAGCGATCTGGCACCGTTTGAGCGTTTGAAGCAAACTCACAGCACTGATATAGAGCGGCTCTGCTGGTGAGAGTGCGGTGCCTCCTGTGTGAGAGGAGAATTAGACTCCCTGCCTAATTGAGTGAGGTGTTTACTGCAAATTAATTACAAAACAACCTCATAATTAGATTCAGAACCATCCTCCTCAGAGACAAAGAGACAAACACAAGGAGACTTATGTTACAGGAGCTGAGGGAAAATAGTGGAGATCATGGTAAAGAGGTGGGCCGTGCAATGATCCTTTGCAAAGGTGCCAGTGAAGGGGTGAAAACACAGGGAGAAGATCCGTAGGCGGTGTATTTTCTGTAAGGACCGGGACCATCCATCACTGCTTAGGTGGCCCCCACCCTGAACATGCTCTCTCTCTCTTTCTCTCTCTCTCTCTCTCTCTCTCTCTCTCTCTCACACACACACACACACACACACACACACACACACACACACACACACACACACACTCAAAGACTTATTTACCTTCTGTATCTGACAGCATGGGGCCATTGTTCTCTCTCTCTCATTATCACCCCCATGGGTCCCAATGACAGAGTGCAAATTTAGAATGGAGCAGTGTTAGCGACTGTCAGCCTACCGCACACAGGCACTCATAACTAATGTTCTACAACAACAAGTTCTCATCAGGACACATCGGTTTTTATAGAGGTATAGCACTACTTTTAACACTAGGAGATGTGCTGTAGCAAACTGTCAACTGGTAAAGCTGGTTTGGTGCAGTATAATAGTATGTGAAATTTTATAACTTTTTCCTATTTTAATATATTTTAAAATGTAATTCATTCCTGTGATGTCAAAGCTGAATTTTCAGCATCATTACTCCAGTCTTCAGTGTTGCATGATCCTTCAGAAATCATTCTAATTGTCACGAACTTGGCCTCTGTGGCTTCCTCCGATCGCCACCAGAGGGCTCCCTCACCTGAGCATTAACCTTTCATGGACTGCATTTCCCATAACCCCATACCTGGGCTGATTACACACACACCTGTCTCCCATAACCCGGACTATTTAAGCTGACGCACACACTCGCCCATTGTGAAGTCTTGTTTTGCCCTGGCTGATACGACTGAGTGGGTTTCCCTGCTATCTGTATTCCTGTGTATGACCTTGGACTGTTTAGTACCCTTGTGTTTGTTTGTTGCTTGCCGTGTGATTTACCTGCCTGTTTATTGGATTGCTCTGCCTTGTCTGCTGCCGGCCCTGACCCTTTGCCTGTTCCCGTTTACCATACTTCTTTGCCTTGGACACTGTTGTTGCTGGTATTTGACCCCTGCCTGTATGACTACGATTGTTTATAATAAAGCTGCATATGGATCCTATTGAGTCTGCCGCCTCGTTACATTAATATGATGATTTGCTGCTCAAGAAACATTTCTTATGCATGTTAAAAACTGCTTAATATTATTTCAGGACTTTTTAATGAATAGAAAGTTCAAAAGAACACAATTTATTTGAAATAGCTTTCTGTAAATGTCTTTACTGTCACTTTTGATCCATTTAATGCATATTTGCTAAATTAAAATAAAAAATATAAATTTTTTCCAAGAAAAATGTATGTTTGAATTTCCAAACCTTCTTTTTTTTTTTCACTTTTCTTTCTGTAGCTAATAATCATGTACCATTAGCCTACCTAACATTGGCTATTTTTCAAAAAAAAAATCTAAACAAAAAACTTTCATTCCCCCAAAAGGCCCCAAAACACTGTCCCCTGGTTTAACAGGCCTAAGCCTAGTCCCAGACTAAAATACATGTTTAAGCTGTTTGTAAACATGTAAAATACATGTTTAACTGAAAGCAACTTGCACTGCACATATCTTAAAATATTTTTATATATATTTTGGTCCTTTTTTGTAGTTGAAGTGGGATGGTCACTATGAACTATCATTTTATGGGAAACAACTGCATTAGGATCTTCAGAAGCAGATTTGGAATGACAAGAGGGTGAGTAAATAATCATAATAAAATAGTTTTAAAAAATTTTAGGTTTAGGGCTGAGATTAGACTTGGCTTCCTCATTGTAGATAATGTATTGTAGCCATGATATGTTTTTGATTGGTTGCATGCCTTGCTGAACAGGTTGAACCTTCCTTATGAATTTCCATGCAAGATATTTTATACACAAAGGTATGAATGAGGAATAAGACAGGGCTTATTACAAAGGTAGAAAACCAAGCCCTTAATTCCCAAACCAATTTACAAGAACATATCCGAAAGAAGAGCAAAATGAGGGTCTGAAAATATGCAACATGAACATCAAAGAAAGCTAATAAGAGAGAGTATATTAGCATTTTTCCAAACCTTTGTGAATGAGATCAAAATCCATAGAGCAGGAGGAGGGGCGCCAGCTTCATTAGGATGGCTAGCATGCTGCTCTTTCACTACTTTGCCTCTGTTAAAGAGCATTTTTGAGTAGTTAATCCTCTTGATTGAAAACACAACATGCCAGAGATGGTCTGCCTGAGCAATTTGTGTTAATTAGCCCTACCAGCCCTTAAATTCTTTCAGACCTTACTAAGACTATTTATTGGCATAGTGTTTGCCCAACAGAAAATCATTTCTGACCCAAGGCTAAAAACACTGTAATTGAGCCTCTATGGACTTGGTACTATAAGTGTTTAGATGAAGGTTTTATGGTGTTTGTTAGCAGGTGTATCCGACTCAAATCCATTTAGTTTTTAATGTGATTTTGAAATATGCATGAGAACTTTTTGAGCTAATCACCTGAGCTATAAATGTCATGTGATACACCCAGCTTGAAACATAGAAAAAATAGTCCATTTCATGCTTTTAAGAGCTTTTCAAAACAAAGTGGGGTAAAACATGTACTCTCCCCCTCTTTCTATAGCGTTATTACCACTCATTTGCAGGGTCTGCTTCATACACACTTGATTTGGCACAGGTTTTATACCGAATGCCCTTCCTGATGGGGCAGACACACACACACACACACACACACACACACACACACACACACACACACACACACACACACGGTACAGTTATATCATCTACCAGCAGGTGCTAACTGTGAACTTGACTCTTGGTATAAACAACAAAAACACATTAAATTAAACTTAATCTAAAACAACAACAACAACAACAAAAAAACATGTAGGACTGAAATGCATTTTATTCTTTAGAATTCAGCAAGATGACAACATTTTATTCTGCTACATTTTGTTTCTTGGTCTCTTCACATAGGGTGTGAAAATTTTGTATATTTTTTAAAACAAATTTGAAAACATGTTTGGATTTTTTTTATTATTATTTCAAATTATTTAAAAAGTGGCCAAAATATATTCCTAAAATAGATTTAAATATATTCACATAAATATATTAACTTCATGGCCAAAAATATGCTCTAATTATCTAAATATATTTACTATGTTTTCTATATATAAATATATTTACATTGTCCAGAATATACATATTTTAAAAATACAAGTTGATACAAAAATACATTAAAGGCACACTATGTAGTTTTCGCCACTAGAGGTTGCTTATTCAAAATAAGTGTAGCTTGATGATACCTTGATTTCGTGGAATCATGAGATGTGTTATCTTCATGGCTACAGCCAGTGGAAAATAATCCAATGAGACTTGGGCAGAAATCATATTCATGGATGAGCTAATGTATTAAAGATTTATTAACATTACTGTAGTATGAAGCAGGGTGTGGCTGAAAGCTGTTGAAGCAGCTGCTATGAGACACTTGTTGCACACTGCAGTAAGCTAGATCGATATTAGGCATGGTAAAACATGGTACTCATGGAAAAAAAGAAAACGAGATTTAAACAATAAGACTTGAGGTATAAAACAATAATTGGTTTTCTGTCTATGAATGTATTCAAACAGTTGCTCACCTGTCTAATAAAACACATAATATATTAAAGCGTCTTTGGTGTTTCCATGGTTTCTATAAAATGAAATCAAGGATATCACGGGTATGATGTAATTGATAGGCAATGCACAGACACGCTCTGTGTCTTGGTTAAAATTGTTTATTTCTCTGGATTTAAACATTCTTGGAAACATTTGGGATAATAAGTACACAAGTCAACAAAATATATAACATCTTTCAGTGGTTTTTGGATATTTTAATCAAAAAAACTTACATATTTAACTGCCTTTAACTAAAAATGTATTGGTACTTCTTTCCCAAACCAAAACCTGACCCAAACTTTTAAATGGTAGTATATATTATAAAATTATTTCAAATACATTAAATGCTGTTATTTTAACTTTCTATTCATCAAAGAGTCCTAAAAAATTATCATGGTTTTCACAAAAATATGCAGCACAACTTGTAATTACTAATAACTCAACACTGATAATAATACGAAATGCTTCTTGAGCAGGAAATCATATATTAGATATAATATTAGAATAATTTCTGAAGGGTCATGTGACACTGAAGACTGGAGTAATGATGCTGAAAATTCAGCTTTACCATCACAGGAATAAATTGTAAAATATATTGTCTTAGTGAGCATAAAAATGAACAGTAGTGTATGTATACATATATATATATATACAGTATACATTTTGCATTTGGGCTTGGCACTTAAATCATTGCAACTGCAATTAATGTAATTTCCTGTAGCTCAAACAATAGTGCACACCACGGGCACCACCATCATGGGGTTTGATTTCCAGGAAAAGTATAAAGTAATAAAATATATAGCATTTTATGTAGTTGCTTTGAATAAATGCATCTTTCAAATGAATGTAAATATACTGAAATTGACTGTCTGAACAAACACATTTAAATTCATTACTTGACTGTGTGACCAGTCAGTCCTAAAAATCAGATTTGAAAAACAA
Organism: Elopichthys bambusa; assembly: GCA_037101425.1. Lineage (NCBI taxonomy): Eukaryota > Metazoa > Chordata > Actinopteri > Cypriniformes > Xenocyprididae > Elopichthys > Elopichthys bambusa. The sequence continues at coordinate 21,467,631 of CM074442.1, forward strand.
ATTGGGTGCAAAGTTGTCGATGTAAATTAGTTCTGAAAGGATTTAAAATTTGAAAAATATTAATAAGAACAACAGAACCCGAATATGATCACTTTGAGCAGGTGTAAATTGCTGAAGTGGTGCGTTGGGAACAGCCCAATTTCCTCCCCTGAGTAGTACCTGCTAAATTGTGACACAGATGTCTGGGCAGCTAAGTGCTTAGAAAAAGAGCCATAGCTTTGGCAACCCCAGACATCCGTGCCTGGAATCTCATGAGGTCTGATTTTAGACGGCCACCTGTGACTATGCTAAGTGGGCCTCATGGATGCTTCTGGATATTAATGCTTGACAAGGAGCCACTATCTATGTCACTCTCCTGCTCTATGGCTTTCCAGGTGGGACACTGTGTGTGACATTGGATTTGTATTTGGATTAGTATTCCCGACCTGAAGTCTTTCCGGTGACTGGCTCAGAAGCTCCAGCCAACCTCCTGGCGATCTCTGATGACAGGGGAGATCTTCTGGAGAGAAACACTAACTCTGCGCTAACATTTCTGGTGGGGATATCTTTCAAGGTTGACGGGAGCATACTAATATTTTTCAGATGCACCAAGTAGATTTCAATCTACTTCAATTTTTTAAAGTGTAGAAACCTATTTACTTCAGTCATGCTTGGAGAGCGGCGGGTGGCTTCTGCAGTTCCCAGAAGTGTCTGATTGTTAACCAAGTGAAAAGATTCATTTGATATAATTACCCACTGCAGTCTCACCAACTTTCTGCAATTCATTTTGACCCACGGTTCTCAGAAGACAACGATTAAACCCCCGGGTTCTTCCTACTTTCCAGGTTAGCGCAGTCGATGCAGGAAATTTTGCCATTTCAGCATGTAAAGTCAATCAGAATAATAGGAGAGACTTCCATAGGAGACTGATGATTAGCATTCGGTACTGTGGAGAGACTACTAAATCTTAGTAATTGTGTGCACACACTCATGTAGTGCAGAGAGGAGAGATTTTGTAGCTTTTATCGCGGAACCCCCTCACCCCAACACGTAATCTTTTTGAGTGAACTTTTCCGTTAATTGTATGTATATTCTTGTTATAAGGATAGAAAACAAGGCATACTTTTCAAGATAGAATAAGGCTGCACTGTAGTTAAGAATTCATCAAAATTTCTATCATAAACCTTGATACATATTATACCCTGTCTACTCCTCTTGACACTCATTGACAATGACACTTTATTCTTTTTTTTATTTCAGCACAGTCCATATGCCACTCAATACATCCATATTTGTTTTCATTTTCAGTCATGTTCATGTCTGTCAGACTAGATTGTCAACGATTATTATATTTACGTCAGAAATGTTATTAAAATGAAAGGAAAGGTTTCAGCTGATAAATTCAGGCCCTTTCAATGATAGAAATCAACAAAAGCAATTTTCTTTGAGAGATAAGAGCATTCAAATCCTCTGTGCACAAATATAACTGAACAACTATGTTCTGACTCGTGTTGCTATTTTTTCAAACTGATCAAACTTACGATTTTCATTGTACGAACGATCAAAACCATAGATGCCTCATTAACAGCTGTGTCTATGGGCTGCTATATGTAAGCTGTCTGCCTTATTGGAAAGGTCAAAGCCGGTCTGTGAACATTTGAGAGCAAGTTGACTGAGCGTCTGCAACTGTAGTTAGACGCATGTATCTATATTCCTTTGAAAATTTAAATCTCGGCGGTTTCACAACTAGAAGCTGCGCAAATGTTGTGGCATCATTGAGTCTTACTATGAGTGACAACACGCTGACCGTTCCAAGATGGCGGGCACGCCGACCTGTCTGGAGCAGTTGAATGTGGCATCTATATATGTGGCGTATCTGTTATCAAAGCTTTGAAATGTCCCATACACTTTCATTAAGGGGGTCATAACTCTAAGGCGTGTTTCTTAAACACCAGGAGCATAACAAGGCGCTGAACGTCTTTTTTACGCTCAAACGCTGAGCGCGCTGTGTTTTTTACCGGTCACCTCGAGTTGAAGAATGTTCAACTTTGAGTAAATCGCTGCTCTCATCACTGTCAGTTTGTAGTAAGCCATAGTAAGTGAAAGAGGGGCGGGACAAATACAACACCAACCAACTGTCACAACATTCTTGCTGTACAACAACATCAACAAGCAGAGAACAGAACAAAATGGATGAGAAATTAATATTGCTGGTCTCCGAACATACATAACAAGTACTCTACATTGTGTCGACATTTTTAGTCTGAAACATATTATCTGCTAAATCAGTTACAAGTAACAGTGCCATGTATATTCAGTATCATAGCAACAAAGCGTCTCAACTGAAAAAAAAAAGAAAAAAAGACCCAAAAAAACGCTGCGATGCCAAAGCGCTCTCAAGCGCTCACAGATGGGCGTTTTCAGCAGAGCGTCTAGCGTTTTCAGCTGGCTAAAAATGCTTTGGTGGACACGCGGCCTAATAGAGAATTGAAGCTTCATCCACCAAATGTCTAGGCTATTACAAGCAAAGCCTAGCAACTACCTTAGTACATGCTAGCAACATGTTAATTTATGCTAGCAGTGCATTAAAACATGCTAATTCATGCTAGCAGTGTGTTCATCTTGCTAGCAACATGCTAATTCATGCCAGTAACATACTAAAACATGTTAATAATGTCATAAAACATGTTAGTAATGTGCTAATTCATGCTAGCAACATGATAAAACATGTTAATTCATGCTAGCAACACGTTAAAACATGTCAGCTACATACTGAATCATGCTAGCAATTTGCCAATTCTCTTTTTCTGATAGTATTGCCTTTAAAACCTTCTAACTTACAGCTTTTAAAACTTCACATTTTAGTTTAGTTATGGTACTTCTAAGATGTGTTTTTCTCAAATCATTTATTTTAGAGATCCTGGGCCAAATTGCTATAGTGTCTGATAACTTTTAAATTGAACATCCAACAAGTTTAAGTTGATGTTAAACTATTCTATTTTTCTCATCCTGATTACAAAAACAGCAGTGAGTCCATATAGCAGATATCAAATGTCAGCCAATGACAGCTTGTCAGCTGTTTAATCAAAGCATTATATGAAGCTTTCCTCTACAGCAGACGAGTACACGATGGTGTAAAGGCACTGAAATTAAAGCCTGTCTTTAATTTTCATGAACTTAACAACCAGATGAAAATTGCTGTCACAAAAGAGCCTGAATCAATTATGTTTCCTTGTGTGGAAATGTCGAAGAGAGCAGCTCTGGCAAACAGCGCTTGATATTTGCCTCTGCTACGAGATGGAGCGAAGCCCCTGAGATCAGTCAACCTGATGGTGGAAAGACAGCACGTCAGACTGAGATGTCCATATGCAGACAATCTCTTATCCCGCTTTAAAAAAAATTTGAAAAGACTGGCTCCTCTGTGTCCCAGTATGCTCTTCACTGCAAATTGCTGTCCATCTGTCTTGGCAACCTCCCACATCTGGTATGATAGAAGCCATCTGTGGCCAGTGTGGGTTTGTGCATGCAAGTATTGGTCTGCGTGCGTTCATGTCTAAGTCTTTGTGTTTGTCAAGACAGATGTCTCCACGTCACTTCGTGTTTCCTCACGTCGTCTTGTAGTGGACTCATAGAGCTGTAAAGATCATGGGTTTGACTCGTCCTCAATGTCCTCTGAGGAACAGGAGCTGTTTGTCTCATTACTGAGTCATGGACACACGGATGGTTTGTTGCTTCCAGGTTTGACCACAGGTCAGTAAGTCATTTGAGGACACATACACATGACTGTCACTCCTCTTGAGAGCTTGATCTAATTCTGAACACTCAGGAGACCTCATGAAGTTCACAGTTTTATTTAGTCCCAGATCTTTCTGCAAAAAGAAATAAAAATAGACACAGAAATAAAAGATAAATAAAAATAGACACAGATTAGACTATTTTTTGACATACATTAAGATCTATAAAATGAATATAGCATAATATAGATAGCATATTTTCCAAGACTAATTTTTTTTTTGCTATCTTCTGTATAATACTTATACAGAAGGCAAAACATTATGACCACTTGCCTTATATGCTGTTGGTCCTCCACGTGCTGTCAAAACAGGGCCGGCCTGTCGAGGCATGGACTCTACAAGAACCCTGAAGATTTCCTGTGTTATCTGGCACCAAGACGTTAGCAGCAGATCCTTCATGTCCTGTTGGTTGCGAGATGGAGCTGCCGTGGATTTAACTTGTTGGTCCAGCACATCCCACAGATGCTCAATTGGAATGATCTGGGGAATTTAGAAGCCAGGGCTATAAAATCACTTCTCCAGGTAATGGCACACATACATGACTGTCCACGTTATGTAAAACAAAACAGGACTCATCGGACCAGGTGACCTTCTTCCATTGCTCCAAGGTCCAGTTCTAATGTGTGCCCATTGTAGGCGCTTTCGACAGTGGACAGGGGTCATCACAGCTACTCTGATTGGTCTGAGGCTACGCAGCCCAGTACGCAGCAGAACGGGATGCACATTTCTCCCATAACCACTATTAAAATTTTATGCCACAGTAGACCTTCTGTTGGCTCGGATCAGCCTTCGTTGCCCTTGGGCGCCCAATACCCCGTCTCCGGTTTGTGGTTTGTCCCTCCTTGAACCCCTGTTGGTAAATTCTCACTATTGCTGACCGGGAGCATGACGTTTCAGAGATACTCTGACCCAGTCGCCTTGCCATAACAATTTGACTCAAAGTGGCACAGATCTTCATTCCTGCCCATTTCTCCTGCATCCAACACGATGATTACAAGATCTGATTGTTTGCTTACCATCGATTAAATCAATGAAGGATTAAACTTGTACATTCAATGTGCCTTAATGGTATAGTTCACACAAAAATTACAATTCTGTCAGTTTACTTACTTACCAACTTAATGCAATTCATTCTAACTGATCTAACACATCATGAAGTGACAATGCACAAAAAGATGTGAAGGTTTAATAATTTGATGAGAAATATTTGAATTCATATGCTGAAGTCTCTTCTGAAACTCTGCTATGTGAGACATATATGGGAGAAAAGAGACATATAAACAAAAGTCTCTGTTTAAAAGAAACAATGAAAGATACATACATCTTTAAAAACCTAGTAGAATGCAATCTGGTATTAAAGAAACTTGAAATCAGGACGTTCCACTCCTGGAGCGTATCTTCACATCACTGTCGATTTTAAAGGAAAAACACTGATTTAATGTCGCCCACGCTGTCCTGCCCCTTCAAATTTAGTGAGTCCATAGATAGTCAATTTGTCAAAATGGTTTTAGGATAAATTTGCCTAATTGTTCTTGTTAGTTTGTGCCTCGTACATGTAATATGAATGTTAAATGTAATAAAAAATATTTTTAAAAATAATTTTAGTATTATTAAATAAAAATGTTTATAAATCATTATAATTATAATTTCATGTTTTTCAAAATATTTATTTATTATAAAAATTTTAATAATAAAATAATACTAAAAAAAATTCATAAAAATTCCATTAATAAAATAAATAAAATTAAATGTTTTATTTTTTTATTTTATATTTTATTTATATACCTCTCATGTTCGGAGAGGTAAAAATGTTTTGGTAATGGCTAAAAAAAAAGGCTTGTGTCTAGACTACGTGCTAGATTTCGGACTGTCCCAAAGGTTACACAGCCCGAGACAAAGTATACTGAACAACAAGGCCCTTTGTGCACAAAGACCACGATCCAGCCCTGGAGCCTGAGCCAATGACAAATGCATCTTTGACTTAAGCAGATACTGTGAGATGGAGGGGATATGATCGCTCTTTGTCCATCCTGTTCCAATTACTGCCCTTCAGAAACACTAATGTGGTAAGATAAGAAGGTCAGCAAACAGCCAGTATCATGTAATTGACTGATGGACAGTTTAATTCACAGAGGAATTTAATCTAATCCCACCCAGTCCATACTGTACAGCCACTATTTGAGTATGTACAAAATGACAGCACATTCCTCTACTAATTTATTTGAGTCTGTCCAAAATATTTTTGAGGAGTGTAAATGAGAAAATTGTTCTGCAAAATCTTTAATCCATTTTTTTTTTTTTTTCAAATTCTTAAATGAGGCTTCTGCACTCTTAGCATTACAAATCTAACTGTCATAATGGTTTGACATAAAGTCACCATGCTTTTACACAGCTAGTCAAGGCTGCAGTTATGTGAGGCCTCCATCTAGCTTTTGATTTAGCTTTAATCATCAGCTTAATAAGATCCATTGGACAAATGTTCGCGTGGGTTCAAACACCACTCCTGGAAGTAAAAATTAGGTTTTCAATTTGATGTTTAAGCACAAATTTAGCATTTGTAATTGCAAATGTGTAATTGAAAAGTTCAAATGTGAGGGTCTCAATGCAGTCTTGTTCCAACCAGGATGGGATGTTGGACTTAAAATCAAATTGAATCACATTCACTTTGAGGGTCTGTTGCAGTAAATGAATAAATGAATGTCTTTGCCCAGCCTGGATAGCCAAGTAGTTAAGATGTTGGGCTTAAGATCCAAGAGACAAATGTTCTCCTGGGTTCAAACCCCACTCCTGGTAATAAAAATTAGGTTTTCAATTTGGTGATTTTTAAGCACAAATCAAGCATCTGAAATTGCAGCCTAGATGGGTAAGTTCAAACGTGAGGGTCTGTTACAGTTAAAAAAGCAGCTTGTCTCAACCAGGATGGCAGAGTGGTTAAGAGTTGGACTTAAGATCCAATGAACAAATGTCCTTGTGGGTTCAAACCCCACTCCTGATAGTAAATGTGAGTTTGATGTTTAAGCACAAATTAAGCATTTGTCCTGTGAGTTCAAACCCTTCTCCTGGGGCCCGTTTCAATAAAGAGGTTCAACCAACTCTTTGTTAAAACTTGAACTCTGAGATGGGAAACTCTGAGTTTTCGGTTTCAGAACAGCTGAATTGAGTTAGTTCAATCAACTCTGAGTAGGTTGACTCTGAGTTAAGCATGTGCACTAATATTCCTTTTCATGGTATCCCACAGGCAAAAAATCTAAAATAAATAAATAAAAAATAATAATAAATTAAGTGCATTTATTTTCTTATTTTGCAAACTATCTGCCAATGGGGTAAGCAAAATATGGCAGCAGCTATTTACACTAAGTGGAAATAGCATGTTTTCTTAGCCACAGATGATATTTACACTTACTGAAAATAGTGATATATTCTATTTACCATGTAAAAGTAGCAGTTCTTTGCAATAAGCAGTTAGATGCTATTTATACTTTTTATTACTTACTTCAGCCCGTGGCTCCGTCGGGGGCATAGGCCACCGACAAGCTTTCTTCAGATGTCTCGGTCCTGGGACATTTGTTTCAGCTGCCCCACGTGTGACCCATCCTCCTTAGGTCTGCCTCCAGATCACAGCGCCAGGTTTTTTTTTGTTTCGGCCTCTCTTCGTCATCTCTTGGGGGTTCCAGGTGAGGGCTTGCCTTGTGATACTGCAGGCTTGTGGAGGGTATGTCCAGTCCACCTCCAGTGTCTTTGGAGAATGTCATCTTCCACAGGTTGATGTTTCATTCGTTGCTACAGTTATTTGTTGCTGATCTTGTCTGGCCAGCGGATCTTGAGGATCTTTCTAATGCAGGTGTTGATGAAAACCTGGATTATCTTCATCGTAGTGGCGGTGGTTCTACAGGTCTCTGCTCCATACAGCTTCACAATAGTATTGAAGACCCTGATCTTGATGTTGATGCCTATCTCAGAGGATCGCCAGATGTTATTCAGTTGGAGGAAAGCTGCATTCGCTTTGCTAATTCTTGTTCTCACATCCGCATCTATCCCGCCATGCTTGTCAAATATGCTGCCAAGGTAAGGGAAGCTGTCCACTTTCTCTAGCGCCTCCTCTCCAAGCATGATGGGCATTGCACTGGCTGTGTTGATTTTTAGTACTTGGCTCTGTTCTCTATTGAAGTTGAGGCCCAGACTGGCTGAGGTATCCGTAATGATACTGGTCTTTTCCTGCATCATTTGTTGGGTGTGAGAGAAAAGGTAATTGGCAAAGTCAAGATCATCCAATTGTGTCCATAATGTCCACTGGATGCCGTTTCGCTTCTGGGCTGTAGTTGTCTTCATAACCTAGTCTATTGCCTGTAGGAACAGGAAGGGCGATAGTGAACAGCCTTGCCTCACTCCAGTTTGTACTAGAAAGACGCTCGTGAGTTGCCTGCCATTAACTATCCTGCAGGTCATCCCTTCATAAGAGTTTTTGATGATGTTTGTGATCTTTACTGGCACTTCATGGTGTCGCAGTAGCTTCCAGAGGGTCTGTCTATCAAGCGCCTTCTCATAGTCAATGAAACTGACATAGAGAGGAGAGTTCCACTCCAGCGACTGCTCCAAGATGATACGTAATGTTGCAATCTGGTCAATGCATGACCTGCCCTTGCAAATCTTTGGCAGCTAGATGAAGTACCCTTTCTTCCATTCTGTCGGCACTTTCTCCTCTTCCCAGATCATGTAGAAGAGGGCATGAAGCAGCTCCACACTGGCCTCTATGTCAGCTTTCAGCGCCTGTGCTGATATACTAACCGGACCTGCAGACTTGCCGTTCTTTAACTGCTTGATGGCACTGCGGATTTCATCCTTCGTAGGCACACTGCAGTCACTTAAGTAAAATGCGCTTAATTGGAAACAAGACTAAATCTTATATAATTTTTCTTATGTAGAATATGCATCTTGATTTAAGAATTTTTAGATATTTGTACTTGAAATAAGACAAAAATACTCAGTAAGAAAATAATTTTTGCAGTGTGAAAATGAAATATTTAAACATCGCTTACACTTTAAAAAGGGGAGAAGACCGAAAGAAACTCTAGGTTTACCGAAGAAAACCTGCTCCTGTCCAGGTTAGGTTCACAGAGTAAGTTACCACGAGTTTGATATACCTCCCATTCTGAAACGGTTCAGGGATAACATACTCAGAGTTTTCACTTATCCTCCTTTCTGAAATGAGCCTCTGGTAATAAAAATTAGGTTTGATGGCTCTTTAATGTGTCGTGACAGATCTCTGTACTGTAGCGCCTCAGTTCAAGCGTCACATGAACTGATCATCTCTTCCTACTAGTTATAGCACAAAATAAACATGAATGGACATAAGAAGGTATGTTGTTTCAACTGTGGAAAAATGTCAGTACACACCATTTTTTTAAGTTAAAATCCACCAATGTTAATCTATTAACAAAATGGCAGATTCAGCACTATGATTGGTCATATCACCTGTTAATCACCAGCGAAGGGTGAATTGAGAGGTTACAACTGTATCCATCTGGTGGGGCCCAACTGTTTTGAATTCAAGTCAGTGGCTCTAAGTTTGATCCTAAGTAGGAATGACCCAGAGACTGGAGAGGAACTGAGGACCCTCTTTTCCAGTCACAGTTATGCCCTTTAGCGAGACACTGGACGCTAGCCAGCTCCTTGTTGGCTGTCCTTTGAATTAGTGTTCTGTGAGTTGACACAGATAGGCAATAAATGTGTGCTAACTATCAAGTAACCTTGGAGGAGAAGGGCTAAGTAGAAATACCATTGTGGATGGTACTGGATCCTTTATGGCCGTTATGAAATGAACAAATCTAGTAGGATATTATGGCATGTGGGGGAGACAGAGGGCTACTGTAGCACACTGTATTTTTTTTCATTCACAATGAATCTACAGGGAAGAACCTTTTTCAGCATATGCTCTGTAAAGTTCTCTCCCTATCTGCGAAAATTACTATGGTTTCACTTCTTGAGAAATTTTAAACTAGGGCTAGATATTAATATTTTAACACAAGGTTTAGTGATTAATTTAAGAGTGTATTTCACCCTTTAAAAGTTTTTATTATTATTATTAAATAAAAAAAGTAGCTTGATGAACAATAGAGGTGGCACATATACAACTGTGTAAGTTGACTGTGTAAGTCAACTGTAAAATGGTCTACATTAAATTAAATTAAATCGGCAAGATTTAAATTCCCGAAAGAATTTTGGAACACAATCTGGACTCTGACCAAGGCTAAAACATAAGCCTGATGGAATAGTTCTCAAGCCACTTCTTGGTTGCCTTTGCAGTGTGGGAAAGAGCATTGTCTTGTTTTCCTGTACTCCAAGCAATAATTTACTTTTCACAGTGGCTCACCAGTATCTTCCTCCATGCTTCACTGTGGTAGATATGCTTTCATTATTGTATTTCTTACCAGATCTTCGAAGACACCTCTATGGAGCATCACCATGCAACTCAAATCGTGATTCATCACTCCATACCCAATAGTATCCAGCTGCAGAACCGCAGTGACAGCATTTTCAGATATTCAGAGTATTGGCCACAGGACGGAAGTGAAGGATGGTGCTTATACACATAATTTTCTTTTATTAGAGTTATTTTAACATGGAATTTGACTTTGTATAATGAGCAATATTTTAATACACTGCTTATTATTTATGTTTAAAGTTATTGGATACAAACACAACAGTTCATTGCTAGTTCAACAATATACAATTATACAACTATATTTTTATTTAAAAAAAAAAAATCAATAAATGTGTAAACATGTTGTAAAGTGTTTCCCCTTTGTGTATTATGGGAATGTGTATTATGTGATATTATATTCATGTCATTATAAATAATACTTAAAGACACAGCGTATGTGACGTAGGCCTATTTATTGTCAAATATACCGTATTTAAAATTAAATTTTAATACAAAGCCTAGAACAAGTAAAACATGCATTTCTCTATATGAAAACCAATAATATGTTTAAAAACTATAGCTAAAATTATTTAAAAAATGTGAGCAGCTCATGATTAAAAAATAACAAATAAACTTTACACAACAAATAATCTTAAAGGATTAGTTCACTTCTGAATAAAAATGTCCTGATCATTTACTCACCCTCATGTCATCCTTTCTTTCTTAAGAAATTGTTTTTTGAGGAAAACATTCCAGGATTTTTCTCCATATAGTGGACTTCACCGGGGTACAACGGGTTAAAGTTCCAAATTGCAGTTTCAATGCAGCTTCAAAGGGCTCTACACGATCCCAGACAAAGAATAAGGGTCTTATATAGCCAAATGATTGGTCATTTTCAACAACAAAAAAAAAATATATATATATATACTTTTTAACCACAAATGCTTGTCTAGCACTAGCTCTCATAACGTAATCATGTTGGAAAGGTCATGCTTGACGTAGGTAGAAGTACCAATCTAGTGTTTACAAAGTGAATGTGCAAAGATTAAGCCAAACACCCTTTACAAAAAAAGGTAAAACAACGATGTTGGACGATTTTGAAGTTGAAGGAGAAAAGTTTTTCGGAAAAGTTTTTATGTAATGCGTGGGGGTAGCAGAGCAGAGCAAGACAAGCATTTGTGGTTAAAAAGTATATACATTTTTTTTTTTTTTTTGAAAATGACTGATCGTATCGCTAGATAAGACCCTTATTCCTTGTCTGAAGCTGCACTAAAACTGCAGTTTGGACCTTCAACCTGTTGTACCCCACTGAAATCCACTATATGGAGAAAAGTCCTGGAAAGGTTTCCTCAAAAACCTTAATTTCTTTTCAATTGAAGAAGGAAAAACATGAACATCTTGGATGACATGGGGGTGAGTAAATTATCAGGAAATTTTAATTCTGAAGTGAACTAATCCTTTAAATAAACCTAAAACACAAAAACTGTTGACTTTTAAGCCCACTGTGTCATGGCATTATGCAGAAAGACCTCAGTCATCACTGAAAATGAAATTAATATCACTAATGTTACTTTGACAAATATATATATATATATACATATATATAAACAACATACAGTAACTGTATTGTAAAAAGCCCATTTACAACACCTAATCCAAAATGTAATCGAACTGACCACAGGACAATATTCTATAAAATAAAGTATAACAACAAATTCAATGATAAAATGAGAAAGACATGCACAGATTCAACATTTTTTTGGTTGCCAGTCGCCACATCATGACAGTTTCTTGCTAATTTTCTTACTAGTAATTTGTGGTTAAGACTATTAAAAGCTAAATATTTTGATTTTTTTTTTTTTTTGCTCAGGAGTGTGTATTATTCTTATACTTAAAGGCAGGTAGATTTGTAGTAGGTAGATTTTGTAGTTTGTGAGTTATGAAGGAAAATACGGAAGCATCATCTCAGGCTGTTTCTTTAAAATGCTGTTTAGTTTCAACTCAAAGGCCCACACACTCCCTCAGTCTCTTTCCAACAGCGAAGCATCGAGATGAGGTGAAGTGGAAGCAGGCATGTGTGGCCAAAAACCTGACACTAACTCCAAGAAATTCTCCAAGGAATGTTTCAGCACCTTGTTGAATTTATGCCCTGTTGAATTCATGAAAATCTGTTTAGGAGATAAAACAGATCACGCTTGCTTCCAGCTGTACCTAGTAAACTGCCAGCTATATGTGCACATAGAGGACATGTAATTGTTCCAGTGTGTAAGTATATTTCATAGGAAAATGCTGAAAAGCTTGAAAAATGTGCTATATTACGTTCTGACAGCTCATTTCATGAGTGTGTAATAACTGCTCTGGATATGTCTTCTCAAGATATGATATCTGCAGTATCATCCCCTGAAGTGGATAAGTGCTGAAGCTCCTTGAGAAGTCTTTGGCAGCAAAAACAGAACGAGACAATTCTAAAATGGTTTTCTACACATTGTAACAATTGATTGGATAAGTTTGTAAAGGCTTTTAGTGAAAGAGTTGGTGGTTTACATTGGTTTAGTCGAGTGGAGATAGTGACATGTGCAGTGGACCTACACTGAAGGAAGGTCAAAAGCATTTCAAAGGTGCTGAACGCTGTTTCCAGCAGCCTACTCACTTTTCCATCTCACTGTCTCCAGTAGGGCTAAACATGTCTTGTGATTTGAATATTTCATATTGATGCTGTTAAGATATTAAGACTAAAAGAACAAAAGGCACAAGAAGTGATTGCTTATGCCTCCAAATTAAGTAATGCTTTGCCAATGCTTTACTGCTGCTGGAAACAATTATTCTCTTTAGGAGTGTTCACAGTAATTCTCTCTATACAAGATCCAAATTTAGACTTTCAGCCAACAGAAGAACATACTGATATAGAACCCAGTTGTTACGATCCCTGCCTATGTTCCCTGTGTCTCCATTGTTGTTTGTTCACCTCATGTTTCCCTGCTACTCTATTCACTTGTTTGTTACCATGGACACTTGTTGGACTCCTCAGTCTTGTTCACTCTGTCTTTATAAGCCTGGTTCTCTCAGTCATTCCCTGCGAAGTCTTGTCTAGTGTGGCAACTGCAATTCTGAGCATTCTATTATTTTGTTCCTGTGTTCTTGGTCTTTGGTCTTTGCCTGTTTCCTGGATTACCCTGTCTGCCTGTGTGTTTCTGCCTTGGTGTTTGTTTGGACTGCCTTCCTGTTAATTTATGACCCTTTGCCTGTTTTGGACCTCGATTGTGGATTACTCTTTAATAAACTGCATTTGGATCCTCAACCATTCATGTATCAGAGCAGTTTGTAACACCAATTCTTGTTGTATTAACATGAAAGTGGATTTTTAGCATTTTTCAGCATACTTTACCTATTGTGAACTCAGTCAGATGAGATAATTTAATATAATAGAGAATTATTCTCATTATTCTTGTTGCTGTAAGATTAGTTTGAGTGCAAAATAAAGGCCACACTAAAAGGAAGATATAAATAAAATACAATTTTATAATAAAAACAACAAAAAAGTGATCAGTTACCACATTGAAATAGCATTTTTGAGCCATCATTTGGTCCATATATATTTTATTACAAAGAATTAAACTCATTTCCAATATTTGTATTGTAGGTCCCAGTTACATGTTTGCTTTCAATAGAATAGAATATTATTTACAATTGTAGCTCCACAGTATAAAATACAAACTAAAAATATACAAATTAAATAAAAACTAATGATTATTTTGGTAATCGAGTAATCGTCGATTATTTTGGCAATTAAATAAGTAATCAGATAATATTTTTTGTGGCAATAAAAACAATGTAATATATATATTATAAACAATTAACTTGTGTACATTATATAACAAATGCCAGCAGAGGGCGCCAGTGGCCTGGTGGTTGTTGTTGCACTTTAAAAGTTACACTTTACAGCATGATCAAATCCTTGTTTAATACTTGCCAAAGAACATTTAATATGTCCACTTAATCTTTAATATTTGGCCACTTCTATATGATAGAAATTCTACAGGCACTGTAATTTCAGCTCAGAGTGAGTGTTTAAACTTATTGAAGTACTCTCCTGTGTTAGCATAGGTTTATAAATGATAGCGCTATGCTATTTTATGATTTTTAAATTGTTTTAGTATATTGTGCAGCCTTAGAAAACAGTCTAGTAATGCGGTTCTTGTTTGTGGAATGCGCCACTTCCAGTATTAATTGACACAGGCAAATTGCAATTGAGGATTTTTTTAAATCGATTTCAAAACACTGCTTCATAAAGCTTCAAAGCTGTAATCTTTTGTTTCGAATCAGTGGTTCGGAGTCTTTATCAAACTGCCACAGTCACATGATTTCAGTAAACGAGGCTTCGTTACTTCATAAGTGTTTCGAAATTTAATGGTTCACCACTGGGGGGCGTGACTTCGGCAGTTTGATAAAGACTCCGAACCACTGATTCGGAACAAAAGATTACAGCTTCGAAGCTTCATGAAGTAGTTTTTTTTAAATCGCCCATCACTAGATATTGTTGAATAAAGTCGTTATTTTGATTTTTGCTGCACAAAAAGTATTCTCGTCACTTCATAACATTAAGGTTGAACCACTGTAGTCACATGAACTGTTTTAAATACGTCTTTAGTAGCTTTCTGGCCATCTGAAAGTGTTAATTATCTTGCTGGCAATGCAGGCATATATAGGGGCATTTTGTGTTATGCTAAACTTATTTCTAAATATGTTACAATTTAAAAGTAAATGCATTTTTTAAAGAGTATCTTCACCCATCTTCCCCCACCTAGAGTATGTGTAGTAGAATACACAGAATTCACTATGAAGTTTACAGCTCTTGCTGTATATTTAAGCTCAGCCTTTTGCAGTTTAATAATCGCACATAGCCATGTCACGATTTGGATTCTATTTCGATCTATCTGTTCTCAACCCACATCCTGCCCACATGTACTAGTACTGCCACCTACCAGGATGCTGCAAATTTAAATCGAGAGTGACAGATACAGCTTGGGATACTGTCTTTTTAGGATATATTTGCAAGGCTAGTCTTTCCTGTACAGACCAGGTTCTTATTTTACACAGGGAAAAAATGAAATGACAGATAGGAAAGGATATACAGACAAATACATGAGGTTATTTGGGTTTAGGTTCAGTACAGTGAACTTTTTCAGACAGGAAAGAGAACCATTAGATGTTATACCCTGGGGTGCAAGATCCTGTTTCTGACATTTGAATACGGCACAACAGGCTACAATTTTGAGTTTAAAACTCAGAGACTGTGAAGAGAACAGAAACGTATAAGTATTTCAGGAAGTGCACCTTCTTTTTTAACAGCCTGTTGTTCCTGATTTAACGGGAATAAGCCAGCAAATGTATTTAAAGGCTGCTCATGTAAGCTTGTACTGACCAGCAGTAAAGGCTTCGGATATGATTGACGTTTTATAATTGTAAATAATGCTCAAGTCACCATTAAAAGCCAGTGCAGTTTTAGTCTTTGTCAGCAGTCATGGAGATAATTCCCCTGGCCCAAGAAGTTACATTCATTAGAAATGCTGAGCAGGAGGGAGCAAAAGGATTTCACTGGGTTCAATTCTCCCACGTCCGGATCATGTACCTCCCCAGAGAACTGACTTGTACATGGCCCTGAACATGCTTTGCAACCCTGTCTCTCAATATAATGTTCTGCATAATCGATATTACTGCTCTCAGTGTTGATGCTGATATTCTCAAGGACATGATAATTATTTAAATACCACAGTTTTATTGATTGATTCATGTGGGCACCTGCAGAAATGGACAGTTTTCTGCTAATATTGGAATAGTTTACCACTTAATGCTTTTGGAAATGCTTGGACGGGTTGCCTTCATTTTGTTGTCCTTTTATTTTTGTTTTCCTTTAAACACCAGTTGCACTTAAGGTTTTGCATTTGCATTTTCAAATTCATTTTTATTTTAGTACTATTTAGATTTAATCATATTTACTTCATATTTATATTCCATATTTCTTTTGTTTCAGCAATAATTTTGGTAGTTCTAGTTTAGTTTTTATTTATACATATTTCTTTTATCTTTATTTATAAAACAGTTAGTTCCTGTCCTTGATTCTGATTGGTCAATAGCTGTGTTTTATTCACAATAAAACACGGCTACGACCGCTTCACCCAACGGTTCTGTGTATCACTACATAACACCTTTAGCAACCACTCTTAGCAACATAAACTGTATGTTCTCAATTGATATTGTTCACTGAGGCTTACTGTATTATGTAGAAGAGTATTTTGAGAAAGAGATTGAGTGAGCGAATTTATTTGTGCAAATCTTTTCATTTAGCATTTTCCTTCAGGTCAGTCCTATGTTCATAATAAAACAATCTGTTTAAATGTCCAGGGGTTTTAAGGGGTTTTCCTGTGACTGACAGCGCTAGTCAAAGCATTTGTCAGTTGTGTCTTGTTCCGTGTTCACAACAATTCAGTCTTTTCAAAGTAAAAGTCTTCACTACTGACTGACACACTCATAAAGACAGTCTTTGCCGCCATCTAATGGCGTAATAATGTAACTTCTGTTGCTGTTCACGGTCAGGAACAATTTTTTCCGGCGGAAGGAAGGCTTTTGGTGAAAGTTTACTTCATGAAAGTTGCATTGATACATATTTTTGGCTTTAATATTTGTATTGTGTGGTAACCATTTATTAAAAGCAATAAGGTACTCGAGACTAGTGCTGTATTGTGAATAAGTCATGGCTGAAGCGTCGTGCCTGACAACGCTACAATTGCATGGGCTCACCAAATTTGGACAATAGAAGATTGGAAAAACATTGCCTGGTCTGATGAGTCTCGATTTCTGTTACGACATTCAAATGGCAGGGTCAGAATTTGGCGTAAACAACATGAAAGCATGGATCCATCCTGCCTTGCATCAACGGTTCAGGCATGTGGTGGTGGTGTAATGGTGTGGGGGATATTTTCTTTTGACACTTTGGGCCCCTACCAATTGAGCATAGTTTAAACGCCACAGCCTGCCTGAGTATTGTTTCTGACCATGTTCAACCCCTTTGTGACCACAGTGTACCCATCTACTTCCAGGAGGATAACACGCCATGTTACAAGGCTTAAATCACTCCAAACTGGTTTCTTGATAATTACAATGAGTTCACTAAATTCAAATCACCAGATCTCAATCCAATAGAGCACCTTTGGGATGTGGTGGAAAGGGAGATTCGCATCATGGATGTGTGCCGACAAATCTGCAGCAACCGTGTGAAGCTATCATGTCAATATGGACCAAAATCTCAAAGGAATTGCTGTTTCCAGCAATTAAGCAAAAGGGGGTCCAACCTGGAACTAGTAAAGTGAGCCTAATAAAGTGGCCTGTGAGTGCAGATTTCAAATAGAAAATGAAATAATCCCTTTAAATAAGTGGATAAACATTTCAAGGTGAACTGAAAAAAGTTTTGTAAAAAGAAATTTCATGCCATTCCTAGTTTCAGTTTGAGTGCCACATGATGAGCTTATTATTTTTGTTGATTATTTTATTGCAGTTAGTTTTCTAACCATCGCTTTTATTTTTAGTTTTAAATATTTCTTGCATTAATTATTTCAGTTGCAAAAATGTTTTGAGCTGTTTAGTTTTGTCTTTAGTTTTAGTATGAAAGAATAACCCTGGTTGCACTTTTAGATTTCTTGCTGCTGTAGTTTTGGCAAAAATGAGAATGTCAGGCAAAGTAAAGCCACACAATATGAAAGACTGAGCGTTTACAAGTTTCCATAAGCTGGTGAGTTCCCAAGACTCGCGGATGTCTGTGAGAAATTGTACAAGCTGTAACTGTGTAAGGATTGGCGTGTCCATGTAAATCCATTTTTATCATAGAGGCTCTCACTCTATTCAACACCAGCAGCTTATGAAATTCAAAATGGAGTTACCAAAGAGGTTTTGTATTTGCACAGATAGTACACAGCATTACAGTCATATACACAACCTGAATCTAGACATTCAGTTTTAAAATCAGTTGTCAGCCTAAGACCAGCTTTTATTTTATTTTATTTTATAATTTTTTTTATTTATTAAAATTTTTCTCCTGCAGTCCACTAATAATTTTAGTCAGGGCTTTTACTTTTTCAGAAAAATGGTTGTTTCGTTTTTAATTTCCATTTTCCATCCTCTCAATGACCTTTAGAATTACACTGGCTATTTTTTCTGCTGTATCTTTAAAACTTATGTAAATGACCTTATTTGTGGCAGGCTCCTAATAGATGTCTAATAATAGTCATCTCAGAGGGGCCTAGGGGGCCCAGCTTGCAAAATACTTGTATGTATGCACTTGACAATGAATGCATGAAAACCAATTATTGTTCTAGTGAAATATTGATCTAGCCTGAACAATCCATAAGCTGTTCAGTTAAGTAAACCAAATCAAATGTTTTTTTTTTGTTTTTTTTTGTACCTTAATAAATGTAATGCTTCTTAATTATCTTCATAAAATACTGATTTACAGACAGTATGTGGTTTGAATTCGATGCATTTACTGCAGACCATTTTTAATTGATTGACAACCTTATAGCTGCATTTTTACCACAATAATTTGTAATCGTCTTAGTTAAGCATGCATTCAGACACTAACAAATCCTGCATTTTTTGTCAACTTAAGACTTATCTCTGTTGAAGGTTTTATGTTTAGTTCAGTTTAATATCATTGCTCCATTGTACTACAGCTGTTTGCAAAGGTATCTGGACCTCTAGCTCAAAATGTAGATTTTGAGAATCAGCTCTACCCCATTATAAAAGGTAACTTTTGCCAGTCTATTTTGTAACCTTCCTCTTGGTGGCAGCCATAAATCATATTCTAATCCCAGTGCTGGTAATGTGCAATCATGATTAAAAAAAAGCTGCCCATAATGGCGATGTGCTGCCACTCACAGAGAGGAAGGCCATCGATGACCAGGGCCATGCCAGTCTTGGGGATAATGATAATATGAGATGAAATAATGACTTTTCCCACCTTGTCCATCCCTGGCAGGTAATTTTCAGAAGATTAACTCCAACCCGAGCACAATTACTGGGACAGAGGAGACAAAGTCCACACAGTAAAAATTTAATTAATGGGAAGAGGAGGCATCATTAAGAACATGTTGGATGGAGACCTGGGGTCGATGACAGGGAGATGCTTTTGGTTAAAAGCCTCCTTGAGGTTCTCAGTTCATATCAAGTGTTTCAGTTGCATGGGTATTTTGATATAAGCATTTTTTTGTGTGTAAATTAAAGTTTTAAGTATTCACGTGAGCAACACGACACGTGTGTGATGCTGACGTAGGAGCTGGCCAATAATGAGGCGGTGTTCTGAAGTAGAACCTGGAAGCGCTGCACTGTGTTTACAACGTGAACAACATATGAGACTAACATGGAAGAGAAGATATTGTTGAATTATTGTTTGTTTTTATGCGCACAAAATGTATTCTCATCGCTTCATAACATTAAGGGGGGGAGGTAATGTTATTTCATGTATTCTGACTTATTTACACTGTTAAAGAGTTGGATTCTCATGCTAAACATGGCCAAAGTTCCAAAACACGAGTTGACGAATTGTTGGCAATAGGCGCCTAAGTGCATATAATGTAAACAACACGAACATAGTGAATTCATAAATTCATTATTTATCATTCACTATAAGCTATATTCATTATAGTGATTCAAAAGTTATCCAGGGATAATGCGATGGTGTATTGTGTGTGTTTAAATACATTTGTTTAGCTGTCCATTGATAGCTTGCAGACGATCGCTACACAATAGCTGCGCATGGTCGTGACAGCCCGTCACTCTATCTCCGCTCACATGACACGCCTCCTGGCGCTCAGCTGTTTTCGGAAATACTCGGTACAGCGTATGTATCTTTTATAAATATGATAAAACTAAAGACTTTTCGGAGGTAAGAAGGATGCACTACTACTCTATAGTTACTGTAAGATTAACATGAGATTGGCAGAATCTGTGTGTGATACAACTCCTTTAAGGTTGAACCACTGTAGTCACGTGGACTATTTTAACGATGTCTTTAGTACCTTTCTTGGCCTTAAAAGTGGTAATAACTTAACAGTTTTTTGGAGGTCAGAAAGCTCTTGGATTTCATCAAAAATATCTTAATTTGTGTTCTGAAGATGAATGAAGGTCTTATGGGTTTGGAATGACATGAGGGTGAGTAATTAATGACAGACATTTAATTTTTGGGTAAACTAACCCTTTAACTGCTGTGCCAAGTTGAAAGTTGGTTAGGAGAACTGTGCAAAGTTTTTTGAAAAAATGGCCTAAACATTGAGAAATGTGT
Source organism: Elopichthys bambusa (assembly GCA_037101425.1). Lineage (NCBI taxonomy): Eukaryota > Metazoa > Chordata > Actinopteri > Cypriniformes > Xenocyprididae > Elopichthys > Elopichthys bambusa. The sequence continues at coordinate 21,488,155 of CM074442.1, forward strand.
CTTAGCGATCGTAAAAAAACTATAATAACAGGGTCTTTTTGCTTAAAAATATTTTGAACACCAAAGAGCTATGAATAATTTAGGTTAACATGGTTTAAAAAGTAGCCATTTGCCTGTTTTGCAATGGGGTTTCAACAAAGGCCATTTCATCATGTGTCAGGATATGCAGTTATTGTGCTCATAACTAAATAAATGGCACATTCATCTAAAGTCATTAAAGTAATATTCCAGGTTGCGGTGAAGGACTTAGAGTCAAAGTGAATGGGGCCAATTTTAGAGGATTTTAAAACAGAAAATAATTTTATAAAAGCACTTTCAGTGTTTCTTCTGTTAAAACGTGTACAATTTGAACTGTAGAGCTGTTTAAATCACCATTTATACAGTCATTTTAGGTTTAATGGCATTGTCATGGCAAAACAAGTTGTAAATTATATATAACTTTACACAGAAAAGGTCAGTAAGTGATTTTTTGGCACATTAAAATCACGTTAATGCCCATTGTTTACATGTATATCTTGTGGATATTTTAATAGTAGTTTATTTTAATGTTTATGGATTGGAGAAAATGCACTTAAAACTACAGGTTCCAAAAGGGGGTTTTCATAGCAATGCATTAGAAGAAACATTTTTGGTTCCCCAAAGAACCTTACAGTGAACAGTTCTTAAAATAACAACCTTTGTTAAAGGAACCTTTGTTTTTAAGAGTTTTTGTTCTGAATGTTCCTTTCAGTAACACAACTGTTTACCTTTACATAACAACGTCAAGGCAGGATTCAGTAACAAGTCCACCTTGATGAGTGTCGGTGTGCAGAGGTTAGCTGATCATATCAGGAGTCATACAAAAGCCTTTATTTAAAAGTCTTAAAGGGATAGTTTCTTCCTAAAATGAAAATTAAGCCATAATTCACTCACCCTGGTGTTGTTCTAATGCTGCATGCCCCTCTTTCTTTAATGGGCCACAAAAGGAGAGCTTTCAAAAAAAATGTCCTGCTCATGCTCTTACTGTTACAGTGTCAAGGTGTGTAGACACACGCACGAAGAGGGAAGTAATATCCAGAGTCAAACTTTACTAGAGAATCCAAAAGAGCATACAGGAACACAGGAGAAACACACACTAACATCCAAAGTAAGCGATACCCGACAACATGATCAACAGAAACTTAAATACACAGATGATAGAACTCAAACGAGGAACAGCTGAGATGAATGTGATTAGTGTCCATGGTGACAGATTGTGGCGGGAAACTAGAACAAAGGAACATGTGACAGATGAAAACACAAACAGAAAGTCCATGTGACTGTAACATTATGCCCCCTCCCGGAAAGGCGCGTCCTCGCGCCGTAGAGAGAGGGGAAGAGGAGGATAAGATGCTGAAGATGATGTAGGAGGCGGTTCAGGAGGCGGACGGCTAACCGGGAGGAGACGGAGAAACGGAGTCCAGGGTGGTGCAGGAGGTGGTGAAGTGCGGGAGGTGGCCTTGAACAGGGGCTGCAGATTGTTGTGCCAGGCACCAGCCAGGGTAGTGCCCCACGGCGGCGTTGATGGAGGGAGGAGCCATGGGAGAGAGTTGCTGACGACCACCACGGGGAGGACCGAAGTCAACAACGGCGAGGATGGAGCCCACTGCGTAGTTGACGAGCTGAGGAGGTGGAGAGATGGTGACGATCCAAGCGGCTGCGACGGAGCCGCAGTGACGACCTCCTGAGATCGTGGAGGGGATCCGGAGGTCTGAAGACGCGCAGGAGCGACCGAGGGCGGAGACGAAGCCTGAGGTAGGGCGGAGCAAGCCGTAGTGGAAGGGGTGGAGGGCCAGAGAGCAGCGAATGGTCCGTAGGTCCGCACCGAAGGCGAAGCGATGTCTGACCCAGGTGGAGCCGACGTGCCGAGGGAGTCCGGCGTGGTCGGAAGGCCGATGGTCAACTCAGAGGTCGAGGGTGGAAGGAGCGCAGGCGCAGGAGTCAGAGTGATGGGAGGAGGCAGCTCGAGATCATCCGAAGCTGGAAGCAGAGCTTCGGGCTCCTCGTGCCCAGGAAGAGGCGGATCCCGGCAGGCCCAAGATGGTGCCACGCTACTGAGAGGAGGTGGTATCGAGGCACTGGAGGGAGACGGAGATGACTGGGTGGCACAGATGGCTGTAGACTGGGAAACAGGCTGAAGTTCCATGAAAACATCTAAGATAAGTGGAGAGTCACTGGAATGTTGGTGAGAAGGTGGGAGAGGAACGCTGGACGGGACCAGCGGGGAGACAGGCAGTTCAGGGCTGGACGGAACCAGCGGGGAGACAGGCAGTTCAGGGCTGGACGGAACCAGCGGGGAGACAGGCAGTTCAGGGCTGGACGGAACCAGCGGGGAGACAGGCAGTTCAGGGCTAGACAGAATTCCTCTCCACACCTTAAGTCCAGCAGTGTCTCAGTAAACTCACTCCCAGTAGCAGGGGGGTGGGCGGGGCTCATTTCCAGACCCTCGAGGTCCACCAACACTCCCTCGGCGATGGAAGACTCGGCCGGCTCACACACCTGGTCAGGTACACGCTGCTCGGGCTCCGTGGCGATGTGACCCCCGATCGCTCTTGTGGGCGTGGGCGGCTCAATCGCGGCAGTCTCCGTCATACTACCTGCGGTGGGCTCAGGTCGAATATCCTCGCCGTCTGGGTGGTTCTGGCTGGGCACTGGCTGGGAAGTGGGACTGGCGTCGTTGTCGTCGTATCCTACGGTCATAGGTGATCCACATGACGCCAGCACCCACTCCACGTAGGACATGAAGCTCCCTCAAAGACCCTCCCCGGACAGCTGTGCACGTGTGGTGGAATTGAGTCCAAAGTGCAAGAACGTGCACAGGCAGTAGTACGGGAAGGTGGTCTGATGTGCGAGATCCAAAAACAGCTCTAAATGTCTCTCGAGGGAGCTTTCTCCCTGCTCAAGGCACATGAGTTTCACATCTGGGAACATGGTGCAAGCAGGAGTGAAGAAACGGAAAAAAAAAAAAAAAGACTGAACACGAAAACCAAAAAGAAAATGCTAAGTAAAACACGTCGCTTAAAGTTTTAGGTCGGGTATTCGGTTACAGTGTCAAGGTGTGTAGACACACGCACGAAGAGGGAAGTAATATCCAGAGTCAAACTTTACTAGAGAATCCAAAGGAGCATACAGGAACACAGGAGGAGCATACAGGAACACAGGAGGAGCATACAGGAACACAGGAGGAGCATACAGGAACACAGGAGGAGCATACAGGAACACAGGAGGAGCATACAGGAACACAGGAGGAGCATACAGGAACACAGGAGGAGCATACAGGAACACAGGAGGAGCATACAGGAACACAGGAGGAGCATACAGGAACACAGGAGGAGCATACAGGAACACAGGAGGAGCATACAGGAACACAGGAGAAACACACACTAACATCCAACATAAGCGATACCCGACAACATGATCAACAGAAACAGGAACTTAAATACACAGATGATAGAACTCAAACGAGGAACAGCTGAGATGAATGTGATTAGTGTCCATGGTGACAGATTGTGGCGGGAAACTAGAACAAAGGAACATGTGACAGATGAAAACACAAACAGAAAGTCCATGTGACTGTAACACTTACGTATAATGGCAGTGAATAGCGACCAGCATCAAGCTTTTTAAAAAAGATGCAAAAAGTAAAGGTACAGCAGCAAACAACTTAAAGCTGCCAGCTTGTTTCAGGGTCAAAGAGAAGCTGGAAAACAGTACTGCAAAACTAAATTACGGCTGTTTATGGTGGAAGAAACCTCGCTTATGTGGTCTTTGGGGGAATTTTTTTTTTCTCCAAATTTCCAAATTTCATTACATTTACGAACCAGAAAGTTTTATTTTCCTTATTTTACCGATGTGAACATTTAAAAGTTCTGCCTTCCAGTTTAATGGTCTTATTTACAGCATTAATAACTCTACCCAAACCTCATACCTGTCAGGTAAAAGTGATTCAGTGCTGGTCTCTACAAGTTTTCAGGCAGCTTGTAACCTAGCAGATGATTGCTCTCACCTATTGCCCTGTTCACAGGAGGCCTTTAATCGCTTCCAGGCTGATTACTCGTCCCCTGAGACCACCGGCAACATCTACTTCTGAGAGCCCCTGGCATCATCAGTTCTCATCCAAGAGCTTTTACCAACAAACTAGCATGAAATACGAGCACCTGATAACCTCTAAGCCTTTGAAAAAAGATGAGATACCTGTAGAAAATTGAGGAGGAACAGCACAGGACCTTAAAGTGCAGTTCAATAACTTGTGAAGTTCATGCTCTTTATGGAGCCATAAACAAAAACTGGGGTAAAACAGAGCAGAGTGGCTTTCTAGGGCAAATTACATAAAAATGCTCACACAAATTGGCTGTGAATTATTAGTAATAACTTGTATTGGTATAGAACCTGTCCATACAAATCAAACTACTGACAGATTTAATATGGAAATAGATCATACAACGCTAATAACGCCGTCTTTGGAGAAAGACCCGGCATACACGCACACAGATGGGTGACACGATCGTTGCATGGGAAATTTGTGATGGGAACAGATTCGCATGACTAGTAATGAGGACTTGTGGAAAATGGTGACATTCTACCTAAAGGCATTTAACGGCCTGAATGTCTGTCTTCCACCGGGCTGTAATGAGCCCAACATCCGTAAAGCTCAATTTGTAATGGTGCAAATTCTCTATTAGCCTGTCTGCCATTCAGACAACCTGGTAACCTTCACAATGTGTTATGAGGAATTTGGAGATGGAACAAGGTTATTAGCAGATGATATCTAATGCTGACTTTTCTGGGTGACAACATGTAAATTGCAGAGTACAGCTGTATGTGGCAGATAAATGAGTCAGTTCTGGCCAATGTTTAAAAAGGATATTAGTGGTAAACCAACTTTAATGGTGTTTTTTTGCCTATGATTTGTTTATGTTGAGGAAAATAAAACCTTTAATTAGGCTACTGATATGACCATAATCGTATATGGATGGTATTTCAGTATGGCCCTGACTGGAGTCTTAGTCTCATGTAAATGTGCAACATTTTTTCAATAGTGCTTTTCATTTTTGTATGTGTAAAACGATTTTAATAAGGTACAAATGTGCACCTTTAAACTAGCCTTGAGAGTTTACTTTAAAATATGAAATCTAATGTTTAGGTTGGACACCTAATTAAACTATTTTTTTTAATTTATTTTAACTTATTTAATTTCTCATTTCTGATATCATTCAGCAAATAGTCTACATTAAATAACTCTGCAAATGTGTGGTAGCTCACTTTTTTGTGTCAAAAGAAATTTACCATCAGAAATAAAATATTAAGGTCTCGAGTAATACAATTTGGTCAAGTGGGGTTTGTTGAGATTTCATCTTTTAATTGGAAAAATTGTAATTCAGCTTTCTTTTTAATTTAAGACATGGGTTTAAGACCTTTCTGTTTTATATATCTCACCTGCAATGAATATGACTCTCTGTGGTAATGTTAGATTATGATACAGTGTAGTCCACAGGTCCAAGACCACATAGAAAATCATCTTTTTTTCATTTAAACATTTAAACTTCATAACACTTTTTATCTCGCAATTGCGAGTTATAAAGTCAGAATTCTGAGACATAAACTCGCAATTGCGAGATAAAAAGTCGCAATTACTGTTTTTATTTTTTCATTTTGTGGCGGAAACGGGCTTCCATAGATATCAGCAGAGCCTAATGACCGATGGCATTTGGTGACTTGTGTTTGGATGATTAAGTTTTCTTCATAATCATCAACATTTTCATTTATTTTTTTGTTTGTGACTACACTGTATGCGATTGTGCAGTTGGATTTGCTGCCTAATTGGTTGAAATTTTAATAATATCTCTTCCTTAAGCACAGGGGGCCCGCATTAAATCAGTTTCTCAAAGAACAGCCACAATGGTTTGATATTTGGTTTTATAATGCACTGACATTCATACATTTTTAAGTGTAGCTGAAGTGTCCAAATACTTTTTTGGATCACTGTAGATGTGGCTGCCTCAGACAGTCTCCCGGGGAGTATATTTAACTTTACATTCAGCTGCAAATTGACAAAGATTCAGGATGCAGCCTGTCTATAAATCTGAGAAAATCTAATGAAATAAACTTGGCCATCACTTGTTCTGATGCCTCCATGTCTATGTTGAAAAATTAAAGAGCGCTCAAGTGAAAAGCAGTAGAAGAATTGACCATAACTATATTTCCAAAGCTCCTTTTCCTTTTGACAGTGTGCTAGTTCCAGTTTGGAAATGTTTGGGTTTGGGGGGTTGGTATTAGATTCTCACCAAGAAAAGTTCTTGACTCTCAGGTCAGTGGAAATGTTTTAAGAGCGATTCACAGTCCTGGCAACAGCATATCAGTGGAAATGTAGTGGTTTGACTGTTCTCTACTGTTCAGAGGTATCTGACTTATGAAGAAGAAAAGGGATGCTGGAAACGCTGGAGGTGTATCAATGCTTACTGTTTCCCAAAGGAAAGAGAAAAACACCTCAATCTTGCAGTGTTACATGCACATGCAAAATCTGCTTATTAATTGCCGTAAAGTTCTGTAGCCTGAAATATGTAAGATCACCTCAATGGAGAATGTTAAACCAGTGTGTGGGTGAGCTGAGTGAAAAATACAAAAACATCCACTATGGCTCTGTGTAAAGGTGCAACTCAAGAAATATGAACCATTAGAGTTTGGTGAACATTTTGATTGCAGATATTGTTGCCTGTTATCCAGTTGGCTCTTACTCTAGTCCAGTTTTCAACAGCAAAATAAATCACATGCGATGTACCTAATTTGTAATTTGCTTCGAATAAATGTGTCTGTTGATTTAATAAATGTAAAAGCCTTGAGCAAAATACTAAATTATGTAATTGACTCCCTTTAAATTCAAGAGTTTAAATTTGAAATGAATTTAATTTTAATTGAACTGGCCACACAGCACACACGCAGTTAAATTACATGGAGTGCAATCAATCAACCAACCAACCAGCCAGCCAGCCAGCCAGCCAGCCAACAAGCCAGCCAACAAGCCAGCCAACCAAACAACCAGCCAGCCAACCAACCAACCAGCCAACCAACCAACCAGCCAGCCAGCCAGCCAGCCAGCCAGCCAGCCAGCCAACCAACCAACCAGCCAACCCACCAGCCAACCAGCCAGCCAGCCAGCCAGCCAGCCAGCCAGCCAGCCAGCCAACCAACCAACCAGCCAGGGGTGCGTTTCCCGAACAACGATGTAACTCGCTGCTGAACTACTATAGTACAATGCATTGTTGAACAAATCAACTAGCTAGTCACAACTGTTTCCCGAAACCGTATTGTCACAAACCTGTTGTTCAACCACGTTGGTGAATGACGTCACGCAGGTGGTGAGTTTGTGCAACAATAAGAAGCAAATTTCAGAAAAGCTGCTAACAAGTAATAAATAAGGCTGCTGAGTTTCCAAGGGTCCTCCAGTGTGTGTTTGAGTGATACACATTGGTTTTTTAGGGAAGCTTTTTGTGCTAGTAGTATTTTTCTGATTAGCCTTTTAACTTCATTCTTAAAAGAAATGTGAAACAGGATAATTGGGTTTACATTTTTAAATAAAAATTAAACACAGACTGATCCAATTCTAAAAAGTGTAGAGAGATGAGCAGATGTGCACTTTGGGACTCCTTAGACATGGTTCTGTGATGTCTTCCATGAACAGCTCTCTTATTATCATCCCTCACACATCCCATCATTCCTCATGTGGGGATGAATAATAGTTTTCCAACCCCTGTGGAGACCGGGACCACCCATCTTTACTGCATTAACTACTGAGGAAGGGATAGATTATGGCAATGCTTTGAAAGGCTCCACTGCTTTTCACCTTGAAATGGGACAAATCATCACTCAAAGGTCACTGCATGATGACTTGTCTTCAATTCAATTAAATACTCATTTAGGACATTCTTCATCCATTGAGTTTAATATTCCATTGTGGACCTCTTAGTTTGTTTGCTGTAGGAATATAAAGTATAGGCCTAAATATTGTTTTAATTTAAACAATAACCAATAATCTTCTGTTTGCTTCTGTTCTATTTAGTTTATAAATACCTGTTATTATAATAGTCTGATAGCCTGTTTTATTCTCATTTTGTTTTATACAGTGCTTGAGGTGGAAAAATAAAAGTGCCGGTACTCCTGATGCTCGGTTCGAAACGCGTTACTGGAGAAGGGAGGGTGCAACGGGCTTCCGTACGTGCAACATGTCGGAGGTGCTGGTATGCAAGGAAAACTGGCAGTGCATTGAAAGTAAAAATAGAAAATACTGCGTAACGGCACATACCGGCCCACTTCGAGCACTGGTTTTATCCCATGATAAATCAAAACCTGTCAATCTGAGCAATCAAACCAAACAAGTGCACTCCAGCTGTAAAACAGTGTCTGATTGGTCTCTACACATTGTCCCTATACCTGAGATCCAGTTTCCATTGGTTGAACTTTCAAATTATGTTGCAAAATACTGCATCAAGATTGTGGCATGGTGGGATCCCAGAAGTTCTACAGCTTTAGCCAAGCAGTATGTCATATCACTCCATGATCTATGCATTGTCTTATGTTGTGTTTGGACTCGTTTAAGACCTCTTGCTCTAAATAAAGATATATAATCTATTATAGTTTACTAATGTTTTTAAAAAAAAACGTGGCGCAAAATGTGTATACATGGCATCATGTGTGTACTGTTTACACATGCTTCGGCGGTGCTTTTCATACAAATACTTGGTATAGTTTGGTCTCTAACTGAAACAAATATGCTATGCAAATATGCTATGCTATATATGCTTCTATTCTGCTTGTTGAGACCTTTCAAAGCAGTTTATTTATTCACACTATAAAAATAGAGCACTTCAAATATGTCAGTAAATTTAAAAGCACTTGTTAAGTTATGGTCGTATTTCTTATATTCACTGTAATTCACAAGCTTTTAAGCTTTAAAACAATGCCTATTGTTGGTTAAGCAAGTGGTTGTTAGGTGATACGTGATAACTTAGTAGGCCTTAGTCATTTAAAAAAAATATAGATTATGGGAATTTATGTAAATTGACTTCCCTAAAAAAATACAGTATCTCACTATCCTTTTAGATTCTGGTTCTTTACAAACTTTGCTTTTAGTATGTTAATTTTTAAGGTCCTGTATGGTTTATTTCCAGAGATATAGAGATCTCAATATAGCTCTGTGTGCAAATTGTTGAATGTGGAAGATTTTGCATATAGCTAATACTTATTCAAACAGGAATGTCTAAAGTACAAATGTTAAAGGATAAGAATAATGTCAGACAATCCTCTATAAAAAAGAAAAAAAGTATCAGTTGTATGCAAAGTGGCCTACATTTGGGACTGAAATTCCCATATCTTTGGGACTGAACCATATATGGTCTTTAAATGAAAAGATCATGTTCCATGAAGATATTTTGTAAATTTCCTACCATAAATATATTAAAAAAAAAATTGTGAGAGGAAAATCATTGCTAAGGACTTCATTTAAACAACTTTAAAGGCGATTTTCTCAATATTTAGATTTTTTTGCATCCTCAAATTCCAGATTTTCAAATAGTTGGCCAAATATTGTCCTATCCTAACAAATACATACCATACATCAATGGAAAGCTTATTTATTCAGCTTTCAGATGATGTATTAATCTTAATTTTTAAAAAACTGACCTTCACAACTGGTTAAGTGGTCCAGGGTCACATATGACCATTCTTTTCTTTTTGACCCTTAGAGTTAAATAAGCCATTTTTGCTTCTGTACTGTTAAGACATATTTATGTAAATTTTGTTATGATTGGCTAACCACTAAAATAAGGGTAGGTTGATTATATAAATGTGCAGCTATGCTTCAAAAAAATGTTTTGAATGGATTGGTGAGGGAAATATTATGTTGTAAACATTAGTATATGTCTGCATATTAAACCCTGAGAAAAGTTCTGTTTTTGTAGGATTCATAATGCAGCAAAACAGAATTGCTTCAAGGATGACCGAATTTGTTAAGAAACAGAATCCAGCATAAAAAGGATCCCTGTGGAAAAGAGGTGAAACGCACGACAGTGACACCTTTTCGCACTCGCATGATGTAAATATCACATTTCACATCATATCATTTCTTGAAATTGACCATGTTTTACTCCATTATGAGAGCTCAGACTGTCAGAGATGCAGCACTACAACATGATGGAGATGTCATGCTATAATAAACTGCCAACATGTCAAATCACAAGCAGAAACAAAACCAGCAACAAATGCACAACAGAAATCGATGTAGCCCGCTGTAAACCAACATCAATATAACAGGACAGGTTTATTCATTTACCCACTAAAATCCACATCTAGATGATTGACAGTTAAAGAACAGCTTGTAGTCTGGGAGTTTCGGCAGTCGTGTCTTTTCCCTGCTGCCCGACCAATTGCGTGCGCGATGAAGATTGTAGCCTTTACAAAGAGCCTAGCCTGTGGGTGACTTTTCAAGAGTCTGTGTGCTTGTGTTTAGGGGCCACTGACTGTGCCCTCAGCTGGTCCCTCTGTGCTGCTCTTACAGGCCAGCGATCAGCATTTCAGACAGCTCCTCTACTCACACAAGCACAAGACAAACCGCTCACTGTGTCATCTGAGACAGCAGGGCGTTTCAGACACATAAATTAAGGGCGGGTGGACTTGCAGGCGCTTGTTTGTGTGCGAGAGAGATTGAGAGGACAAGATCAATGTGTGTGATGTTTTTTTTTTATTCCAAGCTGAATCATAAATGGTCTACATGGCAGTTTCTTTCTTGCATTTAATCAGTGCCAAATAGCCCTTTTGACGTGGGCAGGTAAGCAACCATCTAGCACCAACCCAGAATGCTCAAGAAACCATCCCGTTATTGCAGCTTTGTTACCCTAGGTGAAGGAAGCCTTGCGTTATGAGTGTTAAAGTGTCTTATCAAGCTGTTTTATTTTAAAAGAGCACAGAGATGCTTGTTATTCATAATATGTTGCATTTATTTTGCACACGCAGTCATACTTCAGTAATATCTGTCTGTTAGGTCTATAAGCTGTTGTGAAGTGTGATATTGCAGTCAGCATTCACTGTAAATGAGAAAGCAATCACCACTCAGCCAGTTGCTATAATTACCAAGCTTTTCTATCCTGAGAATCACTTCAGCGCATAAATATGATAACTCTGAGCTGAAGTGTGCATACCTTTTCATGAGAGACGTGAACAACTCTCACGCACATAATTCAAAGATGAGAGCATCTCCATTTCTCCACCACAGCAGCATGGGAGAAAATTAGGTGCAGGACTTTGTAGCACCTAATCATGTTAGCTGATATAATCCCGGACTTGTATTATGCAATTCAGGTCTGCAATATTTTCACGTTGTTTTTCATTTTCAGATTCATGCTTGCATGAAAACGTTGAGAGAGACATGTTCTTCATTATGAAGAATGCTGCTTTGTGAAAGTCAATTACCAGAGAAGATGTAGGTGCCACTTAACCATGTTCAGCCTTTATTAAATTGCTCTTTTCATGAACATAAGTGAAAATGCAACACTAGAAGCCTTCTGACTGGATATCATTCCAAATCATTCCCAAGCATTTTCAATAAACAACCAATTTTTTCAATACAACATTTCATAGTGACCATGGCTTTCAAGCGCTAAAAAGACATTATATTCCTGTTGAAGATGCCCATTTCCTAGATTATATTCAGATTCACAAGCTCTTGATTCAGATTCGTGTGGGTATTCTGTCTCAGCTATATATAGTACTAGTACTGTGTAAAATATATTGTAAATTTGTAAGCTGCTATTTTGAACCAATAATCAGAACAAAAAAAGCAGTTGAAGGATGATGTGCATAATTTTTTTTGACTCTAATATAATAATCTGACTCAGTTAAAATTGTTGTTATTTTTTAACCTTTTATTCTTTAAAGGTAAAAGACTTTCTTAGAGCTGATAGGAAAATGTAGAATTTAACTTGAACGCTTATATAATGGAAGTTACGATCACTTTAGCTTTTAACATTATCAGTGGTTAAAGGAAAGATTCTCAAATCCTTTAAAGCAGGAAAAGTTATTAAGTTACATGTTTAAATATACAGACAATAGAATGTAGTGTTGTAGTCAAGACCACCTAAACCGAGACCAAGTTGAGACCAAGACCAGTGTGTGTCGAGACCAAGACCAGACTAGCACTCCTCAAATTCATCCACGTTTTTCTGCCTGAGAAATTTCTTATTTTTAATTAACACTTACAATTAGAATAATAAGAGAGAGCTGTTACCAATCAATTGAAACAACAAAATTCATCTTTGCACTGCAGAGGTGGAACAGAAGTTGAATTTGAAGTACAATTAGAAATGCATAAATAATGCTGAGATGAATGTTTTCAAAGTAAAATTTTGTGAACATTTATAAAAAAATCAATATCACATTTGCAATTGTGCTCATGTTTGTGAAAACAGCCCTCTTTCTTGTAATACTGCTAAATTAGATCATGTTATAATATAACATGACTTTTTTGCAATCATATCTTGAATTTTGTGGGCATTTGTATTCATTTTGATGACATCTTTGACACAATCCCTTCTAACCCGGCACAACAGTATCAAATTAAATGAAATTAGAAATAAGTTATTGATTCAATTTGAAGCAGGAAGTTTTACATCTAATCAAATTAACGATGTTAACAAAGAAATCAATGCAGTGGCAATTTAGCAGTATCCCCGCAGTTGTGGTCTTGAGTCCTTTTAGTCTAAGACCAAGACAAGACCGAGACCAAATGCGGCCAAGACCAAGACAAGAACAAGACTTTCAAAAAATGGTCTTAAAACCGGTTTCAAGACCAAGACCGGTCTCGAATACTACAACACTAGTAGAATGGAACGACATTTTCTGTATAGAAAAACTTAGCTGTAACAAATAATGCACTGTTGTGCAGAACAGAAGAGGCCTCAAAAGCCTTTTTTGTAGTATGAGATTATGCACTGGTCTGTGGGAGTGGCAGGGTTAAAGCCTTTCTTCCAGATCAACAGTTACCTTTCGTTCTTATTCCCTGAGCAAAGCACTGTGTGGCAATCCAATGTTGGAGAAAGGAGCCCAGGAACAAAGAAGTAGGTCCCAGCTAGAAAAAGCCATCAATTATTAGTACTTCCACCTGTTCACAATCCAAACATGGATCCACTCAAAGCTCTAGCCAATAATGGCCCAATGAAGGTCACTATAATCTGGGAACTTTGCTTCACTCAAGGTTGAATGGTCCTGCATGCAGATACCCCCAGGTCAAGGTGCGGAAGCACAGGGAGGCCTAGAATGCTGAACCGGCTGAAGAGAGTTCTGTCTTCCTCCTTCAGTGTGGCCTAGTGTTCAAGCAGGCAGGGGGAACATGGCTGTCACGGATACCCCAGACCAGGAAGAACCTAAGTTCCATTTTATATTCCTTTTGGCCATCCTGTGTCCTTGGTCAAATAAAAGATAATTTCTGTTAACCCTGCTCCTGCCTCTCTTATGGTTATATTTTGTGGCAGCTTAAACCTCTCCTTGCATTGGGGACGTGTCACAGTTGTTAAACATGAATGGAATGCCAACACCAAAACCAACTGAAAGATAAACCAACATAAAGATATGGCAAATGGGTTGTGATCAATGCATGTTTAAGCAATAGTACCTAGATTGTACATTTGGATACTTTAATATCTCGATTAAGTTCACCACCTTTCAGTTCAGTTTATAAGCTGTCAGATGAGGCCAAACATACATAAATAGATAAATAGTATGTAATGGAAAGCACATGTGCTCTGTGAAGCAAATGGTACAGATGTGTCATTGTGGTGTAAACGACTTCATTCACATGTAGGCCTATACTTTTAAAGCGATTTCTGAAGTACCAGGGCAGTAAAGAGTTCTACCCATATTCGCTCAGCCCTACAAACTACATTTTCAATCACTGCAAATAATGATAACTTGATGCTGATTCAGTATCCACTCTGACTGATTCAGTAAGTATATTCAATGAAGGATTCATCAGCCTGATTCAAATGGGAAGTCCTGAGTCATTTGCAATGATTCATTAAAGTACTGGTGCAAAAGAGTATTTTGTTTCGTTAATGAGAGTACATATGAGTGTACTTTGCTTCTGAATCACTAAACAGGACTGATTCTTAAGAGTCATTTGTTTCTGACTCCAAATCCTCTGGTTGCTTTGTATGATTTTGATTCAGTAAACAGAATTAATGCATAAGAGTCTTTTTTTAAAAAATCAGACTACATTTGTTGGACTTCATGTTTTTGATCCACGAAACAACCAGTTGATAGGGGTCATTTGTTTGTGATTTTTTTTTTTTTTTTTTTGACAATCATGATCAAAACATTGGAAAATAGCGCTGTGACATTCAGCAGATGAGTTTGGAACAATACTAATAATGATTATTTAATTATTTGTTTGAACTATCCTTTCAGGAGTTTGTTGGTTTAGAGGGGATGAGGGGTTTGTCTTTGTGTCTGTAAGTGATAGAGAGGGATGATTGAGTGAGAAGCTCTCAGTAGACAGACTCACACAGGCAGGTCATTTCTCCCTTCTCTTATATCGCTTAATATAATTAATTCACATCACTTGCTAAGTATAGGGACATTATGCAAAAAAAAAACAAAAAAACTGCCGGTTTCAGGTAAGCAAGACCTTGGCTTGATTGTACCAATTATTCTGCCACATGCTTTGCGTGACCTCTGCTGATATCCTCATTAATCAGTGAACAGCCAAAGAACTTCCTGTTTCTCCTGACCCAATGGAATGGTAGTTTGAGTCAGGCAAGTTTGACTCACGAGTCTACTCGAGACTCAAAACACACGTTTGTGTAATTGTTTCGAAGTGTGGTTTAACAAGCACTAAGACACTTCGGTATTGAGCATGAGATGATGGCTGTAGAGAAGTCAGAACTTGTAAATGCCTGTTTTGTGTTTATGAAGAAGCAATATATTTTAAATAGGTGTTTATGACCTGCATATAAATCTTTTAGAGGGGACTATATGACTGTGAGATTTATTGGCAATAACAGTTTTTGATAGTGTTCTCTCACCAGAGAATCATTTTACGGGTCATTATACAAAATGGTGCCATTTTTTTGTTACATACACGTGTAAAAAAAAAAAAAAAAAAAAAAAAAAACCTTTAATAATGAATAGCTAATACTAATGTTAACCTTTATTGTGGGTATTTTTGAAACCAACAATCATTAACTAGATTTTTTAAAATATTTTTTTCTTTTGTTGTGAGGATGACTTACCAAAAATCATTCTCCAAAAAAAGTTTTTATGGCACATTAACACACAACTGATAACTGAAAAATAGATGTGCAGCATTTAAATGATCAGCATTAAATTCTTCTTCAAAAAGTGTCAAATGAGTAGTTTTTAATCCCAATGCATAACATATTAATTTCACTTGGTGCAGTATAATGTATTAACACGTTATTTGTCTGATAGTATGTTTAAATCTTACAACAATTTACTTCAAAATCAGCTAATCAAACTAGAAAAGTTACCTGTTTCACAATGACCATTTGATTATTATGATTTTAATGTTAATAAATAATCAGGTTGTACATAATATTCCTTCACCATCATGCACAATTTTGGCTCCTTAATGGCAAATTAAAAAAAAAAAAAAAAAAAATTAAATATAAAATCATAAGCATTTTGCAAATAAAAATTAACCAATCCAAATTCAACTTCTTTTTTTTTTTTTTTTTTTTTTTGGTAGTTGGAAAGTTGATCTGTCAGCTTCATAAAAAAGCCCTCTCTAAAAAGAGAATATTTTCAAAATAACGCCAACCAATCTGAATGAGCGGAAGAACAGGAAACTGAAAGAATTTAGTAGAAACTTTATGGGAATGTGTGTGGGAAAATGTGTGAAATCATTATCCAAGCAAAAAGTCATTTGCACTCCCTGCTCTGTCACTGGAGACAGGCGATTCAGGTAAGGTCAATTGAACGCAGCCGTAATTGCTGGATAATGGTACATCTGCCTTCTGTTTGGATATTATACATTGACAAATAAAAGCTAGCTCACAGAGGTAAAAGCAGAAAAGCAAATATTATAGAAGCAACAAATGTCCCTATGCAAGTTTATGTGTCTTGTACATATATAGCTTGCCAGTATTTTTCAAAGACTCCTTATTTCAGTTACTGTGGTGTCTGTGTTCCCAGAGATCAGAGTGAAGGAGCTGTGAAACTCATCAGCATGCTGCTACATGGAGCCACAGGGTCAGAGCTCTCATGAACATCATTAAAGAAATACACTGCCACCACAAGATGATTGAACAGTGTCACAGTGATTCATTTAACCCTTGACTCTTAGACACATCCAGCAGTGTAGTGCTTGCATCCACATCCACAATAGACAACTTTAGGCCAGGGTTTCACCAGCCCTTCTGTAAATTTCATAACAGGGCTCCATACAAAACCTGAGGAAGGGAGCTAAATGACTTTTTCAGGTGACAAATTACAGAAATTACTTTAGCTTTTGACAAATGTCATTGCTATGTACTTTAATGACGTCAATTTAAGTTCTATACACTAGGGTGGTTCCCTTTCGAGGGAACTTCTACACTGCATCACATGCTATGGGGACCCTCACGGAACCCAGTGTCTGAGGCACATGTACAAACATACCATTCAATGGCTGATGGAATGCAATGATGCTGCAAGGTGTGCCCTGGCGTATAAGAAGGGCGTCTGAGAACATGTCATGAGCGTCTGAGAACAGCTTCTTTGTCTTCAGGAAGCCACTTGTTTGTGTGCTGTGTGTAGAGCAGTTTGTTTAAAAAAAGGGGTAGAAGGTAAGCAGAATATAGCAAGCATACAGTTCAAACACTGTGTTCCTCCATGCCCTCGTTTTTTTTTAAAGCCTGGCGATGGTCACAAGCTGTGTGTTATCTGTCTGGGAGCAGAGCATGCAGCCTTGGGTTTGCTGAGGCAGTGTGCAGGCTGTGATTGTGGGAATCTCAGATGGAGCTGGTAGAGGAGCTTGACGGATCTCACCTCACCTCTCCCATTGTCCTTATGCCAGAAGCGGAAGCCCTCTCAACAGCTTCTTCCACAGAATACAAGGAATCATTGCTCGCCTATGATTCTGATTAATTAGACAAGTATCAGTAGAGACGGATACTGTATATCTAATAGAGGTGTTTCCTTCTCCATGCAGCATAATGCTGAATACAATGAGCTAGTGGAGCTTGTGCCACAGCATGACTAAGCTTGAACTGGTCCAGCTCGTAACTTGAGACTGCAGAAGCTTGTTTAGATGAACGATATCTGTTGAGTCATAAATGCGCATCTCCAGCATCTTCCTTTTCTCCCAGACCTGGACACTGAGGTGTCAGGTGCGTGGAAACATCCATACTCTCCTTTTAGGTGGATACCTGGGGTGGAAAGTAATTTAATGAATTACCTTTCCCTGGGGACATCCTCATCTCTGAAGTCTTCCGTTTTGCCCTCTAAACCATGTCAGACGACATCAAGGTTGGTGGGCGAAGCGTATGCAGCACGTGGGCAAACTTGTGGAGTTTTGCACAATATGGCAGTACTACAAGCCTACCAGATGGATCTGATGAAAGACCTGGATCAAGGGGAGGGCTTATCCCCTTAGCCTGTCACTAAACTGCATATAGCCACAGATCTAGCCATCCTTGCCACCAAGCAGGTGGGCCAATCTATTGGCCAGTCCATGGTTGCCGAAATAAATAAATAAACAAACAAACAAATAAATAAATAAAAGGAGAGAGTCATTGAGCGGGGCCGTGGCCTAAGCCCTTGCCCCCTTTATCATTCTTTTTCTTCTTCTTCCTTTATTCCAGTCTTCCCGTCCCACTTTGAGGAGGGTGTTGGGGTACAAGAGGTTTTTAGAGGGAAATAAAATTAGGGAATGGCTGGCATCAGGTTGAGCCTGGCAATTGTGGCTATTTTCTAGGATGGGAGCGGTCTAAACCGAGGTTGGGCCCACTCCTTACCCTGAAAATTAAGATGAGCTTGCTTTACTATAGCCTGAGAAGCCTGCCTAAAAAATATTTTAGAAGTAGAGCTGGACAGTTGTTTGAGATGACTGAATACAGTCATTATACTCTCTTCTCTTTCACCTCCTCCAGGATGTTAAGTGAGGTTATGCTCCTTCTCATTGCCCATATTGTTAGATGTGGTCATGGGCTTAGCTGACGATTTGTCTATTTACTGGAAGCTCTGCTCTTAGGGGGTCTAGACTCTCCTGGAGCATGGCTCAGACTAGTTTAGATTCGTTTTTTGAGCATAGAAGCTTAAGGACCTTTCTAACACTGTTATTAAAGCAGTGTGTTGGAAGGCTACTAGTCACCTCCACTATTCCTGGAGGGCCACTGTCCTGCAGAGTTTAGCTCCAACTTGCCTCAACACACCTGTCTGGAAGTTTCTAGTATGCCTAATTAGCTGTTTCAGGTGTGTTTAATTGGGCATGGAGCTAAACTTTACAGGACAGTGGCCCTCCAGGAGCAGGTTTGGACACCCCTGCTTTAATGGCTCAGGGCTGAGGACTTAGGTTGCTTAGGTTGTTAGTTTGAGAATTACAAGCAGACATTAATCAGCCTGGCATAGTTCGTATGGTTGTCCCCATAGTGTCAGCAGCTGATGCAGCATAGAAATTCCCTTAAAATGGAACGTCTAATGTTATATATGTAACCACAGTTCCCTGAGAAGGGAACAAGACGCTACATCACCCTGCCATGTATCGGTGATGCCTGCGTGTCTTCCTTTAGACAATTTGAATCTGATGACGTGTTCTCAGACACCCTACTTATATGCTGGGGCGCACATTGTGACGTCTTTGCACTGCGTCGGACATTGAATGGTGTGTTTGTACACATGCCTCAGACACTAGGTTCCCTGAGGGTGCATTCCCATAGCATCAGCAGCGCCTCGTTCCCTTCTCAGGAAACCGGGGTTACATATGTAACCCTAGACATTTTTCTAGCTGTATTTATGATACATTTTATTGATATGATGAATTTACTCTGATCCTGATCCTAATTTATTCCCGTGATGGCAAAGCATCATTCTAATATGCTGATTTGGTGCTCAGGAAGTATTTTTTATTATCAGTGTTAAAAACAGTTACTGTTTTGCTGTGTTTTTGTGGAAAGAAACCATGATACATTTTTTCTGAATTCTTTGATCACCAGAACTGTGTTGTAACAAATGACTTTACTGACACTTTTGATCAGTTTAATGCATCTTGGTTGAATAAAAAAAATACGGATTGCAAACTTTATAATAATAATAATAATAATAATAATAATATATATTAAGTATATGTAAAATATTCAGTAATTTAAGTATCTAAATTAATTGACTTAACAGTTGACTTGGAAATGTGACTTTTTATTTATTTTATTTAAATCGTAAAATTTAGCATCTTACCGTCTCTCATTTGCTCTATACAGTAGATTGCTGATTTTCTATATTGTCACATTTTTTAGAGTACATATTTCCAGAAACCTCCAACATTTTATGAATTATATATGGGGTTATGTTTGTAAGTTTGCAGGTGGCTGGTGAAAAATGCAAGATGTTGGTGTCTTCTGTATACTGTCTGTAGCGTCTCTGCTTCACAAGTCATGTTCTCGCTTTGCCAATTACGCAGATTTAATTAATGACTTTGCAATCACCTGCAATAGCAACAACCTCTGTGTCTTTGAATTGTCCAGTTTTGAGCAATTATACAAATGCTCTTCCAATCTTTTTCTTTTCTTTTGTTCACAAATTCCCCTCTTGCGCACTTATATCTGCACATGACAAAGGTGGCAGGTAATTTTAGTCCTTCTCTTTCAAGATTCTAATTGATTATCTCCCAGTCTGCTGATGAGCAGCATTTGCATTTAACACAAGCAGTTAAGAGCGCAGCACACGGCACTTCAAAAGGCTGTATGTTCTAATGGAGCTAGGCTGCTGGGTAATTAATCACACAGAAGCGTTAAGCACTAATACAACTCTAAAACAGCTAGTAAAGATAAAATACAGGAAGAGGCATTCTGCTCCACAGAATAAAGAATGGGTTGTGACTGCATGTCGAATGAAGCTGACGGTCCAATTTTTTTTTTTTTTTTGCTTTAAAATGATGGATTGCCTCTTGCTAAGCAGCACAGAAGGCGTTACTCTTATGGGGAAGCTGAATATTAAATTCATTAAAACAAATTAATTGTGCACTGAACTTAAAGTCAAGAAAAACTTCTACTTATGCTCATGTGCCTTCACATATAAGGTATATAAAAATGGACAAAATTTTATCCGCTGTTGCAGCACATTTATTAATTCTCATATTTTGCTATATTTGTTTTATTACTATTAGTACTGCTGATTGTTTTCTCATCCTCATTTTTCAGTCGCTGCCTGGAAAACGCCCTGCACTTGGCATTTCTTTCCTTTTTTTTTTTTTTTTTTTTTTTGTCATGCACAGATGCTGAGCCGAAGAATCCGCCTCCCAACAGGCATGAATTGCTTTCATGAGTCTTATCAAATCTGACATACTCAAGAATTGTTTTGACAATAAGTGCATTTCCAGCCCTGTTTCTTCTCTTTCTTCCACAAGCATACTCGTCGAGCATCTTTCTTAAGAAGAAAGCATAATTCTGTCATGTTGTGTATCTGAACATCTAGGCTAAAAGGCTGGTGCCTCCACTTTAGTGTAAGGGGATCTGTGTAAATGCATGGAATGGGAAGTGCAGAAGTGCTTTTGTATAGGACTCACGCAAACCTTTACTGTCACTAGCACACATTTTGCTCTAGATTGACCCCTAATTATGTACCCTAGGTATTTAATATATATATATATATATATATATATATATATACATATATATATATTAGTGCTGTCAAGTGATTACAAATTTTAATCTAATTATTTACACAGCGTGGCGATTCATTAATCTAATTAATCGCAATTTAATTGCACGTCAAATTTGGCTGAGAAATTACCCCCAAAAGATCATTTAACAAAGCATTTAATAGACATTACAAAAAGTAGCTTTAGAAAGAAATAGGCTATTTTATTTGATGCAACATGAGGGTAAGTAAATGATGACGAAATTTTCATTTTTCGTTAAATTATTCCTTTTAATGTGTTTTTAAAATTATTATTATTAATATAGAAATATGTTTACTAAAACTGAATCTAAAGAATCTAAAACTGCCAGGAGGTGTCGGTAAATGTCTTAATGAGTGAGTCACTCAGTCTTTCATTCATTCGATTTGTTCAAAAGGTTCCCGATTCATTCTCTTTATAAATGGCTCTCTTTATAAATGGGCCATTGAATCATTGATTCACCCGATTGATTTACTAAAAACGCAGGTTAACCGTTTTTACTAAACGAAACTGCGTGTTGCTCAGAGACGCACAACCATTCTGCTCTGGCTTTATAGGTAATATTTTCATTGGCAAAACTGAGCAAAAGTAGACAATATTACGTCTACAATATAACACAATATTAACTTCTGATTTATTGAACTGTTGTATAAAATCAATATCACATTTGCACTCATGCTGTTCGGGACAAACGTGTGTGTGTGTGTAAATATCTCTTTCAGAAACCATTAATTTGCATTATATATGTTTTTAAAGTGCCCCTATTATGCTATTTTAAAGCTTCCTAATTTTGTTATGGAGGTCCTACAATAGCTTTACTGTACATGCATGTAAGGTAAAAAAAAAAAAAAAAACACTTTAATTTTGATAATATACACTGCAGCATCACCTTGTTTCTCACAGTGTCTATAACGGTTCACTAAAGGATTCAGCCCCCAAACCCCTCCTTTTCTCTGATTGGTTAGATGGCCCAGTCTATTGTGATTGGTCTACCACTTACAGTGCGTATTGGAAACGAAACGCCCATTACCATATGTGAACTTCAGTTCCGCGGCTTCCTCACCATTTGTAAACAGTGTTAGAAACAATAACGATGGTGTTCATTTTACCTTATCAGTTCGAGTTGTGAGTCCTCAACCTTTGGAAGTGCATGCAAAATTGATTTTTTTTTTATTCTTGACATGTCGACAACATGAACCGAACTACAGTCATCAACAACAGTGTTTGAGGGTGGGTCAAATTAGGCTGGCATTGTGCAAATTTGTTACAAACCTACATAGGTTTGTGCAAGAAGTAAGACTGGAATTACTGACAACTTGTTTCAGGCAGTGAATCGGTTCTTTCATTTGAGAAACAATAACTCCATTTATTGTGCACTTTGATCTTTGAAACTTTGCAGACCTTTTACATTCACAAACACCTGTATTACACACTGCTTGAAAGGTAATATCTGAATAATAGGGGCACTTTAACAGTGTGAATGCCCTCTAAACCTCTCCTGAGTGTTAATCGCTGCCCCGGACTGGAAGTCACCATGTGCAGCAGAGGTTGTCAACTTCTTGGGAGAGATGCAGTTGTTGGAAATTTATAACTGCATGTTATTTATGGTATATTTTTAAAGAGTTTTACAGCCTTAGGTTAGACTTATGTATTAAACATGCAGCGTCTCTTGTGCTGCATATTTAAAATATTATTTGAAATGTAGTCTACACAAAAGTAAACTTAGTGTAAGAGGCAGTTTGCATTTAGATATAACAGTGGAGATGCAAGATGCAAGCTTTCAAATACTGTATATTAATAGCTAGTGTGAGTGCAACTGAATGGAGTAAAACACAGGGTTCTAAAGACATTATTTAAAGCTGCACTCAGAAAAGATTCTGTAACTCACTTCAAATTTTTGAACCACTAAAAGGTTCCAAATGGAACCCATAAGGTTCATAAGAGGCCTAGGGTTTTTTTTATTAATATGAAATACTTACTTTATTATTATTTAATTTTTTAGCTTGCACATCCACTTTATCTATTTTGCCTTAAAAACTTAAACGCTTGCTTTTATGCGCCAATATATAACATTGTTGCAAATTATACTTATTTGTCACTAAAATAATGTTGTCTTGCTGGCTAACATAGAAGATGAGTTTTGGGTAAAATTGCAAAAATGAAATCAGTAATGTTTTGAAACACATGCCATCCTTTTGCACCAAAAGAGTGTTTATGAGCTACATTATAGGCTAAACCTTAATATACAACAATGTTTTGGAGTTAAGCAGTAATGAACCTTTTATTTCTAAGAGTGTACTTCACACATCATATGGCTCTCATTGCTTACAATAGTGAATAGTAATGTGTAGTTATGCTTAAATGTACACTTTTAAACTTTTGTCCCTCTAGTGGTTAAAAAAAACTGCATGCATTTTGCAGAAGAACATTGTTTTGGCTGTGCTTCAGCTCTGCATGACTGTGTGGAGGAATATGGTTATCCTACTGCTCATAAAACATTTACTACTAGGCTTAAGCGATTTAACCATTTTAGATGGAAAGGACCTCAAGCAGACTAGCTAAAGATGTTACTGTAGGTGTACCCATTACAGTTTTTCTCAATCGATTTGACACATTTCTCCAAAGTAATGTAACTGCTCTCAAAACAATTAACACAAGGATCTAAACACTCTTATACCTTAGCCAAACAATTCAACTTTACTGCATTTTTTTCTAGTAATGCATTTATTAAAAGTAAATACTAACATCAAAACTACAGGCATACTGTCTATTGATTTTAGAACAGCTGTGGATGTACAAATACACTAACAAAAATACATGTTTATTGTAATTTTTTTCCAACAGGTTTTGTTATATGGGTCATTTACAAGCATTGACAAAAAAAAGTATAAAAAAAAAAAAAAAATTTCAAAACTGATGAAATGCATATTTTTGATTCATGAACAATGTGTTTAAACAAGTTTCAGTTGTTAAATAACATTTCAAAGTGTTTAAATCAATTTTTTTTTTAAACTTTTTTTGTCAGGTGGTACAACCAAATATTTGTAAATATATATTATAGCTATCACTGTACCACCAGACATGCAAAGTGTACCAATCTACCTATACTTGAAATTAGCAGTTTTTATCAGTATTTGAGAAAGATCTACAAACCTTTTCCTTCTGCCACAATGATCTATTGATTTCCTCTATCAGGCTTAATGTTATTACCATGCCAATTCATATAAAACAGCCATATTTGCAGTTGTGCCACCCTGACATTTGTAAATATACAAAGTTTTCAATTATCTCAACTGCTTGATATTTATAAAATTTCTTTATATGTATATTCAAACATAAAATTATGCCAAAGTATTTTATTTGGAATTTCTTATAAATTCAAAGTACACCACTTTACACCAAATTACCTTACTCACCTGTTGAGTAAGAAAAACGCCATCTCCGCGAGGAGGTTTGAGATTTAGCGAGCTCCATGTCAACCTTTCTCGCTGGTTGTGGCAACTAACCTATGCCACACCTTACACGTGTCAAAGTTGGAGCAATTTTTCTCTATTTACAGATACGACGAGACACGTACGAGCCAGTGATGTATTTACGCAATTTCCCTTGAAAACCATCCCGACAGGTCTAAAATATAAACACTTATAATAGGCTTACTGTAGTGAATCAGGTTAAGACAACAACACATTTTGGAAGAAGGATTGATGATGCATTGATTCATTATTTACATTTTGTTACATATTATACCTTTAGAATTATTTTGTCACATGTTAGATCCTAAATGGGCTATATGGGTTCTTTAGAACTTCCGCAATAATATAAGCCTTCCGGTGTGATGTCATTTGCTGGTGTGTTGAACATCACTAGTGTAATACTTAGTTTATAATCAGAATATAGTCACTTAAATAGTCGGGCATAGCATTGATTTAGTTATTCAAACGTAAAAAAGCATAAAATAAATAAATAAATAAACCTCATTGTTCCTCTTTGGCTAAATTCAATTCAACCATCAATTTTCACACTTTTATGTGATAAAAAGCTTCAAAAATTAAATATTTATTATGCATAAATATTAAGTGTGCTAAAATCATTGATCTTGCGCTGCGCTGCACTGACTGACAGCTGCTGGGATTACAAAGGGATTACAAAGGTGTCATTTATTCACAAGAAAAGTTATTGTTTTTCTTAAGATTTTTTTGATTATTTCATACTTCACATTGACAAAATGTATTTTTAAACCTAGTTATTTTATAATGTTTAATATTTAGTCAAGAAATAAGTGAAAAACGATTAGAGGAAATTACTGATATATGCGCAAATAAATGCTACTTTGCTGCCACCTGCTGGTTAAAGTGGTAATTATTGTCTTTTTTTTATTTTTTAATAATTGTTTTCTATCAAATGTTTAATTTCCTACATTTTTAAACGTTCGGTTTTACAATGGGGACAATCTCAGAAGGATGAACAAGTAATGTTTGTGGTCATCACATTAAAAATAACATTTGAAGTGCTGGGGAAAAAAATGCCTGTGCGTGTCTAATTACAGACATGGCGTTTTTAAAGGTCCCAATAGCTTCGTCTTTATCGCAATCAATAAAACTGGTTTATTAGCAAATTATGTAAATGTGATAACTGCATTACAATATGAATACAACATTAAAAAGTCAACCATTGATGGTTTTGCGTAGATGTACAGCGACTACAGAATGAACAGCTAACAGTTCACCGGAAATGCCCGAGCTGGCTTAAGGACAACCAGGAATTAACCGTGCATATAGCCTATTGTGTAGCTTAATTCTGTTACATGTGTGGGGTCACAAGAATTCCTGAAAGTTCCTGAAACTGGAGACCAAAAGACCAAAGATCCGTGTACTGTTGAAAATGTCACGAAACACAGAATAAAAATAGTGCCCCTTTGCGTAAGGTTATACTGATGGGTCTGAAACATTTGGAAGCTTTTAGTATCTATCATTGCTGTCAATTCATCTCATCCCTGATTAAAATCTCACAGGATAGAGACCATCATTGGAAAAGGAGCCACTCGATTTTCCCCCAAATGACCGTTCCGAGCAGTTAGTGACTGGACTTTGGACTCAGTCAGGGAGACACATCAATAATTCATCTGGCAAAGAAGTGTTTTGCTCTTGTTAGAGAGATTGCCACTGTACTTGCACTGACCTGCTGAACCGGGATGTGGCACATCTCTCAGCGAGAGCTCTGTTTAAGCACATGGTTATCTGTCATGCTTTTAATCTGGGCCCCAGCAGGTACCGTCCTCATCTCCTCCGTCTTTCTCATGCCAACGCAGATGACAATCTGACAAATTTTAAATGAGACGTTCTTTGAAATGAGCACACTCTCGCAGGAGCGAGGTCTATAGCAATCTATTTCGCTCCTCCCATTCTGCCTCTTCTGCGAGCACTACAACTCAATCATTGAGTGATGCACTGCGGGAGTTTAAATTTGAATGGACAGATTCAGGTTGTGTAGAACAGCACTTCAGGGTTAAATGCAACAATTTGTGCAGCACCACGCTGATGCGCTAATGCAGCAGAAATTACTTTAGAGCCTTCGCTTTGTCTGTTATCTTGCAGAGTTACTGTGTTTCTTATCAAATTAAGAAGAAAACAACCTTGATACACTGTTTGAAACTCCCCGGGGGGCTAAACGAACCGCCTCACCTGGACTCTTGGGGGGGACGAAACGCTTTAGGGGTGTGATTCAGTAATTTGTTGGATAGGCCTGATCTGTTGTTTGAGAAAATGAGAACAGAGGGCATTTGTTAGCACAATGAATATCACATTACCCAGTGGACACTGTGTTTATATAATGTTTAAGCATCCATCCATCTATCCATCCATTATATCAAATTATATGATATAAATATATTTTATCAAAATATATTTTGTAATATATAATTTCTTTTTACCTAAAGGTTTAGCAGCATTGATTACAGTTCTGTTTTAGCACCAGAAGTCTTTCTATTCACCTGCAGCTTTGGTCACATTATGATTTAAAAGTGATGTGACAGTTTGTTCAAGCAAAAATTAATTATTCAGGGGGATGATAGCGTACAATGTGAGTCAAATAGAGAAGGTCAACAGGGACCTGAATTTGACTCTGGAAAAATATTAAATAAAAAAAAAAAAAATAAAAAAACACAAACACAAAGAAGGAGTACAAACAAAAGTAGTTGGTAACACTTTATAATAACTGCACGCAATGAATCATTAGTTAACCATTGGTAAATAGTTAATTCATCATTTATAAAGCATTGTCCCTACATTAATAGACATTAGTAAGCAGTTTATAAATACAGCTATAAATGCTTTGTTCTTGATTTATAAGCATATCTATAATGTGTTTAATAATTGTATTTTCATACTTTATTAATGATAAATTTACAAACCAGTTAGAAGTTGTCAGTGGTTCATAAGATCATTTAGAAATGATTAATGAACTATTTAAATGTACATTCATACATCTTATTATTTAGACATATAGTAATAGCATTAATAAATGCTTTATTAACATGTATTCCTACTGTAATTCATGATTAATTCATGTAGTTATAAAACATTTATTAGTTGTCAGTTAACTATTTTCATGAGCTCATCTAAAGTGAGCACTAATTATGCCTCATAAAGTTTTTACAAAGGAGATTTAAAGGCTCAGTTTTCTTCTAAACAGAAAAAGGAAACAAACACAACATAGAGTGATACAGAACATAGAAATATGTATTTCAAGATGCAAAAATGAAACTGTACAACTGTACACTTGATATAAAATGAAAAATAAACCTCTGCAATGTCATAGAAAATAAAAATCCCTGTACACCTCCAGAAAACATAACTGTGCAGTAAAATGAAATGAAGCCTCTGCAATCTGATATAAAAATACATTTCTGTAAAGTGTAAAAAATTACCAGCGCTAACACTGGATTACATGAGTGCCAAAATACAACAAATAAAATTGGACTGAGAGTTTATTTTCTGACCACCTTGCAGTGATTGAGTGGAATGAATGGCTGGCAAAGAAACACTATGATGGTGCATTTGGCAGATTGATTCATAACATTTCAAAAAAATGTACAAGTAGTCATATTCAGTCAATGTAACCAGTGTAAGAGCACTGAGATGGCAAGAATTTATATAAAATGTAAATGTCGTGTGTTGTTTGATCATTTTGTTGGCACTTCTTTGTGACTCACTGTTTTCAATCAGCCATGAAACTGAAACAAGAAAACCTTCTTACGACACAAAAATGTTTTGCATATTTTTTTCATTTTGTTGCTTAGTATTATTACTATTACTTCACTTTATAACTGATAGGCAAACAATATTGGACAAAGGAACTCAGGAAACTGTATATACAGCAGGAAGATAATTAAATAGAAACAGGTGTGACTAAAATTAAGAACCATGGGAACTAATGACAGCGGACATAGTGAAAGGAACACAGGGAAAACCAAAACAGAACATGCATGTGATGTGACACCACACTTTGGCCACATAATCCAAATGACTTATGCACTATTTTCCGAGTCTTACGAAAATGCTTTGCGTGAGGAACAAACAATAATTTAAATAAGTCATTATGATAATCTTTCCCTCTAGTGACTATTAACTTGGGAACTGTTGCAACTGGATCATTGATACACTGAAGTTTGTTCAATATTTGACAGGTGTAGTGTTGCAAAGTAATGTTAAAGCTATAATAAGTGAAGGCCCCTGCCAATGGTAATAAGTGACCCCAGTGATAGATGTGATAGATGCTATCTGTCTATGAACCAACTCCACCTGTTGGATCAATACTGCCTGTGTGGGCGCTGGCTAGACGCCATGTGAGAAAATAGGGACATAGCTTAGGGATAGGGATTATATAAATAGGGATTTTTTTTTTCTTCTACATACTAGATACATTTTTTTTATTTTCTTGTATGAATAAATATTTTTTATTGCATATATTTTTTTGTCTTTCACACTAATTTTTTCTTGTCCTTATGCATTTTTAAATATGTATAAAAATACTTATGTAAATTGTTTCTTGCACACATTCACTTCTATTTTAAAAGTTAAACAGATTCCCACAACCACCCATCTATAAAACCTTTTATTAAAGTCCCCCGTAGTCAATAATTTTATCCCTTAAAACTCATCTTTGATCACCAAAATTACACATGTAAACATTTTTTTCCCGTGGAAAAAGCAAAACAAAAAATGTCATGCCTTAAAATAGCTTGAATGTAACTCTAGACCCTTGCCTAATTTATTATACGTAGATCTATGAATATGCTAATTAGCCCCGCCTCCACTCGCTCACACGAGCTCAAGAGATCCACTTGTGAACTTACCGAGGTAAACGCAGCTGTCTTCTAACAATCAGTATCCTTACAAACACTTTGAACACCTTAATGTCAGTTGAGATAGGCATATAGTTCATCATAACATCGTTATATACATCATACACCCGCTATATTGTCAAATCTACCTGATTTTTTTATATCAACGGATATAAAATATACCGGCGGATATATTCTCTTGAGACTCTCCTGCTTCAGAGCGGTCATGGTTAATGATATGCTAAAACCCGCCGGCACATTGACATGATTGGTTACAAGGTAGTTTGTGACGTCAGAAACACCAGCGATTTCAAACACCGCTCTTTTTTTCACAGCAGTTTTAAATAGAAAACACACAGCAATGGTGTTGACTGCCCATGGTTTGTCTTAAAGCATATTAAAAACACCACATAGACATATAAACAACATTAAAAACTCGATTTTTACCCTTAGGGGGACCTTAAATTATTATGCAATAGTTAATAACAATTATGCATTTATGCATCACAAGTTTAATGTATGTATCTGCTTATTTACATTCGAGAACATTTTGAAAAGGTGGTGAGTTTGCAGCACAGCAAATATTACCTAAATTAAACTTATCATCATCATCATATTATGTATTTTTTTCTCCAAAAAGTTGCTGTCACTTGCCTCAAATGGTAGGCGTTTTCATCATTGCAATTGCTACATTATTTTATCATGGCTGAAACATTGTATCTGCCAATCAGAACAATATAATAAAAATCCATTTTAGAATTACTACTTTTTGTCGTCCTCCCAGAAAATGTCCTTGTCCTTTCACATTGCCTTTTAATGGGCAGGAAAAACATCTAGGACCGGTTTCAGGGACAGGGCTTAGACAAAAATAATAGCCAGTGTCGGTTGCTTTCAGTTAAAGCAGCTCAAACATGTATTTTAGTCTAGCTTAGGCCTTGTCTGTGAAACCGGGGACTAATCTGTTTAGTGCAGATTCTGCAGCTAATCCTTATGAGAAGCCATTAAGAAACTTCAGTCAAATAATCAGTGATAAATGACTCGCTAGTAAATTGTTTTGCTGAGCTGAAGCTGTGTAAACACTGTTTCGGTACACAAATGCACCAGCGAGCGCGCCTCTCACACAAACAATTCAGTAATTAAACAACGTTAACATCGCGCTGCCGGCAAACACGCTGATCCGCATTCAAAGGGGACCTAGCGATTCTCGAATAATTGATCAAAGACGGCCCTGGGTGCTGGTGTGCAGGAGACAGAGGCTCACATCACGCACACGTTCAATTTTTGATAACGCGCAGATAGTAACACAGACTTTTGAATTGAACGATTCCCATAGCTGTGGCATAATGGTGTCTGAAGAATATCCCATGTGACGTTTAGCCTCAGAAGTGCAACCCGCCCAGAGTGGTACTGAGACAGTCTGACAAGCAAGCCTCACATCTGTGGGAGAAAGTTTGAAGTGTATACCGTAAGCGCTGTGCAAGGTTGTTAAACTTAAATTAGTAGAAATGTACAGCTGTGTTTTCTCACTCCTTCTGAATTGACGACACACACCGAGAAAGTATTGTCTAAAAAAAAAAGAAAAAAGAATATCAACACATTTTGTTTTACATCTAGAGTTTTATTAGCAATAAAATGCTCTAGAAAAATTCAATAGATTCACCATTAATTGGACAATTTATAATACTTGCATTCAGGGGAAGTGTACTCGTAGTAACTGGGGAACTTATTTAACTTTTGAAAAATGTTTTTTTGTTGTTCCCAAAAAGCACATTGCTCAGCATGACAGTTTTCGTCATGCTGAGAGTGTTCTGTAGGTTTGAGCGCATTTATGGGAAAACAGCACACATTCAACTAATGCATTTGTGCATCTACAACATTAACTAAGCAGGACTTAAGTGGAACAGTGTGAGACAGCCTTTCAGTAAAAAGTTTTTGCTCATGTTTCTATTTTTGGCTTTTTTTATGTGCTACTAAGCAGGATCTGAGCAAGGAAACACAGGAGGTGTCCTGGAGACAGGGCTGGATTTACCTTATATTGTGACACAGGCAAAATACATTTTCTTTGGATTTTAGATGGAAGAAAAAGCTGCTGGTTTCAAGAAAGGACCACAAGCTCATTGTAGAAAAACATACATATTTTAAATCTATATGAAAAAAAAAAAATCTATATGAATGTCACAGATGTTTAGGACAGATTTACTATACATGATTTTATCCCTGGTCATTTTTTCATGTTGCAGCTGGTAAAGTTTCAAACATCTAAACTAAACTAAAATAAACTAAACTAAAATTTCTTTGTTCATTTCACAGCAGTTTTGTTCCTTTCTGTTTGATTTCTGGTGCTATATTCAGCACCATATTCAGGGTTTTCATCCATTTTATGATGATTTATTTGATATTTAGTTTGCTCCCCACCCCACCCCCACCCCCACCCCCACCCCAACCCCCAAAATATATATATTGTATATTCACAAAAATAAATATCTATAATCATTTTATATGTGCAAAATTTAACTATATAAATATATTTATTACTTATAATATAAATAAAAGTATATACGCATGCACAGCTTTAGAAACCTAAAAAACACAATGCAATTTTATACAAACATTATAAAAAAATCCAGCAGATTTGGCCATCTTCTTAGATGTTTTAAAATGTCTGAATGAGGTGCAGTAAGCTAACAATTCAAACAAGATTGGGACCCCTAGGGTCAGAAGTGGTAATTGGGTTTATGATGAAGATGGCTTTGGATTTTTCCCTTTGGTTTCCTTTAGCCATGGAGTCAATGGGAAATAAAACTTCTGAATAAAACAAAAGTGCAAAATGTTTTATATTCAAAGAAAGCCCTGATTGACCTTTGAGTGATACAATCAGATGTTCATGAAGGAGCAGCTTAGATGAAAGAAAAACATCCCAAACTAGAGGTAATTGTATTTTGCTGCTTATTTGCTATGCATGGCTGGATGGATTCAAAGAAGTGCATTTAAGCATTAAAATGCCATAACTAGAGTCGGTGTTCAGCGCTGCACAGCTGGTGTCGGCTGCCTCTGCAGGGAGCTTCTTTAGTTACTCATTCATTAACAGCAATTTCACATCTTCAGTGACAAATATTATAATACCTAGAACAACATTATGATTATATTTCTAGTGGTGATTTGCCATGTCTCTCTTTAGCAGCATGCATTTTAAAACACACCACAGGCAATTGGATATGTCGACACTTAAGCAATATCACAAGCAAAAGTGCTGATCAGCACAATTATATTATAAGGGAAATAGAATAAAGAAATGTATACTTTTAATCAGAAAGGATGCATTAAATTGATCAAAAGTGACAGTAAAGACATTTATAATGTTACAAAATATTAGTGTTGTTCTTTTAAACTTTATATTTATCAAATAATCCCCCCAAAAATGCACCACGGTTTCCAAAAAAAAAAAAAAAAAGAAAGAAAAAAAAAAAAAAAGAGAAAGATTCAAAGTTTTAGAATGATTTCTGAGGGATCATGTGATGCTGAAGACTGGAGTAATGGCTGCTGAAAATTCAGCTTCACTATCACAGGAATAAATTACATTTTAAATTATATTAAAAATAATAATAATAATAATAATTTTATAATAATTTGTAATAATATTTCACAATATTACTATTTTTACTTTATTTTATTTATTCCAAATCCATAAACACTACACAAATTATGTCTCATATATGATTTGTGTCATAATTTAACTATTAAGTTAGTGATCTTTAAATTACGTTTTAAGAGGCACCTGAGACACCATATGCTTGATTAATAAACAGAGTCTAGGTGCTATTGATAATTTTTCTCCTTCAGAGGTGAGAGATGTGTGTTAATGAAATGCGAGGAATGTAATTATTACTTTGCTTCCCATGACATTCATTTATTGGTGTTATTACATTTTTTTTTTTCATAATTAACGATCGCTATTTTTATATTCTTGTTTGTTATGTGTATGTTCAGTTTGGTTTTGTTTTCACTGTGTTCTGTCACTTTCCCCTGTTTTGCATACCTGTGTTCCCTATAGTTTTCTTGGTTGTGAATTAGAGGAAGAAGAAGAAAAAGAAAGTGACATGTAGCCAAGTGCACACACACAGCAGTGAGTACTGAACACACACCCGGAGCAGTGGGCAGCCATTTTGCTGTGGCGCCTGGGGAGCGATTGGGGGTTAGGTGCCTTGCTCAAGG
Organism: Elopichthys bambusa; assembly: GCA_037101425.1. Classification (NCBI taxonomy): domain Eukaryota; kingdom Metazoa; phylum Chordata; class Actinopteri; order Cypriniformes; family Xenocyprididae; genus Elopichthys; species Elopichthys bambusa. The sequence continues at coordinate 21,521,598 of CM074442.1, forward strand.
GTAATAAGAGTGTTCATTAACTGCCCCCTGCTAATACTGAGACTCAATCCCACAACCTTTGGGTTACAAGTCTGACTCTCTAACCATTAGGCCTAATAATTCCACATACCTGTTTCTGTTTAGTTGATTACGCTCCTTGTGTATTTAAACCCTCAGTTTCCTTTGTTTCAGGGTCCAGTATCGTTTATGGTAAAGTGGTTGTATTATTCTGTTTCCTGAGTTTCTCTTGTCAGTGGATTTTTAGTTTGTTTAGTTTGTACTCCTCGTCTTCATGTGCTCATTACAGCCACCCAACATGATGTGATTCTTCCATAGTTATTTTAAAATAATAGTGCAACTCCTGGCTGGATTTTCACAACTAGTTTCTCATCTAAGAGGTTTGATGTTGAGCATGATGTCACATCCTGTTTGACGAACAGGACTAACCTTTTATACAAATTTTACCTTCTTTCCTGTGGTTTAGTCAGAGATAAAAGTGACAGCACTTGAGGAATGTGTTCTATAAGAAGCCCGTCTGCTAGACTGAATCAGCGTTGTCAGCTCTGATGGAAAGGTGCAGTTAAAGGTCTTGAGAACTGGCCAACTGCAGCTCTGTGAGGATGTCTCATTTGTTTTGACACTTCTCCAATCCTCCAGTTCAGGCAGGGACAGTCTAATTTTGGAAATGTCTCTTGGCATGTATATTAAAACGTGTGTTTTCCACACCGTAAAGTCACAATGGTTATTAAACATTTATCTTGTCACAAACATTGTCTGTAATGTGCATTAACAAGCTTGGCTGTAGGCTAAGCTGCACTGCAGAATATTTTCGAACGCTAGTGCACATTTTTCCTAATTCCCTACAGCATCATTTGTGTGATTACTTTATTTTGTCCTAATCGTTTCTGTGAATTTGCTAATCTTTATTTGATCTGTTGTCAGTGCATAACCCACTGGGAACTAATATTAACGCAAATAATGTGCATATGCCTTTAGTTAAATTTGGACCTTAGATTGTGTTTTCTTGCTAGAATGCACAAGGGCCCACGAGCAAAGTATGAGAAGCAGATTTGATTAGACATTTTACAGAAAATAATAATTTTAAAAACCAGGAAGAAAAAACAACTTTAACTTGCTGTAATTGCATTTGAAAATGAAAAATAAAAATTAACTACAATTGTCACAACTTTTTTTCTGTTTTATTACGTTGTAAAGCTGATTTAAAATTTCATTTAATTTCTGGGCCTTTACACAGTGGGCATAATAAATAGACCAATGAAAATATTAACATTTCCAGAGTATAAAAGCCAGTTTCTTTTTCATGAATCTGTCAGTGAACTCAATTCTTTTTTTCATGCCAATTATAAATATGGACAGGCTGAACTTCAGATAAATACAATGTATGAATGAATGAATGAATAAATAAATAAATAAATAAATAAATAATCGAAATGCATTTCGCTTAAATTTAAAGCTCACCCATTTTTCAAATATCTAAATGTAGATAGTTGTTGTTTGCACTTTTACAATTTTTGTAAACTAAAACTAAAAACTAAATAATGACTTTATTCAACAATATCTAGTGATGGGCGATGTTAAAACACTGCTTCATGAAGCTTCAAAGCTTTACAAATCTTTTGTTTCAAATCAGTGGTTCGGAGCATGTATCAAACTGCCAAAGTCACATGATTTCAGTAAGCGAGGCTTGTTATGTCATAAGTGTTTCGAAATTTCAATGGTTCACCACTGGGTGGCGTAACTTTGGCAGTTTGATACACGCTCCGAACCACTGATTCAGAACAAAAGATTCGTAAAGCTTCGAAGCTTCATGATTCATATAGACTACACCTACACCAGTGAATGCATTATTAAACCGGCTGATTTCGGCATTACTACTGTTGTAATCATTCATATTCATATTATATTGCTTAATTTATCTTAGTATGAGGAGAGTTCAGATGCATAACATCACACATGCCCTGCTGCAAACCTAGTAAGCTGCCCACGGAAACTAAGGCATCATAGGTGCGCTTCCAACACAAAAGCTGTTCTACAAGGTAGGCATTTTAGAGGAATGCTTCATCCATTCATGTCATTGAAAACGTTTAATGTTCTTTCTGTGGAATGCAAAGGGAAAAAAACAGTTCTCCATTTTATTTTCTATACAAGTGAATGAATAAGGAGTGAAGCTTTCAAAACTACAGAAAAGGATGAAAAAGCACCATAAATTAAATGTATAATAAAACTAGGCATTCACTATAATTCAAGTCTTCTTTTTTTAGTTTTTTGTGTCATTTAAGTCATTATTCAGCTCTAGTGAAGATTATCTGTGATTATTAGTTTGTTACTGTTGCAATCGAATCAGTGTCAATGAATCTGAATTTAAACCTGACAACCAGGCCTGTTTGAATAAGTCATTCATTTGGATTCAGAAGACTTTGAATATAGCACAAAAGTTGTATCGACCACTTTTTCAAGTTTAAAAGCTTTATTCTCAGGTCAAGAGCCTTTAAAAACCTAATTTTGGCCAAGATCTGCATGCATCCTTTGCAGAGAAAGCAATTCCAGAGTGCATTGTGACAAGGTTGACAAAGAAGTGTTGATTATAAATAAACAACAACAAAAAAGTATATTTTAAAATTAATATTTGTGTGTGCTATTTTATGCTTGTTAGGGTCAATGTTACAAAAATCAATCAAGATTAATGAACATTAAGTTAGGAATCAATTGCGACCCCTCTTATATCCGAGATGCCAGAAATTGTTGTCTTGTTGACTCCCTGCGGTAGGTTCCCTGTGAGCTCCCCTGAAGCTCTGACTACAGACCAGATACATATCAATAGGTTTGATTACTTACTATTTTGTCTACAACTTTGAAGGCCCTGTAATGCACTTCTCACGTTTGTCGTAAATATAGAGACCGTTTTGTTTTTACAAACCCAGTACTGCATCCCATTGTGCATCCTAAACTGCTGACATTTCTGTAATAGATAGATAGATAGATAGATAGATAGATAGATAGATAGATAGATTGATCGATCAAACAAACAATTAACATGGAAAATATAACTGTGGAAAGTGAAGAAAGGTCCAGGCATTGAAGCAGAGGAGGGTATAGATTTCTGGACTGACTAGCTCAATTAATTGCATTGGTTCAAAAATATTCCCCAGTTCATGTACTAAATGTCACCTCTGATGAAGTGAAAACTTTTTTCATTAAAAACAAGTTTATATCAACGAAAAGGTATTGATGTACGTGAGTCTTTTCAGGAAAGTAGGTATGGTATTTTTAGTGCTGGCTCAAAATATCAGCCGGTCTCCCTCTGAATAAATCACAAAAAAATAAAGCTATGCAAAACAGCTTTGGTTCTAGTTTACCCTTCCCTCTAACAAGGCGAGAAACCTGTAGTCTTATCACATTCTCGCTAAATATATTACCCACAGTTCCATGAAATGCCCCTGCGGGAAGCCGTGCCTCAGCGACCTTGAGCAGCATATCACCTCTCCGTAATATCTCATTGATACAATGTTCTTACAAGAGCGGGCTGAGCCACAGAATATTCCGGGAGGTATTACCTGCTCAAGTAATCTTCAGAGAGAGGTTGTGATTAGTCTGTTGCCCTCTAGGCCCAGGTAAACTACTTTATACCAGCTGTCATGGACTTGTGTGAGCGCATGCGTGTGTTTTAGCCAACACAGTTATGATGTTTGTCTGTCGCAGAAACTAATTCAGTTGTTTTTGGTCTGCTGCATAAATTACTTAAATTGCATTATAAATTATTGTGTTTCTACTCACAGACTTGTTGTGAGGCCACTGCAGTATTTTCAGGAGAGCCTTCAGAGATCATTTTCACTTCTTGAAGTCCTCAGGACAGTGTGTGCGCACCCTGCTGTAACGTTGGTCATCCACATGTGTTTTGGATGCTGGTGTGCTGGTGTCTCTCACAAAACGTATGCAAGAATTCACCACTGTTCCTTCCTTGGACTACTTTTGATAGATACTGACCACTGCAGACCAGGAACACCATAAGAGCTGCAGTTTTAGAGATGCTCTGACCCAGTCGTCTAGCCATCACAATTTGGCCCTTGTCAAACTCGCTCAAATCCTTACATTTTTCCTGCTTCTAACACATCAACTTTGAGAACAAAATGTTCACTTGCTGCCTAATATATCCCACCCACTAACAGGTGCCGTGATCAAGAGATAATCAGTGTTATTCACTTCACCTGTCAGTAGTCATAATGTTATACCTGATCGGTGTATATCTTTTAAATGGATTTATAATCAAGTTATTAATCAATATTTATCCTTATAAACAATAAATGATTTAAATGACTACTTCAATGTATGTTAAAGTATTTATTTTCCTTTTCATCTTCAAACAATAGAGCATAATGATGAATATTGTTTGTACCTCTCACTGACAGAAAAGTACAACTTATCTATATGTTTTAGGGAAATATCCTGCTCAACCGACTTCAACCTTGAAGTAGCTGTGTATCTGTGTATGTGTGCTAGTATCCTTTGTTACAGATGATCTGAAATGAACAACCAACATCTTGCACCCTGGATGATGGAATGACTTGTTTTTCCAGACAAACTGGCGCCCAGAAGAGCAGTTCTATGACCTTGGAGGTCACTCCGTGCCAGGGTTTTGTTGTCATCTGTATAATCTATGGAGACATGCTTGTCTATCAGTCCATGTGTGGACAGTTTCTAACTTTATCTATTTCTTAACCAATCAGAATCGTTTAACCTGAGGTAATGACATAGTTAGTGGACTATGTTAGAGTATAATTGTTTGGCCTACAAACTCCTTGTGAGTATTGAAGCTGACTTCTGCTGATGAAACTGCAAACTATTCTTCAGTAAAATCTAAAAAAGAAAAACTCAAAATTCCAATCTAAATAACTCAAATTTCTGCATAATATCTCTTTTTGTGTTCCACAAAGATTTATAGCGGTTTGGTTTCTGTACAGATCTGTGTAGGTCTAATGCGCAAGTAATTGAACAGTGTCTCAGTTGTTTTTGTGTGAATACTTTGTGGTTGTGAGACAAATGTGAGGAAGAAGAGCTGGCCAGCTGACAATGTGCATTTTCCCATGAGTACTGTGGTGTGAGACCTCACCCCTCTTCCAGCGCACGGCTTTGTCAGCAAGATTGTGCTGCTACCGTCACCTGTGACAAGACAATCAGCCTCTCATTTTCCTCTCCAGCACCCTACCTCTATTAACCTCCTCTGAGCAAATGAGTCAGCCATGCTGATTTTTGCATTTAACATGATTGATTGGTGTGTTTGTTCTGTGACCTCAGTGGTAGCAAGGGATCTTATTTGGAATCGTTGCAGGTTTAAAAAAAAAAAACTACTAGAGCCAAATAGTTTTAATGATGTTTGGTTCTGTTAAAGGGGGGGTATCACACACAGTTTCTGCCAATCTCATGTTAGTCTTGAGTACATCTAGAGTAACAATGCATTCTTCATATCTCCAAAAAGTCTTTAGTTTGATCATATTTGTGAAAGATAGATACGCTCAACCGAGTCTTTCTGAAAAAAAGCAGAGCTCCTGGAGGCGTGCCTGCCATCAGTGCCGTGGGTGGAGCTAAAGAGTCACGTGCGTGCGCAGCTTTTGCGTAGAGATTGACTGCTAGCTGCGACATCATTATAAATACAAAGGGAACAAAAACGTTTGTGGTGTTTACATTTTATGCACTTGCGCGCCGATTGCCAACAAAACACAGATATCTGATGCAGCTTTACTCACCACCCGTGATCTGGAAATCCAGCGCCGAACTGGGACTTGTTTACAAAGTATTCATCACCGAAATCCCAGGAACAAACAAACATACGTGCACAACTCCGTTGCTGCCCCGGAAAAACTAACTTCATCCACTGTTCCCTTAACGCTGGGTTCTTTGGGAAGCTGAAAAAGGTAATCTTTCCCTCACAACCAAAAACACACTCCTTTGGTGACAAGAGCTGCGTCTCATTTCGGAGGCTGCGTCCTTCGGAGATTGAATATTGAATACTTCAATATTCAATCTCCACTTGAATAAAGGTTGAATACTTCATCAAAGATGAAGAAAAGTAACCGTAATAAAATTGACTGATATTCACTGTGAGGTGTAAAATACTGTAATTTCTTTGTTACGTTGCAATCTAACGCTTATTTTTCTTAAATGAGACTGCCTCAGTGATGTATGCAGCCTTCAAAGGGTGCAGCCCCTGAATTGGGACACAGCCATTGTTGAAAAATCTCTTGGCTTCCGTATCCTGAATGAAATGCGTTGATGGGCGTGCTCTTGCTCTTGGTGATGTGTGCGTGCACGCTTATCAGGGAGAAGTGCCTATACAAGGAATTTTGCTCTCTTTTGACATCATACAGGCCATACTTGAAAAAAAATCTGTAACCCGGTCCAAAACCGGATGTATTTGGCACAGAAATACTCCGTCATACGTCCAACTTGTGTTTTAAAACTTTGGCAATGTTTAGCATGAGAATGCAACTCTTTAACAGTGTAAATAAGTCAGAATGTATGAAATAGCATTACACCCACCCATTTAATGTTATATTAAATGGAAAATAATGCACTAACAACATCTTGCTTTGTCCTTGCGCACTACAACCAATGCACACATACATTACCATTCAAGTCTTTTTTGGTAACACTTTACAATAAGGTTCATTAGTTAACAACATTAGTTAACATGAACTAATAATGAACTGCACTTATACATCATTTATTAATCTTTGTTAATGTTAATTTCAACATTTACTAATACATTATTACAATCTTGTTAACATTAGTTAATGCACTGTGAACTAACATGAACAAACAATGAACAACTATATTTTCGTTAACTAACGTTAAGTAACACATGTATTGCTCATGGTTAGGTCATGTTAGTTAATACATTAACTAATGTTTAACTAATGAACCTTATTGTAAAGTGTTACCTTTTTTTAATGTTTTTGAAAGAAGTCTTTTATTCTCACCAAGGTTGTATTTATGTACTGAAAAATACAGTAAAACAGTAATATTAGTGAAATGTTTTACAATTAAAAATAACTTTTTTTAATATATATATAGTTTATATCTATCTATCTATCTATCTATCTATCTATATATATATATATATATATATATATATATATATATATAGATAGATAGATAGATAGATAGATAGATAGATAGATATATAAATACAACTTTTTTGGTCTTAAAGGAACACTTTTTTTGAAAATAGGCTAATTTTCCAACTTCTCTAGAGTTAAACAGTTGAGTTTTACTGTTTTGGAATCTGTTCAGCCGATCTCCGGTTCTGGCAGTACCACTTTTAGCATAGCTTAGCGTAGTTCATTGATTCTGATTGGACCGTTAGCATCACGCTCAAAAATGACCAAAGAGTTTCGATATTTTTCCTATTTAAAACTTGACTCTTCTGTAGTTACATCTTGTACTAAGACCGACGGAAAATGAAAAGTTGCGATTTTCTAGGTCGATATGGCTAGGAACTATACTTTCATTCCGGTGTAATAATCAAGGAACTTTGCTGCCGTACCATGGGTGCAGCAGGCGCAATGATATTACGCAGCGTCTCACACAAAATGATGTTTTATTAACAAAATTCGGGAGGAGCACTTTTAAATGATCCTTTCAATCATCACATCATTCCAACCAGCTGTCAGCAATCAGTAATCAACATGTCTACCCAATCAGCATAAGTGGAGAACACTATAAATACGCAGTCGACTCACCCATGTTCCTCGACAGTTTTTCAGCATCCCTCCACCACCCCGTCTCCTCACACTCGCACGGTTATCTTCCAAACCAAATCTCACACTCGCCTGGTTATCTTCCTTAACCAAAATATGGGGGGAGTACTCTTGGTTTGGGCCAAATACCGAGCTCGGAGCCCTCTCCTCGGACAGCACGCTAAATATGCATACTATTTATTTATCTGACTTATTTACAAGTGTGAACTCGTGAATGTCTCCATGGTTGCAAGGCACGCTCCCTGTGCAAGCAGGGGGTCACAGGCGCTGCGTAATATCATTGCGCCTGCTGCACCCATGGTACAGCAGCAAAGTTCCTTGATTATTACGCCGGAATGAGAGTATTTCATTTTCCGTCGGTCTTAGTACACGATGTAACTACAGAAGAGTCGAGTTTTAAATAGGAAAAATATCTAAACTCTTTGGTCATTTTTGAGTGTTATGCTAACGGTCTAATCAGAATCAATGAACTATGCTAAGCTATGCTAAAAGTGGTACCGCCAGAACCGGAGATCGGCTGAACGGATTCCAAAACGGTAAAATTCAACTGTTTAACTCTGGAGGAGTTGGAAAATGAGACTATTTTCAAAAAAAGTGGAGTGTTCCTTTATGGGAGCACCTGGAGATGCTGCTCGGTACTCACATTTTATGCAGCACTCTTAACCTACAAGTTGTCATCATCACTTCTTCACCTCCTGACTGCTCTCCTCACTACCTTCTTTGCTCTCGAACATGGTAGATGATGATGATGTTTTGTTTTTATTTTATTCATGAGTTCACACTTACAAATAATCCGATAGTTAATAGTATGCGTATCAGATAGTAATAGTATGCATATTTGGCATGTTGTCCAAGGAGAGGGCTCGGTATTTGGCCCGAACCCAGAGTACTCCCCCCGTATTTCTGGTTTAGGAAAGTAACCAGGCGAGTGTGAGGAGACAGGGTGGTGGAGGGATGCTGAAAAAACAAAAAAAACATGTCAAAAAACATAAGTGAGTCAACTGCATATATATAGGTCTCCACTCATGCTGATTGGGTAGACATGTTGATTGATGACTGCTGGTTGGAGTGATGTGATGATTAGTTAGATCATTTGAATGTGTTCCTCCCGAACTTTGTTAATAAAACATCATTTAACATTAATGACACAGACAACAGCAGGAATATTAGGCTGCTGTCACTTTAAGACTGAATGCACGGACCGAATAACTGAGAGAATAACTTGCGAGACTGGTATTTTGACAAAATCTTGTGTGTATGTGTCCGTTCAAGCACAAGTAAACGTGAAAGAAGAATTAATTTGGTGTTTGAGCGCTATCTGAAAGCCTCTCTCACTCTCAGCAAGCATTCAAACTATTTTAAACATGGAAGAAGAGCCAAAAATCATTGACTCTTCTTCTGCGTTTAAAATAGTTTGAATGTGTAAATTGGCAAGACAAAACATATCCAAATGAGGAAAAATCATACTGCATTAAGTAAACGTGTCCCTGTCCCCAAAAATGTTGGTACTCAAAAGCGCTTCCCTCCACGTTTTCTGGTACGTATCATTTATTTTTACCATGCATGCGCACCAGTTATGTGCATGCCTGTATGTATGTATATATATATATATATATATATATATATGTCTGCTCAGGAGACATTTATTCCACAAAAGTACTAAAGTAATCATTAATAAAATCATTAAGGAACCAAAATTGGAATCCGAATCATTTACTTCTTTAATGGAATTTCAGTGTACTGTATTTCCATTCAAATTTCTAGTTTTATATCTCACACTTGTGGCTTTCTCATAACTGCATGTTTTTATTTCACAATTGAATTAATTCACCCATCCAAGTGCACACACACAGCAATGAGTATTGAACACACACGCATACACACGCGCACACACACACTTTATTTCTTATAATTCATCTCACATTTGTGTAGTTATTCTCAATAGATGTGACTTTCTTACCATTATGATCTTCTATGTCTTTAACAGCGTTCTATTTTCCAGCACATTGTATTGTTTATTGCAGTCATGTTGTAAAGTTTCAAGTGTTATATGCATCTAAAACTAAAATTAATTTACAGCCTATTTTATTTTATTTTAAGTTTATTTCTTATTGATGAAAATGTGTTTAAACTGAATGGACAAAGTAGTCTAAACAACTTGTGTGCTTCAAATCTCACCACTGTGTCCTTATTTCTCATTGATGTGACTTCATAGCTGCCTGTGTGTCGTGGCCTGCAGTGCTTTGTTACTACACTTCTGTTCTCAGAAAACAAGAAATGCTGTCGAGCCTCAATGTCACACGCTGGCGGTGCTGTTACCTCTCTGAGGCATTTTCTCAGTCCGTGTAAAAAAGCATCAGTCAAGGTTTCAGCGTGGGCAGCCCTCTCTCTTGCTCCCCTTTCCTCTCTTCTCTGCTCCTCCGTCACTATCCCCTAACTCCTCGCCTCTCTCTTTTAGCTGTGTGCTTGAATAAGTGATATTAATGGGAATGACATTGGCTGAGTATCTCCTCTCAGCCAGCTGTGCCTGTCAACAACCAGAACCAAACATTAACTGCAACAAATAATGAAATCCACATTTCTCCTCCGTGACAGGGCTGATAAGAGGCCGTTATTGCTGAGGAGGTGGAGGGCCACTTCCATCACTCATGCATACACACAGAGTTCATCCCATCTTCATTTTGCTATTCCAATCCCAGTCGGGCATCATTAACATGGTTAGTGGCGCTTGCTAAGGGACGTATTTTTGTTATTATTGCTCATACTTCGAGTTAGTGATTTGAACAAACCTCTAAAACTGAGTATTAAACTTTGCCTCATCACTTGTTCCACACCGTTTGTGCTACAGACATGAATGGTACCTCAAATTGTGTTTTATTAAGGAGAGGCATGCTATTACTTTTCCACTTGATTAAATTTGCAATTTTTCTGAGACACAATAAAATCCCTGACTTATGTTACATTAGAAAAGGAGTGAAACCATTTGGTCTTGCTTAAATTTGTGTGTAAAGGTTGTGTAACTAAGTCTGTACTTAAAAACAAGACTTGGCTACTAAATAAGCTCACCATAATGTCGTCACATAATTTGACTTCTGTCTTTATTGATCTAATAAGCTGCCTTGAAATTTGTAAACAGAAGTTCCCTGAATAGTTTCAATAATGATAAGAGGATGTTAAAAGTATTTTTATTTGTGTTCCAAAGATGAACGAAAAAGAGATAATTATTTGAAACAATATGAGGGTGAGTAAATGGACACCAACATTTTATTTTTGTATGAATGAAACCAAACATGAGCTCACATCTCGACCTTGTAGAGTTTTCTCCTGGGAACCTACATATCACAATTTCCCTCATTTAAAGAGACCCTGATTTTTCCATCTTTGCACTAGTCGTGCTTGCATTTGGGTTGATCAGGTTCCTCTTGAATGTCATTATCGGACTGTTTCCGGCACTAGTACCGGTTATGGTAAGGGGAGATACATTTCCAACACATGGTCTAAGTGGTAGACTAATCACAACAGACTGGAGCCTGCTGACGAATCAGAGAAAACTGTGCTAGGGTTTTAAAGAAACTAAAACAGAGCATTCAGACAGAGGGTGAAAACAGGTGCTGCAACAATGCAAATTATAAGAAAACAATGCGTTTTTTTAACATTAAATGATGTAAATGTATTTTAATAGATCCAATAAACGAAATGATGAACCTGTAAATGAGCATAATAGGATCCGTTTAATTCCCATGTACGCTACAAGTAGGCTAAGCTGGTACAACTGGCCCCAGAATTTCATTGGTTATGTTCACACTGTCAGTCCAAATATGATTATTTGTGTATCCGATCGGAATCTGATTTAAATTATTGACTGTCCACATGGTGTATCGCAACTGTTCAGATCTGATTTGTGTGTCCATGCTGCTATTTCGTTTCGTTTTCTTGAATATCTGCATTGGTTTCTATAGCAAAGACGTTGAGTTGGCAGGTATACGGAAAAAACAACAGCTCTGGAGGGGTTTGCAATACAGATGTTGTCTTATTTACAACATGACTGTGTAGCCGCTGCGCTGGACTACTGCGCCTTATGAGGCAGAGGTAAAAACGTAAGAGGCTGGTATGCGTGGCTTTCAAACCACATATAGCTCAAAACAGATTTGTAAAAAATCTTATTTCATGTGATTTTTTTTTGTTGCTGTTCACACTAACTAAATCTGATCGGATTCCAATTGGATATGCACAAACATCGGATTTGGACTGACAGTCTGAACAAGGCTATAGAGGCTTGGGGGTGGACTCTTTTGACTTGGGCCAATAACTAACCACCTAGCAACCACCCAGAACACCCTGGCAACATGGTGGTGAATATTTACATATCACCTCCCATAATGCACTCTGAATTACACAGAATTACACATTACTTTCCCAATGATGGCTTACTCAGATCATTTGTCTTCATGGAGTTTTAATTAAGCATTATCTATCACTGTGAATTAGCTATACAGCACCATATCGGTACGGCTTTCTCTGTGCCTCCTCGCAGTTGCATTGTGGGAGGAACCTGAGGAGCAATTACAGCAGAGTGGAGCTCATTGATTTGTAGCTGTATGGTACTAGCCTGCATCACGTGGAACCTTTGCCTCATCCAGGACACCTGATTAAACTGGAATGGATGTAGCCCAGTAGAGCTAAATCTGCCTTGTGAGTTGCAAAAATAATCCTTTTATTATATAAACCATATAATAACGGTAAATTACACCTACCGGATGCCATTAAGCTTTGAGTACATGAAAGGATTGTGGTGTGTTAAATGATTGTCTTGACCTGTTATGGCATTGTCTGTCTAATTTAGAAAATAGTTGAGCACTAAGGGAAAGAAAAATTACAAATAAGCATTAAATCTCTTTAAGGTTAATTGTTTCTTTTAGACATTAATAAGATTAAATAAAGGGCAAATGGAGCATTTTATTTCAATAAGGAATTTTAATGTTCAAATGTAAATTACTCCTGTGATGCAAAAGTGAATTTTCAGTATCATTAATCAGTGTTACATGATCCTTCAGAAATCATTCTAATATGCTGATTTGCTGCTCAAGAAACATTTATTATTATCAATGTTGAAAACAGTTGCTTAATATTTTTTTGTGGAATTGATGATACATTTTTTTCAGGATTCTATGATGAATAGACTGCTCAAAAAAAACAGCATTTATTTAAAAAAAAAAAAATTGATGGTAGTATAAATATTATTAAAGTGGAGTTTTCTAGTTTACTTAGTTGCTTTCACTGGTAATCTTCATTGTTTTATCCTAGATAAACACTGCTCTGATTCGTCAAATAGCATTTTCTCATTCATTTTGTATGTTTACAAAGATACTGCCTTCTTAAACGGCGTCAAATTAGTTGAAATACTTCATGTTGTTAGTGTCTTAGTCTAGCTTACTACTTGTTGATAGCTGGACTAATTTTAACTACTTCAAGCATTCTAACATGTCTGGTTTTTAAAGTATCTTCTCCAGTGCTTTAAGAGAAACATCTGAAACAGAGTTGATACTTAAATGACACATAACTGAGAGCTCCATTATGTCTCCTGAGGTCTGATAGATGAACCTCTAGGCAATAAAATGTTCCTCTGAGGAGCGCTTTTGAAGCAGAAACATTTCTCACTGTAGTTTAAACCTACGATTGCACTTTAGCTCAAATAGGACAAATGTTAAGTGTTTGAAAGTGCGCTGCAGCGGTGGGAAATGGAGGGATGGCAGTGAGGCTTGCACTCAGTAGACGCTAGCAAGGCGATGATGTGTGTTTGCCAACGTGTCAGGGTGAAAATGGGAACATGTTCCACGGTGAGTGCTGTTCACTTCCACATCATCATTGGCTTTTTACCCTTGGTGAGAGGAGTGGCGTTCTCTGGGCTCCTTTGAGGCAGCGGGCAGAAACAGGGTGGTTTCTAAAGTAGGACAAGGACACCAGATGACAAACTGGTTCCTGTCTCAGGGCCGCCCTTGGGAAGGTGTGATACACACAAACGGCCTGGTCCCTTCTGCATTTACTGAGAGGTGAAAATGATATATAAGCAAGCTTTCTCACAGTGTTACTTGTGCTATCTTACATGCATCTCAATTTTAGTCCAAGTAAAGCTATTATTTGTCTTTTTTAAATGTTATGTCAAAGCTTTAGTCCGATTGAAATCATTTGTTAAGTTGGACTAACTGACCTAACAGATTAACTTACACGTTAATTGATCTATAATTAGATTCTGTGTTCTGAAACAGTATTTAATTCACAATGGGTAAGTTATCCTTCAAATATATTTAATTATGCATTGTGCTATATTTGGACTGTCAGATTATAGCTTGACTAAATGTAAATGTACTTAGTGATACTAGAAACTATCTATTATAGTAAACTGTGTAAAACTATATACACTACAAAAGTTTGAGGTCTGATGTTTGAGATTTTTTAAATGTTTTTAAAAGTCTTTTATATTTTACTTATGAAGAAAGTGTAAACTGGCATCGCGTTGCATAGGGAAGGTGTAGGACGTAGCGTAAGCTTTTTGAACTGCAATAGTTTTACACTTTCTTTGTAAGATGAATACGGATGGTGGTCTGGTTTTTTTTTTTTTTTTTACACAAACGCATCACTTTGCTTCAGAAAGACTTTATTAACCCCCCCAGAACCGTTTGAAGTACGTTTATGATGGATGAATGTGGATGGATGCACTTTCTTCAGCCCATACTCGTTGGTATTGCTCACTGCTATTATAAAGCATGGATACGTCAGGATATTTATTAATATATCTCAGATTGTGTTCATCAGAAAGAAGAAAGTCATATACACCTAGGATGGCTTGAGGGTATGTAAAACTTGGGCTAATTTTCATTTGAAAGTGACCTAATACTTTAAATGCACAATGACTGAATGACAAAACAAGGGACACCAGTGCACAATCAAACCAATGAAACAATGACAACATAGCACATGACAAGGGGAGCACATGGCAGGATCACATGACTAGAATGTGACAAACAAGGGAAGCACATGGCTGTTACAGTTTAGGTGTGTAGGAACACGCACGAAGAGGAATATAATAACAAGAGTCAAACTTTACTAGAGAATCCAAAGGAGCATACAGGAACACAGAAGATACACACACTAACATCCAAACGTAAGCGATAACCGACAAAGACAAGTGAGTAAGGTGACTGTTTATATAGTGAGTCCAGATGAGTGATAATGATGATTTCAGGTGCGGGTGATGGTGATGGTGTGCAGGTGCAGGACAGAGGGAATGCTGGGAAGTGTAGTGCAGGAACCGGTGACTGTAACAATGGCAAACAGGAACATGAAACATGACAATGATATTCACAAAATAAGAGACATGAAACTATAAACATGAAACAAAACCAAAACTAGACGTGACAGAAACTATCTTCGCTGAGGTCTCAGTCGTGGCAGCCATCTTGGTTCAGAAGAACAGCATTTATTTCACATAGAAATCTTTTGTAACATCAAAGTTGATTGGATAAATGAACAGATTATCATAAGTCACAGACATACTCTTTCCAGATCATCTTCATCCACATTGGTCTTCCTCAACATCCCATAATATGCCCACTTGTCATAAGTAAATTTTTTTAACTGCAATTATTTTATCTGACTCCCTGACCTTGACCACAAAAAGAAGCATTACTCACAAGTTGTTTCTTGCAGTATTTGCAGATTAAACTTGCAACGTGAGAGAGAAACACACTCTAAAAAATAAAAAACAAATTTAAGTTTACAGTAATATACCGTAAAAACAATGCATTCCAGGTAATATTATTTGTCATTTAAGGACAATATATCTGAGTCTTCTACCAAGAGTGATGGAAGGAGAGGGACTGTGCTCACTAGTTATCTGAGACCTTGCATCTGAGTGCCTCGGATAACTTACAACATCTGCATGCTTATCAGCCAAAATCTAACTCTTACATGTAAGTCATAACATCATTGAAATCTGCTTGAAACCTTCAGTTCATCCCTTTACATTCTCAATAAGCAATTAACATTTTCTAAGCAATTATTTTTTCCTCAGATTAAAAAATAATCATGTATATGCAGTGGCACTGATTGAATACACATAGGAAAATAATAGTTCGCTTACAGTAGTTAACTAAATGGTCAAGGCTGTTTAGTTGAATTCTACCCTGTAAAATGAGGCTGGTTTGAAGTTCACCAGACACGTTTTTATGGGATGAATCAATGGATGTGTATGGCTATAGTGGCAATGCTTTAAAGGAATGAATTTTAGGTCGCAACCTTTCTGAGAAGGTAACAGCTACACCACAGACTGCTGTCAGTGTGCTAATTAAAGCATGCAAATACCTAACCTTATATGTATATACTAACAAATAACAATCAACCTTACTAATTTACCACTAGACCATCGTGACCCTTGCCTACACAATAAGCACAAAAATGTATTAACATTAGTCATTTTAATTGGAAGTCCTGTGGCATAAGAAAAAAGGAAAAAAAAAAAAAGAAAAAAAAAAAAAACTTGCTATGAATAAAGTTAATGTATGGCGTTTTTAATTACACATGTGCTCAGCACTGAGAAAAAAAGTGGGTCAGCTCTTTTCCCAAATGTATCCTTAATAATGCAGTTAAACACTTTGCTCCCAACATTATAAATGCCTACCCCACTATGATCACCCCATCCCGGCCAACAACCCTTCACCTGGTTGCAGTGTTTTAATTGAATAGAAATCACTTTTAAATTTCTGTCATTAATTGACCCTTCGCCTGGGGTTTGATTGACAGGCGATCTAACCAATCATAACGCCGAATGTGCCATTTTGTCTGACAAAGCAGTCAGGGGAGTTAGTAGATTAATGTCAGTGGACTTGAACTTGAAAAGTTCTGCGGTTGAAACAACATTCCTTATGATGTTCATTCATGTTTATTTGATGCTGTAAATGAACTAGTAGGAAGAGATGAACGGTTCACAAGCCGCTTGAACTGAGGCGCTACAGCGATCTGTCACGACATTAAAGAAACACAAAACCGTATTGTATAAATTTCTTTAAAATGACAAAATTTGAAATTTGAGACATTGTTTCATATCAAAAGTAACCTGCTCTGTCTTGTCTGTCAACGAGTTGTCAGTGTCCTCTTTGCTCCGCAATGTATTTTTCACTGCGTGAGAACATGATGTGTGGTGTGAGAGCGGCATTGCTTATCGATCTTTATCGGGCTTATCTTTGCGAATGGTCAATTACTCATCCTCATGTCGTTCCATACCTGTAAGACCTTTGTTCATCTTCGGAACACAAATTAAGATATTTTTATAAAATCCGATGTCTGTGAGGCCTCCATTGACAGCAAAATAATAAACACTTTCAATGCCCAGAAAGCTACTAAAGACATACTTAAAACAGTTCATGTGACTACAGTGGTTCAACCTTAATGTTATAAAGCAATGAGAATTCTTTTTGTGACTGCTTGTTTGTTACAGTATATTGTTAAATTTAAAGATTTTGGTAGGTTGTTGTTGTTGTGTTTGCTGGTTAAAATAGCTGTTGTTGAGCAAGCAGTCTGCACATAATATAATTGCTATTTGAGTCCAGAAGCAGATCTGTGTTTAGTATTATCAGGGACAGATATTCCCTTCATATCATAGCAGTGCTTATTCATGATATATTGATGGCTCATAAGAAGCTGGATGGGATGGAAATCATTTTTGCTTGCCGCAGAGGTAAAAGACGGAAGTTAAAAAAATAAGCATCCATGATTTAAATGTTGCATGTAGCCGGCATGCAAGATTCACCACATAATGGAATGTTTGCACGGAAGCATTGCATCATATTACTGGATAAAATGTTTAATGACGAGAAGCTGCAGTATTCCACATGGAGAAAGAAAAAAAAAAAATTAAAAGGTAATTTATCTCAAGTGCCTGGATATGACCACAAGCACATTCTAATCACATGCTGAAATTTAATTTAATTTCTATTTTTCTTTATTCTTGTTTTTAATGTAATTGTATTTATTTATTAGCATATTTCATTTACTTGCTGAAACAATTGTATATTTTAATATTTATCAATATTTATACAATGTGAAAAAGAACGTTCCATTCAGTTTAGCTTTCTACAATTTTTTGTATAGGCTACTTTTTACAGTCTCAAAAAATTTTAATTAAGAAATGTTATCCTTGATTGTTATTATTTGGATTGAACTCTCTGGTATTTGTAATTAAAAACTTCTTTATATGTTTTTGAAACATTCTGTTAGCTAGTACCCGTTGTGTAGTATGTGACAAGCAGGAGCATAAGCCTCTGTGAGAGTCCTTTGAATGCAGTGCTTTACTGTGTACAACTATAGGGAGAAAAGACAGTTATCACAGTACAGACATGTGATCAAGTAATTGTTTATGGATTAAAAATGACATTTAAGGAATTTGAATGACAAAGTAGTTTTTAGTTCACTTGAGACTGTGAAGAAAACTAGGCTGTCATTGTCTTATCTGCATAACAGGAAGTCTCATGTTTAACATGATTAATGTTTTGTCAGAATATTGCAAATGAGTTATTTTCAATAACATTTGCTGTTTTGTGTGATGTGGTGATGCTTTAGTCTCTGAAGAAAGTGTCAGTACCTCAAGTCAGAATTGAGTCATAAGTAATTATATTAAAAAAACAACAACAACAACAAAACCCCTGATTGTCAAATATTCCAAAATAGTCATAATTCCTCCAGATTGTTCAACCCTCCTGATTTGAGATTTGAATTCATGTTCTGATCTTTTGGTATCTCATAATTATCTTCACAATTGTCTAGTGTTGTCAGCAAAATAACGTAATGTTCGTTTTTCAACTGCAGAAAGACGTCAATAAATCAACTTGTAAACAATGTTGCTTAATGTTGCATTTAAATCAGGAAACACATTCAATTTCCATTAACTTGTTAATCAGAAGAAACAAGAAAGAAAGAAAAAAAATGCAGTATATTACATATTTATTATATTTTTACTTAACCTGTTGTCTTCACTATTTATTGGATGTTAGAATAAATGTCACTTGAACAGGTTTTTTTTTTTTTTATCATTAATTATAACTAAAACTATTAAACAAATTGTGCCGTAGTCCACTGATGGCGAGTTTATAAGGGGCTGTTTACACAACACCATTTTCAACTAAAAACTGAAAAATTTTGGCCATTCGTTTACATAAGAATGGCATTTTGGGGGTGTTAGGAAATTAGTCCCGAGGCGTGCCTCATTCCAGTCCTCTTAATTAGCAATTGAATGAACAATCACTCAGCGCTGAGGGAGAGTAAAAAGTCTCATCTTTATTTAGCTGGGTCTGAGATTATATAGAAAGAGTATAATGGGTGTAGTATGGATTTAACCAATGAGGGAGAGAGTACATCATATCAGCTCATGGTATAGGAATGTGATACATATAGAAAAACAAGTCTAAATATGGTCAACTTCCGGCCAAGTAACCATGCATTCCTGGGAATCCAAGAAGACCCTTTCCATACTTGCAATACAAAAGGCAGGGACCATTCCCTGTCTCCCCATTAGGTCCATACCTTACACGGAAGGTACATAAAGAGAAACAGATGTTATAGTATAGAATACAGCTTCAACAGAGAACAAAAGACCCTCTGTCTACATTCCTTCAATGCTGAGACCAGCACTTTAAACATAGAATCTTTCAAGAGGCCTGAAAATGCAAATGGGTTTCTAAGTGCAAGTTTGAGACCGTTATCCATGTAAACTACAAAAAACATGACTTTGTGAAAACGGTGGCGTCATGCGCATTACATGTTCAATCTATAGGCGCCAAAGTGACATCACCAACTACTGGCTTGATATGCATAAAACAGCATTTTTCGTTGTAGAACCCAAGTGCAGTTTACTGAACAAAAGTAAACCAGTTACAAAATAAATAGAACTAAAACATAACATAAATATGAATAGAACTAGACTATAACACTTAACAAACTCATCGACAGCAGGTTACACAAACAAAGCCAGACAAGAGACTATGGAAACATGAGGGCTATTTACACATAAGGCCTCACAGACATGAAAAATATATCTATAGAAAGCAAAACCTGAAAAGCAAACCTATTCAAATGGAAAACAAATATTCTCAGGTTATGTAATCTGTAAAAACGTGCATATAGGTGTGTGCACTACTGCGGAGATGACGAGTCAGCTTAGTGCTTAAAGGATTAGTTCACTTTCAAATAAAATTTTCCTGATAATTTACTCACCCCCATGTCATCCAAGGTGTTCATGTCTTTCTTTCTTCAGTCGAAAAGAAATTAAGGTTTTTGATGAAAACATTCCAGGATTATTCTCCTTATGGTGGACTTCAATGGCCTTCAAATGGTTGAAGGTCAAAATTTCAGTGCAGCTTCAAAGGGCTTTAAACAATACCAGATGAGGAATAAGGGTCTTATCAAGCGAAACGATCTGTCATTTCAGAAAAAATGTAAATGTATGTGCTTTATATAAACAAATGATCACCTTTCAAGTCCAAAGTACGCCACAACTGTACTTTCGTATTCTTCAAAAAGCTTACACTGTATGTCCTATGCCTTCCCTGATCTACTTACGGAACGAACACAGCACCAGTTATATTGTTTCCGTAAGTAGAATAGGGAAGGTGTAGGACATACAGCGTAAGCTTTTTGAAGAATACGAAAGTATGGTTTTGGCAGAAGCACTTGGAAGGCGATCATTTGTTTATATAAAGCATATACATTTACATTTTTTTTTTTCCGAAAATGATCGTTTCGCTAGATAAGACCCTTATTCCTTGTCTGGCTGCGCTGAAACTGTAATTTTGACCTTCAACCGTTTGGAAGCCATTGAAGTCCACTATAAGGAGAATAATCCTGGAATGTTTTCATCAAAAACCTTAATTTCTTTTTGACTGAAGAAAGAAAGATATGAACATCTTGGATGACATGGGGGTGAGTAAATTATCAGGAAAATTTTATTTGAAAGTGAACTAATCCTTTAATACACTATAAGAGGCTGTATTGTACCGACTAGGGGACTAAATGCCACTAGCTGGAACAAACTGTGATTTGCACAACTGTGTTTTCAAAAGTTTTAAATTCAGCTTTTGGCTAAATTAAAACTTTAATTTTGTTTTCAGTGTTTTTTTTAAAAAAAAAAATGTTTTTAATATATTTATAAAATATTATATATGGCATGTGTTTGTGACGGGACTATCCGTTTTTCTGACCAATGACACGGCGAGAATTCGCAAGTCATTATTTTGGCTGTTCCATTTAGGTGGCACGGAAGTTCCATACCTTATCTTTCAATCATAATATAATCATGTTTATATAAGTAAATAGATTCTATTAAAAAGACAAAACATTAGAATGAGATAAAGAATGAGAGGGGTTAAAAACCTTATTGACATCTTGTGGCTTACTGACACTTTTCAGCGCATGACACATCTGTTATCATGAGGAAGTTGTTGATAAGCTGCCTAATCAACGAGCTGCCAATAGCGTGTCACAGAGGGAAAGCCCTGGTTTCCTGGGACTTAAATTGCCTTGTTGTTTGTAATGGGTCCTGCTGTCAGTCAGAAGGGTTTGAGGGTCAGAGGAGGGATGACAGAGGGGAATGTTTGTCAGATGCCGACTGATCACTCAGATCTCTGTATCACAGATGACCGACCATATTAGCGCATTTTATCTATTGCCAAATAGACCAGGCAAATACACAATGAGGTTGAGGAGGTGACTTCACTTTTCAAACTTCATAATTTGACCTTGTTGCAGTAAATATATTCTGCTGAAAGGAATAAGAAACGAGAGAAGGGTTAAAATCCTCATTGACATTTTGCAGATTACTGACACTTTACAAGCATGACACTGTTCTCAGGAGGAAGTCTTTGATAAGCCTCCCAATCAACGTGCGTGTCACAAGATTGCATTCTAATTGAAGAAAACATTGTGAGAGAGAAATGAATGAGTGGTCTCTCTGTAGGTCTGTCCTTTTAATCATCTACTGATATTGGACATGCTGTAATAAGGTAAAATATTACATGTGTGAACAGCTTAAACCAGGCTAAGGTAGTGTGCTTAGATGGTTTAAGATGGTCTAGCATGTCTTACAGTGTGGCATTTACTGTTTGCTCTAAAGCTGGTGGCCAAGCTGGCGTTCGACAGGCAAGTGTCTCACTGAAAGTCCAGCTAACCACCTGTAAGACTAAACAAACAGGCGGTTCCTGGTGTTCGCTTATCTGTTTTTAGCAGATCAGTAAAGTCTACTGGGCTAATGATACATCGCCTAATTAATATTTAATATCAGAGATTTTGAGAAAAATTAGCATTGGATATAGAGAGGTAAGGGGGCACCTGTTTTTAGTATTTTTTAACACACACGCATGCACGCACACACACACACACGTTTGTTTTTGTGAATTGTGGGGACATTCCATAGGCGTAATGATTTTTATACTGTACAAATATTTTCTATCGCTCTACACTACCCCTACCCCTAAACCTACCCATCATAGGAAACTGTGCACATTTTTACTTTCGCAAAAAAACTCATTCTGTATGATTTATAAGTCTTTTGAAAAATGGGGTAATGTCCTCATAAGTCACCCTCTCCTTGTAATACCCATGTCATTATACAAATTTGTGTCCTGATATGTCACAAAAACACGCACACACACACACACACACACACACATTTATTTTATTTATTGTAATTTTATTTATTTATGTGTGTATTGTTTTTTTTTTCTTTGAAAAACTTTTTTTATATATAAATTATATATATATATATATATATATATATATATATATATGCCTAAACAAAAATATATGAAATATATAATATTTCATTTTCCTTTTTTTCCTAAACATATGTCTGAAATTTAAAAATAATTAGAAGACCCCCTGCAATACCAGACCCCTGGAAACATTTTTTCATCAAGTAGTCATTTTTGCAGGCGCTTTTAACTAATTTCTTATTGAATGAATAAACAATAAGTTAAGTGCCTTCTCAGGGACACAGTGGAGCTTATGGATGATTCATTACAAGATTTTAACCTACAATTCAGTAGCCCAGGACTCAAAATATAACCTTTAACTTATCACATTTTTGTACTTTCAGTTCTTTAAGGCAATGTATTTTAGTGTCAGATTCATTTGAGGTATCTATACTTAAACTGAAGGTAATGCATTTGTGCATTTCATCCACCATTGGTCAGCATATACATGTTTATTTTGTCCTCAGCTTTAGACTGTTTTGTTATAAACGCTCAGTAACCTGCAGCTGCGTGTGGTGAAGCACCAGTGCGCAGCTCACTGAGTTATTATGCAGACCATTCAGAAGAAGATCACTTTGTGAATAGCACTACAATCCATCTTTATCAGCAGCACCCTTCCTGTTTTGTGGCACTCTCAGTTGAGCTGTGAAAAATATGCAAAAGAAGGATTCTGGACACAATATTTAGCAGATATAGGGTGAGGATGAGCGGGCGGACTCTCTCTCCAAGCTGCATTGAGCTTGTTATACACAGATTTCACAGGGTTGCTGTGTGAAAGATGATGGGAATGGTAACACTTTTGAGCGGCTCATTGTGAATGCGGCTGACGGAAGCGAGCAAAAAGCACAGAGATAGGGCAGGCGGAAAGAGACCCTGCAGCCAATAAAAATTCATGATCGTGGGTAATATGACAGACAGACCTGCATGCAGAGATGCTTCATTATGGAGAGGATATAGGGCAGGGGCGATTTCTCTGAAAGAGAAGAATGGCAGTGCATATTTAATAATAATAAAAATAAATAAATAAATAAAAATTACTAAACATGAGATCAAATAATGTATAAAGCACAAGTTTAAAAAAAATAAAAAAAATAAAATAACTGTCTGACAGGGTTAGAATATTTTGTGCAATTCTGAGATCTTTATCATTAATACAAATCCCTGGATTTGGTTGTTGGTGATGATGATTGATGACAATAATAATAGTAATAATTCCTCTTTTATGATCCTTTATGTCTTGCATTAGCACCAGATGAGGTTATGAGTGGAAATAGATGAAATTGGATATAAGAACATTCCATTTTCATTACTCAGGACTCAGCATGCGAATATTTGAGAAAATGCAAACATCATTGGTTGGGATATCATATGCAGCTATGAATTTTGCGATTCAATGAAGCAAGACTTTCGTTTAGACGTCACATAGGGAACACTTTATCTATGGAGGATGCAAATGCATTTATACAACTCTTTTTCAACCATATAGAAAATAAGAGGAACTTTGAAAGTTGCCCTAATAGTACATTTTACTACAGAATAATAGGTGGCAATTGGGAAATTGACATATTGGGCTAACTGACATGATATATTAATCCTCAAACTATTTTAAATAACATTTTAATAGCAATATTAGCAACATAATATAATATAATATAATATTTTAAGTAGTGATTTGCTTATGGACCAGTGTTACATGGCTTTTATGTATTAAAATGTAGCTGTTGTGTTAAGTATTCTCATTGCAGCCCTTGAAATCATGTCCCTTTTAAATTCTAACTCTCTGAAACATGAAAAGTTCACCCAGGTCTGTCTCAAGAGCAGTAAAATATGAATACAGGGTAAATAAAGGCTACAGTTAGTATGTCTAAGTAAATATGTCTGAGATGGGAATGTCTGGACAGTCCAATCAAAACAGTGTGTGTATTGAGGTTATTCGTTAGTTTTGAACGCTTTTCTTAGGAACCACTTCGTTTGTTGAGATGCTCCAGTCCAGCTTTGCTCTTTAGTGTCAGTTGATTTGTTGAAGGCCAGACCTACTTGTAAGCACTTAGCTGGAACGCCACTCTCATGAGAACACCATTAGAGCCTGACAGTGAATCCTGCACAAGGACAACTTCAGTGTTAGCTTCATTTTTCCTTTATTGATGCCTGCAGTCATTCGGTCAAACAGCGGTCATGTAATCTAACTAGACTAATCTATAGGTCACGTCTGTATAGAGAAGGATGTTGTTTCAGTATTGGACATGTCCGTAATATAGTAAAAACCACAGCACAGGTTGACAGAAGATTATGGGGTTGGCTAGAAACAACCTAATGGGATTAGTAGATAATTCAGATTTCCTTGAAGATTGTGACTATTATTCCAGAGCATCTGTGTGTTTGGCTGTAGATTTTGAGAAGCAGGTCTGCGAGACTGCTTGGATATTGTAAAAGCTATAAAATAGAAGTTTATTTCATACATTTTTGATGTATGACTTATTTAATGCTAAACTAGAAGCAAAACGAAACAGGTAAAAAAGTTTGGGGTCAGCAAGATTTTTAATCTTGCAAGAAATTAATAATTTTATTCAGCAAAGATACGTTAAATTGATCAAAAGTGACAGTAAAGACATTTATAATGTTCAAGAGCATATGATTTCATGAGCACCAAATCAGCATATCAGAATGGTTACTGAAATGAAAATGACATTTCAAAATATATTAAAAAAAGGAGTTTTTTTAATTGCAAAAAAAAAAAAAATCACAATATTTATTTTACTGCATTTTTGAAAACAGAAGCAAATGTCTTTCACTTTTAACTCCAAACTGTAGCAAATTCTACAGAGGTCAATCCTTTTGCCTTGAAAATTGTGAGAAAGTATCTGTTTGTGAGCGCACAATTCATGCTGACGCCATCACAATTGTTGCACAAATCTACAGTATCTACAGTTTTTCCAATTTCACCCGAAAACACCCTTAAAGGCTGGAAAATGTCTCAAGTTACAACTGTAACCACGGTTCCCTGAGAAGGGGAATGAGACACTGTGTCATAGTGTTGATGCTATGGGATTTCTCCTTGCAATCTTGATAGGCTACTGCAGTCAGGTGGTGTCATTGGCGAGTAGGTGTGCTGAAAGTAAGGGAAATAAAAAATGAGACAATCTTTTCAGTCCCGAGCGAGGTCGCTGCCTGGATCCCCAACTCCCTGGAGGTGTCTGAAGGTTACGTCCTGGAGGAAAGATCTCTCCTTCTCCTTTAGCCCCAATAGATTAAGCCACAAGTGCCGCTCCGTGGCAATCAAAGCAGCTAGAGAGCGGCAGATGGCTCGGGCCACCTGGTTGGTAGCACAGAGGGCAAGATAGGTGGTTCTACACCCCCGGTTCATTCGAAAGGTTGGCTTTGTATGCCTGCAACACCGCTATGGTGTGCAGGGCACCACCAGCTTGGTCTGCCACCACATATGCATGATGTTTGCAACACATGGGCATAAAATGGTTTCTCCCAAGACCTCAACACCTCATCATGGAGGTGTGGGAGAAATATAAGGTTCACAGGAGATGAATGCTAATGACCCGCCAGGAACCACTCATCTAACCTGCCTGGAGTGAGTTCCTGCTTTTCCACCGACCAGTCTAGACTAAATCTGGTGGTGGAGTGAGTCATTACACCCAGTAACTCCTCATACACGGGTAATGAGGAGGAGGCAGGCTTGGGCACAATGTCTGCCTCAACTCCTGTCACGTCTAGTTCCTCAGAACTAGAGTGGCCAAGCAACATGTTCTCCACCGGACTGAAAGAAGTCAGCGAACAGGCTTCCGGATTCGGCTCATAAGGAGCATTCCCATATCGTCAACACTATGGTGCAGTGCGAGTTACACCTCGAAAGGGAATCAAATTTATTCCTGATTTTTGTTACACTTCACTTAATCTCTCTGACCCTTCTGAGCTTCTCTCCCAAACAGAACTTACTGTACAGTCATCTAGATTAGAAGCAAAGTTTACTTGAATTTAATTTGTGTATGATTTCACTGCTCAGATTCATTTAATGTGTTTCCAATAGCAGTAGCCTTATTATTTTCTAGTGGCCTCTTTTCTCGCCTACTGAGTTAGCTCGTCCCAGTTAATGCTTTATGTTTGGGCCCAGTTTCTCCCCCCCCCCCCCTCTTTTTTTTTTACAGTCCCCTGGCCCATGTTACAAGTGTATTGCAAACATCAAATGGAGTTTCCCAAGGTCAGCCCTCTGGGGATTTGATTCTTGTAAAGATGAGTCTGTCCGTTTGCGCAGGCAGATGTCTTCTGCAAAATTCAGGCCATCTCTGAATTCTCAGTAGATTGACAAAACACACATTTTGAATAGAATCCAAGATTGGGAAAACAATGTGTCGGCCCCATGAGACTTAGAGCGAAAGACATTAAAAGTGCGGCAGTATTGAGCTGTCTCTGAAACGCTTCCATGACCTTCAAGAATGCCATTTAGAAAGGCTCCAGTTTTGCTCTAGCTTTTCTCATTTTCTTTAGTTCACATTAAAAGAAGCTTGATGAAGGCCCATTCCCTCTGGCCACACTTTTAAGACATTTCTTAACAGGTGGTGTTCCCATTTTATCTTACACCAAGTACTTTTGATACTTCAGATCTTTTTTTTTTTTTCTTTTTTTTTTTTTTTTAGACAGAAACATTTTAAAATAAGGCGCTAATTTTGTGAAACTTCTGTCATTATTTAGTCATTGTGAGTATTTTCCTTATTCATTTTCTTCATAAAAATTTAAAATCCTTAAAGTAATAATCTAACAAAAACCTGAATTTAAATCAGAGAAAATGATTTAAGATTGTGTGCTTAAAGGGATAGTTCATCCAAAATTGACAATTCTGCCATCATTTACTCATATTGTTTCAAACCTGTATGACTTTCTTTCAAAAGATATTTCAAAGAATGTCTCAGTGTTTCTTCTGGACTCCATTGGCTTTATTGATAAAAACATTTCAAATAATGACAAATTGTAATTTATGACTGAACTATGTGTTGAACATCTTTTTATATACTGCCTCTTAACAACTTTGAGCTTATGGTAGATCATCAAGGGTTCATAACGGTTATTGTTAAAAATCAATTTCTCTATGGAGAAAATGAATGGGATTTTTACTTCTGAGCCAGGCTGTTGTGCTCTATTGACATTTTATATCAACAGTTTAAGCCTGGAAGTTTTTAAACATGACCACTACAATGATGCCAGAAAGTTAAAATTACATGCCTTATTCAGTTGAGACTACAGAAATAGCATGAAATGTGAAATTCATTGATTTGGATTGTTAACTGCAGAAAGCCTGATGATGGCTCATCAGAACATTGCTGGAACTGCTCATTGACACAGAAAGGTAATCAATGCCTCCTTGTGGCAAATAAGCCTTGATTGTTTGTTCTTTTGGTCCCTTTATTCCCTTGACAAAATGCTGGTTCCCAAACCCTAGCAGTTCAGGCAATTACTCAAAGTGTAGTTTATCAATGCTCCTGTCATATCTCCTCTGCTCGATAAGATCACTGTGATCTCATGGAAGAGAACTCTTTGTACAATTAAATGTTTTATGGCCTTTATGAAGATGTATGCTGCTGTCTTCATTGAGCAGGACAGTAAACCTGTCTACTGAGTCCCTACATCAAACTTAATAAAAACTGGATGTTCTTTAGTAAAATTTCTTGTGGGAAGTATTTTGCTTTCAGGGTCCTTAATAGTTTCATTAGTGCTTTTGAGGAAGAAATATTTAGGAAAAAGAAATGCAGGTCCTTTGCCAAATGATGAGAACTTTGATAATGATGGAAAAAATAAATAATGCATTTCTTCCAAAAAATGTGTTTGCAGTCTTTTTAATGACTTTTCATAGTCTTTTTAGATGTAGCATAAATGCAGTCTGATAGTTGGCCTTAAAATAACGGGGCAACATTTTTAATAAATAATTTTTTATAAATACTCTAGACAAAACTCATAATTTAGCCTATATCTTTACCTACAAGTTGAAAACTTGTTAGTGACTACTAATTAAAGTCTTACGAGGTAACTAACAAAAATCAATTTGAAAACTGTATTCTATAGTATGTTTGATTCACTAAAATAACCGGCTCAAATGAATCAATTGGTCAGGAATACTCTTCACAGAGTATATTTTTTATTTACTAAAAAGAATCGAAAGAAAGTTATTTATTTGGAAATAAAACATTTGTACTACACTGTTCGCACTAAATGCTTTTGATTCAATGAAAAGAACTGGCTCATTAGTAACATTTTTCGGGAATCGTCCGCTATATTCGCTATATACGCTATATTCATGTGTGGTGTTACGGCGATGTTGAATAGTATTGTACAGAACTCGTATTTTAGTCTGGTATCACCGGTGGAAGAATATACTTGAATGTACACCGTTATTGCAGCTGAACAGTTTTTGAATAAGTTACTTAAGTCTTGGAAAAAAAGTGACTTTTGGATTAGACAGATGTGAAATAATTGAAACTCCAGTTGCAATCTGTAGCTGTACAAGAAGTAGAAAGAAGCTTTGATTGACCACGAGTAGCCGGTGACTCGATCATCTGCTTGGCGCTTCAAGCAATTACAATCAAAGACATCATTAGGACCTGATTTGGCTCGGTATGAAATCAGAAACCGAACACAGAATGGCATGTAATTCACCTTTAGCTGACCTTCAACTCATTACTTTTTCATTTATGGAGATAATTTGACTTAATCATTTAGAACTGATGCTTGGTCACTACTATCATGCATTCTCTAAAAAGTTTAAAATATGGCTTGTTAACAAAAGACCCCTTTTGTGTCTATCAAAATGGTTAGCAACCATTGCTTTTTTGCATGACTGTGCATCAAGTATAAGGAACAAGTTGCACACTAATAATCACAAATCAGGAAAGAAGTGCTGAATAATGTGACGTTGATGTATTTCCCCTGAGGTGTAATTACCCTTGATCCTTCTTTGTTTTCAGGCTGTGTCTGTAATTGAAAGCAATTCAAGCAGTCAGCAATCATTACTGTACTGCGACATCAGCCAGTGTTGGATGATTGCTTATTTCTTTGCCTCTTCTTGGTTGAGTGTTCTGTTTTTGAAACTTGAAAGGGGCTCATCTATGTTATGGCTCGATGCTGCCTGAATAATATCTGGTTTTCACATAGATTCGGTGAAGAACTGTAATAAAAAAACACTTGCTACACTGGTCTAATTTTTTTTTTTTTTTTTTTAGAAGTTGTCTGCTTCAGAGATAGAACGTGCTATTTATTATGCTGTGCTGAATTCAAATATGACGATTAAAACAACAGATTTTTCTACTGTTTCCAAGATATTTAAGTTTTTACATTTTATGTCTATGTATATTGTGTAGATATAACACTTTAAAAATCATAACACTTTAAAAATCAGCAAAATAGTTAAATAAATCAAATTTGTTATGAAACAGAAGGCAAAAAATTATTATTTACATAGTTTAGTCCTATTCTGTGTCTACTCTGCACTTCTTGGCTCATCTCTTGTATTTATTAAATGGAGCATCTCTTGTCAATGTCCATCCATAGTCTGCAAGCACTGATGGACTCCATTTGCTCCATTTGAAGTTATCTAATAACATTAATACATTAAGCAATTCATATCATCTGTGATGCAATACCAGCTTCAGACTGCATCATTCATTGTTTTGCCTAAAAAGCAAGTACTGTCCAAAGCCAGATTTATCCATACAGTAGATCCAGTCAAAGATGTATTTTAGTCATTTCTGGTTTAAACTGAGATCCCTTCCCTTTATTACTCAGCTATCCTCTGCTATTCCCAAGTCAAGGGTTGTATATACTGACCCAATAGTGGGCACATGAGCATCAAAACTGGACCATGGAGCAATGGAAGAAGGTGGCCTGGTCTGATGAATCACATTTTCTTTTACATCACATGGATGGCCGGGTGCGTGTGCGTCGCATACCTGGGGAACACATGGCAACAGGATGCACTATGGGAAGAAGGCAAGCCAGCGGAGGCAGTGTGATGCTTTGGGCAGTGTTCTGTTGTGAAACCTTGGGTCCTGCCATCCATGTGGATGTTACTTTGACATGTACCACCTACCTAAGCATTGTTGCAGACCATGTACACCCTTTCATAAACGGTATTCCCTGGTGGCTGTGGCCTCTTTCAGCAGGATAATGCACCCTGTTTGAGGAGCACAACAACGAGGCCTCCAAATTCCCCAGATCCTAATCCAATCGAGCATCTGTGGGATGTGCTGAACAAACAAGTCCGATCCATGGAGGCCCCACCTGGCAACTTACAGGACTTAAAGGATCTGCTGCTAACATCTTGGTGCCAGATATCACAGGAGACCTTCAGGGGTCTAGTGAAGTCCATGCCTCGATGGGTCAGGGCTGTTTTGGCAGCAAAAGGGGGACCAACACAATATTAGGAAGGTGGTCATAATGTTATGCCTGATCGTACATATATGGCTACAGGTAAGTAATAAAATATGTACTATGTATGTATCTATCATATCATATGTATGAATGTTTCTTTGATTTCATCAAAAGGGAAGAACACTACAAACATCAGAAATGCCTTTTATCATTGCTGTGGGATTTTCTCAACAAAACATAATAATAATATAATATTAATATTTCCTTACATTTATATCGCGCTTTCTGGACACTCAAAGTGCTTTACATATTGAAGGGGGAATCTCCTCAACCACCACCAATGTGCAGCATCCACCTGGATGATGCAACGAAAGCCATATTGCGCCAGAATGCCCACCACACACCAGCTTATTGGTGGAGAGGAGACAGAGTGATGAAGCCAATCAGTGTAAGGGGATGATTAGAAGGCCATGATGGACAGAGGCCAATGGGCAAATTTGGCGAGGATGTCAGGGACATTGGTTTTCAGCTACAATAAGGCCAGGAACAAAAATATAGGCAGTTGACAAATAGCTAAGTGATTAATCAAGATCAACAATTACTCAGAAGCATAAGCATTTAAAGCTCCCAAAGATATCACACAGGACCACCGGCATTTATCCCTCATTATAAATTGTCCCAGGGTTATTACTGAGATAAATTGGTCATGTTTGCAAACATCAGGGCAATGCTGCACCAAGTGTATTGACAAATTGCTTAATTAAATGACAACATTAAAGTGATAGTACAATTAATTGTGCTCTACCATCTTCCTGTTACATAGACTAGCAGTATTTCATGAGGTTTCTGCAGTAATGCTGCCACCAAACATTGTTTGTTTTCAGGAGACTATATACACTGTGAATTCTCAGAATTCTTTTGACTTGAGTCAGTAAAAGAACCACTTACAAACACCTTTGCCACCATCCAGAACATCCTAGAAACCACACAGCAAGACAAAAATATACTCTGAAAAATGTATTTAAGTTGTCAAATTTGTTTGATCTGTATATTAATATAATAATACCTTCAAAACCTACATATCCAGCTTCTGTATTTTCAAGCTATTATGTTTTATGTGGAGAATAATATGCATCATGCTCTTTTTAATTCCCTGTTTCTGAGCTTGAATGATTTCATCTTGATAAAGGTGAACTTTTGGAGTAGGGTAACAGTATTTTCCTGTTGAGAAGCCAGTCATGTGATTGCACTTCTGCGGCAGTCAAGCAGACAGTAATGGCCTGAATCAGGCTTTTAATGCATGAAGTAGCCATGCACATATTTTATTAAACTATAGGAAAAATGGTCCAAAGACTTTGAGCCATGCAGCAGCCAATGCCAGGTTTCATATCACTGTGCGTGCAGTGCAGCGCAGGGAAAAACATCAATGTTATCAACCATCTCCATTTACTCCAAAGATCCTTCTTTATAAAATATTGAAGGCAGTCAAACAGTCAGGAGGACACAGTGATTTTGTCTTTGATAGAAAGGACAGTTTTAGTGTGCAGTTTGGCATCGCTGGAGGACGTATGGCATGAAATCAGCCCCATGGTGTGAAATATACCATTCATTAGTCCATTAATATTCTAGACATTAAAAAAAGAGCTTGCTCACACTCCAGGTGTTTTTCCGGCAATGACAAATAAACAATTTAAATGTTCTACTTTTTTTCCTCCATTGTACTGGAGTACTGCTAAGCTCTTTTGTTAAAGGACTTTGTGTAGATTTGACCTTTTTGTTGTGAAATCTCAAAATGGAAAGTCATGAATCTCTTGAGAGCTTTTGTGGCAGATAAATATTATATATTAGAAGTTAGCCACTGGCAAACTTTAGAAGTTGGAGCCAGAAAGTTGTTTTTTGTGCATTGATGTTTTCAGACATTTCGATGGACTCACCATTAGGCAGCTTTCATTTCAACAGTAATTGGATGGTTTGCTGTAGGCTTGTGTGTAAAATTGATGAGCAAGTACACCACGATAATTAACCACGGACTTATTATTGATACAGACTGACTAACTAATGTGTTGACCTTCGTCCTTATCTGATTTTGGTAAACTTGTTTCAAATTAGTGTGAGTGGAAATAACAAATATAAAACAAATACAATATAATTCTCCTTCCTTCCTTCCTTCCTCCATTCAATATTCTATGTCATGAATCAAACAAACCTGCTATGATGTGAATCACAACATTACAAACTTTGATTCAAAGCAAAATAAATAAATATATAAACGAATAAATATTTGAAAATTAAAAAAAAAAAAGAAAAAAAGAAAGGGACAAATTAACAAGACTGTAAATAACGGCTTTAATGAGGGAATGAATTACAATGCCATGAAGCACTGTGAGGATTATGGGAGATTATGTGGTTACATAATCAAATTAAAAACAGTGGAGAAACATAAAACTATTAACTTGAAAAAATTAATTATATGTACTATATTATGCATACAGATATTTAAGTAGTGTATAGGGAGAATAACTCTATCAAACCATTCGTACAATTCTTCAACAGAAATATATACCAGTGCTTAACAACTTTCATCACCGCTTTTAACCCCGGGTAAAGGAACGTTTCACACTTGTAATTTAGAAGTGGGTTAGCACCCTTTTAACCTGGGGTTATGAAACCCTGCAGAGCAATAGCGTGCATCATATTCACTTGCTTTGGACAGTCACAGAAACACTGCGTATTGAGAGGAAAGATGTCAAGTGCTGACAGAAAACGCGACAATTTGAGTGAAGAAGAGACCGTTTCATTCTTACCTTTAAAGTCTGAAATGTCCATTCAGTACAGTTGGCAATACGAAGATGCGCAATGCTAAAGCTATGTTAACAGGTCGCGCTCATCCAATCAGTAATGGAAACCATGAAACAATTCAAACATTTGTGGTAAGATTAAAAAGAAAGAAATTAATACTTTTATTCACCAATGATGCATTCAATTTATCAAATAAATGATGTTGATTAAACTTTCTATTCATCAAAGAATCCAGAAAAATTAAATGTATGATGGCTTCCACAACAATTTTAAACAACTATTTTCAACATTGACAATAATCATAAATGTTTCTTGAGCAGCAAATCATCATATTAGAATGACTTCTGAAGGATCATGTGACATTGAAGCATTGAAGACAGTAATGTTGAAAATTCAGCTTTGATCACAGGAATATAAATTACATTTTTAAGTATATTCATGTAGAAAACAGCTATTTTAATTTATAATAATATTTCACAATATTACTGTTCTTACTGTTCTTTCAAAAAAATGAAAAAGGCTGTCAATTAGCACTGCATTATTCATATACTTTTTTGTCAATAAATACCTTGAGATGGCTTGAAAAACACACATAAACCATGGGTGTGTCTCAGTCAGCTCCCTAGTTCAGTAGTCAGGGCACTGGTCAGGGAGTCAGCCATTTTAAGGGTTGTCTCAATCACAGAATCCTTCCAGGCCACTGAAACGTTTTCTACCTAAAAAATCCCACAATGCACCATGAAAACCAGTGAGCATCGATCCTCACTATGCCATAAACATAATAAATACATAGAAGCCCTATTGGCCGCTTTGGACTGTTGCTGCGATACGTCAACGAGTCCACCATATTGTGCGGGGCAAGACTCCTCATTAAACAAATGCAAGTAAACGGGGAGCTGCGGCTTTTCTGGACAAAAAGCGCAATACAGTTTACATTTCTCAACTGATTTCAATGGTTTATGATCTGCGTGGAGTACGAAAAAGTTTTTTTCTCCAATTACTCAGAATCTCGCTAGTTTGAACTTGAAAATTATTAATTCTGTCACACGGAATTGTGAAAACTCATGCTTCTCAAGCATAGATTTGGTTTATTTTTCAAGGTTAATAATTGTGGAGATGTTCCTAATGTAATATAATTTAATGTACATGAAATGTGCACATCCATTTTAATTGTGGAAATGCTTTTCTGTCTTCAACCATGCTATTTTAGCTTTTTCCCTCGTGCCTCTAGCTTTTCTTCTTGAATCACATCACAGGATGTCACAGGACAATTTCAAATAAATATGAAGATAATTTGCATCTCAAAACCTTATTAATCGTTTAATTATGTATTTGTTTAATTATGTTTAATTAGGTAATGTAGCCTACTAAAAGAATTTATTTCGAATGGATAGCAACAAGATTTAAAAAGGATTGGGCTTAAAAGATTTTTTATCCTGTGGCTCGCTCTAGTGGACAACATTAAAAGCACAGCTTGTATTAATTATTATAAGACAATCCTGAATAGATCCAGTAAAACATTTGAGATACAGCGGTAGAAATATTTTTAGTACAATTACAGTACAATATAAATTGTATGTGGTTTTATTCTATAGTATACTATTAGCCTATATTATTATTATAAATAGCCTAAAAATACAATTGAGTATAAAAACAGTAAAATATAGTTTAATGTAGTAGTAATATAATAATTATGAATAAAATAGCAGATAGTATATCATAAATTGTAAAATAATATAGTCAATAAAATAAAAATAGCAAATATTTATATCCGCTGACAGGCTTTCTTTAGTCTTCCTTGAGTTTTGTGTTGTCCTGGTTCCACTGGCTAAACTGGGGTAAAAATATGAGCCACGATAATAATTCAAATCACCTGCTCTTCGGAGAAGAGGTCTATCTGTAATTCTGACAGCCTGAGTTGTCCTGTCATAGTCCTCTGGCTTCACTGCATGGAAGACTCACTTGCGATTTTGATTAGTTAATGATATAAACTATAATATAATCTCAGACATCATAAGAATCATGTAAACTTTATATTATTTCTTATAGATCTCAGTTTTCATAGATAACTAGCATTGTAGTTAGCTTTTAATAGTCTGACTTTGGTGGTCAACTAGCTGTCAAAACAATGTTATAATGACCAAATACAAACAGAAACAACTGTTCAGACTTGCATGTGAAAGGTAATTCCTCGATAAGTGGTTTGGATTGTGCAACGGTTTGTAAAATCTCAAAATAGTCAGGCATCTTTTCTTCAGTCCACTTGAGAGTTACGGCACGTGATCCCGCACAATATGGCGGCGCCGTTGACATGCAATCCAGCAGCCAATAGGGCGTCTATGTATTTATTATGTCTATGCACTATGCTCCCTAAACGGAAGTTCTGAAGTGCGAGACTTAAATCATGTGAGCCTACTCACTACACATAACGATGCGCGATAGATGTTTTTAAAAATACAAACCATTATTTTATTATATTTCAGCAGAAACATACATCAATAGACAGGTAATGAACATAAATTAGCAAACATTTATAATTTATTTACGGCTGAAATGTTGTTCATAAATACCAGTATTTGTTGTATGATGTTGTACAATGAGGACGTTGTCACATCACCGGAAATAGAATCATAAGTGTCCCGGCTTCCAGTATGAATGAAACGAGACACGAGAGTGAGTGCTCCATAATGTTTAGATCACCTCATTTTAGTTAAGAATAAAATGACAGGTGATGCATAGACTATCTTGTCCAAAAAAAAAGTGCGGGGGACGAATTTACGTTTTATTAAAAGTGCCGGGGGACACATCCCCCCCGTCTTCTACTCCCATGCGATTGCTTATAAGCTAATGTTGATGAATTATGACAATGTTTACTACATGTTGTTTATATGGTAGTATGTTTTAGACCAGTGGTCGGGAACCTATGGCTCGGGAGCCACCTGGCTCATGTGGCTCGCCAGGTCTCATGTGGCTCGCCAGGTCTCTCACCCTTTCCCAACAAATGATTGATAACAAATTCGACATCACTAGAGGTCAGCAATTCCTGTGTTGTAAAACCTACCGAAGTTTATTAAAAGTTTATAATAATAATATATTTAAAGTTGTACCGGCCAAAGTGCGTGTTCAGATTCAAGTGGCTATGCAGCTTTTTCGTGGTAACGGCGAATAGAGAAAACATTTTTGAACAGCAGCGAAAATCGAAAAGTATGTAAAATAATGACTGGACTGAAAAATAACCTTTTATTAAAAATGGTGCTCTGCTGTGCCAAGAGACATTTCGAAACATTTCACTGGTTACTTTCGCTTTTGCGCATAGACCTTTATGTCCTATAAATGTGTTGTATTTATATCTATGATAATCCGCGCAGCTTTCAGTGTTTCAGTGACTGCTGGCGTTATTAATAAAGAAACATGAATGAATGAGAAAGTAAAGAGCGGGACGTGCTTGATATTAAAAAGGAAACGCAAACCTGCGAAAGAGAACGTCTCAGGTTACGAATGTAACCATGGTTCCCTGAGAACAGGAAACGAGACCCTGTGTTTACCACATATGGGGAATGTCACACGTGAACCAATGTCTGAAAGCCAAGTATCAAACCACTCCAATCCTATTGGCCGGTGACAGCCTATGACATCATCATAGCACGACCCGGAAGTATATAAGGAGCGCCTAGAGAGTCAGTCAGTATCTTATCGTCTTGAGGGACTGTTCAGCAGGTAGCTGAAGCATGGCAAAGCAACGCAGAGTCTCGTTCCCTGTTCTCAGGGAACCATGGTTACATTCGTAACCTGAGACATTCCCTTTCGAAAAGGAACTCAACTCTGCGTTTACCGCATATGGGGAACGATATACCCACGCCGCCATGCTTGAGGAGAGTGCATGCCAAGATGGCTAGACAAATGTCAAGCAGTTTCGAAAGAAACGCCAGGACCAAATCTTCCAAAAAGAAGGTCCCTTTAAGGGAATGTGGCCAGGAAACCGAAAGGAACCCCGGCCAGCCACTAGAAGGGGGACATAGTCACTCCAATGCCACCAGGAAGGCTGACCTGGTCTGACATAGGACAAACTTAGTCTTGGCCAACCCTGTCTGAATACAGAGTCTCAACAAACGCATTCTTCAGAGAAGAAGAGCGACTGCGAAATGCAGTAAGCAACTCAAACCCACGCGTAGAGACGGGCATCCTGGAGAGCAGAACTCAGCTGAGTGCTATGGACCCTCTTATTGAGGAGAGCATACTCTGCTCAATTCTAGGATCTACTCAGCGCCTGATCATTTGCACTGAGGAGGCTGTGCGCTAAAAAACCTGCATAAAGGGGAGCACAAACCAGCCTGGGGCTGATCCTCAACGGGAGGCATCATGGAAGCCTTCAACCAACGACCAGCTTAGGGAGCTAAGCACTGTACCAGACAACCCTAGCAGGGGAGTACAAAGCTCAACCTAACAGATAGACCATACTGTAGGCACATAATCATGGAGGCCAGAGAGGGGCCTACAACATGACAATAGTTCTACTTACTCATGCTAACATGCTAGTCACGACAGTGGGAAACCCAAGGACGGCCTGTCAAGGCCTAGCACCTTGAATACTAATCTTGCTGGAAGCAAGAATCAACCTCATGACAGTAACAGCAAAAAAGACTGTAGAGTGCCCACATAACAGTCCACCTAACACAATACAACAAGCAGCGCACTCAGTAAAAGAACCTTTTACTCTTTAAAGCAAGAGTACAACATACGCCATCATGATCTAAAGGAGGCCCAAAAATGGGCCTTCAACTTCAGACAGACTTGTGGCAGTGTTTCAAGCTCCAGGAAGACAAACAACCGAACTAAAGGGAGGTTCAATAAGTCACCTGGGGCCCTGGCCAACCAGCAGTATACTCAGTAAAGCACCTTTAAACTCTCTCAGCGAGAGGAGTACACTATTACACACACCAACATGTTCTCAAAGGAGGCCCCAAGGGCCTACTACTTGTAAACACGCGGCATTAGTCTATTGGCCACTAAAGTTCTAGGAGCAAAATAGAACCAACCTACTCACTAGGTAGCTACTTAGCTCAACTAGAGCTAAAAGATACACATAAACCAAGCTCAAGGAAGCAAATGTAGAAAAACCGAACCGCAGTAAGGTTTACTACAAAAACTCACCCTGAGAGGCCAGCCACTCAGCAACGTACTCAGTAAAAACACTTTTTACTCTCAAAGTGAGAGGAGTACACAAACGAACGCCAACATTCTACACAGGAGGCCCAGAAGGCCTGCAACTTGCAAACACGTGGCATCGGCTAGTGGCAATCATGACCACATCAGCCAGCAGGCCATGCACTCAGTAAAACACCTTTTACTCTAAAACAAGAGGACTACACACTCCGCCACAATACTCTGCGAGAGGCCTGACCTAGGGCCTACTCTTAGCAGAGAGCGGCGTGGCCGGTGGCGGTGATGGGTCATACAAAACCAACACAGAACTTGAGCCAACATGTATCCTGAAACAAGGCCTTAACAAGGGCCTACAACTTCAACAACACGTGGCGTCAGCTAGTGCGAACACGACCACACCAGCCAGCAGGCCATGTACTCAGAAAAAACACCTTTTACTCTAAAACAAGAGGAGTACACACTCCGCCACACTCCTCACATTCATGTAGAGCAAAAGCTAGAACTCCAAGCAAATATAATGCTTTGTAAATAAAAATGCCATCCTAAAAAGGATACATGCTCTCACCAGACAGAATTACAGATCTGTGCTGAGCCCTAGAGAACGGAAGCTAAAAAACTAGCACTGTAACTTAAACTTGAATGTTAATTCAAAGGGCTCAGGGGAAAGACAAATTCATAGCATGAATAAAGTTCTAGAGAGTGGGGCCTAGCATACACTGCATATACTTATCTATGCAAAGATAAGGGCCTACCACCTGAGAAAATAGCATCAGGGAGGCTAATAACAGTCTACTACCTTAGCTGTTAACCTCAGCCATTGCACCTACATAAACAAGGGGAAAATGGGCATATGGCCTTACAACTCCCTCACGAAGAGGCCAGAACTAGGAACTATACAACCTAACAAGGGATAGTAATATAGAGGGTGGTTTATAACAATAAACACCTAAACCTAGTCATAGCCTAGGCCGCTAAGCTGTGGGCCTATGGGGCCACACGCATAACAATGCCTGGGCTTCACCTCTGAATCTCCATAGATAAGAGGAAATAAAGCGAAGCTCAAAAAGCAAACAATGTCAGGCGGCCGATTAAGGCCGACCTAGACATAGATACTAACTGAAGTGACGAGTGCTAACTCGAACTTACTCTAGCAAACACCAGATGAGAAGCTACTCTATACAACAGGTGGCTAAGAGGCGGCCATTTTGTGGCCTGCACAAATTTCATTCTAGCCAACCTATCAAAGTTCAGTTGCCCAAAACCCCTTATACTTTTTCCGACTACATACTCAGGAAAAACTATACAGGAACACAAGGTCAACAAATTTAGAAACATAAATGTAGACCCAGCTCACCTTCCTGCGGCTTGAAGACCGAAGACTCCTCTTTCCCTTTTCTTTAACAAGGAAGGATGGAATCTAGGGTTCATTTGAAGCCTAAAAGAGCCTCTTTCACTATCAAGCCAGAAGGCGGGCTTTATATTCATCAAAGGTCCAGCTGTCAGCCTGACTGTTTAAGAAGCGCCTGAGTATGATAAGTGAAACCAAACCCCAGGAGGCGGAGGAAGAAGGGGCGAGGGCAAATGTAAAGTCACCCTCGCAACGAGAGGGAATCAATTACCAACACTACTGGCGTATGTGAAAGATCACCTCCCTTAAAACCTGCTTCCTCTTCCTCGAGTCCCGCCGTCTCTGTGTCTCGCTCCGAAAAGGAGGAGGTGCCCGAGCGGCTATACTGGACCTCTGGCCCTGTCTCTGAGCCTCAGCTCGAGATGGACCAGCCTCCTGGCTGTCTACATGCTCAGGAAAACTATACAGGAAAAACAAGGTCAACCTATTTTAAAACATAAAATATAGACCAGCTTACCTTCCTGCGGCTTGAAGACTTTCCTTTTTCTCTACATGAAAGGATGGAATCTAGAGTTCTTTTGAGCCTAAAAGAGCCTCTTATTATCAAACCGGAAAAGCGGGCCATCAGAAAAATAATCACATGGGCCCAGCCATCAGTCAGACTATAAGAAGCATCTAAGCATGTTTAAAAAAAAAAAAAAAAAAAAAAAAAAAAAAAAATATATATATATATAT
This sequence comes from Elopichthys bambusa, assembly GCA_037101425.1. Classification (NCBI taxonomy): domain Eukaryota; kingdom Metazoa; phylum Chordata; class Actinopteri; order Cypriniformes; family Xenocyprididae; genus Elopichthys; species Elopichthys bambusa. The sequence continues at coordinate 21,562,559 of CM074442.1, forward strand.
ATATATATATAGGAAGCGGAAGAAGAAGAGGAAAGGGCAGAAGAAAGGGCAGAAGAAAACTGCCCTTGCAGCTGGGGGACCGATCACAGAAGCCGCTGGCGTCTATAATCGATCATCCATCTCAAACTCGCTTCTTCCACCTCCCATCTGTCTGGGCCCAGATTCAGATCTGAACAGCTAGAGTTTTTCCATGCCCTCCCAATCTCAAACATGGAGATCAGGAAGGAATGGAAGGCTCACAGGAGCTGCATAGCTATGGACAGAAAGGAACTGCTCATCGAGCCGTCCACGTGCGGCCCCTTTCTTAACGCGCCCTCACGGCAGCCTGCCAGAAGCGTGTCCCACAAACTCCAGCAGCTCCGCATATACAGCAGCCAGCAGCCCAGAATGTGTATAACAAGTGTCAAAACCTGGGACACAGATGAACACACTCTCTGAAACGTTTGTAAGGCATAATATAAGATTCCCTTAACAGATTCGATACAGTCGCGATCAGACAAAACAGTCCTGAAAGACGAAAAGATACTGACTGATTCTCTAGGCGCTCCTTATATACTTCCGGGTCGCGCTAAGATGATGTCATAGGCTGTTGCCGGCCAATAGGATTGGAGTGGTTTGATACTTGGCTTTCAGACATCGGTTCACATGTGACGTTCCCCATGTGCGCTAAACACAGAGTCTCGTTCCCTTTCAAAAGGGAACTGAATGCGCTACTGACAGGATGTTTCTGGAACATGGACAAGCATAGTAGCTTTGGTCTACTAACTTATTTATTGTTTGCATATTTTTGTATTTTAGTTTTATATGGACTTAATTAAGTTACTATTATTAAAACGTTATTGAAAAAAAGTAATAATATTACACTACATTATTTTCATACTTTGGCTCTTTTAGAAAAATGAATTAACAAAAAATGAAAAATTGGTTCTTTGGTCAAAAAAGGTTCCAGACCCCTGTTTTAGACAGTTGTAAGAATGCATATTTTATCTCCCTCATCTGAGCTTAAATGAGCAGCCTGCTACAGTGCAGACTGCAGACATTTCAGAATAACAGTCACGGTGTATTTTGGGATGGTTTATAATTATAATTTTTTTCCTGGTCATTATTGTTATTTTGTTTACACAATAAATTAATTTAATTTCTATTTAATTCATAGTAAACTACTGTATCTTCTTTCACAGGAAGGAAAGACTAAGAACATTATTTGACACATTATTCTATATATTTTACAGGTATAAGGGTTATTATAGTTAACTAAACCTAAAACCATAAAAAAAAAAAAAAAAAAACGTCATTACTTGAAATAAAAGTTAACTGAAATAAAATAAATATAAAAAAATGTAAACTTATTTTATTTCATCTAGTTTCTAAGCTTTAGCTTAACCTGATGTACTAAACTAACTAAAACAGAAATAAAAAATAATAATACATAAACACACAAAAAATTACCAAAACTTTTAACTAAAATTACAATTAAAGCAGAAAAACTAAAAATCAAATCTTATCAATTTTAAACAAAAACTATAATAGTACCTCAATGATAAGTGTGTCAGTCCCTGTCAAGTACTGAATTGAGCTTTCTTTCATGTCTTTTTGCACTTGAACGGTCAAAAACCATCCACTTTGGTGAATAAAGTACAGTTGGTTGTCTTAAGTGAACATAAACAGTTTAGAGAGTATATCAGATGTATATCAGTGTATTGGATCTGTGTATTGTTAGAGAAATGCTTACTTAATGTGTTATAATTGAACTAAATTAGATTTTAGTTGACTAAATCTACTGTAGATTTACTTGACTAAAATCTTATGATATTTAGTCGACTAAAACTAAAATAATTTCTGATGACTAAAATATGACTAAAACTAAATGGCATTTTAGTCAAAAGAGTATGACTAAAACTAAATCAAAATTTGCTGCCAAAATTAACACTGCTTGCCAGTAAATAAAAACTCAAAACTAACAGGAAATCTGGAACCTGTAGCCAGACTTATCCAATATGGCTGCTTAATCAATAATTACTTATTCGTTTCAGCAAATGGTAAGATGATTAGTGAAAGTTTAATTTGCATTTTCCTTAAAAGAATGAGGGTGAGAGAGAACAGTAAGTAGACCCCTAGAGAGAAATATGAAATTACATGGCAGCTCAGTTTGATTTAACCTCACTTCTCACGTACTGAAAAACCTATTATGCTGTATAGCTGTTTTTCAAATATGATTTAAAGTCAAAGTGTCTAAATTGTCATTGCCCACTGTACCTCTCTGCTGGTGCCAGGATTTATAATTGCAGAAGGAATAAAGGGGCTCAGGGAGTGTTAGTTTCTGTGGTTAGCAAAGTATATGAGATCAGGACCAATTACTTGCCTTCCTACCAGTTTCACTTAGAGCACTTCAAAGTGAGCACTGTTCACTGTCTCCCTGCAAACTCCAAGAAACCGTGCTGCATAGTCCCTTTTTCATTTTCTGCTTTCAAATGGCCCCATTAAAAAATCAGTAGCAATTGTATAACATGAACATTAAGGCTCTTTATTCAGAACCTTGAAATAGTCCGTGGTGTTGAAGTAATTTTTTTTTTTTTTTTTTGGCCAATATATAGCTGAAGAATAATACATACTTTGTTGAATATGCACCATCTTGATGCCTACATCAAGGCTTGAAATTGCGACCATTTTAGTTGCATATGCTCCCTAAATTTAATGCGTGCAATCTCAAAAAATATTTGGGAGCATGTGTGCGAGTGCAAATAATCGTTGAGGTGCGACCTGTTTTCATTTCTCCACAAAACGTTCGCTAATTACTATGTGCCTGCTGTCAGCTGATACAGTTAGCTAACTAGCGCACAAAATGTAAAGAGCTGAAGAGAGAAGATGAAAAGAACAGTTACAGCAGGGCTCGACATTAACACTTGAACGCTTAAAAAAAACTAAGGAGTCACCAAAACACGAGAATTACTCTGATTTTATTACATTTAATGTAAGTGGCGATCGAAATAATAATATATAATGTATATGTAGCTACTGAAGGTAACATGGTTGCGCAGCCTCTCGAGGAGAAATGGAAACAAATGAGCCCAGCACACACAAACTCAGTTAACATACTGCGGTAAAAATTCAAAATGTAGAGTTTTTATATTTATAACATATGATAGTACAGTTAAGCAACATCACACGACCAAAAAGAGTGCTGTCTTCCATCACGACTGAAAATGTGACAATGATTTCATTCAACAGTTGAATAAACTAGTAGTTAAAATTAAATCACTTACATTTTAGACTCAATATTGACTTTTTTGTTCTGTTTCAGCAGCAAAAATAGTTCAAAATAAAGATCATAGCAGAACCATCACACATCTCACAGAAACACTCGGCCTTGTTTTCATTGTTCCCTTGATTCAGTTTTTTGAACGAATCGTTTGAGTCAAAGATTCAATTACCTTTTCATACCCTGCATTCCAATGTCCATACTATCCATCCTAAATAGTATGTGAGATTAAAATAAGTGTGTCCCAAAGCATAGTATGTTGAAAAGAATATGCCAAAAGTCCCCAGATGGTCTACTATTTCCGGTAGATTTTCGAAGTGTGGAACCGTGCACACTATAAAGGTTAATATTGCCTACAACCCATTGCGCTTTGGATGAGGATTCATTTCAAAACTACAAATACAAGTAAAAAGTGTTAAAAAATTACAAAACATGGTGGATATGCGCGACCGACACTGAGAGGTTTGAGTGACTAATAATCAGTTCAGCCTGATAGAAAATATTTATTTAATGTTATCCGTGTTATATTTCATCTGCAATACCAATGTGAACTTTTATAAAGATCCGATTGGCCATTAACTTTTAAATGCATCATTATACATTAATATGAGGAGAGTTCTCCACATGAAAGGCCCGCGACTGCAGATCAACGTGGTACTGCATTTCTCTCCGATATGGTAGGAAATTGGCTAAATGAAATGTGGAGGATGTAAGATGATTGACAGGCCAGTTTATAGTGACAGGATGCGACAGAGAGCAAAGACACAATTGTATGACGTGATAATATGTCCTAAAGCTTTGTTCACAGAAAGAGTACATACTTTTAGGGTGTAGTATAAGTAGGCGAATCATTCTTGAATGAATCAACTGTTTGAATGAATTGTTTGAATGACTGACTCGCTCAATAAGACAGTCACCTGCCGCCACCTACTGGCGGTATAGTTTCATGTTTGAAAGTATCATTCTTTCCAATATTTCTTATTTGTATATTCATTTTTTTAAATGAACTCATACCATTATTTAATGCAGTTTTAATTTTTCAGTGTAAATGATGAAGCATACATTTAATAAGATAAAAAAAAAGCCCTTTATAAAGATTAAAAAAATGCCACAAATATGCAAATTTAAATAGGTCAAAGCTGATAGAAAACTGATGAGAATATTGCCTCAGAATAAATTATATTTACAACACAAAAATCCTTTTTTTCTTTTTTCGGGCAAGTAAATGACAAGACTTAATGTCAAGCCTTATATATATATAGTTGTGGTGCTCCTAACTTTTTGTTACACTCTCGTAGTTACACTAGACAGTAACTGCGGTCTTTTAATGGGTCGAGTTTGATGTAATCTGATTCTGTAGTAGGTTTCTGCTTCTGAATACACTTTACATATCAAAATATAGTATTTTTTCAAGATATAAATGCACCTTGTCTTTCTTTGTACTGTTCTTGAGATGTTCTCTAGTTCAGGTAATTTACCTGAAGGCTTTATTGGAGCCCCTGTCTGACCCATATGTTAATGCTGGCTGTCTATCTTAAGTTAACTTGAGTGTGCACATGGTAAAATGACAAGTCTCACGACAAGTTAATAATCCCCTTTCAATCAACACTGAAATAAACACAGTGGCCTGAAGTGACTGAAAATACAAGGCAACGTTTATGTGACTCATAAGGTCTGTTTCAAATCCTAGTGAGCTGCATATACCGCAGCTACATAATTAGACCTCATAGACAGCATCATATGTATGATTTGCAGAGAAAGCAATCAGAATGCATTGCAATACATTTGGTTTTCAAGGTTTTAAATATGGTCATGTCGGATGTCGTATTCAGTCCAGCCAAAATGAGTTCCATTTAATTAAAGATGCAAGAAGCTCAAAAGTTGAGAGTCAGTAATTCCGTGGGTCAGCTGCGTTTCCACCGAAATTACCCAGAACATTTTGTCCCAGGATCCCATTTGTCCCATAGATTTTCTATGGGGTTAAGGTCAGGCGAGTTTGCTGGCCAATTAAGAACAGGGATACCATGATCCTTAAACCAGGTACTGGTAGCTTTGGCACTGTGTGCAAGTGCCAAGTCCTGTTGGAAAATGAAATCTCCATAAAGTTGGTCAGCAGCAGGAAGCATGAAGTGCTCTAAAACTTCCTGGTATACGGCTGCGTTGACCTTGGACCTCAGAAAACACGGTGGACCAACACCAGCAGATGACATGGCACCCCAAACCATCACTGACTGTGGAAACTTTACACTGGACCTCAAGCAACGTGGATTGTGTGCCTCTCCTCTCTTCCTCCAGACTCTGGGACCCTGATTTCCAAAGGAAATGCAAAATTTACTTTCATCAGAGAACATAACTTTGGACCACTCAGCAGCAGTCCAGTCCTTTTTGTCTTTAGCCCAGGTGAGACGCTTCTGACGCTGTCTGTTGTTCAAGAGTGGCTTGACACAAGGAATGCGACAGCTGAAACCCATGTCTTGCATACGTCTGTGTGTAGTGGTTCTTGAAGCACTGACTCCAGCTGCAGTCCACTCTTTGTGAATCTCCCCCACATTTTTGAATGGGTTTTGTTTCACAATCCTCTCCAGGGTGCGGTTATCCCTATTGCTTGTACACTTTTTTCTACCACATCTTTTCCTTCCCTTCACCTCTCTATTAATGTGCTTGGGCACAGAGCTCTGTGAACAGTCAGCCTCTTTTGCAATGACCTTTTGTGTCTTGTGCAAGGTGTCAATGATCATCTTTTGGACAACTGTCAAGTCAGCAGTCTTCCCCATGATTGTGTAGCCTACAGAACTAGACTGAGAGACCATTTAAAGGCCTTTGCAGGTGTTTTGAGTTAATTAGCTGATTAGAGTGTGGCACCAGGTGTCTTCAATATTGAACCTTTTCACAATATTACTGTGAATAGTGAATACGGGATTTTCCTTAGTTGTCAGTTATAATCATCAAAATTAAAAGAAATAAACATTTGAAATATATCAGTCTGTGTGTAATGAATGAATATAATATACAAGTTTCACTTTTTGAATGGAATTAGTGAAATAGACAACCTAATTATATGACCAGCACCTATATAATAAATGAATATATAATAAATTTTAAGTCAATGTTTTTTTTTTTTTTTTTGTCATCATCTGTGAACGGAAACTGAAACTCTTTTGCGGCATATTTGAGTGACTGTCAACATAACTAGTGATAAGGAGAGTCTGAAATCTGTCATTTTTGATGTTCAATATTGGTTAATACTCTTTTTATTGGCAATACACAGCAATTTGAAACACATCCAACTTCCCTCCTGTGCCAGAATCTCATCATAAACACTTTCCCCATGTCTGGAATGATTAGTGAACATCCACCGTTTTGTTCAGCCCAGTCAAAGTCATGTGGTTTCTGGGTGGGATGTGTTAATGCATGATCAGCTCATTTTGCCGCAAAGGACAGCAGTATCTCACTCTGTCTGTCCAAACACATTACACAGACGGATATGCCTGCATGTGTCCACCATCTGACCTCTGGGTAAAGCAACCACCTGCATTCTAAATGCCATCTTCAATGACACATGCGACACCACACTGATGTGTTGACAGTGCCACATGATTTGCAGAAACCCTCTAGCTTTAAATGAAATTACAAGCATTATGAAAATGGAAAGTGTGCAGTGTTACCGCACTGGTCAAGAGACACTGGTATCTTGTTTTTAACGAATGGTAGTCTATAATTAAAGCATCTAAATGTGTGAATGTCATTTTTTTGACAAGAGTGCATTACGCTGACAGTATAAATGCCAGACCTGCCCACTCTTTCTAGCCAGAGAGTCGGAACAGCAGGGTAAATATTCACTTTGCGTCAGATTGCATGTTTTCTCCCAGTGGAAGCAGAGTCACTGATAGAGGCGCAGTAAATGTCATTGCATTATTCTCTTCTGATGCACACAAGAGAAATGTTGCAATGTAGCCTTGGAATAGAGAGTGAGCGGGTCTTAAACCCATCATCTGATGCGCCACTGGGACCATATAGCCTGATGTGTCTGTGTTGATCATGAAAGAGTGGGATTTTTTGATCCTCCTTTTTTCTGGGAATGCAAATACCATTTACTAAAGCATTTAAAAAGGTGAAACATGGTTCATTGGTGCTTTGTGTAGTTTTATTTCTTTTATGTGATTTTTTCTTCCCTTTTCTCTATGCTAAAGTTTTATGATTCATATTATGACTGATATGTTTTGAAGCAAATCAATAGTGCCATTTCAGTAGTCAAATTTCATAGTGTGTGGCACATTTAATATTGGCACAGAAATCAAACAGGCAGACACATTTGGATCAGTGTCCACAACAGATTTTATAATACTATCTGTCAATAAAATGATAAGTTTCACATAGATGGGTCTTTGACTAAACAGCATCAAGACTGGGCCACATCAATGTTTCATGCAAATCAACAAACCATGCTTTGTTTTTGTGTGTGTGTGTGTGTGTGTGTGTGTTACAAGCTACAGGTTTATAAATCAGTATATATACAGTATATAGCGCAAGATTAAACAATTAAATTCATGATTAAAAATGCATGATGAAACACAAATAACAAAATACCATAAATATTTTACATTTAAAGGAAAGAAAAAAAGAGGCTTGTTTTCTGTAAATGTGCTGTACAGAATTTTTCTTTTTTTCTCAGAAATTAAAGGGGACATGAAGTGGACTTTTCTGTTATTATTTTATTATGTTTCCTGAGGTGGACTTATAATGTTAGTATGATTTTTACATCATAAAATGTCATAATAATGTAATAATTTAGAAGGCATTTTTCTATCCTGATTTTAGCCCTCTGGCTTGAACGCTGTTTGAAGGGGCGTGTCTAATGCGAGACTAATGTGAAGAGTAGCATCTGCCTGCACAACCGGAGGCTGCATTTTCAGGACCGCAGTCCTATGACCGCATTTCTAGGACCCTAGATGTTTAGTGACAACACCACCTACCGAATTACAGGACCAGTGACCGCATGTTTTTCTGGAAGATGGACGATATTCAGAGTGTGAGTATCAAATGTGAATCAATTTTTATTTGTTAAAAAGAATTGTGATGCATTTAATTGCGAAGCATCGTGAATTGCTAAATAGTCTTGATTGCACTTTATAGCCATCATATATTAGCTTCTAATGCTGTAAAACGAATTTGTTAGCATATTCATTTAACAAAACTGTAGCACGACTGGCAAGCTTGTGTTGACTTAGTGATATGGTATGATTATTAATCCTAGCCAGTACAATAACCTGTAGCACTTCATTGTAAAATCTTGTTATTTACCCAGTACCCATTTTAAGTAAGTTAAAATAATCTTAATGTTTTAACTGTCACGTGTTCACTGTCAGCCTGCCCATGTAAAACAATACTATAGTAAATACTGTTTAGTGTTTTTGAACCAATGAATTTCCCAGAGTAAATTGTAGTGTACTATATAAATTATAGTATTTACAAAACTTTGTTAATGAATCCTACAGCATACTGTAGTATTAACTACAGTGAACTGATAAACTGTAATAAATACTGTAGTATACTTTATTTTTTACTACAGTAAACTGTTGTCACAGACCCGCCAGGCTCATCCATCAGCCAATCACAGCGCACTCCCTCACCAGAATTCTGATCACACACACCTGATCCTCATCACCACCAGATACTTAAGCACTTCACTCACCCCAGGTCACTGTCCGGTCTCGTTGGTACTAGGACTACCATTCCTATGCTCCTGATCATTGCGAATACTCCAGAGTGCTTCCCAGTCTTTGTGCTACATATCTGTGTGTGTGTTTCTCCCTACTATCTCCGTGAGTCCATTCCACGACTTTGCTTCCTGGCAACCACGAGTCATTTACCTGCAAGAGAAAAGGACAGTATTACCACTTCTGTTTCATCATATCAAATACCAATTTACCATTACTCACCTGCTCATCTGTATTTACTTGCTGTTTGTGAATAAACGCTGTTATACCTACAAAGGCTGTTATACCTGCAAACCTGTTGTATAAAACTTAGAACAGTATTGGGTAAAGTAATTTGTTTATATTACTATAATTATGTTACCACAGCAACTATAGAATTACCACAACAAATTAATTCAAGTACTTTACTATAGTATGGTAAAATATATATATATATATATATATATATATATATATATATATATATATATATATATATAGTATTTACCCACAATACATGTTATGAGCATCTTTTAATTTTGTCTCTAAATTGCAGGCAATATATGACAAAAGAATAATAAATAAATTGGTCAAGTACTAGGCTTAGGCCTAATTTATGTCTATTTATTTATATGAAATGAACTTAAAATGTTTTATTTGACCAATTGGACTCTCTCTTTTTCAAGAAACGCAAATTCCAAGAAGGGAGATCCTTTCCTGGAATATAGAGTTGCACCACATGCTGCAAGGAGTTCCTCTACCTGTTCTGCAGTTTTGATTCATTTCACCCAACAAAGTTGACCAAAGTGAAATCACATACATACATACGTAACCTGAGACGTTCCCTTTCAAGGGAACTTGCGCTGCGTCAGGTGCTTTGGGAACGAGATACCCACGCCACCATAAATCCAAGTGCCTGTCCGTGTAAAACTGTCCAGCGCACACTAAGACACCAGCACTCTTGACCCCGGGGTCGAAGCCACATCTAGGTTATAAAACCGAACAAAAGTGTCAAAACTTTTAGGAGGGACACTCCAGACAACAAGGCCAAAGAGGCCGCCATACTCCGTGTAGAGTGAGCACGGGTCTTGGATGAAGGATGTCCGGCAGACTCATACGCAAGTGAGATAGCCTCAACTACCCACTTACTCAACGTTTGCTTGGATGCTGGGTGCCCCTTACGTGGGGCCCCAAAACACACGAACATTTGATCCGTTTTATGCCACAGGGCAGCTCTGTGGGCACAGGAATTCAAAGCCCTGACAGGGCACAGCAAATTAAGTCTTTCCTGGTCTGGATCCAGAAATGGAGAAGGACAAAAGGCCTGCAACATAATAGGGCCCGCCACATTAATGGGGACCTTAGGAACATAACCTTCCTGAGGAAAGAGGAAGGCTTTGACCATGCCTGGCACGAAGTCCAAGCAAGATGGAGAGACCGAAAGGGCTTGTAGGTCACCAATTCTCTTTAAAAACGAGATAGCGAGGAGGAAAAGAGTCTTTAGAGTGAGGAACTCTCGAGAGAAGGTCCCTCCTGATCGGAATCTCCAGGGGAGAGCCGTCGAGGAGAGACATAAGGTCCAAAATCCAAACTTGGCCCGGCCAAAATGGGGCTACTAATAGCAACTGGACCCCGTCCTGGCGCACTCTCTCCAAAACTCCCGGAAGCAGTGCAATCGGGGGAAATGCATACAGAAGCAGCCTCGGCCATGTCTGCACCATGGCGTCCAACCCCAGAGGGGCTGGATGTGTGAGGGAGAAATATAGAGGACACTGGGTCGTTTCCAGAGATGCAAACAGGTCCACATCCGCTTTCCCGAAGCGCTCCCAAAGGAGGCCCTGCTCCACTCCATGGGCCCTGAGTTGAGCGGCCACTCATGACCGGGGCGAGGGATGCATCCGTTGTTAGCATTACGCGATGACAAGGAGCCCCCAACACTGGGCTTTTGGGAAAGAAACCAAGGTTATTCCCACATGACACAAGCACGAAGGCATCGCCGCGTGATCTTGATCATGCAAAACGGATTTCCTCTCTGGGAAAACCCCTTGGTTTTGAGCCAGCATTGCAAAGGTCTCATGTACAGCAGGCCAAAAGGTTGGACGCAGCTGCCATCAGACCTAACAGTCTCTGAAACTGTTTCACAGTGCGTGACTGACCTAGCTTCAGCTTGTTCACGGCTAGAATTAACCAGTTGTCTATGTAATTCAACACGCAGATGCCCTGGAGTCGCAATGGAGCCAGAGCTGCATCCACGCATTTTGTGAAGGTGCGGGGAGATAAAGCTAGGCCAAAGGGAGGAACCCGATATTGGTACGCTTCGCCCCCGAAAGCGAACCTCAGGAATTTCCTGTGTTGAGGAAGGATGGATATATGAAAGTATGCATCTTTCAGATCTATCGTGATAAACCAGTCCTTGGACTTGATTTGTGACACGATTTGTTTCAGAGTTAGCATTCTGAACTTGAGCTTCTTGACGGAGCGATTCAATAGGTGCAAATCTAGAATGAGGCGCAACCCTCCATCCTTTTTCTGAACTATGAAGTACCGGCTGTAAAATCCTGACTCCCTGCTGGGAGAAGAAACCCTTTCTATAGCTTCTTTTCACAAGAGAGTCTGTACTTCTTTTTCTATAACCAGAGCCTGCTCGGGGCTCACCTCGGTGAAAAGCACCCCGTTGAACCTGGGCGGTCGCAACCCGAACTGAATTCTGTACCCAAATTCTACTGTGTGCAGGACCCATTGAGATACATTTGACAGACATTTCTACACTGCCAAAAAATCTACTAAGGTAATCAGTCTCTCGAGACTGACCTTTGGTGTTTATTGTATGACCAGCACGTTGTCCTGAAGCGGCAAACCAGCAGGAAGCAACCGAACTGGCCATTTTAGATCCCTCCTCGGAGGGAGCGAACACCCCAGTGCCACTACGTTGCCAGGTGGACACTGGGATATACATTCGCTGAGAGCCTCTGCGCCCTGAAGCACGCGAGGTGGCAGTCCTCAGATCCGTCTTACCCTTGGTTGGCTTCGGTTGTGAGCGCTGACCCGACCCCCAGTCCTTCTGTGGGGGAGGTGCGGGAAGCAACGCTCACTTTTTCTTGCGCCCAATATGAGGAGCTCGTACTCGGCTGGGACTGCACTTTTTGACTAGCAGTCCCAGAGACCTGAGATCAGCAGGGAAGAAATTTAGAAAAAGCAGCCACCTGTTTTTTAGCTTCCTGAAACCTCTTGACAACTATGTTGACTGAGTGTTAGTGGAGCATCGAGAAGAAAAGACCGATCTCTATCTTTCATGTCAGTGAGGTTGAGCCATAGATGTCTCTCTGTGGCCACCAGGGCTGCCATAGACCACCCAATAGATCTGGCGGTCTCCTTGGTAGCACGGAGAGAAAGATCTGTAGCTTTTCGAAGCTCTGTAAATGCCTCGTGATTGTCTTCCCCACCCTCATCTAGGTCTTTAAGCAGGTCGGCTTGATAAGCTTGGAGGACAGCCATAGTATGTAAACAGGCTGCCGTCTGACCTGCTGCCGAGTACGCTTTACTCACTAAAGCTGAAGATGTACGTAGTGGCTTAGTGGGTAATTTCGGGGCTTTTAGGGAGGCTGCCGACTCGGGGCATCTCTTCCACCCGCGGCATCTCCCCATAACCATGCCAGTAAACCAAACAGCAGTAAATAAGACAGACAGTATCACATATAGCGCTTACTGAAGACACAGAAGCTAACTCTGTTTGGGTCAGGTGTGCTTTATAGTTTCCTGGTCATGACGTCACCCGCCTATGACGTTCCGTCATGCCATTGGACAGATTTCACATGTGCTTCACGACGCAATCACGCAGAGGCGTTCCCAAAGCGCTTGACGCAGCGCGAGTTCCCTTGAAAGGGAATGTAATTTTTTTTTACACAGTGTCCAATGTATCATTTTTTAAGCATTAACAGCATTTCTGTTAACCCAGCAGTGATTATGTTATCCATTTACTATTTCAGTGAAGTGGAAGAGAAACAACTGAGAAAAGAGGAGAGGACATCCATCCATTGGTAGGTAGTGCTACTGCATACTTCACAATCTGTGCTTTAAATATTCAAAGGTCAGGATAAGTCATGTCAATAACATGTTATTTCTATTCAGATTTCTTGCATCTCTCTCTTATTTATTTATTTATTTATTTTTCTCAGTTCAGATGGGCTTTATTGACATGAAAGCTTTATTTTCTTGAGAACCTTTATTCCCACAGCATCAAAATAACATTTTTCCAAATCTTTGAACAGTATGCAATAACAGTAATATGAACATTAATTGGTATGAAGATTGATATAATGTGTGTGCTCTGTGGTCACTACGGTCTTTTAAATATGAAATTTAAAATTAGAGAGTTGAACATGTTCAACTAAATGTTCCTTATTTCATTCACTTCTCTCTCTCTTAGGAGCCAGTGAAGACGTTGTCGCTGAAGTTCTTTCTGTGTGGTTCATGTCACAAACAAATTTATTTTTGTGTGTTCAACTGTTGTAATATATTATTTTATAAAATATACACAATCTTAAATATACCCCCAGAGTCATCCTTGTGTTTTCCCTCTGTACTTGAAAATGTGGTTGATCTGACTGAAAAGGCTATACCATGATTCCTTGTTTATTTTACTTTGAGTTATTATATTATGCTAGTTAGTCACAATAATTACTCAACATTCAACTCTTAGCAACCAGGTTTAATTGCAAGAATGAAAGTAGTATTTGGGTGTTATAAACCTTTAAAAACTCTATTTAGTTAGAATTGGGTGGAAATACTGGCTTGGTGGCACTTTTTTCGGTTCTCCAATACTAGAGTCCTGGAAATGCGGTACTGGCACTGCGGTTCTCCGATTCGGTAGGCGGCGCTGTCACAAAAAACTAGGGTCCTAGGAATGCGGTCCTAGAACCGTGTGAAAGTGCAGCCTTCGGTATTGCAAACGGATAATATTTGACTTCAGTGTAAATGCCCACTGCTGTGATTGGCTGACATCTTTGCAACTGAAATACATATTACATGTGGAACCCTCTTGGATACTTTTACTACGTTTTTACGATTACAGCTGTTGAGATTAACTAATTTGTTGTGCAGTGTCATTCATAATATTGTCTTATTCAGAATAAGGTCAATAATTAGATTACTGCTGTCCATGTAAATGTAACAGCCAGTGTTCGAACTATACAGCAGTAGGAGTAAAATCTTTTTGTGGCAGGGGGAGCTGCCGCTCGACAAAAAGCAGCGTATCCAGCAGGAGTCAGAACTGTACACACAATAGGTCAATATTCATCATTAACCAAACGCTTTTCACCTGCCTTACAGCTACCAGACACTCCGATTGATACATGAGAGCAAACAGATAGATAAATAAGAGCAGGATTGCACTATTTGTCATCTTAACTTATATTTGATTCGCTCTTTTTGTTCATAATGGAGCGCGTCTCGTGGCTCCTGCTAAGCGTCGCGCCAGCCACAAGATCTCTCACTGTTTACAGCTACCAGACACTCCGATTGATAAATGAGAGCAAACAGATAGATAAATAAGAGCAGGATTGCACTATTTGTATCATGTATCACTCATGTATCAATCAGAGTGTCTGGTAGCTGTAAACAGTGAGAGATCTTGAGGCAGGCGCGACGCTAAACTGTGGCAGGGTACAATGGGGGTATAATGGGGGGCATAGGCGAAGTTTCACATTTGCGCTTGGGGGCGCAACTACCGGCAGACGTGTGGGGGGAATAAATAAAAGTAAAAATTGTAAAATAAGTTCTACTGCAGTCGTGAAGTAGGCCTAATCCATTTAAAATATTTGCAAATACGGTTTTGTTTTAAAATATGCACGTCACTCTTACTAATGTCTGATATGTCGCAAACGCAAAACGTTTCTTTTCTCGTCACATTCAGTTATGAGTTACATGAATCAAATGTAAATTATATCATATTTTACATTCAAAACAGTGACATTTTTTAAAAAGTTGAGTTGCTTGCGTCCCTGGATACTGTCGGTCGTTCAGCATTCCTCTCGTAAAACAGTTAAATAATAATGTTTAGCTGCCACTTTCCACGCACTCTTTCAGAGATAAAACCTTATAGATAAAACTAAAGCGTTGCGCTGGAATACTCGTCTTCTGTAAGACCCACATTATTTGATTGGATTGGCCATCTCACTCATTTTGACATTGACAAGCGCCGTTAGACTATTGAGACAGAGCAACCTAAAAACTTTTAAAACGTTTTGTCCTCCAAATAACAAACAGTGCTGTGTGTAACGAAGTGCAGCAGAGCAGCATCAAGAATATCGGTAACACTTTACATTAAGGTTCCCTTTGTTAAGGGTTTATAGAGGTGTTTGTTAATGAGTAATAAGTCATTTACAAATGCATTATAAATCATTAATAATGCAGTCATAACTGCATGAATAAAAAGGGCGACTTTAATGCAATACCTGCCAAATAGTGCGCCGTTTTTAAAGAATATCAAATATTTAGGGACACTTTGGCCATTTTTAATTTTTGGGGAAACTTTTGTGAGTCCCTCTAAATGTCTATGGTGGCTATATATCTAACATATACTCTACATTTCATAAAAGATATGTATCAAATCTTCTACATTTAAAATTTATAATAAACGACCACTATACAGAGAGTGTAAAAAACTAGGCCTATCTTACCTAATACAGAGGAAGCCACCTCTTTTCCAAGTTGTGCCTCTGAAGCGTCAGAGTTAGAGGCTAGAGCCCATTCTCCTTTAGTTGTGGGTTTATTTAAAAAAAACAAAAAACGATGCATAAATATCCATTTAGTTTAGTTAGCCTGCTATTTAGCACAAGCATAAACTATAGCGGGAACAGAACGTTCTGAGAATATTGATTCTGTCAATATTTTTGAGACCCCCCAAAATTTCACAAATCAGGGGATTTCAGGATTCCATGTCTTATAAAGGGGAGCCGAGCTCCCCCTAGCTCCCCCGTAGTTCGCACCCTGGTAACAGCTTCATTCATTATAACGGCAGTTTTGGCAAGTGTCCAGATAAACTCGCGCTGTGTGACTGACAGCTTCAGCCATTGTAAAAAGAGCATTCTTCAATCGCTTTCTGTATGTTATTTAATCACAATTTAAAAAGTCAGATTATTTTTATGCTACTAAGAGAAACAATGTGAAGTTGATCACTGACTTGATTTACTGATGCATAAAGAGTACTAAACGATTTTGGGAAAAAGAAAATCTGCCTGAACTTGAATGATTACACATCAGATATCACTGATCACAGATCAGGCATTAGAATGAACACTGTTGCTGCGTCCGAAATCACGTACTGTTGAGTAGGTACTACATTTGAATTTAATTTACTTCACAACCGTTGAAAAAGTAATTTCTATATAGTAGGAATGCGTGTAGTATGAATGAATTCAGAGGTACAACCAGAGATCGTATTATTATAGGGAGATGAGAGGGTCTGTATCTCTTACTATTGGAGAAAGCTTAACGGCTAACTTAATCATGTGCTGCACCTCTCAGCCTATCATGTAGTCTCCTTCCCTGCGTACCGCCACAGCCAGAGCGTGCCTTCCAGTGGCTTTGGTACAACATCCGCCATGTTGTTAATGTCACATGACCAGCGTCAGTTACATACCTTCAACTCTATTCACAAATCCTCTCATGTGGCCTCATAGGATAGTAAAGCAAAGCCACTGGAAGGCAAGCCTGCAACCTTTAGCCAAAAAAGCGTAACGGCTAATGCTAACTGGCGGTACGGGCGGTACACGCAGGGAGGAGTTTTGAACGGCGACACGATAGGTTGAGAGTGGTGCCACATACTACTCTGTTTGCATACTGTTTTTCACATACTATATAGTAGAGATGTATTTGATTTCAGACGCAGCTTGTTACTTAAATGTTTGTGGCATTGCTGTCGAATCCATATCATAAAAGTTTGTTTGCAAAGCCTGCGTCGATATTGCGACTGAATTACCAAATAATTCTCAGTGAAATGTAAAAATAAACTGAATCCATTTTTCTCTGACATCGGCAACTCATGCAAAGATGATGTTTTTCCACAGCCAGGAACAGCACAACGTCTGCATGGCATCGCAATCTTGTTATTATCACAATCTTATCGTAAACAACTAAACCTACTTTAGATCCACTCACTACTCATCGACTGAATACAAGTAGGCGGGGCCAACGATGCAATGAAAATGTAAAAGTAGGTGTTGTTGTATTACTCCAGAGGCAGCCATATGCAAATATTTCTGCCTCTGTGACGTCACATGCCACCTCGGATTCAAACTAAGTATTTTAGCTAGATTACATCAATGCCTTTTTATTGATTTTAAGTTATGGAACTTGCAGGATGTATTAATGATACAAAGACTTATTATATGCCAAAATTTGATTTGTCATGTCATGACCCCTTTAATTAATAATTAATTAAACTGACTTGAAATATCTGTTTTTAGATTTGTAAGATTTTTTTAAAAAGATGGGGAATATTTGTAATCTTCTGTAGACGCATAACTAGATTGTCAGATTGTGATATTAGTAGGTTTATAGTGATAGGATAGCACCACTGACCTCAAAAATCAACAGACCAGGAAATATATTTTTGCACTGAAGGTCTTCTGCACTGAAGGTCCTCATGCTCATCTTAGGTAAGCCATTGACACAAAGCAGCTTTTGGGAATTAGAAGGAAGGTGGTTTGAGGTTGAACCCTGCTTAGAAGGAGACTCACTTGAGGGATTTTTAAGAAAGCTTGTTTTGTTTGACAGGACATAGGACGTATGGTTGCTAACCAACATACCATTTGCTCCATATATGAGGGCAGGAGATTGAAGAAGACCTAGAACAGAAACAGTTTATCTTCAGGTACTGTTTGTCAGCATGGCTCTAAATAGATTCTTGCAGGTTGTTGAAGGCTGTGATTCTTACGTTTTCAGGCTCTAAATCCCCATCTTGCACTCATCTATCAGTCAGCTTTTAATGGATAGTAACACCCGTACAATTTTGTTGTGAAAAGCGTAGTTTCTTGTTTGGATTTCTTATTTAAAAAGTAATGAAAGCATTAATTCACTCAAATCACAAGAAACAGAAGAAAATTTATCGTATTGCGTGTGCATAAATTCTTCATTGTCCTAAGAATTGCTTCATTTTCTTTAAATATAATTTATTATTTTTTCCTTTTGATTTTGGGGTGAGATATGTTCTTGACAGGATTTGTGAGGTTAAATAAACAATTTATGTTTGTCATACATAAAACTGTAGACCTTTGATTGCCCTCTTGTGCCTAGACACATGCGTCATCTCATGTTGTATGTTTCACATTTAGTATGTTTCACCGTTTGGACAGACAGCTGTAAGACATCACATAAAGAAGTCTTCCAGCACCTGATGCAAGCCAGGAGTAATGCAGAGTTCATCGAAGGTCCAAAGCGAGCAGTGTTATTGGAAGGCTGAGTAAAAACTTTTTAATCTTATTTTGACGTGACCTTCTTAGAGGGTCATTTTGTTAAATTACAGAGTCGGATTATTCTGAAATGCTGCCTGTCGAAGGTCCTCACACAGCATTTTACCTCAGAAAACCCTTTAAGCGTCACCTCACTTCCCATCATAGAGCATCTTTCTGATTTTGAAGGAATGTTTCTTCCTTCCGCTTTGTGTGACTATTTTTTTTTTTTTATCACACTAAAGAAAGCCACCCACAGGCTTTTGCAGAAGCTGTCAATAAAGTCAGTCATTTGTCTGCAAGGAAGCTTTGTATGGATTACGTCAGTCAGGAGCTAACAAACAGTCAGCTTTGTGATGTTTCTCCACTCCGACTGCTCTGAGCGCTGATGTTTGTCTGAAAAACCTTTCATCTATCACGTCCCGCTCGACCGTTCTCTTCTTTAACTGAGATAGTCAAAGACAGCCTGTCTCACATGTTGATTTATTGCCACCCACCATGCTTTTTTAATCATAACTTTACTCTGTGATTCTAAACACACACTGGTGCTTCATCATGCAGTCTGTAGATTTCTTTACGGGTAAAATGCTGGGCCTTTGGATCACTTATTTAAGTAAATGAGATTTTGAGGATCTGAGATATGACTTAAACTTGTGTGGGATATGCAGGTCCAAATCCAACTGGTAGTGCAATACAATACTTACTCATTTTCAAAGGCTATTATGGTTTGAACTTAGAAACAAATTAAGTGTTATATAATGTTTTTTTGTGCAAGATTAATGTTAAGAGGGAGATTTAGTAGTGATTAATGTTTTATTAGGCTTATTTAGAAGAGTTTTGTTTAATGTGGGTTTTTGGAGAGTTATCATCATGGTGACAAGTGGTTCATGTGGCTTGGTTTGAGAGCAGGTATGTTAAATGCTTTATATTGCTCTACTCACTCAGCAAGTGCTATATCATGTTATTGTTAGCATTTTCTGAATTAGCTTGTTATAGCTAGCTAATTTTACACTAAAAAAAAAAAAAGTTTACATTGAGGTTACATGAAAGTTAAATGTATGAGTGTACTTAAACATTTCAAGGTAATAACAATTAAAATGTATGAGTAGTACAAAATAAAAATCTGCCAGTTCTGCTTACTTAAACTTTGAATTTCTTAACGTAAAAATTGAGGCTAGTGATTGGATGTTTATTTTGAGTTTTCCTATTAAATTATTTATGTTTTTAAAGTGAGAGTGAATGGCAAAGGTAATCAAAATGTAAAATATAGGGAACATGAGCATGCACAATTAAATAGGCAATAACGACAGATGCTAATGTTTAATATCGTCTGATAACCAATATGGTGCCAATATATTGTGCATCTCTGACAAATTTCCTTATAATGAAGCAAATAATGAAGCAAATGCATATGTTCAATATCACAATGAGAAACATTTAGTTGTTGCAAGCAACGTAAAGACTGTCAAGGGCCACTTTTTTAGGGCCACTGTTATTAAGAATGGCAGAGTATTAAAAAAAAATCTTTATGAATAAATTGTAATGTTGGGAACTACATTATAGATTAAACTATACATTATAGTTTTTAGTTTTCATTTTCTTGCCTGGGTTTCATGTGCTTTACTTTAAGCTCAGGAAGTTTGAGGTGATTTATTGTAGATCCGTATGTATATGAGGTGTTTTCTCACTTAAAATGTAGTTATAGAGATAATAATTTATAAAAATGTGCCAGAGTTCATTAAGTGTGTTAAAACACTGGCTAGAAGTGATAGCTGTGTAATATTTTCTCTGTAAACTAATAACAAAACACACAGTGAAGTGACTCACTCGCAAGTTCCTTTTCACTCTGTTCTCTTCCCCAATTTAAATTATTTTTCATGAACTATTAACTCACTGCCATGTTTATTTTTAACTTCTCAATTACCACCTAAATATTAAAAGGACTTGTTGATAATTGAACTATGTGTGCTTTGAGTTGATTGGAAAAGCTTAGTGCCGTGCTCATTCTATCAATTATAGGGCTATTAATGGGACATTATGCATGTCACCAGGTGTAATGATGTGACAAACTCATTATGTGTCATTTCATAAATTGCTTAATGTGCTATCAACCTCATTGTCAATTATGGCCTAAGAACACCTGATTCAAATTCAGTACATGTATATGGACAGAGGTGGAGATGAGCACCCACACTCACCTGGAACACATTCTAGAATCTGACTGACCAATCACAGCATGCGGTCATCTAGAAGGAGGGTGAATTGGCTGAGCAGTTATATATTCAAATATTTAAATATATATATATATATTCAAATTAACTTTTTAAAATTTTTACATTTTATATATATAGTATCTCACAGAAGTGAGTACACCCCTCACATTTTTGTAAATATTTTATCATATCTTTTCATGTGACAACACTGAAGAAATGACACTTTGCTACAATGTAAAGTAGTGAGTGTACAGCTTGTATAACAGTGTAAATTTGCTGTCCCCTCAAAATAACTCAACACACAGCCATTAATGTCTAAACCACTGGCCACAAAAGTGAGTACACCCCTAAGTAAAAAAGTCCAAATATGGCCCAATTAGCCATTTTCTCTCCCCAGTGTCATGTGACTCGTTAGTGTTACAAGGTCTCAGGTGTGAATGGGGAGCAGGTGTGTTAAATTTGGTGTTATCGCTCTCACTCTCTCATACTGGTCACTGGAAGTTTAACATGGCACCTCATGGCAAAGAACTCTCTGAGGATCTGAAAAAAAGAATTGTTGCTCTACATAAAGATGGCGTAGGCTATAAGAAGATTGCCAAGACCCTGAAACTAAGCTGCAGCACGGTGGCTAAGACCATACAGCGGTTTAACAGAACAGGTTCCACTCGGAACAGGCCTCGCCATGGTCGACCAAAGAAGTTGAGTGCACATGCTCAGCGTCATATCCAGAGGTTGTGTTTGAGAAATAGACGTATGAGTGCTGCCAGCATTGCTGCAGAGGTTGAAGGGGTGGGGGTCAGCCTGTCAGTGCTCAGACCATACGCCGCACACTGCATCAAATTGGTCTGCATGGCTGTTGTCCCAGAAGGAAGCCTCTTCTAAAGATGATGCACAAGAAAGCCCGCAAACAGTTTGCTGAAGACAAGCAGACTAAAGACATGGATTACTGGAACCATGTCCTGTGGTCTGATGAGACCAAGATAAACTTATTTGGTTCAGATGGTGTCAAGCGTGTGTGGCGGCAACCAGGTGAGGAGTACAAAGACAAGTGTGTCTTGCCTCCAGTCAGGCATGGTGGTGGAAGTGTCATGATCTGGGGCTGCATGAGTGCTGCCGGCACTGGGGAGCTACAGTTCATTGAGGGAACCATGAATGCCGACATGTACTGTTACATACTGAAGCAGAGCATGATCCCCTCCCTTTGGAGACTGGGCCGCAGGGCAGTATTCCAACATGATAACGACTCCAAAAACACCTCCAAGATGACCACTACCTTGCTAAAGAAGCTGAGGGTACCTAAACCCCATTGAGCATCTGTGGGGCATCCTCAAACAGGAGGTGGAGGAGCGCAAGGCCTCTAACATACACCAGCTCCGTGATGTCGTCATGGAGGAGTGGAAAAGGACTCCAGTGGCAATCTGTGAAGCTCTGGTGAACTCCATGCCCAAGAGGGTTAAGGCAGTGCTGGAAAATAATGTTGGCCACACAAAATATTGACACTTTGGGCCCAATTTGGACATATTCACTTAGGGGTGTACTCATTTTTGTGGCCAACATTAATGGCTATGTGTTGAGTTAATTTGAGGGGACAGCAAGCTTATACAAGCTGTACACCCACTACTTTACACTGTAGCAATGTGTCATTTCTTCAGTGGTCTCATGAAAAGATATAATAAAATATTTACAAAAATGTGAGGGGTGTACTCACTTTTGTGAGATACTGTATTTACATTTACGCACTTGGCAGGTGCTATTTATGCAGCATGCATTATCATGCATTCCCTGTGAATTTAACTTATTACCTTAGCATTATTTTTATATATGTAAAGTGGCATCCAAAAGTCAGAAACCACACTGATCATCTTCAGAATATATTTTATATTCAAAATAATTATATATATAAAGTCTGAAAATGTATACAACAAATAAGCGTAAAATGAATATGTATGGTTATGTTATGATTCCATGGTTATATTCAATTATATGATAATATCATATGTAATTAAACATTTCAATTAAATTAGAAAACTGTAAAATAAAAAGCATTTTATTAGTGAGCTCAGACCTTTGGACCCAACTTATTTACATAACTAATTAAAATATCATATTAAAGTATTATAGTACAGATTAAAATACAGTATTATAGTTGTTTTAGACTGAATTTACACATTCATGAGAACATATCCTTTACCAGTAGATGGCATTATCAAACACTGACTTTGTTAGTAATAGTTTATTTTTAGTTCACTTATACAGAGGGAAGGTTTGGTCTCCACAAGGTAGATTTTCATCATAGCTTATACAGTGTACTTTATTTTTGTCTGCTGAGGTTTGCTGTCTGCTGTCTGATTTCATACCAAAATACACCATCAAAGGTATTGATATTCTCTCATCTGTTTTTCTCCATCATCTTGGCTCAGCACATAGGAAAAATAGCCAAGAATGAAATGAGCAGGAAGGTAGACAAATGATTTTGAACTGACTTATTTTAGATGAGCCTGTAAAAAAAACAACAAAGTCTAATAATATATTTGCCATTTTTGTCATTTGTTTTATCTATGGAGAGATTCTAGGACTGTTAGATTAATCCTAATGCATTCTTCCATACAGATCTGGCAGCTGCTATAGTTTGAAATGGGTAATTCCATACTTTTTTTTTTTTTTTTTTTTTTTAAATCATTTTGTTCTTAGCTTCACTTACAGTGTAATGTTAGTGAAAAATGTTTTTGTCATATACTTCAGTTTCTTGTTTTCCACGTTTCTAAACACCGAATGTCATTGATGTGTAAATGTGGGCATTCATCTGTTGTGTTCATCTGTATTCAATGCAAATCTGTCTGGCACCAGAAAGTTGCAGAAATGGGAGGGAAGTTTTGAAAGTTACCATATGTTTTCCTAGTACATTTTCAGTTTCAAAAAGATTGATTTCTCAATACTAAATTTATTTAATTAGAAATACAAGAACCAAAGGTTAACATCATATAAAGCTTTCGTTCCAGAGGGTCCCTTTAGACAAACAGACATCCATGTCAAAAGCCATAATCCATGTAGAGCTTCAATATACTACTTTAAATTGTGCAACACCATTTCAAAACAGAAAATATAAAATGAAAAGCCTTTTACCTTTCGGTATTGACTCATCCAGGTGAACTATAGCTTGGCCCTATAGAAACATGGCAAATTTACAGCGCAAATAAAACCAAACATATAAAGTTACAGTTTATAAACTAGCCGATTTGAACTGTTTGACATTTATGTGTCTTTGATGAACTCAAGTGTTGTAAAAGAGACTGGAATGTCAGATGCAGCTCACAGGAGTGTGTGTTTCCGCTGCTGTGCTTTAAGATGCTCTGCAGGCTCTTGTAGTGCTGCCAGCTCCTCCGAGGAGCTTTTCTTGTACGTCTTCTGCATGCTTGTTAGGCTGGACAGCCAGAATACTGCAGCTTTCCTGTTGTCCAGCTCTGTAGAAGGGATCTCTCAAGATTCCTGGCACGCCTGCCCATGTTTGCATGCTCTGTTGTGCTCTGATGTGCCCAATTTGCCTGCTAGCACTAAGGGATGACAGCTCTGGGGCCTGGAAAGAGAGTTTGCCTTAGTATTCAGATACCCTCTCAGTTGTTCTGAGAGGAAGTAATCATGGTAACTTGTTTATTATGATTTGAAATATTTGTCAGGTTTCAGAATGAGCCCTTTCATCGTTTAAAATCATCCACAGTGCAATTAAAAGCTTACGAAGTTCATGGCAGCAAGGTTAGGCTGAACATAGAGGGATGTTTTTCTCCTATTTGCACTGCTGAATAAAGTAAATTCCCTTCACCTTTCAAATACCTACACTACTGTTGAAAAGTTCGGTGTTGGAAAGATATTTTGATGTTTTTGAATGAAGTCACCAAGGCTGTAAAAACAGTAATATTGTGAAATATTATTACAATTTAAAATGATGTTTTCTATTTGAAAATATTTTAAAATAAAATTTATTCCTGTGATGGCAAAGATGAATTTTCAGCATCATTACTTTGGTCTTCAGTATCACATGATCCTTTAGAAATAAATGTTTTGATCAACTGAATGCATCCTTGCTGACTAAAGCTATTAATTTCTTGTAAAAAATAAATAAATAAAATACTGACCCCCAAACTTTTGAACCATAGTGTATTTATTTATTTATATTTTAATTGGATTTTAAGGGATTTTCTCTTCATTGGCACACTTTCGTGTGAAATAACCATGTGAAGGCAATAGATTAGAACAGTTTTTAAAACAGAACAGTCCTTCATTAAAACATTTTATCAAAATGCCAAAAGCTCAAAGTGGGCATCCTTCAGTGTGGGATTTTTAAGCTCCCCTTGGCACAAATGTAATTAATCATTTTGTCAAACAGACAAGCTAATTGGTATTCTCTCTATTTCTCAATTTTTACATGCAGTAACCAGAGATGGAGTGATCTTAATGGGATTGGCATCAAAACCAGCCCAAAGTGTATTAGCCTTGGTCCGATGCTAATCTTCACCTCTGGCACTGCAAAGGGGGCGGTTCAGAAAAAGTTCAGCCGCAAAGCAGATAAAGAGTCTCTTTAATTAGATTGGGCACATCAGAATTCCACTAGGGCTGGGAAAAATGTCCAAGCTGGCTCATTCAGAATGCCGTTGACAGTTCTTTGAACTAACCCTGAAGGGAGCTTCACAACACAGGGGCACTTCTGACATATCTGAGGACTCTGTAGTGGAATACTAACATGTATGTGTTTTTAGTGGAGAAAAATAAACACATTAAAATTAACAATTTTAACGCACCCCGCACTGGCCTAGATCTGTACGTCATCTTACATTTCATGAAGTCTAGTCAAGTCACCTTTATTTTTGTCATGACAGCTCTCAGGGTGTTTGGCATGGTAATGGATATTACCATGTTGATATGTTTGGTCTTGGCAGAATAGATCTGCTATGCTGCTGCTGCTGTTGGTTATTGCTGTTGCAGAGCAAGTACGGGCCTTGCTACTTTCAATACATACACGACACGCTGCTGTGAGCAAGTAAGACATGCAGCATACATGAATTAGCCGTAGCAGATCTATACAGGTGGAGCTGGGGAAGGTGGAGGGTTTCTGAAAGCACACTGCAACTGCTACAGCAAGTGCTGACAAAGTATTTGAATGTTGAGCAGCAAGCTCATTGGCTACTGATACAGCAGGAACCAATCAGATTCAGTTAAAGGGTTAGTTCACCCAAAAATTCTGTCATTAATTACTCACCCTCATGTCGTTCCACACCTGTAAGACCTTTCTTCATCTTCGGAACACAAATTACGATATTTTTCATAAAATCCGATGGCTCAGTGAGGCCTGCATCGCCAGCAAGACAATTAACACTTTCAATGCCCTGGAAGCTACTAAAGACATACTAAAGACAAGTGGTTCAACCTTAATATTATGAAGCAGTGAGAATATTTTTTGTGCTTCAAAAAACCAAAATAACGACTTTATTCAACAATATCTAGTGATGGGGGTTTTCAAAACACCGCTTCATGAAGCTTCAAAGCTTTACGAATCTTTTGTTTCGAATAAGTGGTTCGGAGCACGTACCATACTGCCAAAGTCACGTGATTTCAGTAAATAAGGTTTCGTTACATCATAAGTGTTTCGAAATTTCAATGGTTCACCACTGAGGGTGGCATGACTTTGGCAGTTTGATACATGCTCTGAACCACTGATTTGAAACAGCCTGTACCATCTAGAGTTTTATGACAGAACTTTGTATTTATATAGAGCTTCATACAATACAGAAAGTTTTCAAGCAGCTTTACACTGCAGGACATTAACGATTCAATGATGCAAACATAATTCAATTCTGCTGTAAAGCAGCTCTAGTTACAAACATGATGTAGGGTAATGGCTGACTGCTTGATGAACCTTTTAGAATGCATTTAAAATGCCACTAAAATTCAGTTCAGTAAACAAGAAGTTAATATTATGTTACATTTTAGACACAATATTATCAAAATTTTGTCTGTTTTTGCTCAACTTTGCCAATGAAAATAGTTCCAAACAAAGCCACAGCAGAACTGTTGTGTCTCCGAGCAACACACAGCAGTGTTTGATTACAGAATGAAACCGCAGTTTTTAACAAAACGAGTGAGCCATTGATTCAGTGACCCATTCATAGGATGTTTCTCAATCAGAAGGCTGCGTCCTAGTAAGGATGCATATCTTGGCTGCCATGTCATCAAACTCTGTCAAAGGACGTCTCAATTTAAAGGATCATTTAAAGGCAGCCTTAGTTTCTAATCCATCATTCGGCCTGTTTTGAAGGATGCATCAAGTGTAAATTTCACAGCCTCCAATCACCCACAATCCTTTGCACACATTCCACAAAAATGTTAATCAGCACAAACGTTTTCACCACTGATAATAATAAAAAAACGTACAGAGCCCCAAACATGACATGCATGTTCATGACAATAATTCGCTCTCTTGTTTTACTAAATCGCACACACAATTTACTGATTCCCTCATTTTAAGTAAATTGTTTGCACAATATAATAATTCATTCCATTGTTTTCACGACAACGTGGTCATGATTTAGTAAATCGAGGGAACGAATTGTATGGTGCGCACGATTCAGTAAGATGAGGGAACAAATCATTATGTTGTTACTATTTTTTCCCTGCATGTCATGTGCGGGGCTCCTCAGAAATGTTTTAGAATTAGAATGATTTCTGAAGGATCATGTGACACTCAAAATTGGAGTAATGTTGCTAATAATTAAACTTGGCCATCACAAGAATAAATTACTTTTTAAAATATATTCAAAAAAAAAAACAAAACAAAAAAACATATTTTAAACTGTTATAATATTTCACAATATTACTGTTTTTGAGAATAAAAAAAAATTCAGATTTCAAACTTTTAAGCAATAGTGTATACTTTTGATAAAATGACTTGAATAAAGTAAACCTGAAACTACAGTACCAACAGTATAGTCACTTATATTGTTTAAAAAAAAAGCAGTAAATGTAAACAAACCCTGTGAGTGTGACCTAGTCAATTTAAAATGCATTTTAAGATGGCTGTTCTGTAATTGACCTTTTAGTTTGTCCTCGTCTGTGATCTAATGCTTCCACATGATGAAATCAGTATGTACCAGCTGCTACAAGAACATGATCATAATAAATAATAAATAAGCACTGCTGAGGCAAAACTTTGCCAGTCTGCTCTTATAATACTGACAATTATTCTGTATGTGGCTGTTTTCTTGTCCAGTGTGAGTTTG
The DNA here is from genome assembly GCA_037101425.1 of Elopichthys bambusa. Classification (NCBI taxonomy): domain Eukaryota; kingdom Metazoa; phylum Chordata; class Actinopteri; order Cypriniformes; family Xenocyprididae; genus Elopichthys; species Elopichthys bambusa. The sequence goes on from CM074442.1 coordinate 21,590,444, forward strand.
GCAGCATGAGAATATCTTCTTTGACCTGGAATAGGCAAAGTGCAAGACACAGATTATTGTTCCTAGAGTTGTTTTTCAAGATGTGTTTTCTTCTATATCCATCCACTTGGCTGGTAGCATCAGCCCAGTGTTTCTTTGTGTACAGTGCTCTGGTCAGGATGCAGGCTCTCAGGGCTCTGCTGGTGCCTCTGGCTAACACAAGTCGCACTCTCATCGGCGCAAAAAGGATCATGACATTTAAGTGAAGCAGAAATCTCTAGCTGATTCTGAGACAACTGTGTCACAGATCAGCAAGCTTCAGTGTACTTGTGTTTCCAAGTGTACATATTATATGATAAAATATGTATGATGAAATCTACACTGAATGTGTTTACATGCACAAAGAAACGTTGATATCTAAAATATTTTAGTCATTTTGTCATAAAAACCGATAATGAAAAAAAAAAACTGTGATTGCAGTTTTATTAAATGTTAATAAATATTAAAAAGGTAATTGCTCTGTAAAAAAGAATTGTTGCTTTAACTTAAAACACGTAAGTTACCTGGTTGCAAATTAAATTGAAATTAAAAATTTGAGTTAAAACAATGAAGGCAATTGGTTAAATCAACAGAAACTCAAAATATTATGTTATCTGAACTACATTAATTATTTAAGTTTATTTGAAAAAAGAAAAATGTTGTGATAACTAATCATGACAACAAATTTTTTTTATATAGTGTGGGAGCTAAAGTTCAAAGTAAGGGAAAAAAAGCCAAATTGTGAGATATAAAGGCATATTGTGAGACATAAACTTGAAAGTTACATATGAGAAATATATTTGCAGTTGCAAAATATAAAGACAAATTGTGACATATAAAATCACAAGTATAAGAAATAAAGTTAAAATGATGTGAAATTCCTGTAAATATAAGATGAAACATAAACCCGCCCTGAAACCTGGAAATGTTGCCTTGGCAACTAACTGAAATAACATTAAGTTAAACTACTAAAATCTCAAAAAATAAACGATAAACAATGCTAAAATAACACTAAACAACAAGCATTTATCAGCCAGCAGAACTCCATTATTTACGGGCATAGAGAAGACATAATATCTGTGCTGATCTGGTTTTACTTAAACAATTTATGACCTTTTCCAGATAAAAGAACACAGTTTAAGGCGTTTACTTGTCAGTGTTATTAAACATATTTGTGTAAAATGGTGCATGTAAACACACTCCGTGCTTGTTTGTATAATAATATACTCTAGTATTGTGGCAAACTGTGGGTCTATTATCTCTATGTCAAGGTCAGTCCCAGCAGAGCTGTATTATGACACATAGATAGACTTATTGAGCAGAACAACAGGTTAGACATTAAAATTGACGGGCAGGGCATGTAGAACCACACAAACGAACACATGGACTACAAACACATACATTCACAAATATAACAATAACATTGCAATGAAGCGACAACACTACGTGGTACTGATAAATAAGGATTTATTTACAATATCAGGTGCATGCGGGGATCAAGCTCACAGTTGTTTATATCATTTTAAAGGGGTGAATTGTAAGAATTTTCATGTATAATCGCTTTTTTGCGAAAAAATGACGTCCTTGACTTCATAGGCTGTCTATGAAAGCCTGTAGTCTAATTTTTTATGTGAAGAACATTTTTGCAGGGAAAATCAAAAGGATGTGACTTTTATGCCTGGTCCCGAGAACCTCTCGTTTCATGACAAATGACACGAAAGCTTGTGTTCAGGATAATGCCAAAAGAGCTATTTTGTACTGTAATGTCAATGTGTCAATGTCACAAAAGGGATTAATAGCCAGATCTATCTATATAGTTTGTGTAATCTAACAGTGTCATTTTAATGACCTCATCTCTCACCATGATGCTGGTGAATTGCAGAGCTTGTGCAAACATATCCACATAGTTATAATCAGATGCTTTCTTAAGTACTGTTTATTTTGTTATTGAGATTAAAGCGCACAGCACATATTTACATATTCAATTAAACGTTGCTTTCAGCTGTGTGTACGGCATCGGGATATTCACTTATAGTATACTGCTCAAAAAAATTAAAGGAACACTTTTTAATCAGAGAATAGCATCTCTGTTGTTTAAGTCAGTTATACTCCTGGGATACTGATCTGGTCAGTTACAGTGCCTTGCAAAAGTATTCATACCCACTGAACTTTTCCACATTTTGACACGTTACAACCACAAACAGAAATGTATTTTATTGGGATTTTATGTGATAGACCAACACAAAGTGGCACATAATTGTAAAGTGGAAGGAAAATGGCAAATGGTGTCCAATTTTATCTGAAAAGTGTGGCGTGCATTTGTATTCAGCCCCTCTGAGTCAATACTTTGTAGAACCACTTTTCACTGCAATTACACCTGCAAGTATTTTGGGGTATGTCTCTACCAGCTTTGCACATTTAGAGAGTAAAATTTTTGCCCATTCTTCTTTGCAAAATAGCTCAAGCTCAGTCAGATTGGATGGAGAGCGTCTGTGAACAGCAATTTTCAAGTCTTGCCACAGATTCTCAATTGAATTTAGGTCTGGACTTTGACTGGGCCATTTTAACACATGAATATGCTTTGATATAAACCATTCCATTGTAGCTCTGGCTGTATGTTTAGGGTCGTTGTCCTGCTGGAAGATGAACCTCCGCCCCAGTCTCAAGTCTTTTGCAAACTCTAACAGGTTTTCATCTAAGATTGCCCTGTATTTGGCTCCATCCATCTTCCCATCATGTCTGACCAGCTTCCCTGTCCCTGCTGAAGAAAAGCATCCCCACAACATGATGCTGCCACCACCATGGCATGGTGTGTTCAGGGTGATGTGCTGTGTTAGGTTTCCGCCACACATAGCATTTTGCATTTAGGCCAAAAAGTTCAATTTTGGTCTCATCTGACCAGAGCACCTTCTTCCACATGTTTGCTGTATCCCCAACATGGCTTGTTGCAAACTACAAACTGGACTTCTTGTGGCTTTCTTTCAACAATGGCTTTCTTCTTGCCGCTCTTCCACAAAGATTTGTGGAGTGCACGACTAATAGTTGTCCTGTTGACAGATTCTCCCACCTGAGCTGTGGATCTCTGCAGCTCCTCCAGAGTTACCATGGGCCTCTTGGCTGCTTCTCTGATGAATGCTCTCCTTGCCCGGCCTGTCAGTTTAGGTGGACGGCCATGTCTTGGTAGGTTTGCAGTTGTGCCGTGCTCTTTCCATTTTCAGATGATGGATTGTACAGTGCTCTGTGAGATGTTCAAGGCTTGGGATATTGATTTATAACCTAACCTAACTTCTCCACAACTTTATCCCTGACCTGTCTGGTATGTTCTTTGGTCTTCATGATGCTGTTTGTTCACTAATGTTCTCTAACAAACCTCTGAGGGCTTCACAGAACAGCTGTGCTTATACTGAGATTAAATTACACACAGGTGGACTCTGTTTACTAATTATGTGACTTCTGAAGGCAGTTGGTTCCACTGGATTTTAGTTAGGGGTATCAGAGTAAAGGGGGCTGAATACAAATGCACGCCACACTTTTCAGATATTTATTTGTAAAAAAAGAGTTGGTCTATCACATAAAATCCCAATAAAACGCATTTTTGTTTGTGGTTGTAACGTGTCAAAATGTGGAAAAGTTCAGTGGGTATGAATACTTTTGCTAGGCACTGTAAGTAGCAGAGGGGGTTGTTAATCAGTTTCAGCTGCTTTGGTGTTAATGAAATTAACAACAGGTGCACTAGATGGTGGTTTTACAGGTGGAGGCCACTGACATTTTTTTCCCCTACTCATCTTTTATGACTGTTTTTTACTAGTTTTGCATTTGGCTAGGGTCAGTTTCACTACTGGTAGTATGAGGCAATACTTGGACCCTACAGAGGTTGCACAGGCAGTCCAACTCCTCCAGGATGGCACATCAATACGTGCCATTGCCAGAAGATTTGCTGTGTCTCCCAGCACAGTCTCAAGAGCATGGAGGAGATTCCAGGAGACAGGCAGTTACTCCAGGAGAGCTGAACAAGGCCGTAGAAGGTCCTTAACAAATCAGCAGGACCAGTATCTGCTCCTTTGTGCAAGGAGGAACAGGATGAGCGCTGCCAGAGCCCTACAAAATGACCTCCAGCAGGCCACTGGTGTGAATGTCTTTGACCAAACAATCAGAAACAGACTTCATGAGGGTGGTCTGAGGGCCCAACGTCCTCTAGTGGGCCCTGTGCTCACTGCCTGGCACCGTGGAGCTCGATTGGCATTTGCTATTGAACACCAGATTTGGCAGGTCTGCCACTGGCACCCTGTACTTTTCACAGATGAGAGCAGGTTCACTCTGAGCATGTGACATGAAAGGGTCTGGAGAAGCCTTGGAGAACATTATGCTGCCTGTAACATCGTTCAGCATGACCGGTTTGGTGGTGGGTCAGTGATGGTCTGGGGAGGCATATCCATGGAGGGACGCACAGACCTCTACAGGCTAGACAATGGCACCCTGACTGCCATTAGGTATCGGGATGGCATTTTTGGACCCATTGTCAGACCCTATGCTTGTGTAGTGGGTCCTGGGTTCGACAATGCCCGGCCTTATGTGGCGAGAGTATGCAGGCAGTTCCTGGAGGATGACGGAATTGATACCATTGAATGGCCCCCACGCTCACCTGACCTAAATCCAATAAACACCTCTGGGACATTATGTTTCGGTCCATCGGACGCCACCAGGTTGCACCTCAGACTGTCCAAGAGGTCACTGATGCCCTGGTCCAGATCTGGGAGGAAATACCCCAGGACACCATCCGTCGTCTCATTAGGAGCATGCCTCAACGTTGTCAGGCATGCATACAAGCACATGGGGCCATACACACTACTGAGTACTATTTTGAGTGTCTTTGAATTCAGTCCTCTGTAGGTTGATTATTTTCATTTCCATCAAATGATGTGGCATCCTTTTGTTCCTAACACATTACCCAGTCCATATCAGTATAGATATCCAGCATGATATTTTTCCCCATTGAGATCTGATGTGTTTTCAAAGTGTTCCTTTATTTTATTTTTTTTGAGCAGTGTTTTTTTTTTTTTTTTTTTTAATTTTAAGTGAAGAACAAAAAAAAAAAACAAAAAAAAGAACCTCGCTGTGAGTATATCGGGGCCTTGAATCAGGTTTAGTCTCTTGTACGTTACATGTGCACGAATGCTAGCATGAGCAATAAGTTGCTGGCTGCAGTTCACTGAACGGCCACCGGTGTCACTGATAACAAGGGTTTCTGAATTCTACATATAGCCCCTTTAATTGTGTTTAGTTTAGCCAATAGCCAGCAGTCAAAAAAATATTACTCAGGTCCAGGACCATCACTGGCCACTGGTTTTTTTTTTTTTTTTTTAATGGTAAGGTCAGAGTTTCTCAGAACTTTATATTAAAATGTAATCAAATTTAATACATTTAAGAATATATTTAATCAAGTGGCCCAACAATATGCAATATATTAGGCTACCGTATAGTATTCTAGTAGTATATATAGGGGCAGTCACAGGTTCAAGTCTCAGTACTGGGAGGAAATGTAGGTGGAGGGAGTGAATGAACAGCGCTCTCTTCCAATCTCATTACCTACATCTCAGATGCCCTCACTTAACCCCCCTATTGCTCCCCAGCAAAAAATGGCTGCCCACTGCTCTGGGTATGTGTTCACCTGGATGTGTGAAATGCAGAGAACAAATTCTGAGTATGGGACACCATGCTTGACCACACATTACATCACTTTTCACTTTATATTCAGTTGCATTTCAGTAATTCACTGCACAAAACATGGCATGTTTTTTTTTCGTAATTTAAAGAAACTCTCCATGTTGGCATCTGGCTAATTTGGCTTGCTTCTACCAATGAACAGGTAAATTTGCACCAAAATAAGTTTGCTTTATTTTTTTACATTATCAATAAAACATAATGGAAGTGTTTTCTTTTTAAAGGGGTGGTTGATTATGATTTAACTTTTTTAACTTTAGCTAGGGCAGCTGTTAGAGCATAAACAACATCTGCAAAGTTACGATGGTCATAGTTCATAGTTTTCTTTTTAAAGAATTCTCTGTTTAAGGACTACAACAAACGGCTGGTAGGGACTACAACGGGCTTCTTAGTGACATCACTAACCCTACATTTTACATAAACCCTGCCCCCGAGAACATGCAACAAAAGGGATGGGGCCATGTTGAGTTGCTTTAGAGAAGAAGAAGAGTTGTTGTAGTAGAGTGTTGTTACCATGCCATCATTTTACACCAGACTGCTTCACAAACGAGGGTCAATTCACTGGATTTGCACAAAAGATTAACATTACGGCACATGCTAGTCGATGAGTTGAATCAACTACACAGCAACTACATAAATGTATCCACTAACCATTCAGGAACATCCAGTTGCATCTAAAAGTTGTAACTTCTTCCTGAGTTTCTACATTAACCTCCAATTTGAACAATGAAAGGCTGAACAATTTTTACTGACAACTGTCATTTTGGCTGTGTGAGATTCTCCAGCTTTGTTGTTGTTAAGCAGCTGAAGCGTGAGCTGTTATAGCTCCACCCTCTTCTAGAAAGCGGGCCAGAGCAGAATCTTATTTGCATTTAAAGGTACACACACAAAAACAGCGGCAAAATTGACAAGCTAAAATAAATGATCTGTGGGGTATTTTGAGCTGAAACTTCCCAGACACATTCTGGGGACACCAGAGACATTATAGGTCTCCTTTAACTATGCATATTATTATTATTATTTTTGTATAACATTGTTTTTTTCCCTTCCCCCCAAAAATTTAGAGCCTCTTGAAATTTATCTGCAGCTCTGCACGGAACTCTTCTGGCATACAAACATATTTTAGAATTTATGTTTATGCTTATTTATTGTGTATACACTTGTTGTTTGGCACTAACAGCTATTTTGCAGTCATAGTAATAAGGAAACTCTTGTTTCATGTCCCTGAAGGTCGTTTTTTATGTTCTATCTGCTGGATTATATATTTATTTAATCTACAGTTGCATGCCCTTCATTTCTCACAGCAGCATATATGAAAATTACTAACATTGTGATATTTGTTTTGTTATGTTTGTGATTTGCATGTCTTATTTATAACTGAACATCAAGAAACATAGTATTAAATATTCAGTTTTTGTCCTTCACATGCCTTCCTTTTCACCTGACATTTGTCTTACAGACACTTCTACAGATTAACCATCAATAACAGGAAAATTAGTCTTCACAGTCCCGTAAATCCCCTATCAGCAAGATTGGGACTGATGAGCCATGAAAGGTGTTTTCTGCTTTACGGCTCTTGAACATTCTGAGGTCTGAAGAGCAGGGTCAGGAAGACAGCGGGGAGGCAAAATGCCTCATATTAAAGAAATCAAGCAGGTAGATGAGGAGGAAGCCGTGAGGATGTTCTTGTAAAACTGAAAGCATTCTTTCCAGTGTGCAAATTATGCAAGGGGCAATTTTTTTGCAAGGGGATGAGGGTCAACGTTTCATCCAAAAATGTAAATTGTGCCAGTATTTACTCAGCCTTATGTTGTTCCAAACACAAAAGAAAACATTTTTAATAATTTTACCGATTGTTTCCTTTTTTTCACAGATTGTTTCCTTTTTTGTCATTTTCAATTTTGGGTGAACTATTCCTTTAATTGTGTGATTTGAAATGCATGCAGTATTTTTAAAATTGATCTTGATTAGCAGGCTATAGAAACCTAAATTCACTGGACATGTAAACAGTAAATATAAAACAACTGCACTGTACATTGGTTAAATTAGATTAAATTGTAGATTATACACAGGTTGGTAACGACTAATTAGAAAGAAGATACCAAGACAATATTCCTCCATATTAAATTATGAAAAGTAGGGGCCAGAGAAATTACCCATGTGACAATAGAAAAACTGCTGTGAAGGACTGAATAATTTTGTCATAACTAATACAAGTAATAGAATGTTCAAGAGGAGTTTTCACTTCTCAGATTTGAATATTTCTCTCCATCCCTGATAGAAATGTCCTACAGCAATACATGTCCAACTTGTAAGGGCTTTCAGAGATAGTTATTACAATTTATGCAAATTTATGACTTAGGTCATGAGTTCTGATTTCATTTGTTTAATAAATGGCACTTTCATTTAGGACTGAATATTGCTGATCAAGAGAACAGTCCGATAAGACTTAAACAGATCAATAAATTATATTTTATATCTGTTATATTTCCACTTGAGATGAGGGATCTATCTCCTCCAGCAACATAACCACGGAAGTAAGATAACATTGTACAGCGGCCCTCAAAAATGAGTTGGGACACTTAAGCCACACTTGTTTGAATGTAATTAAATGTTATTTTTAGAGCCATTTTTTAAATTATTATAGTATTGTATTGTATTGTATTTTTTATTTTAATTTTTATTATTTTCTTCATATTTTTTTTTTATATACATAGTATACATTTTTTTTGGGGGGGGGGGGGGGGGGGGGGGGCTTTTAACTAAGTCATTGACTTAAGATGCAGATATTTAAAAAGTGTCTTTTTTGTCTTTGTCTTTATTTTTATTTATTTTTTTCCCTCAAAGGCTACAGCATTTATACTTATCAAATCAGAATCTGCTTTTGGATTTTTTACGATATCTTTAACCATTTAACACAGTTCCCATCTGTGTGTAAGTCTGTTTGTATTTATGTCTATAGTTTATTTGCATATTTAGTGCATGTGCACATCTGGGAGTGACTGAATAAATGCATGCTGTGGTGCCGCTAACATTTTTAAAAAAGATTTGTTGTAGACTTCGTATTCTCGCTCAGGAAAAGTGGCACAAGCCACAAGCATATGTGACTCACAGTTAGAGCAGATGAATGTGATTATAGCAGATTAACATTATAATATGCAGATATAAACAGGGGCCTGACACTGTTTTCACTCCTGCCTCAAAAATCTGGCAAATCTACCAAGAAAAACACAGCAGTGTAATTCTCACTAACCGACACATCTGCTATTCCTGCTAAAAACTGAAAGTGAAGCTATGGTTAGATGTAGGATTGCATAGGGCAGCTTTTTAGTATGACTTTCTGAGAGGGGTTGGCATCTAAGTGTTTCCCTGCTTGGAGAGATGTCAGCTAATGCTGACAAATAATGGTGCTCCGGCTGCCGATGGCACCCCAAGCGTTCTGCTCTTTTCTGCTAACCTGGTTCCTCGTTTATCAGGCTTTTCCTGCTCCCACATGCAGACTTACAAGCTGAGGAGGAAGAAATTTTTATTTTAATTTACTTTCACAATTTAAAATACTCTGCAAGTTACTAACAAAGATTAGATAACTACACTCAGTATATATTTAAGGGGATGATATATTTTTGAATACATGTATATTGTCACGGGATGAAGGTCAAATACAGATTCACAATAATAGAGATTAATTCAACATGCAGGCGGAAGCGCAACAGGTGTAACACACAAACAACAACCGACCACGAACAGGAAACAGGCAGGAACTTAAATACACTGAGAATGAGGACACTAAACGGGAACAGCTGACAGTAACATTTGACATATATAGCTCTCAGGACTATAATAATCTAGCACAAAACAAGAGTGATCTGAATTAGGGTGACAGCGATATATCTATTATCTAATATTTATATTTGTTCGCTGCTTTTATATAAGTAAAGTAAAAAAGTAAAATGATTTAATTGGCTTGTTAGCTATAGATAAAAATAAAAAAAATAATAGTTTGTTACCGCCAACACTTGCTAAAACCAACAAGATAAAGGTTAGCTGAATTAATCTTTGTGTTTTGATAATTAATATTTATAGTCTAACCTATGGTAAAGACTGGATGAATTAATTATGTCATGCGCAATGGATTCAGTGCAAAGATCTCTGATTCAGACAAAACAATGATGTAGTAGAAACATTGGTAGTTTAGGACTAGGTGTTGATTTATGTTGTCTATATAAGCACTGTTCATTAAAGTAAAGAATGCATCCATATTAACACTCCAGCCTCAATATTCTGTTGATTTGTTACATATTCCACAGGAAGCTGAAAGATCCTAATGGCCCAATCACTCATCAACTTCACTGTAACTTTTCTCCATTTCAGCAGGGCAGCTCCCAATTGAAAGTCACTGACGTGTTAAATGGAATGGTATCGCCGTGCTCTGCCACGTAATGGCACGGGCGCTTAATCTCATCTGATAGTTTGACAGAAAAATTAGATTCGAGATGAAAGGAGCAAGCTAATGAACTGTGTCTGTACACCTTCTCACAATCTCATAGATTCAGAGACACCTAAGACCTTCCCATTTCTCCCCATGGAGTCTTCGTCTCAATGAAAAAAGTAAACTGAAAAAGTCGGTGAATAAAAAAGTGCACTTACTGAACCAGTCTGTCTCACTGCCTAAGTGTATTTACATAAGCCACTGAACTAAAGTGAGCAAGTGTGCGTCTTGTCCTCACATTGGAGATGAGGAATGCTAATGCATTCAAATGAGTTGATTTATTTAAGGGTAGTTCATCTGCTGGGCCAATATCTCTGTGATTACTCGAGTTATGTTTAATCACAGACGTTCATTGAAATATGATAGCTTCTCTGTATAAACCAATCACATTTCTTTGCTCTTTTGAAATAAATGTATGTTGAACCCGCATTCATAGAAACCAAGCTGCAAAATTGGGTCATTTTGAAATCTTCATGGTCTTGGCATTACAGGAAAGAACACATTAGCATATGACCGCCTACTTTTCAAATCGATGCATATTCAGTGTTGCATATTAAATTTGGCCTGCCCTAATCAATGACAGCGTGATCTATGCCACTGTAAGGAAGTTAGCCAATTATAACTGTGGTCATTTACATATCTTCTTAAATGTATGTTACTGAAACAGTTTTATACAAAGTATCAGAGAGATGATTGTGTAAAACTACACTAAAAAGTTTATGGTCGACACATTTTTTGACAGGTTTTTACACTTAAGGCTGTGCTTATTTGATTAGAAATACAGTAAAACACTAATATTGCGAATTATTATTACAATTTTAAATAACTTTTTTCTTTCTGTTTTAATATATACTGCTCAAAAAAATTAAAGGAACACTTTGAAAACACATCAGATCTCAGTGGGGAAAAATATCATGCTAGATATCTATACTTAATATGGACTGGGTAATGTGTTTGGAATGAAAGGATGCCACATCATTTGATGGAAATGAAAATTATTAACCTACAGAAGACTGAATTCAAAGACACCCCGAAAATCAAAGTGAAAAAATGATGCAGCAGGCTAGTCCACTTTGGTAAAATTTCATTGCAGCAACTCAAAATGGTACTCAGGCCCCATGTGCTTGTATGCATGCCTGACAATGTTGGGGCATGCTCCTAATGAGATGACGGATGGTGTCCTGGGGTATTTCCTTCCAGATCTGGACCAGGGTATCACTGTGCTCCTGGACAGTCTGAGGTGCAACCTGGTGGCATCGGATGGACCGAAACAAACTGTCCCAGAGGTGTTCTATTGGATTTAGCTCAGGTGGGCGTGGGGGCCATTCAGTGGTATCAATTCCTTCATCCACTGCACCAGCCTGCTCTCATCTGTGAAAAGCACAGGGCGCCAGTGGCAGACCTGCCAATTCTGGTGTTTAATGGCAAATGTCAGTCGAGCTCCACGGTGCCGGGCAGTGAGCACAGGGCCCACTAGAGGATGTTGGGCCCTCAGGCCACTCTCATGAAGTCTGTTTCTGATTGTTTGGTCAGAGACATTCACACCAGTGGCCTGCCAGAGGTCATTTTGTAGGACTCTGGCAGTGCTCATCCTGTTCCTCCTTGCACAAAGGAGCAGATACCGGTCCTGCTGATGGGTTAAGGACCTTCTACGGCCCTGTCCAACTCTCCTAGAATAACTGCCTGTCTCCTGGAATCTCCTCCATGCTCTTAAAACTGTGCTGGGAGACACAGCAAACCTTCTGGAAATAGCACGTATTGATGTGCCATCCGGGAGGAGTGACACTGACCCTACCCAAATGCAAAAATAATGAAAAACAGTCAGAAAAGGTGAAATGTCAGTGGCCTCCACCTGTAAAAATTCCTGTTTTGGAGGTCATCTCATTGTTGCCCATTTAGTGCACCTGTTGTTAATTTCATTAACACCAAAGCAGCTGAAACTGATTAACAACCCCTCTGCTACTTAACTGACCAGATCAATATCCCAGATGTTTAACTGACTTGATGCTATTCTGATTAAAAAGTGTTCCTTTAACTTTTTTTGAGCAGTTTATTTTGAAATATAATTTATTCCCATGATAATGAACTTTCAGTAGACATTACAGTGTCACATGATCCTTCAGAAATTATTCTGATATGCTGATTTGGTGCTCAATATACATTTCATATTATTTTGATGTTAAAACAGTTGTGCTGATTATTGTGGAAACCATGATCATTTTTTCAGGATTCTTTGATAAGTATAACATCAACACATAACATATAACACAGCAAAACATCCAGTGTTAAATTAACACGTCCAGTGTCACCCGGTGTTTATATAATCCAGTGTGGATTATACAAGCACTGGCAATGTTAATTTAACACTAACAGTGTTCATTTAACACTGGAGGATATAAAATAGAAATCTTTTGTAACATAAAAGTCTTTACTGTCACTTTTGAAAATTGTAATACATCCTTGCTGAATAAATGTATTAGTTTCTTTCGAAAAATCTTGCCGATTAAAAACAGTAGAGTAAAGTATATTCACAGTGGTTTGGGTGCAAAAAACCTTGACTAACTACTAGTGGACTTTAGGATAATAAAATACTACACAAATATACACCACACCAGTGAAAAGCATTCACCCATAAAACTGTCATAAAGTCACCTGTAATTTACTAGCAGCCAACTTTTGTACGCTCATAATGAAGTATTATATAACATCTTACAGTGCAGTAAACTTATATGGCTGGATTTATGTAGAGATTGAGTTTAACCAATAAAATCTCTGCATTGCATTTACACAGTAAATCCTTTCAGTTTGATCCCACTGCCAGGAGAAAGAAGCAGTGGTACTGTAGACTTTTTTTATATTCTTAATACAAATAATGGATTGATTTCCTGTCCTCTTTTCTTCCACAGATGCAGATACATGCAGTATGCAGTTGTATTTATGTTTAGGGGATTAGTATGTCTCCATGAATGAAGGAAACAGCATAACAACGTCACTGTGGAGATTCTTCTGCTCTTGTATTCGGAGGTTCAGCAGGTGAATGTACTGAATGATTTAAAGGGTGAGAGGGAGGCGGGGAACTACTCTCTCAATGTAATTACCATGAGTGCAGTTTGGGTGAGTGGAGATGACACCCTATCATCTGGTCCCTGATGTGTGTGTCTGCACTCCCAAACACATCCATCCCCTCTAGCAGTTATGTCTGTTTGTGCAAGGAAGGCTAGAGGAACTGTTATAATTAGGACTGTCAATTGATTAAAATATTTAACTTGAATTAATTATGTGATACACTTAGTAAGTAACAGAATTAATCACACGTGTGAAATGTTAAATAATCACAAAAAATGTAAATATTTGCATTACAGACTAGTAATCATTGATTAGATATTACCAAAAGTGGCTTCAGAAGACAATCTATTATATATTTACATATTTTAGGAGCACATACAGTATGAACGTCTCACTTTGCTTTCAGTAAGTGTGGTTTGGCAAGGTGCATTTCCTTTAGTAGTTGTAGGGTTTGTGGTCAATATGGACGCATAAATTTGTACTTTAAATTTAAGTGGTTCTTCAAGTTTGAATTTATGATGGCATTAATTTACAAATAAATTTTTTTCTGTGTTTAATTGCTGTGTTTAATAATTTAATTGTAAATTTAAGTTCCCTTTCAGTCGGTCATGTTCGACATACGTCAGTAGTGACCAATGAATTGGGATATCGCTAGAGAGCCCAATCAGCTTCGAGTGTATAAAAACAAGCCAATGGAATTGGCCTGCGATATTTGCATAATGCACACCGCCCCTGCCAGGTGGTATAAATAGGGAAGCAGATGCAATCACACTCTGTCTTTCACTTCAGAGCCAACTTGTGTTCCTGTCGAGACTGAGAGTGTGTTTCTCAAGCCTTTGTGAAGAGCTGTCTGTTAGAGTGTTGTTGTTACGGCACACTACAGCGAGGCCGCGACTTCCTGAGGAGACTGAGCTATTGCTCTCAACTGCTGTTGTCATAGCATTGTTTTGCCCTGCTGGTTTGCGATTTGGGCCGGTTCCTTGCGTGTGTACTGTCAGGCGATCAGTGTGTACCTGCAGTCACATTGTGGCTGTTCCCTGCGTGCCTTAGCACACAGAACAGAGCTGAATTTCCCCCTTTCTAAAAGAGCTACACAGACGAACTCTGCGTCTTTTTCAAGATGTCATTTTGTCTGTGCGTTACTGGATGCGGTCAGTCCCTGGTCCCCGCTGATGGTCACAATTACTGTGTCACATAGCGTACTGTGTCACAACTGTGTCACAAACGTAGCGTTGCCCAAGCCTGATCCCGAGCTATGCTTGCCCGGGCCGGCGAGAGGGTTGGGCTTGTGTGGAATCCTCCACCGCATCCCGAACCTTCTCGTTCGGATGATTGGTTTCTCGGGGCAGCCCGCACTGGTCCTCAGCGCCCCGCCCTGGTACCATTCTTCCCGGAAGTGCATGAGGAGGTTCCGTTGGTCAGGTGATGGCTACTCTCGTAGTCCAGCAATACCACCTTTGGTTGACCTTGGCTGATATGAGGGAGACCGATAAGTATTGGTTCCTGGACTCCCCCATATATCAGGTCAGCCTATTCGGCGACACAGTTGAGTGCAGCAGTTCTCGGCCACACAGAAGCAGGCTGAAGAGATCAAACACGTGCTGCCCTTGCGGTCCGCTGCTGCCTCCACTCTACCGCCGGCCGCACAGCCTCAGCCCACTCGTTGCCCACCTGCATCGTCCTCCGCCCCTGCTAAATCAGCCAAGCAGCAGCCTCCACCCACCAGACAGCAGGGAGCCGGTCGTGGCGCCCAGCCTTCTCAGAACCCAGCCAAGTCAGTTGGCAAGCGTACGAGGAAGCGGTCCTGAGTTGGGCGACCTGGAGGGGAGGAATTCAGCTCTTCAGGAGAGGATGCTAGCGCCGGGGTGAATTTGTGTTTTGTCTCGTTCCACCACTGGTTCTCTGGAGTCCAGCGGTACCCACTTCCTCACAAAAAGAGCTGTTTCACAAACCTCCTGGTCCCAAGAGGGCGCAGTTGGTAGTGTGCGAGGTCCCAGCCCCCAGTCTCAGCCCCCTCTCACCCCTCTCCTGCTGGCTCATTCGCACTATCAGACTCGGCTATGCGATTCAGTTCGCCCGGCGTCCCCCGGTCTTCAGGAGTGTCCACTACACTCGCGTGTCACTGGACAATGCACCTGTTCTCTGGGCGGAGATTGCTGTCCTCCTGGCGAAGGATGCAATCGAGCCGGTCCCTCCAGCCGATATGAAGTCAGGGTTCTACAGCTCCTACTTCATTGTACCCAAGAAGGGTGGTGGGCTATGGCCAATCCTGGATCTGCGTGTCCTGAACCGGCCCCTTCACAGGCTGCCGTTCAAAATGCTTACGCAGAAGCGCATTTTCGAATGCATCCGTCCCCAGGATTGGTTTTCAGCGACCGACCTGAGGGATGCGTACTTTCATGTCTTGATTCTTCCTCGACACAGACCCTTCCTATGGTCTGTGTTCGAGGGTCAGGCGTATCAGTACAAAGTCCTACCCTTCGGGCTGGCCCTGTCGCCCCACGTCTTTACGAAGGTTGCGGAAGCAGCCATTGTTCCCCTCAAGGAACAGGGCGTTCACATCCTCAACTGCCTCGATGACTGGCTCATCCTGGCCAGCTCACGAGAGCAGTTGTGCGAACACAAGGACATAGTGTTAGCTCACCTCAGCCGGTTGGGTCTTCGGGTCAACTGGGACAAAAGCAAACTCGCCCCCGGGCAGAGGATCTCTTATCTCAGTATGGAACTGGACTCGGTCGCCCAGACAGCGCGCCTCACAGAGGAGCACGTCCAGTCAGTGTTGAACTGCCTGAGTACGCTCAAGCGCAGGACAGCGGCCCCACTGAAACTTTTTCAGAGGCTCCTGGGGCAAATGGCATCCGCAGTCACGCCACTCGGATTGCTTCATATGAGGCCGCTTCAACACTGGCTCCCCGGCCGGGTCCCGAGATGGGCATGGCAGCGCGGCACGTTCCGTGTCCCCATGACACTGTCGCACTCTCACCAAGTGGTCAGACCCTTCATTCCTGTGGGCTGGAGTTCCCCTTTGAACAAGTGTCCAGGCATGCTGTGGTCCACACAGATGCCTCTGCCACAGAGTGGGGTGCCATGTACAACGGGCATGCAGTGTCGGGTCTGTGGACAGGGCCCACTGGATAGTGGATGCCATCGCCCTGGCATATGAATCCCAAGGTGTGCCTTGCCCGCTCAGGTTGAGAGCCCACTCCACCAGAGGAGTGGCCTCTTCCTGGGCACTGGCGCATGGCACCTCGCTGACAGATATCTGTAGAGCTGCGGGCTGGGCGACACCTAACACGTTCGCTAGATTCTATAGCCTTTGTGTGGAACCGGTATCTTCCCGTGCACTCGCTTCCAGCAGCCGGTAGATGCGAAGAACCCGTTCTAGTGTTGGCTTGCAATGCCATCCCCGTCCCCTGGGCCGGATACGTGCATCCTTTACTCCAGACAAGTAGTGGGTCTTGCGGAACAGCAGTAGACTCTCTCAGTGTAAGCTCACCCCCTTCTCCGCCCCACTGGTGCACCGGGTGGCTAGAGCTTGCGCTGGGTGCTGGAAGGGGTCAGTAACTGTGGCGCTTTATTTGGGATCCCAATTCGTCGGTCACTACTGATGTACGTCGAACGTGACCGACTGAAAGGGAACGTCTCAGTTACATATGTAACCCTCGTTCCCTGAAGGAGGGAACGAAGACGTACGTCCCGTCACCACAGTTCCTGTGCCTTTGCTGTAGTGCAGACTCAGCGAAAAACAAAGTGCGATTGCATCTGCTTCCCTATTTATGCATTATGCAAATATCGCATGCCAACTCCATTGGCTTGTTTTTATACACTTGAAGCTGATAGGGCTCTCTAGCGATATCCCAATTCGTCGGTCACTACTGACGTACGTCTCCGTTCCCTCCTTCACACAACAAAAAGAGTAGGTAACAAAAACAATCTTTAAATGCCACTCTTTTTTGGACAATGATAGTGTGTATGAAATGTTTCTCTCTTCTCCGAATAAAGTGCCAGCAAATCACTGAGATGGAGGCATATGTCTTGACTCATCACAAAATTTGACACCGGTCTGTCTCTCTCCACCATCATGTCCTTCAGTCTAGGACTAACTCGTAAATTATAGTCCAGAAAGAGCACGCTGACGAACATAAAACTGAGTGCATCTGGTTTTGGCAGTTTGCCAAAAATTATATCTCTGGTCACTAATATCAATTTTAAATTGGCTAACACCACTTTCTTTCCTGTTTCTCGTTTTGCTACTAAACCATTAAGACCTATACGTAAACAACCGCTGTTATGACTGATTCTGATTATTCTCTTAATTATGGATCACTGCTGCTTTGCTGTCGGGTTAAATATAGATGACACTGGCCTACCCTTCAATAATAACATCCTCTTAGTAAAGGTTGCATTACTTTAAGGCATGTTCACAAAAATATTAAAAATATGCTGATCTCATTTACATGTGCTAATGAGGCTTGCGTTAACTGTTTAATGTAGGATGACATGCAGCGATGTCTCATCTTAACACACATCTATGTCATGCGTTAAGTATTTAATTACATCAGTAAAGATAATTAATCCGAAGACAAATATAAAACCTAATTGATAGGAAAAATACATGCAAAACAACCTGACCTGTCATAATACACAGGGTGTTATGACTTAACGCTCACTGGTTCTGTAGTTCACATGTGTGAATGTGCTGTGCTATGACCTTTTCCTGGGTTGTTTTCACAGACTGAGTGAACTTTTCACCCGCTCTGGAGTGCTGTGTGTCTTCCCAGTCAGCTGGTTTGGGTTTATTCCTTCAGACCTTGACTCTGCCCAATCCCTCCACATCTCCAGTGTAATGCATTCGTGTTTGTGTCTGTGTTGCCAAGCGTAGGGAAAAAGAGCTGAGGCTATGTGGTAAATCTCACGACACCTGTCAAGAACATGTCACGGTCATATTTGACCTCAAAATCAAAAGTAAGATTTTATATATTTTGCTTAAAGAAAATTAAAGGATTAGTTCACTTTCAAATGCAAATTAGCCCAAGCTTTACTCACCCTCAAGCCATCCTAGGTGTCTCCTTTCTGATAAACAGAATCTTAGATATTTTAATAAATATCCTGACGCATCCAAGCTTTATAATGGCAGTGAACAGGGGTCGTGAGTATAAGCTACAGAAAGTGCTCCATCATAAACATGTACTCCACACGGCTCCGGGGGATGAAAAAAGGCCTTTTGAAGCAAAGCGATGCATTTGTGTAAAAAAATATCCATATTTAACAAGCTATGAAGTAAAATATCTGGCTTCCGCCAGACCGCCTTCCGTATTTAAGTTAGGAAGAAAGTGTAAACTAGTTTTTTTTGTAAGGTGAATAGGGAAGGCGTAGGACGTAGCATAAATTATATAGATAGATAGATAGATAGATAGATAGATAGATAAATAGATAGATAGATAGATAGATAGATAGATAGATAGATAGATAGATAGATACATACAAACATAGATTTGATTGATTGATTGATTGATTGATTGACTGATTGTCCTACAAATAGGCTTCTTTCCCTATATGCAAAATAATTTGGCCTGACATGTTTTTGTGAGATTCACTCATCCACATTTTCCTGACAGTTCCAGTAAAAGAGGCTCCGGGGTTGTCCAAATTCTCTTAACTGAATAACAGTATTCTTGTAAATGAGATCTGAATGGATTTAGGCAACACATAAATTATGGTTACAGCTCTATAACACAGCTGTATTTCTTAACTGAACATCTAACACTTCCTTCCATCTTGGTAATAAATGGGTCATATCTGTATTATGATCTCCTATGAGGCAATCATAGAGACAGCTGATGCTAATGCAACTTTTACACCTGCAGTTGCTTTGAGGAAACATTGAGACGAAACATGACACATAAAGCTGCATTCTCATTCACACAGCAGGAGCCTGTCTGCAATAACATTACACTGCATTGGTCATTCTGTACAGTCTTTTAAAGAGCACTGCACCTTGCAACTGGATAGCATGGCTCCTCTTAAGACTCGACTAATTCCTGCTGTTAACACAGCGCCGTGGATAAATGACGGCAGCTTTAGATGAGTCTGTCGGAAAACTGAGCGTCTATGGAAAGCGACTCAGTGGAAAGTCCACCGCCTGCATCTTAAAGAGCTCTTGATAGATCTGAACGAGATGATCAAGGATGCTAGAGCTTCTTATTTTACTAAACTGATATCTGTCTGCAAAAGGAATCCTAAAACTTTGTTTGAGACTATTAACAACATTGTTTCTCCTGCTACATCTCTTGTTCCTGTGTTTTCTAATGATGATTGCAATAATTTGTCTCATTTTGTGAACAAAGTTATGGCTGTTAGGGCAGGCATTGTACCATTAACAAACCCCATTATATTTACAAAGACATTCAATTTTGGACTCATTTTGTCCCATTTCCCTGAATGACATTATTAGGTTAGTTGGTACGATGAAGCCTTCCCAAAGCCCTGTGGATATTTTGCCTACATCTCTGTTAATGAAATCCATTACATCTATTGGCCCGTGTTTGGTTTCAATTATAAACCTTTCTCTTAGACTAGGCCAGGTTCCTAGTTGTTTTAAACATGCTGTTGTTCAGCCTCTCTTGAAAAAGAGCAATCTTGATGTAACATCATTTAACAATTATAGGACTATTTCTAAACTGACTTTTATCTCTAAAATCGTGGCAATGCAGTTAAATAATGTTCTGGAGGCCCATAATATCTGATAAATTTCAGTCTGGCTTTCATAAAAGATATTCAACTGAAACGGCCCTCCTTAGATTTTCAAATTATATTTTGATGTCTGCTGATACAGGTGAATGTTCTGGGTCTTGCTAGATCTTAGTGCAGCGTTTGACACTGTTGACCACTGCACTCTGATTGGTAGACTGAACTCTCTGGTGGGCATCTCTGGGTCAGCTCTGAACTGGTTTTCTTCTTATTTTTCTGACAGAAGTTTTTCTGTATCCATAGGTTCTTTTATGTCAAATTCTGTTTCTTTGTCCTGTGGTGTGCCACAAGGTTCTGTGCTCAGCCCCATGCTTTTTAACCTGTACATGCTTCCTCTTGTCAAGATAATTAGCAGTTTCATTTTTATGCTGATGACATTCAATTATATATGTCTTTTAATCCTGATAGACTAGACAAACTGTCTCTTTTGTCTCTTTTTTTCTGTCTCCATTAACAATTGGATGACAGACAATTTTCTGCAACTTAATACAGATAAAACTGAGGTGTTGATTATTGCCCCAGACAACATTACCCCTAAGATTAGGCAGGTTATTGGTGGTCTATCATCCTCTGCAAAGTCTGTAGTTCGTTTTTGCTAAGATTAAATCTATGGTGTCGAAAAAAGAATTGGAGATGCTTGTTCATGCTTTTATTTCTTCATGATTGGATTATTGTAATGTTTTGTACACGTGTTTAAACAAATCATCTATGGATCGATTACAAGTTGTACAGAATGCAGCTGCCAGGCTTTTGACTAGGTCCAACAGAAGGTCACATATTACTCCTGTGCTTAAAACTCTTCATTGGCTTCCTATTAATTTTAGAGTGCATTTCAAAATTTTAGTTATTACTTACAGGGCCTTGCATGGTCAAGCACCCTTGTATATACAGGATCTTTTACATGCACACACCCCTGGTCGGTCTCTGAGGTCTTCAGGCCAAGACCTTTTAACTATTCCCAGAACACGTCTTAAGACAAAAGGTGATCGTGCTTTCTGTGTAGTAGCTCCAAGACTCTGGAACTCTCTTCCTTTAAAGTTGAGAACTATGGGTTCTGTGCAGTCTTTTAAAAAACATCTAAAGACGCATCTTTTTTGACAAGCTTTTAATTAACAATACGATTTGCCTGTTTGTATTGATGGTATTTGTAGAGTACATTTATTTTTATTTATTTTATTAGTTTATTTTTATTGTAAAGCACTTTGTGACCCCTCCTTGTCTGTGATAGGTACTATATAAATAAACTTTACTTACTTACATGGAAATTGCCTCAACAATCCATCTACTAACAGTTTGTTTAGTAGCCGGGCAGCCCTTCTTAGGGGGCCTGAAGCATACCAATAGCTAGTCAGATTTTCTCCACTAAGACGTCTTCCTGACATAAGTCTCAAGGGCCCTAACTGGGCAAAGTAGCCTTAGCTTCTCTTGATCGGCCGACACATGAGGAGGATGAAAGGCCTGGAGAACTACCGGCCGGGCCAAATTAGTGGGTACTTTAGGTACATACCCCGGCCTAGGATAAAGAATAGCTTTTACTCTGCCTGGAGCAAATTCCAAACAGGAAGAAGCAACTGACAAGGCCTGAAGGTCCCTAACTCTCTTGAGGGACGTCATTACCAGCAAAAAAATTTAAGGCTAAGGACTTGTCCGATGCAGAGTCCAAGGGCTCAAATGGTGCAGAGGATAACCCTTCTAATACAACCGTTAGATCCCAAGCAGGTATTCTCATCTCCAGAGACTGAGCCAAAATCACCCATACGTGTATGTAATTGAGAACTCTTATCCCTTGGAGCCTGAGTGGTGCCAAGGCTGCGTCCATACATTTTGTGAATGTGCGAGGGGATAGTGCTAGGCCAAATGAAAGACCCTGATACTGAAACTCTTTGCTCCCAAAAGAGAATCTCAGGAACTTCCTGTGTCCCGGGAGGATGGATACATGGAAATATGCATCTTTCAGATCGATCATGACAAACCAATCCTCGTATTTGATTTGACAAGATAAGAGGGATAGTCAGCATCTTGAACCTGTATCTCCTCAGAGACCGGTTCAGCTGACGTAGATCTATTATGGGACATAATCCCCCATCCTTTTTGGAAACTATAAAATACCGACTGCAGAACCCGGTATTTCTCTCTGGTGGAGGGATAGTTTCTATAGCTCCCTTTGCCAGCAGAGACTGTACTTCTTGCTCCATCACCTGCTGTTGTTCGGGACCCACCACTGTTTCTAGTATACCCTTGAACTTCAGTGGACAAGACCCGAATTGAAGTCTGTACCCTCTGTTGACAGTGTGCACCACCCACTGAGATATATTGGGAAGTGCTTCCCAAGCAGGCAGGAAATTCACCAGCCTCTCGAGGCGCCCTCTGTATTTAACTGAACAGTTTTGACATCCTGAAGCGTTTTCACGGCAGGATTTAACTGAACTAACTTTTCTATAGACCTCTTGGGTGAACCCCCCGTGACTTTTATTTTGATAGAAATACATTGGGATGTGGGTTCGTTGGAAATCGTTGTACCCCGAAGCATCATGGACGGTGGGATAACAAATCAATTTCCTAATTCATTACCCTCCAGGAGGGGGCACCCTCAGAGGCCTGACCTGACCGTCAGGACCTCTTCTCTGAAGCCTGTTTTGAAATAATGACATTCCTCAGATCTGTCTTATCTCTCACAGGCTTCTGCTGCGAGTGCTGCTTCTAACCCAAGATCATTGTGGGGGCGCTCGATTAGTAACACTCTGCTTCTGTGTCTGCCTATACGAGGAGCTTGATGTTGATGGCTGGGGCTGTGACTTAGCAACAGGCCCCTGGGACTTATGGCGGCGGGGAATACATTTTTGAAAAGCCGCAGCCTGCTCTACATATCTCTCTAATATCATCAGAACTTACTGACTCCGCCCCATCTAAGTCCCCCAATAATTCAGCTTGATAAGCTTGTAATATAACCATTGTGTGCAGGCAGGCACCAGCTTGGCCTGCTGCCATATATGCCTTCTCAACTAAAGATGATGTGGTGCGACATGGTTTGGAAGGCAATGTCAGGGCTTTAAGAGAAGACGAAGCTTCAGGTGATAAATAGGCCACTAGCATCTCCTCTATCTTTGGCATAGCATCATAACCGTTCTCCTTAAACCCCATGATAGATGAATAATTATTAACCATGGGGCTAGAAGGCCTAGATGAATATAGCTTTTTCCAAGATCTACACACCTCTGTGTGAAGATCCTGGAAGAATGGCAAGCCCCGACATGGAGGTTGTGCTTGCGCAGACTGTAGAAAATATTCATCAAGTTTACTTTTTCTTTAAACTTGTTGTTTCTCAGCTGGCAAATCGATGTTTAATTGAGACGGCTTCTGCCATTTCTCAGCCCTCAGCCTCTACGTCCAGCGTTCACCCGGGGCAGAAGAAGCCGCAGAGCGGGCTTCCGGATCCCTGTGGACGCTGGATGTAGAGGCTGAGGGCTGAGAAAGGGCCGAAGCCGACTCAATCCCCTCCCCTAGATCCATCTTCAATCCCCACGAGTGAAGCTGCCGGGTTGCCTCGGCAACCGTGGGACCCGCATCACGTGGAGCGCAGAGCTGGCCGCCCTAATCAAACAATACCAGCCGAGAGTGCAGGGTTCTGAGAGGCAAACACTCGCAATCAACCCCCTCGAGGGCTGACCGAGCATGCTCTGCTCCCAAAAAGCTCACACAAAGGTTATCTGTATCCCCGCTCTTAATAACACGCGGGCAGGGATGAACACACTTCCTAAACTGCTGCTGTTCACTCGCCATTTCATATACTGATAATAAGGGACAGACAACACCAAATAAGACTGACAAAGACACAGAGCACTTGCTGAAGATCAGAAAAACTGACAACAGCTGTGAGCCTGGCTCCTTTATAGCTTCCGCTTTTCGCCGGCACACGTCATGCGATGACGTTGCACCAATCAAGATTGGACTAAGTTGCACGTGGCTTCAGACGCGCTACGCTGAGGGGGATCCCCCAATGCGTCATCACTGACGCAGCGCAAGTTCCCTCGAAAGGGAACTTTTTTTTGTGTGTGTGTATATATATATATATATATATATATACAGTAGGTACGGAAAGTATTCAGACCCCCTTAAATTTTTCACTCTTTGTTATATTGCAGCCATTTGCTAAAATCATTTAAGTTCATTTTTTTTCCTCATTAATGTACACACAGCACCCCATATTGACAGAAAAACACAGAATTGTTGACATTTTTGCAGATTTATTAAAAAATAAAAACTGAAATATCACATGGTCCTAAGTATTCAGACCCTTCGCTGTGACACTCATATATTTAACTCAGGTGCTGTCCATTTCTTCTGATCATCCTTGAGATGGTTCTATACCTTCATTTGAGTCCAGCTGTGTTTGATTATACTGATTGGACTTGATTAGGAAAAGCCACACACCTGTCTATATAAGACCTTACAGCTCACAGTGCATGTCAGAGCAAATGAGAATCATGAGGTCAAAGGAACTGCCTGAAGATCTCAGAGACAGAATTGTGGCAAGGCACAGATCTGGCCAAGGTTACAAAAATATTTCTGCTGCACTTAAGGTTCCTAAGAGCACAGTGGCCTCCATAATCTTTAAATGGAAGACGTTTGGGACGACCAGAACCCTTCCTAGACCTGGCCGTCCGGCCAAACTGAGCTATCGGGGGAGAAGAGCCTTGGTGAGAGAGGTAAAGAAGAATCCAAAGATCACTGTGGCTGAGCTCCAGAGATGCAGTCGGGAGATGGGAGAAAGTTGTAGAAAGTCAACCATCACTGCAGCCCTCCACCAGTCGGGGCTTTATGGCAGAGTGGCCCGACGGAAGCCTCTCCTCAGTGCAAGACACATGAAAGCCCGCATGGAGTTTGCTAAAAAACACCTGAAGGACTCCTAGATGGTGAGAAATAAGATTCTCTGGTCTGATGAGACCAAGATAGAACTTTTTGGCCTTAATTCTAAGCGGTATGTGTGGAGAAAACCAGGCACTGCTCATCACCTGTCCAATACAGTCCCAACAGTAAAGCATGGTGGTGGCAGCATCATGCTGTGGGGGTGTTTTTCAGCTGCAGGGACAGGACGACTGGTTGCAATCGAGGGAAAGATGAATGCGGCCAAGTACAGGGATATCCTGGACGAAAACCTTCTCCAGAGTGCTCAGGACCTCAGACTGGGCCGAAGGTTTACCTTCCAACAAGACAATGACCCTAAGCAAACAGCTAAAATAATGAAAGAGTGACTTCACAACAACTCCGTGACTGTTCTTGAATGGCCCAGCCAGAGCCCTGACTTAAACCCAATTGAGCATCTCTGGAGAGACCTAAAAATGGCTGTCCACCAACGTTTACCATCCAACCTGACAGGACTGGAGAGGATCTGCAAGGAGGAATGGCAGAGGATTCCCAAATCCAGGTGTGAAAAACTTGTTGCATCTTTCCCAAAAAGACTCGTAGCTGTATTAGATCAAAAGGGAGCTTCTACTAAATACTGAGCAAAGGGTCTGAATACTTAGGACCATGTGATATTTCAGTTTTTCTTTTTTAATAAATCTGCAAAAATGTCAACAATTCTGTGTTTTTCTATCAATATGGGGTGCTGTGTGTACATTAATGAGGGGAAAAAATGAACTTAAATGATTTTAGCAAATGGCTGCAATATAACAAAGAGTGAAAAATGTAAGGGGGTCTGAATACTTTCCGTACCCACTGTATATATACATATACATATATACATATATATACATATATATATATATATATACATATACATATATATACACATATATATATGCACACACACACACACACACACACACACAACAGGAAATGTTTGGCTAAATGTCCAAGCTGCTCTTTTGGATGTTGATAATAACTCAGGCTCAAAAAAAAAAAAAAAGTCACAAAAGTGATCCTTAAAAGTCTTCTAAAGTCATATAGTAGCTTTTGTGCCAAACAAACTAAAATTATGCAAGATTGTAATGACATGAAGGTAACTAAATGATTCAAAATTTTAATTTTTTTTGAATGAGCTGTTATTTTAAATACATCACTCAGTAAGTCTACTCTTTTAGTTTCCTACTGGGCAGAACGGGGGATTCTCGAGTTACAATTGTTCATCTATCCCACCATGCCTCACAGTAGGTGTTGACATTGTAAGACATGTTTAAAAGTCATGGATTTGTATGACTTACAGTATGAGTTATAAGCTTTGTTTTCTCCACTCAATTAATTGCTTACCGCATGGGTGGTCGTGTAAATGATTTTATCCGTAATTATTCTTCTCACCATATCTGACTTTGGGAAAGACACCTTGTGAGCTAATATTCAGGAGGAGGTCTGATTTCCCACCTGTCTTTGTTCCAGGAAACTCCAGGAGTCGGTTTCTTCCTTCAGGGATGGTGAAGCAGACATTTGAGCTGACAAAGTCTGCTCATTGTGTGGGAATCAATTTGTAATTAGCTTTAGCAGATGTTCCATGTGATAAAGAAGATGCTTTTCCCTTGATCTCAAAGGGATGTAGTGTTGTACACTAGTACTGCTGGCAAAAAATAGGCATGCTTGTCAATTCTGAAGCGAGAGCAAGAAACCAGAGGAACACTGACATGTCTTCTGTGAGAGTGGAGGAGAATGAGTGTCATATGCCAGAACTACTTCTCTAAATGAAACCCCTCACAGTGCTTTGTACAACCTGTGCTTTTAATAAAAGAAATCTAGGACATGAAGGCTTTGTAGACTTCAAAAAGAAAAATTACTTCCCTAAGGGCCTGTGCACTGCTAAAAACACGACGTGAGGAAGTTTTCTTCCTGCAAGGTCCAGTAGACTGCTCCCTGCTGAGCCAATTCCACAAAACAAGGAATATCTGGACATTCAGCTCAGTGTTCTAATGATCTTCTGATATCTTCAGAATGTTTCCCATGTAAGGTCAGTTTTTAATCGCAGATAACCACGGCTTTTCCTTTTTGTTGATGAGTTTAATACGGTGGCCGAGAGAGCTCAACACGCTGCAAATGAAGAAAACACATGTAAATAGAAAAAAACACCAGCAAATAAAGAAAACATCTTTATCATTTTTACAACACGTGTTGCCGTGTTGCAAAAGTTAACAACACAACCAAATACAGAAACACGCTGCAAAAGTTCACAACATGATGTTTTTTTCTGTTTGCATGTGTTTTCTTCAGTTGCAGCATGTTGAGCTCTCTCGGCCACTGTAGTTTAAAGTCAACATGAAATTAAAACTGACTCTATTTTCTTTCTTAATACTGTATTAAGTGTCTTAATCTTTCATCAAAATATAATAACTGCTGCAGAAACATACAGAAATCCTATGCGGCCATGCTTTATTCTTTTTTTAAAGTCTTATTTAAGTTTTTCTTTCTTGTTTTCCTGTAATTGTGATTCTTAATACTTTCTTAAATGTTTTAATCTTTCATCCACGTATAATAACATTCTCTGCCACAGAAACAGAAATCCTAAGAGGCCAAGCTCTCTTAGTTATTTCTTATTTTAGTTTATCTTTCTTGTTTTCTCTTAATTGTGATTTTCTTATGATCTCGACATAATAGAAATTGTTTTGCTTGTTATTAAGTTGTTCTATTTATGATTTGTCATTTATTCTCATTTTTTTTTAGCAAAACTCAACACTGCATCTGGATCAACGCTATGGATCAACGGTGTGACCATGTCTGAAGCACATATATAAACATTATAAACACGACAGTTTCATTTACAGACAACAGTCCATGACGTCACTACCATTCCTTGTTGTTCTTGTCACTATGGCTATGCTGATTGAATCAAGTATGGCTACAGCAGGTCCTGTTAGAAGGGTTGAGCTGCCTCTCCAGGGATTCTGGAGTCTTTAAATAGGATAGCTCCCCGGTGGCTCCCTTCTAGAAGGGCACAAGTATCGAGGGTTGTAGGTTTCCTTTGGTAGGCTGTACTTCGGGGGTTGAGCCTCAACCAGTCCTGTAGAACATAACAGCTTAAAATGCCTTTTTAGAAGCTCTTATTGTTATAAGGCACCTTTGTCATGTGCTGGGAGTCTTGGGACCCTGGACAGGTCCGGAGAGTCCTTCTGGGTTGAGTGTAGAGTATAACCCTCCCCTACTGTCAGGGTTTTAAAGTAGGGTTGTCCACTCCCTGTTGGAGCCTAAACTGATCCCTCAGAACCTGGCAAGTAGAGGTTAATTTGCCTTCTGGCACCTTTGTCAGATGCTGGGTGTCGTGGGGCCCTGGACTAGTCCAGGCAGGGAGTGAGTGCTTTCCCCTGATCATTCTGGGATAGTAGAGCTGAAGCTTACCTGCAGCTTCCAAGAGGCTAGAGTTTTTTTGTAGCAAGTAGACTGAAGACAGGCAAATGGAGGAAGTTCAAACACGATATTTAAGTCCACAAATAAACACAGAGAGTAGCTGCAAACACATGTCACTAATAGTAGACTGGACACTAAACTGAGGAAAAGGAGCAACTTCAATCCAAACAAGGCTAATTGATTAAACACAGCTGAACCAAACAAACTCATAATGACAGTGACTATGGTAACAAAGGAGTGGAGGGAAAATCTAACAAATGGGAAACAGGGAACTAATAAAAACAAACTAAAAGTCAATGAACTTAAAACAAACTGAACGTAATGGTGACAATATGAGTCAATAAATTAATTTCAGTTTACTAAAAGCAAAAAAAAAACCAGATAATTGTATATTGTACTAGGACATCTGAAGGATTACATCTTT
The DNA here is from genome assembly GCA_037101425.1 of Elopichthys bambusa. Classification (NCBI taxonomy): domain Eukaryota; kingdom Metazoa; phylum Chordata; class Actinopteri; order Cypriniformes; family Xenocyprididae; genus Elopichthys; species Elopichthys bambusa. The sequence goes on from CM074442.1 coordinate 21,619,237, forward strand.
TATTACTTTGCAATCACCTAAAAAATAAGTCTTGATCAATAAAACATATCAATAAGTTAAAAATTATATTGCATGAAATCTATGCTTCCAGACTTTCCGGAATGTTTTAACCAATTGGTTTCTGGAGAGAAGTCCTCCACAATTGCCTGTAAATGGAACAGCCTCCTATGGAATGCCCATTTTTCATAACCCAATCATTTCCCCCAATTTATTCTCATTAGATATCCTGTAAATAAGCTATATTACACAACTAAAATAGATTGTGAATGTTGTTTCATTTTTAATATGGTTTTCATTATTCCAGAATATTACTTACAAATTTACCCTGTTTATTTACTCAGGCAAGAGAAGTGATTTAAAGCACACAACTTTCATACCTTGAGGAGTGTTTGTTATTTTAGCATATTTATAGTCGTCTCTGCACATTGAGCTTCACTATAAAGTATTTTAACATTGAAAAGTTACACACTACAGCTTTAAAGCAGTAACAAACTGCTGGTACTGCTTTAAAAGAACGCCCAGATGTGGTGGGGGAAAGCTGTGATCTGTGAAAGCCACACATCTAGAACAGCTCGCTTGCTGATAAGCAAGATCCCACAAACATGGAACTCGTTCAGAAAGAAACAGAGTCAAACAAAACCTTAACACAATCCGACAAGCAGTGTACTCAGTAAAAACACTTTTTACTCTTTATGCAAGAGGAGTACAAACATACACCATCACACTCTGCAGGAGGCCCAAAAAAGGGCCTACTACTCCAGAACACACGGGTGCTAGCCTGTGGCAGTATTAGAGTTACTGAGCTCACAAAGTGTAGGGCAGGAATCAGAACTAACATATTAAAGCACAATAACCTTGAACAACAAGGGAGTACTATTAATCCAACCCTGAAAAATACAGGGTGGGTACTTCACATCAGAAATTCTCACCAAAAACAGATACAATCTGTACTGAACCCTAGGGAACAGGAGCTTTCATAAAAAGCTACAACTATATCACTCAAGCTTGAACATAGTTCAAGGGGTTCAGGGGAAAAACTGAAGTAAAAGTACCACTAGATAGTTCTGGGGGAGCGGGGCCACAGCAACAAAGTTTCTATTCATATAGTGAAAAGGGGCCTACACTACCTGAGACAACGGCACCAGGGAGACTTAGCAATTGTCTGGTACCTTAACTGCTATCTTTTTTGCACCTACACCGAAGGGACAGTGGGCCTTGGCCTGACAACTCTGATAAGAGGAGGCCAGAACTAGGAAAACTACACTCACATAACAGGGGTAGTATAAACTGGTGTAAATGCCACTAGCAGACCGCCTAAACCCCAGTTCTAGCCTAGGCCAGCTATAGCTGTGGGCCTATAAGGCCAACACATAAGCATAGATCTGCCTGGGGCTAAGAAACAACAGCCTCTAAAGAGCACACAATGTCAGGCGGCCTGTAAGGCAGATGCTAAACATAAATCTATCTGAAGTTAGTGAAAGCTAATCTCAAAACTCTAGCATTTACCAGAGGAGAAAGCTAATTAACCAAAAGGTGGCTAACAGTGCGGCTTAGTTACAGCCGACATCTGAATACATATGAATGGTGGCTTAATTATCTGAAGCCAACACATTCAAAAAAGGGGACAAAGAAAGTACTACCCTAATAATATATCGTACCAGCCAAGCTAATGGAACTTTAGGGCCCTAGTCCGCATCCTATACAGGAAACTGAATATAAATATAAAGAAACCTACTAAGCCAATTTCAGCAGGTCTAACTGATATGCTTACAAACAGACATTGTGTGCCTGACCTGCCGCGGATAGAGCGTTGGAGCCTACCTATATCACGAGATAGTTGCACTCATCTCGTCAGTAGGAGGCGTCGACGTGTACCCATACTCACTCTATCAACATCAGCGAATTAACCTGCTGATGTTGATGAATGCGAGCTGAATACAGGTCCTTCCATGCCTTCTCGATCTCAGTATGAAGATCAAGAAGGAATGGAAAGCTTACGGTGGCTGGAGAATCATGGCAAAAAAAGAAACCATCCACGAGCGGTTTCTTTCCTAACCTGCTCCAATGGCAGCTGCAGTCTGCCAGAGGCGCGTTCCATAATCTTACACAGCTGTACATATGCGGGGGCAGGGTGGCTTTGAGGATTCAGGAGGCTCACCATCTTCATCCTCATCAGCCATCTCCTGCTCTCTTGTTTGGCTTAGAACAAGAAGAGCAACTGCTGCTGAATCTAACGATGTCATAGACAACACATCATTATAATCACACAGCTCTCTCCCATCAGCCGTCGAAGGTTGTGGGGAATTTCACCCCTTCAACTCTTCAACAAGCTCCAGCTGAAAACCCCTTGATCTAGTCTCTACTCTGCCTCAGCAAGAGTAAGACCCAAACCATTAGGTGCAGCTTCCGGTCCTTCTCCTCTCGAGGAAAAGACCAGATGAGAGTGGAGCATTTTACAAGTAAAACACACTTACAATAATAAACAGATAGATCCCACAAGAACTGCCTGTACAAGCTCTTTTGTTCTCATAAAAGACAACGTTATAAGTTATATATTTGATCAGATGTCAACACTATGGGACATGGATGCACACACTTCCTGAAATGTTTTTCAGACATAAATTGTCTTACCTTAATATCGGTTTGATATCGTTTCAAACAAAACAGTCCCTGAAGATGAAAAAGATACTGTCTGGTTCTCTAGGCGCTCCTTATATACTTCCGGGTCGCGCTATGATGATGTCATAGGCTGTCAGCGGCCAATAGGATTGTCGGGAGTTGATATTGTTTTCAGACACTGGTTCACGCGGAGGCATCCCCCATAGCTATTGTGCTCTGAAGGAGGTGCAAACAAAGCCTTCTACTCCAAACAACAATCAACATCTTTTGGCAGTGTTCAAACTCTAAAGGGAGTTACATAAGAACCAAACTGAATAGTAAGGTTCAGAAACAAACTCAACCTGAGATATGCATTCCAACAGGCCATATACTCAGTAAAAAAAACTCTCTACCCTTAATAGCAAGGGGAGTACAACCTAGTCACCATGCTCTGAAGGAGGCCAGCACAAAGCCTACTACTACAGAAAACAGGTGCTAACCTGTGGCAGCAATAGAGTTTTAGCGCTTACACTGTGTAGGGCAAAATAGAACTAGAGCAGTAACAACTGAGAAACAGGGGAATGCTTTTCATTCATACTACCCTGAAAATGTGAATTTCAAGGGTGGGTGCTTTTCACCAAAGACAGAGACATCTGTACTGAACCCTAGGGAACAGGAGCTAAAAGAAAGCTAACACTGTTTCACTCAAGCTTGAATCTTAATTCAAGGGGTTCAGGGGAAAAGACTAAACAAAATATAGAATGGAAAGCTCTAGAAAAGTAGGGCCACAGCAACAGTAGCAATTTTTTATTTACATAGTGATAAGGGGCCACCTGAGACAACGGCACCAGGGAGACTTAGCAATAGTCTGCTACCTTAGCTGCTATCTATCCTGCACTACACCAAAGGGGTAATGGGCCTTGGCCTGACAACTCTGATAAAGGAGGCCAGAACTAGGAAAACGTCTCGGTTACGACTGTAACCTTAGTTCCCTGAAGAGGGAACGAGACGTTGCGTCAAGAAATTGACGCTGTGGGAATGCGATGCGTGATGTCGTCATGAAGCACGTGTGAAATCCGTCCAATGGTGTGACGAGACGTCAGAAGCGGGTGACGTCACGGCCAGGAAGCTATAAAGCACACTCAAACAAAGCAAAGTGTCTGAAGTAAGCGCTGACAGGCGTGCCGGAAGTATGGCAGGACGACGCAACGTCTCGTTCCCTCTTCAGGGAACTAAGGTTACAGTCGTAACGGAGACGTTCCCTTTCAAGGGAACTTGCGTTGTGTCGAGAAATTGGCTTGGAAGCCATGGTTACCAAGGCCTGTTTAGTGTGACTCGTCAACACCAGAGAGAACCCGGGCCCTGGGGGAGCTAAGGTCAAGGTCATAGAACCTGATGAATGTGTGCGGCGAGGACCAGCCTGCCGCATCACAGACTTCCTGTAAAGAGGCTCCCGAGAGAAGGGCTTTAGAAGCCACCATACTCCTAGTATAGTGGGCTCGGACTGCTAAAGGTGAAGGCAGTCCGGCCGACTCATAAGCAAGTGAAATAGCCTCGACTATCCACTTGCTCATCCTTTGCTTAGATGCCGGGGCCCCTTTGCTAGGGGACCTGAAGCAGATGAACAGCTGTTCAGATTTACGCCACAGGGCAGCTCTGTGGACATAGGCATCCAGCGCCCGAACAGGGCAAAGCAAATTAAGGCGTTCCTGGTCTGAATTCCTGAAGGGAGGAGGACAGAAGGCCTGCAGTACGATAGGCCTGGCCACATTAGTGGGGACCTTAGGGACATAACCAGGTCTGGGATGAAGGAAGGCTTTCACCATCCCGGGTGCAAATTCCAAGCACGAGGGGGCAACCGAAAGGGCCTGCAAATCTCCTATTCTTTTTAGGGAAGATATAACGAGGAGGAACAGAGTTTTGAGGGTCAAAAACTTGACTGGAATCTCCTCAATGGGCTCAAAGGGAGCTAGGGAAAGGCCTTGGAGCACCACGGCCAAATCCCAAGCCAGAACCCTCGTGCGTACCGCAGGCCTCGGCCTCAGGGTGCCACGGAGGAAGCGAGTAATAAGAGGATCTCTACCAAGAGAAGAACCAGCCGAAGGTGTGTGGTAAGCCGCAATGGCCGCCATGTAGACCTTCAGGGTAGAGGGAGATAACCCTGCAGTGAACCGTTCCTGCAGAAATTCCAGGACCGCACCAACAGGACAGGAAACTGGATCAAACTGATGACCACTGCACCAAGAAGTGAAAAGCTTCCACTTCAGGGCGTATAACTTCCTTGTGGAGGGAGCTCTAGATTGAAGAATGGTCCCTACAACCTCAGTTGAGAGACCAGAGTTTATGAGCTGGGCTCCCTCAGAGGCCAAGCCCACAGGTTCCAGAGTTCTGGGCGGGGGTGGAAAATCGTGCCCCCTGCCTGGGACAGAAGGTCCCTCCCGATCGGAATCTCCCAAGGAGAGCCGTCTAGGAGACATACTAGGTCCGAAAACCACACTCTGCCCGGCAAGCGCGGGGCTACCAAGGTGAGCCGGACATGGTCCCGGCGAACTCTCTCTAGAACTCCCGGGAGCAGAGCGATCGGGGGAAATGTGTACAGACGAAGCCTCGGCCATGTCTGTACCATAGCATCCAGCCTGAGAGGAGCTGGATGCGTGAGGGAGAACCAGAGTGGACAGTGAGAAGTCTCTCGAGACGCAAACAGATCCACTTGAGCCTGGCCGAATACCCCCCATATTTGCTCCACCACCTCGGGATGGAGCCTCCATTCCCCGGGCCTCAGCCCCTGCCTTGACAGGACGTCTGCTCCGATATTCTGGACCCCAGGGATATACGCTGCTCTGAGAGACAGTAATTTCCCCTGGGACCACAGGAGGATTTGGTGCGCCAGTTTGGAGAGTGGACGCGAACGCAAACCCCCCTGGTGATTTATATAGGCGACCACTGATGTGTTGTCTGACCGGACAAGAACATGGTGACCCCTGAGGTCTGGCAGGAAATTCTTGAGAGCCAGAAAGACAGCCATCATCTCCAGGCAGTTGATGTGCCAGGAGAGGTGGTGACCGCCCCACAGACCTTGAGTTGAGCGTCCGTCTAGGACCGCTCCCCAGCCTGTGAGGGAAGCATCTGCTGTTAGCGTTTTGCGACGACAAGGAGCTCCCAACACGGGTCACATGCTGTGAAGTGTAGAGAGAGAGAGTGTGTAGACTCTGCTCGCAAAACAGAGCTTCCTATAAAGCTGATAAGCACAAACTGTGGCTGGTAAGGGTTTCCCTTTCTTGGTCTAGGAAAGAGGGCCATAAGGCTGCTCTGGGAAGAATGGTTACTTGACCGGAAGCTGACCATATTTAGACTTGTTTTTCTGTATGTACCACATTCCTATATCATATATGTATATTCTCACTGGACAGTTGCTACACCACCCCTTGAACATGTATAAAAGCCATGTACAGAACTAAGATTGGGAGAAGGTTTTGTGAACGGATTGGCTTCATGTCCATGACTCTTTTCCCATAGGCCTATGCATTCAATGAGTGAAAAGGACAAACTGATAATGAGGCACGACTCAGGACAATAAATAGAGATTACAATAATCTAACAATATCCTTTGCCTCTGTTCCATTTAAAGTCTGATGGATTTTACAATAGTTACTGTAGTTCTGGTCTTACAGTTTGATTTGACAAGACAAAACTATACTGTGTTTAACATTTGTTACTAAATTTTAATGCAATTTAAGGTATATCACATGAGTAATAGTGTTGAATTACCACTCCAGCATCGTGCATATGACCAAATCAATAATCATTGCAACAGAACTCATTTGATTTTACTTAAATCAATATCTCTTACCTCCAACTTTATCATTCAGAAGTTTAGGGTTTAGAAAGGATTTTAATTTTTTTTTTAAATGTTGTTTGTATTTATTTGAACAAAAATGCAATAACAGTATTATTGTGTAATATTATTTATTTAAACAATTTACAATTATTACAATATTTGGACAAACGCTCGGAATGGTCAAAAACGTGAGACAACGCATGGGGTTTGATGTTCTTAGAACCTGGACGATAAGAGATAAAAAAAAATTAATAGGCTAAAAAAAAAAATTGCCCACTGAGCCTGCCTGGAGTTAAAACGTTTGGCAGATATGATGTATTCAAGGTTCTTGTGATCAGTCCAGATGATAAATGGCAATGACGCCACTCTTCCAACGCTTGCAGATAAGCGATGTGAAAAAAAACGTGCAAGGATGCATCTTGTCGTCCGAGAGAGAGCGCTGGGAAAGAACCATGCCTACCCCCACCTCTAAAGTGTTGACCTCCACCAAAAAATTGACGTAAATGATCAGGGGCAACGAGAATTGGAGCCGAAATGAAGCGGCTTTTGACGTTGGAAAAGGCAGCTTCATCTGCGCTAGACCACCTGAATGTCGTCTTGGTGGAGGTCAAGGTGGTCAGAAGAGCGGCTAGTTGGCTGCAATTGTGAATAAACCGCAGATAGAAATTGGCGAACCCCAGAAACCTCTGCAGGGCCTTATGGGAATCTGGAGTTGGCCAATCCATCACAGCCTTAACCTTGTCAGGATCCATGCGCACTCCCTCAGACAACATGATGAACCCCAGAAAAGGAACCAACTGTGCATGTAAAAAGCATTTCTCCACCTTGACAAAAAGCCCATCTCTCTTGCCCTTAGGCGGAGACGTACCTGGCAATAAGTCTATAACACAGTCATAGGGACGATGCGGAGGAAGAGAAGCAGCCCAGGACTTACTGAACACTTCCTTCAGGTCAACGTTAGACAGGCTCACCGACTCATCCTGCAACACAGAATAAGACACAGACGAACAAGCAGACACAAGACAAGAAGCATGACAATAGTTGCTCTATGCAGAGACAGTGTTAAGACCCCAGTCTATGCGTGGACAATGACGAACAAGCCAGGGGTGACCAAGAATGATAGGAGCCATAAGCGAGTCAGTGAGCAGGAATGATAACTCCTCAGAATGATCCAAGGTAAATCCACCCAATAGTAACCTTGGTTTTACTGCCGGGCTTGGCCTTTTACAGGACGGTTAGCTGCGGTGTGTCCAGCAGCACCACAATAGAGTCATAGTCCTTTTAATCTCCACCGATCCTTCTCCTCCCATGTTAGCCAAGCTCTGCCCACCTGCATGGGTTCTTGATCTAATGCGGGGCTGACCGTATTAGAGACACTGGAAGCAGAAAAAGTTTGCAAAGCTCATTGGTTCATCGTTGCAGACAAGCATCCACCCGAAGAGCCAGTTCAATGAGTCCGTCAAGATCTGTGGGTAATTCCAGGGCGAAGATCTCCTTTTGAAAATGGTCAGCCAACCCATGCAGGAACATGTCCTGCTGCACCTCTTCGTTCCATCTGCTCTCGGCCGCCAGGGTACGAAACTCAATAGAATAATCTGAGATGGGTCGATGTCCTTGATGTAGATCTGCCAGCACGTGAGCCGCCTCACGACCGCGCGATTAAAGACCTGCCTCATTTCATCCGAGAGCAGGGATGCTGATTTTCCCATACCGCTGTTCCCCACAGAGCCATACGTCCCGATAATAACGTCATCACCAGAGCCACTTTAGACTGTTCAGTAGAAAACGTCAAAGGCTGTAGAGAGAAGAACAACGTGCTTAGTTAAAAATGCTCAACAGAGATTAGGCTCACCAGAATATTGTGCAGGAGGTGGTAGATGGGTTCGCTCTGATGGCTCGACGTCACTGAAGTCGGGGGAACTGGCGGTGGGGGTGGCACAGTGGGCGACCTCATTGTTTCAGTCTTCAGGTGTTGAAATTGGGCAGTGAGCTCGGACACCTTTGCACCGTGCAACCCGTAGCAACCATCTGTTCCTCTTGCCAATCTATGCGAGCACTGTTGCTTGACAGGAAATACCGTAAATCAGAAGCATTCGCTGAATCCATAGTGGTCAGATCATCCTGTCAGGGGAAATGACGAGGAGTCAATTGCGAATGCAGACAAACTATTTATTAGAAGAAACTTTCAGTAGAGCAGAGAAAGCAACAGTCAGAATGTCGTGGGTGCAGATGGCAAAAGTCTCTTGGCAGCGCAGGAACCGCAATGGGCAACCAGTCCTCAGAGTAATATCCAACAGGAAGAAAATCCAAACAGGCTTGAAGCAGGTAATCCAGACGGGGACGGGGACGGGGACGGGGATGAAGAACACGACAAGAGAGACAAAATCACAGCCAGGAAACACACCGCCTGAGAACACCAACGATCTGGCAACACAGGGCAAAAAGCACAGACATTAAATAGGGACCCGAATGAGCTCCAGCGGTGTGGTAACACACACACACAGAATGAGTTGACGAACTTGTGAACCGTGACAATATTATTACAACAACTTTTGTAATTTTCAAATGTAATTTATTCCTGTGATGTTGAAGCTGAATTTACAGCATCATTACTGCAGTCTTCAGTGTCACACGATCCTTCAGAAATCATTCTAATATGCTGATTTGCTGCTCAAGAAACACTTCTTATTATTATAATGTTGAAAACAGTTGTGCTGCTTAATGTTTTTTTGGATACCTTGATATTCTTTGATCAATAGAAATTTTTTAAAAAAGTGTTTCAACTGTCACTCTTAATCAATTTAATGCATCTTTGCTGAATTTTGATTGGCTTGACTTGCTTTGTAGGTGTTTGAATGTCAGCAAAGTTTGCTAGAAGCCAAGGTAAAGTTTTGAGAACTGGTTTTTTGATGTTTGAAATTATTCATTTTATTTGCTCAATAGTGAATGTTTATCAATACCTATGTAACTATCTTCCTAGAGGTCGCTTTATGTTTGTGTTTCTAAATTGGCAGTCTGACTTCAAGTAGTGTTCCTGCTATGTAACTCCAGGGGAAATTATTTAACCTCATAAGCATAGTGCAATATTTGTTTACATTTACATTGAATATTCAAGGCATTAAAAATATTAACCACATGCTCTTATCTAGATGAATAAATAAAATATACAAAAGTAACGTTATGTAATGCTGTTATGACCACATTAATGCACCAGGAGCGTGCATTGCCTGCGGTCAGTGTAGTGGGCCACAGGCCAAATAACACTACGCTAATCCTCGGTCTTAGCGTTTCATTTCACACAGTGAAAATGACTCGCAGGATATTAAGGAGGAGATTCAGGGCTTTGGTTGGAAGGAGTATCTCTGGCAACTCGAGGGAAATGAGTCATTATCATTTTAATGTGGGTTTACTGTTGGAGCTGTGAAATTCAGAACAGACAGATAGAGAGACATCCATCCCCCGAATTCTCTCCTTCTGCCTCTCCGCTCCATATTTATCAGCCCTTCCAAAGAAAATCCCCACTCTTAAGTCAAAATTACCCGCAGAAATGTGACATATAGGTCTTAAGATCTCTGTAAGCCTTAGACTCCGAGGACTTGTAATAAAAGTGAGCCAAAGGATCCCTGCTTTTCTCTGTGTTCCCTTTTGCAAAACATTTGAAATGTGAATCTAAGCTCAATAATGCTCATATACCCACAGACGACCCACCTCTTGTGCTATGAAACAGAACCCTGCTTTTAACCTTAAGTCAAATAGCTTTAGGATTAGGGTATAACAGGGCTAAAACCCCACCAAAAACGTAAATGTGCATGCATGTTTATTATAATTTTTTTATATTTGGTGGGCAAAATAGAGGAAAAAGTGACAATGTTGTGTCTAAAATGTAAGTCTAATAGTTTATTAACTTATTGTTTATTGAATTGTATAAAATCAATATCACACTTGCAAACGTGCTGATATTCAGGAAAGCAACACTTTTGTTTGTGTTATATTGGTTATAAATATTAAAAACAAGAACTTATACAGAGTTTTGTTCCATATCTTGGTTTTTTGAAGCAATTTTAGTAATTTTGTTGGCATTTTTGCCCCAAGCAAAAAAGGGGTTCTTTTTCGAGCGCAAGTGGAGGCCCCTTCTGTTGCGAGGCCCGTTTCAAGTGAAACAGGTGAAAAGCCGCTACTGATAGCACCAATTCTATTCCTAGCCATATATTCACAATATTTTGCTGCAGTATATATAGACACTGTGGTGTTTTTGTTGCCATATAGTGTTTTAGGAGAAAATAACACTCTGAATGTGTTTGTGTGTGTGTATCACTTTAGAGGAAAGTATTGAAAAGTACAATTTGTGAGGAAGATGCAGTTCCTGAGGCATTGGATGAGAGAACAGAAAGTGTGAGAGACAAAATCTTAGAAAATAGACCAAAATTTGCGGTTTAAAGGGAAAGTTAATCTAAAAACAAACGTTTTGTCGAAATTTAATAACTCCTGTGTTGTTCCAAATCTTTTTTTTTTTTTTGTTCTTTTTTTGTTTTGTTTGTGTGTATTACAGAACCAGATGCTAAATAGAATGTCTTGCTTGTATTTTTAGACACTGAAAGCGTATGGCTCAGTTGACCAAAAGCACTATAAACATCATAAAATTAGTTCAATTATGACAACTTTCTGAGTGAATTATTTACCAAAGTTTTCATAATCGATCACAGGCTAGGGTATGAAATATATGGTTACGTGGATTAGGAAGTACGTGTGGTTGGCTAATGCCATGGCATTAGAGGAACCAATCAGCACTCGGTTAGAGTTTCATGACTGAACTATGAATTTCATATGATTTGCAAGCTATATTTCAAGTCTTATGATGTCATGTGATAGCTTTGGCAAACAGACCAATCTAAGTCATTGGGTCTCATTCACTAATAATTGCGTAGACAGGAGAACTTCTCACAAAAAATCTCTGCCTAATTCCCCTTATGAAAATTAACTTTTTTTTATTTTATTTTATTTATTTTTTTTTTATAGTAAAAGCCTAGTTACCTGTCACGTTTGGTTTTGGTTCACATTTGTGTTTTCATGTCTTTTATTTTGTAGTTCGCCTTAGCCCTGTTTCATGTTCCTGTCATGCGATTCACTTAACCCGTCATGTAATCTTGCCATGTGCTTCCCTTAGGCTAAGGTGTTATTCCCTTAAGGGAATATAATATAATTATAGTTGTGTTAAGATGAAATATAACTTCTTAACACAAGGTCGCACAGAGAAGGTGCTTTTTGCTTATGTGTGGTTTCAGTTGTTCTTACATTTTTTCCCCCGTAAATTTAGTATAAATTTTAGTATGAAAGATTTGGTGAATCATAATTTGTTCATGAAACCGTTCTTACACAGATTTCATGCACAGATTTGTGCGTACGCATTATTTGCTCTCAAATCTCATTTGCGTCCATTCCAACAGGTCTCAGGCCTGACAGTGGTATATCTTTTTTGGACAAACTTTAACACTTTTCAAGCTGTAAGTGACACTGAACTCTCCCTGAGGTCTATGAAAATCAAATAACACAGGGCTTGACCTTTAGTAGCCACATCTCCTTGTCAGCCAACGTAAAGCCCATGTTTATTTTCACCAACCTTCAGTTTTGTTTTTTGTGCCTTGTACTGGCTGACTGCCCACATTATTTATTTCTTTTTCCACATCATTATTTTCCCTGCAAGTTTAATTATGCCTTCCTAAATGAGCATAGCATGAAAAAGCCTACTTTCCTCAATTAATTTCACATAAATTAGAATAGTCCTCCCAGATGTATACTTGCTCGTTTATAAGAATTACCTAGCACATTTTATTGTTGTGAGGAAAAGGCAAGGAGGGTGGAAGAGGTACAATGGTGGCAGGGCAATGCAGACTGGAAATAAAATGGAATGGTGCAGAACAATTTTGATTACAGCAACGCAATGGCTGGAAAATTTGAAACATGTCACACTTTGAGAGTGAGAGAACGAGGAAAAAATCACACAGCACCAGCAGAACTGCAGTATATAAAATATGTTAAAGCACAAAATGGCTTTAAAGGGGGTTCAAAGGTGAATGTCTGGATGTTAAAGGAGTGATACAGGTTCAATAAAAGTTCAAGCTCAATCCATAGAAATTGTTGTGTATTGTTTATTACCACATAAAAAATTTTGATATTGTAAATAACTGCACTAGTGTCCTGATATATATATATATATATATATATATATAAGAAGTCTCTTTTGTCCACCAAGGCTGATGTTATTTGACATCAGTCTGGAAGTTGTGCCATCTTCCCCTGTGTGCTTCAGCACTCAAGAAAGGGCAATTTCCTTAAAAGAGTGACGTCTTTTTAAAGATGTCATTCCACCCATTTTTGGATGTGGTCATTTCCTGGCCCCGTCTGATAGTCACAATCGCTGTTTAACGTGCCTGGGCTTAAAGCATGCTGAGTTGGCTTTCGTGGATGAGTCATGTACCCACTGTGGGAAGATGACCATCACGATGCTGCAGTCAAGACTCGATTACCTTAAACGAGGTGTCCCCTCTGCTATGCCCCGATCTAGTTCCTCCTCCCGAGGGATCACAGTGAGGGTTTCCACGGCAAATACATCTCTGTGGGCCCCTCACTTTTCTAGCACATCGCAAGCTGTGGAGCTTCTGGATGAGGTTGCTGGTCCTTCTCATGGGGGACCCAGCGCCTCATTCAGGTCTCCGGCGGAGGACCAGATGTCGACTGCTGCATCAGAGGGTGTACTAGAGTCCTCTGGGGATGAAGATTCGGCTGCATTGTCCCCTTCGGGGAGAATAGCATTGATCAAGTCAGACCCAGAGCTGACAGCTATGCTTTCCTGGACTGCTGAGAGCGTCGGGCTCAAGTGGAGGCCTCCACCATGTCCTAAACGTTCGAACCTAGACGATTGGTACCTGGGGGTGCCACATGCTGACCATCAGCATCCACCTCCAGTACCTTTCTTTCCAGAAGTTTGTGAAGAGTTCACTCTGCGTGGAAGGTACCCTATTCTGCCCGAAACTGAGCTAGTGCCCTTATTACCCTCGATGGCAAAGCGGCCAAGGGGTATGTGGAGATCTCCCCAGTCGAGCATGCTATTATAATGCAGTTGTGCCAACAAAGTACTGCCGCCTGGCAGGGTGATCTGTGTCTCATATCCAAGGCCTGTAAGTTTGTAAGTCTGTGCTTACGGCCAAGGCTTACAGAGCCGCTAAACAGGTTGCTTCCGTCTTGCATGCCATGGCCCTCCTGCAAGATTATCAGGTCAAGGCACTTAAACAATTGTACGAGGGTAGTTCTGACCCAGGTTTGATGCAGGACTTGCGCACTGTGATGGACAACACTGCAGCTGTTGCGTACATCAACCATCATGGTGGTCTACACTCCCATCACATGTCGCAACTCGCCAGGCATCTCCTCCTTTGGAGTCAGAAGCATCTGAGGCCACTTCGTGCCATTCCCATCCCAGGCAATCTAGAGATGCTTTGGGGACGCACAGGTAGACCTGTTTACCTCTTTTGACACGTCCCACTGCCAGTTGGGGACCCTCAGCATGGATGCACTGGCACACAGTTTGCTTCGGGGCCTACATAAATATGTGTTTCCCCCAGTGAGCCTTCTAGCACAGACACTGTGCAAGGTCAGGGAGGACGAGAAGCAGGTCTTGCTAGCTGCACCCTACTGGTCCAACCAGACCTGGTTGGACCATATATACATATATATATATATATATATATATATACATAATGTGCTATAAAATGTATTACATTGTAAGTGCTTTAAAATAATAGAAGAAATTTGTGCCTTATGTTTAACTCAAAGGATGAGAAATTATATTCTGTGGAAATCAATATTGTGCGCAACAAATGCTATCAGTAGAGCTCAGCTTGAACCCGAAACATTGCTTTAAACATAGAAGACATTACCTAATATGACTGACTGGTATTTGTGTCCTTAGATATATATTTAAGTGTTTGTTGTAGCCTATACACATACTCTACATACTGCCTGTCCTTAGTGTATCCGCTTAAGTGCTGGACGCACAAGCCCAAGACAGCTGAAAGACCACTCATCTCCTGTTCCCTAATGTCTCTGGCTTATGCCCACATCTGTCTCTCCACTGCAGCCCATGGGAATTAATTAAATTATGACAGGCTCTCTACATTGTTGTAAAAATAAGGTTAACTTAATTACAGTCAGAAAGGTCAGGATTAGAACCAGTCCAGAATCCCAATGAGCAGCCAAATGCTCTTGTACGATGTGACTGGGTGCTGCACTACATGAGATGGGGGGAAACTGTCAAGGTGTTTCCAGAAACCGAGTCCATTGAGAATTCTTCTCCAGTCCTCGAGCTCTCTCCTTTTCTCTCTCCTTCCTCCTCTTCTACCCCCTCTTCCAAGACCTTGTGCTCCTCAAAGTGTCAGCTCTTGTCTTTGCTGTCAAATTGTGTTACCCTGCGATGTAAGACAGCAGCAATTGTGATGACAGGAAACTGGAGCAGGAAAATGTGCTGATTTGACCCCCAGTGGAGAACCATTCTCTGACATAAACCCCCGTTCAGCCTCCCTCTGATTCAGCCCTGGGCTACATTTCTAACCGTCCACTTTTATTTTAAGTCTCTAAAATTTGGATTATTCTGGGAATGTGATCGCCCACAAAATACAGCTTATAGCTTATATAAATAATAATAATAATAGTAATTAATAATAATAACAATAATCATTTATTTGTATAGCATTTTATGTATAAAATCCAGCTCAAACAATTCATAGGAATAGCAAAAGCACATAATAAATAAATAGAAAAAAACAAAATAGTTATTTACTATAATAAGTACTACTAGTACTGCTAGTACTACTAAGATATTTTATTTATATAGCACTTTTTATGTATAAAATGCAGCTCAAATAATGCATAGGAAAAAAAGAACTAATTAATTAATTACTATTATTATTATTATTATTATTAAGAAGAAGAAGAAAGATACATTTTAACATAGCACTTCTTACGTATAAAATGCAGCTCAAATAATAAATAGGAATAATAAAAGCAAAACCTAAATGGTTCTTAATTAAATTAATAAATAATAATAATAATAATAATACAGTATATTTTATGTGTATAGCCATTTTTATATATAAAATGCAGCTAAAACAATTCATAGGAATAGAAAAAAGGAAGTACACAAAAAATAAAAAGCCTAAATGGTTATTTATTATTATTATTATTATTAGGGATGCACCCATACCATTTTTTAAGGATCTTTTTTTTCTGGTACTCACCGATACCGATGCCTATACATTTATTAATTTCTCTCTTTTTTTTTTTTTTCTTTTTTTTTGGTGATGTTGCAGTTTAAATAGAAGATCGGTTAAGTACACAGGAGCTAAACCATTTAGGTCCTTATAGATCAGTAGCAGTACTTTATAATCGATACAGAACTTAATAGGTAACCAATGTAGAGATGACAAAATAGGTGTGATGTGATCATATTTTGTAAGAACTCTAGCAGCTGCATTTTGTACTAATTGTAGCTTGTTTATTGAGGATGCAGGACAACCAGCTAGTAATGCATTACAGTAATCTAGTCTAGTCATGAATGCATGAACTAACTTTTCTGCATCAGAAACAGATAACATGTTCCATAGCTTAGCAATGTTTCTGAGGTAGAAGAAGGCTGTTTTTGTAACATATGAAATATGATTTTCGAAGGACAAGTTGCTGTCTAATATAACACCCAGGTCTTTAACTGTCGAGAATGGAGTAACAGTACATCCATCTACATGCAGATTGTAGTCTGAGAGATTCTGTGTACAAGTTTTTGGTCCAATAAGTAATACCTCAGTCTTATCTAAATTTAATAGAAGAAAATTACTGGTCATCCAATGTTTTACTTCTTTAACACACTCTGTCAATTTGGATAATTTAGAGATTTCATCTGGTCGTGATGAAATATATAGCTGAGTATCATCGGCATAGCAGTGGAAACTAATTCCATGTTTTCTTATAATATTACCAAGTGGCAGCATATATATTGAAAATAGCAGAGGGCCTAACACAGATCCTTACGGCACTCCATAATTTACTAATGTTATCTTAGATTTTTCCCTGTTTAAATAGACAAAATTGTGATGGTCTGATAGGTAGGGGAGAGTGGGGTAAGATGAGCCAGTGGGTAAGTTGACCCACCCCCTGCATCTTGGCAACCGTACCATCTTATTGTCATGTGACCATATATTTTAGAACCACCCATCACTTCTGCCAGACTGTGAAAAGGAGAAGCACATGGGAGGAGTGTAAGTCACTTATTTACTTTAAAACCCATTTTGGTTTGTCAAGGTAAAATTTTAACATAACAGATGTAATGGCTGTTTCATCAAAGCAAATTTGTCTAAAAATAATTATGATGCATATTGGTGATTTAGCAATGTATAAAACCATGTAAGTCATTTAGCTAAATATTATTTTGAATTTTTCCTAAAATGGCAGCTATGGGGCAAAGTGAGCCAAATGCTGTGGGGTAAATTGAGCCAGTGTTTTAACTTACCCCACCATAAGGCACTGAATTTAAGTTAAATCTGAAGTATAAACTGGTGTCATTTCAATGTAATATTACGCAACTGGTTTAGTTTATCTTAATTTTCGAATTTATTTGATAGGAACAATGTACAAGTACACCAGATCCTTATCTGATATGAACCAGATGATGTTTAATCATATATATCTTTCCTCCTGTAGTGCCTAATGGCCTAACATGGTCGACATTGCAGAAAAACTACCATGTCAAGAACCTTTTGACTAAAATGTTTATTAGTTTCAGTGACATTTATTCATTCTTATTTAGTTTTTATTTAATTTTACTCAACAAACACTCTGTTTAGTCTGTTTATAGGAAGGTTACAACTTTGGTGTTCAACATATTGTTTCAGAATTAAACATACTGAAATTTCAACTTCATTTGGTTGGTTTTATGTTGTTTAAGTTAGCTTTAAAAAAAAGAAATATGAATATTTGTAAAAGGAAATGTGATTATTAAATTAGTTTTTAAAATTACATTATCTTTAAAATTTCACGTGGGTTTGATTCAGATTCAGTTATATGGTCAGTTTACACCCACCTACTGACTTGGATTAACTTACACCTAACCTGGGGTAAATTGAGCCAGAGGAACACGTTTTTATAAGCCATATTTTTAATACCCTTTGTCACAGATGTATTCTGATCATTTAAAATGATAGGAAACATCCGGAAATTACTTTAAATACTTTCATTGTACTTCTGCCTCATTTTCCCTTATCTTGAAGACCACATAAGTAAAAAATGGCTCATCTTACCCCACTCTCTCCTACGACCTAAACTACCTTAATGCCTGTCCCTGAATACTAGTGTAATTTTGTAGTCGATCTAAGAGTATTTTATGATCTATAGTGTCGAACGCAGCACTAAGATCAAGTAACACTAGTAATGAGATACAGCCTTGGTCAGATGCTAGAAGTAAGTCATTTGTAATTTTAACGAGCACAGTTTCTGTGCTATGATGAGGCCTGAATCCTGACTGAAATTTTTCATAGATAGCGTTTTTTTTTTTTTTTGCAAGAAGGAGCACATTTGGGCTGACACAACTTTTTCTAGTAATTTAGACATAAATGGAAGATTTGAAATGGGTCTGTAATTTGCTAATACATTTGGATCTAATTGTGGTTTCCTTATGAGGGGCTTAATAACTGCTAGCTTGAATGGTCTTGGGACATGACCTAGAGATAAAGACAAGTTAATAATATTGAGAAGAGGCTATTCTGCTACAGATAACAACTCTTTCAGTAGTTTAGTGGGTATTGGATCTAGTAAACATGTTGTTGGTTTAGACGCAATGATAAGTTTATTTAGTTCTTCCTGTCCTATAGTTGTAAAACACTGCAACTGTTCTTGAGGAGCAATAATTGAGGCTGGATGATAAAACGCTGTCAAAGGTTGTACATTTATAATTGTATTTCTGATGCTTTCAATTTTCTCAGTAAAGAAATTCATAAAATCGTTACTACTAAACTGTAATGGAATTATTTGTTCTGGTGATGTCTGTTTATTTGTTAATCTAGCCACTGTACTAAACAAGAACCTTGGATTTTTTTTTTTTTTCTATTAGTTTGCGGAGATGCTCGGCCCTGGCTGCTTTTAAAGTCTTTCTATAACGGGACGAGCTGTCTTTCCACGCGATTCTAAAGATCTAAAAAATGAGTTTGTCTCCATTTGCGTTCTAGATTACGGGTTTCTCTCTTGATGGCGTGAGTAATACTGTTATACCATGATGCAGTATTTTTCTCTCCAACCTTTTTTAATCTCATAGGTCAGCAGTATCTAATGTACTAGAGAAAATGGTGCCCATACTGCTAGTCATTTCCTCAAGTTAATTTGTGTGGTTGGGTACACATAGCAGCTCAGAAAGATCAGGCAGGTTATTTGTGAATTTATCTATAGTTGTTTGGAGAATTGTTCTATCTCATTGATAACACGGCGCAATATGACAAATATCAGCAGTATACAGTACGCATGTTACGAGGTAGTGATCAGTGACATCATCACTTTGTGGTAGAATTTCTATATCGGTAGGATTGGTTCCATGTGATATAATTAAATCTAGTGTATGATTAAGACGGTGAATGGGTCTAGTGACGTTTTGTTTGACCCCAAAGGAGTTTAGTAGATCTGTAAACGCAGCCCCTAACACATCATTTGTATTGTCTACATGAATGTTAAAATCTCCAACAATCAGCACTTTATCAACGTTGGCCAATAGGTCTGAGAGAAAGTCTGCAAACTCTTTTAGGAAATCAATATAAGACCCTGGAGGTCTATAAACGGAAGCTAAAGCAAGAGATAATAGGGACTTTTTTCTTATATCTGAGAGTGTAACATTTAGCATAAGCACTTCAAATGAATTGAACCTGTGTTCTGTGTTCTGTTTTCTGAGTAACATTAAGAATATCTTTATAGATTGTTGCAAACGGCCAATCAGACGGCATTGGTTTTTACAACAGTAGCCAGGTGGACTGGACTCATTAAAAAATTATTAATAAATTGCTTTAAGCCAGGTTTCAGTAAGGCAAATTACATCAAGACTACTATCTGTGATCATTTCATTTACAATAACGGCATTAGGTGTCAGCTGTCATGATTACCTGCTGGAGTGCCCTTGATAGCCACCCCGGACTATTGTCACTATCACGGACTCCATTTCCCATCACCCACTTCCTGGACTCATTACTGATATTACACACAGCTGTTATCAATCATGTCATTTGTTTCTGCCTATTTATACCCGGTTTGTTTCATTCAGTTTTATGGAGTTTTTGTTATTGTCACTCTGCTTATCTGAGTACTCTGCCTGGTTTCTTGTTTCCTGTTTCTGGTGGATTTTGCAAGTATTTTGACCCTTTTGCCTGGCTTATGACATTTATGTTGGATTCCCAAATAAACTGCAATTGGATCTTATCTAAGTCTCAGAGCATTCCGTGACATTGACAATCTTATGTTTAGGAGTAGTTTTAGAAATTGTTTTTGTTCAGTAATTTTGCGACTTTCTGGTTTAATCACGATCAGGTTGTTTTTTTTGTTTTTGTTTTTTTATCCTATATTTTTATCGTTAGATCTTACTAATCTGGGAATAGACACTGTTTCTATAGGCTGTACTACACTCACATTTCTATCAATTAAATGGGTAGAACACAGACAGACTGTGATTTGAAGTTTGATTTACTAGTCATATGGTGCGTGGCATCTTGGAGATGTTCTCCAACAGAAGATCAGCTCCGATACTGCTGGAGTGCAGGCCATCAGCACGGAATAGCCTAGGTCGAGCAGCTTCTGTTCATTACACCACAACTAACCATTCATTTAAAGCCAATAATCTACTGAACCTTTCATGTCCTCGTTGGTACGTCGGAAGCAGTCCGGACACGATGATCCTCGATGTGGCTCGTACCATCTCGATCAGGTTCCTGAAGTCATTCACCCCCGTGTGCAGAACAATAGCTCCGATGCTCTTGTCAGCATTCAGGATCGCAGGTACCTGTGCAGCGACATCGAGAACACGAGCACCAGGAAAACAGTGACTGCACACCTTACCTTTAGCTGAGGTAGCATGGATGTGACGATAGAGTCTCTGATGACCACCGTGTCGCGTTCCGTATTGCGAAGAGGGGAGAAGCGGTTCCTCGTCGAGATCTCGAAGCCCAGGGGCGGCGGAGGGGGAGAGGTCCTGGCTTGCGCCTTCCGTTGCTGAAGCACCCATGGTCCCATGGTACCCTTGTTGTGTGTTTTATATTATTATTAGTATTATTATTATTATTAATTCTGAAACATAATTTTGACAAACTGTATGTTCAAAGATTTTGTTCTTTCCCCATTCAAGTAAATAGGAGCCATCCTTGCATGGCTGCAAATAGCTGCCCGGAGGCATTACAAATATGGCCGCTGAATGAACTGAAGTTGCTGCTTATGCAGTTCACAAACTTGTCAGTTCTCACAGCACGTTCCTCTATTGCACCATTTGTGAAGAACTTTTTGGTGTTTGAGGTTGGCTGTTCGAGAAAAGCTGATCTATATCTGACTTTTTTTTTTACCTCCTGTGGTTTAAAATGAGTTTGTCTGAGTCACAGGTAGAGGTGCTTGTTGTAGTTGTAATGTCTCACATATGTTCAATCGTTTTAGAGCATAACTCAATATAAATGCAGCATATCCTGATAGAATCGTATTGTTTTGTTTTTTTTAAAGTGAGAGACAGACAAAGAAAGAGACAGCTTGAAAAACATGAGGAGAATGAGCTTACAACGCATAGCTTTCTTTCTTTCTTTCTTGCTTTCTTTCTTTCGTTCCAGACAGAGTTTTTTTGTTGATGGCTCTGGGTTGAGCTCACACATTGGTTCAAATAAAGCTTGTTAAATATGGAATAACAAAGACGATGTTGTTCGTGATCAAATAACAAGACTGATAATCAATCGTCATGGATCTGGGAACAGAAAAAAATAAATAATAATAATTTTTTTTTTTTTTTTTTTTCTCCAGATAAAACTCTCTATGATAAAAACACACACATCTGCAGAAAACTGTCCTCCAGGATACATCTGACATCAGAGAAATGTTAATTTCCTCTTGAATAACATGCTGCAAGGGAAAACTAATCTAAGACATCCAGTCCTGATTAAATATTGTTTACCAATAAAAATTTGAAGTTTACAGTTCTGACAAAAAACCACTTTTTTTTCTTTCTTTCTTTCTTTCTTTTTCTTTCTTTTTCTTTCTTTTTCTTTCTTTCTTTCTTTCTTTCTTTCTTTCTTTCTTTCTTTCTCTGGCCGTTTAGCTTTGGATCAAGAGCGACATTTAAAGGAATATTCTGGGTTCAATACAAGTTAAGTTCAATCTAAAGCTTGATGTTGATTAGCTGAAAAAATTGAATTGTCCCTCGTTTTATTAAAAGAAAAGAAAAAAAAATCAAGATTATGGTGAGTGCATGTGTGTCTGCAATTTTCTGTAAAGGTACAAAATGTAACTAACTTTTGGCCCTCTAACGGTTAAAAAACAAAACTGCATGCATTTTGCAGAAGAACATTGTTTTGGTTGTGCTTTGGTTCTGTATGACTGTGCGACTGAATGTAGTTCTTTCTCATACCTAAAAAAGAAAAAGAGAGATTATCCTACTGCACAAAACATTTACTACTAGACTTAAGAGATATAACCATTTTAGATGAAAAGGATGTTAAGCTGACTAGCTGAAGACGTTAGCTAAACCCACTAATAGACACAGTTCTTCTATGAAATTGATTTCCAGCATAGTGCTACAACCATAATGAAATTACACTTAACAATATAATGCTTTACAATGAACTCTGTTAGAGAGCTACATATGGCAATTTATTTGTTCAATAAAATACCTTACTCACCTATTGAATAATAAAAACACTTAATTGGTAATGTCACACATTATGCTACAAATGCCATTGAATGAACTGAACTTGAACTAAACCCGGAATAACTCTTTAAGAGTATGACAGCATTGTTTTGACTAGACTAAACTACATTTATTATTAGACATTTGGTAGGGCTTGTTATTGAGACTCTGTAACTTTAACTTTTTTTTTTTACTGCTGTATATGACATAAGCTAAAAATAACTCTTTAGACTGCATTTCTGGCTCTGTGGAAGAATTGTTGTTGAGTTATTGTCTTCATTATCCCTGCTGTATTTGTTTATGCAACAATATTCTGTCTGGGCCTCTTTCAATAATATGGGCTTTAATTGATGGGTTAGTGGCTGTGCTGTTTACACATTTATATTTAGTCATTCACTCTCAGTGCATTCAAGCAATATATTTTATCCATCTGTATGTTCCCTGGGAATTGACCCCATGATCTTGAAAAAGTGTAGAAAAACTTGTACATATATATAATGATCAATCAGTGGTCTGTTATACCCTGAGGACAGAAAGCATGACTAGCATGAAGTTTTAGTTTATTTGAGTCTTGTTTTTGAGAGTTTCAACTTCTGTAACTCTATGCTAAAGGATCAGAGATTCAAGAATGGCTGTTAATTTGTTAAAGGAACAAAAACCACTGGAACAATGTTACATGTTTTGTTGACTTGAGTACATCATCCCAAATGTTTCCAAAAATGTTTAAATCCAGAGAAATCAGCAATTTTAACCAGTGTAACGGCCCATGGCCTGTCAATGACGTCATACCCGCGTTAATCTCGATTCCTGGTTTTACTTCGTAAAAACCATGGAAACACCAAAGACGCTTTAATATATTATGTGTTTTATTAGACAGGTGAGCAACTGTTTGGAAACCTTTATGGACAGAAAACGAATCATTGTTAGCTTAACACAGGTCATCTTATTGTTTAAATCTCTTGTTTTCTTGATTTACCATGAGTACCATGTTTGTACCATGCCTCAGTGACAACACAATTTTTTTTGTCAAGTGGCTAACATAGCATAATCAGAAAGAGCTTTATTTGTGTCAGGATTCTGTACTTTATCATATGTTTTATTGTGTAATTTGCCGTTCATGTTGTTTTGTAGTTCTTGTCATGGTCCTTGTAGTTCTTTCTGTTCATGTTAATTAGTTCCAGGTGTTTCTTAGGCCTTGAGCCTATACAATTCATGTCATGTGTTTAATGGTCAAGTTATGGATATTTCTCGTGATAAGAACTATTAAACACCTTTTTATCTGCATGTAGATCCAGACTGTTGTTTGACTTTTTAAAGCCACGTTACAATTTGAAGACTAATGCAGCATTTCCTCCATCATACAATGTATTTTAAAAATGAATTGCATGCTGTTTAACAACACAACTTTTTTTTTTTTATAGCTATTTATTTATTCTGAGGTTGTAACAGGCTTCCATATTTTAGAAAGAATCAGTAGATCTCATGAATTTAGATTTGCTCATAATTGTTAATGTCTTTGTTCTAAGTTTGTTGAACACATTTGTGACTGATTTTCCTCATTTGGATTTGTTCAAAATACTTTGTCATGACAAAAACATTTTGCTTGTAACACTTATTCTGGGAGTTCATTGGATTACGTATTTGGTTTTCTCTGTCCTTTCCCCAACAAAAGCTTTTTTGGCATGAGTGAATCTTTGGGTTAACTCCAGCGTAAAACTTAGTGGGTTTGAGCTCTTAGTGTGCCATATGCATGCTTAGCTGAGGCCTCTTTGTTTTTTCAGTAAGTGGTTTTTGACCAGAATTAACTCCACTCAGCATTTGCAATTGAGCCCATTTTGTTAAAAACAAGAGGGCGCTAATTAGCTCATGTTAGCATACAAATCAGTTGTTGTACCTCGCTGTGATCTCAGACTTCACGTAGGATAATTAGCTTTCCATATAATTACACCAGCATCTGGAATTTAAAGCACTTACATAAAGCATTAACATTGCTATAACATAACTGTACTGAGACATATGGCAGAAGGACATGTGCCTGAAGTCTTTGAATCATATAGTGAGACTATATGAAGATGGAACAAAATATATACTAGAGATGACGTTGATGACTGTCTGTAGTTTGTTCCCTTACTTTCCATTGGGTTTGATCATTTTGCAGGATTGTGCAAAATTCTGAATTGAAGAATTGGCCTTTAATTCATGAGTGTGAATTGGTCACGCCCACAGTATGCTGAATTTGAATAACAGGAAGACGAATTTATTGCAATTAAACTCTACACAGTTTGGACAAGAACAGGACATTAAATTTCTTTGTCATGTTTACATTGTATCTTGTAATCTGCTTCAGTATGTTGGAAATTATGCATATGGGAAATAAAGTGTTTAATTCTACTTTAAATTTAAATTCTTTAAACTGAAATACAGTTCTGGATCCTTTTTTATTCAAGTTCAAGTGAGCATTATTATCATTCAGCTATACAGTATGTGGAGATGTACAAGGGAACGAAATGTCATGCCTCACAAGAAATACACTATATTGCCAAAAGTTTTGGGATGCCTGCCTTTACGTGCACATGAACTTTAATGACGTCCCATTCTTAATCTGTAGGGTTTAATATGGAGTTGGCCCACCCTTTGCAGCTAGAACAGCCTCAACTCTTCTAGGAAGGCTTTCCACAAGGTTTAGGAATGTGTTTATGGGAATTTTTGACCGTTCTTCTAGAAGCGCATTTGTGACATCAGGCAGTGATGTTGGCGAGAAAGCCTGGCTCGCAGTCTTCACTCTAAGTCATTCGAAAAGTGTTCTGTCGGGTTGAGGTCAGGACTCTGTGCAGGCCAGTCAAGTTCCTCCACACCAAACCGCTCATCTATGTCTTTATAGAACTTGCTTTGTGCACTGGTGAGCAGTCATGTTGGAACAGGAAGGGGCCATCCCCAAACTGTTCCCACAAAGTTGGGAGCATGAAATTGTCCAAAATGTATTGGTATGCTGAAGCATTACGAGTTCCTTTCACTGGAACTAAGGGGCCAAGCCCAACCCCTGAAAAACAACCCCACACCATAATCCCCCCTCTACCAAACTTTACACTTGGCACAATGCAGTCAGGCAAGTACCGTTCTCCTGGCAACCGCCAAACTTAGACTCGTCCATCGGCTTGCCAGACAGAGAAGCGTGATTCGTCACTCCAGAGAACACGTCTTCACTGCTCTAGAGTCCAGTGGCGGCATGCTTTACACCACTGCATCCGACGCTTTGCATTGCACTTGGTGATGTAAGGCTTGGATGCAGCTGCTCGGCCATGGAAACCCAATCCATGAAGCTCTCTACACACTCTCCTTGAGCTAATCTGAAGGCCACACGAAGTTTGGAGGTCTGTAGCTACTGACTCTGCAGAAAGTTGGCGACTTCTGCGCACTGTGCACCTCAGCATGCGCTGACCTTGCTCTGTGATTTTACGTGGCCTACCACTTCGTGGCTGAGTTGCTTCCACTTTGTAATAAACCACTAACAGTTGACATTGCACAGGTGGCAACCTATCACGGTACCACGCTTGAATTCACTGAGCTCCTGAGAGCGACCCCTTCTTTCACAAATGTTTGTAGAAGCAGTCTGCATGCCTAGGTGCTTGATTTTATACACCTGTGGCCATGGAAGTGATTGGAATGCGTGAATTCAATGATTTGGGGGGTGTACCAATACTTTTGGCAATATAGTGTATATAAACATATAACCTGTATAAATGTACATACACCTATGAATCTTATGTAAACTGTGGCTGGTTGAATGAGGACACAGACAAAACTGATCTGAAGTGCACACATTCCTGGAGAAAAAAAAAATCTTAATGTGAGGAGTACTGTGATCAAGGATTGATGAAGTGATGAATGTTCAGAAAAGGTCTGTGGCTTTCCAGTGTTAGAAGGGCAGTGCTGTTCAGTCAGATCTCACTCAAATCTGGAGAAGCAGAGACATTAGCCGTTTATCAATATGCGTTCAAAAAGTTCACATTCAAAAAGTTCAATTCAAAGTTCACATCTAGCCAAGTACAGTTCAAATCCCCAGATATGTTCTTGATCCGCCCCTTTTATCAAGGATGTATCGAGAGGTGACTTGTGTGGACTTGAGACAGCCAGGTATCCCAGAATGCATCTCACACTAACCAGAAAGCATCAATAGTAAAGGAGAAAACGTCTCAGGTTACGTATGTAACCATGGTTCCCTGAGAAAAGGGAACGAGACACTGCGTTTGACACGCTTTGGGGAACGTCACCACGTGAGCCGGTGTCTGAAAACAATTATCAAATCTCACCAATCCTATTGGCCAGCGACAGCCTATGACGTCCTAATAGATGTGACCCAGAAATATAAAAGGAGCGCCTAGAGAAGCAGTCAGTATCCATTTCGTCTAAAGGGACTGTTCAGCAGGCAACCCCGATGTATGGCAGGTAACACAGTGTCTCGTTCCCTGTTCTCAGGGAACCACGATTACATATGTAACCTGAGATGTTCTCTTTCGAAAGGGAACTCAACACTGAGCTTGACACGCTTTGGGGAACGATATACCCACGCCACCATGCTTGGGGGGGGGAGTGCATGCCAACAAATTGGATAGACAAACGTCAGAACTAGCAGTTTCAACTGAAATGCCAGAACCACTCCACCTACGGGTCATACACAGGCTGTATTCCCTACAGCATTCCCTATGGCCAACAGCCCAAGCTATAAGCCTCAAAGAGGCCTTAAAAGAAGGCCTACCAAGGCCGCTCAAAGGCTTCTGAGACCAAACTTCCTTCCAAAGAAAGAGGGTACCTCTAAGGTAATTTAGCGAGGGGGCCCGAAGGAACACTAGCCAGTCACTTTTCAGGGGAACAAAGTCACCCTGATTGCCACTAGGGAGGCCGACCTGGTCAAGTTAAAGTAACCTAGTTTTGGCCAACAACCTGTCTGTACACAGTCTCAATTCACATTCTTCAGAGAAGATATCCAGTAAGAGGTACTGCAAAGAGGCAGTAACCAACTCAGACCAGATCATAGAGACGGGCATCCTGGAGAGCAGGACTCAGCTTAGCCCTTACCAGTGAGGGGAGTACTAGGCTCAACCTAACAGATAAACTATACTGTAGGCACAAAATCATGGAGGCTCCCAGAGAGCCTACAACATGAACTAATTCTACACAATGTAGAATATATCACTGCAGCCTTGCAAAGGCCAGCCATGTGAAAACGACGTGCTTAATCTGCTAAAGACACCCAGATGTGGGGGATTCATTTACAGGACGGCCTGTGAAGGCCACACACCTAAAAGCAGATCAATTGCTGAAAAAGTGGAGTACAAACTTAAGCCATCATAATCTGAGGGAGGGCCAAACAGGGCCTGCGACTCCAGAAAGACACGTGGCGTCAGCTAGTGGCAGTGTCTAAGCTCTAAGGGAGCCATATAAGAGAACCAAACTATCCAGTGAGGTTAATCCTCTGGGGTCTGAGGCTAATTTGGGGCCCTGGAGAAGTTTTGACATGCCCTGACATTTGTGCTTTTTTCAGTTCTTTATAAACATATTAATGTCAAAAGTCTCATTATACTGTATTCAGCACAAACTAGGCTACAATAATATGTGAGCAACAAGTATGTACATTTTTGTATTTTGGAGAGAATTACGTATATGCATGGTTTTTGAAAAAAAAAACAGTCACTGAAATACGGCTTCAAAAGATAAACTAAATATTTTTTCACAAGACTTTTGGGAACTGTATATTTTAGTCTAGAGTTTTTGCTTCACAATGATGTAAAAATCATTCTGCCTACTCTGACACAAAAAACTATGTATTGATTTTAAATTTCTAAGACACTTTTTGTTTAGGGAGCCCATATGCGGAGAGGCGTGAATCTTCATGAATAATGCTGTGATTCACACCTGAGGAGATTAAGACCCTGCCCCTAATGAGCCGCATAATGAGCCATTAGGTCAGTAATGTGACTGAGTGAATTAAGAAAAAATGCAATGACAAAAGACATATATAATTTTTTGTTTGAAATTTATTTAAAATAGTTAACTATATAAATGAGAGTCAAAGACATATTTTGAGTACACAGTTATACCTGGAAATAAATCCTGTTCTAAGATATATGTGAACATCACATACCTGGCATTTGGTGTTTCTGCAATGGAGGGGAAAAAAGAAGAAGAAGAACTTTCCTGCTTCCAGTCAGTGACCTCAGTATCATATTCATGCAGTCCAATATGGACCAATAGCTGGTCACTATGATTCTCAAATCTGTGAGATAAAAGAAAAAACCCTTTGTGAGCTATTTATCAATTATTGTAACATTAATATAATGTCCACTCTTAACAGAAAACATAATTTTTGTGATCTTATGCATGCATGTATTATTGCACATATTTTAAATGACAGTGCCAGTCAAAAGACTGGTCGCATTACTATTTATAATTTAAAAAAAAAAAAAGGAAGTCTCATGCTCATCAAGCCTACGTTTATTTGATCAAAAATACAGAAAAAAACAGCAATACTGTGAAATATTATTAAAATTTAAAATAATGGTTTTCTATTTTAATATACTTTAAAATATAATGCATTTCTGTGATGCAAACCATCTAAAAATTCATCTTATCTCTATGGAATTTCATATATTTGTTATATTATAGAGCCTAAATGTTAATGTGCAGTGAAATACATTGCTAACACATTTTATTTCAGTATTTATTACGTATTTCAGACGATTTCACTCATCTCAGTATAGCAATATAGTTTGGGAATAGCCATAGCAATTTACTAATGTAAGTTATGTGTAGTAAACGAAACCGCGTGTCGATCTGCCCCATTAATTTACACTGAGACACACAAAACTTGCAGGTTTCAAATTTAAACATTTAATAATGAGCTGAATCGTGAACGGCTGACATCACTCTCTTTTCAAACAGATTACATAAACAGGGAATATTAGTTTACGATTTGACAACCTGACATTTCAATGTTTCTTTAGACAAATGTCTCATTTTTGTGTGATAAGTATTCACTAAGTTACAGTTCATTTTCTGAGGGAGTATCAGATTGGACTTCATTCAGAGAGAGACTGCAGCTCACGCATCATGTTTTCTTTATTTTGCAAAAAGCAATACATTTTGTTTTTACTGTATACAAATAAAATAAGACATTCCACAGTTTTTAATGATATATAACTCTTATTTGTACGTTCAAAATTGCCTGAGTATTTTTAGTCTCTTTCACACTGGCAAGAAATAAAAACGAGGTGGTATCGCCGGCGCGAGCAGCCGACCTCTAAGTGTTAATTATTTAACTCAACCTGAACTTAATTCTATTCACACATTCCAACAGGCAGTGTACTCAGTAAAAACACTTTTTACTCTTTAAGCAAGAGGAGTACAAACTTAAGCCATCATACTCTGAGGGAGGGCCAAACAGGGCCTGTGACTCCAGAAAGACACGTGGCGTCACTAGTGGACACTAGTGGCAGTGTCTAAGGGAGCCATATATGAGAACCAAACTATCCAGTGAGGTTAACTATTTAACTCAACCTGAGCTTAATCCTATTCACACATTCCAACAGGCAATGTACTCAGTAAAAGCCTTTTTACCTTTTTACTTTAAGCAAGAGGAGAACAAAAATTACGTCATCATGCTCTGAAGGAGGCCAAAAACGGCCTACTACTTCAAATGATCACGGGCATAAACCTGTGGCAGTACTAGTATTAAGTGAGCATCTCTGACTAAATATCTACCAACAAAACTTGTGATACAACAAGCTATTGTGCTCTGAAGGAGACCCAAACAAGAGCCTTCTACTCCAAACAACAATCAACATCTTGTGGCAGTGTTCAAACTCTAAAGGGAGCTACATAAGAACCAAACTGAAAAGTGAGGTTCACTAAGCAAACTCAACACTTTTTGCCCTTACAGAAAGGGGAGTAAACTTAGTCACCATGCTCTGAAGGAGGCCAGAAAAAGGCCTACTACTACAGAAACAGGCACTAACTTGTGGCAGCAATAGAGTTATTGGGCTCACATTGTGTAGGGCAAATTAGAATTAGAGCATTAACAACCCTGAGAGACAGGGGAATGCTACACTTTTCATTCATACTACCCTGAGACAATTTAAAGGTGAACAGGAGCTTAAGAAAGCTAACACTGTCTCATTCAAGCTTGAATCTTAATTCAAGGGGTTCAGGGGAAAAGACTGAAATAAAGTATAGAATGAAAAAATTCTATAGAAGTGGGGCCAAGCAACACAAACATTACTTATTCACATAGTGATAAGGGGCCTACCACCTGAGACAACGGTACCAGGGGGACTTAGCAATAGTCTGCTACCTTAGCTGCTATCTATCTTGCACCTACACCAAAGGGGTAATGGGCCTCGGCCTGATGACTCTATAAGAGCAGGCCAGAACTAGGAAAAACTACACTCACCAGACAGGGGTAGTAATAAATGGTGAAATGCTTTTTAATATATCTCCTAAACCCTAGTCCCAGCCTAGGTACAGCTATAGCTGTGGGCCTATAGGGCCACACATAAGCATAGATCTGCCTGGAGCCAATAACTCAGCCTCTAAAACTCTCAATAGAGAGGAGGCAAACTCTGAGAAATAAACTCATAAACAAGAGCTCAGAGGAGCGATGCTTAACCCAGGCCAAACAATGTCAGGCAGCCCCGAAGGCCAACGCTTAACATAGATCTATCTGAAGTAAAGAGTGCTAATCTCTAATACAAAACTCTAGCTATGACCAGCTACTCTACCATATGGTGGCTGTAAAGGTTGCCATATTGCCAACACAAAGATTATTCGTTCTATCCAACCTAATGGCACTGCAGGCCCTTAATTCCCCTTCTCTTTTTTTACACACCCAGGAAAAACTATACAGGAAACTAAGGTCAATATATTTAAAAATATAAATATAGACCAAGCTCACCTTCCTGTGGCTCGAAGAACGAAGAATTAACATTATAGCAAGGATTGAATCCATGGTTCTTTCAAGCCTGAAAGTGCCCCTTTACTACCAAGCCAGAAGGCGAGCCATCAGAAAAGTTTCATTATGAGCCCAGCCCTTGGCCTGATTGTAAGAAGCGCCTGGGTAAATTTTTTTTATCATTACTCAGGAGGTGGAAGAAGAAAAGAGAGGGCAGATGTAACTACCCTCATGGAGAGAAAATCAATCACTGACGCTGCCGGTGTCTGTAATTGATTACCTCCCTCAAATCCTTCTTCCTAGAGTCCTGCCTTCTCTGGGACCTGCTCTGAGGAGGAGATGCCCGAGAGGCGACGCTGGACTTCTGGCCCTGTCTCCGAACCTCGCCTCGGGACGGGCCAGGACCTCCTGTATGTCTGGGCCAAGAATCGGATCTGAGCGGTATGCAGGTTTTAAACGCTGCCGAGCACACCTTCACCTCTCTGAACTTTCCCACCACCACCTCAACGGAGGTGCCGAAAAGTTCAGAGGGCAAAACTGGCACATTGAGGAGAAAGCCCTTTTCTTTCTCCCCAATGTCGGCCATGTTCAACCACAGATGCCTCTCTGTGGCCACCATTGCTGCCATCAATCTTCCCACCGAGGCAGCAGTCTGTTTAGTGGCCTGAAGAGCAAGATCTGTGGTGCGGCACAGGTCTTCTACCGCCTCAGGGGACAGACCCTGCCCCTGATTCAGATCCTTCAGCAGATCAGCCTAGTAAACTTGTAACCCTGCCATCGTGTGTAAAGCAGCACCAGTCTGACCCGCTGCTGCGTATGCCCTGCCATTCAAGCGGGATGTCATTTTAAGGGGCTTAGAAGGCAAACGTCTCGTCAATAGGGGGCATCGACACATACCCATGCTGGCTCATTCCCTCAACATCAGCGAAATTTGCTTGCTGATGTTGGTGAATATGAGCAGAGTATGAGTTCTTCCATGCTTTTTTGATCTCAACATGTAGATCAGGAAGGAATGGAAGGCTTACAGGGGCTACCAGATTATGGTCAGAAAGGAACCGTTCATTGAGCTGTCCACGAGCGGTCCCTTTCTACATGCGCTCCCATGGCAGCTGTAGCCTGCCAGAAGCGTGCTCCATAACCTCGAGCAGCTCTACATATGCAGGGCAGAGAGGTCTTGAAGTTTCAGAAGGCTCACCTTTTTCCTCTTCAACAGCCATCTCCTGCTCTCTTGGGCTTGAAGCCAGAAGAGCACTCGCTGCTGAATCCGATGAAAGAACATCCTCATCATCATCCAGCAGCTCACCCTCATCAGCCGCTGGGGGTTGTGAGAGATTTACACCTCTCTCAAACTCCTCAGCAAGCTCCATCTGTGAGCCCCATGATTTTAGTCGCCGCTCTGCCTCAGCATGGGTGGGACCGGAACCACCGGGCACAGATGCCAGCCCCTCTTGTTACCCTTGGGAGATATCATTAGGAAGCATGGCGTTAGTTTTCACTGTTACGCTGATGATACTCAGCTCTATATTTCTTCGCACCCTGACGAAACTTCACAGAATTTTAATTTAAATTCTCAAAATTAACGAAATGCATAGCTGACTCGATTCGATGACCAGTAATTTCCTACTACTAAATAAAAAGGAAAAAAAAAAGATTCCAATTTTTTGGACCAAAAACTTCTTCACGTAATAACCTAGAATACTGTCTAACACTTGATGGCTGCTCTGTTAAGTCTTCGTCATCAGTTAGGAACCTGGGTGTGCTCTTTGATACCAATCTTTCATTTGAAGGCCATGTTTCTAGCATCTGTAAAACCGCATTCTTCCATCTTAAAAATATATCTAAACTACGACATGCATATGCTCTCAATGACAAATGCAGAACAGTTAGTTCATGCGTTCATGACCTCAAGGCTAGATTACTGTAACGCTTTACTGGGTGGTTGTTCCGCTCGCCTGTTAAACAAACTACAACTCGTACAAAATGCAGCAGCTAGGGTTCTTACTAGAACTAGGAAGTATGACCATATTAGCCCAGTTCTGTCAACACTGCATTGGCTTCCTGTTAAAAATCATATAGATTTTAAAATCTTGCTAATTACTTACAAAGCACTAAATGGTTTAGCTCCCCAGTATCTCAGCAAGCTCTTAATGCATTATAGTCTTTCACGTCTATTGTGATCTCAGAATTCAGGCCAGCTGATAATACCTAGAATATCAAAATCAACTGCAGGCGGTAGATCCTTCTCTTATTTGGCACCTAAACTCTGGAACAATCTTCATAGCATTGTTCGGGAAGCAGACACACTCTGTCAGTTTAAATCTAGACTAAAAACACATCTCTTTAACCTGGCATACACATAACACATTATCAATTTATTTTTTCAAAGGATTATTAGGCTGCATAAATTAGGTCAGCCGGAACCGGGAACACTTCCTATAACACCAGATGTAGTCATTACATCAGAAGAAGAATGGCATCTACGCTAATATTAATATTTCTGTTCATCCTGAGGTTTACCGTAGTCAACCGGATCCGGGCCATATCCAGGTGAGATTGAGGACCTACGCCTTGACACGACCACAATGCACCCCTGAAGTATCAGTCGAGATTGAGTCAACTAGATCATCCATTGTGAAGGCCTCATCGACACGACAGCCAGTGGCACAATTCATACCAGCGTGATGAATACGATCCTCAACTGGATTGAACTGGAATAAATACTTTGAATGTTGCGATCCTATCGGGCTTATGATAGCTACCTGAATCATAACAAAGCACTGTTTGCAAGAGGAGAACTGGCCCCCCGACTAAGCCTGGTTTCTCCCAAGGTTTTTTCTCTCCATTTTAACACCTATTTGCCACCTGTCTGCCACCTGATGTCACCTGTTGGAGTTTGGGTTCCTTGCCGCTGTCGCCTTTGGCTTGCTTAGTTGGGGACACTTGACATTTGATATTCAACAGTGCTTTGCATCTGCCTGCATTGACACCATTTTCTTTAAGAGCTGCTGTGCAGCCAAAATTATATACCAGTTATCACTGTAAAGCTGCTTTGACACAATCTGCATTGTAAAAAGCACTATATAAATAAAGGTGACTTGACTTGACTTGACTTGCAGCTGCGTTCACTGTCCACTGTAGGGCTGTAGCGCAGCTGGTCAGCACACTCTCAAAGGTGCATCTGTAGAATGTGGTGAGGAAGACTTGCTCTTTTCAGATGGCTTAGGAAGTGGGGCGCTGTTGGGCTTTCTTGGAGAGTGCTGTAGTGTTGGTGGTCCAGGTGAGATCTTCTGTGATGTGCACCCATAGGAATTTAGTGCTGCTGACTCTCTCCACAGTCGAACTGCCAATAGTCAGTGGGAGGTGGGCAACAGAGTCCATCACAAACTCCTTTGTCTTCCCCACATTGAGGGATAGGTTGTTTTTACCACACCATTTGGCCAGCTGTACCACTATCTCTGTAGAGCATTTCATTAGTGTTGCTGATGAGGCCTACCACAGTCATGGTTGGAGCTGAACTTAGCAGTGCAGTCGTGAAGAGTGTGCTCAATGTGGTAGTGCTCAAGGTGTAGTGGGCAACTCGGACTGACTGAGGTCTTCCGGTTAAAAAGTCCAGGATCCAGTTACAAAGGGAGGTGTTATGGCCCAGCAAGTTTAGCTTGTTGATGAGCTGTTGTGGGATTACTGTGTTGTACGCTGAGCTGAAGTCGATGGACAGTATTCTTTTTTGTGCTCTATGTGGGTGAGAGCCTGGTGGAGGGTGCAATTGACAGCAATTG
This sequence comes from Elopichthys bambusa, assembly GCA_037101425.1. Classification (NCBI taxonomy): domain Eukaryota; kingdom Metazoa; phylum Chordata; class Actinopteri; order Cypriniformes; family Xenocyprididae; genus Elopichthys; species Elopichthys bambusa. The sequence continues at coordinate 21,654,345 of CM074442.1, forward strand.
ACTTTTTAAAACATGTTCAATTCAGTTCCAAATGGTGCCTAAACCTGGCTTTTATGTGTATGTTTTAAAATCTACAGTACAGACACCAAATGCCACCATAGTTTCCTAAGATTTCATGTTCAACAGCAATCCAATCAATCTGTCTCTGAAATATTGAAGTGTTTACACCACATTTACCGAATTGAGGGCTACGACAAACCCAAGAGAGCTTTGTTAACTTAACATGATTAATATTTTGTGGTTTAATCATACAATTTCTTGACTGCTGGCTGTGGTTCAGCATACAGTAACAGAATGAAGATAGCTTTTCTGAAAGAAAACCATGCTAAAATAAGGCTGCTACTGTTATTACTGTGTCATTACAATTTTAAATAATATTTTAAAGAGGTCATGAACTGCGTTGTTTTATTGTTTTGTAATGTTTCCAGGGGTGAGCTTAAACTGTTAATATGCTTTTTTACATAAAAATTGTCATAATTTAAAAATAAAAGGCATTTTTCCTACCCTGATTTTAGCCCTCTTATTTGAACGCTCTGTTTGAAGGGGTGTCTGCTGTGAGGCTAACGTTGCAATGATGAAGTAGACATTGCGACGAGCAGTGCACTCAGTACAAACACCTTTTACTCTTTAAAGCAAGGAGTACCACAAATGCCAGCATGTCCTGCAGGAGGCCCAAAAAAGGGCCTACGACTTACAGACATGTGGCATCAGCTCTTCTAAGGAGGTCAAGTAGAGAAACCAAACTTAAACAAGTGAGGTTACCTAGCTTAAATCAACCCGAGCCAACATACCACCAGGTCATGTATTCGGTAAAAGCACCTTACAACTCTTAAAGCAAGAGGAGTACAAACCTACGCCATCATGCTCTGAAGGAGGCCCAAATGGGGCGGTGTCACTTCCAGTGGCAGTGTCTATGCTCTAAATGAGCCAAACTTTCCAGTGAGGTTGACTAGTTTAGCTCAACCTGAGCTAATCTCATCCACACATACCAACAAGCAATGTACTCAGTAAAAACACTTTTTACTCTTTAAGCAAGAGGAGTACAAACTTACGCAATCATGCTCTGAAAGGGGGCCCCAAACAGGGCCTGTCACTCCAGAAAGACACATGGCGTGAGCTAGTGGCAGTGTCTATGCTATAAGTGAGCCAAATCTGAGAACCAAACTATCCAGTGAGGTTGACTAGTCCAGCTCAACCTGAGCACATCCTCCAACCGGCAATGTACTCAGTAAAAACACCTTTTACTCTTTAAACCAGAGGAGTACAAACTTACGCCATCATGCTCTGAAGGAGGCCCAAACAGGGCCTGCGACTTCAGAATGACACGGGCCTTTTAACCTGTGGCAGTGCTAGTTTCCAAGTGAGCAAACTCTAACTGAAACATCTACCAACAAGCCTTGTAATACAACAAGCTATTGTGTTCTGAAGGAGGCCCAAACAGAGCCTTCTACTTCACACGACGCAAATGTCAGCTTGGGGCAGTGTTCAAGTTCTAAGAGAGCCAAAAAAGAAACCAAACTCAGTAGTAAGGTTAGTTTATTAAACTTAACCTAAGCTTATACATTCCAACAGGCAATGTACTCAGTAAAAACACTTTATACCCTTACAGTCAAGGGGGAGTACAAACTATGTCACCATATGCTAAAGGAGGCCTAAGTCAGGCCTACTACTCCAGAACACACAAGTGCTAGCCTGTGGCAGTATTAGAGTTACTGAGCTCACAAAGTGACTCACATAGCTCACTAACATATTAAAGTACAATAACCTTGAACAACAAAGGGGTACTATTAATCCAACCCTGAAAATACAGGGTTGGTACTTCACATCAGAAATTTTCACCAAAAACAGATACAATCTGTACTGAACCCTAGGGAACAGGAGCTTTATAAAAAGCTAACCATATCACTCAAGCTTGAACATAGTTCAGGGGGTTCAGGGAAAACACTGAAGTCAAAGTACCAGTAGATAGTTCTGGGGGAGTGGGGCCACAGCAATAAAGTTTCTATTCACATAGTGAAAAGGGCCTACACTGCATGAGACAATGGCACCAGGGAGACTTAGAAATAGTCTGCCACCTTATCTGCTATCTATTTTGCACCTACACCGAAGGGACAATGGCCTGACAACTCTGATAAGAGGAGGCCAGAACTAGGAAAAACTACACTCACATAATAAGGGGTAGTATAAAAAGGGCGTAAAATGCTACTAGCAGCGCCTAAACCCTAATTCTAGCCTAGGCCAGCTATAGCTGTGGGCCTATAAGGCCAACACATAAGCATAGATCTGCCTGGGGCTAAGAAACACCAGCCTCTACCAACGACTCTCGAATGAGAGGAGGCAAACTCTGAGAATACTAAATTTCTAAGTAAAGCTCAGAGGAGCAAAGCTCAACCCAAGCACAAAATGTCAGGCAGCCTGTAAGGCAGATGCTAAACATAGATCTATCTGAAGTTAGTGAAAGCTAATCTCAAAACTCTAGCATTTACCAGAGGAGAAAGCTAATAAACCAAAAGGTGGCTAACAATGCAGCTTAGATAAAGCCGACATCTGAAAACATACGAACGGTGGCTTTATTATCAGAAGCCAACACATCCAAAAAAGGGAACAAACACAGTACTACCCTAATAATATAATGTTACAGCCAACCTAATGGAACTTCAGGGCCCTTAGTCCTCATCCAGGAAACTTGATAAAAACATAAAGAAACCTACCAAGCCAATTCAGCAGGTCCAACTGATATGCTTACAAACAGACATTGTGTGTAAGCAACACTCGTCTGACCTGCTACCGCGTATAGACAGGTCCTTCCGTGCCTTCTCGATCTCAGTATGAAGATCAAGAGGGAATGTAAAGCTTACGGTGTCTGGAGAATTATGGCAAAAAGGAACCGTTCAACGAACCGTCTGATAGCGGTTTCTTTCTTAACCAGTTCCAATGGCAGGCCCAGTCTGCCAGAGGCACGTTCCATAATCTCACACAGCTGTATATACGTGGGGACAGGGTGGCTTTGAGGATTCAGAAGGCTCACCATCTTCATCCTCATCAGCCATCTCCTGCTCTCTTGTTTGGCTTAGAACAAGAAGAGCAACTGCTGCAGAATCTAACGATGTCATAGACAACACATCATCATAATCACACAGCTCTCTCCTGTCAGCCGTCAAAGGTCGTGGGGAATTCACCCCTTCAACTCTTCAACAAGCTCCAGCTGAAAACCCCTTGATCTAGTCTCTACTCTGCCTCAGCAAAAGTAAGACCCAAACCATTAGGTGCCGCTGCCGGTCCTTTTCCACTCGAGGAAAAGACTATAAGAGAGTGGAACATTTTACAAGTAAAACACACTCACAATAACAAACAGACAGATCCCACAAGAACTGCCTGTACATGCTCTTTGTTCTCATAAAAGGCAACGTTATAAGTAATGTATGTGATCAGATGTCAACTCTATGGGACATGGATACACATACTTCCTGAAATGTTCGTCAGACATAAATAGTCTTACCTTAATGTCAGTTTGATATCGTTTCAAACAAAACAGTCCCTGAAGACGAAAAAGATACTGACTGGTTCTCTAGGCGCTCCTTATATACTTCCGGGTCATAGGGTTATAGACACCGGTTCACGCGGAGGCATTCCCCAAAGCGTTTTCGAATGCAGAGTTGAGTTCCCTTTTGAAAGCGAACCATTTATTTGAAATAGAAATATTTTGTAACAATATATGTCTTTACTGTCACTTTTCATCAGTTGAATGCATCCTTGCTGAATAAAAGTATTAATTTATTTTAAAAATTCTCACTCAGCCCCAAATATGATCATCTGTCATGATATTAAATGAAAGTGACAAATGCATTCCACTTCATAAAATTTTTAGCACTCTCAACTTCAGATTTAATTAAGACTTGATTGATTAACTCACAACTTAACTAAACTCTTGAATTCGTGTCTTTTGTGATATATTCCAGTGTTGTTAAAGTGTTGTTTTCTTTAGTCACTCTCTTTGTGGTTTCAGACGCTATTCACGACTACTGCAGGAATAGAAAATTGAATTGACTTTAGTTATTCATCCATACAGACATAATTTAATCTGCTTCTGTAAGCTGTTGTGTAAACAGGATCATCGACAATAGTGTGTGAACAGCCCAAGTAAATCTGCCGGACTGAACCACAGAGGACACAGACAAGCGAAAGCCCTGGAAGTATAAGTCATCATAAGTCACTCAGAATGAGAGTGTCTGCCAGGCAATTAAGTGATTAATTAATAATGAATGGGATGTCATGTGCGTGGCCTCTCTGCCTTGTTCCACGCCGCCGGCAGGCTGTGGAGACGGAGCAGAGGGTCATCAGCGAGCTCAGCGCTGATTGAAACTCGCTCCACGTATCCCACTCACTCAACCTCACATTCCAGCTGCTGCAGAGATCAAAAGCTCCATTCCCTCTCGCAGGAGTCGAAAAATAGAGGTGAGATACATTTCAATGAATATTTCTCTTTAATCTGAGATGCGTGACCCTGCCCCCATGAAGACAGAACACGATAAATGAGGATCCTACATGCTGTTATGGTGAGTGCATAATAGGCCAAGATGCAAACTCACAACCAGTGCTTGAGGTATACAGTAACGCACATTATGCAATCATACGTGTTTAAAAATGAGTTTAGAAATGCATTAAAGTTGGCATGAAATCATAATTCACCCTATCTGTTTTGTAAATTGATCTTAACAATTCATCCATGCATATATTTAATTTTTTTGACCTCTTAATGAAAATGTCATGACTCAATCTTCCAGTGAAATGACTATTCTCTGGTGATGTATGTCAGATTTATCCAATCATTTAGTCCTTTTAAACCCGCCCCTTTCTTACAATCGAATGGTGATCTGCCTCCATCCAATAAACAGCTGATCGAACCAAATCCCGCTCCACATTTCTTTCTTGTTCGATAATCATTTTCACTCGGATGTATGTCCATATATGAAAGAAAATCTCTCTTGCTGTCATGTTTTATGATTTATTTACTGACAAATGCAATTAAAAAAATATTTACTGTGTGTCATGGTCACCAGCACAGTCATTACATTTCCCAGCATCCCTCCTGATCCACACCTGCACTCTGTCAGCCATCACTACACCAGCTACAGATCACAATCTGTATCAAAATAATGACAGTGTCGTGTTACGTCTGTCGTCATGAAATGACGTATGATCGTCGTTACCAATCAACATGTGTGTTCATTTAAATGTGATGTGTGGACTTTTTACACAATCCCTTACCCGCAATTTGTCCTATTTCCATTTAGCAAAACTTTTATTTTTATTTTTATTAACGACTACACCTACACCTACCCCAACCCAAAACCTACCCTTAGTGATTTATAGTGAATATAGACTTTATGAGCACATGCGTTCCCTGGGGCCAAACCCACGATAGCATGATCACATGATTGCATATTGTTGTATAGTGCAATGCTCTACCAACTGAGCTACGTGAAACCAAAATATGACTTAGATAAAAGGGTGCAATGCATTAAAATTAACGTGTCCTGTTGTTGATAGGGGCGCAACCTTAATAAACACTCTTATGGGTTGTGTTTCAGGAAAGTGACAAACAATCTACACTATATTGCCAAAAGTTTTGGGACACTTGCCTTTACATGCACATGAATTTTAATGACATCCCATTCTTAATCCGTAGGGTTTAATATGGAGTTGGCTCACCCTTTGCAGCTATAACAGCTTCAACTCTTCTGGGAAGGCTTTCCACAAGGTTTAGGAGTGTGTTTATGGGAATTTTTGACCATTCTTCTAGAAGCACATTTGTGAGGTCAGGCAGTGATGTTGGCGAGAAGGCCTGGCTCGCAGTCTCCTCTCTAATTCATCCCAAAGGTGTTCTATCAGGTTGAGGTCAGGACTCTGTGCAGGCCAGCCAAGTTCCTCCACACCAAACTCGCTCATCTATGCCTTTATGGACCTTGCTTTGTGCACTGGTGCGCAGTCATGTTGGAACAAGAAGGTGCCATCCCCAAACTGTTCCCACAAAGTTGGGAGCATGAAATTGTCCAAAATTTCTTAGTATGCTGAAGCATTAGGAGTTACTTTCACTGGAACTAAGGGGCCAAGCCCAACCCCTGAAAAACAACCCAACACCATAATCCCCCCCCTCCACCAAACTTTACACTTGGCACAATGCAGTCAGGCAAGTACCGTTCTCCTGGCAACCGCCAAACCCAGACTCGTCCATCGGATTGCCAGACAGAGAAGTGTGATTCGTCACTCCAGAGAACACGTCTCCACTGCTCTAGAGTCCAGTGGCAGCGTGCTTTACACCACTGCACCCGAAGCTTTGCATTGCACTTGGTGATGTAAGGCTTGGATGCAGCTGCTCGGCCATGGAAACCCAATCCATGAAGCTCTCTACATAGCTATTGACTCTGCAGAAAGTTGGCTTTGCGATTTTACATGGCCTACGTGGCTGAGTTGTTGTTGTTCCCAATTGCCTCCACTTTATGATACCACTAACAGTTCACCGTGGAATATTTAGTAGCGAGGAAGTTTCACGAATGGACTTATTGCACAGGTGGCAACCTATCACGGTACCACGCTTGAATTCACTGAGCTCCTGAGAGGGTTGGAGGACATGCAGTCCTGATCACGGATTCCCTGCACCCGCATGTCCTTATCAGCACTCTCTATTTATACTGTCATTCCTTTCGCCTCCTCATCTGGTCTTGTCAATGAGAAGCTACACAGACCCTATCCTTTGACTCACCTGAGATATATTTCAGTTTGACTCACCTGAGATCCCTACTAGTTTGACTCACTGTTGTTCCTGATTAGTTTTCTGTCTTCCATCTTCTGTTCCCCAATTGTCATCTTCCTGGGTCATCTGTTTATCACTCTTCTGCATATGCAGTGTTTAAGATCGTATTTGAGAGGATACACCGTATTTATTCGGTACGTATGCATACTGAACCAAAATTTTACAGTACGAATACGTGTATCGTTACACCCCTATTATTTTTAGGGTGTCCTAGGTTTGAAATTTTGAAAACCCCTGGTATAGCATAATGTCCTTGCATACAAACTACTGTATGTTAAATGATAAAAGCAGCAAAAATAGCATTTCAATATAAAAATAAATTCCTGCAAGTCAAAAAAGAAAAAAGGAGAAAGAGTCCCTGTCAGCTAAGGGTCAGAAAAAGTAATGGAAAATTAAATCTGCATGTTCCTTTCCATGCAAATTAACAGCCACTTTTTATAAAGAGTAATGCAAGACTGTTATATTTTGAAAGTAATGTTACCCAACGCTGCCCTCAGTCAGAACTCTTGATGAACAATTAAGCATCGGTTCCACTGGGCAAACTTTATGGCAAGCGTTCACGGAGGGAACACAGCTCGTTTGGTGCCAAATTAACCAACTGTGAAACGGTACACAGCAGTGATCCTTCCTTAATCCGTTTAAAACCAAATTAAGAACAATATCATGAGCCTGACGGATTATGCAAATAGTGCTTAAATCCCAGCCGAACACAGTCAAATGTGCTCTGTGATTCATATTTATTTGTTGATAACAGAGTTACCTATTGTGCATGGGCACTAAAACCTTGCTTTCTGAATGTTTTTAGAAATGGAGGCTTCACTTTACTTCAGTGGTTATTGAATCTGGTGCTTCAGATCCAACATTTTACATTGAATATCAATGGGCAAAGCAATACAGCACCAAAATTAGTATCTCCGCATGATTATATGCATGGTTATTTGCATTTACCTGTTTTTCCAACCTACGACTTTTTTCTGTCCTGTGATCATGTCCCACCAGTTGTACACCACAGCTTCACTATACAGTCACTATATCGCTATCTTTTCTCAGGTCAGAAACACACGAGGCAGAGTTATGATTTGATATGACAGATGAATCACAGAGTCAAGACGAAGGTGCTGTACAGCCTTGTGGACATCAGCATGCCCCACTGTGTCTCGCTCGCCCGGCTGTGACACCCCAGCCTTCCTCAGACAGTCTTCTGACAGAGCGCTTGTTCCTGATTGCTCAAGCATCACTCAGCATTTTCAGTTCTTTTAGTGCACGCCGTGATGGGAGAAGCCATATCATATATTCGGCTGGTCATGCTAAAGGGATTTCCGCAGTGCACACAGCTAGACCTGCTGCACTGATGTGCAGCTCTTACCAAAACATTTGATCAGAGTGGGCCATGACTCCCTCACTCTCATGTATAAAGTGTCCCATGCACATAGCTGCCAAAAATAGTGTTGGAACAAGTATGTATATATGTATGTATGTCTGGATGTATGTATGTGTTTGTTTGTTTGTTTTCATACAAATAATAATATTTCTAATAAAAATGAATATTATTATAATAATATTATAAAAATACATTTTTGTATTAAAACTATTAAATTATTATTTTGAAAAAAAAAACAATTAAAACATGATAAAAGGTTAAAATAAATAAAAGTAAATAATAAGCTTGTAAAACATAAAATCTGGGAACGGGACACTAATAAATAATAAAATAAGTATAAAATAAATTTGGAAATACATTCATAAAATTAAGCAAATACATAAATGAATTAATAATAATAATGCAATAATAATTATATATATTATTATTATTATTATTATACTTCCAAATCTTATTATCAATGCATATTCCATGAATTACTATCGCAGCAATAAATCCATCTTTACAAACAGTTTCAAACTTTATTGAAACTGACTTTCATATCTAAAAAGCTTCTTAAACTTTATGGCTTATTTTAGGAGTTTCAGTAGAACAGTGTAGATTTAAGTCAGAGGAGGCCTACCGCCTTATGGGGCGTGCAGATATTTAATTTATAGGTTGTAGTAATGATGTTTACTGTAGTGCATCCATTCACGGTGCCTGCCAAGGAACTCAGCTTGAGAATGTTTGAGTCATGCTCATGAACAGAAAGAGCCTGGTCAGAAGGGAAGAAACAGAAAGGGAGAAAAATAGACAGAAAGACAGTGAGCGGAAACCACAACATTAACACCACTGCATGTTACGGAGAATGTTTAGCACTAATTACAAGTGCTGAAAGCTGAACAAGGGCATAAAATTGTGTATTTAGTTGCTTGAAAAAAAAACATTTGGCATGTTCACTTACGTGTCTTGCTCTGGGGTTTGCTCTGTACACACTGTAAAACAATTATTTTTAAGTAAGTAATAGAGAAAAAATAACCAAAGATTTACTTGACAAGTGTTTTTACGTTTTTTTTTTTTTTACAATTTTTTATTTTGTTTACTTACTATACTGAAGTTCTTACAACTTCAAATATAATGCATTTTGATGCTGTTATTGTGATATATATATATATATATATATACATATACATACACAGGTGCTGGTCATATAATTAGAATATCATCAAAAAGTTGATTTATTTCACTAATTTCATTCAAAAAGTGAAATTTTGATGATTACAACTAAGGAAAATCCCAAATTCAGTATCTCAGAAAATTAGAATATTACTTAAGACCAATACAAAGAAAGGATTTTTAGAAATCTTGGCCAAAAGTATATACATGAGATATATATATATATATATATATATATATACATATTTGGGATTTTCCTTAGTTGTCAGTTATAATAATCAAAATTTCACTTTTTGAATTAGAGAAATAAATCAACTCTTTGATGATATTCTAATTATATGACCAGCACCTGTGTGTGTGTGTGTGTGTGTGTGTGTGTGTGTGTGTGTGTGTGTATATATATATATATATATATATATATATATATATATATATATATATATATATATATATAGTGAAACAACTATAGCAGGTTTAATGCAATCAAATATGCCTGTGTTTTGCAGTTCAATTTGCCCTCTTCTCAGCATGCATTTGGGCCATTAATATTTATTTACACATACATTTGTTGTTTTCACTTTTAGTAACTAGTTTTGTGATATGAAAACATGAGATAATGGATATAATATTGATTGTAAAATTTAGGACTATGTAAATAAAGGAAACAATTTGTGTATAGAAGTATTTTTAAATTTAACTTTAGAAATCTTTTACTATGGTGTATTTAAAGTCATGCAAACCTGACATTTTAAGTTTAGCGAAGACATTTACTCAGAATAATAACGCAATTCACACACAAACTGTTGCATTATTTTTTGTTTTTAGGTTTTAATTTATTTATTTTACAGTGCAGTATCACACATATCTGTAATCGGCTGAATTGTTATCCTGTCAGTCAAAAGAGGGCAGGAAAAATGTGCCATACTGCAACTCATATGTGTATGAACAAAATTTATCTTGTGTAGGGCTGTCAAAGTGAATGTGACAATAACGCATTAACAGTAAAAAAATAAATAAATAAATAAATAAAATAAATAAAAATAACGACGTTAAAGCAAGCTCTATTTGACCCCATGAACTAGCCAGGGTTGGGTCTGTGGTTTTTCCCTATACCAAACATTTTTTATAACACCTCACATCTAATAATTGCAAAGAGTCTCTGCTTTCAGATTCTGTCCATTTTATCATGAAATTCAAACAATGAATGGTGTATTTAAATGTGACTTACATGTGACGTGACAGATCACTGTAGTGCCTCAGTTCAAGCAGCAGCGCGGAGGGCGAATCTTCCACATAAATACAAGTTAAAGCATGAAAAAAAAAAAAACATATGAACATCAGAAGGGATGCTGAAAGATACAATACAACTTACTGAAATGTATCATGTCTCATGTAATCTCTCAATCAGTGAGAGAGCAGAAAGACGTCAATAAAACAACTTGTGAACAATGTCACTTAATGTTGCATTTACCTCAGGAAAGTTATCCAATGTTCACCTTTTTAGTAGTTATCTATAAAAAAAACACTAGAGAGGAGCTTATTCACAGTTAGTTATATATTTATGTTTGAATAAATTTGCCATGAAGACAAGTGCTTATGAAAACTACCTTGTGTGCACCGTAGTTACACAGAGTTATACAAACATTTCAGTTCTGATTTGAGTTTAATTATATAAAAAAATAAAATAAATAAATAAATAAAAATTGCAGTTGAATATGATAGCTCTGTTGTTATTTTATTTATTATTTTTTTCCTTAAGAACATTGCGTTATCGGTGTACTGTAGGTTCGATTCCCAGAGAATGCATGAACTGATAAAATGTAAGTGGCTTTAGATCAGGGCTGGGGAATGTTGATCCTGGTGGGCCATTGTCCTGCAGAGGTTAGCTCCAACCCTAATTAAACACACCTGAAGCTAATCAAGGTCTTCAGGATTACTAAGGGTTGTGTCTCAATCAGCTCCCTTGCTCCCGAGCTCGTGAATCAGTATATCGTGTACACGAATTCGGGCACTGGTAAGAACAGTAAAGGATGATGGGTCACTACACATTGGGACACTTATGATTCTATTTCCGGCGACATGACAACGTCCTCATTGTACAACATCAATACTGGTATTTATGAACAACAGCAGAGCTGATATCTTTCTGACATTACTTGTAATGTTATTTAACGTATGTTATGATAAATTCTTTGCTTGTTACATACGTAAATAAATTGTAAATGTTTGCTAAATTATGTTCATTACCTGTCTAGCGATGTATGTTTATGCTGAAGTATAATAAAATAATGGTTTGTATTTTTAAAAACATCTATCACACATCGTTATGTGTAGTGAGTAGGCTCACGTGATTTAAGTTTTGTGCTTCAGAACTTCCGTTTAGGGAGCATAGTGAGCATTGATGTTCACTGGTTTTTACTGTGCATTGTGGGATTTTTTTAGGGAGCCAACGTTTCAGTGCCCTGGAAGGATTCTGCGATTGAGACAGCCCTTAAAATGGCTGACTCCCTGACCAGTGCCCTGACTACTCAACTAGGGAGTTGATTGAGACACACCCTAAAATTACATGCAGGTGAGTGTTTTTTTTAGGGTTGGAGCTAAACTCTGCAGGATCAACGTTCCCCACCCCTGCTTTAGATGAAAGTGTCTGCGAAAAGCATAACTGTAAATGTAAAAGCATATCCAGCAGTCAGAGTTTGGCTGGTTTGCGTGGTAAACTAATTACCCCTGCTGGTACATGACACGAGTACCTCGTTTTGTGAGCAGAATGTGTGACCTGGACATGTTTTCATGAGAATCACCCATTTACAACATGCACTGTTATTAATTAAACGACTGTGGTGTCTCATTCTGAGCAGATATGTATTTGTAAAGACAGTAGATACTGTGGCCAGGGAATGCTAGTAATTGCTTTTATCAGAACTGCATATAAATATAGCTTGTTCTCCTGTTAGAAGCAGGTCACAAGGTTTAGTTATACAGTGGCAATATCTTTATGACTGTGGACTTTACAAAAACCTCAAGTTATACATAAGCCTTTCAAACACACACACAAACACACACACACCTTTATCCCATGTAGAATGCTTAATTGGAGTAATTATGACTGTGCCTCCGTCCATATGCATGTTAAGGGGAATTTGTTTCATTGATTTCTAATCCCTTAAGTATTCGACAGTAAGTACAACAAGAAAATATTCCGTTCTCGTATGCTTGTTTCTCCTTTCGAATGTCAGCCTTGCCAATCAGCCTCACCTCATCTCTTAATTACAATTCTGTGTTCGTTTGGCAGGAGGTTAATGAAAAGAGTCTTCTGATTCTAAATTTTAAATGAACATCCCCTTCTAAATTGTCTGACACGCTTCGATAAATTATTCAAAGCACTTGTTTTACCTCCAGGGCAGGTTTATAGAAAACTGCAATTAAGAACTAGCTGGAGCGGAGCATGTGTTGAAAATCTGGGGACAGGACTTTGAAATCCTAACCATTCCCAGGTCATGTTTAACCAGGGAGTCAAACAAGTGACCTGGAAGCACTATAGACCTATAAAGGTACACTGTGGAGAAAGTCACATAAAAATACAATTTGTTTTAGACCTGTATGACTTGCATTGTATGGACAAAAAACATTGAGACATTTAAAATATATATATCTTCTTTTTTGTTCCTTAGTCTGAAGAAAATCATATAGGTTTGGAAAGACATGAGAGTGAGTAAATCATCACCAAAAGTTGTTTCTTTTTTCCTTGCTTCTCTTGATGCCCCTACCGTATGTTTTGAGGCTCCTTTCATTACTATCTGTGATATTGCTCTGTTCCATATGGAGGTCTCCATGTTTCCACCTTGCTTCTGAATTAAACATCATTCTAACTGTGAAATACAAAAACACTGTACCTGCTGACTGAAAGAAAGCAAGCACAGGCTCCTATGTGTTTTCCCAACAGAACAGCACAGACTATAGTGAAAAAAAGATCAGGCAGACTTACTTAATAAATAAAATCCAACAGACCTTTAAAAAATAAGAATGACGTAAATTTGTGCAAAAAGGTTACGCCTTCATGAGAAGTGCAAGAAGTGTTTGTGTTATTAAAAAGGTTTAACTGATGTGAAAACAAGAGATCTAAAAAGTAAGACTAACATCATGTTGGAATTACTGTGATTAGTGTAATAGTTCACAAGTACAACGCCTTGGTCGAACTCATAATTACAAGTTAATAAGTACATGATCAATCTTGTACTTTTGATGCCATGGCATTGGCTGTAGTCAGGGAAATTCCTCTGCACATATATACATTTAAAGATGACTTAATGTTTGAAGTATTTGCATGTTGCACATAGAAGCTGCACATAGAGCCTCTACCAAATAATAATTCAGCCCTCGATCAGAGAAAAAAAACAAAACAAAACACAGTGAACAAATACCCAGACCTCTAGCATTTTCTTTTCCATCCTTTTTTCCCTGGTTCCCAATGTGCAGTGATCAAAATCAATTTGTTGATTCAGTCAGCTCTGTGCACATACTGTAATTGATCTGGATCTCTTCCCAACTTCTCCAGCTCCTGCAAAGAGAGTGAGAAAAACAGGTGGAGAGAAAGAAGAGTTAGATCACTTTTATTTTAGAATTATTTATATACTATTATAATAATAATTCATATTTTAAATTGGTTTTTGCTTTTGTATTTTCAGTTTTTATTTCAATTTTAGTTTAAGGGTACGTTTACATTTGCGTTTTTCACATACACATGACAAAGTTGTCAAAAAGGATTGATAAAAACTATTAAAAACCCTATATTATGTATGCCAGGCCAGTAGTTGACAATGTCACTTTGTAAAAAAAAACAAAAAAAACTACATGCCTATAGACTGAACACATTTTCACAAATTCGCATTTTTGTAGTTAATATGGAGGTGATACCAGTATAGTTTTCAAAAACTTGCACTTTGAAACCCATTTTCAAAAGTTTGCATTTTCAGGCCCCCAAAACACTGTTGTGTAAATGACATTTCATTGTTTAATACCGTGGTCACACTACACTATGAGCACACACAATTTTTAAGGACATTGCAACAGACGTCACAAAAAAGAAAATACTTTTTAAAGTATAGTTAACAAGGTTACATCAGCCTAAAGCCCAAAGTATACTTCACTTTTTGAGTGTATGCGAGGGCCAGTGTACAGTGCGCGTGATGCGAATTTCATCATCAGAAGAGTACGCTCATAGAAAAACTGCATAAACAGAACAGACTGGAACACATGCAAGCTACAGCGACAACGGAGGCCTACATAGACGAAAGATAGTGCGAAGAGGTTAGAAAACACCCTCATTTGTACAACTCTAGCATAAATACTATATAAGATATTTACATGGGTTGTAACTCGTAGCGAGAGACTGCTCAAAACTACACACACGTGAACAAACGCCTGTGTACGCGTACAAGTCAAATGAAGTATACTTTCCAAGGTTGTGAGTTAAACTGTGTGTGTGTGTATGCTTGCATATGCCTAAAAAACTAAGTATACCTTGGGCCTTAGATGGCACTGCCATGGGCGACCCACAACTCGTTTATTGTTACAATATGTTTGGCTGGCTTTACGCAACTTAAAGTGATAGTTCACCCAAAAATGAAAATTCTGTCATCATTTACTCACCCTCAAGTAGTTCCAAACCTGTATGAATATCTTTGTTCTGCTGAACACAAAGGAAGATATTTTGAAGAATGTCAGTAACCAAACAGATCTCATCCCCCACTGACTACCATAGTTTTACTACTGCACCCCACTGACTACCATAGACTACCATTTTTCCTGCTATGGTAGAAAATGGGGGATGAGATCTGTTTGGTTACTGACATTCTTCCAAATATCTTTCTTTGTGTTTAGCAGAACAAAGAAATTCATACAGGTTTGGAACTACTTGAGGCTGACAGAATTTTCATTTTTGGGTGAACTATCCCTTCAACACCACATCATTTCTACCTGAACTTGACAAAGCTTGCAAGGTTAGCGGCACTTTGAGCAAGCTAACTATATATCTGTGAGCAGAACTGTATTCTGCTTTCATTGAGTTAGTTCTGTGAAATAGTCAGTACTTATTACCTTTGGTAAGACTATACATATTTGGCACTATTTCTATTGTGGTTTATCTACAACCATCCACTATTTGAATTACTTTTCATGCACCATGTTATTATTCCTGTCTAAGTTGCCAATTCTTAGCTGGAATAAGCTGCATTGATGATTAGATTTTTCGATGAGACTAGCTCATCCCAGGTTGGTTAGCAGTTACAGTTTGTTCTGTTATGCTTCTTTTTGTGTCTTTTCTATTTCAGTAGTGGTTTGATGCAACCAACCTGAAATACAGGAATGTAGGAAATGTAAAAAATATGTTCAAGAGGATCATTAATCATGTTATTTACTTTATATATATATATATATATATATATAATATATATGAATTTTTGGCACTGCCTTTTGCACTTTTTTAATGATGAATACAGAACAGTACAGAGACTAAAGCTTTCCAAAAACAAGAATCAAGAGCCTTTGATAAAGAAACCCGACTCACAGACAACATAGTTCAAAGATTACCCCAGAATAGATAGATGCTCCTCAGCCAGAACTTTAAACGATCATGGGGCTTAAATCAGACTCCCAGGAGATTCTGGAGAAGCAGGATTGGCGTGACTGAAATTTCGCACCTCTGCTGTCTGTTTTAAAAATAAGCCTTCAGCACCCCAGATTTCACTTTAAGTCTTACCTCACTCCTTTTGTTCCTCAGTTTTGGGACCCTGTAAAATATAGATGACTCAGAGGTCTTAAAGACAGCATGTGACTTTCTCTGGACGCATTGTTTTCCAGGACTGCACATAGCGTGTCCTTGTTTATTTAGACGCTTTGAGTCAACTAAGGAGAGCTGTCATTGTTTTAAAATAGAGAAGGCTCCTTTTGGTACATTCATTTTTTAAAAGCCTCCTGATTTTTCTCTTCACTTCCTCCAGCTCATCCATCCAGATTGGGTAAAACCAGGATTTAAACTGGATCTGGTGGCCCACTAGGGAGGAATGGGAAAATAGTTAGATGGTGTCATTTGTAAACTAACCTCGATGGAGTCATCAACTTGACCAATCTGTTCCTCAGTCCCATCGTTGCCAGGAAAACAATTGTAGGAGAACAACGCCAGCGCTTTTACTCAGATTCAGCACGGCGGACGGTTCCCCGCGTACAGCTGCTAGAAGCTAATGAGCAGCAGATGCTAAAAGCGCTGAGGTTTGTGAAGGAGAAAGAGTGGATTTATTTGACTAGCGAGTTTTAGATATACAGAAAGGAGTGCTTTGAAGAAACAATTCTATTAAGATGCTGAAACAATAGCATTTTTTTTTTTTTTTTTTTTGCACAGAGAGGGGAATCTATTTTTATTCACGCTGTCTTGTTAATGGTTTTTCTTCAAAGGGATATCCTGTTGGGAAAGTTTCTTCAAGCAGGGGAGCTCTTGTTTTAGGCCAAGATCTCTCACTACGATAATGTCCATTCTTTATCAAAGGATGTTTCATCATCTGTTGAATCATTCTGGGGTTGATCTTTTTTGGAAAAATCATGATATATACTGAGGTTTAGGCTAATTATCGACTTTCAAAGTACAGTATCTCGACAGGCAAGACCCGACGTATCTCTTCTAGCTAATCCCGCACTGCAAACCCATCTTAGATCACAGAACGGGAAGACAACCATTATCCCACATCTGCTAGATGGTTACAAAAACTGCAGTTACACAGTCTGAAAGACTTTTATCTCCACAGCATAGACTGGTACATGCTCATACAGGAGCCGTGCCGCTGCGGTGACTCAATCTTCATTAATGCCCTGCATATCTGCCTGCTGTTTATGCCCTTTTCTCAGCTTGATTCTCCCTCCTCCTTCTCTTAAATACCTACAGAGGTAAAGGCTAAGTGATTGGATAACTGACACCTCTTTTGCAATCACAGCCTGCCATTTTGAGCCTCAAACGCTCTCTCTAATCAGGGCTGGGTATTGTTCTCGTTTGTTCACCAAGCCGGGGACAGTGATTGCTCTTTGATTTAGACTGCAGCTGGCTTTTACAGGGATGCAGAATTATGTTGACTGCCTGTTCTGACTCCATTCTCACAGAAGCGCATTGGCTCATGCATATTAAGCTTGATCTTCTCCTCCTTTTTATTTCCCTCTCCCCCCCCCCCCCCCCCCCCCCCCCCTCATACCATGTTTTTCAACCTTGTAGGCATTGGAACTGTTTTCTCTCTTCTCATACACATCTTTTTTTATTTATTTATGTGTGTAACAGCAGAAGGGAACATGTTAGATGGTCCACCCGCAAACTGATGTATGCACACAAAAATGGCAAGTCTTATCAATCTTACACACTCTAACCAGAATAGGCTGGAATTTGGAATCTGTTCCAGGGGCCGTATTCACAAAACATCTTAAGTAGTGCCTAACTTGCCGATTTGGGAAAAACTCTTACAAATAATGGGCGTGTCAGCCCTAATTTTAGGACTCCTAAATTTGTGCTCTAAGAGTATTTCACAAAGCATTTTAGCACTAAAACTAGCTCCTAAATATGTGAAATGTTAGGAGTAGAGAGACTCCTCCATCAGCCAATCACTGTGTGCATAGTTAGTAAGCGTGTTGACATCATCCATAGCAACGAGGTCAACCCTGCCCTTACTCTTAGCTTTAAGGATTGTTTACACTGCACATGTCTGTGGCGCGTCACGGCTCTGGCGAGGTTTTGTTCCGTCCTCTAGGCGGTGCCAACTCACACAGGAGCATTTTAGGAGCGAAGCGACCACGTGATTTGCCTGTCCTACATTGTTTTTCTCAAATTTTTTGTGTTCTAAAATAGGTAAATTAAATGTTTGTTTTGTCTAGTTTAATTCTGTTTATTGTGGTGTTTTTTTCTATCCCACATGAGTCTGCACTGGTTGTTTATTTTAAAATTGATAGGTTTTTGATCTTTGATTTTGTATTACTGCGCGGCTTTGACGCGGCGTCCATCAAAAATAGGTGAGACACCTAACTTTAGCGAATCGGCGTGGCGATGATTCTAAAACATGCCGCTGCGCGGCTGGTGTAAACACAAGCATTGACTAAAGTAGCTGCGGATCAGCTCCGGTAGCCGCGCCGCAGCCGTAATGCACCGCAGAGGCGTGCAGTGTAAACAAGGCTTAAGACTTCTCTCTATTCCTTAGTAAAAGTTGGTCTCAGCAGCTTTGTGAATAGGTTTTAAGAGAAAACTCTTAACTAAGAACATTTAGGAGAACTCTTAGTGGCAAGATAAAAGTTTTGTGAATATGGCCCCAGGTGTTCTGAGCAAATTGTTGAGCAAAACAAGTAAATGACTAGCTCCTAAAGACCATCACCACCTACTGGTATAATGCTGTAACTTGCTGGGGAAAAAAACACACACTAGTTTCTCTAAAGGAATTGTGCACCTCAGCTAATAGTGCAAATGTGACAAAAAAGGAGAGAAAAAAATCTTTGCATGGTGCAATTGCTGAATTTTCAGACCAGTTTTCATCAGTTCTTTGATGAATTTACATGTTGGTCAGACAGTGTTTTCATTTTCAAGCGGTGATTCTTGGCTAGAATAAACTATTTTATGCTGATACTTAGAATTGTAGACTAGCAACATATTGGGATTGAAAACTGAATCATGGTGACTTAATTGGTAGATGCCTTAAGACAGGCAGGGAAAGGGTCTGTGAGCAGGATCAGGATCAGTGGTGTGAGTGACAGTCTTAGTTCTCAGGCTCAGACAGAATGTCCTCTCTCCTCCATGAGAGACTTCTCATCTGCTCCTCCTCATCATCAAGCTTAAACTCAGCTCAAAACATGCTGCTGTCCAACATTATCAGATTATGTGACTCTAACAGGGCATATGACTGTCAAAATAGTTTTATTAACAGAGACCAAATTAATAAAACTATGAAATTTTTTTTAAAATACAGCTTATATAATATATTAAAATATATACAAATTAAAATATATTTGTATACAAGTATATTAATACTGTGCAATATATATTTTAATCAGCAAGGATGCATTAAACCCATTTAGCAATAAATTGATCTAAAATGACCGTAAAGAAATATATAATGTTACCAAAGATTTCTATTTCAAATAAATGCTGTTCTTTTGAACTTTCTATTCATCAAAGAATCCTGAAAACAATTGTATCATGGTTTCCACAAAAAATATTAAGCAGCACAACTGTTTTCAACATTGATAATAATAAGAAATGTTTCTTGAGCAGCAATTCAGCATATTAGAATGATTTCTAAAGGATCATGTGACACTGAAGACTGGAGTAATGATGCTGAAAATTCAGCTTTGCCGTCATAAATTATATATGCATATTTATTATATATTAAATATATATTCTTTAAAAAAAATATAATATTTCACAATATTACAGTTTTTACTGAATATTTTATCAAATAAATGCAGCCTTGGTGAGCATAAGAGACTCTAACCACACACACACACACACACACACTAATATATATATATATATATATGAAGTAATGTGAAACATGATACAACATTATTGATTCACTGCAATGTCTGTGGCTGTGTTAGCTGTGAATTTGAGATGATAAATTTAAAGATACATTTTTTGAAGGTTTTAGTCGACCATCGTGAGCCATCCCTAGTTGAAATGCATTTACAGTACCCAGAAACTGTTTGAAGTTGGTGGCAGCCATTTTCTGAGGCATGCTTTAGCTCCTTTATCCTTAATTATGTCAATTATCTCTCTCTGTGAGACAGAAAAAGCAGGAAATGACATAATTATTAAGACACCGGAGACCTTTGATTACACAGCAGTATTGCATGGAGACATGAGCCTCCATTTCACCCTGTCAGTATCAAAAGTTGAGTTAAAATTTAGATTCCTAAAAACAGAAAAAAAGAAAACGTTTTTTTTTTTTTTTTTTTTTCCTCTGGAAACATGGCAGGACAGGACAGAATTTGTGTAAAGTGCTTCAGAAAACTATGAGTGTATCAAACAGGAGAGTTGAAACTAAAATTAGCTTCATGTCAGAATGACCAAAATCAGCTTCTCCCCTGAACTTGGTCGTACTTTGCAGCTAAAACCTTTGACAGCTTGTGAAATGAGTTCACAGGGTTTTATTTCTTGCCTTAAAGCAATTCTAAAGCGAACAAGGGTTAAGTGTCTTGGCTGTTGGCTGTTGGCAGTTGCCAGCGGTTAAAGGACAGTTTTTCTGGATGGAGGCACATTTTCCGCAGAGGTAGGCTTGACAAGTGTCGCTAAAAGAGAGTTGGTGTAAGGATGTGTACCATTTAACCGACAGCTTTACAGCCGGAAGTCAAAACTAACATTTGTATTTGCACCCAGTTTTCAGGGTTGAAATTCGAGAGAACATATGGTTGGTAACAGTGTTGGGTAAGTTACTTCAAAGTAATTAATTACTAATTACATCATCAATATTGTATTTAAAATACTTTTCTAATTACTCTGTCTGAAAAGTAATTACTCAATAAGTAATTCAACTAATTACTTCTTAAAATCCCTATAAACCTTGACCGGATAGACAATAGAAAGGAGACTCTTTTAATAATTTAAATATGAGTCACACAAGGAACAGCCTTTTATAGCTTTTTAAAACATTTTAGCTTTATTAAAACATACTATAATACTTACATTTTTTTTAGTAACAAATAGGGATGTCAGGATACCAAAAATCTAGTATTCAGTACCACCAAAAGTGCACAATACTCCATACCAAGTTAAAAAATATTTAAAAGACACAAATAAAACAATGCTATATATTTTTTCAGATAGGTCTAATAGTAGCAAGTAAAAATACCACAGAAATTGAATAATAAAATATAAAATAACTCTGCATAGTCATAACTGTATAAATTAAACATAGATTATACATATTGTTGTATGATTATCATATAATACAGACCAATAGTAGACAGTAGCATGTATTAAAGGCTGCTGTCACTAAGACCTAATGGACGGAGACAATATGCTGTTACACATGCTGTTCACATTCACATAACTAACGTGAATATACGCCAAGACAGGCATTTTTGACATAACTGTGTGTATTTGAACGTTTATGTGTAATAAACTGCGAAAATCTGACACTGGCGAGAGGTGGTTATGTGTGTGCGCAGAGCGCTCAGTATTTTTTTCCCCCCTAGAACACAGATTACATTTTACCGTAATGTTCTTGCCTACCTGTGTCAAAATAAAAGTGAAGTAATTGGAATATTTCCATTCTGCAAAAGCCACTTCTGCCGGCATCTTCAAACAGCAACTACGCAGCGAACTGGTGCGAAGTTGCGAACTCACGTGCAACTGCACTACAGCTAACGATTTTAAAGAGGCCGCGTTCCCTTTTACCTTTAGAAGACAAATTTAGATTTTTAATTCAATATTGATTTATACAGAACTGTTAAACTAATTTACAGTATGTAACACAAGTACATTATAAGTAACTGTAATTAAATTACCTAAAAATGAACAGTAATCATTTAGGCTACTTTACTTTTTCAGTGGATAAGCACTTTAATTACAGTAACGCATTACAGCCAACACTGGTTGGTAAGGTACACAACAGCTTGTTAACTGCTTTTTTTGTGATATTTGTCACTTAGCTCAAATTGCAAGCGATGTCACAGTTTTACCTTTGGCCTCACTTCAAATCTCAGATTAATCTTGCAAGATCCAGCGGGATCTCATTACAGTGTTTCCCATACATTAACTAGACTGTGGGGGCCCGCCACATTCTAATTTGTCCTGCCACAGTCTCAAAACTAAACGGAAATTAGACCTGTCGCGATATTTAAATAACCAATTGATAATTGTGCTCTTTTATACGGCAAAAATGGGAGTCATAGAGCAAGAAATAGACTAGCACCAATTAAGTTTTCGTGTACTATATTCAAAGTCATCTGAAGCCATTCCATAGCTTCATGTGAGGGACAGAAGAATATGTACATCGTTAAATTTAAGTTCAAGGAAACTCGTCTTCCCTCCACTGCAGCTGTCAATCATTCTCATTCAGCACTCAAACAGCGCGTCGCATTCGGTAATGACAGTCAGTACAGTAAAACTCTCCAACATGATATATTCACATTATAATACTTGATATGTAGATAAAGGGCTGTGGATTTGCATAAAATGACTATCTTGCTGGAGTTTATTGCTGTTTCTGAACGATATCATCATACTGGCTACAGGGTGTCTGTTAGATCGCACAACACAAGGTCTATGAATTGGCATCATACGCACAATAACTGGAATTTAGAAAGTGAGAAGAAACGTATGATCAATAAACCGTTAGATGTAGATATACACAGTGATTCTCTTTGTGCCATGAACTTTTCAATGCGTATCGCAACTGCGCACTGTGACTCCATTGCTTTAAACACATCATTCTGCACCCGGGATGCGCATAAGCGGTTTGTGCTGCTGTTTTGAAGCGTTTCATATTATCATGGTTTTGCACACTGAAAGATTATTAATAGCCTATTTTGTTCTGTCGTATCTATCATATCTTGTTGCCTCTTTAAAAATCTGCACAATACATTTAAAACAAACGTCTTTTAATCTTAGATTATTATAAATACATATGATTCTTTACATATTTATATACATTCATATATAAATATAAATCTAATATAAATTCATTTCATAAGAATAAAAATAGTAATTTTAATTTTTTTTATTTACATTTGCTAAATTATATAGTCATTTGTTATTTTTCTCTATAATGAAGTAGTGTGTTTAGTGCATTCTAGACTAATTATTCTAGTAATAAATTAATTCAACAAAGGTAACCTCATTTGCTTCATATTTTTAGTGGTTAAAATGTATACTCTACATGTAAATGAACTATCATTTAGCCTACTATAAGTTGTGTACGTGAGTAATGTGCCCTACCATCACTAATAAATAAATTACTATTAGAGCACAAAATTGTTTACAAGAGAACAAATTTCTCATGCCCCCGGGCCCTCGGACCCCCTTAGAGGGACTGATGTCCACTCACCAGTCTCACAAAATCCTGTTGAAAACACTGCATTAGCATTCGTAAGTATTTGTACATAGTGTAAACATATTTACAAATCCTTTGTTGAGGTTCATATAATATTTTATTAATGGAATTCACTGCTTTATTTTCTTTATTTGTTTTTATTATTATTATTATTATTATTTTATTTATTTATTGTTTGATTTATAGTAACCATCACAAATATTTATGAGGGCGTAAACACACTCTCAAATTAATAAATGAGTAAAACACGTTAATGCCCAATTCAGACTACACGATTTTAGCACGATTTTGCCACAATCTGCTTGACGTAGGGTGTCATAGGGATTTGTAAACGACAATGGGCGTCAGGATGCAATATTCGATCGTTTCAGCTTGTGTAGTGTGTCATAGTGGACAACAATTAATGCCACGTCCACGATGCTTCATGACGTCACGACAGAAAGACTAGCGTGTTTGTTTTTTTCTCATCGTCCATGACAAGTTCCCTCACATGTGTGACACTGGCCAATAGAAGCACAAAAGTGCCTTCCTACATATTTTCAAACATGCCGAAACGAAAGAGAGACAATGCTATTGTTTCTGAGAGGTGGATTTTAAAAAGGAGGAAATGTTTGTGGAACTATGGCAACAATACTCTTGCATTTATGTTTCCTCGACATGCACGGTACCAGAATTTTTTCTCTACCGGTGCTAAAGGGGGGCTAGACCAATATGTGGGGGTGCTAAGAAAATAATCAATATTCATGACGTCAGAGTTACTTCATAAACAAAGCTTAACACAAGTGACCACAAAACAATGACAAAAACCTTTTACATGCAAAGGTGAAAGACTTAATCACTGGAGAGCACCCATGCGCTCAGCATTAACAACACAATACATATGTATGCATAATCAGACTTTACACTTAAATTAAACATTAAACGAACACCACACCACAATCTTAGGCCGTGTGTCCACCAAAGCGTTTTTAGTCAGGCAAATGCGTTTTTTCTTTGAAAAAACACAAGACGTGGGCAGTGGAATATGGGTAAAAAACAAGTTTTTTAAAAGTTGAACTTATTTAAACTTGAGCGCTGTGTTAGAACGACATGTCATGTGTGAGACGCTGCAAAATACACAAGACACATGCGCAACGGTTTTGCACGTCTGTCTAGCGCATTTACATAGAAAAACAATGGAAAAGTAGAAGAGGGTGTCTTGGTTCTTCCACTGGTGACTGGCTCAAATCGGTCGGCGCGATAGCTATGCTAGTGCTGGCTGTGGCTGCACCTGTGGAAACTACGCCCGCCTAGTACGTGACGTGATCATGTTATTAGGCTAAGGAGCTATCTATCTATCTTAGATACTATCTAAAATATTAATAAAGATAGTTATATCATTAGAAAGTTCTAAAGGTTTACTGTCAATCTACGGTGTTTTTTTACGATATAGATGCTCCAGCAAAAGTAATATTGTATTTATAAATTATGCAACCTGAGCAGTGTTTATGTTGTAAAACGATATGATTGTATACATTGGACTCTTGCAAACAAATGAGCCTGCGTCCAAAATAGTGCAGCAGTTTTAGTTATAATATCCAAGTAGTTCTGTCGGTTTTTGTGGAGTCCTGATTCTCCAGCCATTGTCATTGTAGTAAATCTCACGAACAAAACTTTTAGCCAATGCCAAGACGATCCAACAACGTTTCCTATTTCTTCCGCACGTGTGCACATGTACACAGACGCATATATGTCCTGACCATAAGCGCAGCAAGCCATATTATTTGATAATTATATGAAATAATCACAAAAAATCACAAACACGGCAGAGATGCCAAGTTCAGCTGCTGGAATTAGCTGAGGTAAAGTGACGGCTCAAAGACAGCAGCACAATCTGCCTGTCACTCAAGTGGCCACGCCCTTAATTATGCAGAATTTTAAGGCTTAATATAATTTAAACGTATGAGTTGTCATGAAGGGCAAAATTAGCTGTACCAAAACCACAATTTGTACCAAGCTGTAAACATGTTTTTTCTGCTGTAAAGTTGGGCATTTTAATATGGGGGTCAATGAGATTCTCCTCTCTTTTGGAGCCTGTCCCTAGCGGCCAGTCAATGAATTGCAGTTTAAGTCACTTCCGTATTGGCTTCAAGAGAAACTGGGGAAGGTTGCCGCTTGAACGTGACCGACAAAAATATTGTGTAGTCTGAACCTGGCATAACTGGTAACATCGGCAATGTGTTTCACTTATATTTTATACTTGAGCTGTGATGATACCTGTAATTAAATTCAGCCATGACTTTACTTTTATTAGCATTTGGATGTTGTTTATAAATAAAAAAGTTATTCTTAAAAACATTAAAAAAGTTATTCTTTTTCTGACTTGTGTACTCCATTATTTACAGACACAGAGAGTCTTATTATAGGTTCCAAAGTAAATAATGTTAAATATATTTTAACATTTAATTTATTCCTGTGATTCAAAGCTGAATTTTCAGCATCATTACTTCAGTGTTCAGTGTCACATGATCCTTCAGAAATCATTCTAATATGCTGATTTGCTGCTCAAGAAACATTTATTTTTATTATCAATGTTGAAAACAGTTGTGCTGCTTAATATTTTTGTGGAAAGATTTTCAGTATTCTTTGATTATGACAGTATTTAATTGAAACAGAATTCTTCATAACTGTCACTTTTGATCTGCTTAATGCGTTCTTGCTGAATAAAAGTATTCATTTCTTTTAAAAAAGTATTATTTACCCCAAACTTTAAAACGATAACGTACATACGTAACATAATATGTCATCAATATGTTTATATTGTAACAAATGCAACAAATGTACAAACTTAGAAATACCTATGCCTTGGAATTTTTCATGATCATGTCTATAAATCAGAAAGATCTTGCAAACAGGTTATTAGATACAAGTGATGAAAAACAATGAAAACAACCAAGTTGACAGTTTAGTAGCAACAAGCATAATGACAGAAAATGGAAAATGTTACATCTAGACACATGATCATGAAATCATCATCAAGTTAAATTGCTGCAGTGACATAATCACATCACCATGCTGTCACATCACATCAGTATGAATTAATGATGGTGAGTTTTCCCTGATGATATCAAGCGGATCATGCCTGCTTTAACTAATCATCATGCAGAAATCACTAACCCTATATGAAAAGAATAAGAAATGAATAATAGTCTTACCCAAGACCAACTGACCATTCAAGATCTATGTATGAAGATGTACGTTTATCAATTTTGTAACTTGATTATGTTATCAAGTCTTTTAGTGGAGTATTCTGCCTTCATTTAGCAGCCGTTGTCTTGATTAAATGTCAGAAAGGCACATTGTTTTAGCACAGTGGAGTCAGGCACGCACATAAGACTGATTGGCTATATGTGAAAGTGGGTTATATTTGAGCGTGTGGGTGTTTAGCTGGAATATTCAGAGCTCCTCTAAGCACACTGCAAGCTTTCTAATATTTCAATAATTTACTCGATGGACCAGCATCTAGCCAGCTCTGTAAGAAATTTACATATTTCTCTCCCTCATATACTTTGACGTGCAAAGCAAATGTACGCCTGTAAATGCATATACTGTAAATATGAAATGTATATAGTGATGGTGGTGGTGTGAGAATTACCACTCTTTATCATGTAGACTCTAGAAAGGTGCCATCTTATGCTGTGCGCTATAAAAGGAAACACACTCTGAATTCCCTCTGCAGCGCGTAAACAGCTTCCCCAACAGCATGATTACCTGTAAGGTCAAGGGCACTTTAATCCAAGTGTATTTTCTGAAATCCAGACACAAACAAGCAGCTATGCGCATGGATATGCACTGTTTGCCATCTCTGTGGAATTATTGGGTTTGTGTGAAATACATTTAGGTTTTCTGTGATTAATATATATATATATACATACATATATACACACTGAACAAAATTATAAACGCAACACTTGTTTTTGCCCCTATTTTTCATGAGCTGAACTCAAAGATCTAAGACTTTTTCTATGTACACAAAAGGCCTATTTCTCTCAAATATTGTTCACAAATCTGTGTTAGTGAGCACTTCTCCTTTGCCGAGATAATCCGTCCACCTCACAGGTGTGGCATATCAAGATGCTGATTAGACAGCATGATTATTGCACAGGTCTAACAGCTGCTAATATTGATTAAGTCAGTGGTCTTCCAAACAGACCAGACGGACACAGATACTGTCAGCTTTAAACTGCACATATAAATATTATGTAACAGTGAAAAATTCAAATGATTTGTATTTACTCAAAGAAATTTTGTCAGCTTTACTTAAATTTCTTTTGTTCATTCAGCTAAATTGTGATTTATACAAATTACAAATATATTATACAAATTATACAAATATAGTTGCGTGGAACCACTTGACGCTGCTTTTTTACATAAATCCAGCAATTCTTTTTTTTTTTTTTTGGGTGTATCCCAAAGCACCGGCTGTGCTCACCTTACAGAGAGCATAGATATAGAGTGTGTAGAGTTGCACTCCATGCTGTGCAATATAGCATCTCATATCTGTCATTTATAAACAAAGCTTTACAGTTAAAGTGTTATGCTTTGGGCGTAAGTTATCCCATAAATGGTTTAATTATATTTAAGATAGAAACAGTTATTTTAATATGAAAAAAAGGATATGTTTTATTTGAAGGCTTAATGTGTAAGTATGCCTTAAAGAGTGAAGGAGTCTTGTTTTGGCTGGAACACGATGTTGCATCACCCCTGGGCTATTAGAGGTTAACTGCTTTGCCTTAGGGCACAGTAGGAATGTTCAGGGAAATTGGGATCAAACCTGCAATTATGATGTTTTGGAGTCTGTGAACAGACAGGCTGATTTATGGCACATTTTATACAACATTTAAAGGGTTCATGAACTGCGTTGTTTTATTGTTTTATAATGTTTCCTGGGGTGCACGTATAATGTAAGTATGCTTTTTACATCAAAAATTGTCATAATTTAGAAATAAAAGGCATTTTATCTACCTTGATTTTAGCCCTCTGGTTTGAATGCTCTGTTTTAAGGGGCATGTCTGCTGTGAGACTTCAGTGTAAACGCCCACTGCTGTGATTGGCTGACATCTTTCCATTTGAAATTACTCTCTCTTTTAGCATGTTTTTACTATTACAGCTCTCAAGGTTAACTAATCGTGAAAAGTGTTGCATTACATTTAGATCTATGGTACTATATTTAGATTGTGGCATGAAAGGTTGCAGAGATGAACATTGTAGCCGATCACAGACATGTTGAGTGCATGAAAGCAGTGATCTCGTCATTGCAACTCAATTTCTGCACACTAACGAATGCTTTCATCTTCACTAACAGTGCAAACGCGATATAATTAAGAGATTCATTGAATAAAACGGTAGTTTTGAGTGCGTCAGTCACTGATAAACTTGTGCTGTTTGTTTGACAGCTTCAGCGCGCACTGCTCCAACGATTGAAAAAGGGAGCTTTCTCTGATCGCTTTCTTTATATAATTGAATCACCTTAAATAACAGATTATTTTCATCCTACTAAGAGAAACAACGCAAGTTGACGTTTGGTCACGGGTTTGATTTACTGCCACATAGACAAAGAACATCTAACAGTACATGAATCATTACATATCAGATCAGGCATTAGAATTAACAGTTACTTACATGTTGTTGCATTACTGTCAAGTCCAGGCACTGCACAATATTTTGTAATCCTCAACGGCATGTTTATTGCTTGGTAGCTTGATCTGGTTTAGCACCACGTAGGCCATTGTTACTTAGGCTACCTATTCTATTGCATGACATGTGCTAATCGGTGGGCGGGGCTAAACAGGCAGTGATGAAGTAGGCATTGATCTTCTTCTGCAGAGGTGGTGCTTGCTGCCCTTTGACGTCATAGACCCCACTTTGAAAAACCTGTTGTTCGCTGGGCCTGGTGTCAATAAAAGCTTTTATTGAACTAACAAGGAAGTTTTCAGTTCTGAAACTTACAGGATATTCTTATAGTATGATGATCTCTTATATGTCAAAACTCAAGGAAAGTTTGATTTCTCAGTTCATCGCCCCTTTAAACTTTAGAACCATGGTGTAGCAGTTAGCACACGTTCTCAGACACATTGGCCCTGTTTACACTTGGTATTAAGATACGTTTTGGTCAATCGGATCACAAGTAGATGAGGGGGAGACATACCCATTTACACCTGGTGTTTTAATCCTTTTGTCCACTTTCAACCACTTCTGTCCTGATTTCTGCGAGGGGAGGGTCTATGGGTGGGCAAATGTATGGGCTTTTTCAAATCTTTTTTTCATAACATTGTGTTTGGTAAATTTTTTGTCTTCAAACCAAACTTAGGTCTTCAGCCAACAAAGCTTTGATCCTGTCTAGCGAGCTTTCTATAATGTTTATGCATTAAGCCAGTAGGTGGTCTTTTATGGCTGTTCGAATGCATTCAACCACATGAGCGTTTACACTACGAAAGCATTCTGGTCAAATGCGTTTTTGACTACCTTTGGAAGTTGTCTAAAGTGGACAAGCTCAAAACATTTTAGACCCTGTTTACACCTGTATTTAGCGTTGTCCACTTGTGATCCGATAACCAGAACGCATCTTAATACCAGGTGAAAACAGGGCCATTGTGTTGTGGTGCTCGTTCAGACTGTTGTTCACTTTGTTGTTGTGCAGTGGATGTGTCAGTTAGGTCACTGGAGAGCAGTGGAGAGATACATACATACGTATATGTCATATGTTTTGCGCACACAGGAGAGTAGACAGCCTATGGCCCTAAACCTTTTGTACCTCACTTCCTAATGGTTTGTTTCGCACCACATTAATGTGTAAAGAGAGCTGTATATGCTGTAGACGTCAGAGACAGAACATCTAAGGAGAGTAGAAAGGGGCAGAGACACAAAGAGAACAGTAATGAAAAGTACAAAGCTATAGTTTCATGTGTTTTGCGTTCAGTCTTGTGGGTGGGTGGAGATGGCAGGGGGCCCATCAAGCGCTTCTGGACTTGGTCCCATACAATAGTTATGCCACTGCTGAAGAGAAAAATGGTTTGTAATTAGCATTTGATGACCTGATTTTGTAAATCTCTGTAAACATTTCACAGTTGTTGATGTGAAACAATACAGTCTCTGTACATTTGCTCCTTCAAATCTCTTGATTGCACTTCAATCAGCAATTTCACAGTGTTCTGTCCTGCTTCTCCTGTTATATTGAGGTTGTTTTTTTATTGTTGTTTTCTATTTGTTACTAAGTAACAGTACATCGACAAAGTTATGTTGATGACTGCAAATGCTCCATTCAGGATTACAGGTAGTTACAAGAAATATCCATGTCATGTTTCACCACAAACACTCACAAAAAAGTATATAAATAAATATATATTTTTGAAATGATGGTTAAATGTGCTTAATCGTTATGAAATACATAATAACATGGCATATTCCTTAATTTCCTTGATGCAAAATATGATATATATATATATATATATATATATATATATATATATATATATATATATATATATATAATATTTATAAAACGGTTAGTTCCTGTCCTTGATTCTGATTGGCCAATAGCTGGCCAATAGTTTTATTCACAATAAAACACGGCTATGACTGCTTCACCCAACGGTTCTGTGTACCACTACACAACACCCTTAGCAACCACTCTTAGCAACATAAACTGTATGTTCTCAATTGATATTGTTCATTGAAGCTTACTGTATTATGTAGAAGAGTATTGTGAGAAAAAGATCAAGTAAGCAAGTTTATTACCTGCATTCAGATTTAGCATTTTCCTTCAGGTCAGTCCTGTTCATAATAAAAAATCTGTTTAAATGTCTGATGTATTATCCTGTCCTTTTAAGGGGTTTTCCTGTGACTGACAGCGCTAGTCAAAGCATTTGTCAGTTGCGTCTTGTTCCGTGTTCACAACAATTCAGTCTTTTCAATGCAAAAGTTTTCGCTACTGACTGACACACTCATAAAGACAGTCTTTGTCGCCATCTAATGGTGTAATAATGTGACTTCTGTTGCTGTTCACGGTCAGGGACTATTTTTTTTCCGGCAGAAGGAAGGCTTTAGTGAAAGTTTATTTCATGAAAGTTGCATTGATACATATTTTTGGCTTTATTATTTGTATTGTGTGGTAGCCATTTTATAAAATCGTGAATAAGTCATGGCTGAAGGGGTTGCAGGCACTCCGCTTTGTGTCGTGCCTAACAACGCCCTTCAGCCGTGACTTATTCATGATACAGCACAGCCTCTCGTACCTTATTGCTTACATAAAGTTTGTTCTGGATGTTTCTTCAGTAAATTTACCAATTACTGGTTTTTACCAGTAAGTTCATAATATACCCCCTGCACTATTGGATAGGTATGAGCTTACTGTTTGAAATTCCAGTAAAATCTCCTCTGATATGAATCTGCATGTGGTTAGGCTTCATCTCGTCTTTCTGGCAAGTGGCTGAGGTTAGGAGTGTCATATACAACTGTAGTATGATGGATCTCAGTTAAGCTTTAATATCAGACTAGAGCAAATCACTCATCTATTGGGACATATGACACTTAAGTCAATTTGATCTGATATACGGCAGCTGGTGTTTCATATTGCCTCAGGAAGTTCGGTTTTTCTATGCTTTTGCAGACTGGCATTTGAATCGTTGTCATATTTCTCTGTCTCTCTCACTTTCTATATGTTCATCCATCAATATTATTGATCATCTCGTGTTTCTGTATTCCCATTGGCAGCACAATAGACAGGGTGGTGAAGATGGGCAAGTTGTGGCAAATAATGAAGGAGGGGACTAAGCTCATGAATATTAGTTAGCTGATGCAAAAGTTGCTGGTGTTCCATGCTAATTTTACATTGAGATATCAAAACACATTACCTATAACTGTTAATTAGTTCATTAACATGCTAGACGTGTGGAAATTTAGCATAGCACGTTTTAGTAGTATTCTTACTGAACATGATCAAATTTCTGCCTGTATACCAAGGATATGCTTTTTTTTTTTCTTAGTATGTGCAAAAAGGCACTTGAAACTACAGCAAATTATAGCCTGTATAAGAAATGTTCTTTTAACGCAAGCCAGTAAGGCTACATAATACAAATGTTATTATCAGCCTAGGTTAGGTGTAGTCTTGTCCGACACACATGACATTCACTGTCTTATGAAAAAACAAGTTAGAAAGCCAACTAAGAATTTATAGATAGTTTTAAGGGGAAAAAAACAAAGAAGAAAAACCCACAGATTTTCTCCTTGAAAATCCTTCCACATCTGAGCTAGAGGAGAGACAGCAGTGGCCCCAATTGCGGTTTGAAAGACACCAAAAGGGTCTCGATGTTCACATGGACTACAGCTGCATTACAATTACTGATGCAGTGCAGCAACAACAACCCTGAGTCTCTGCTAAGGGCATCTAGGACTGAGGTATTAAAAAAAATAAATCATTTTTAGCACCTTCAGGGATCTTGAAAATCAGAGTTTTATGGTGATAGAGCAAAAGGTTAATCCCCATGTATGCAAGAAGAGATTTGAGTTGAGGTACAGTCTCAGGTCTATTCAGAGTCAGATAAGACTAAGAATCATGGGAGATATGGGCCAGATATGTCTGTGCATTTATCCTGTTTAATAGATTCATACCTGAGATACTGTGGCATACTTTACTGACATTTTCTAGACTGATAGCATATTGACTCAATTCCTCACTATCACTCCTTTGACATCAAAGGAGAAAAGACGGCTAGAACTGAAAAATATTCCCTCTGCCGTGTTATCGCTCTGTCTTACTCTTTTCTTTTTCCTCTATTCAACTTCATCTCTATTTTGCCTACAAAGTATTATCCGTTTTTAGCACAACTCTTACATTGGCCTCACAGAAAGCCAGATGGAAGAAGGCAGAATGAATAAAACCAATTCCTAAAAGCTTGATATAGAAGTCGAGGCCCTGCAGATGAAACAGCAAAGCCCAAATCCCCAAGGAAAGGCTAAAACTCATTCATTTAAATATTTTTGCACTGCGAAAAAAACCCCCACCAATCTACAGTTTTCCAACCTCAACAAACCTTTAAATGGGATGTCCATACTAAACAGGCTCCTGTCTCACATTAATCTCGATCAGAGGAGTTTTTTTACAGGTTGCTGAACAAACACAATATACAGATTGAGGGTACATTTACATGACAACGATGTACTATAAATGGAAAAGATGGAGAATACAGAAAAGATACCAATGACGTCAAAACAATCCTCATTCACATGGATCTGCACATTGTATTATGCATACCAGGCCAGTAGTAGCGATGTCACTTAGCATAATTTACAGAGATGATAACAGTATTGTTTTCAAAAACCTGCATTTTGAAACCAGTTTTCAAAAGTTTGCATTTCCAGGCCCCTAAAACATTGTTATTGTGTAAATGAACTCCCAAAACAAATAAAAAGTTTTCTGTTTTTAGTTGAAGACAGTGTCATGTAAACGGCCCTTCAGTCAGATTCATAAGACCCTGCCAAGATAACAAAACATTTTGTTCTTAATATTAGTATTATTATGGTCTTAAACTTTAATATAGAGTCTAATCATTTAAATTAAATTAACAATTAATTTATTTTAATTTAATTTAATCCCTTCGGGTCTGCCAGCATGGGAGTTAGGCGCTCTAACAAGGTTAGGCGCAGTCCCTAATCGTGGGAGTTAGGTTTACATGCACAGCTCTTAACCGGCCTATGTCCATTACATCAACACCATCTCAGTGTTTACATTGGACAAAGTGATGAATTTTAACATTATGATCATCAAGATCAGGGGTGCCCAACCCTGTTCCTGGAGATCTACCTTCCTGCAGAGTTCAGCTCCAGCCCTGCTCAACACACTGGTCTGTAATTATCAAGTGCTCCTGAAGATCTTAATTAGCTGATTCAGGTGTGTTTTATTAGGGTTGGAGCTACGCTTTGCAGGTAGGTAGATCTCCAAGAACAGGGTTGGGCACCCCTGATCAAGATCATCTTAGGTTCAATATAGAGCCTAATAATAATTAAATTAACAATTATTTAATTTGATTCAACACCATCTCAATGTTTATGTTGTATAAAGTGGTAAATTCTGTCATTAAGATATTATGTTGTTTATTATTTAATGATGCCAGGGGCGATTTCAGGTCCAAATGTGTTAAACAAAAACAAAAACTATCACCTATAACTCTAAGATATGTCACTCTAGTTCATTGGGGGGACATAATCTGGAACAGTATATCGGATGAGGGTCCACTAAGGTCTAGCTTGCTAACTGGGCTTTGGGGAGAAGGAGCCCACCTAGGAATTCTGTCCTGAAAGCCAAAAAATGGTGTTAAGATTCAAGTAAATTTTATTTCAAGAACATGCATAAGTAAAACATTACAATAAGGTTTAATGCATTGAAATAAGTTCATTGTCATGGAACAGAAGAATGCAAACACAGATAATATCCAAACAGAGTTTATTGAACACAAGGTGAGTAACTTGATAGCAGATCAATAAGGTGTACTGCCAGTGATGTGAAGAGAAGACTGGTGAACGGGATACATGGAAGATGCTCTGAGGCTGCAGACTGAAGAAGGACTGAAGACTTGACAGTTCAAGACTGGATAATCAGGTGAGTATCTACAGGTAGGTGTTCAGTGTTGAACGACGAGACCAGACACCATTGTTTTTCATAACTAATATTAATATTCATGAACTAATATTAACTTATACAACTTTTATATAGCTTAACATAAAAAAAATTGTTATATGTAGAAATAAAAAAGAACATAAGCCTTATTGTAAAGTTTTGCAATGCATATTATGTGATTATTATAGACTTGCAGTCAACAAATGCAATTAATTTGTCACTGCAAGCTCAGTGGGAAAGAATAAAAGCATATCTGTCTTTTATAATAAAAACTTTTTTTTTTTTTTAATGAATTTGGCTTCACTTCAAACAAGGGACATGACTGCTAAAGTCATGTATCTTGAAGGATTTTTTTTTTTTTTTTTTTTTTAACTTTAAACAAAATTCCCTTAGCTTGGTAAAAAAGGAATCTCTTACTGTCAAAGCCCAGCATGCACTCTTCTATGGATGAAACAACATTATTTATAAGTTTTTTT
Organism: Elopichthys bambusa; assembly: GCA_037101425.1. Classification (NCBI taxonomy): domain Eukaryota; kingdom Metazoa; phylum Chordata; class Actinopteri; order Cypriniformes; family Xenocyprididae; genus Elopichthys; species Elopichthys bambusa. The sequence goes on from CM074442.1 coordinate 21,689,893, forward strand.
ATTTATTTTGCAGCTCCATCTCTTGTCTTTAGATGTAATCACAATGAGATGCCCACAATGGTAAAGGAATGGTTTGCCCTGAAGCCTTCTTTTTGGGTGGTATAGTTCTCATCTTCTGCATTGTATGCTATTAATAGAGCCTCGAAACGGCAGCGATAAATGGGTCACGGTGAGACGGCTGCACATTCAGTTCTGTTCCTCTGTGGCTCTCAAATCTTTGCGTTTAGTCTGGGTTAATTAGGTAGCATGAGACTGAAGTGCTGGTTTCACATCAGAGCCAAACTTAACACCATCAGGCGCGTCTGCTGCTATGCTGCACACTTGACCAGAGAGAAGAGCTAGAGACACTGAGGCATGGAAATTGAAATATAAACAGGAGGGTGGGGAATATTAAAGGAGGGACAAGATCTTAGGTATCAGAGTCCAAACAATGCTCAGTGTAGGAAATGCAGTGGAAGTATGTCATGAATAATCCATAAAATAACTGCAAATGCAAAGAATGTATCTCATAATCCCTAAAATAATCACAGATGAAAAGAATGCATTTCATAAATAATTTCTAAAATAATCACAAAAGCATTGTTTCAGTTCACAACGTGAGAGAACTGAACCTGTTGTTTTTCTCTCAATCTTAGGAAAAAAAAAAAAAAAGGTTCAGTCAGGGTTCAGGGTTTTTGACTCAATTTTAAAGAACATTTACTGCCAAAACGGTTCTATATAAGGAGAAATGTCTTAAATGATTGCACAATACTTTCATGTTTAACAGGTTATTTCAATTTTGTTCTAGTGATAAAGCATGTTCATGAGCTGTTTTATTCATAAAATGTAATTAAAATAAAAAAAAAAGAATGAAAACAAAATGTATTAAATTAATTAAAACTAAATTCAAAAAGTGGACCTATGATGGGAACCCCTAACCCCTATATATGAAGCACCTGGCAGAACTAGTTCTATAGAACCTTTTATTATAAGACTGTATGAAAAGGGGGGAGTTAGTGTCATTTCAAAAGTTTTTGTTCATTCTTATTCATCAGGTTAGAGGTCACAGCAATATTTCCCACATGCAATGTCTAAGCAAATTGCAAGTTGCAATGTCTAATTCACAAACTAATGACTCTTATGAATCAGTTCTTTCTAATGAGTCGATCAAAATGGTTTATTAAGAAGCCTTGAACTCGCTTGTGACTAAATCTCTCAGTCAGTGTTCTGTTCATGACGACCAGGAATACTGATGTGTCGAGACACCCATGAAGGCTGGAGACTCTGGCATAGTGTCCATGACAGCTGGAGGTTCAGGTAAGGCAGCCATATTGACTGGAGATTCTGGCATGGTGGCCATGATAACTGAAGGCTCTGGTATGTTGTCTATGACAGCTGGATGCCTCTGGCATGGCATCCATAATGGTTGGAGGCCCTGGTGTGGCGGCCATCTTGGCTGAAGACTTAGGTGCGGCGGTGAACAGGCTCTGGTGTTTAGGGGAAACGTCCTCCTCTACTTCCCTGACAGTGAAGGAGGACCCAGTCAGCTGAAGGGTGTAATCTAGGAACTCACTCAGTGATTCTCAAGGACCATCACGATTGTAAGCATCGATTGTCGAGAGTTAAGTCAAGTCCATAGCAAAAGATGTCAATGAGAGCATAGTCTGGGGGGTCAGTGTAATTAGCAGTACCTAGAAAGTCCTGAATGTGGTCCTCAAGTTCCTTGACAAAGGTGGACAAAATGTACTGCTGGATCCATAGTAAGGCTCAGTCTTCTGTTATGCACTGCACCAGGACACGGAGGTTGAGGATCCAAACACAGTGTTTTATTAAGGGGTAATCCACAATCAGGTCCAAAAACAGGCAAATGGTCAAACACAGAGTGGGCAGTCCAAACAATGTAGGCAATCATGGCTGATTAGTCCGGGCAGTGGGTTATAGGTAATGAAGTCCAAAATGGTGTGGCAATAGTAGCTGGTGACTGTGACAGTTTGGGTAGTCTTGCATAGCCAGGCCTTCAGACTGGTGGCAGAAGGTCTGGACTCTATCGCAACTTTCATTGGCCAAGGACTGGAAGTTTGATTGACATGTAACGCAAACAATCACAGTTCATTTTGTTCTGGGTCATGTTTAGGGGTGTGAAAATGTAAAGTCGATGTCCCTACAATAACAGACCAGCGTGCATCTAATAAATTATTCATTCAAGAACGTTGTGCAAGTTTACTGCCACAATGGAGCCATTTAGTTGATCCTGGTAAGCGCTCATTGTCACAGTTGTAAACGCACTTATTCCACGAGGAGGTCTGGCGTCACTGTATTTGTCTCCAGGCGGACCATTAAAAAACGCAACACAGACATCTTCCGGACATCCTGTAGAATTCAACCAGCCAGATGATGACTTCGAAAAACCCTGAAGTGTTTCAAGTGTACAGTTTGGGTGACTTGTTCAATAATTTCAGTATTATTTGTTTTTCCAATAGGCAGATTTTTTTGGCACAAATGAAAAATCACTAAGTTGTGCAACTTAAGGGAAACAAGGGACACAAAATGTAAGTGATTTTTGTGAGTGATTTTTCACTTTTCACATCCATTTCATGAATTCACCTTTAAATAGCTTGGATTTGCTAGACAGAGATATGTTATTTAAAGCTCTTGACTATTTCAAAGTAAAACCAGAAAAACTGAGAAAAATAACTGATGGATACTTGAAGAAAATGAGTGGGGAATGACTGTGATGAGCAACAATGATGAGATGTGATGCAATGGGATTGATCCTAAACTGTTTAATATTAAACTGTGGTGTCTTCAGCATGACTTCACAGTGTCGCCTGTGGACCAAAGACACTGATCAGTCACCTCTTTCCTGCTCTGAATTTAAAATATGGAACATTGTATGATTTCAGCACTGATTTTCACCATGCTCTGCAGAAGCATCATGCTGTTAAAAATGAGGGGCATCTCACATTTTGAACCAAGTAGATTTTAAATGCAACTTCCAAAAAGTGTCTTTGAAGGTTAAAAGGTGTTTATGTAAAATGACGTGCCACATCACACATTCACATGTGTAAATTAGGTCAGAGCAATCATTTCACACCTGCAGATATTTTGCTATAAAGTGAAAATTTTGCCATCATCTACACCATCACACTCTTGTCGCTTGAAACTCATTTAACTTTTTTTAGTTTTTTTATTTCAGTGTAGGGTTGTAAGAATACATTCATGTCATGATTTGGTTCAATATGCGATACTAATCTCACAATACAAAAAAGGCCAAAATTAATGCTATGTCATATGATAAATATGCCCATTCACAGGGCAATGACACCAAAAAAAAAAAAATATATATATATATATATATATATATATATATATATATATATATTTCATAGCTAAAAAATATAGAATTATGCCCCTAACTACACACCTTTAGAAAGTTTTAAATACTGTATTTTATTAAATATTGAGTTTTATTTTAATTTATTATTAATAATTAATAAAACATGGAAGCTTAAATGTGTGACCTTGGATTTACCATATTTGATGCTAAATTAAATCTGTTTAAACTTTCATTTGTGGTGAACTACGTGATTCATGTACAATATTGTCACTATCCACAATACATATTGTATTGCAATTAGGGCTGTCAATTTAACATGTTCATTTAATTAATTAGTTATGGGATAAATAACGTGTTAAAATGATTAACTCATTTAACGCAACCGCTCCGCCCTGTCCCAGACCTAACTACATAGTTCATCTTACATTTCAGAAAGTTGATGGGTGACGAACATGATGCCCCAAAAATTAAAGATATCGGGGGCAAAAATCGGGGCACATTACCTGGGGTATTGAATTGGCCGCCGCCTCATCCTCCCACAGGAAGACAAAGTGAAAGCAATCCATGAATGCCCCCAGCCCATGTCCAAGAACCAAGTACGTGCATTTCTGGGTTTGGAAGGGTACTATCGCTGTTTTATACCGTGCTTTTCCTCTTTGGCCTCTCCCGTCACAGACCTAACAAATAAAGGCCAGCCCGACAAGATGCAGTGGAGTCCCGCAGCAGAGGAAGCATTCCAGAACCGAAAAACTGCTATGTCTTCCTTTCCAGTGCTTCATACCCCAGACTTCTCTCAACCCTGCACTCTCCAAACCGATGCCTCTGATACCGGGCTAGGAGCGGTGGCGGACTACCATCATCCTGATATCAGTCACCCCTGGCAACACACACAGAGCAGCTCACCAGCAATCATCGCACACACCTGACGGCCATCTCCCACTCATCACTGGGGCCATATAAACACCAGTAAAGCAAAAGCAGGGCTGGGCTCGATCTTCCAGACATTCACTAATGTCTATTTGCCTTCTGTTTACCTTTTTCTCTTACAGAGAGTGATTAATGAGAAGGAACCTGGAAGCCTTGAGAGAACTCTCTGCTGGTCAAGCTAACTCCCTGCTGTCTGGCTATGCTCCGGGTTGAACAACTTACGTATTTGCTCTTCTTTTTCCCCTAGCCCTGCTATATATATATATATATATACAGAATTTTCATATTTGGTTGTACTAATATATATATATATATATATATATATATATATATATATTAGTACAACCAAATATGAAAATTCTGTATATATATACAGAATATCTCATGGCCGTTGAATCCTAAAAGCTACTTTTTGTAATGTATATTTGTTCTCATTTAACACAATGATGACTTTAAATTATCTATTGGGGTAATTTCTCAACCAAATTTGATGTGCGATTAATTTGCGATTAATTAAATCATGTAATTATTAGATAAAACATTTTGGTAACGCTTTAGATTACAGCCAGGAAAGCTATTGCAATCTTTTTTTAATACATGGGGAAATATACACTCTTGTTTCATGTAGTTACAGGGCAAGTAGTAAAAAAAACCCCGCAAACAATCTAATATCACTTGGAAACCTTTCTTTAAAAAACAACTTATTTAAAAACAGATTTAAAGTTACAACACTTCTTATTCATTTCTCTTGCTTGGCTTCCTCCTCTTCTTGTTCCTCTTCTTCTTTTTCTTTCTTTCCACTGATGAATCTTAAGAGGGAATCCCATGTCATTTGTTATTCTGTATTAAAAGAAAATAAAGTACACCCAAAAATGTGTTTACCGTTTACTCATCTTTTACCTTCATGCCATCTGAGATGTATATGACTTACCTTCTGAAGATGAACACAAAGTTTTTTTGAAAAATAAATAATATCTGGGAACGCTTTATAATGCAAGCTCATGTGTTCCTAAAAGTCGAAGCATCAAACAGCACATACAGCAATAACTACAGTAATCCATATGACCCCAATTGATGAATCAATGTCTTCTGAAGTGAAACGATACATATTTGTCATCAGTTGAGAAACAAGAGGAGGAGGAAGCCAAGCAAGAGAAACAACAACAACAACAAAAAAGGGACAAAACGTGTTACTTTCTGTCATGACTTTAGAATTTGACATGAAAAGTTGATTTTAAAAAATGAATACATGAATAAGTGTTGTAGACCTGTTTTTAATCAAGTCAGTGATATCAGATTGTTTGTTGATCTTTTTTTTTTATTACTTACCCTGTAACTACATGAAACAAGAGTGTATCAAGCACCACCTTAATTTACAGCCCACAATGTCATACTTACCCTGCAACTACATGAAACAAAAGTATATTTCCCCATGTATTAAAAAAAGATTGCAATAGTTCTTTCTACTTGCTTTGAAACAACTTAATTAGTGCACTTTCTCGCTAAATTGCTCTCAAACATAACATTGTTGTCTATCATAATAGTATAAGTACCCCTTAGTTCTAAAATACTTACAGTATAAATAATTTGTTATTTTCCTGGTTGTTACCCCTTTATTCCCAAGACTTTACATATTGTTCCCCTATACTTGCATGTACTTACTTTATAGGTACACTATAATTATTGAAAGTTATGCTGTAAAGTTGTTGTAATTACTCAGTACTTTCTAGGCTGTAATATAAAGCATAACCAACATTTTAATCACTTTACTGCCCTAATTGCAATATATTGTGACAATATATTGTTACACCCCTAGTTTAGTGGCATTTTCCTTGGTTAATTCAAAAACAAATGAATGATGCCCTTGCTGTTTTGTATCAGAGGAAATATCTGTTTTATTTTAGCCTAAATATATTCAAACCTAAATAAATTATATTCAGACCTAAATAGTATACATAGATGGCATTCTGTCCATAGTGATTCTGACAAAATGTTGCTGCCTAGCTTGCATGGTTGGTTTTGGAAACAAGCGGCCCTGAATTACGCAGAATTTGCAGCGCATCATTGCAGAATGCATTTGGTTACTTTCAGGAAAAAAACATGTGACACAGTTGCAAACAAAAAACAAATAATTTCACTCTCCTTCAATCAGATAAATCATTGGAAAGTTCTGGTGTTTTGAAATTAATGCTATGAGGTGAGAACCACAATGATCATATGGGTAGGGAAACGCTATTACCAATACATAAGAACGGATGGTGAATGGGTTTGGAGGTGGAGATCTTACAGGAGATCTGGATGGATCAGACTGGGATAATGGGCCTTAGGTTATGTACACAAGCAGTCAGAATGTCAATATGTGGGTCACATCGGCATCACTCACTGTTTGCCGTTGGTAATGAATGCAGAAGCCTGTTATGAACCGCCCAGCAATAAGTGTTGGCAGATTGATTGTTGCTGAGAATCAGAGATGACTTTGCTTGCACTTATCCCGAAGAATAAAATAATGTTTCTCATCACAATGGATAATCTTCCAGTTATCCATTCCCCCTCCGAGCATCGCAGATTGTTGGCAGCGACAAGAAGGAATCTATCTTGGTGTAAAGGAGGGTGGAGGGAGGGCAGGCGGAGGTGTGAGAGAAACAAAAAGAAAAAAAGAAGATTAGAGGGAGAGGACACATGACAGACGTTCTCAAGGTCTCGGGCCGATGGGAAAGAGCTGCTTGACACTGCCTGACTGTCAGCCTGCTCAGCAGAACAGAAGAATAACTGTGATTGTGCTGTCTGGTAAAGAAGGAACTGTAGTCAATTCATCCGAGCAGAAGAAGAGAAAACATTGTCAAACAGTTTATAAGAAAACCATGCAGTTAAGAGCTGTATGTTGGAGTAGACATCAGGTGAGAGTTAAGACTTCAAGTAGATGAGTAACAGTGGTGTAAGTTTCACCAAAACCTTGTCAACTTAACCTTCTCATAAAAATGTGATGGTTATGATTGATGATTCCAAAGCTGATTTTTCAGCAGCTATTACTACAGTTGTCAGTGTTACACAATCTTTCAGAAATCATTCTAATATGCTGGTTTTTATGCTCAAGAAACCTTTGTTCATATTATCAATGTTGAAAACAGCTGCTTAATTATTTATTTATTTATTTATTTTGCTTTCAGGGTGGTATATGATTGAAAGACCAAAAGACCAAAAGTAGTATGAACACATAAGATGGTAATAGCACTACAGTCCTATTAATGTGTGTGTTTTGGTTTTTTTTTTTTCCTTTTGGGTCACCCACCCAACAAAACTGTCTTTCTCTGAAATATGCTATAGCAAACAGCAAAATCTCATTCTGTATTGACTCGCTAGTAGGCTGTTTTAAAGTTCATTCATTTAAAATCATGTTTTAGGTGTTGTTTCTCAGGAGAATTCGATAATGCTGTTTACAGTAGTACAATGACTTTCTCTAGAACTGAAGAAGAAAAGCAAACAAGCTCTATCCAGGTTCTTAAGCACTTTTGGCAGCATGTGTGTAATGTTGATTACCTAAGACCCTCAGTTCTTCAAAATTAATAATAATAATAATAATAGTGCGTACACTAATGTCAGACACAGACGGGAACAAGTAAGTCAACAACAGGTAGTTTATTAGAACAGAGGCATGAACACAGGATAAGCACTGGCAGGTAAGTAGCAGCAATGAGCACGTTGATAAAGTCACTTAGCTAAGGAGTTAACGCAGTTCTCTTTTGCAGGTGTGGATTGGACGAAGGAGCACAGGACACAGACGAAATAGTGAAAACACATGAACATCAGGTAAGCAAACGGGTAAGGAGTCCAGGTTAGTTAAAACAAGACCAGACACTGAAGTGCAGGGAGTGTGAGTCTATATAGTGCTGGTGTGATGAGGTGCAGGTGCAGATGATCAGTATACCTGTGATTGTGAACGAGTCAGCGGAGCGTGGAGATCCGGTGACAATGTGTTGTTGTTAGTTGTTGGAACTAATGCATTTACAATGAAAAACTATTGGGCAAGGAATTCTAAAGATTTTTTTAAGAGAAAGAGCTTACTGTATATTAATTGTTCCATATCAAAATGTGAACAGTAAAGTTCATAAATATCTTTCTTGGTGGATGACCTACTAGTTATGCATTATTCTGTTAGTGAGTTTTTTCATGAATCATATGAATGTTACTGGGTTTATGGCCTTTATGACAGGCTAATAAAATAAATAAATCATAATATTATTAATAACATGAGTAATATGTCTATACTTCCAAAAAAATGTTTTTAACATTTACCCCAGGTGCAATATCTCATACCCCATTGAAGGATGAAATCATGTTAAAAATTAGTTTTCTATGATAATTAGCATAACACATATCCTGTTCATATAGAGCATATTTTGTTTTGGGTCGGTAAGATTAAAAGAACTGTTTTCCATAGTAATATATTTTAAAATATAATTCATTCCTGGTATCACAAAGCAAAATTTTCACATTTTTAAATCAGTCTTCAGTGTCACTTGATCTATGACAAATCTGTAACATTATACATGTATTTACTTTCATTTTTTGTGAGCTCTCGTGAGCTACATTGCAGTGTGTTGAGCTCATTAAAACTGTGCGGTGGGAACTATAGGCCTGTTAATGTATGGTAATTCTACAGCTGCTCACTAACAGAGGTGCCGGTATTACCCAGCGATACCTTTGAACTCCCAACATCACGCCAGATGCATAATTAAGAGCAAAAGAGCTGCAGTTACATTTGCAGGAAATGGTAATTATGGTTCCCTTCTTCATCATTTACACTCTTAATCATCTCGCTCACCTACGGTCATCACCTCGGTCGCTCTATCTCTGTTTCCTGCTCTGTTTTTTGTCTCTCTCTTGCTCATAAACACTCACATATACACACAGACTCGTGTGTGGGCTGTCATTTTATCAGATTGCTTTGTCTCTGTCATTCCCGTACCCCCCTCCCCTCCTCCCTCTCTCTTTCACATACACACACACACACACACACACACAAACAGAGGTCCATTAGTTTCTCTAATGAGGGCCCCCACACACGGCTACCGTTATGGCCCATAATCACCCCATCGGCGAGTGGCGGTGAGAGGCAGAGCTAATAAGCCAGTGACCACCAGGAGTGGGGGTCTCTTCATACCTATCAGGGCTGAAAAGCAGAGCCCCAGGGTCAAAACACCTTTTTTCACATGTTCCCTCCATCCTATTCGTTCACTGGTTTATAACGCCATCCATTGTCTCAAGCCCATCGGTTCTCAAGAGATGAAGCCTGTAGGAAAAACACACCACTGACATTTTGCACGTGACTGATGTGTTTCCATATGCAGCACGTTTGTTTTCGCACATCTACACTGAGAGCGAGCGACAGGATAAATGCTTGCAATGTTTCCTACATTACATGTTTACAGTGTAGACAGCTATTAAATGGAGCGATTTAGGTTTGCTGTATCTTCTTTACTCTTACAACATTCTTACTGTGAGACATAGGAAACTATAGATTCAAGTCTGTTTGTTGTCAACCACAGCTACTTGAAGGAATTTTCCAGGTTTAAAACATTAAATTCTATCTACAGTATTTGTGGGATAATATATACACAATCATGCAAAAGTTATATTTATATTTATATGATAAAGTAATATTTATCATATCCTGAAAAAATAAGCAGTAAAACATTTCAACAGTTTCAGCACTGATAATAGTAAGAAATATTTCTTGAGAAGCAAATCAGCATATTAGAATAATTCATTAGAGACTGAAGAATGATGCTGAAAATTTTGCAATTACATATAAATTTGTGTTACATATTTGTTTCTTTTTTTTCTTTTTTTTTTTTTCTTTTTTTTGCCATTGACTCCTGTGATTTGTGCAATTATATTCTTAAAGTTAATTCACCCAAAAATGAAAATTCAGTCATTAATTACTCACCCTCATGTCATTCCACACCCGTAAGACCTTTGTTCATCTTCAGAACACAAATTAAGATATTTTTGATGAAATCCGATGGCTCAGTGAGGCCTCCGTTGACAGCAAGATAATTAATACTTTCAGATGCCCAGAAAGCTACTAAAGACATATGAATCTTTTGTTTTGAATCAGTGGATAGGAGTGCCAAAGTCACATGATTCAGTAAACAAGGCTTTGTTACTTCATAAGTGTTTTGAAATTTCAATGGTTCACCACTGGGTGGCGTGACTTTGGCAGTTCGATATGCGATCCAAACCACTGATTCGAAACAAAAGATCTGTAAAGCTTCGAAACTTCATGAAGCAGTGTTTTGAAATCGGTCGTCACTAGATATTTTTGAAAAGTCGTTATTTTGTTTTTTTGCAGCACAAAAAGTATTCTTGTCGCTTCATAACATTAAGGTTGAACCACTGTACTCACATGGACTGTTTTAAATATGTCTTTAGTAGCTTTCTGGGCATTGAAAGTGTTAATTATCTTTCTGGCAATAGAGGCCTCACTGAGCCTTCGGATTTTCAAATAGGTAACGATTTTTGTTACTGTTTGATTGCTTATGTCCCCTGAAACAGAGCGTTTTTCATTCCTATGGAAGTTGAAAACGCTCGCTCTTCTCCTATTGCTCCGTGCCAGTTTTTTGACCCGTGGGAGGGGTTCTAGCAGACCAATCACAGCGCTTGCAGTCCATGTAGAATTGACCCGTTGTTACATTTTTGAAGAGGTGCACGTCAGGCTACATCGTAGGCTACGCGTGGTACAAACAGCCTACGCTGTAGCTATGGCATACACTCAACGCAGAAGTATAAATCAGCCTTTAATTTGTGTTCTGAAGATGAACGAAGGTCTTACAGGTGTAGAACGACATGAGTGTGAGTAATTAAAGACATAATTTTCATTTTTGGGTGAACTAACCCTTTAAATCAGTCTGATTTAGGATTTTGGTAAAATAAAACGACTTTCAACTTGATTGGTCAGAAAACAATTATTTGTGCTGCAGTGACATAAAAAGGACTAAACAATAAATAATACTATGAAAACACAATGCCATAATTTAGTACCTTTAGTCAGCTCACATAATTTCTCTGTGAGGAATTTCATTCCTTTGAAATGAATGAGCTGTGTGGTATGAAACCTCACACAATCTCAATATAATGTCAAATTTATGTTGTGTATTGTGAGTTTGTAATGAGATTTTCTTTTGTCTCTCATGCAGAATGATAAAGCAGAACATTGATTCTTGTTATAGCTAGTCATGTGAGGGAATCAATGTTTGTTGAATCATTTGAGTTATTGGAGCTGTGCTGGTGTAATGCTTTTATAGGGCGTCTATACAATTGTATCTTTTGCAGCACATAATAAACCCATCTGGAGTTGGCAAGTGATTTTACTTTCCTCAAGGGCACTTAAGACAAAACTTCTGTTTATGTACAATTCGCGGGTGCCGATTTATGTTTCTGCTGGTGGGTGCCCACACTCCATACACTTTGTCTCCATGCGATGGTGGGCTTGATGAATTCACCAGGCTACACAAACGCTATTTGTGTCTCACAAAGAAAAACACATGGACTGCAAATATATTACCAACCAAACAATAACAAATATTATTTTCATGAGTGTTGTCACGAATTGCTCTCACTAATATACCTGATGATTTTGGAGTTGATTACTTAAAATGCAATTTATCATTGTGCAAAATTGTGCATTGTGGTTTTGTGTCAGGTTGTTATGTTGTAATGCTAAATATAAGAGTAGAATTGTGTGCATTACCAAAGTACTTAAGTAAAGTAAATACTTAAGTAAAGTTCAAGTATATTTTTTAGTAAACTTTATGTAGAAAGTATACTAATATCAATGTACTAGTGGTAAACTTGTAGGTGTACTATTTCAATACTACTTGGGACTAAATTGGGCCACTTTTTAGTTTAAATTTATACTTAAATTATTAAGTATAAATTAATTTTATTAAAAATGAAGTATAGTATGGGCCCTATCATACACCTGGTGCAATGCGGCGCCAGGCACGACGCAAGTGTTTTTTGCTAGTTTCAGCCCAATGCATTTATTATTTTCACGTCCTGCGATGATTAAATATGATTAAATAATTGTGACAGTATAATATACAAATGGGTAGGTTTAGGGTTATATGCTCATGTTTAAATAGTGTAAATAAAAAATGTAAATAAAATGATGCTGAATAAAAACCATACCCCAACATATATGTCAAGCAAAATTATACACCATTATATATTTCATCATGACGATAAAATTCCCATGTCCTTCGTGTCTGTGCATTGACGGCAAAGGTTTCTCATTGAAAGCAATGGACACATCGAAGAAATGGGGTACCCTGTGCTTTAAAAAGTGATGCTGAGGGGTCTCCAAGCATCAATGTGATGAGCTGGGAGTGAGAATGTGTTGGCCTTTGAGATGAATGCTAACGGAAAGCTTCCACCAGATATTGATGTAAAACCATAATAATTTAAATCCCTAATTGATATTAAACTAGGAACCCTGCTATTACATGATGCTTAATTTACTGCGGTCATGAGTGTGAGAACATTTAAAAATACAGAAATGTTGGTTAATAATTCCTGTGTTTGTAAAATTAATTGGCTTGAAAGGCATTACAAGTTTAAGATCAAGGGGTCTTGGAGTCAAACCATCCCCCACTCTGAAATATGAATAATTAAAAACTGTTTAATTGCACTACACTGCTATTAGTATGTATGTTTGATGCCTGTAATTAGCAGCAACATAACAGACATGGAATATAAATGGCGACTAGTAAACAGACATGCAACTGGGGCCAGTGATCTCTTTTCAATTTTAGCAGCCTAATGTGATGTTTTTCTTCTTTTTTTCTTCCTGATCTGGCACATCTCATTAACGAGATTTGTTCCTCATCATCAGGAAAGTATTCGTCATTTTACTAGGGATTCATTTCATCCTTTTTTCTCTCTCTGATATTAGTTCCACACATTATAAATTGCTTCACTCCCATCATACTCTTGTGTATCATGACGGGGAGTTTCATTGGAAATCAAATCCAAAGATGTATGAGGGATAATTTCGTTTTTCAAAATGCATACCTTTGTTTACATAGTACGCTCGGTTATTCTGAAACAAGATTAATTTTCTGTGAAGAAAACCATTTCCTGTCGAGATCAAAAGAGAAACTGGATTGCGTTGAACCTGTGCATTACATTAGAAAAATGTTTTTGTAGCCATATGCCAGTAAAGAATGGAAACTCACTTTTGTGTTTAAGCAGGCTTTGTTGTCATATGTGTCATCATCTCTTCAATACTAACCAGCATTCTTTTTTCTGTTTATAATTTTAGAAACTGTCCACAAACTGAAGCAACACTGTTTCTTTTATGCAAAAAACTTATCTCGTTATTTCGGCATAATATCTCATTATTTCGACATATTAAGTCGTTATTTCGACATAGTATCTTGTTATTTTGACATAAAGGCCTTTGCAAAATTCGTGTCCGAAATTTTCGCAAGTTAAAAAATAAATACGACCTCACGTTGTGTCAATCACGTTTACACATTGCCTCCGAAACTTTCGTCCGTAAAAAAAAAAAATTCGGATCAGGTTCGATTTTCTGCGTTTTTCACATCCGTGGTGCGCATTTTGAGAGACGTTTTGACAATTCAGAGCCACCGTACAAGCTAACGCCGAACGCCGTCTGACAAGTTGATCCACGTCGTCTACAGCACAAAGCAGTAGCACTGTATGACAAACAAAGCGTGAAATACAAAGACAGAATATAAAGACAGATTTTGCCAGTATCACTAGCAAAGCATCAAACTGAGCCACTGACATCCTGAAGTAAACATTGAAACGCAGCTCCTGGATGAGGTGGAACTCGCCTTCCTCTCTACGCAATCTCAGGATTGGATGGACCCAGTATTTCCTCTTTCCTTTTCTCTTTTTAAGAAGAGAGGACAACTATATCATGCTCACTGCTTGAAGACCATTGTATATTGTTTTGCGATTTTTTTCGCAACGGATTCATTATTACGCATCGGACTCAGTGTGCAAGGTTTCTGTGCGTGACGAATATTTAGGATCATGAATACGAAAAAACGCATACGAAAATTTCGGACTTTGCAAAGGCCTTAACTCATTATTTTGAGATATTGAGGCATAATATCTTGTGATTTTGACATATTAAGTTGTTATTTTGACATAGTATCTCATTATTTCAACATAAATCATTATTTCGACATACACTATATTGCCAAAAGTATTAGGACATTCTTCCAAATCATTGAATTCAGGTGTTCCAATCACTTCCATGGCCACAGGTGTATAAAATCAAACACCTTCTACAAACATTTGTGAAAGAATGGGTCGCTCTCAGGAGCTCAGTGAATCCAAGCGTGGTACCGTGATAGGTTGCCACCTGTGCAATAAGTCCATTCGTGAAATTTTCTCACTACTAAATATTCCACGATCAACTGTTAGTGGTATCATGAAGTGGAAGCAATTGGGAACAACAGCAACTCAGCCACGAAGTGGTAGGCCACGTAAAATCACAGAGCGGGGTCAGCACATGCTGAGGCACACAGTGCACAGAAGTCACCAACTTTCTGCATAGTCAATAGCTACAGACCTCCAAACTTCGTGTGGCCTTTAGATTAGCTCAAGAACAGTGCGTAGAGAGATTCAAGGAATGGGTTTCCATGGCCAAGCAGCTGCATCCAAGCCTTACATCACCAAGTGCAATGCAAAGCGTCGGATGCAGTGGTGTAAAGCACGCTGCCACTGGACTCTAGAGCAGTGGAGACGTGTTCTCTAGAGTGACAAATCATGCTTCTCTGTCTGGCAATCCGATGGACGTGTCTGGGTTTAGCAGTTGCATTAGGAGAATGCATTGTGCCAAGTGTAAAGTTTGTTGGAGGGGGGATTATGGTGTGGGGTTGTTTTTCAGGGGTTGGGCTTGGCCCTTTAGTTCCAGTGAAAGGAACTCTTAATGCTTCAGCATACCAAGACATTTTGGACAATTTCATGCTCCCAACTTTGTGGGAACAGTTTGGGGATGGCCCCTTCCTGTTCCAACATGACTGCGCACCAGTGCACAAAGCAAGGTCCATAAAGACATGGATGAGCGAGTTTGGTGTGGAGGAAATTGACTGGCCTGACACAGAGTCCTGACCTCAACCCAATAGAACACCTTTGGGATGAATTAGAGTGGAGACTGCGAGCCAGGCTGTCTCGTCAACATCACTGCCTGACCTCACAAATGTGCTTCCAAAAGAATGGTTAAAAATTCCAATAAACACACTCCTAAACCTTGTGGAAAGCCTTCCCAGAAGAGTTGATGCTGTTATAGCTGCAAAGGGTGGGCCAACTCCATATGAAACCCTACGGATTAAGAATGGGATGTCATTAAAATTTATGTGCACATCCCAAAACATTTGGCAATTTAGTATAAGTCATTATTTCGAGATTTCTAAAATGGCAAGGCCATTTTCGAAATAACACGTTTTTTTCAAAATGACCTAATGGTCTCTCTAAATAACGACTTGTGTCGAAATAATGAGATATGTTGAAATAACGACTTATGTCGAAGTAACGAGATATGTCGAAATAATGACTTAATATATCAAAATAACAAGATATTATGTTGAAATAACGACACAAGTTTTCTTTCCCACACTTCACTTTGCAGCATTTGTACTTTAACAGCAGATGCAGTACTGTTGCAGGAAGCATGCAGAGATGGACAGAGCATGTGATGTGTGTGACTTCCTGGTGTGAATCTCAGGGTCAGTACACCAATTACCACTCATAACATTTCATCCTGACTGCGTGAGCTTCTGATTGATACCTTCACAGACACCTGAGACATAACACGTAAAATAAAGATGAAGCTTTAATGGGAATTTTGGCTTGTGAAACATCACACACTGCGAATAAACAACGTTTCCTGGTGTGACTTAGGAAATGCCAATAGCACATTCAGTCAGATTGCCTTCCAGTTCAAATCATGGCCGAAGAATACCGCCATTTGACGTGCAAGTTAAATTCAAATCTAAATTGACTCCAGATTAATGACTAATTTCCCAAGGTATTCACTAATAGAACATAATAGATTGTTTGATAAATGAATCAGTGGTTGATGAAAATGAGCTCATCAAAATGCAAAAAAATGGAGAAGCTCACATGCAGACTATCACATACAGACGCACTGATCATTTCTGTTATAGACTAGAAATACACTTCATAACCTAATGTTCCCTCTAATGAGCTCGAACTGTTTAGGCTTTCTTTTCCCCCCCCAATTCATTTCTTTAGTATTCTTGTTAACACTCTTGGGATATTAATTTGATATCCTGTGCAGGAAATGTCGGTTTTCAGCTACATCGGTGATTCTTGCAGAGAGATTAGGCTCATAGATAAAGCACTTAATGGTGCATGAAGGGAAGTAGCTTTGCAAATTAAAACTTTCATTACATGTGGATGGAGGCTTGACAGAACTTGCAGATTTCTTGTCACCCTTCTGACTGTCAAGTAGGGCTAAATTAAATTGTTTTTTTTTTTTGTTTTTTTTATAGCGACTTAATCTTAATGGCACTTGCGTATCACAGAATTAAACTGGATTTATTGAATTTGAAAGCGGGTTCTTGCATCTATCATTTGATGTACATGTTTGAATTTGAGTTCATTCATGCCGACAAAACAATTGACTTGTTTTCTACGATGAATACAAACTATTTGCATGTCAGACATTTTTTGTCAGGAGAATGCAGTCATTTCAAGGACCTTTATGGCTGTCCTCGCAGATGCTTTTAAACCACTAATTGCATTATAAGAAGCTTTATAAGCATGCTAATTTGGAGGGATGTGATGCGCAATTACACTGAACCTCCTCATCAAAAACATGACTTTTAATTCTTAAAGCAGTATAACGTTTTGTTGTTGTTGTTTGCAAATATACATACTGTACATGACAGTTGTCCTTAAGAAAAAAAAAATAGAAAGAAATATCTTGAGTTGCAAAGCTGCAGACAGGTATGATAATGTGTTTCTGTCACTATAATGTGTCCTGCAACCTTCATTGCCAATGTTTTATACACATCCCATAGAAAGAATATTTATGTATGTATTTATTTATTTATTTATTTGTTAGTTAGTTAATTTAAAAAAAAAAGAAAAAAAAGTCCTCTGTCAGAGACATAGGACAACAATTTTCAGTAAATTTTTGCAAACCAGGGGCCCGCTCCTTTTTCAAAGCATTCATCAAACAGCTGTGGTAAGTCGGATCAGTCTACAAACATGTCATGTCATGAGTCATGTCATCCTCTCCTAGCATTGTTACCTGTTCCATTTGCCACATGTTCAGCATAGCTCTCTCTGTCAGCGACGAGGGATTTACATGTCATAAATGTAGGGAAATAGTCAGGCTGACAGAGAGAATCTCAGAATTAGAGACACGCATCCAAACTTTAATCGAGGATAGTAAGAATGCAAGGGCTTCAGATACTGTTTTGGATGCGATTAGCTTAGTGAACTCTGTACATTGTTCGGTTCCGGCTGTAGAGCCTGCGCAGCAGGGCACTTGGGTAACGGTGAGGCGGCCTAGCCGTGGAAAACACCACTCTTCCGTTCCAATAAGAACATCAAACAGGTTCTCCCCATTCAGTGACGCACCCACTAAGAATCCTGTTGAAAGTGCCCTAGTTATTGGCAATTCTATTATACGGAACGTGAAAATAGAGACACCAGCCACCATAGTCACATGTTTGCCGGGAGCCAGAGCACCTGACATCAAAGCAAATTTAAAAGTGCTGGCTAATGCTAATCATAAATACTCTAAAATTATTATTCACGTCGGCACTAATGATGTTCGACTTCGCCAGTCGGAGATCACTAAAACTAACATTAAAGAGGTGTGTGAACTCGCAAGTACAATGTCAGGAGAAGTCATTTGCTCTGGTCCCCTTCCTGTTCGTCGGAGTGATGAGATAGTTAGCAGATTGTCATCACTCAATGGCTGGCTGTCTAAGTGGTGTCCACAAAATAATATAGGTTTCATAGACAATTGGAAAAGTTTTTGGGGCAGACCTGACCTATTGAAAAGAGATGGTATTCATCCCTCTCGGGATAGTGCTGCTCTTCTCTCTAGTAATATGGCACATAGTCTTAGAGCTGAAACATGACAAACTGGGGCCCATGTCAGGAAGCAGACAGACCGGCTAAACCGACCGTCTGCTAGCTGCCTCACGTTACAGAAGTCAGATAATTCCCAACACATAGAAACTCATACACCTAGATATTATCACATAGAGATTGTGTCTGTACCCCGAATTAGTAAAAACAAAAAACTTCCAAACCCATTTAATGGTAAAAATTTAATTGATGTTCAACAAATAAAAAATAGAGATAATAATGATAAACAAATGATAAAGCTTGGGTTGTTAAATATTAGATCCCTTTCTTCAAAATCACTTATTGTAAATGATATTATCACAGACAATAATCTAGATGTGCTGTGTTTGACAGAAACTTGGCTAAAACCGGACGATTACATTACTTTAAATGAGTCTAGCCCTCAAGGTTATGATTATCGACACAATCCTTGTCAGAAAGGCAAAGGGGGAGGTGTTGCTGTAATTTATAGTAATATTTACAGTATTAGTCAAAAGTCTCTCAAATATAATTCCTTCGAAGTGATGGTACTTTACGTAACATTATGTAAGTTGACATTTGTGTTGGCTACTGTATACAGGCCACTAGGACACCATACAGACTTTATCAAAGAATTTGCTGATTTTCTATCGGAGTTAGTACTAGCTGCAGATAAAGTCCTTGTTGTTGGCGACTTTAATATCCATGTAGATAATGAAAAAGACTCATTGGGATTGGCATTTGCAGACATTCTAAACTCTATTGGTGTTAGACAACACGTGTCAGGACCCACTCATTGTCGTAACCATACCTTAGATCTAATATTGTCGTATGGAATTGATATTGATGCCGTTGAAATTCTGCAGCAGAGTGACGACATCTCAGATCATTATCTAGTCTTGTGTATACTACATTTAGTCAAAACAGCTAAACTGCCTCCCTGCCATAAATTTGGTAGAACCATCACTTCTACCACTAAAGAACGCTTTATTAATAATCTTCCTGATCAGTTTCATTGCCTTAGCATACCAGACAGCTTAGAAGACCTTGATGTTGCAACAGAAACTATTGCCTCTGTCTTTTCCAGCACATTATACTCAGTTGCTCCTTTGCGTTTAAAAAAGATTAAGGAAATTAATCCAATGCCATGGTACAATGAGCACACTCGGGCCCTAAAGGTAGCAGCCAGAAAAATGGAGCGCAGCTGGAAGAAAACAAAACTAGAAGTATTTCGCATTTTGTGGAGAGAGAGAATGATTGAGTACAGAAAGGCCTTAAAATCTGCTAGATCTGCCTATTTTTCAAATTAATTAAAAATTAACAAGAAATAAAGCTTCAACTTCTGATGTTTCCAAAGAGCACAGCAGTAATGACTTTATGAACTTCTTTACTTGCAAGATTGATAATATTATATTTATTTATTTAAAAAAATTATAACCATGCAACCGTCTAATACAGTATTGCGTCAGACAGTGCATTGTAGTGTCCCTGAGGAAAAATTCAATTCATTTACTGCTTTAAGAGAGGAAGAATTGTCTAAACTTGTTAAATCATCAAAATCAACAACGTGTATGTTAGACCCTATACCGACTAAGCTATTGAAAGAGATGCTTCCAGAGGTCATACATTCTCTTCTTAATATCATAAATTCATCTTTATCACTAGGATACGTACCAAAAACTTTTAAGCTGGCTATTATTAAACCTCTTATTAAAAAAACACAACTTGATCCTAGAGAATTAGTCAATTACAGGCCAATCTCAAATCTCACTTTTCTGTCAAAAATACTTGAAAAGGCAGTATCATCACAACTATGTTCCTTTTTAGAAAGAAATAGTATCTATGAGGATTTCCAGTCAGGATTTAGACCGTACCATAGTACTGAGACTGCTCTCATTAGAGTTACTAATGATTTGCTCTTATCATCAGATCGGGGTTGTATCTCTCTATTAGTGTTACTGGATCTTAGTGCTGCATTTGACACTATTGATCGCAATATTCTTTTAAATAGACTCGGAAAATTTAGTTGGCATTAGTGGAATTGCATTGTCATGGTTCAAATCATACTTATCTGGCCGTTATCAGTTTGTAGTAGTAAATGAAGAGAGGTCATATCGATCACAAGTTGAATATGGAGTACCGCAAGGCTCAGTACTAGGACCATTGCTTTTCACTCTGTACATGCTACCCTTGGGAGATATCATTAGGAAGCATGGCATTAGTTTTCACTGTTACGCTGATGATACTCAGCTCTATATTTCTTCGCACCCTGACGAAACTTACCAATTCACAAAATTAACGGAATGCTTAGCTGATATAAAAAATTGGATGACCAGTAATTTCCTACTACTAAATTCAGAAAAAAACAGATATTCTAATTTTTGGACTAAAAACTTCCTCACGTAATAACCTAGAATATTGTCTAACACTTGATGGCTGCTCTGTTAAGTCTTCGTCGTCAGTTAGGAACCTGGGTGTGCTCTGTGATACCAATCTTTCATTTGAAGGCCATGTTTCTAGCATCTGTAAAACCGCATTCTTCCATCTTAAAAATATATCTAAATTACGACATATGCTCTCGATGACAAATGCGGAACAGTTAGTTCATGCGTTCATGACCTCAAGGCTAGATTACTGTAACGCTCTACTGGGTGGTTGTTCTGCTCGCCTGATAAATAAACTACAGCTCGTACAAAATGCAGCAGCTAGAGTTCTTACTAGAACTAGGAAGTATGACCATATTAGCCCAGTTCTGTCAACACTGCATTGGCTTCCTGTTAAACATCGTATAGATTTTAAAATCTTGCTAATTACTTACAAAGCACTAAATGGTTTAGCTCCCCAGTACCTGAGTGAGCTATTAATGCATTATAATCCTTCGCGTCTATTGCGATCTCAGAATTCAGGCCAGTTGATAATACCTAGAATATCAAAATCAACTGCAGGTGGTAGATCCTTCTCCTATTTGGCACCTACACTCTGGAACAATCTTCCTAGCATTGTTCGGAAAGCAGACACACTCTGTCAGTTTAAATCTAAACTAAAAACACATCTCTTTAACCTGGCATACACATAACACATTATCAATTTATTTTTTCAAATCCGTTAAAGGATTATTAGGCTGCATAAATTAGGTCAGCCGGAACCGGGAACACTTCCTATAACACCAGATGTACTCGTTACATCAGAAGAAGAATGGCATCTACGCTAATATTAGTCTTTCTGTTTATCCCGAGGTTTACCGTAGTCCACCGGATCCGGGCCGCATCCAGGTGAGACCAAGGACCTGCGCCTTGACACGACCACAACGCAGCCCTGAAGTATCAGCAGAGATTGAGTCAACTAGATCATCCACTGTGAAGGCCTCATCAACATGACAACCAGTGGCGCATCTCCTCAACAACCGTCCATACCGGTGTGATGAATACGATCCTCAGCTGGATGGAACTGAATTAAATACTTTGAATGTTGCGATCCTATCTGACTTATGATAGCAACCTGAGTCGTAACAAAGCACTGTTTGCCAGAGGAGAACTGGCCCCCCCACTAAGCCTGGTTTCTCCCAAGGTTTTTTTCTCCATTTTAACACCTGTTTGCCACCTGATGTCACCTGTTGGAGTTTGGGTTCCTTGCCGCTGTCACCTTTGGCTTGCTTAGTTGGGGACACTTGACAATTGATATTTGATATTCAACAGTGCTTTGATCTGCCTGCATTGACACTATTCTTTAAGAGCTGCTGTGCAGCCAAAATAATGTACCAGTTATCAATGTAAAGCTGCTTTGACACAATCTACATTGTAAAAAGCGTTATATAAATAAAGGTGACTTGACTTGACTTGACATCCGGCGCAATGTGGTGCCAGGTGCGACGAAGGTGTTTTTTGCTAGTTTCATCCTGACGCAGTTATCATTTTCATGTCCTGTGCCACGTTGTTTAAATAGAAAATGCATTTGCACCCATTTGTGCACCCATGGGCGTGCTGTTTTGAAAACGAGGTTTGTTCAGGTGCATTGTAGGTGTATTGCTATTTTGAGGCAACTGAAATAGACTGCACCATTGACCAACTGAAACCTGGCCTAAAGTCAATGGTGCGATATTTGTTTTGTTATTTAAAGAGCACGTTAGTAATATGCACCTATAGGTGAGTGCACAACGTGCATACACTCTGCGTATTACACACACAGGGATGCGCAACAGCACACAAACATGCCAAACATTAAAAATATAAGGATTACAATGTAAAAGATTATTATTTTGGGCATAAAGATAAAAATGCTTTGGTGGAATCCAGCTTGTCCCATAGATGGTCTGCTCGCGCGCACGAGCAGATCCATTTCCTCACTAGAGAAGTGTTCAGTTTTTTCCACTTGCAAATTCCTCCATGTAAATAGCGAATCCGCCATAGCGCAAGCGCAACTGGCTTTTAAAGGGAATGGGAGATGAGACGATTGGTTTATTGCATGTTACACCCAAAACACACCCATTACTCATTAAGAGATTAGGTATAACCCTTTTAGACCATGCGCTGGGCGCGCCAAACATTTTTCCCGTCGTTAAACTAGCAAAAGTGGATTCGAACACTAAGTGCACTTGCACCGTGCGCTTAGATCTTTAAAATAGGGCCCTAGTGACAAAAAGATATTTAGGAAAGTGCATTTTATTATTAAGTTAAATTGTTAGTTTTCTTATTAGGGGCCACGCACTGAAGGTGCTTAGGCACCTATTGTAATCGTTGGCATTCTTATTATTCTTCTTCTTTCGCTCTGGGAGTCTATAGCAGCCCGTAGAACCACTTGAGGGAAAGTTGTGAAATTTGGCACACTGATAGAGGATAGTCTGAAATGTCAACATAGTAAATTTGGAGTCTCTAGCTCAATCCTTCTAGCGCCACCAACTGTTCAAAATTGCACTTACGTTTTTGCTAATAAATTTTAAACCGTAATGGCTAGAAACAAAATTATTTTCTCCTCCTTCCTTTGACTCCTTTGATTGCACCCTATGACTTCATTTTTTTGGAACTTTTTGGAACTCGTCCTAGATGCTTTGTTCAATTTTCATCAAATCAAATCAGATCATCTTCAGACCATGCTGGCAAAAAGTTATTAAGTTATTTTTGATAAACTCAACCATTCTTGAATAACACGCAAATTAATTTAATGTAAAGCACCCCGAATTGGAATCGAGGCTATATCTCCACAACGCTTTATCATATTCAGACCAAACTTGGTACATGTCATCCCAAGCATGACCAGAGACAACATGCTGAGTTTCGGCACTACGCCTCCTACTGGTACGGAGATATGAAAAATGCCTTTTTTTGCTTATATCTTCTGAACGGTTTGTCCAAAAATCATAAATGACAGATTCGGGGCATCATGCTGAGTTGAATGATATCAAATTTTCCCATATCAGCCATTTTGGCTGTCACCCATTTTGAATTTTGTGCTAAAAATCTGTATTTTATGAATGCGTTAGCATATCGTTACGAAACTGGGTGTGGTTCATCAGCACGATGCTCTGAAGGAGCCTAAGAAGTTTCAAGCCAGATCAAATATTCAAATGCTTATAACTTTGGGTGTGGTCGACTTATTTTCACGGGAGTCATCTCCTTCGACTCCTGAATCCTTGCCGAGTCCAACGATACCAAACATGCTAGGTTTTGGAAAAAAAAAATTTTCTCATATATATATATAAACGTTTATAACTCCAAAACGAAATGAGATATTTTCACCAAATTTAATACAAACATGTATGGGCTCACTCTGAGGACACATAAAAAAAGTGGTGGGATTGTGCCTCTTAGTGGCACTATAATTGAACAAAATACGAAATTGCCATTAACTACAATACTGAATTATGATAAAAATCCTATATTTTATGAATGCATTGATGTACTATTACGAAACTCAGGATGCGCCATTGGCACCATGCTCTGAAGGTACACAATAGCTTTTGAGACAGCGCCTCCGTCAAATGTTATAATGAAATTTTTAAAAATGCAAATAGATTTATATAAATGTGGCCTTTTTTAATAAGACTGGTCATGCTGAGAACATTGATGCCAATTTTGCCACAGTCAGCCAAACTTCCTGTCAGTCTTTTTGATTTTCTTTAAAAACATACTTTTTTTAACTATTCCAAGACCGAAGGTCCAATTTTCACCAAAATCGAATCATATCATTTTAAGACAATGCTGGAAAAATGTTATGGATTTTGTGTTGATAGACGAAACCGTATTCATTTACCACAGCGACAAATTAGAGGCTTGGTGCCAAAATGACTCTTGAGGCTGTATCTCTGCAATGCTTTCACATATTGACACCAAACTTTGCAAGTGTCATTATCACCTCACTCTGACCATACCTCATTAATTTATTCACAGTGCCACCTATTGGTCGAAAGTGATAAACCATTAAATCTTTATTATTGACTGTATTTGTGATTTTTCAGCTCTTTTGCCTAAAATGATAATTGCCGTAATTGCTGCTTGCAGCTATATTTTAATTTGTTATTTTATTGAGGCGACGAGACGTAGAACCTGGAAGCTCTGAGCGTAAACAACGTACTAGAATGACACAGAAGCTCATGGGAAGATATTGTTGAATAAAGTCATTATTTTTGTTTTGTTTTTGCCCACAAAAAGTATTCTCGTCACTTCATAAAATTAAGGTTGAACCACTGCAGTCATGTCGACTATTTTAACGATGTTTTTTCTGGACCGTGAAAGTGGTGGTTATATTGCTTTCAATGGATGAGTCATATACCTCTCCGATTTCATCAACAATATCTTAATTTGTGTACCGAAGATGAACGAAAGTCTTGGGTGTGGAGCGAGTAATTAATGACAATGTTCATTTTTGGGTAAACTAACCCTTTAATTGATTATACAAACCCGATTCCAAAAAAGTTGGGACACTGTACAAATTGTGAATAAAAAAGGAATGCAATGATGTGGAAGTTTCAAATTTCAATATTTTATTCAGAATACAACATAGATGACATATCAAATGTCTAAACTAAGAAAATGTATCATTTTTAGGGAAAAATAAGTTGATTTTAAATTTCATGGCATCAGCACATCTCAAAAAAGTCAGGACAAGGCCATGTTTACCACTGTGTGGCATCCCCTCTTCTTTTTATAACAGTCTGCAAACGTTGTTGTCCCATTCTTGTCTAATACAGGCTTCTAGTTGCTCAACTGTCTTAGGTCTTCTTTGTCACATCTTCCTCTTTATGATGCGCCAAATGTTTTCTATGGGTGAAAGATCTGGACTGCAGGCTGGCCATTTCAGTACCCGGATCCTTCTTCTACGCAGCCATGATGTCGTAACTGATGTAGTATGTGGTCTGGCACCTTGTCATCTTGGAAAATGCAAGGTCTTCCCTGAAAGAGACGACGTCTGGATGGGAGCATATGTTGTTCTAGAACTTGGATATACCTTTCAGCATTGATGGTGCCTTTCCAGATGTGTAAGCTGCCCATGCCACACGCACTCATGCAACCCCATACCATCAGAGATGCAGGCTTCTGAACTGAGCGCTGATAACAACTTGGGTTGTCCTTGTCCTCTTTAGTCCGGATGACATGGCGTCCCAGTTTTCCAAAAAGAACTTCAAATTTTGATTCGTCTGACCACAGAACAGTTTTCCACTTTGCCACAGTCCATTTTAAATGAGCTTGGCCCAGAGAAAACGCCTGCGCTTCTGGATCATGCTTAGATATGGCTTCTTTTTTGACCTATAGAGTTTTAGTCGGCAATGGCGAATGGCACGGTGGATTGTGTTCACCAACAATGTTTTCTAGAAGTATTCCTGAGCCCATGTTGTGATTTCCATTACAGTAGCATTCCTGTATGTGATGCAGTGCCATCTAAAGGCCCGAAGATCACAGGCATCCAGTATGGTTTTCCGGCCTTGACCCTTACGCACAGAGATTGTTCCAGATTCTCTGAATCTTTGGATGATATTATGCACTGTAGATGCAAACTCTTTGCAATTTTTCTCTGAGAAACTCCTTTCTGATATTGCTCCACTGTTTTTCGCCACAACATTGGGGGAATTGGTGATCCTCTGCCCATCTTGACTTCTGAGAGACACTGCCACTCTGAAAGGCTCTTTTTTATACCCAATCATGTTGCCAATTGACCTAATAAGTTGCAAATTGGTCCTCCAGCTGTTACTTATATGTACATTTAACTTTTCCGGCCTCTTATTGCTACCTGTCCCAACTTTTTTGGAATGTGTAGCTCTCATGAAATCCAAAATGAGCCAATATTTGGCATGTCATTTCAAAATGTCTCACTTTCAACATTTGATATGTTATCTATATTCTATTGTGAATAAAATATAAATTTATGAGATTTGTAAATTATTGCATTCCTTTTTTATTCACAATTTGTACAATGTCCCAACTTTTTTGGAATCGGGCTTGTCCGTTAAACAGTACTCATTGTTGTCTACTTTGTCATTAGTAAAGAAAATTATTTTTTTTCTCTTTCTCTTGCATTCTGGGAAACACACAGTAGCTGCCACAATAACAATATATAATTCCATGCTATTGTATAATTTTGTGCAGTTAATCTTATTGTGACATTGTCATTCAGACAGCCTAAACAGACTCACTGGTCAATGAGAAACGCTGTTTGTTGTGTTTGTTATTAAACTAGTTTTACTAACTAGGCACAACATCTATAAATTTTGCAGCACCCCCAGGGCACTCATACAATAAAAAAAAATAAAAACCTACCATGAGATTAATGGATGGGGATGTCACCAGTTTAGGTCTGTTACGTAATCCTGTAGGTGAAAACGAGAGGTGTGGTGCATCAGTGCAGGTGGAGATGTTCTATACAAGACAGGCTCCGTTTATTAGTGCAGTGCAATCATTTATCACAGTCCTTCTGTGACAGCTTTAACAGTTCGTGCTGTGCAGAAACGCTAACCGAGAATACTACACATAGAGGGAGATTGTGATGTATTAAACTAGTGGAGTTTAAAGAACCTCAAACAAAGATAGTATGACCACTTGTCTGTATTGCTCTTGATTACCATGTCATTAACATGCACCTAGAGTGAATTCTGACAGTAAGAACACAGCAAGGAAAGGTCAAGGTTAGTGATAATGGATGCACCGGATACTGAGGAGGTAGAAGGAAGCTCTTAGCTGCGCTTGATTATTTTTACGTTGGCATATTTCTCTGAACAGCAGGTCTGCAGTGCATCTTAAAAAGAATAACTGTGCCTGATAGGCACAAAATAGCGAATGGAGCTACTCAGCATTATTTCTGTGTAAAGGTGTGAAATTGTAACCGATTAATTTGTTTATCTTTTGGCTAGTTTGATTACTGACAATTGCGCAATTTTCAAAACTATCGACTGAACCCAAACAAAATCTTCCGTCTAGTCTTTGTGTCACAAAGAGAATAGAATGCAGTTTAAAGCAATTGTTCATTCAAAAATGTTTGTTTTCATCTCTGTAACACAAAAATGAGACATTTTGAAGCAACTGCATATGATAGTTTTGTGTTTAAGTCAGTGAAGTATCACTACAGACTGTCTTTGTCTGAAAAGATCTGCATGAAGCATACAGGTTTGGATCAAGTGGGTAAGTGAATAATGACAGAATTAAACAAAACAAATACAACACCTATTATAATTCACAACGCATCCAATAAAACGTGGTTTGCCCAAGGTAACCATTGGAACCGGGTACCTAAAATGAAACAGGCCTAAATAATGTAACATTCAGTTCAATTTATCATTTTTTTCACCTCTATTGAAACTAGCTTGATGTCTAAAGCTCCATGAGCTGCTGTAAATGTCAGTCATCAATATTGTGATGTCTCCATCCTATCTCTCTTACTGTTCATCTAATGTGCTACATCTAAAGCAATGCTCTTCAGGAACATGTATCATGATCATTTTCCTACAGCCCATTGCCCCGAGCTCCTCGGAGATCGATGTGTTTTCTAGGTCCAATGAGGAGCCTTTTGTAGAGTGAGACAGCATGTCATGTGTAGTCATCTATATACCAAAATAAAGAGGATAAATAATACAAGAAAATAGTTAAAAAGGTTATTTACTCATTATTTATGCACCATATATATATATATATATATATATATATATTATATATATATAAATAATCTTATAATGGGTTGCTCATGCAGGAAACACACGACGAAGATGAATTTCAAACAAGTCTTTACTTAATAATCCAATGGGAGATAATACAGGAACAGGAAAACACGCAACACAACACTAGAACATATGCTTCTGACCAGCTCTTCGTCTCCGACACCCTCAGCACTGACAGGGACTGCCGACTCGGACCACTCCTCAGATAGAAACCCCTCAGGCTTCGGGGTGATGTCATGCTCGGTCGGTCCTCCTGGCACGGGCTCTGACGTGGGCTCTGACGTGGGCTCTGACGTCACGGTGGAGTCGTTCAGTCCATCTGCGGTGGGTCTCTGACTGGGAACTGGGCTAGGCAGGGTTCTGGATCAGGGCCGTTTGTTCTCCAGACACTTCAACAGAGCTTCCCTCCAGTTCAGGCCAGTGGTGTCTGGGAGTTTGCTGGGACCGTGGAAGTTCGCCCCAATCCAGAACAAGGTCTTCAGGGTTTCATCCTCCAGCAGGCTGGTGATGGTGAGGTGAGGTGAAAAAAAAAAAAAAAAAAAAAAAAAAAACGCAGACGAGAAAGACAGGAATTCCAATTCATCCATTAGGGTGGTCCAGTCTTCTGTAACGGGTTGCTCGTGCAGGAAACACACAACGAAGAAGATGAATTTCAAACAAGTCTTTACTTAGTAATCCAATGGGAGATAATACAGGGGCGGGGCACGGCGGGGCGGGGCACGGCGGGGCACGGCGGGGCGGGGCGGGGCACGGCGGGGCGGGGCACGGCGGGGCACGGCGGGGCGGGGCGGGGCACGGCGGGGCGGGGCACGGCACGGCACGGCACGGCGGGGCACGGCAGCGCACGGCGGGGCGGGGCGGGGCGGGGCGGGGCAAGGCACGGCACGACACGGCACTAGAACATACAAGACCAGACACAGTGGTGAGGATAGTTACTGCTTATAAAGGGAGTGCTGATGAGTGGTAATGATGATGATGGTCTTCAGGTGCGGGTGATTGATGATTGAGTGCAGGTGAGGAACAGGAGGGATGCTGGGAAATGTAGTGATGGTGCTGGTGACTGATCTGGAGACTGTGACAAATCTATTGCATTTAAACTGTTGTAATGTGATGTGTTTGATCAATACAGCCAGACTGTAATGTTTTTTTTTGTTTTTTTCTTGATCTGTGTTATTGCCTTCAAATGGTTAGTAATGAGTTAGCCAGACTGAGGTATCATTATCTGCACCACTTGAAGGCCTAATAATGGATTCACCGTAAGCTTTGATTTAATTGCAGAGTGTATCATTTAAATGTGTCATATTACCTTCACTTTTTTGTGAGGTGAACAGTAGGATGGAAATTATGTAAACTACACCAAAGTCCTACAATAGCATGGGAATCTAACAAGTATTAAATGTACACCCAGTAATTTTACACATATAGAGAGTAATAATAAGTATTGAATATGCTATTATGTTTAAAATTATGTACATTCACATGAGATGAAGACAGCATAGAGTCTCCATGTTTAGATCACATGAATATTACTAATTTTATCTCCACAATCCCCCATTTATAAACACTTCTCCTTATGGAATAAATGAATGAATTCAGTTTGTTTCTCTTGCAGACCTACAGAAGACTTCTGTGGGCTACTTTTAATAGTAGTGTAACTGTAGTGCTTTTTTTTTTTTTTTTTTTGCCGTTTTTAGGGTTTGACACTAATGCTGCCTTCACATGCTATTGGTAATTTGATAATTCCCACTTCTGAAGTCGTGATTACGAGCTCATCGCATTCAAAATGAAAGGGCGTTCATGTTCAGTTTTTACCTAGGAAACTAGTATTTACGATAATTCCGAGAGCACATAAAAGCAGCATTACAGTATTTTGTATTGCAAAACCTGTGCAACGGTACTGAAATGAGCTCATTTTGTGCATAAAATTGTAAAATTTCTTAGTTTAAACATTTGTTATGTTATCTATGTTCTATTGCGAATAAAATATTGGCTCATGTGATTTGAAAGTCTTTTAGTTTTCATTTTATTCAAATTTAAAAAACATCCCAACTTTTCCAGAATTCGGGTTGTATATGGGGGGGAAAAAATAAAAGCATATGTGTTTGGTTAAAGATTAGGGTTAGTAAATAATGTGAGAGTGAAAACTATTTCTTTTAACCGGTGTTAGTCTGGAATAATCACTGTGATATCTGCAGGATGTCATTATGTAGATGGTTGTAGATTCAGGGCTGACGTAACTTTGTGTGACATTCAGCTTTGTATAATCCTGTTGAATATTTGCTTTTCCTTTCTGCAAATGCTACGAATGCAAATGCTACAGCATTTCAACAAATAACATGCTAAAATAATATTTTTTTCTATTATTCCCAGCCATGCATAGATTCTGCTTTTGATACCAAGCTTTGTGGTTAGGCCTTTTGCATAATAGAGCTGCTTATTATGTTGAAATCTTTGGGAACATTTCAACACCAAGTAACCTACAGTTATGGCCTTTGCGCTGTGCCAGGTCTCTGATCTGATGAAAAGAAAATGAGGTTGTCCCAAAGACAGAGGAGCAATACAAATTATTTAGCAAGACAGATTTTCACCCTGTCCCAAATGAAGGAGAGAGGAAAGAGATCTACAATTGACAGATTCGATATCAATGACCAGCCAGGAATTATTTAACACACATTCAGTCCCCTGGGTGAAAATCAGGGCCCTAAAAACAGAAGGATGGTTGGGGGGGTCCAGCAAGACTTATTGTAGTGTCTTGTGAGCTCCGAAAGAGGCAGAAGATCGATAGAAAATCAGTACTGAACCAGAACTGCTGGACATACTGCAGGCAGGGACAAAAGAGATTCCATTTACATCAGAGCAATTGCTCACAACCACAACTGACTGACTTTCTGATTCATTCATTTTATTGGTAACACCTTATATTATATATGTTAAAATCTGATGAATTTGGCGATGAACTATCTATCTATCTATCTATCTATCTATCTATCTATCTATCTATCTATCTATCTATCTATCTATCTATCTATCTATCTATCTATCTATCTATCTATCTATCTATCTGTCTATCTGTCTGTCTGTCTGTCTGTCTGTCTGTGTCTATCAGTTTTTCTGTCTGCCTGTCTGTCTGTCTACAATCTTTGCTTTTCTAGTTACATTTATATTCTATTTACAATTAACTTCTTTTCACTTTAATTTTTTACATTTACATTACTTACAATCAAATCCAAATTCTGCATCCTGTTTGTTACCTTAAACTAAGTTTGATTTAAAAATAAATAAATAAATAAATACAGTTTTTCTCAGTCGCTTTGGCACATTTCTCAGATCAGAACTGAAATTCTCAAAATGAATCTTCAATTGGAAAGCATATATAGACAGAGCACAACACATGAGTTACAATTTCTGATAATGGAAGAACATCATGGAAACAAACAGGGTCAACAGCTGGAAAGAAGAAGAGGAGTAAGGATGTGTGGTAGAAGGATAGGGAGGCAAAACAGAGGAAGAGGTAGATAAGGCAAAGGGTGTAGGCACGTTTCTAGTGAAATAAGGACCACTATTGTAAACAGTGTTCTCAATCATGACCTTACAATGACTTATGCGGGTCTAAAGGTGCAGCTGAACGTTTGGAGAAAAACCTTTTCCTCAATCATTCAAGCATTTCATAGACATATCGGGTATGTATTTCAGCAATGTGCACTGTACTTTAATATGGTATGCATGCTATAATATTGATATTACAGTAGCATTTTTATACTTACAGTAGCATATTACACTTGCTTTACACTTACAGTATAGTAGGCTAAATTAACTTTATACATACTATACACATGAATACATATATACAGTGTATGTATATAGTCTTGTCTTTTTTTTATCACAAGGACATTTTACAGTGATTTGTTGACAGACCAACAGTAAATACAAAACTGTAAATCCTGTCCAGTCTTTTGCAATCAGTCTCCCATATACAGTAATGTGTCCATTTGTACTGTTAAAATTGATATATGCCATACAGACAAAGTGCAGTCTAGTGCAGTTTCAATCAGTCATAAAAACTGTAGCCATAGTTTACATCTGAAATATTCATCACTGTTATATTGACAACATGGCTAAGCATTTTGACTATCTTGTTCGAGAACAATGACACAAGGACTTGTCATTCTGATGACACTGATATGTTCATTGACATAAATACTTGCTTTTGAGAGATGAATTAAGGATTTTGAGCAAACTGTTTTGCAAATTTTAAGGATGATCCGAAAAAAGTGCCAAAGCAACTGAGAAAAACTGTAAATAAATAAATAAATAAAATGCATTTTTTATTTAGTTTTCCAATTCATATTTATCTACTCAGCTTTCAAAACCTCGGATCTTTCAGTTTATTTTGGGTTATGCTTTTATGTGTTGTGTTGTGTTGTTGTGTTTGCAATAACTCTGATTCTACCAAACACTGAGTCAGCCAACAGTTTTTAGCATTATAAATACACATTCCTTATTTTACGTTCTGAATTTGCTTCCTCTGCTCCTGCACATTTGTCATTTTATTCCATCACATTTATACACTCTAGTATTTTGTGATTCATGAAATATTAATAAGGGAACAATGTATTTTATTTATGTCCTGGTGACTGAAAACAAGAATATTTTTTTATAATAGATGTTCAGTAAATAAGAGAAAATTTGCTTCCTGAGCAAGGTATCCCCAATTTAGTGCACATTCTGAATCACTGAACACGGTGAGGTCAGCTTTAAAAAGATGACTTCAGATAGTCTCCCATTGTCCTATTGTTTGGTTAATGAATACTGTGGAATGGAAGATAGCTTTTTTTTTTTTTTTAGAATTTAATAAGTCATTTTTGTGTAGTATGTAATGGTTTTCCCAAAGCAGGCATAACTTTTACTATTGCTCATGTTTAGGACTAGCGATTGTTGAGGTGAGGTGTGTACTCTTCTAAATGATCAGATTTTTAAAACGGTAAAAACCTAACTACCCTTACAAAAAAGAAGTATACTTTAAGTTCATTTTATATACTTAAAGGGATAGTTCACCCAAAAATGAAAATTATCCCAAGATTTACTCACCCTCAAGCCATCCTAGGTTTATGACTATCTTCTTTCAGATGAACACAATCGGAGATATCTCACAGTATTTGCTTTTCAAGGTCTATAATAGTAGTTTAATAATGAATTCATTATAAAAAGTAAAATAAAAATTCCATATGGCTCCAGGTTAATAAAGGCTTTTAAAAGCTTTTTTAAAAATTTTAAAGCCTTTGTCAGAAAAAAATATTCATATTGGAAACTTTATAAATTCAAACAATAGCTTTTGGCGGATGACCGAAAAGTACATATTGCGTCAACCAAATGAGTAACCCCTGTTATGAAACATTCAAGAGTTGATAAAAAAGTATTCATGAAGCTAGAATAAAACGTTTTTTAAAATGGAAAGAGTAAAAGTACAGATAAAAGTGTATTTCAAGTATAAAAAATAAAAAAAATACCTAAATAGGAACACAGTAGTATACTTAAAGTGCAAAAATAATATATTAATAGCAAGCTATAAGTGTTATGATGTTATGTTCACTTAAAGAAAACTTACAAGTGTGCAGTATAAAACTAGCATAAAAAAGCAGAATAGTATAAAAAAGCAAAAGGCTCTATGCATTGTTATGTAACCTCTGACCAGACACATGACGTAATGATGAACGCGGAAGCACAGAGGATAGAGCAAAACAAAACACCGGTCACAAATTAGAAGTCTAAAACGATCATTTTTAAAGAGAAATGTCGGAGGATTTCAATATAAAAGAAGAGGAGCTTGAGTTTGTTGCCCAGCCCTATTTGTTAGAACCGCGAGTCTAAGCTTACGATACTCATACATCCTACATCATAAATATCCTAGGTTACTCTTCGAGATCAGAGGTTACAAAACAATGCATACAGCCTTCTGCCGGAAGCTAGTTATTATAGTTAATAGTTTTAAATATGGATATTTTTCTTACAAAAACCCATTGCTTCACTTCAGAAGGCCCTATTAACCCCCTGGAGCCGTATGGATTACTTTTATGATGGATGGATGCAATTTTTTATTTTTTTTTTTGATCAAAAATGTTAAAAGTACACTTATAGTTTATGAAAGTACACTTTGAAGTGTACTCTCAGTAAACTACTAGTTTAGTAGTTTTATACTGCATACCTTTAAGTTTTCTTTAAGTGAACATAATATTAGAACACTTATAGTTTACTATTAATATATTATTTTTGCTCTTTAAGTATACTACTATGTTCCTATTCAGGTATTATTATTATTATTTATTTTTTTTAATACTTGAAATACACCTTTAACTGTACTTTAACTCTTTCCATTTTAAAAACATTTTATTCTAGCTTCATGCATCCTTTTTTATCAACACTTGAATGTGGATAAGTTTCATAAAAAAAGCAACATTTTAAACAAAAAGCTGAGAAAATTGTATTTTGTCCAAGACTATATCTAGATCAGAAGCAGAATGATGATCAAAAAACAGATGGAGAAGATTGAGTCCATCAACACCCCCCAAAGCTTCACAGTCGTTTCCTCTTCATGGGTTCGACATTTCATGCAATAACGTTAGGCAGTTTTGATTTATATGTGTTACTGTGTGGTTGCTGTAGAGATTAGGCAAATACGGAAATCCACAAATAAGGGTATTTATTACAACGGAGGAGAGGAAACACAACCAAACACATCTAAACTAACAATAAGAACAAACAAGGAGTGAGAGGAGTGAGTCCATTATAAAGGGTGTGAGGATGATAAGGTCCAGGTGCAGGTGATGAGTGCTGAATGGGGAGATGACGAGGAAGTGAGTGCAGGTGTGGAAACAGGAGGATCATGGGAAATGGAGTCTGGGAACGAAGGGAACTGTGACAATATGCTGTTTAATGTTTGATGATCACGTTGTTTTACATTTGGTAAGCAAGTGGCGGGGAACGAGTAAAGTAGATTTGAAGTAAATTCCTATGTACACTACCAGTGGACTAACCTACACAAAAATTCAGATATTCAGTCAGAATTAGGAACATATCTGTTTTGTTTATAAATCAATATTATCAAACAATGTAATTTTTTTAAGGCTGTATGTAAAACTATGTGAAAAAAGTATTTAATAGGCTACTCAATCAAAAGAGTAAGCAACAACTAAAAGGCAAGTAGGCCTATATTTAGAATAATTCATTATACTTTTAAATATATCTTGATCAAAAGATTGAGTACAAGTATAGGCCAAATATACTTTTCTGTCAGTATAAGTATACTTAAGTGCGATTTTAAGTATATTTCTGAGAAGTAAATAAAGTTTATTTCTGAGAATTAGCCTACATAAAAAGTAGATTAAATGTATACTTTCTTATGTTTAGCTTGAAAGAAGTATACTAATAGCACGTAAGGGTAGATTTGACATTTTCTGAAGAAAATGTGTGGTTGCCTGTGTTAAAGTCACTGCCATGACTTGTGATGAGTGTGGTTGTTCTAAAGTGTTCTAATGTGTGTGTGTGTGTGTGTGTGTGTGTGTGTATGTGTTTGTTATTTATGAATACAAATTATGTTACAAATTTGTATAATGACATGGGTATTACACTGGTATTATGATGTAAACATGAAATATGAGGACATTTCATGAGTCCTCATATTTAAAATAGCTTTAAGAACATACTAAACAATGTTTTATTAAAAATGTAAAAATGCAGACAGTTTTCTGTGATGGGTAGGTTTATGGGTAGGGGTAGTGTAGGGGGATAGAATGTACAGTTTGTACAGTATAAAAACCATTATGCCTATGGAATATCCTCACTAATATAGCAAAACAAACCTGTGTGTGTGTGTGTGTGTGTGTGTGTGTGTGTGTGTGTTTGTTTTTGTTTTTTACCTTTTGCTATGCAGTTTCTAGGATGTCAGGTGGTTGCCAGCACATTTCTACAGTATGTGGTTGTGAAGGTGTTGTGGGTAATTGCCAGGGCATTGTTATGTGGTTTTTAAGGTGTTCTGATGTGTTTTTAGCATATTGCTATGCAGTTTATAAGGTGTCATAGGTGGTTTCCAGCACATTCCTATGTGCTTTCTATGTCTTGTGTGTAGTTTCCAGGGCATTGCCATGTGATTATTAAGGTGTTCTGAGTGGTTTTTGCATGTTTCTAAGCAATTTCTGGGGTGTCGTAGTTGGTTGTTGTCAGGGCATTCTTATAATTTTAGATTGTTGTGCTCTTGATATGATATTGTAGGTGCTTGCAAGAGCAATGCAGTTGCTGTGTGTTCTATAGTGTGTTTTTATTGCGTTTCAATGCAGTTACTGCATTCTGAGTGAATTCTAGGGTGTTGCTAGGCAGTTCTCTGTGGTTGCTTAGGTACAAGGCATATTAGCCAACCTTTAAGTCTCTGTCACTGCGTCTGAAATTGCATGCTGTCTGAGTAGGTTGTACATTTGAATTTTAATTTACTTTGTGACTGTTAAAAACATCTCAGGTTACATATGTAACCATGGTTCCCTAAGAACAGGGAACGAGACACTGCGTTTGACACGCTTTGGGGAACGCCTTCTCATGAACCAGTGTCTGAAACAATGATCAAATCACGGCAATCCTATTGGCCGGCAACAGCCTATGACGCCATAACTGGTGCGACCCAAAAGTATATAAGGAGCGCCTAGAGAAGCAGTCAGTACCTTATCATCTGAAGGGACTGTTCAGCAGGCAGCCCCGATACATGGCAGGAAACATAGTGTCTCGTTCCCTGTTCTCAGGGAACCATGGTTACATACGTAACCTAAACACGTTCCCTTATGAAAAGGAACTCAACACTGCATTTGACACACTTTGGGGAACGATATACCCACGCCGCCATGCTTGAGGGGAGTGCATGCCAAAGAATGGCTAGACAAACGTCAGAACTAGCAGTTCAACTGAAATGCCAGAACCACTCCCCCTCGGGTCATACATAGGCTGTCAGTGACAGCATTTCCTATGGCCAACAGCCCAAGCTATAAGCCTCAAAGAGGCCTATCACAGAAGGCCTACCAAGGCCGCTTAAAGGCTTTTGGAACCAAGCTTCCTTTAAAGAAAAGTATAAAAGGAAATGTGGCCAGTCTGTCTGATCACAGAGTCTCAATTCTTCAGAGAAGATGTGACTGCAAGGAGGCAGTAATCAACTCAGATCGTAGAGACAGGCATCCTGGAGAGTAGGACTCAGCCTAGTGCTTTTTACCCTTACAATTGAGGGGAGTAAAACTCTGCTCAAACCTAGGATCTACTCAGCGCTTGTTTATCTATGCACTGAGGAGCCTCTGCACTCTAAGGGGACCCAAACAAGGGAAGTACAACCAGCCTAAGGGCTGGACATCAAGAGGGAGGCCCTACATAGGCCTTCAACCACTGACCAGACTTAGGGAGCTAAGTACTATAAAGAACAACCCTCAAATGAGGGGGGTACTGAGCTCAACCTAACAGGTAGATCATACTGTAGGCACAAAATCATGGAGGCTCCCAGAGAGCCTGGAACATGAACTAATCCTACCCAGTGTAGAATATATCACAGCACCTTGCAAAGGCCAGCCATGTGAAAACTACATGCTTAATCTGCTAAAAGACAGATGTGGGGGATTTGCTTACAGGGCAGCCTGTGAAGGCCACACACCTAAAAGCAACTTAATTGTTGATAATGCAAGAGCCCACAAAACATGGGAACTCATTCTGATTGAAACCAAGCAGATAAGACTGTAGAGTGCCCACATAACAGTCTACCTCGACACATCACAACAAGCAGTGTACGCAATGTAATACTTTTTACTATTTAAGCAAGAGGAGTACAAACTTACGCCATCATGCTCTGAAGGAAGTCCAGACAGGACCTGCGACTTCAGAATGACACGGGCGTCAGCTAGTGGCAGTGTCTAAGCACTAAGGGAGCCATAAATGAGAACCAAACTATCCAGTGAGGTTAACTAATTTATTTCCAATTTGAGGTTAACTGATCAAAGATCACGGGCATAAACCTGTGGCAGTGCTAATTCCAAGTGAGCAAACTCTTAACTGAACACCTACCAACAAGCCTTGTAATATAACAAGCTATTGTGCTCTGAAGGAGGCCCAAAACGGAGCCTTCTACTTCCAACAACATGCGTATCAGCTTGTGGCAGTTGCAAACTCTAAAGGTAGCCACATATGCACCAAACTAAATAGTGAGGTTCAATATTAATAAACTCAACCTGAGCTTACACATTCCAACAGGCAGTATACTCAGTAAAAACACTTTTTACCCTTTCAGCAAGGGGAGTACAAACTTAGTCACCATAATCTGAAGGAGGCCATAAAACAGGCCTACTACTACAAAGATACGGGTGCTAACCCGTGGCAGTATTTAGAGTTACTGAGCTCACATAGTGTAGGGCAGAAATCAGAACTAAAGTACTAAAGCATGACCAACACTGAGAAACAGGGGAGTGTTATTCATCCTACCCTGAAGTATACAGGGTGGGTCCTTCTCACCAAAAACAGAAACTTCTGTACTGAACCCTAGGGAACAGGAGCTTTCATGAAAAGCTACAACCGTTTCACTCAAGCTTGAACATAATTCAAGGGGCTCAGGGGAAAAGACAGAGTACCAACTGAATAGTTCTGGGGAAGTGGGGCCACAGCAACAAATTAGTCTCTTATACACATAGTGATAAAGGGCCTATCCACCTGAGACAACAGCAGCAGGGAGACTTAGCAATAGCCTGCTACCTTAGCTGCTATCTAATTTGCACTTACACCGAAGGGTTAATGGGATAATGGGCCTTGGCCTGACAACTCTGATAAGAGGAGGCCAGAACTAGGAAACTACACTCACCTGATAGGGTTAGTATAAAAAGGGTTAAATGCTTTTAGCATATCACCTAAACCCTAGTTATAGCCTAGGCCAGCTATAGCTGTGGGCCTATAGCTGTGGGCTAAGAAACAGCAGCCTCTAACAATGACTCTCAATAGAGAGGAGGCAAACTCTGAGAAATCTATCTCTATAGATCAAGAGCTTAGAGGAGCCAACCCAAGCAAAACAATGTCAGACGGCCCGAAAGCCGACGCTTAACATTAGATCTATCTGAAGTAAAGAATGCTAATCTCTAATACCAACTCTAGCTTAAACAAGAGGAGAAAGCTATTCAACCATATGGTGGCTATCAAGTTTCCACTTTATTTAAAAACATTCTAGCCAACCTAATGGGAACTTCAGGGCCTCTTTTTTTTCTACCCAGAAAAAACTATACAGAAAACTAAGTTCAAATATATATATTATAAATATAGACCAAGCTTACCTGTGGCTTGGAGGACGGAGACTTACCACCATAGAAAGATGGAATCTAACGGTCCTTTCAAGCCTGAAAGTGCCCCTTTACTATCAAGCCAGAAGGCGAGCCATTATAACTCATCATGGGCCCAGCCCTCGGCCTGATTGTAAGAAGCGCCTGGGTATAAAAAGCATTAATCAGGAGGTGGAAGAAGAAGGGAAAGGGTAGATGTAACTACCCTCATGGAGAGGAAATCGATCACCGATGCTGCTGACGTCTATAATCGATCACCTCCCTCAGATCCCTCTTCTTCCTGGAGTCCCGCCTTCTCTGGGACCTGCTTTTAGGAGGGGGCGGTGCCCGAGAGGCAACACTGGACTTTTGGTCCTGCCTCCGATCCTCAAATCAGGATGGGCCAGGTCCTCCTGTCTGTCTGGGCCCGGATTCAGATCTCAGCGGTATGCACGTCTTATATGCTGCCGAGCGCGCCTTCGCCTCTCTGAACTTTTAGCGTTGGTGCCTGCCCTGTGACGAGATAGTTCGCAAACGTCTCGTCAATAGGGGGCATCGACGCATACCCATGCTCGCTCGCTCGCTCGCTCCCTCAACATCAGCGAAATTAGCTCGCTGATGTCGATGAATATGAGCCGAGTACAGGTCCTATTAGGTAGACACTCACAATTTGCACAGACGGCACCCTCAAGAACTGTCCACGCATTCTCTTCTCCCAGACAGAAAACGCACAGATTGTGTGTGTCATCAGGTGTCAAAAACCTGGGACATGGATCCACACAGTGCCGCGTTAAGCCTTTGCAGGGCCCTGGGCTAACGAACGCAAAGGGGCCCTCCCTTCCCCTTGCCCTATTTCAAAAATGTAAAAAAAAAAAAAAAAAAAAAAAAAGAAGCCTTTTTAACAAGTCCAAGTTTAAATTAGACTCTGGCTCTGGAATTTCAGAATGATCATAACATATTTTTAGATGCGATGATTCCAAAGATTATTCTAGTTGATTAATTATTCTGTCACAGACGTTTTTAATGCACGTTTTATTCCTAATAAATTTACTAGAAATTTCTTCTCTAAATATGTTTCCATCACGTTTTATGTGCATTTTATTTCGTTGAATAAAAAGTATCCACCCCAGCAAGTGTACGAGTTACATTTATTCACATCTTGTGCAGTATCTTAAAATGTGCAGAATTTTTTTTCAAAAAACCAATATGACTCATTTAAAATTCTGTACTATTACATAACTGCATGCTTAAGTTTCAGAAACCCACTTTAAAAATGACGCACAACAATCTAAATTTTTCTGAACATGTACACAGGTTCTGTCTCATGGCACAGATGAACCTTTGAAAGTATTTGGCTGCAGAAAGACGCGTTCGGCGTGTGCACTGTGCACTATCTAGTGGACTTTTGTTTTCAAGCACTCAATTCACTCTCGCATGAGCTGTTGTACAGTACACACACTGTCCGTGCCACCACAAAAATTGGGCTGCACGCAGACGGGGAGTGCGGGCGTCCGCGAACCCTCCTGATGACGAAAACTACACAATGCGAACGCCCAAAGTATACTTTGGGGTTAAGCCTGTAATAGCTTAACCCCTGCATACCCGGACGCTACGCCACTGTCCTGGTTGTATTCATACGTGCGTGTCTGCTGCGCCTGTGACTCTTGACTCATTTTCTTCTGTGCCTGTGACTCTTGACAACGATGCGTTTTAAAATGCAAAAGAGAACTGTCTCGGAGGCTCCCCAGTGTTCAGGGCCCTGGGCTGCAGCCCATGTTGCCCATTAGGATAACGTGGCCCTGGATCCACACACTTTCTGAAACGTTTGTTAGACATATTTTTTTACCGGATTTGATGAATTGCAATCAAACAAAACAGTCCCTGAAGACAAAAAGATACTGACTGCTTCTCTAGGCACTCCTTATATACTTCCGGGTTGCGCCAATTATGATGTCATAGGCTGTCGTCGGCCAATAGGATTGCCGTGATCTTATAATTGTTTCAGACACCGGTTCACAAGGAGGCGTTTCCCAAAGCATGTCAAATGCAGTGTTGAGTTCCCTTTTGAAAGGGAAAGTATGTTATATAGTATAAATATGTGTAGCGTGAATGTAATCCAAACATACTACATCCGCCATGTTGTTACTGTCACGTGACATACCAGCATCCTTATATTCTGGTCTTTAGATATTGCTTGGGTCTTTTTTCTTTTTTTCTTTATTAGGTATTTTATCAGTATGACATCGCTTAAAGGGATAATTTTACGAGAAACAGAACTTCTCTCATAATTTACTATAGAACACACAAAAAAAATATATTCTGGACCTGTATTACAGAAACTTCCTATCTTAGTTAAAAATTCTATTTCCTAAGTGAAATTACCATGGCCATTAAACTGATAGGATATGATTGTAAGTTAGAATGCTTCTGTAATACAGACCCTAAAGAATATTTTTTGCAATGAAAGTAAATGGGTTTTCAGTTTGTTTTTCTGGGTGAGCTCTGCAGAAGAAAGAATGTCATACAGGTTTGGAAAAACACAAGGGTAGTAAAGAGAAACAGAATTTTAATTTTTTGGGTGACTTATCTCTTTAATTAAAAACAAATTTTAAATCAAAATGAAAATCTTTGAGTTTTGCTGACAAAGGGCACTGTATGATCATTTCAGATTATAACTGCTGGACTCTCTGCAGAAGTCAGCATGAACATTCCTATGTCTTAAGCAATTCCGCCCGATAGCCTTTGTGACTCACGTCCTCTCTCTTTTTCTTTTCTCTGTCCTTTCCTCCCAGCCATGCTCCTTCTCTTTCCTGTCATTCTTGATTGGAGGTGCCCATGTAGCCAGTCTTCAAAATGCTTCTCTTTAGAACCCAACATTATCTGAGCAGAAAGGCCGCTAATAGAAAAGCTCTCTCTCTATCACCCCTGTAGATGTGCAGCACAATGAAGCAGTAGTGGAACATGAATATTTATGAATTTTCACTGCCATTTCTAAAAGTGTCAGGGGGAAGTAGAGCATTTCACGAGCTGTACCAGCCTCTGCTTTATCCAAAAACAGCTAGGAACAGAGTAAGCGTGAGAAAGAGAGAGAGTGAGGTAGAAAGAGAAGAGATAGAGCAAGGTGAAAAGTGAGGACACAGTCATGTCACACATCCTAAGAGATCTCAAATTTAATCAGACACACTAAGAAAAGCTCCCAAGAATGAGAGTATCACTCCGCAATCACAGAATAATAACATTCTCCTTCTGAAAACTGCAACTCTCAGGACATACTTGACATTTCTGAAGTTATTTCCGATACGTTTAATAGGAGCACTGTAAATAAATTGGATTCTGTCTTGTCACTAGTGGGATTTTTGTACATTGTGTTGTTATGTACTGTAATCCATTAAATGGCGTAAAACATAATACCAACATCTTCGAGTCTATTTGGTTTTGTTGGAATGAAAGCATGCCCCTCAGACCAGGCTTTAAGACATCTTCTTTAAAGAAATATCAATCAAGCATGAACTCCTAGAGGAGCCGATATGGTCAGGGAGAGAGGTAAGACGAATGGAAACTGACATTGAGCTCTAACTGAGCATTATGTGAATGATACATTCCCATACAGCTCACTCTTGCTTTCGTCTTTCTTATGCTCTTACATTACTGTCAATATTTTTATTCTGAGGAGTAGAAATTATCTGAAGTGGGAGGGACACATTGTTACGGAAGCCCTAAATGGCCATGAATTATTATTTTTTTCTATCTTGTTTTCTCGTGATCACAACTTAATTTTCTCATGATCGAGATAACAAAAGTTGTTTTCTCGTGATCACGACTTAATCTCTGCTCTAAATTACACAAATGTGCCAACAGGTGGCAGTATATTACCAAATATAACTGATGGGGGGCGGTAAATATCCACTTTACTGTTTTAGTTCATATTGGCCCAGATTATGCGAGTTTCGGACAGAGAGAGTTTTCGTGATCGCTTTATTTTGTGCAGTATTGTGTGCGTTAAGTAACTTAACTGTTAAATGCTTGAATATGATTATTTTGCTTAAAAGTGTATCTGTTATCATTACATTCTAGCTGCTAGATGTACTAGCCTACTCATTAGTTTCACGACCGCAATAGCGTTCGGTGTAATTCTAAACTTATTGCTTATTAAAACTAATTTTGAGGTCACTGTATAGTATTCTGTTTGCACCTTATTGTATATCTTTAAGACGCCATTTTAATCAGTGTTCGTTTACCTCACTATGTCACTCAATGTATATTGATAAGAAATATGATTTATAGCATATGTCATTTAATTCAGTGATAG
The DNA here is from genome assembly GCA_037101425.1 of Elopichthys bambusa. Taxonomy (NCBI): domain Eukaryota; kingdom Metazoa; phylum Chordata; class Actinopteri; order Cypriniformes; family Xenocyprididae; genus Elopichthys; species Elopichthys bambusa. The sequence goes on from CM074442.1 coordinate 21,734,022, forward strand.
TGTGTAACCTATTGTATGTTCTACATTTCTTTGTAGGAAACCACACACATACACATAAACACTCTTCTCAAACAGCCTCCCAAGATTGTTTTAGCCTATATCAACTGGATTAAAGTTTTTTTTTTTTTTTTTTTTTTAATCTGGAGTATTGCACCTCTTTTTAATGGAAGAGCTAGGAAGAGGGAGACAGTTTAACACACATGATATCACAGCCTATCCTACATGACGAATAAAAATAACAATCACATTATGTAATATCATTTTATTTCAAGTGAATGAGGAAAATAAAGTGGGTTTAATCCAAGCAGCTAATCCAAGTTTAGAATTATAGAATAATCTGGCATCTTTCTGAAGGCACTCCGTCTGCACTTGTGTTGAATGCTCTGTTGAATATTAAACATGTTAACCACACAAATAAAATGTTTAGCATACATTTATTGAACAGTGATTGATTAGCCTATATGTAGTTACTTATTGTAAACTTTATTATTAAGTGAAGTAAACATTTTGCTGAAAAATCCACAAGATATAAGAGCGCATGATTTAACCGTCAATCTGATGTGCGTGAAAGTTGTGTTCGTTACTATAGCAACAGTAGAATCCGGGACCCCTGTTTCAGAATCAATTATTGTAAAAATAACTTTTATGTCTAGATGACGAGAAAATTAAGTCGTGATCACGAGAAAACAACTTTTGTTATCTTGAGATCACGAAAAAATAAGTTGTGATATAATAATAATCCATGGCCATTTAGGGCTTCCGTACATTGTAACCCTTATCAATATGGCTCATAAATATTATTTAAACATAACTCGCCCAGTAGTTTTAAGTTATTTGCTGAAAGGCATGTGGGTGCTAGTCATATTAAGAATGTGTTCTTGCATTCAAAGACAGTTAGATGCAGTGCAGTCAGGTTTTAAACTGCTTTTATTCAATTAGCATACATCTAAAGTACTAAAGTATACTTAAAAGTATACTTTTATACACTAAAAAGTGGGCCAATTTAGTCCCAAGTAGTACTGAAACAGTACACTTACAAGTATACTTCTAGTACATTGATATTAGTATACTTACTACATAAAGTATACTTTAAAATATACTTGAAATATAATTAAGTATACTTTGAAGTATACTTATTTTTTGTAAGGGTAGCAGTCTTAAGTTTTCTCCTGAAAACGTACAGGTCACAATATTCCTCATTTAAATTATTCCTACTCAAAGCATATCAAAAAAATAAAAAAAATAAAAGTAATAATAAAAAAATAATAATACAAAGGAGAGAGTTGCGGTAGTAGTGTGTTGTCGCTATGTAGTGTGTTGTCGCTATGTCCAGTCGACGCTGTTTTTCCACCCCTGGTCTAACACGGTAATGGTAAGGGGTGTGACATTTCCGAAACATGCTCGAAACGGTTCACCAATCACACAACACACTGATCCAACTGAACAATCAGAGCATATTGCGCTTTTTAGGAGGAGGGGCTTCACAGAGACAGGAAATAAACAGAGCAATTGCATTTTCCAATTTTTGCAACCAAGGTTTCGGTTTGATAATAAAGTTTACATAGTCAGTGTTTTCTTTTCGCTGTGGCCAAACCAAAGCTCGTAGAATAGAATGATTATACATGTCCTCCAGGTTAAAATGGTTGCTACTCCCCTCTTTTCATCCATTTGCGAGCAGTACCCTTTAGCACCATATCTATTATATCCTGGGTCATTTTTCTGAGGTTTCAGTGAAGGGCAAGTGAATGATTACAATCAAAAGCACTAGTCAAGGACGATGTGTGCCGATAAAGCCTGAAGTCCAACTTATTTATTATTAATGCCTAACCTTTTTAAAGATGCACAGAGCACACAAACTCGTTAATGTGATAGTTTGCATGCCTTTAACTGGTTGTTCACAGCCAGCTCAAAGTGGTGGAAAAAATGACCTTGGTTTTTGTTCCCGGTTGTGTTGGTCGGGTGATATTTGAGGACTGCACATTGTAGTTTATGTTTGAAACAAACATAAAGATGTGGCTAAGCAAAAGAAGACAGTGTCACACATTATACATGTAGCTCTTTGATGTGATCAATGATATGTTACCGGGCATATAGGAGGCGTTTCAACAGAAATATTGTGAAATGTGCTCTTAACAAGCCTGCCTTGAAGGCCACATCTTATTTTTTCATTTCATGGCTTGTAGTTCTCACGTATTGTCACCGGCAGGTGCTGATGGGAGTTGAGAGGGTGCGATAAGGACCTTCAGGTTTAATTTTACGAATGTCTGCAGTCTTGTTTTGAAGATGGAATTGGAAAGCGAGAAACCAAATGCAGCATTTCCATGAGGAAGCTGTGTGTCTCTGCTCACTTTTCAAATTATTCATGGTGTATATTAAAACATACCCTGCTGAAAATATGAAAATGAATTTCTATGATGGTCCAATATGCTTGTTAGTGCTTGTGCACCAGCATAAATATGCTATTCCAGCAAAATTAACTGTTGAAGGTTGTTGATGACAAGAATGTCTCACTGGTTAAGCTAGTTATGAAGCCTGATGGTACACCAGCATACCAGGATCCCATCTTGGGAACGAACATTCAAAACACAATATATTTGCTCTTATAGGCAAGGCAGGGAAGGACTAAGAACTCAAATGGATTCAAAACCATCATAAAAGTATAAGTGGTCCATTCGGCTTTTTCACTATATTCCAAGTCTTATAAAGACATGTATTAAAATGTAAAGTCTTTCAAAATACGGATATATCACACCTATTATATGGACAATTTTTATTGATAATTTATGGTGGTTTTTGACAGGCCCACTTCTCCTTTAATTGCATTATATCCTAAAAGCAGTCATTAAAAAAGTAATATGGGTTTAAAACGACATTAGGGTGAGTAAATAATTACATAGTTTTAAATTTTCGGGTGAACTATTCCTTTGAAGGATAAGTTTACAGATTTTCAACCAGAATGATGTGTAGGCCAATACATAGTTAATTTACATACTGTATACTACTGTCAATTTATGTTTTTTCTTGTGCGAGAAGCAGTTTCACTTGTATATACATTATATTGCCAAAAGTATTGGGACACCCCTCCAAATCATTGAATTCAGGTGTTCCAATCACTTCCATGGCCAGAGGTGGCCAGCATGCAGACTGCTTCTACAAACATTTGTGAACAAATGGGTCGCTCTCAGGAATAAGTCCATTCATGAAATTTCCTCACTACTAAATATTCCATAATCAGCTGTTAGTGGTATCATAACAAAGCGGAAGCAATTGGGAACAACAGCAACTCAGCCATGGAGTGGTAGGCCACGTAAAATCACAGAGTGGGGTCAGCACATGCTGAAGCGCACAGTGCACAGAAGTCGCCAACTTTCTGCAGAGTCAATAGCTACAGACCTCCAAACTTCGTGTGGCCTTCAGATTAGCTCAAGAACAGTGCGTAGAGAGATTCATGGAATAGGTTTCCATGGCCGAGCAGCTGCATCCAAGCCTTACATCACCAAGTGTAAAGCAACGCATTGGATGCAGTGGTGTAAAGCATGCCGCCACTGGACTCTAGAGCAGTGGAGACGTGTTCTCTGGAGTGACAAATCACTCTTCTCTGTCTGGCAATCCGATGGACGAGTCTAAGTTTGGCGGTTACCAGGAGAACGGTACTTGCCTGACTGCATTGTACCAAGTGTAAAGTTTGTTGGAGGGGGATTATGGTGTGGGGTTGTTTTTCAGGGGTTGGGCTTGGCCCCTTAGTTTCAGTGAAAGGAACTCTTAATGCTTTAGTATACCAAGACATTTTGGACAATTTCATGCTCCCAACTTTGTGGGAACAGTTTGGGGATGACCCCTTTCTGTTCCAACATGACTGCGCACCAGTGCACAAAGCAAGGTCCGTAAAGACATGGATGAGCGAGTTTGGTGTGGAGGAACTTGACTGGCCTGCACAGAGTCCTGACATCAACCCAATAGAACACCTTTGGGATGAATTAGAGCGAAGACTGCGAGCCAGGCCTTCTTGTACAACATCACTGCCTGACCTCACAAATGCGCTTCTAGAAGAATGGTCAAAAATTCCCATAAAAACACACCTAAACCTTGTGGAAAGCCTTCTTAGAAGAGTTGAAGCTGTTATAGCTGCAAAGTGTGGGCCAACTCCATATTAAATCCTACGGATTAAGAATGGGATGTCATTAGTTCATGTGCACGTAAAGGCAGGCGTCCCAATACTTTTGAGAATATAGTGTATGTCACATTAGGGAATGGACATTTGCAAATTCCGTTCTGACTAACTTTATAACCGACTATCAAGCAAGAATTCATCCATCAACCACCTTAAACAGAAAGACAACATTGGAGAACAGCTAAACTAGCACCAAACCAGCCCTAACCAGTCTTTTTAGCATGAATACTGTTAACCCAGCTCTACCGGGGAAGAAATGGGGAAGAGCTTTTCTCATTTATCAAAGTCATCAGATCTTTATTCCAGCACTGAACAAACCAACGTAACCGAGACAGACTGTGTAATTTCTTTCCTAATACATGTGCTAACACGAGAGTCCAGATAGCAAGGCTGCGCTAACTCCTAACCTCAATAGGAGCTCATGACCCCATTATTTGAGATTCAGAGGTCTGCAAACCCCATATTCACATATGCATGTCTATCCGCTCATCCTCCTCAGCCAGCTCTGCTCTCTCTATTCCCATTCCAGACAGAGTGTGATACTCATATCAGCATCATTGCCATGCAGTTCGAGTTTGTCCTCATCCTTGCTGGTGTCAGACTTCTGCCTCAGACACCTGGAATGCTCTTGAGTATTTTCCTCTCAACTGAGCCCATGCGAGAGAGTATTTCATGGAAGGCACATGGACTGTAGCTTCCTTTGTACCACCTGCCCTCTCTCTCTCTCTCTCTCTCTCTCTCTCTCTCTCTCTCTTTCTCACTCTCTCACTCATTCTCTGGCTGTGCAAACATGAGTCCTGCAGAGACAGAACATTAATCCTAAAAACAAACAGAGTGTGTCTGCATTGCAGCTTCTACCCTCTCTCACAGGCCCAACACGCGGCCTCTGTGCATCCCTGGAGTGCCAACTAACCCTGCCATTTCGATTTTCACACGCCCAATAGAGAGAGTCTGGTCTTGGCAGAGTTTCCACCACCCGTCTTGATGTCCGTGGAAAGCTAGGTTAACTACTGTTCACATGGACAGTATTTATTTATTTGTTTCCAGATATAATGAATCATGTAAATGAATCGATTTAAAACGATTTACCATTTCACGTCCCATGCACTGCATTTTATGTTTGAATAAATAAGCTATTTTTCATTGATGTATAGTTTGTTACGATAGGACAATATTTGGCCGAGATACAACTATTTGAAAATCTGGAATCTGAGGGTGCAAAAAAATCAAACTATTGAGAAAATCACCTTTAAATTTGTCCAAATGAAGTCCTTAGCAATGCATATCCGCTCACAAAAATACATTTTTGATATATGTATGGTAGGAAATTTACAAAATATCTTTACATGATCTTTTCTTAATATCCTAATGATTTTTGGCATTAAAGAAAAATCAATAATTTTGACCCATACAATGTATTGTTGGCTATTGCTACAAATATACCCGTGGACTTATGACTGGTTTTGTGGTCCAGGGTCACATATATATATATATATATATATATATATATATATATATATATATATATATTCATTCAGTTAAAGGGATAGTTCGTTAAAATAATAAATTCTGTCATCATTTACTGACCCTCATGTCATTCCAAACTTTTATGACTTTCTTTCTTCTGTGGAAACAAAAGATGTTTTAAAAGTCAGTGGGGTTCAGTGTTGTAATATAGCATTATAAGAGACATGTGCAAAATATAACTGACAAAGTCTGATATTTCGTGAACAATGAACAATGAAGCTGTTGTAACTCAAGCATACAGTGTCCGATCTGCCCCACACTTCACATGTGTGATAAGATCATCTATATGCCAATATTCAGTAAGTCATAGTGCCACCTGCTGGCAACAGGAAATGGCATGCTTTACACTGTAATTCACTCCCAGAAACACATTTCAATAGGCCAACGAAGTACCAAACATACTAGAAACACGTTAAATCATGAAACACTTGGCTAAGTGCTAATGTATGTGATTAACGCCACGAAACAGGAAGTTGTTGTAACTCAGGCATACAATGTCCGATCTGCTCCAAACTTCACATGTTTGATAACAGTCCTGGCCTGAAGACATCTACATGGCAATATTCAGTTACAGTCAAAGCGTCACCTGTTGGCAGCAGGAAGTGTGGCACTTTGAAATGACTTTGCCATATTTCCCTTGTATTTACTCGCTTACATGTATGTAGCCCACTGTTCACTGTTTTCCTACAGCCAACGGGTGGTGGTGAGCCCAAGTGCGAGGGCCCTTTCATCGCTGCTTGCAGCTTTAAATCCTTTTAATTAAACTTTTCTAGCGGGACAATTTCCTTTTAATTTAAGATTGTCGTTATCTTAAGTATTTAGGTATAAAATAAATTTGTCATATACAATACTGTATGGAGATTACTATTTACACTATATAGAATGCAAAATATAAAAGGAAAAAAGAAATCAAAACAACAACTGAAGACTGAATTTTCCTTGTAACCTAGACTGCTAGTTGTAGACAAAAAAGGCTGCGTTGACTGTCAGAGCTCATTACAGATAGCTTTCTTCTGAAACAGACAAGCACACTGTCTGACAACAGACATTTCACTCACTGCTCATCAGTTTTCTGCACAACTGATGAAGGAAAAATGGGAGGTTCATCACACATAAATTGTTCACCACATTATCATAATTTTATGTGGATTTGATCATTTTGAAGTTAGCGCGTTTGTTATACAAATCTTCATGCTGACTATTTTTTGCCCTGTATGCATCTATATTTTTACATTTATTCATTGAAATAAATATGTACCACTGTTCAAAATCTAGACGAAACACTGTGATTTTCATGTGTCATTTGCTGTTTCAACTTGGAAAACTGTAGTCTGTCATTTTTCCAAGGACTTCGTAACAGTTGATTTATACATTTCAATATATGCTGTGTACCTGCAAAAAAAAAACCTTCTGAAACAATAGTCTTTTATCTTTGAAATACTTCAGTAATATGCACAATAACATATGTTTGAGATAGTTCACAAACAAATGAAAATTCTTTTATTTATTTACTCACCTTCATGTCATTCTGGTCCCATATGCTGTCACAACTGTCCATTTTATAATATAATTTCATTTTTGAGTGTTTTGTTTTCATCTGTTTTCATCCAATGATATCTAATGTGAAGCAGCTGTTTTTGCACTGATGCCAGACTAATTTGTTATCAATATTTTAATCTTTTTAATGGACTTTAAGTCCATTCAAAATTCTCCAAACAAAAGTTCCAAACAAAATTCTCAAATGAGGTGAAGTACCTTTCCTTTGTAAATTATTTAATTTCTAAAATTTGCATGTGTCTGGGCTTTATAGGTGTTTCATTTAGGCTACAGCATATCTCAAAGGTTTGGGGTTGGTATGGTTTTTTAAACAAGTTTAATAGTCTCAAATCTGCATTTATTTGATTTTAAAATAAAAAACTAAAAAAAAAACTATTATTGTAATATTGTGAAATATTATTATAATTTTAGTACATTTTAAATATAATTAATTCCTGTGATGGCAAAGCTGAATTTTTTAGCATCATTACTCCAGTCTTCAGTGTCACATGATCTTCAGAAATCATTTCTGATATGCTGATTTGATGCTCAATGAACACTTCTTATTTTTATCAATCTTGAAAACAGTTGTGCTGCTTAATATTTTTGTGGAAACCATGATACATGTTTTAAGGATTCTTTATGAAGAGAAAGTTCAAAATTTGTAACATTATAAATGTCTTTACTGTTTTTTTTTAGATCAATTTAATGCATCCTTGCTGAATAAATGTATTCATTTCTTTCAAAACTATTACCGACGCCAGACTTTCAGACAATAGTGTATGTAAGATGAGATACACAAGAGCTAAAATAACATACATTTCAGTTGCCATATTTTCCAGGAGTCCTCAGGGGAAGGAGAGCTATGGCTCTAATTATGGTGGGCTTCTACTGTCCATGTGCTGGTCACGAGATTCCCTCTGGACTGCAGATACTTTCTGGCCAGTGTTCGGTGTGGATGGGGTAAGGTCAGTGTTGCATGGAAGATTACAGTATGTGACAGGAACAGATGCTGCAGAGAAGAGCAGCCTGTGGCCACAGCTGAACACAGAATGGGCAGATTTACTGGAAACCCTCAAACAACCAACAAGCTGTATCCTTTCAGATAACACACATTGCACGCATACACGTGTATGTTGGGTTTCCTTGTTTTATGAAGACTTATAGACATAATGAATTTTATACTGTCTAAACTGTATATTCTGTCCCCTAACCCTACCCCTAAACCTACCCATCACAGAAAACTTTCTGCATTTTTACATTTTCAAAAAACATCACTTAGTATGATTTATACTGAACCATTGATTTGAAACAAAAGATTTGTAAAGCTTCAAAGCTTCATGAAGCAGTGTTTTGAAATCGCCCATCACTAGATATTGTTGAATAAAGTCATTTTTTGGTGAACTAACTTTTTAAGAAAATAGGGAAACACTTTATAAGCAATGTTCCACTTTAGACATTCTACTAAACTTTGCAACTACATGTCAACTAACTCTTATTAGTGTTAGTAGATAGTCTGCTTAATATCTGCTAACACTTTATTTTGATGCTCCCCCAACAGACATTCTACTGACTATAAGCAACTTTGCAACGGTAACACTTGAGTATAGGGAACACAAACTATTAACTACGACTTTTCCCTTAATAAACGGCTAATTTACTGCTTATTAATAGTAAGTAAGTTAGTTGTTAAGTTTAGGTATTAGGTAGGATTAAGAATGTAGAATAAGGTCATGCAGAATAAGGCATTAATATGTTCTTAATAAGTACTAATAAATAGCCAATATTCTAGTAATATGCATGCTAATAAGCAACTAGTTAAAAGACCATAAAATAAAGTGTTACCGCTGCAACTACATATCAGCTTAATCTACTAACCTGGACCCTAACTGTCAGGTTTGGTAATGATGAAAGGACTCAATTGCAGTAAAGATAGGTTTTATTTAATATATAAAAATAAAATAAAAACAAACAAAAACTACCCCAAGGGGGAAAATAAGACTTGACTTGGACTTGACTGGGAAGCAACACACGAGGTAACATTCAACAAAGATCCAGCACAGGACTGCAAACACAAGGAGAATTAAAGCTGCAAGCAGCAATGAAAAGGCCCTCGCACCCGGGCTCACTGCCACCCGCTGGCCTTAGGAAAACAGTGAACAGCGAATTTAAAAAATCTCATGTCCTGTTGGGTTTTCAGATTTTGCACCCACTTTTTTGTAGGTATTGGGCTGTTAGATGTGTGTACCGAATTTCATACCTGTACGTGAAATGTAGCGCGAAGTGCGCTTAATTGAAATTTTGTAGGTGGCGCTATCGAGCCATTTTGCCACACCTAATTCTGAAACCCATATCAGACGTAAATTTTCACCACTTCTGACGCGTGTACAAAGTTGAATGAGATTGAGCATGTATAGCCCCGATTCATTGCGGAGAAGAATAATTGACTGAACAATTCATCGGTGCTCGGGCCCTAATAAATAGGAGAGCAAACAAGGCAAGTAATGAGGGAGGACAGGTGGGGCAAATTAACCATTAATCAGGTAACAAGATGGGTGGGGTTAGACAATCAACAGGAGAACACATGGCACAAGGAAACACATGACAAGCCATGTGCTCACACCAAACATGACAAAAACACAAGCACATGGCAAGTGAAAACAAATCACAAGACATGTGCTCACACAAAACGAGACACGAACACGCAACTATGGGAAACTCAAACCGTGTGTTCACACAAAACATAACAAGAACACGCAGCCAATGTGCACACCCACAGACTGCGACACAGAACACGATAAGAAAGCATGTGGCAGATGTAAATAAACCGCATGCTACACAGAACATGACAACACAAAACTCACAAAACACGAGACAAGAGCACATGGCAAGTGAAAGTACACACAAACCGTGCGCTCACAATAAAGACCGAACAGAGAGCGCAAGTGTCTGAACCCCGACACAAAACCGAAACCGAACCAGACATGAGTGCCGGGATCACCGGCATGAAACAAGACACAAAGACAGGACAAAACGTGAGTGTCAGAGCTCTGTCACAAAACCAAGAAATAAACTAGACAGAAGTGACAGAACCCTGACACTAACAGTCTACTAACATTCTACTACAGTCTACTAATACTCTAATGAGAGTTAATTGATATGTAGTTGCAAAGTAAATTCGTAAAATGTCTAAAGTGGACCACTGAAATAAAGTGTAACTAAAAGTGCAGTCACTAAATTCAAATAGAGTACATTTTAATTCCATGATGACTTTAAGTCTTTGTGCTCATTGCCATTTAACGAGGTTGTTTTTGAACATTCATGTCAGTCAGGTCATGTTGTTGATTTGTACCATTCTGGATTCTATACGAGCAATAAGCCATCAGCTGTAATGATTTTTCCATGGTTAAGGGAGGAAAATCTGCTTCATATAGTGCCTAACAACACAGCTTAACAGAGGTAAATCACTGTTTCTCATGGTTTATTGCTTTTATAGCATCCAGAAAGTCACAAATCAACAACTCCTGTCTAATGAAGTCTTGGAGGCCATATGCAAGGGTGCGGAGAGCTGCTAAGGTCGAAGAGTAGAATGAGAAAATCAAACCAAGCTGCAGTACATAAAGAACACTTGTTTGTATCGTGCCTTAAAATCCCTTTGTGATTGGCAGATTGTCTTCAAGTCTAAGAAAGCTGTTTAGCACAGCTATCCCCGATAATCCTGTCACCTCAACCCTGTCACCTTTAAATAAATGTTTTCAGTCTCCAGGAAGACAACCTGCCAATGCTAGAACTAGACGGTTGATTTGACCTGTTATTAGCACTGATCCAAACCTAGATAACCACCTTCTAAGGCAGTATCACAGTGTCATTAGTGAGCGACTTGAAATGTTCTACATATTTAACAACATGATTTTAGAATGTTGCTAAATCCTCAATTTTAATTTTGATCAATACTTTCCAGTTGAATGAAATATGAGATTATAATGGACATTTCTCTTACTTCATCTGCAATGCTGGATTTCTTTTTTTTTTTTTAATAAATGTATGCTTTTATTCAGCTTGGACAAATTAAATTAAACAAAAGTGACAGTGAAGAATTTTTATAATGTTTCAAAGGATTTGTATTTCAAATATTGAATTGAATTGTGGGGACATTCCATAGGCGTAATGGTTTTTATACTGTACAAACTGTATTTTCTATCGCCCTACACTACCCCTACCCCTAAACCTACCCATCACAAGAAAACTGCACATTTTTACTTTCTCAAAAAAACTCATTCTGTATGATTTATAAGCCTTTTGAAAAATGGGCACATGGGGTAATATCCTCATAAGTCACCCTCTCCTTGTAATACCTATGTCATACCCATGTCATTATACAAATTTATGTCCTGATATGTCACAAAAACACACACGCACACACACTGTCACAGTCACCATCTCGTCCCGTTTGTTTTGGTTGTCATGTGCTTCTTTGTTCCTAGTTCCCGCCACTTATCAATCACCATGGACACCAATCACCCTCAGAGCCGTTTGTCATTTACATTGTGTATTTAAGTTCCTTCTTGTGTTCAGTTTGTTGTCCGGTATTGTTTATGTCAAGGTGTGAGTGTTGCTACCCGTTCTTCTGTGTGTTCACAAAATAAACTACGTTTTGGATTATCTTCTTCTTCCTCGTCTATTTGCCTGCAGCTACCCGTGACAGAATACCGGACCAAAGAATGGATTATGCAAATAAGTTTGTTTGTTCACCGAGAACTTTATTCATCTTGCCCTCACCTGCCCCTACTACGACGAGACCCTGAAGTCGTTGTTCTGGATCGGGGCTAACTTCCACCATCCTGTTGACCTCCCAGACACCACTGGACTAAGCTGGAGAGCGTCATGTCCCGGTCCAGAGCACAGCCAGATTCAGAGCCCGGATCTTCCCCAAAGACCTCGGAGTACTCATGTGAGCCCCCCACAGACAGAGAGTTAACCCCAACCGCGACGAGTCAACCCAAGCTCGAATCTACGAGGACAGAGGTGACCCTCGCCCCGGAGGAGGACTCTCAGCTAGCGTCTGACCAGGGGAGTGTGCCCACAACATCTGCAGACGAGGGAGAGACGACCAGGGAGAGGGAGGACTGGCTGATTGATATCAGCGAGGATTCTACTCCCACCCATTCCCACCTGATATCGTCATCATCATCTGCATCATTTTCTATGGACTATACAATGAACTCTGTCTTTCTTACCTTTGGTCTGCCCATGCTGACGTCACCGCAGAGCTCAGCCAGTCCTCCAGTCCCATCGCTTTTTTCAAAACATTACAAAAATGTAATGACCCCAAACTTTAATAATATGTAATACTGTTAAGTAACCATTAAAATCAGTTCAACATTGTGAGAAATAAATTCCCAATTGTGAGATATAAAGTCATGTGTCTTTATTATTATTGTTATTTTTTTTTTTTTTACTTTGAGTCAGAAATACACTTCCATAAATAACCATGTCTACCTTTTTTATCGAAAAACAATATTAAGCAATAATATTCTATCCTATTTTTCACAATCCAATAAAAAAAAAAAGAAGAAGCATATAATTTTCTCTTTCCCTCATACATAGAGGTTAAAGCAATATGAATGCTCTTCATGTTGTCTTTGAAGATTAAATAATTTTATCCGCTCTCAGTAAATCCTGTTTTGTATTAAAGGCCAATTTCAACCTTTCTGTTTACAAATACTAAAGGTCATAAGTTTATGATAATATGTAGAGGCAGTTTTCACATGCTGTCACATAAAATTGTCAGTAATGATGCATTAGGTGAGCAGACACAATATTAAGCATTGCTGATTCATATCTCTGATTGACTGAACACCAATAATGACTGAATCTCCTTTTCTATACTTACAGGCATCGAACTGCACATGTATATTTCTTCTGACTCATGCTTGTTCACTCGCTTAGACCTTGAGGTACCCTAATGTCTAGAGTGCACCTGTCCATTCACTTGAGATAGTTCGGCCATCTAGAACAGCTCAGAGAGCTAATCAGTATTTTGGCAGCTAAACGGCCTGGGCACAGTACCCAGTTTTAGGTGAAGTTATCTGGCGTGCAGGAAAGCAGGGCACTCTCTGCCTCTGCTCTTGCCAGGGTCATCCGTCAGCACCTGGAATGGAGAACGAGCGAGAATATGCCTTGTGAATTGTGGGAAATGTGAAATTGTGAACACTGCTTTCCAGCTCTCCTGTTTTGCAATTTACAATCTTCCAAAGTGGGCTGTAAAATTCCCCTCTCTGTCTGACACGAGCACTCGAGCTTCCTCTGCTCTCTGGCTGTTCGTCCGTAACTTAAATTTTCTTTAATCCCCATGGGATGCCATATTACACAATCCCATAATCACATGGTTGACGTGCAGCATTTAGGGCATGTCGTCTCAAGCATGATAGGTTTGGAGAGGAAAAAAATAAAAAAACTCTAAAAGCAATCATTGTGATAAATAAATCTTAAATACCATTTCAAATGGTCCGCATTATACATCTGGAGTATTTCATGTAATTCTTAAGTATATTGTATTGTATTCAGCCAAACACAAGAATAATATGTGCAATATAAATAAATCTAAAGGGGATATTCCATACAAAACATGATTTTCCTTGTTATTTTGAGATGAAAGTGTTCAATCAAAGAATGTAGATTTAGACATGTACAACAAAACCCCATCTATGTAGTCACCAAGATTGGATATGGGAACCTAAGCAACAAAAATGGGTCATTCATAATGTTATGTCATGGCTGTTCCAATATATAATATTTATATTATTTTATGATATTATATATTATTATATTTAATATATTTAAATGTTAATTATTTTATTTTGTTGTTTATTTAATTATATATATATATATATATATATATATATACACACACACACACACACTATTTTATTTATTTATTTATTTTTTTGATATATGCATTTTTATCATGACAACTCTCAGAAGATTGTTAGCATGGTAAGATTACAGCTGTTGTTGTAGATTATTGCTGCTGCTGCAGAGCAAGTACAGGAACTTTCTACTGCCAATACATATGCCAATACACTGCTGCGAGTAAGACATAGTGCTGCTGCACAAATAGCATATCAATAACCCATAGCAGATCTATACGGGTGGAGCGGGGTGGAGGGTTTGCATGTTGCATGTTGCAAACTGCTAAAATGAATGTAACCAACCAGCCATTTAAATGTGAGCAACAAGCTCATTGGCTGCAGATGTGACATGGACCAATCAGTTTGTGCCAGTAGTTAACGCTGTAATTATCATTGGCTTGTGTTAAGACCTGCGCCATCTAGAGTTTCATGACAGAACTATATATATATATATATATATCCCAAAAAAATTTCACCCTAGACATCAAAATATTAACATATGACATATCTAAACCTTTTCAGTATTTAGCAATTTGACAGAGGCATTGTTACTTATTCCTCATGCATAGAAGATATAATAACCCAGCGAAGATGTTTTAATGTTTTTGAAAGAAGTCTCTTATGCTTACCAAGGTTGCATTTATTTTGATCAAAAATGCAATTAAATAGTAATATTATGAAACATTATTACAGTTTAAAACAGCTGTTTTATATTTAAATACATTTTAAAATGTAATGTATTCCTGTGATGACAAAGCTTACATTTCACTGTTTTGGTACACAAGCAACATTTCTTATTAGTATCTTGTTGAAAACAGTGTTGATGTGTGTTACTTAATTTTATTGCAGAAACCATGATACTTTTTTTTTTTTTTTTTTCAGGATTCTTTGATGAATGGAATGTTCCAATTTTTTTTTTTTTTTTTTTGGGTACTAATGTAAATGTCTTTACTGTCACTTTTTATTAATTTGATGCATCCTTGCTAAATAAAAGTATTAATTTCTTTAAATAAAGAGAGAGAGTGTGAATAATGGTTGTGTAAAACTTAACCATGACTTTGGTGCAAGAAACATTGCCTAATATTATAAGTGGACTTATACTGTATATACATATTTCTATGATATTAGTGTTTCCCACAGGATTTTGTGAGACTGTGGTGGGTGGACATCAGTCCCTCTAGGGGGGTCCGGGCAAAACCATGATAATATGAAATGCTTCAAAACAGCAGCACAAACCGCTTATGCGCATCCCGGGTGCAGAATGATGTGTTTAAAGCAATATGGAGTCACAGTGCGCAGATGCGCTACGCATTGAAAAGTTCATGGCACAAAGAGAATCACTGTGTATATCTACATCTAACGGTTTATTGATCATACGTTTCTTCTCACTTTCTAAATTCCAGTTATTGTGCGTATGATGCCAATTCATAGACCTTGTGTTGTGCGATCTAACAGACACCCTGTAGCCAGTATGATGATATCGTTCAGAAACAGCAATAAACTCCAGCAAGATTTTATGCAAATCCACAGCTCTTTATCTACATATCAAGTATTATAATGTGAATATATATAATGTTGGAGAGTTTTAACGTACTGACTGTCGTTACCGAATGCGACGCGCTGTTTGAGTGCTGAATGAGAATGATTGACAGCTGCAGTGGAGGGAAGACGAGTTTCCTTGAACTTAAATTTAACGATGTACATATTCTTCTGTCCCTCACATGAAGCTATGGAATGGCTTCAGATGACTTTAAATATAGTACACGAAAACTTAATTGGTGCTAGTCTATGTCTTGCTCTATGACTTCCATTTTTGCCGTATAAAAGAGCGCAATTATTAATTGGTTATTTAAATATCGCGACAGGTCTAATTTCCATTTAATTTTGAGACTGTGGCAGGACAAATTAGAATGTAGCGTCTAGTTAATGTATGGGAAACACTGATATTAGATGTTTGTTGTTAGACATTTGTTTGAGATAGGTAGTTGTTAGAATGCTACTGGTGAGAATCAGATCCGTAGCTCCCCAAAGTGCTTGTGGACAGGGACGGTTATTTATGTTGGTAGGATACAGAAAAACTGCTGATATACTGTCTGCTCTCCTGTAGTGGTTTTTACCATCACACAAAGGCATGTATTATTATTTTTTTCTTATCTGCTAGGTTTCACAAGTTTATGAGTGCCAGAGTCTCACAGCAGGTGAGACGACAGCTGTTTCGCACCTCACTCTGCCAAAAAACAAAAAAACAACCCACATTGTGTCTTACACACATGCACCTAGACACACATAATCATAACCCTCCCGAAACTCAGAAAGCATAGAGGAGTAAGCATGGCTGGACCTCCTGCCGGAATCAATCCGGATATCTACACTGTAAAAAAATTGCTGTAAAAAAACGGCCAAATTCTGACAGTATCATACTGTTTTCCATTAAAACAATAATGTCCTGTACACAGCAAAACATCCAGTGTTAAATTAACACTTCGAGTGTCACCTGGTGTTTATATAATCCAGTGTGGATTATATAAACACTGGCAATGTTAATTTAACACTAACAGTGTTCATTTAACACCAGAGGTTTTACTGTGTAGAAAACAATGCATTATGGGCAATATTTTTCATGGTAAGCAGCTACTGTTAATTTACAGCCCATTTTCAACAGTAATCTACTGTATTTATGTATTACGGTTTTGTACTGTAGTTCACTCCATTGTGGGCTGGTGCATTTTTGAAGTAATAGCACAATGACGCTGAACGGGTGTTTCACAGGAGTTTGAGTATGAGCTTCCTATCTGTGTTCGCGGCACTCATGACAGGAATATATGTGAAAAATATAACTAATCAAAGCGGAAAGGAGAGGGAACTTTGAAACTGCAGCAAGCGCGTTCTTTTAAAACTGGACCACGGGTGATGAGTGGGAAGAACTGAACCTGAAAAGGCGGCGGTTGAAACAAACTTGTTTTGTTTAGGGGACCACCACCTATGATGCTTCTAATCCCTTAAGAAGGAACTTTGAAACCGACTGCAGAGAGGAGCACATTCTTTTAAACTGGACCGATGACTGTGGTGAGCGGGAAGAACTGAAACTAAAAGGGGTGCCTGAAACGAACTTATATTCGCGGCTCTTATGACACTTCGAGGAAACTGACTGCAGTAAGGAGCGCGTTCTTTTAAAAACGGAGGTTTTGATCTGAGTGTTTCCTCTAACATCCAGATCACTCAAACGGTGACTTTGGAGCTGGAACAGAACAAGCCAGAATAGTGCTTGAGTGTGAAATGAGTGATTATGAAGGGATTAAACGAAGAGTGTACAAAAAATCATGTCGATTCACTGTAATTCATAATATATTTCCAAATTTCAGTGTTTATTTAGGCTTTCAGACTGTGTATTTTTTTGTGGTACTCAGTCTGATGGTTTTGGCTGTAGTGCTCTTTGGCAGGAGAAAAAATATTACTGGTCAAATTTGTTCTTAAACATTATTGATTAATACACTTTTAAAACGCAGTTTTGTTTAACTGTATAATGTTAAGCTAACAGTTTTTGAGTTTGTAGGCCTATTCTTTTCTGCAACTTCTCTTATAAATGTTCACGTTGCTTGTATTATATTTTTGTCCATTTTGGGTGTTCTTGCTATAAATAAATGTTAACTTTTTTTATTAGTCTGTTACTTTTCCCTGTTTTTTACTGTAGTAATTTCCTGTGTGTTTTTAATTTCCGACTTATTTTGGGGTTCCCTTTTAGACCTTGCTCAGCTGTGTTGCCTAAATGACTCAAATTGGGTTGTTTTCACCTCACCATTGTTTAGAGTGAATTGTAAACTGAAACAATCACAGAAATGTACTGCATGTATTTTTTTTTTTTTTTTTTTTTTTACAGTAAATGGCTGTAAAGCAGTTTCACAGTATTAATACCATAGAATTACATTATATTGCTGGCGACTCTGCTGCCAGTAATTTACTGTAAAATTAAAAATACTGGAAAATACTGTATTTTGTTTTTACAGTAATAAGCTGTAAAGAAATTTCACTGTATTAATACCGGAGAATTACAGTATATTGCTGCTGACTCTGCTGCCAGTATTTTACTGTAAAATTAAAAATACTGTAAAATACTGTATTTTGTTTTTACAGTAATAAGCTGTAAAGCAATTTCACAGTATTCATACCGTAGAATTACAGTAGACTCTGCTGCCAGTACATTACTATTATTTTATATAGACATTTTTTTACAGTGTAAGACACCATTTGTAAGTGATAATATACAGCTGGTACAATGAGAGAAATAGGAGTGTTAATGTCACAGTACCGTGTAATGATAATGATAATGTCAGCAAACTTATATTTAGTTTTGCCTACTGATTCAGGGCTTTCATAATGAATGGCTATTGTATATCATTGTATGTTCATGAA
Organism: Elopichthys bambusa; assembly: GCA_037101425.1. Classification (NCBI taxonomy): domain Eukaryota; kingdom Metazoa; phylum Chordata; class Actinopteri; order Cypriniformes; family Xenocyprididae; genus Elopichthys; species Elopichthys bambusa. The sequence goes on from CM074442.1 coordinate 21,752,577, forward strand.
CTGCATGAAGAATCTTCAGAAATACTAATTTTGTTCTCTACAGACAACATAACAGCAGACGGGTTCAAAACGGCATTAGGGTGAATAAATAATGACACAATTTTGGATGAACTATCCTTTAAAACAATCACTGCCATGTCGTGGCTGTGTATGTCCAAGGGTGAAAGGGTTCACGGAAGGGCTGGGACTGTCACTGCTGTTCAGTCAGTGTGTTTATCAGGCTACAAGAGCATGACAGCTTGTATGCTTCATTACGGCTTCAACCGCAGCATCGAGTGGCAGGTTGCTGTGTGTGCTTCCTGCTCGCTCTCTCATTCACACATACGTGACAGTACTCATATGCAGTCCGTCTCTTTTTCTGACTCGCTTTCTGTCTCTCCTGTCACCTGTGTTGCTCATTAGCAGGTCTTTTGTTTTCCTCTAGAGGTGAGTGAGCAAGCACTGGTGGTGAGAGCTCTACCATTCTGTGGGTGCCAGACTGTGTCATCCCGAGATAACCTATGCGCTCTGATTCCTGCTCATTTTGTACAATGGTCAAGTTCCCTCACCTTTGAATAAAAATTTCAAATACATTTAGAAAGATGGGAACTAAGAGGTTGACTACATTGCTGCTATTTTTTACTTTTACAGCTTAAAAAATGAAGAATTGATTATGAACGTTGTTATTTAGTTAAATTAGATGGATAAACTAGAAAGACAAAGTTTGTCAGGATGGATGGATGGATGTATTGATTGACAGATTTATGGATGTGTGGATGGATTGATTGACAGATGGATTGATGGAAAGAAGGATGGATGGATGGACACAAAGAAGGAAGGAATGATAGATGGATGGGTGGATGGATGTACTGACTGACAGATGGATGGATGGATGGATGGATGGATGGACTGAAGGACAGACGGACAGACGTACGGACGTATGGATGGAAGGAAGGAAGGAAGGAAAGAATGAAGGATGGATGGATTGATTGACGGACAGACGGACGGACGTATGAATGGAAGGAAGAAAGGATGGATGGCCGGACGGAAAGAAGGATAGATAGATGGGTGGATGGATGGATGGAAGGATGGGTGGATGCACTGATTGACAGATGAATGGATGGATGGATGGATGGATGGATGGATGGATGGATGGATGGATGGATGGATGGGTGGATGCATTGATTGACAGATGGATTGATGGAAGGAAGGAAGGAAGGATAGATGGATGGATGTATTGATTGACAGATGGATGGATGGATGGATGGATGGACAGATGAATTGACAGATAGATAGATAGATAGATAGATGTGGGCTTGTAATGTACTGCTTCTTTTGAATAGGCTTAGCTTGGTATTTTTTGGGGCTCTCATTTAAAACTGTACACTCAAGTACTTGTAGCCCTGTTTTGATCCAGATAAATCCATCTGTAAAACTTCTGCACACTGGCTTAACATAAGTAGAATAGCGTGCATAAATAGAGTTCTTGACTCCTTATTCTCACTGGAGATGAAACCGGTATAAATGTCTGGTTTATGAACCATGTGAGGATGTTTGCAAAAATAGGAAAAAAAGAAAGCTCTTGACTGAACTCATTAGAGGATATGCTTTCTCTAAGGTGAAAGCTAATAGTTGGGGGATCTGTCCTATTTGCGTTTGAGAATGAGTTTGTGTGTGTCTGAGCTTGTGTGTGTGTTTATTTACTAATGTTGTGCTGGAGTCTGGAGCCGATCACTGGATTAATCAGGCATTTATTCCAAGGAGAATAGCAAACGGATCTGTTCTGTAAACACTTTAGGCAAGTGTCAAAGAGGCAGGGTAAGCCATGCCTGACAGATTGGGCATGTCAAGACCCCATCACATACATTCTTTACTAGCCTGAGACTAATAATGAGTGTGCCCATCACATGAACCCCCTTTCCACATTATCAGATGGTCTCCTTCTGCTATATGTTGGCTCAGCCATTTAAATAATCAACATGATCTCATTAATATTCATAGGTATTCGTACATAAAGTGTGGCTCTAGCACAGACACATTTTTTTTCACAATTGGATAGACACTAATTGCATTGATGTACAACCCGAATTCCGGAAATGTTGGTATACTAAAAGACTTTCAAATCACATGAACTGATATTTTATTCACAATAGAACATAGATAACATAAATGTTTAAACTGAGAAATTTTACAATTTTATGCACAATATGAGCTCATTTAAAGTTTGATGCCTGCTACAGGTCTCAAAATAGTTTACCATGGTGTAGCATCTCCTCTTCTTTTCAAAACAGTGTGAAGACGTCTGGGCATCAAGGTTATGAGTTTCTGGAGTTTTGGTGTTGAAATTTGGTCCCATTCTTGCCTGATATAGGTTTCCAGCTGCTAAAGAGTTTGTGGGCGTCTTTGGTGTATTTTTATCTATAGGTGAAAGATCTGGGGCCGTATTCACAAAACATTTTATCTTCCTAAGAGTTCTCCTAAATAGCAGTAAAAGTTCTTAGTTAAGAGTATTCACAAAGCTGCTGAGACAAACTTTTACTAAGGAATAGACCGAAGTCTTAAGTTAAGAATAAGGGCGGGGTTGACCTCGTTGCTATGGAGTATACACACAGTGATTGGCTGATGGGGGAGGAGTCAGCAATTTAATCATAGAAATATTGTAGAATGAGGTGTCATGTTTCCATATTAAAATAAAGGTTTTAAAATACAAATGCTGTCATATTCAAATAAAGGTTTTAAAAGTAGGCTAAGTGTCACTAATTAAACTAGTAAACAGTTCCCTTTCAGTCGGTCACGTTCGACGTACGTCAGTAGTGACCGACAAATTGGGATATTGCCAGAGAGCCCTATCAGCTTCGAGTGAAACTTAACAAGCTAATGGAATTGGCTTGCGATATTTGCATAGCACGCACCGCACCTGCAAGGCGGCTATAATACGGAAGCGGATGCAGTCGCACTCTGTCTTTCGCTTCGGAGCCAACCTGTTGTGTTCCTGCTATTGACTGAGAGTGAACTTCTCAAGCCTTTGAAAAGTCTTTGTATCGTCGTGCTGGTGTTAAGGCACCCTACAGCGAAGCCACAAGCTTTCACACAGCAAGCCTTCACGAGCTATTTATACAGCTCTCAACTGCTGTTTTCACAGCATTGTTCTCTGCCCCGTTGGTTTGCGATTTGGGCCGGTTCCTCTGTGCGTGTAACTCAAAGAGTGGTGTACCGCGTCCCGAACCTTCTCAGCTGGACGATTGGTTTCTCGGGGCAGCCCGTGCTGGTCCTCAGCGCCCCGCCCTGGTAACTTTCTTTCCGGAGGTGCATGAGGAGGTGACCAAGTCATGGAGAACGCTGTATAGCTCTTCCGCCTTCACCACTCTGGATGGCAGGGAGGCTAAGGGGTACACTGGGATCCCTTCAGTCGAGCGCACTGTCGCAATGCAACTGTGTCTGACGGCCACTGGCTGGCACGGTGAACCGTGTCTCCCATCCCGGGCCTGTAAATTCTCGTCTAGCTTGACGGAGAAGGCTTACAGAGCCTGCGGACAGGCCGCCTCTGCCTTGCATGGACATGACCCAGGGTGGTCTTGACCAACAGCTGCTGGGGGAGCAGCGCGCCGCCACCAACCTCGCACTCCGGGCAACTAAGGTGACGGCTCGCTCCATTGGTCAAGCGATGGCTACGCTTGTGGTCCAGCAATGCCACCTGTGGCTGACCTTGGCAGACATGAGGGAGACCGATAAGTATCGGTTCCTGGACTCCCCCGTGTCTCAGGTCGGCCTATTCTTCGACGTGGTCGAGAGCTTCGCCCAGCAGTTCTCGGCCGCACAGAAGCAGACTGAGGCCATTAAACACATCTTGCCCTGGTGGTCTGCTGCTACCTCAGTCTGCTCATCGCCGTGGGCGCCCGCCTGCGTCGTCCTCCGCCCCTGCTAAGTCTGCAAAGCTGCAGCCTCCACCCACCAGATAGCAGGGAGCCGGTCGCGGACGCTCATACCCCAGCCAAACCAGGTGGCAAGAGATCGAGGAAGCGTTCCTGAGATGGGCGACCTGGAGGAGAGGATGTCAGCTCTTCGGGAGATGATGCCTGCATCTTTCCCTCCCCTAGAGGAGGGCCGGGGGGAATTTGTGTAATGTATTGTCCCACCGCTGGCTCTCCGGACGTGTTTTCACAAAAAAAGAGCTGTTTCCCAATCCTCCAGGTCCCAAGAGGGCACGGCTGGCAGTGTGCGGTGCTCCACCTCGCCACTCTCAGCCCCCTCTCACTTCACCAGCAGGTCCCAGTGTGTATGTCGAGGCCGCCTCCCTTGCACCGTCTCCCATACACACTGCCACCTCACGGAGTCCAACCCCACTTTGGGCCGCTACGCCATCCGAGTCGGGTCTCAGCACTCTGCCTCGCTGCCCCATGCCAGGTACGTCTGTGGTGCCTTTAGTCCCACTGGCTCGGAGTCTGGCGCCTGGTTAGCGATTCAGACTCAGACTTGGCTATGCGATTCAGTTCGCTTGGCATCCCCCGGTGTTCAGGGGTGTCCACTACACTTGCGTGTCCCTGGACAATGCACCTGTTCTCCGGGCAGAGATTGCTGTCCTCCTGGCGAAGGACGCAATCGAGCCGGTCCCTCCAGCCAATATAAAGTCAGGGTTTTACATCTTCTACTTCATTGTACCCAAGAAAGGCGGTGGGTTACGGCCAACTTTTTTAGAGGCTCCTGGGGCATATGGCAGCCGCAGTCACGCCGCTCGAAATGCTTCAGCACTGGCTTCACGGCCAGGTCCCGAGATGGCCGTGGCAACGCGGTACGTTCCGTGTCCCTGTGACACCGAACTGCCGTTGTACCCTCACTCAGTGGTCGGACTCTTCGTTCCTGCAGGCAAGAGGTCCCCTTCGAACAAGTGTCCAGGCATGCTGTGGTCTCCACAGATGCCTCTGCCACCGGGTGAGGAGCCACGTACAACGGGCATGCAGTGTCGGGTCTGTGGCATATCAATTGCCTCGAGTTGCTACCAGTACATCTTGCATTGGGCTGCTTCAAGGAGCTGCTGTCAGACAAGCACGTACTGGGCCGCTCAGACAGCACTACGACTGTTGCGTACATCAACCATCAGGGTGGTCTACGCTCCCGTCACATGTCGCAACTCACCCGCCATCTCAGAAGCACCATTCATGTCCCAGGCATGCTCAACCGTGCAGCCGACTAACTCTCACAGCAGCCTTCGCTCGTCAGGTTCCTGAGGGGGGCGAGGAGACTGAATCCGCCTCACCCTTCCTCTATACCCTCTTGGGATCTCTCCCTGATACTTACATCTCTCCGGGGTCATCCCTTTGAGTCTTTGCAGTCAGTGGAGTTAAAAGTACTGTCCCTTAAGACCGTCCTCCTGGTTGCATTGGCCTCAGTTAAGAGGATAGGGGACCTGCACGCATTTTCGGTCGACAAATTGCAGCTGAAAGAGGGAAACGGAGATGTACGTCCCGTCGCCACAGTTCCTGTGCCTTCGCTGTAGTGCAGACTTAGGTTGTCTCCTCAGTGGAAAACAGAGTGCGACTGCATCCGCTTCCGTATTACACCGCCTTGCGGGGGCGGTGCGTGCTACGCAAATATTGCACGTCAATTCCATTAGCTTGTTTAGTTTCATTTGAAGCTGGCCCTATCAGAGGTGATATCCCAATTCGTCGGTCACTACTGATGTACGTCTCCATTCCCTCGATCAGGGAACGAGGGTTACATACGTAACCGAGACGTTAATTGTCCGCCTCTTAGATGTCTGCATCTCAAGAGAATGCAGAATTCAAGTGACAAATTATGTTTTATAAACAACGTTTGGAGGAACACATTCAAACGGTCTTTCTAATCAGCACGAGAAGAGGAATAAATACACAGACTAGAGCAGACTCACCTCCGTCACCCTGTCCCTCACTCTCAGCTGGGGATATGGGGAGAACTTTGGGTTTGGGCTAAATTCCAAGCTCGGAGCCCTCGATCCCCTTGGACAGTACACCAAATATGCTTATTATATATTTTATTACTCTATTCAATCATTTCTATGTGTGAACTCATGAAAACCACTGCCACAGGTAATCGGACAATATTTATTTATTTTTTAAAGATTTATTTTTGGCGCCTCATCGTAGATTCAAATCTGCTGAAAAAGTTCAGATTCTAAGGCTCTATCGCTATTGCCTCAATGGTGTACAGTGTCTTTGGGTGGATTAGAACTGTTTGTGATTTGGTCTTAGTGACTTAGGAGTCCTCTTGACTACTCCTAACGTTTCACAGATTTAGGAGCTAGTTTTAGCGCTAAAATGCTTTGTGAAATACTCTTAGAGCAAAAATTTAGGACTCCTAAAATTAGGACTGACACGCCTATTATTTTTAAGAGTTTCTCCTAAATTTGCGATTTAGGAGCTACTTTTAGCCTTAAGATGTTTTGTGAATATGGCCCCTGGACTGCAGGCAGGCCAGTTCAGCACCCGGACTCTTCTATGACGAAGCCATGCTGTTGTAATAGCTGCAGTATGTGGTTTTGCATTGTCTTGCTGAAATACATAAGGCCTTCCCTGAAATAAACATCATCTGGAGGGGAGCATATGTTGCTCTAAAATCTTTATAGACCTTTCAGCATTCATAGTGCCTTCCAAAACATGCAAGCTGCCCATACTGTATGCACTTATGCACCCCCATACCATTAGAGGTGCTGGCTTTTGAACTGAATGCTGATAACAAGCTGGAAGGTCTCCCTCCTTTTTAGCCTGGAGGACACGGCGTCCTTGATTTCCAACAAGAATGTCAAATTTGGACTCGTCTGACCATAGAACACTTTTCCACTTTGAAACAGTCTATTTTAAATGAGCCTTGGCCCACAGGACACAACAGCGCTTCTGGCCCATATTTACATATGGCTTCCTTTTTGCATGATAAGGCTTTAGTTGGCATCTGCAGATGGCACGGCGGATTGTGTTTACCGGCAGTGGTTTCTGGAAGTATTCCTGGGCCCATTTAGTAATGTCATTGACACAATCATGCCAATAAGTGATGCAGTATTGTCTGAGGGCCTGAAGACCACGGGCATCCAAAAAAGGTCTTCCTTAAGTAAAGAGATTTCTCCAGTTTCTTTGAATCTTTTGATGATGTTATGCACTGTAGATGATGAGATTTGCAAAGCCTTTGCAATTTGACATCTTTTTATGCACTCTTTCACAGCTCTGCCCATCTTTACTTATGAGAGACTCTGCCTCTCTAAGACATCCCTTTTATAGCTAATCATGTTACAGACCTGATATCAATTAACTTAATTAGTTGCTAGATGTTCTCCCAGTTGAATCTTTTTTTTTAAAAATTGTTTTTTCATCCATTTGTTGCCCCATGCCAATATTTTTGAGGCCTGTAGCAGGCATCAAATTTGAAATGAGCTCATTTAGTGGATAAAAGTGTAAAATTTCTCAGTTTAAACATTTGTTATGTTATCTATGTTCTATTGTGAATAAAATATTTGCTCATGTGATTTGAAAGTCTTTTAGTTTTCATTTTATTCAAATTAAAAAAAACATCCCAACATTTCCGGAATTCGGGTTGTACTAGACAGATGGACGGATAGACAGATAGATACTTTTGTCTTTTTAATAAATTAATTTAATTTAATATATTTCGTTTTTTTCAGCACTTTGAATTCAAAAACAAAGAATGCAAATGACTTTAATTTTATTAATCCCATTCGTATCAAGTAAATGTGCCATTAATTTGCCTTTCTCTAACAGTTTATCCATCTTTTATTGATTTGACAGTCCTGTTATGGATTTTTTAAATAACATTGTCATTTACAGTGGTGAATGTTCCAGATCTGACCAGATTCAGGTCTCAACAATTGTACATGTATACAAAGGGTTTACTTTTAATGTTCTGATATTGTACATGTTAGTGTCTTTCATTGTCTGTGTGCACACTTTACAAATACCTACAAATAAGAATGACACAACACTGAAATAATGCTGCTTCCTTTAAATGGGTCATTTCCAGTGTGCTCTAATGCTCATGATACCACTTTGTTGGGTATCTAAACGCTGCTACAAAGCTGAACTGACCTGCTGTGCTAGCTTATCCATGATATCATTGCATCAAAAAACCTCTTTACTGTTATGCCCCCTACTAATGCTTTATTCCTCACTCCAGACCTCATACGGCACCAAGCCACAATCCCTCATCAGATCAGCCTCATGGAGATTTAGGAAGGTTACCTTCATAATTTAATCCTTGACTCCATTCTTCACAAAGGGCAGTTACATGTTTAGCAAGGGGGAGAAAAGCCACACTTTGAGCTACCCTTCTCAGAACCCATTCGATTCAATGCCATAACATTTTTCACTGAGGAAACTAAATGTTCTTTCTTCCTGTTCCTATTTCTAGAGTGTAGTTGCAAGATCTGCTCCATAAGCTTCTAAAAACATTATTCTCCATTATCCACCGCAGAAGGATTACTAACCAAGGAGGTCTGTATAATACCTCTAGAAAGCTTTTTTGCTAGTATTCCCATTCGTCTTAGCTGGCATAGAAGGTATGCAATTTCACATTTGCCATGTTTTCTTATGTTCCAGACTATTTGGAACTTGAAATTCTTCTACTTAAATAATCACTGGAATGGCAGCCAAAGTTAGACCTACAGCTTAATTAAAGGGTTAGTTCACCCAAAAATGAAAATTCAGTCATTAATTACTCACCCTCATGTTGTTCCACACCCATAAGATTTTCGTTCATCTTCAGAACACAAATTAAGATATTTTTAATAAAATCTGATGGCTCAGTGAGGCCTGCATTGCCAGCAAGATCATTTCCTTTTTCAATGCCTAGAAGGTACTAAAAACATATTTAGAACAGTTCCCCCGGTTTCACAGACAAGGCTTAAGCTAGTCCTAGACTATGTCATTTGATGTCATTACGGTCAGTTTCAACTGTAGTTAAAAGGATTCTGGCACTTGCCATTTACTAGTTATTTCTGAGTGAATCACTTGAGTTGTACATGACTGTAAAATTTGAGTCATAGTACGGGATAACCAAGCCAAACCTACTATCAACATTGCATGCATGCATGGTGCACTAGTCAAAGTAATTTTTCATTTTCGGAGATAAACTGGGGCATTGGCCGAGACTCTTGAAACAGCAGGAAACTGTTGTGGTTTTTTATAGTGAACATGACAGCTTGATATATTGTTTTTGTTTATTCATAAAAACAGAACAGCAGAAAAGATACAGTCGTGACCTTAAAAATCACCACAGATGCATCCTCCCCTGCAATGCCGTGCATCAATAGATTGCTGCCTGACTTATCTAGCGGCCTCAGTAGGCACGCTCATTGCCTTTGTTATATGGATGGTTTTAGAAGCGAGGCTTACGTTTCTTAACCAAATGCCTCTACATGCCCTCTGTGGTTTGAATCCAATATACAATTTAGTTTAAGCTTTTGCAGGACGATGACGCTAAAGGGAATTGGAAGTCTCTACAAAACTGTGTCAGCGTCAGCTATGGTCCATCAGACACGCACTATGGGGCTGTTAAATTCTGTGCAGCTGTACTTATTTTAGAATTAAATCTAGGGCTTTAGAAAATGTCATTATGTATTGAAATTAATTTTGTTCATCAAGTATTAGGTCTGGTCCACAATGCAGCTTATATACTGTATATACAGTACACAGGAAGAGACCATCTGACTGCCTTAGTTTGTGCTGTTTTTAAGTGGTGTTTAGGGTAAGATTATCCGAAATAGATTTAAAATTGAATTGAATCTATTTCTGAATTCCAGTTCGATTCATGAACATGAATTAGATTTGAACTGAGGTAGCAAATGGGAATGCCCACTGCAGTTTGAATGTGAGGAATTAAATTGAAATTCAAAGAAATTCAACTGTAAATTAGACGAAAGAAAAAGAAAGAAAGAAAGAAAGAAAGAAAGAAAGAAAAAGAAACAAACAAACAAACAAACAAAGAAACCCAAAAAATGTCATTCCACACCTGTAAGACCTTCATTCATCTTCGGAAAACATATTAAGATATTTTGATGAAATCTGAGAGTGTTTTTTCCTCCATTGAAAGCAACAATGGAGGCAACTACTTCTCTGGACCTTGAATGATGGTAATTTCGTTGCTTTCAATGGAGGATAAAAGAAAAAAAATGTGTGCTGTGCCTTTCCCTTAAGTTCCATTATGTAAAGTCAGCCAATAAGATTAGAGCTTATTAAATTGAGAAAGCAATTGCCAGTTTTGTGTGCAGTATGCATCATACGCTTGACGTGCCTGTCTGAGGCTGAGACTAATGTCCACCTACCTCAAACAACATAAACACTCCCAGAAGAACCTGTCCAGACAGCAGAGACACTCAGTACATGATCCTTAAAGCCCCACGGGAATCATTCTACCACAACCAGATGTCTATCTCTTTATTTCTTAAGAACTACTGAGCTTGCTCTCTTTACACAAATCCCTCCAGTATACCCCGCAAGGGAAGACTCAGAAACCAAGAAATACAGAGTGAGAAAGAACATCTCATTTTTCTCTTGTACTTTCCAAGCAGTAAATTCTTTTACATTTTTTTTTTTTTCCAACAAAGCTCCTACAAAATAACGGTTGCAGGGGGAGAGAGTTACAGAGCAAGATCCAATTATAAAGGGGCGGTGAACAACCCCAGACATGACACGCAGTGAACAGCAGATAGGGAGGAGGAGTAGGAATCTCAAGCAGGTGTTGAGACTCTGCTTTGACTGAGGGCGAACAGATTGCTTCCATCCTGCCAGCACTCATCTGCATGGTAATATCAGCTGCCCCCTGCTAACCAGACAAAATAATAAGACCTTCTGCCACAAGCAGTTGAGTAGTGTGTGAAGAAATGCAACACAGTTCTGATGGTTGATTATGGAAATACAGCACTTATAGTCAGTTGTTCAACAGACCTCTTAGTAACAACCCTGGGCAGCTTCTGATCTCCCAAACTGTTTGACAAGATTATGCTGTTCCTGTTAATGTGCATGTAAGTTCTAGAACAAACACAGTCCCCGACATACTGTACTTCTAGAGAAATCGAAGAATTTACCATGTGTTGCTGCCATGTGATTGACTGATTAGATATTTGAGTTAACAAGCAGTTGAACATAATAAAGTGGCTGGTGAGTGTAAGGGCCCTATCATACACCCGGCGCAATCAAGTCATCTTCTTCATTTATATAGCGATTTTCACAATACATATTGTTTCAAAGCAGCTTCACAGTGACAATAGGAAAATTATTATCGAGCTAAAGTTGGTTTTTGATTGATGGATGTGGTGCCAGGCGCGATGCAAGTGTTTTTTGCTAGTTTCAGCGTGACGCAGTTATCATTTTCACATCCTGTGCCACGTTATTTAAATAGGAAATGCATTTTCACCCATTTGTGTGCCCATGGGCGTGCTGGACTGAAAACAATGTGTGTTTTTTGCGCGTTGCTATTTTGAGGCAACTGAAATAGACTGCACCATTGACCAACTGAAAGTCAATGGCGCAATATACTGTATATACACTATATTGCCAAAAGTATTGGGACACCCCTCCAAATCATTGAATTTGGGTGTTCCAATCACTTCCATGGCCACAGGTGTATAAAATCAAGCACCTAGGCATGCAGACTGCTTCTACAAACATTTATGAAAGAATAGGTTGCTCTCAGGAGCTCAGTGAATTCAAGCGTGATACCGTGATAGGTTGCCACCTGTGCAATAAGTCCAATTGGGAACAACAGCAACTCAGCCACGAAGTGGTAGGCCACGTAAAATCACAGAGCGGGGTCAGCGCATGCTGAAGTCGCCAACTTTCTGCAGAGTCAATAGCTACAGACCTTCTAAACTTCGTGTGGCCTTCGGATTAGCTCAAGAACAGTGCGTAGTGAGATTTATGGAATGGGTTTCCATGGCCGAGCAGCTGCATCCAAGCCTAACATCACCAAGTGTAATGCAAAGTGTCGGATGCAGTGGTGTAAAGCATGCCGCCACTGGACTCTAGAGCAGTGGAGACGTGTTCTCTGAAGTGACGAATCACGCTTCTCTGTCTGGCAATCCGATGGACGAGTCTGGGTTTGGCAGTTGCCAGCAGAACGGCACTTGCCTGACTGCATTGTGCCAAGTGTAAAGTTTGGTGGAGGGGGGATTATGGTGTGGGATTGCTTTTCATGGGTTGGACTTGGCCCCTTAGTTCCAGTAAAATGAACTCTTAATGCTTCAGCATACCAGGATATTTTGGACAATTTCATGCTCCCAACTTTGTGGGAACAGTTTGGGGATGGCCCCTTCCTGTTCCAACATGACTGCGCACCAGTGCACAAAGCAAGGTCCATAAAGACATGGATGAGTGAGTTTGGTGTGGAGGAACTTGACTGGCCTGCACAAAGTCCTGACCTCAACCCGATAGAACACCTTTGGGATGAATTAGAGCGGAGACTGCGAGCCAGGCCTCCTCGCCAACATCACTGCCTGACCTCACAAATGCGCTTTTATAAGAATGGTCAAAAATTCCCATAAACACACTCTTAAACCTTGTGGAAAGCCTTCCCAGAAGAGTTGAAGCTGTTATAGCTGCAAAGGGTGGGCCAACTCCAAAGTTCATGTGCACGTAAAGACAGGCATCCCAAAACTTTAAATAACACACACACACACACACAGACACATATATATGTATAGCCAAAAGACCAACATGCCAAATATTAAAAATAAAAGGATTACAATGTAAAAGATTATTATTGTGTGCATAAAGATAAAAATGCTTTGGTGGAATCCAGCTTGTCTTGTAGATGGTCTGCTTGTGCGCTTTAACCTTGCGCACGAGCAGATCCATTTCCTCGCTAGAGAAGCATTCAGTTTTTCTGCTGGCAAATTCCACCATGTAAATAGCAAATCCGCCATGGCGCGAGTGCAACTGGCTGACATGTTGCAGTCCTCTTATAATAACTTTTACCAACTTTTATTCATTGACAAAACAGCTGATAAATGATATTTTTATATAGAGACAGATATATTTGTAATTAATGTAATGCTGTGTAAATCACCGGTAAGAAATATTTAAGCCCGTCCAAATTTCTCGATTCACCCATAGCAAAAAGTTAATTTTGGGCATTATATCTACAGTTGCCCTTAGAGATTGTTATTGCAGGACAAGTACACTGATACAACCATTGCTAAAAAAAAATTTATTGGCTCTTCAGTTGGTTTGGCTGAGATTGTTTATTTCTATGTTCTCTTTTTTTTTTTTTTTTTTTTCTCGGTTCATAATTTAATTAATTTAATTGCCTTTTATTTGCTGTTCAGTCTGAAATTATATGTAGTAGATTACTTTAACAAAATCACATTATGGTCTGCTCCTTTTTCAATTAGTAATATGTTTTTTTAAATATGTGTGCATGTGTCATATTTGCTTACTGTTCAGTATGCAAATACCTGCCATACTTTACCATTTGTGGCCAATAATTAGGCCATCCTAAAAATGCTTGGTCTACAGTACACAATCAACATTTCAGAGCGCAGAGTATAAATGAGAGCGCTGCCAAAAAAAAAAAATTCAATCCTCAGGTTCTTACTCGTTTTTACCTGGAATCTTTTTTCTGCTTGTCTTGGACAGTGGCTGTGCCGGAGGGTTGAGGGGGAGATGATGTGACTCAGGGAGATTTCTGCCTGGTTGCTCTCTGCAGGCTGCGTGAAGGGGAAGGTAACCAGCAGGTGGGCCAAGGCTTGAAGAAATTTTCCTGCACATGGAGGAAATAGAACAAAATGGTTTCTGTGTCACAGTGAACAAATAGCACCCTCAATCAGAAAGCACATGACCTGTCACATACGCTGAACTTGAACACACACATAAAACACACCCAATACGTCTGTACTTATGACATAAAACCCCTTCTTAGCCCTGCGGCTGAAGCTACAATGATGCCCTCGACATTTCATGCCCAGCAAAGCCCTCACCCACGAGCAGCATACATATACAGTGTATATATATACACTGTGTAAAAGTCTTAGGCCACCATTAGATGTTGTTTTAGCAATGGTATTAAGACCATATATAATTATTTCTCAGTCTCTTTATTAGAATATAACAAGAAATTATGTATGCAGTATTAAAAAAAAAAAACAGCTTCTATAGGCTAAAGTGGTAAGTATTTAGTGACCTCCCCTTACACTTGAGCAATAGCAGGAACCTGGCTCTTATAAACCTAAATATAATGGGAAAGGACTGGAAGGCCAATAAAACTTAAAATATGATGAGGAGTTCCTCAGAGTTTCTTCTTTGACATACTGAAGTCCAGGAGGATTTTTGCTTAAAGAAGCCATTTTGTTCTGATTTTTCTCTTCATTTTTATTTATTTATTTATTTTACTTTTTTTTATATTTCCTTTATTTTCTGTTTGAATCTTAATAAATAGACAGAAAAATTAATATAGTCATAAAAACATTGCTAAAACAACAAAGACTTTTGCACAGTACTATTATATATATATATATATATATATATATATACATAATGTGTGTGTGTGTGTGTTTATATAAATCAAAAAGGTGATTTATTTCACTAATTCCATTCAAAAAGTGAAACTATATAATATTCATTCATTACACACAGACTGATATATTTGTGATATAAATGTTTATTTCTTGATGATTATAACTGACAACTAAGGAAAATCCCAAATTCAGTATCTCAGAAAATTAGAATATTACTTAAGACCAGTACAAAGAAAGGATTGCTCTAAAACTTCCTGGTATACGGCTGCGTTGACCTTGGACCTCAGAAAACACAGTGGACCAACACCAGCAGATGACATGGCACCCCAAACCATCACTGACTGTGGAAACTTTACACTGGACCTCAAGCAACGTGGATTGTGTGCCTCTCCTCTCTTCCTCCAGACTCTAGGACCCTGATTTCCAATGGAAATGCAAAATGCACAGAGCTCTGTGAACAGCCAGCCTCTTTTGCAATGACCTTTTGTGTCTTGCCCTCATTGTATGTATGTATGTATATATGTATGTATACATACATACATACATAAAGTAAAACATTATGCAGCAGCATATATATATATATATATATATATATATATATATCAACCTACAGAGGACTGAATTCAAAGACATCCCGAAAATCAAAGTAAAAAATTATGCAGCATATATATATATATATATATATATATATATATATATATATATATATACACACACACACACACACACACATTTATATATATATATATATATGTGTGTGTGTGTGTGTGTATATATATATATATATATATATATATGTCACATATATTGTGTAAAGAAAAATTGTACATTTTAAATTTAAATGCATAAATCTGGTGCATTATGAGAGCAAAATTTAAGTGACTAGATGAATGAAGACATTTGTTCTCTTATAAGCAATTTTGTGCTCTAATAGTAATTTATTCATTAGTGATGGTAGGGCACTTTAGTCACGTACACAACATATAGTAGGCTAAATGATAATTCATAAGTAGTCAAACATGTAGAGTATACATTTAAACCATTAAAAATACGTAGCAAAGAGGTTACCTTTGTTGAATTAATTAATTTCTAGAATAATTAGTGGGGGCCTGTATCTATACATCTGTATTTGTGGAATGAATGGTCACTCTGATTTGTTAAACACAATCCAGAATGCACTAAACATACTACTTCATTATAGAGAAAAATAACAAATGAATAAAAATATATAATCATAAGCTGACCAAAAAATAAAATAAAATCTAAGTAACTATATAACTCAGCAGAAAAAAGTATGCTAGTCTAATTCTTGAAAAACACTTTGCACAGTAATTTTATAAAATCTAAATATGTTAATAAAAAGTTTCAAATCCTATTTGCATTCTTATGATATATAAAAAAACTTTATATTTAATTTATATTTATAAATGAATGTAAATAATTATATGTATTTATAGATTAGATTATAAGATTAAAAGACGTTTATTTTAAATGTATTGTGCAGATTTTTAATAGGGCAACAAGATATGATAGATACGACAGAACAAAATAGGCTATTAATAATCTTTCAGTATGTAAAACGATGATAATATGAAACGCTTCAAAACAGTAGCACAAACCGCTTATGCGCATCCCGGGTGCAGAATGATTTGCTTAAAGCAATATGGAGTCACAGCGCTGCGCATTGAAAAGTTCACGACACAAAGATAATCCATGTGTATATCTGCATCTAACAGTTTATTAATAATATGTTTCTTCTCACTTTTAGATTCCAGTTGTTGTGCGTGTGACGCCAATTCATAATCCTTGTGTTGTGCGATCTAACAGACAACCTGTAGCCAGTATGATGACATCGTTCAGAAACAGCATATATATATATATATATATATATTTACATAGGTGCTGGTCATATAATTTGAATATCATCAAAAATTTGATTTATTTCACTAATTCTATTCAAAAACTGAAACTTGTATATTATATTCATTCATTACACACAGACTGATATATTTCAAATGTTTATTTCTTTTAATTTTGATGATTATAACTGACAACTAAGGAAAATCCCAAATTCAGTATCTCAGAAAATTAGAATATTGTGAAAAGGTTCAATATTGAAGACATCTGGTGCCACACTCTAATCAGCTAATGAACTCAAAACACCTGCAAAGGCCTTTAAATGGTCTCTCAGTATAGTTCTGTAGGCTACACAATCATGGGGAAGACTGCTGACTTGACAGTTGTCCAAAAGACGGCCATTGACACCTTGCACAAGGAGGGCAAGACACAAAAGGTCATTGCAAAAGGGGCTGGCTGCTCACAGAGCTTTGTGTCCAAGCACATTGATAGAGAGGCGAAGGGAAGGAAAAGATGTGGTAGAAAAAAGTGTACAAGCAATAGGGATAACCGCACCCTGGAGAGGATTGTGAAACAAAACCCATTCAAAAATGTGGGGGAGATTCACAAAGAGTGGACTGCAGCTGGAGTCAGTGCTTCAAGAACCACTACGCACAGACGTATGCAAGACATGGGTTTCAGCTGTCGCATTCCTTATGTCAAGCCACTCTTGAACAACAGACAGCGTCAGAAGCATCTCGCCTGGGCTAAAGACAAAAAGGACTGGACTGCTGCTGAGTGGTCCAAAGTTATGTTCTCTGATGAAAGTAAATTTTGCATTTCCATTGGAAATCAGGGTCCCAGAGTCTGGAGGAAGAGAGGAGAGGCACACAATCCACGTTGCTTGAGGTCCAGTGTAAAGTTTCCGCAGTCAGTGATGGTTTGGGGTGCCATGTCATGTGCTGGTGGTGAAACTTTATGGAGATGCAGATTTCATTTTCCAACAGGACTTGGTACCTGCACACAGTGCCAAAGCTACCAGTACCTGGTTTAAGGACCATGGTATCCCTGTTCTTAATAGGCCAGCAAACTCGCGTGACCTTAACCCCATAGAAAATCTATGGGGTATTGTGAAGAGGAAGATGCGATATGCCAGACCCAACAATGCAGAAGAGCTGAAGGCCACTATCAGAGCAACCTGGGCTCTTATAACACCTGAGCAGTACCACAGACTGATCGACTCCATGCCATGCCGCATTGCTGCAGTAATTCACAGGAAAGGAGCCCCAACTAAGTATTGAGTACTGTACATGCTCATACTTTTCATGTTCATACTTTTCAGTTGGCCAAGATTTCTAAAAATCCTTTCTTTGTATTGGTCTTATGTAATATTCTCATTTTCTGAGATATTGAATTTAGGATTTTCCTTAATTACAATCATCAAAATTAAAAGAAATAAACATTTGAAATATATCAGTCTGTGTGTAATGAATGGATATAATATACAAGTTTCACTTTTTGAATGGAATTAGTGAAATAAATCAACTTTTTGATGATATTCTAATTATATGACCAGCACCCACACACACACACACGGCTTCACATTAACTTTTGCTCACCACCCACTCCGCATTTCCACTGGCCACAATTTTGACATTGATACAATGGGGAAAAACTGCCATATAGATATTTTTTATATTATCTCTGTAATGATATTCCACTGGAGGCGAGTGTAGCGAAACCAAGTGCAGTTTATTGAACAGAAACATGAACTAAATACAAAATGTAGACTTGACTTGACTTGACTTGACTTGACTTGACTTGACTTGACTTGAGTTGAGTTGACGACTTGACTTGACTTGACTTGACTTGACTTGACTTGACTTGACTTGACTTGACTTGACTTGACTTGACACAGAAACAAACTCACCAACAGCAGATTACAGAGAACAAAGCTAGACACGATAACAACGAAACATGAGGGCTATTTATACAAAGAGACTAATTACAAACAAGGAACACCTGGAAACAATGAGGCAAAGAACCAGTGACAGAACAGAACTGAGAAACCACATGACTAAATCAACAAGACACATGAAACTAGGGAAGCACATGACATGATCACATGAGGACAAGGGAATCACATGACAAACCAGGAAACATGACAAACAAAGCAATGACACATTAACCTGAACTTAAAAATAAAACAAGAAACATGAATATGAACCATAACACCCAAAACAAGACATTACAATCTCATAATTTGGCAGCAGATATATCAGGCTGCTGTCACTTCAGGACCTGACACACAAATTCATTATATGTTACACATGCATTTTTTCAATTTCTCAACTGTTTATGTTCACTTAAAACATAACTGACTATGTTTACGTGAATACTCGCCAAGACCAGCATTTTGACATTATTTTGTGTGTATTTGACTGTTTAAGCGCAAAAAATAACTCAATTAAGTACTGAGAGGTGGCTTTATGTGTGCCCACTTTGGGAGTGAGCACAAAATCTCTGAGTAAAATTAATGAATAAAATTATGCGCAATTGAATATGCGCAATCCCACGCCGAAATCATGCCCTGTAACAGCAACAGTATTAATCCAGAGAAAATGAAACGATATATATGTATATACTGCTTATGGGCTTCCATAATTGTGATCTCTCTCTCAAATAGATGGATGGATGGATGGATTCCACTGGAAAAATTTAGAATAACATGAAGGTGAAAAAGAAAATGACACAAGAAAACTTAAAATCCTCGAGCATACAGGATGTGCAACCATAACACATAAAGAAAACCTCATCTCAGACTGTATACTTTTTTGTTCTATTCATACGGCATAAAATTACAGCTAGTTACACTCCATCAGAGTCATTAGCATCCACTTTCTGTCTTTCTAAAAACAGAAGATTGTACTGTGCAGATGCATAGCATGATTACAAGAGAGGCAGTCTCAGGAGAACAGAAGCTCAAATCAGCAGCGTGAAAGTGTCCCTCTGGGGCTACACCAAAGGTGTTTCATTCACTCTGATGATGTGACATGGTATGGCACAAAAGTGTGCAGGTCACGCATGTGTAAGCACAAGCACATGGGTGTTGCGTAGGGGATATCTCACATCTGTTTTTGGATGAAGTTTTTTAATTAACATATTAGTCATTAAAAAAGAGACATGGTCTCAAGGGAAATCAAACCGTTACAAATTCTTTCCATTCTAGTAAAGGCAGTGTTCCACAACTTTTTTTCCCTGCCTACTAGGATTGTCTGCTGTCTAAATTGTCTGTTGCATGAATTACTGTTTGTTGGGTCCTGACAATTTCCATCAGAATACACCTGAGAGATGTTTATCAGTATATCTGTATTCGAGAGCTGATAATTAAATGAAAATATTGTCTTGCACCATTCCATACAAAAGGTGTTATACTGACAGCATTGTGACCTACTACTGACATATTAATCTTTAGTCTGTTTTTAGAGCTAAAACTTTAGTCCATATCAGTATGAAAACTCATATATATTTAATGCCATATTTAAAATGGTTTGAATTTAGTTGATCTCTTTACATTTTCTCATAATTTCAGGATTTTAAATTCTCTGTTTGTAAACATAGTCTTGCATTGGCAAACCAGAATCCTCATAATGGCTTTTCAGAGTGAATTAAAGTAAGTGCTAATTCAGCTAAACAAGAGCTTGATTATGAGATGATCAGCAAGGGGGTTTTTTTATTTTGCAGGGCGGATGCTGATGGGCTGGTTAATGCTGAGTGGAAGTGTTTACTTTGGAAGGTGTAAACCCACAGTAGTAATAAAAGAGGACAAATAAGGAGATTTCATGGTCATTTTGTAATTTACCCTTTAAAGTAAGCATACTGTAACATGTTTTGCCCTGCTTCAAATAAATGAAGTCCTGCACTGAATAATCCATAGAAATATAGTGTTCAGTGCAACAGCTCCCCCATCTTAACAGACCTCTTGCACACATGCTGTACTTTGAAATAAATTGATCCAGCACATAAAACCACTTTAATGCTATGTTCTACTTGCATGTAGTTATACTGAGTGCAGGGAAACAACCAGTCATTACTTTATGGAGCGTACTGATGACACAAAGAAGAGTGAATTGCCCAGGCAATCAACCGAGTGAAAAAGTCAAATACCTGTCAAACACTTTTCAAGCATGTACAAATGCTTTTAATGAACACATCATTTACGGTGGATGATTTACGATTCATAGACTGTTCCACAAGGACCTCAGTGTGAGATTACTTTGAACTGTGGCGTCAAAGGAAAAGTTCAAACACAGCTGTAGACAACTCTTTGGGGGTGAGAGGGTGCAAATCTGAATTACAGTTACATCAGGTCTAACCTATGGTATACAAGGACTCAAAACTGATTCATGGTTATACTGAAACATATTGGTGTTTTTGTGTTATTTCTAGCTTGATTTAGTGCTGTGTCGCTGCTAGGAAAGTTTGTTTACTGTTTTCACGTGGCAAGTCCCTTGTGTTCTCGTCAGTAAGGCGTGGCCCAAGCCAGTTTATAGTACTTAAACAGCTGTAATTTAGCATCTGTTAGAGAGAAACAGCCAAGCAACAGGAGAATCTACATACTGTAAGTGTTTTTGTGTTATTTCTAGCTTGATTTAGTGCTGTGTCGCTGCTAGGAAAGTTTGTTTACTGTGTTCACTATAACTAAACCGATGAACAACCTTAAGTGGTTTGTGGAGAGTATTTATGTTTTTAGCAGCAGTTTGGCCTGTATACACAAATTTGCATGTAGGGAAACCGTTTATATACATCTTTTTGAGTGTTTTAAATCACGGCATAAAACGCAAGAGTTGCATCGCTATCGACAGCTGAAATGTCAAGCTATATTGTAATGAGTGAACTCTTGACGCAGAGGTAAATGCAGCGTTGACGCTTTTATTGGCATGATCGTAAGAAATCAATCTCCTCGAGTGTGGAAGCGGTATTTCAGCAGCAGCACCTCAAACCTTTATAGCTTAATCAGCTGTATAGGTCCAGTCAGTGATGTCAGTGCATTCCCAGCATGGAGCATTCCTGCACTCGGACCACGTAGGTTCTTAATCCCGACCATCTGCTGGATTTCTCTGGACGAAGCTGAGGGTTTTGCATTGAACGGCAGCTATACAGACAATATCATGTACATTTATAGCAAGCTGTATTAGCGTTTGTTCCTTTTCTAGTTCTATTTAATTAGTAAACATAAAGTTACTTTCTTATTATATCTGGGCTACTTATTCATTTGCTACTGGTCTAGGTACAAGTAACTACACTGTAATTTAACGTTTTCTTTAAAATGCTGTTGATCCGTGACAATAGGATCAACAGCATGCATTCCAGTTTTACTAGCTGTCCTTTGGGCACTTTAAGTAACTGTCCCAAGCCTTACTAGAATGTATTCTAGCTTTAATAGTATGCATTCTTCTACTGTCTACTATCCCAAAAACTTCAGAATTTTTATTTTAACTATAAAAAGTAGCCATTCAGACTAATCATTACAAATGCCAAGTAAAAAGCAATTTTAACTAATGAGATTGCAATTACAATTGGAATACACACTAGTGTCTTTTTTTTTTTTTTTTTTTTTTTTTAAATTGTTAGATTTCTTAATCATTTTGAATTTATATTAAAAATTAATTGGACCAGTGATAATTCTGAAAGATAATGCGCAGGGAGCTTACAGTTGCTAAAGTAATGAACACAAATTTCACATGCATCTCAGTAGCAGGTAAACCTTGTACTCTTATTTGATTGTTAAAGTTGAAGTTGTAAATATTTCAGCAAATGGTTTTCTATTTTCAACCCACCTACATCTTGTTTTGACG
Organism: Elopichthys bambusa; assembly: GCA_037101425.1. NCBI lineage: Eukaryota > Metazoa > Chordata > Actinopteri > Cypriniformes > Xenocyprididae > Elopichthys > Elopichthys bambusa. The sequence goes on from CM074442.1 coordinate 21,774,741, forward strand.
TGCTTCAGGGGGATCCTCATAATTCCCAAGTTACTATTGAAAACGAAATTTATAGGCTCTCGTCGTAACTTCTGGATGACTTACTACAGTACACTGTAAAAAAATAAATAAATAAATAAAATAAAAAGAAAAGAAAAAAGGATAATGTGCTGGCAGAAAATTGCCAAAACTGATTAATGGTTAACGGACATTCCTTTAACTTTAAAACACAAGGAAATGAAGTTCAAAATTCAAAATACAGGTAAAACACCAGTAAAAAAAGATATACGTAAAATTCCATCAAATTAATACAGTAGGTCTATATTCTGCCCTATTTTTACTGATTTTTTTAGATTGTATTTATTTTTTTTAACTGTAAGTAAGATAAAAAAAAAAAAAATGACACTACTTTGTTCTAAGGAATAAACGCTAAAACAGCTTGCCATAGTCCATGGTTTTCTTTACCTTTTCCGTCGTCTTCGAACACTAAATCAACAGCACTTCTCACTGAGGGGCGCAATGTGACACACGTATCAAGTATTGCGAGCGTCAGTCTGAGCCAATCCGTGATGACGTCCTGCGTTCTCTCTCCCAATCCAAACAGCAGGGTAGAGAGAACAGCCGTTATACGGATGATCCCAAGCAGTGGCTGGTGCAAAACTAGTTTGTTTAAATAGCTCGACCGATATGATGAGGAATTTGCTCCGTCTTCCCGCTTCGTGTGCAATTAATTAGACCTATCTTTAAGTTTGTTAGCATCCTATGTGTGTTACATCGACTTATCGGAGACATTTCGAGTTATTAATCCATATTTAGTTGCGTGTGGAGTCAGCGGAGAACGTACGCTGCCTGAGGAGAAGACACTTTTGATACCTTTTGGATGGAGGGCTGGCGCGGAAGGCAGTCGGTCAGTGACTGTGTGGATTAAGCTGGGGAAAAGTACTTGTAAAGGTGCGGTGGTCAGAAGGTCTCCCTGCTGAGATTTGATTTGACTTCCCGGGTTTAATGCGGACGAAAGCTCGCGCTCGAGCGAGGTGCGTCGACGGGCGGGAGGAGAATGGCACGAGCTTCCGCGCTTCTGAGGGGAAAACAAGTACTTGGCTTCCTTGAGGGGCGTTGGGCACATTGCGCAGGAATTTGACTGTCCCTCAGTACGTTTTTTGGGAGATATCAATCTATTACTTCGAAAGGGGAAAAAAATACCATTGGATTTTAGTGGTTTCGGATATGGGCTTTGGGGTGTTGGATGCCTTCATATCACGCGCACTTTTGAATTTAGCGTGAATCCAGTGGAGCACAACATGGGAAAATATGACAAGTGAGAAGATTCGGTTCCTCTGACCCTCGGTGCTTCAAGCAGGACTGGCGTTGCTTCTGCTAGGTAAACTTTTCTGTCTGAATATTGAATGGTTTGTCACATTGAACTGTCCCTTCTCGACCTTCTTAAAGAATCGGTGCCGAGAGTCCGAATCTCTTTTCAGAGTGACTAGATGTCTTTGGCAGAACGGGCTTTGGTTTTTAGGCAAGGTCAGTATATATACTGACCTTGCCTAAAAACCAAAGCCCGTATATGTATATATATTAAGGAGTAGAACATTTTATTTAGCTCTCAAAAATGATAAATATTTACATTGAGATGGTTTATTATAGCATACTGTATCTACTTCATGCATTAAATATATAGCCATGATTTGGTCTGAGTGCTTGTATAGTTCAGATAATGGGATGGATGTGTGTGTGTGTGTGTGTGTGTGTGTGTGTGTTTGTTGGGCGGTGGAGGGGGTTATGTTGAAAGACTAGATCAAAATCAATTCTTTTATATGCATCCACATCCGTAATCTGCTCTATTCTAAGTAATGGTGACATTAAGAGTAACAATCCTGTGTCAAAATGTTTCTTTTCTTTTCTTTTGTGTGTGTGTGTGTGTGTATGTGTGTGTGTGTATGTGTGAAATATTGACTAGCAGAAGCAATGAAGTAATACTCTTCAACACTGGCACAGAACCAGTCGATGATACAGGAGGCGTATCCCATTTATATGTGCATTTGGTTTTTATGTAATTTTTTCCAGATAAGTCATATGTTAATTTACTGGAGAAAGACTGTATGTATATATATATATATATATATATATATATATATATAGAGAGAGAGAGAGATAAAACTTCTCATTAATTATGATATAATAAGAAAAATTAAATTATGCATTGTGCAGTGGTCTTTGGGTATAATCAGACGTTGTATGCAGCTTTTTGATTATCCCGAATACCTACAATAATATTTTATGGCTATTAAGACATATTCCTGCCATTGCTATTTCTTTTTTCTTTTCTTTTTTTTCCTTTTTTTTTTGTCATTTGCAAAACGCCTAAAATATGTACAGCAATATGAACTGATCTTCATCAGCCTCTGTTACAAAAAAGAAAAATTAACAATGTTTTAAATAAATCCTCACATGCTTCACTTGTGACACTCTTGAGCATTTAGAATGTTTTTCAAATAAATTTTTTGACTATTCTTTTAATACTTATTTAAAGTATCAATGATATATTGTTTATATTCTAATTCAGATTAATATGCCATAAAGATATTTTTTATTTTAAATCGAGTCAAATTCCATCAGTTACTTTGACAGAAATGTGTAATTTTGTCTTGAATTACTTAAAAAGAAATGCATTTACTAATATATATTGTTGTTCCTAAGTTCACAAAATGGCAATATACGAGATACGTTGTTTGATATGACGCTGCTGTATATTTTTGGCCACAATGTTTGAGTTTTCACACAGAGTAGTGGGTAACTGAACTGCAGCACCTCTTCCACTGGCTGGTGGTGCTATAATTCAATTTATGGCTCACACAACAGCTCTGAGTGCCGAGCATATAGGGGTGTGGGAAACTATGGTTTTATCATGCTGACAAGACAGTATATAAGGAAAGAGGGATATATACTTTATAATAGGGTATTTATATTACAGTACAGTAACAAACTGCATATTTATAATGTGTAATTGTTTTTTGGAGCTGCTTGCATATTGACCTTATGGTTGACTGTAACCAATTATTTTAACATTTACTATATGTAGCATTGATTCCCATTCATCACGTAACATTGAAATTAGCATGTTTTCCAGAACCATGGACAGCTCCAAAAACTCCAGTGTGCTCTGTTGTTGAATCCGGTGCCAGGATGCCAGAAAGTCCTTCAGACTTGTTTAATTACTCTTGCTGAGCTTAGACCCATGATATGATGAGATGGAGCCAAGAAACCAGCAAGAGCGCAATGATTCCCACAGCTTGCGTGATTGTTTGACTAAGGAATTGGAAAGGTTAAAATAATTGTTAATGCTCTAGGATTATCACACTTATTGAGTTATTTTGCAGTGCAGAGTAAAACCCAGCTTTCCTTGAAATGATGCAACTAACAGGCTGCAATCACAGCAGACCTGGTAAGCTGTAGTTGATTTATAGTCATACAGTAAGCTGTAAGCTGCTTGTTCGACATAGATGTTACATTTATGACTTTGCACGTGAGTAATTAGGAGACATAGTAACTGTGCTGAGATGGTGGAACCTGATATGCCTCTGTTTACAGATGTCTGGAGAAGCAGACATCTCTGGTTTGTTCCTGTGCATTTTTTGCTTCAAATATAGAGAAAAAAAAAGAGAAACCTGAAAGCTAGGTATATGTTTATGGTTGGTTGTGTAAAGGGTAATCCTATACAGGGCTCCAGACTGCGCCTAAAATTCACACTTTATGACTGTAAAATGTGCATGTTATTTGCGTGTTCTGTGACCAGTAGCCTATCACATCATTTGTTGTGTTGACGTAATTAAATGAGATGCTGCGTGTGAAAGTTTCACTGAGTTACAGCGCCAAAATATGAATGGGTAGGGGAAAATATCACACACCAAAGAGACGCTAAAGAGCTAGCGCTGATGAAAGTCAACTGTGTTGTCGCCTCGCGTCGGTGCAAAAAAGCTGCATTTGAACACCCCATTCTGCTCCTGTAAAGGAGACAACTGCCATTTCTTCATATAAATTCGTCTATATTCGTCATTCAAAAAGGGAAACCGGCTCTGCAGGCTGCAGATACACAATGCAGTGCGTGCTTACCGTTTTGAATATCAATTATGCTGATCACTTTTATTATTCCAGTCCGCTCATGCTCATCAGATACATTTAAGATTATAAAAAGTCTTCAGTACATTAAATGGTATAACAAGAGTATTAATGATCATTTTAAGGCGTCTTATATCTTGTGGATGGAAAAACAAATCGCGATTCTCACTAATGTGATTATTAATATTAATTTAATTAAATAAATGTGAGCGCTGCATATTTTAAAGTCAAAAGATGGCGCTGTTGCACATTCTTCAGGCTCTCGCAACAGCGCTTCAGAGCAGCTCGCAATCAATCATTAGCGCACATTTGTCAACCGATTGCTTATGAACTAATGCTGATCAATTATGACAAAGTTAACTTTATATTATTTGTATTGTAATGCGTTGTAAACGGTTGTAACAACAACATTTTTTTATTTTCCTCATCTGAATTTGAATGAGCAGTAAAAGTAAACCACAGACATTTCAAAATAAGAGTCCCACTGTATTTTGGCCTATTCATTAATCAAAGTCAAGCAGTATGTATATTAATTTCCCCCGTTTGTTATTTGGTTACACAAACCAAATTTAATATATTTATATATTTATTTCCATATATTTATATTTTCATTTGATTCAAAAGTAAACTGTTGTAGCTTCAGAAAGGAAAGACTAAGAACATTATTTGACACATTCAATATAAAGATTTTACTAGCATTAGGGTTATTATAGTTAACTAAAACCATTAAAAAACATTTTTTCATTGCTTGAAATAAATGTTAATACTGAAATAAAAATTTATACAAACTAAACTAAATCTAATGGTGAAAATAGTGACATTAATTTCCCAGAGAAATCACAAGATGAAAAAGCTGAAACTGTAAAGGGGAGATATATAAACACAACAGGATGACTAAAAGTAAGTGATTAAAAAATGTAAGTTCATTGTTGTTAGGGCTCGGCATGACAACCGCGCCACCGTGGTCGTGGAGTGTCACCGGCGGTAGTGTGACGTGTGTGTGTGTGTATGTGTATAATAATATAATATAAATATAATCTCAGAGGTCACGTTTATCGAAAAATTTTTTAGCAGTGACAGAAAAAATCTGAAGCCCGTCCATCATTTTGACAGATTGCTGAGGCTGATGTAGCTTGTAAATGTAATTCCCACCCCTGTCCAGTTGGTGGTGTGTGCGCTCCAGTGTGTCTGCAGAGCGCGAGTTCAGTCTCCAGAATACAAATGATGTGTTTGATTACACATAGACGAGCACCCAGTTTAAGTCCATTTTATAATAATAAAGTTATAATAATACTTACATAATTAAGTTTCTAATCCAGTTCGTTTTGTTTTAAATGGTTCGTTTTGTTATTTTTCTTGCTGACTATCAAGTTTATGGTCAACGAATGGCTTTTCTGAGGTATAATGTTACGTGACATTGTTTGCAACGATTTCGGTAAGATACTGTGCCTTTCAACATTTTTTTCTGATTTTCATTCATGTTTATTTCGTTCTGTAAAGAAAAAAGGATGATCACGTTCACTCACGATCCGTGACAAGTGTTCAAGATGAAAACTGAAAAGTGACAGTCTTTGTTTAACTTTCTTTTAGTATAAATAAATGCATAGCCTAGGCCTATTTACTTATCCTGTAAATTCGTGAATAAAAATTAAAATGTGGACGAAATCAGAAGCTATTAAATGTCTTATTAAAATATACAAATTAAAATGACGGGTAGTAATTGATTATGACGGATTTTTTACTGTTCGTCAAGAGTGCGAAAGTCTAACGCAACCTCTGAGATTTTATATATATATATATATATATATATATATATATAATATACCGCAACACCGGCGGTTGTTGGTGATTTACCACTGGCCACCGTCACAGCCCTAATTGTTGTGTGGCTCTTAAATAAATGATTTGGCACCTGTTTTTTTTCCCCCTATAGGAGCCAATGGCTCCTTAATGATTGTTTTTTTTTTTGTCTGGAGATTTGTACAGTATATCTGCTCTGACTGGTATAGAGTATTTGCAGGCCTGGGTGACCAGCCGTTGATTGACCAGTCTCTGAATTCAGTCAGCTAAAACAGATGATAGATCTGAAGATTACATACTAGATATGAGGTCAAATCCCAACCTTTAGTACACGTTTCTGACCTCATAGCTAACTCAAATGTGCTGCTCAAGATTTATGCCGATATTTCCTATAAAAAGTTGGGCTACACCTCAGATTCCCCAGGTTTTTCTTTTATTACAGGTCTGCGCAGGTTAAAACAGCTGTGCAGTGTTTCTGCAGATGATGTGAGGCACCACCTGAATCTTCTGGAAGCTATTTTTGAGTTGCAGAGGACAGAGTCACTGGGATGTAAAAAGCTTTTGGGCAGGCATTCAGGAAATATTTGGCGAGAGACGTAAACTGAAACAATTCCAGTCAAAACGGCCAGATTTTGAAGAAGCATAAAATCACAACATAGCCACAGTGAGGTCATGATCAGCACTAAACGTTCTGAATGTCAGATTCGGGAGTGCTATAGCGTTCGGAGATGGGGAGAGTGTGGTTGTTGTCAGAGTGACAGGAGAGGCGGTGAGGTAAAATGGCAGAGGTTCGAGTGGGAGTCACTTTAGGGGGTGTTTGTCTGTGATAATGAGCTGTCACTGAGGCACTGGTGCCTTGTTTTGATCTTGCCACCCTGCTGCTTTAAGCAATAGAAAAGTGACAGCTGTGAATAGAAATAGATTCTGTGTACAAAGGCCAATGAAGCTATAATGCCATTAGTTAGGAAGAGTGGAGGCTTTCTTCTGTGTTCAGAGGAAATGTGTGTTTCCCTGTGTCTGCTGCACTGTCTTGTACAGGACATTGGTAGAGATGTGGTCTGCTGAGACTCAAACAGAGAAAAATTATCATGAATTAGAGGCCATCAAGTGTTAAAATAGGAAATAAATCACCAGAAGGAAGAGGAAGTGACAAATATATGAGTTTTCTAATCTAATAATATCATAATAGCATTATCAATACTCTAGTGGTTTCCCTACCATTTGTAAGTGCTGCAGCTCAAATGAGACATATGGACTTTATCAAAGCATCATTTTAATGACGTTCAAGATGTTTTTGTATTTGGTTGTATATTCAATATTAATTAATTTACCATCTGCTAGATCTACATGTGTGAGGAAACTGGGTCATAGATAGATAGATAGACAGACAAATAGACAGAATGTTTAAATGAAAAGTCTGTTTTGTAGTGGACTATTTAGTTCATCACTAGGCTCTGTCTAATTCAATATAAATATTCTAGCAGTATTATATATATATATATATATATATATATAATTTTTTTTTTTTTAGTTATATTTAATATAAATGTATCTTGTTTCACCAAGGTCCACCCACTAGGAGATTTCTGGCCTCGCCACTGGAATAAAGTAATCACATGTAAAATAACACTGGATAGTCTTCATTATAAAAAAAATTAAATACAGAGTAATTCTTACAATTAAAGGGGTGGTTGATTATGTTTTCACTTTTTTAACTATAGTGTGTAATGTTGCTGTTAGAGCATATACAACGTCTGCAAAGTTACGACGCTAAGATCAAAGCAAAGCGAGATATTTTCTTTTAAAGAATTTTCTGTTTAAGGACTACAACAAATGGCTGGTTGGGACTACAACAAGCTTTTTTCCGGGTTTGTGACATCACTAACCCTAAAATTTACATAAACCCTGCCCCACGAGAACACTCAACAAAGGGGTTATTGCAATACAGTACGTAACACAAATGCAATAGCATGTCATAAAAGCAAGATGCCAACATAAGTTATAACTGTAATTAAACTAAACTATACCCGTTCTGTCTTCATGCAGCATATATTCTCTGGCTCTGTAGGATCTTACAACAGTTCCCACACTAGCGATTTATAGATTATCATGACAGAATATGCTAATCAATGACTTTAAGATATCCCCCATCAGCTACATAAATTCATAAACTAACCATTCAGAAACGTCCTGTTGCATTCTACATATTGTCACTTCTTCGTGAGTCTCTCCATCATTAGCAAAGTTTCCATAAAGTTTTTGCAATGTTTTGTTATCGACAAAGTGTTCTGTGACCAGTAGCCTATCACATCATTTGCTGTGTTGACGTAATTAAATGAGATGCTGCGTGTGAATGTTTCACTGAGTTAGAGCACCGAAATATGAACAGGTATGGAAAAATTTCACACACCAAACAGACGGCAAAGAACTAGAGCTGATGAAAGCTGACTGTGTTGTTGCCTCACGTCGCCTGCATTTTTTTGCAAAAAAGCTGCATTTGAACACACCTTCTGCTCCTGTAAGAAGACAACTGCCTATTTCTTCATATATATTCATCTATATTCATCATTCAAAAGGGGAAACCCTTTTTAACCCTTTATTCAAACGTAAGCACAATGCAGCGCGTGCTTACGTTTGAATATCAATCATGCTGATCACTTTCATTATTCCACTCCGCTCATGCTCATCAGATACATTTAAGGTCATAAAGTCTTCAGTGCCTTAAACAGTATAACAAGAGTATTAATGATCATTTTAAGGCGTCTTATATTTTGTGGATGGAAAAACAAATTGCGATACTTCCTAATGTGATGATTATTAATTTAGTTAAATAAATGTGAGCGCTGCATGTTTTAAAGTCAAAAGATGCCGCTGTTGCGCGTTCTTCAGAGCAGCTCGCATTCAATGATTAGTGCACATTTGTCAACCGATTGCTTATGAACTAATGCTGATCAATTATGACCATTTACTTTATATTATTTATATTGTGTTGTAAATGGTTGTAGCAAAATCATTTTTTAATCCTCATCTGAACTTGAATGAGCAGCAAAAGTAAAGCACATGCATCTCAAAATAAAAGTCACGCTGTATTTCAAAGTAATCAAAGTCAAGCAGTATGTATATCAATTGCCCCTGTTTGTTATTTGGTTACCAAATTTAATATATTTATATATTTATTTCCATATTTTTTATTTTCATTTGATTTAAAGTAAACTGTTTTCGCTTCAGGAAGGAAGGACTAAGAACATTATTTGACACCTATTCGATATAAAGATTTTACTAGCATCAGGGTTATTATAGTTAACTAAAACCATTAAAAAAAATGGTTTATTGCTTGAAATAAATGTTAATACTAAAATAAAAATCTATACAAACTAAACAGACATGTTTAAAAACAACAAAAAATAAAACAAAAAACAAAAAATTAAAACGTAACAAAAATGAAAGCAGAATCTAATCGGATTTAAAATATTTACAAAAACTATAATAGTATTAAGTGCAAATAGTGACATTCATTTCCCAGAAAAGTCACAAGATGAAAAAGCTGAAACTGTAAAGGAGATATATAAACATAACAGGATGACTAAAAGTAAGTGATTTAAAATTAAGTTCATTGTTGTGTGGCTTTTAAAAAAAAAAAAGATTTTTTTCCCCCTGTAGGAGCCAATGGCTCCTTGATGGTTTTTTTTTTTTTTTTTTGTCAGGAGCCCTGGTTTTCTTATATCACTAAAAAAATCTGCTCTTGAACCGTTTCCATACAGAATTTTGCGTATATCGCAAATTCGTAGCTATATTTTGCATCCAAAGTATTTGTAAAATGTACAGAGTAATGAGACAATTGAAATTTGCTAGTAGGCTACTGCTATTTTCACATATAACGTTATTAAATATAAAATATAAGAAGACGACGGTGAAGCGGAGCAGCTCGTCTGGCAGGACTTTACTGCCTTTATTTGAAGAAGCGCAGGTTTGGACACAGAGCAGTTCATTTGTCCGGTGTGCAAAAAACATGTAGGTTCTATAAAAAGACTGGTACAGTGAAATATTAAGTCTTTGCACATTGCAATAATCTTTAATGTCTTTTTTTTAACATGCAGTCAAGCCAGTCGCGGTTTGACGCGGCAGAGAACAAATCAGATCGTTTAAAGCAAAAAAAAGTTATTCGTTCTGGTTTCAGAGTTCAATAATATCAAACCGATCAAAAACAGAGAATCGCTATTGATTTTTTTTTTCTGAGACAGATGCAGCTGTAAACATTTTATTTGCGTATTTTACCCTTTTTTTTTTTATTATTTAAATTGTCTGCATTAGCTAAACTGAGGCTTATTGGCACATTAGAGCTTCTATTAGAGCTTTATTTGAGATAAAATTCTATAGCCTATTAATAAATTGCACTTTTAAAATTATTTTATTTACAAGTGTCATTTGTCACGTACGTTAGCCTAGAACCACTTCTGATCATTTAATCGAAACAGACTCACAATTTTATGACAGCACTTTTATTTATTCAGATACAGAAGTAACATTTCTGTATTTTATTTTACCTTTCTTTTTGTCAGTGTTGAAAACTCCAACAGTCTTCCTTAATTTGACAGAAACCCCGCTTATTTTTGTCGAGCTGCGGAGATTTTCCTCATCCTTGTGTGATGCATTTTGAACTAGCCTACAGAGAAACGCTGCTTTAACGGTAGCAACACCACGAATGCGGACGCTGCAAGCTATAGGCCAATTCGGTCATGTGACACCAAATTTATTTGCATTAAAGCCCTTTTTCTTGACAAAACGTGTTTCCAAACCAGTTTTTTCGACATTTGAAGTATCAACATAATATTTTTCAGTTTATCTTTAGTGCATAAATTCTGTGTCGACATTTGAGAAATTTTATCGACAAATGGCATTTTCATTAGATATATTGCTAAACATTTTGAAGCGCTCAACCTTTTTCCCCCAAAAAATTCCTTGGATGGAAACCTGGCTATTGTCCGACTCCGGTTTGAACATAAAAGGCTGAACAGTTTCTGACATTTTCAGTGAGTCTGCGTAAGGCAATTGACGCTGCTAAGTCCTAACACAAACTTCTGAAACTCCGCCCCCTTTTGAGACAGCAGCTTATTTGCGGAGTGTTTTTGCTCACCCTCAAAAAGTGACAAATTTAACATGCTATAAAAAATTATCTGTGGGGTATTTTGAGCTAAAACTTCACATACACACTCTGGGGACATCAGAGACTTGTTTTACATCTGGCATTATATGACCCCTTTAAAGCTAAATGTCAAAGTTCAAGATAAATAAAGTTTTTCCCAAAAGAAAGAATTGATTCTGCCGAAACGAGTCGTCAGTAATTCCAGTCTTATTTTGGTAACGTTCATATGTAACAATGTAACAAGTTTGCATAATGCCCACCTATAGTCTGCATTGGCTACCTGCGAACGACGTCTACTTTGACCTGCCTTCAAACACTGTAGTTGGTCTGTGTTTTGTATATGAAGAGAAGATGCTGTTTTCTGTATTGCAAAAGCAGATTCTCTCTGTATATACTTCCAAAGGATGAGGATGTGAAGACTCACTGGTTAAAATTAACACAGCAATACTACAGAAACCTTTTGATGACTGCTTCTCAAATCTCCATGAGATCAAAATGGGATTTACAGAACACTTATCCATTAAAGATGGGACCGTACCCAATTAACTTTAAATCTGAATCACAACCTGTAAGTATGATTAATTATTGATGTATGTCATTTCTACTGGGTGTTTAAAATACATAATTTTGTGTTTTATATTGTGTAGGTCTCCAGCTAACGCATGTTATTACTGTCTTACTAAAATAGTTCTGCTAATCAGACGTGGGCACATTATTACCTAAAACTGTGTCAATTACTGCAGATTATCTGTCGTTCTTACTACTTTGAGTAATGGTAAAGGATGGAGCAAGATTTGTTTTACAAATTTGAATGTTACATCAGTCATTCACGTTAGTGCTTGGCTAACGTATACACAGTTATTGATACAGGTAATGATACAGATCCCAAATGTGCACTCAGCACTGCAATAAATTAGAAATATACACATCTGTTTGTTGATGAACATACACTTGCTGATGTAGAGGAAAGCAGGTATTGGTGTATCGATACTGCAGGAAATGAGTATGGGAACCGTTTCAGATATTTCAGTATCAATTAATGAGTATGGTGGGTGGGTTTAGATGATACGTGTCATACACACTGTCAGTGTGTCTGCAGAGCGCGAGTTCAGTCTCCAGAATAAAACGATGCATTTGATTACACGCAGACGAGCACCCAGATTAAATCCATTTTAAAATAATAAAGTTATAATACTTATACTTACATAATTAAGTTTCTAATCCAGTTTTTGTTTTTAATGGTTTGTTTTGTTATTTTTCTTGCTGACTATGAGGTTTATGGTCAACGAATGACTTTTCTGAGTATGTTACGTGTTGTTTGCAACACTGACTGAACTGACGATTTTGGTAAGCTACTGTGTCTTTCAACATATTTTTTATATTTTCTTTCTGCAAAGAGGATGATCGCGTTCACTCACAATCCGTGACAAGTGTACAAGCTGAAAACTGAAAAGTGACAGTCTTTGTTCAACCTTCTTTTCATAATAAAAATAAATGCATAGCCTAGGCCTATTTACTTATTCTGTAAGTTCATGAATAAAAATGAAAATGTGGATGAAATCAGAAGCTATTACATGTTTTATCATTAAAATATAAAAAATAAAATGACAGCTAATAATTGATTATGACAGATTTTTTTACTGTCCTTCAAAATAAAGGACTATAACACAACCTCTGAGATTATATGTTGCGGACCCCACCCACCGCAACACCGGCGGTTGTTGGTAATTTCCCACCGCGGTAGTAAAAAATTGCCACTTACACAGCCTTACACTTACACAAATTTGTCAATACAAATTTTCTTTAAAAAATCTTCAAGGCAAAATAAAATTAGCATTGTTTTTGTTTTTATATATATATATAGGGGTGAAATATGATCTTAAGGCATATTCTTGACAGATTTCATGATTTTCACCTGCATTTGTGTACTCAATTAACACTGACTACCAATAAATGTTGATATTTCGTGCAGTTGTTTGTTGTTGTACTTCCACTGAAAGCCTTCGGTGACTGAAGCTTCATCAGGCCTCTCTGATCTAGAAATAATTCATCAGTATGCATTAGCTGTCAACAGCATTAGCATATCGCCGCTACCTTCTGCTTTCCTCTGTATGGAGCAAAGCCTGTGTCATCCATAACAAGATTAATAGTTCTTATAGTTCTCTTTAAAGTAGCCCATGCATTCACAGTGCACTTATTTAAGCCTCATCATCCGAACAGAACTGACTTGGAATTATATATATATATATATATATATAATTTATTTATTTTCTCTGATCTCTGTTATAGGGCTTTTCAGCAATGCCAATCCCATGTCTAATCCTTTGCAAATATTAGTCTTGCTGTATTCACAAGCTGAAAATGGGATAAATATTTGTGTTGTGTTCTGAGAAAGGAAGTGTTTTATTTTGGTGAATGCATCTGAGCATTAGACCTGGTCTTATCTGATGTGATCAGATTACAGACATAGAGGAAGAGCCATTCACAGCATGGATGGCCTTAATCTGGTCCAGGGTGCCGCACACTTGTGCAATCAATACACATATGTGCGTAAGTTCACATGACAAAGCAGCATAAGCTCTACCATCACATCCATGATGTTTACTTTGTATGCTCTGCATACACTAAAAAATAAATATAAAGATTCTTTATTGGCATTAATGGTTCCATGAAGAAGCTTCCACATCCATGGAACCTTTCCATTGCACATAAGTGGAAAAAAAAAGGTTCTTTAGAATATTAAAATGATCTTCACACTAAGAAAAAAACGGTAGATTCTTTGGAGATGCAAAAATGATTCTTCTATGGCATTGCTGCAAAAAATCCTTTACTTCAGAAAAACAGAAATGTTACTTATAAAATTGTCCTTGCCTTAAGAAATTACACTCTTAAAAAATGTCAAGTATCTCAGGGAGTTCTGGGAATGTCAATTAACGATTTTCACTGTCAATAAGATGGTTTGTTCTTTTTCAGTTACAAAAACATAAATTTAACATTTAGAAAAAATGGGATCACTACTATAGCATTTTTACAGTCTTTTACAGTTAAAATATTGGTATATTATTTATTATATCTATGGTTCCATGAAGATCCTTTCTTGAAGAACTTTTCTGTTGCACAAGTAGGAGTAGGAACTCTGAAGTGACAAACTGTCACTTATTTCCTGCCACTCTGGTTGTTGTGCGGGACTTTTATTTTGACGGCGCTGAGAACACCAGTGCTTGAGCGCACAGCAAAAAAGTAAGAGTATTCTGCCCTGGCAATGGTGTTCTGAACCAAGCGTTGACAGTTAGCTAACAGAAATAAAGCTTCATCACACGTTCTTCGTTGTGCTTATGTGATGCACGCTTGATCTCTTCAAAGTTGCTTTGGCTTTTCTCCTTAACGTAAAGGTTGAGAAGTGCGTGGACTTCTGCGTTGGGTCTATCTATCGCTGTTTTCCATGTTCATGGAGGCATTGCAGCAACTAAAATCGTTCCCAGGTCCTGCAGATGCGAACATTCCAAAAAGCGTGTACTTCCCCAATAGTTATAGGAACTATGAAAATGTTCCTCCTGTGTGAAAGCACCTATAGTGGAAAAAGGTTCTTTAGATTATTAAAATTAGAACATTCACATGATCATTGAATGGTTCTTTGGGGAACACAAAATGGTTCTTCTGTGGCATTGCTGATTTATTATTGTTGTATTATTGTTTTATAATGTTTCCTAGGGTGCAGTTATAATGTTAGTATGCTTTTTACACCAAAAATTATCATCATTTAGAAATAAAAGGCACTTTTCCTACCCTGATTTTATCCCTCTTACTTGAGCGCTCTGTTTTAAGGGGCATGTCTGCGGTGAGATTTCAGTGTAAATGCCCACTGCTGTGATTGGCTAACATCTTTTCCTATGAAATAGCTAAGTATTACTCTAAAACCTTTAGCATGTTTTTACTATTATAGCTCTCAAGGTTAACTAATCATGAAAAGTGTTGATTAGCATTACATTTAGATCAGTGGCATTATATGTAAACTGTGGCATGAAAGGTTGCAGTGATGAACATTGTAGCAGATCACAGACATGTTGTTACTTACATGAAAGCAGTGATCTCGTTATTGCAACTCAATTTCTGCACATCATAACTAACCGTGCAAATGCAATGCAACTAAGAGATTTATTGAATAAAACGAGAGTTTTGCCGTGAGTCCAGAACTCAGTTACTGATAAACTCACACTGTTTGATTGACAGCTTCAGCGATTGTAAAATGACCGTTCTTTGATCGATTCCTATGTAATTTAACCGTTTAACAGATTATTTTCATCCTACTAAGATAAAGTTGACCGTTTAGTCACTAGTTTGATTTACTGGCACATAGACAAAGAACATCTGACTTTACATGAATCATTACATATCAGATCAGGCATTAGAATTAACACTGTTACTTGCATGTTGTTGCATTACTGTCAAGTCCATATTGTAAAAGTCTATTTGCAAAGCCTGCGTCAAAATGCGATTGATTTACTAAATAATCCAAAATAAAATGTAGCGAATACAAATAAATAGTGCTCAACTGAGACATTCTCATTGTTGAAAATAAATAACTATATTCCTAGCATTATGATCCTTTGAAAGGCAATACTATTTTTATTCCTGTATTGCTCTTTTCTCCTCGTCATCTCACTAACATGCCAGTAGGTGGGGCTAATGCAATGATGAAGTAGGGATTGATTTCTTCTGTGAAGGCGGCGTTTCAACCAATAGATTCAAGTCATTCACTGGGCGTGGTGTCAATAAAAGCTTTTATTGGACTAACAAGGAAGTTTTCAGTTCTGAAACTTAAAGAATATTCTTATAGTATGATAACCTCTTATATATCAAAAGCTCAAGGACAAGTTGATTTCTCAGTTCATGACCCCTTTAAGAGTATAAGGTAAAGTGCAGACCAGTGACTTTGTTGAGCTGATCTAAGGGAGTAAAGCACTGTAACACTGTCTGATACAGTGGGTGGCATCTGATACAGCTCCCCTGCTGCAAACATGGCTGGCCAGGTTTGCCTTGCAGTAAGCAGATCTTACTAAAGTAAGCAGATATTGAGTCATAAAAGAGGTCTGCAGCAACTATAAAATGAGACCCGGCATGCTTGATATACTCACTTAAGTGGTAAAGAGCACATTAAAGCTCCTTCTGTATCCTTGCACTAGTTTCTGGTAATGGAAATGGCTGCTTATCTACAAGCGTACACAAGCACAAACTATAAAGAGCGGCTAGGCGATGTGTCCTACGCCAAGAGACCCTAATTGCTCTTCACTTGGCCCAGCTGATGAAGATAAAGATTTGGTAGGTGCGTTTATTGCATATATGATTACCTCCTCTGGCCTCTGCCTCCCATATTGACACTAAATGATAGACTGAAATGGCTGTATGCACATCTGTATTCAGGGTGAACGTCAGACTATAATGGCTTAATGCAGTCTCTCTCCCTCCCTCTATGGCCATGAGAGGCACAAAACAGATAGAAGTCTGCCAATGGCTGGGTAGAATACAAATGCACCACCACCCAACTCTCTCTCATTAGCCTGTGATTTATCACACACCACAAACTATTTTAGGCCTGCGTTTAATAGGGGCTTGTTGTGACCTATGTGGATTGGTTGGTTTTATGTACTTATCTAAAAGAATACACATTTTTAAGTACTTGCTGGAGAGTGAAAGTAACCATGGGATGAGATAACAACTAAATGATATATGTTGGCTAAATGTCTGGGGATAGTTTATTCGGCCTTGGTGATTTTAAAGCATCTTTTACAAGAAAAACTCATTGATATTAACAAAGTCAGGTGATGTTCCATCTCTTGAGGGGAAAATGCATTTTTTTTGTAAACTTTTTTTTTTTTTTTTTTTGTGATGCCACAAACTCATAATCATACAAAGGCACGATTACATCAAAAAATATCCACTTATACTATTCTGCATGCTTAAGAGGTGTGTTTAGAGCATGTTACATTGTGAGAGGCGAATCATGCCTACTTTAGAGTGTAAAAGGTCTACCAGTGTAAGTGTACACTGATTGGTCGAACGAACGCGAAACACCAGCACCTGCCATTTTTAAAAAGCTGTGTACACAGCCTATATTTACTCCATGAACTAACTCTACAAACATGGAAAACGGTGATAGATGGACCTCTCAACCTTATGCTAAGGAGAAGATCCAGCATGACTTTGAGCGAACCAAGCGAAACAACATGATTATGTATTTCTGCTCAGCTAGCGTCATTGGGCATCAACCACACGGCAAAAGCTAATACTTTTTCATATAGGCAACTATCTACTTTCTTTGTACAGTGATAACGTATTAGACAGGACTTTTAAACGGATCGTAAACTAATGACGACAGAGAATGCGAGCATTGTATGCTAAGGCTTTGGCTAAGCTGTTCTCAGTGCAGTCAAAATAAAAGTCTTCCGCGCCGTCAAAATAAGTCACAACAAGTGCAGTTTACGTCACTTCAGAGTTCCTACTTGCAGTGCGAATGCAACCAGGAAAATGGCCCTAGGGCAACATTAGTTCTCGTTCCGAAATTGTGTTCCAGGGCCATTTGATACACCAAAAAGGGCACTTTCACTTTCACAATTAAAGGGGTAGGGGCTCAAGCCATTTTAGGCAATTTAGAAATCCTGGCCAGAACATGTCCGGGAAAAACAGGACATACCTAGTTATCGTGTAAGCTATTGCGTAACAAAAATACCACATAGTGCCACCTAGCTTCTAACCAGCGTTATTACCAGTATATATTTTTTTATGTGGAGACTGCAGCTGTTTGAAAATTATGACATTGTGTATAATAATGTGTTGTCTAAAGCCCAAATTATACTTCGGCTGTCCGCCCAAATTTCGAGACTGCGCGGTGCATGACAGCGCATGTGACAGGGCATGTGCAAGCAGAACAGAAGAGTCCAGTAGGTGGTAATACGCACAGTACTGAGCACAGTGTGCAGTCGTCGAAGAAGAGTGTGGAAAGAGTGATTTAAAAACGAGACGAGTAAACTTAGAAGCATATCCTTCTCCATCGTTTTTGATTCCTGTTCTATTGGTGTATCTTCTGAACTATGTTGCAATGGTGGATGCACTATTTTTCTCCTCCGATCCTGCCCAGCGAATGTCCCGTTGATGACACGATGTCTGGTAAGAGTATAGAAAAAATTGTACTGCATGCGTCAAACTCGGTCATCCGCGTGCATCCGTGGTTGAGTATACTTTCAAAGATGCGCGGACACGACTGCGCGCGAGACTCGTCCGGGCGCAAGAAGTTAAGTATACCCGGGGCTTAATTACTGTAGTTTAATGACTTTTCCCTTGAAAAAGTAAGTGATTACTTTTTTTTCCTTTCTCCTTTTTTTCCCCTTTTTTTTGACATTTAATTACAGTTAGTTTTAAAGTATTTGCTTAAATTACTGTATAGACTATAGAACAATTCTATATAAAACAATAGTGGATTTAACATCAAAATCCAACATCTAATGTTTAAATGTATGTTTTAAATGTAAGCTTCTCCCTTGAAATGTCATGTTATCTACACAAATACAATAAAATAAGTGTACAGTTTCCATTGTTTGACATTCTTTCTCCCTGTGCTGCAAAAAGAGAGATTCATTTAGTGAAAGACAGGAAACAGGAGTTTAGAAAGGCTTTGATGCTTTGTTGATTCTCATTAAGGAGCTGAAAGGTTGAATAGCTGTTTTAGAGGAGACACCTGGGAGGCCTGAATGGAGGCTGTCACCGTGAGTTTATGTCCCAGCGCAGGCAGACTCATGAGCTGAGCAAAGGCCGTCTGTCACTCCAGAGGTGCCACTCACCGTCTCTAGAGATGCCACAGAGAACAGTGAGCACCTGGGAGGATTTAGAGATCCTAAAATGTGTCTGTCAAAGCACTATGAGAGATTAGACAGGCTCTGTTAGAGGATAAAATAACTATCACATGATAATGAGCAGTGCTTCATTTGTAAACTATGTGGTTGGTTGTGGATCTGCTATTAAAACCTAACTGACCTAGCAAGCGAATGGCAGTCGACAAAACGACATTATTTTTTATTGTTATTATTATTATTGATAGTGGATTTGTGCTTTTATTTACCATGCATCAGTACAAATCATAGCATGCCTTTCTTTCAGAGGAATATGGTGGGGAATCCACCCAGATCCAGACCCGGTTTGTTCCAGCACAAATGAATGAGCTAACAGGGCTCTGTGTTAGGACTCAGGGAATAAGGGCGAGGGTGAATTTCTAATCAGCCAGCAGGTGTGAATTAAAAAGACCCTACAGCACTTATAGATTGCAGGCCTGATTTTTCCCATCAGCACCTTAATCGCTAATGACAATTGATTAGACAGTAACTGAGTAATGATTGATCTTACTGAGACAGATTTCTGACTATAGGCATAAAGTCTGGTTCAGTTTGCAGCTTATTCTGGAAAAGAACCATTCATTTAGATTGGTAGATGCTGTCTGAATGACATGTACATGTACAAATTTCATGTATTAATAGCTTTTTTTCTTCTTTTTTTTTAGTGCCAATGTGTGTTTCTCCAACAGTTTGTAACAAAACTTAAAAAACAAGACCTTCCTCGACTTCCTCCTAGGTTGCCAATGAAAACCTATAGACTGATTTTTATGTGAAGGACTCGAGACATTTTTGACAGGGAAATCAAAAGGATATGATGTTTATATGCGCTTATTGTGTCTTTTTGTTATTGGATGTTCGATAACAGTATATCGCTGCAAAGGTATTTCCAACTTCTTTTTGCTTTAGCAAAGAACGAAAAAGAACTTCGCCGTGAATATATCGGGCCTAGAATCACATTCAGTTTCATGTACTTTACATGTGCACGAGTGTGAGCATGAGCAATAAGTTGCTGGCTGCAGTTCACTGGATGACCACCGGTGTCGCTAGTAACAAGGGTTTCTGAATTCTACATATAGCCCTTTTTAAGTCACTGTTTGTTTTTATGTGACATTTAGAAGCAGAACATCTGAAATCAATGATTCTAAAACAGTAGATCAACAGGTAGCTCATTCGAATAGTGTCTCCACGAATGGTTGTACAATTGTCATATAACTGAAGTAATAAGTATTGCTTTTAAACATTTGCTTTCAGCAACCTGGTATTTTTTTAAAGACTATAATTTGAATCCCTGATTAACTAAAATTGCATAAAGCCAGCCAATTAGATCAGATATTGCTATTGTTTACATATCCTGCCTTTTTTTTTTTTTTTTTTGTGTGTGCAATATGCTTTAAACGCACTGTAGGTGGTCCTGAGGCTAAGATTAGTGATTAATCTTGGTCCAGTAACTGTGAAATAACAATTAAAAAGAAGTGAAAGGAATTAAAAGCATCATAATTACTTTCACGCATGAAGATCTGCTGTTTATCATGCACGAATCATACTAGAAACCATTGAGGTGTAGAGTTGTGAGTGGCAAATGTGTGTTAAGGATTACTTCTACCCCCAGAGCAGAAAATATTTCATTGCTTGGTTTCTGCGTCGATTAAAAAAAATGTCTCTAGATGTCAAGATGTTTCTAAATGTTTAACTAAACACATATGAAATGTCTTTGTGCAGAATGGCAGCGAGATACTGAAGTGTTTACTTTTGATTGCTGTGTTTTCTGGTGGTATGTGACAGAGATCGCATGTGGCAGTCGGATCACTCTGAGCTGTTTATGATCATTAGCATAGCTTTGATGTCACACTTCCCGTCGGAGGTGTGCCATAATGTATGCATTGTTTTAAGGCTCCAGGTTCTTTTCTCATCTCCTCTCAGGCTTTTTTCTCTCTTATATTTTTACTCTCTGCATTTTCTTTCTCTCTCTTTGATCCACTTTCTCTATAATGATTTCCACATTGCTCAGCTTATTACCTTATTTCTTGATTGCTTTATTACAGTGCTTGTATTGCCTCATAACCTTATACAACTTTTTTTTTTCTTTTTCTTCAGCTCCAGACATTTTAAATTCAGAGTCTCCACTTTGTTTTATCGCTAATTTAGATATATATATACAAAGATCGTAGACTGCAGTGTGAATAAAATCAAGGAGAGAATGATTCTGTCAAGCAGGGGGAAAAAAAAAAAAAAACCAACCTTCTTCTTTGTAAAAGTGTTAAGTTTCATTGAAATCCACTCAAGGTTTTTCTCTTCATGGCTACTGCCTTGGTTACTGTGGTAACTGTCTAATATTGGAAGGTCTGCCCACTTCAGATATTTCAGTAAAACACAATCACACATGTCTGTTTATGGAGTAAATTACAATATTATAATTACAAATAATTACAAGTATTTGGACACCTATGTCACCCTTAAATATGTCTGAAACTCATTCTATTAAATGGATTAAAAGTGTTTGAACACTAAATATTTAATTTTAAATTTTTTTGATATGCCAGTTTGACATTGTTATTCAGTTAATATTATTTGATATTCATACATTTAAAAGTATCCAAATACTTTGTTTTTCATTTTGAGCAACCGTTTAAGATCTAACAAACTTCTTTTTGTAAAATTTTTATCTGAAATGTGTACTTTTTTTTTTTCTTTAAAATAAATGCCTCTTTTTATATATTGTCCCAGAAATAATTGATTATTGTAAATTTAAGACCATTTTATGCCACTGATTATATAATGGTAATATAATAGCATAATACATGCTTTCAAATAACAAAGAACTTTTAATTCTTAAGAATATTTTGATACTGGAATTGAAATGTCTAAAAAAAAAAAAAAAAGGCACATATGTCTTTTAATCTCCATAAATCATAAGCAGTGTCTCAGAATAAGACGTTTGCAGTTTCTATGCAATGTGACATCACATTCCATAGGCCCCGCCCACGACAGCTGACAGACTCTGCCCTATTAGCATAGACCCCGCCCTGAGTGAGCTGTACACAGTCGGCCATGTTTATCTCCTCGCCTGAGCATTTAATAGCAGTATTCAAGTAAGAAATGTATTCTTATTAAAGCTACCAAAGTTAGTTAAGAGCAGTGAGTGATTTTCTGTTTTGTTTGATTCATATTAACAGCATGTATAGCAGTAGGTACCGTATATTACGCTGCTTTCACTTTAATACACAAATCTAATATACACATGCGATTTCTTTACTTGCTGTTGTGCGCACGATTTACTAATCCGTTCCCTTGATTTACTAAAACGTGCGCAAGATTTAGTAAATCGAGGGAACAAATTAGTAAGTCGTGCACACGATTTAGTAAATCGAGGGAACAAATTAGTAAATCATGCGCACAATTTTTTTTTCTTGCATGTCATGTATGAATGTGACTCTACACCCTTGCCTCATTTATTATACGCGGATCTGTGAATATGCTAATTAGTCCAGTCTCCACTCACCCATACAAGCTGCACAATGGTATTGCTTTTTTGCAACGTCGGACACATAACGGTAATTACTATGATTAGCCTTTTGCTTGACTACATTAACAAACGGCTAATAATGTGTTGCTAATGTTACACAAACCATGTTTCGGACAGCTGTCTTCTAACAATCAGTGTCATTAGAAACGCTTTAAATACCTTAATGTCAGTTGAGATAGGCATATAGTTCATCATAACATCGTTATATACATCATACACCCACTATATTGCCAAATCTACCCAATTTTTGCAACAGAAAAATATACTGGGATATATTCTCTAGAGACTCTCCTGCTTCAGAGCGGTCATGGTTAATGATATTCTAAAGCTCGCCGGCACATTGACATGATTGGTTACAAGGTAGTTTGTGATGTCAGAAACACCAGTGATTTCATACAGTCTTTTTTTCACTGCAGTTTTAAATAGAAAATACTCAGCAATGGTGTTGACTTATGAATTTGCACATGGTTTGTCTTAAAGCATATTAAAAACACCACAACTTGATTTTCACCACAGAGGGACTTTAAATCTTATAAAAATGGGCATAATAGGACCCCTTTAACTTGAGCGCTGTGTTTATAACACTGTCATGCATAAGACACTGCAAAAGATGCGGTAAAACATGTCCATTTAGTGCACGTTTACATAGAAAATCAAAGCTGCTGCTTTTGCCTCCAACACAGCGCAGAAGAGATGACATGAACAGTTTTTTAAGTAAACAATGGGCAATAAATCATGTCACCAAAAATGATCGAGCTTGTGCCCATATATTGTGTGATAAGTCGATATAGTTATCGTGACAAGCCTGTTTTTTTTTTTTTTTAGTGCTACGGAGCCCCGCACATGACATGCAAGAAAAAAAATTACTAAAAGTGATTTACTATTTCATTCCCTCGATTCAATAATTCGTTCCCTCGATTTACTAAATTGTGCGCACGATTTAGCCTACTATTATTATTTTTTTTTTCCTGCATGTCATGTCCAGGTCATTTCATGTCATGTAGAATGCAATTACAGGGCTCAAAATTAACTTTTTTATTTGATAGCACTGGTGATCCCAACTTCAAAGGTAGGAGCACAAGCAAAAATTTAGGAGCACCACAACTAAAAAGCCTTGTCATTCGCTTGTTCAAATAAAAAAGTTGTTTGTCTGGAAAAAAAATAGGATTCTTGTGTTGTAAATATAATTTACTCTGAAGCAATATTCTCATCAGTGTTCACTCAGTTTTTACATTTAAATCTGCATATTTGTGATATTTACTCTGAGGGCTTTTTTTTTTTTTTTTTTTTTTTTTTACCTTTTATAAAGGGCTTTTTCCTCTAATCTTAAATGTATGCTTCATCTTTCATTTTAAATTCTTAAATTTGATCAGTAAATTCAATTAGAATAATAAGACACTATAGGGCTGTTACCAGTCAAATTAAATAATTTACACTGAAAAATTACAATGGAATTAAATGTTATGAGATTGGTTTAATTTTGTTTGAATATACAAATAAGAAATGCTGGAAAGAATGACACTTTTAAACACTAAACTAAACCGGCAATAGGTGGAGGCAGGTGAGCGTCTTTTGGAGTGAGTCATTCATTTAAACGATTCGTTTAAACGGATGATTCATTGAAGAATGAGGCAGTTGTTTACGAATGGGTCATTGAATTTGACTCAACCGATTCGTTAAAAATGCTGAATCATTCAGTAATGAAAAGATGATTGTGTTGTCATGAAATGCGCATGGTTCTGCTGTGATCTTTGTTTGGAACTATTTTCACTGCTGAAACAGAACAAAAACAGCCACTATTGTGTCTAAAATGTAAGTGATTTAATATGTGTTATATTTATAATCGTGATGGTTTTATTCAGGAAAACTTTAGGCCTACTCTTGGTCCTGTAATGTTGCTTAACTATATCATATGTTTTATGTTGCCTTGAATTATATTCATACTTTATATACTTTTTAGTGTAGCATAAATGTTGAGATCCCTGTACATCAATATAGCTTTATTCAAGGCCTACAATAGAACATATGGCATTTTATTTTGTTAGACTTAACTAACCATTTATTTTGTATTTTTTAATAGCAGAATTAAATAGCAGAATTGTCCCCAAATGTGTTCCTAGGTTAGAGATACACCACAGTATCATCTCTCCTTGCCCCAGGTGTTTTATACTGCGTGAGTACAGACAAAATCATCAGTGTCATTAAATCCTAATGACCCCGTAATTATCCCCTGCATTTATTGGATAAACCTAGAGTGCATTCATCTCCATTCACTTTCCACATTGTGCTTTGTTGGCTCGATCACCCCTAATTTGTGGCTTGTTGTCTTGACCTTCAGAGGAAGCAAATCATTAGGATGCTGCAGCGTATTGATGATTAAGGGTTTTCTTTGTGCTGTGCCTTCTGAAACCCTCCTTGTCCCACATATGTGTACATACATGTATGCGTGATGATTCGAAACTAGAGCGCTTGTGGCATGTTATGATGGAAAACTTCACTGTGGGAGAGAATGCTTTTAGCTCTTCCTGTCTGTCTGACTGTTATGCATGACTTACCAGAGTGACAGAGCTTTCCTTCAGATGAGACACCCACACAACACACAAACACCTACGCAAATACATATAATTACTGAGATGTGTCTGTAAGCCATCAGCTATTACACAGAAAACACACAGACTGTGATAATCAAGAATCCACAATGCACAAAACGACAGGATGAAGCCCCTTAAGGGTGGCATTTGTTTGTTTTGCCTTCTTGAAAACACATCTCTGTGATTTGTTCCCTGTCTAATGGTTTCCTGTTGACAGCATTTACACACAGAGTGGCTGAAATCCATGTGGGACAATTCTGCATGAAATACTGTCCACATGTAGTAAGCATGCATAGCGTAATCCATGTTTTATAGGATTTACAAAGGGGCAGATTGTTGTATTTCCTAGGACAGACATCCCAGTGTGTACTGCATTTGGGAAAGGTAAAGCATCATTAAATTTTATGGCTTTTCATACATATTCAGGGATGGTAAGCGAGCTGAATATGGATCGTACATCATCACAGACCAGGGGCTATTTAATACAATAAAAGTTTCAATATTAATCACGGGCAGCACTTCATAGCAGAGTGGCCTATTCAGAGTCAAAAATATGACCGTAGAATGGTTGAGAACAGTGCTTATTTGAATGTGCTGAGTCAGATCAATACTGTGTATGTTTTATGTTTCGTTTTGTTTTTTTAAACACCTTGTGTTGTTTTTTTGTTTTTCACCATTTGAGATAGTTTTGAGATGCTCAGATAGTACTGAATGCAACAAATCTTCATTTACATAGCAGTGTAATCATATACTGTGTTGTCTCTAAAGCATTCTAACTCTTCACCGGATGCATCCAGACCCAGGGGTTTGCAAACTGGGGTCCGCAAGAAGTGTTGGTGGAAAATGCTAGAAAATAAAAACTGACATTTTGCATTATTAGTTTCATTCTACTTTCAAAATGTAGTTGGAAGTTAATAGTTGATTTAGAGCAAAAACAACAAAAAAAACACATTTTTTCTTCATTACTACCGTTTAATTTAGCTTTCTAGGATGTCATAAGTTTAATCTTTTTTAATATAGACCTTTTGTGTGTATATGTGTATATGTGTATATATATATATATATATATATATACGTGTGTACTGAATGCATTACATTGCAATATTAAGGTCTCCTGTTTGAGAACACTTCGGTTTCCCAGTAAATTACGACAACGGACAAAGACAGATGGATAAGACAAAAGCAGTACATGACGAATACAGCATTGTAGCCTAACCAACATTAACCACCAATAATCGCAATAAGCTCTGAGTTTTGTTGCTTTTCATAAGAAACAAAGTGTCATCCTTCAAATTCTGTCCACGAAATCACGAAATTCAAACAGAAACTGCCGTTTTGGCGCGCTTTGATGTGGCGTGACCGATCTCTATATAGGCGTTTAACCGGCAACGCGGAGTGTGAGTGAACGTGATCATCACTTCCTCTTTAATATTAGTTACAGAATAAACATGAATGAACATCTGAAGGTATGTTGAAAGATACAGTACAACTTACTGAAACGGTCATATCTCATGTAATCGCTCAATCAGTGTTTCAGCGGCGGAAAGATATCACATTAAAACAGCTTGTAAACAATGTCACATAGCATTTACCTCAGAAAAGCCATTCAGTGTCCACAGCTTGTTAGTTCGCCAGAGAAATGTACTCTTTTACTTAATATATGCACTGTATTAGCCTATATATTTTACTTGACCTGTTAGTGATGTATTGATTATTTTATGTATGTTTAAATATATCTATCCTGAAAATACTGTGTATAAATGTTTGTATTTCAGCAACGAACTGGAGTAAAACTTAATTTTATAATTTGATTTTAAAGTTAATGTAAAAACTGCCTTATGTGCAGCTTACAGGTTTGCATAAAATTTGTTATTTGAGTGTTTCATTTTATTTAATTTATTTAAAGACAGAGACACAATTTGTTCAGTAAACTACTGTTTAATAAAAAAAAAGCAGTTTTATGTTTAGTTTTCTTCCCACCTGCTCTACCAAACCCGTACCGAACCGTGACTTTAAAACCGTTGTACGTACCGAACTGTGAGTTTTGTTTTGTGTACTGTTTTTTTTATATATAATATAATATAATATAATATAATATATAATATAATATAATATGATGGATATAAATGATGGATTATAAAAAAAAAACTGTCATCTTAATACAAATCAATTTTTTCTTTTTTGGCTTTAGTGCAGTGATCTTTATACATTATTTAATGGGTCTGTAACTATAAAAATGTAAAATCCAGATGACTGCGAAGAGCAGAGTAAAGCAGGTGGGGAGTCAGCACAAATTCTCATTTTTGTTGTGGACTGATGCCGTTGTATTCTGCCCTTCCTTTCAAGAAAGCTTGCCGGTTGCATTTGTAAGCAGAGATGTTTTCTCTGAATGTATTAGGGCTTTCAGACCGGACAAAACATGGGTAGGTGAACAATCAGCCACTGAATTTGCTTTTGGCAAGTGGCTTTAATGGGCCTTACAAGTGATCTGAACGCCCCCTTAGTCAGTGTGTGTGGGACGATGGCTCTCACAACAGGACCACTGAGACAGACATTGTGACATAATTGAGAGCGACATCACAGAAACCTGTCCTGGCCAGACCTTTCAATCTTCTGAGAGACCAAACGTAAGTGGTGTAAGCTTGAAATCTTAAACAAACAGTTTTTTTGTCTCTCTCCATGCCCCAGATATGGGCAACTTGTGCTTTTTATGTGAGCCAGTGGTATATAAACTGTGACCTACTTCGCTGAATAATGGGATATGCATCATTTGGTTTGGATCGCAGGAGGGAGCACGACCTGAGCTGCACCACCGGCACAGTTGGCAGTGTGTGTGTATTTGTGCATGTATGTGTGAATGCCACAAAGTGAAATAGCGCACTCAGTCCGTGCAGCATTGATCAGAAAGGCCTCGACCTCGTGCCTCGCAACCAAACTTTGCTGATGAGGAACTAGAGGGGAAATGGTGGGGAATGTTTGAGACACAGAAGCCAGACATAGCCACGGGCAGTATGATTTAGATTCAAGTTGGAAAGTGGCAAGGATGAGACCCCACCGGGAAGAGGGGGAGAAACTCCATCTGCAGAGACCCCAGGTGCAGCCGACACAGGTGCTGGAGAACCCAGAGGAGCTGAGGCAGCCGGCTCAACCAGACCTGAGTGTAAAAAAAGAGAGAGAGATCAAAAAAACCACAATGCACAAATGACAAATGCAAAGCTGCATAGACAAAATCATCAGCTCTGAAGTGCAGAGTGGATCATTTTTATGCTGCTCCCTAATTCCTTTTATAATGCCTTTTTTTTTTTTTTTTTTTGTGAGAACTGAGTTAAACATTTACCTAGATCTCACCAGGAATAGTTCCCCCAGGAATAGATCACCAAATATGAACATTTTGTAATTATTTACTTACCCTGATGTCATTCCCACTCCATTTTATTTGTATAACTTTATGACCAGTGTTGGGGTAAGTTACTTCAAAGTAACTTAATTAAGTAATTAATTACTAACTACATCATCAATGTTGTATTTAAAACACTTTTCTAATTACTCTGTCTGAAAAGTAATTTAATCACTCAATAAGTAATTCAACTTATTACTAATTACTTCTTAAAATCCTTATAAACCTTGACCGGATAGACAATAGAAAGGAAACTCTTTTAATAATTTAAATATGAGTCAAACATGGAATAGTTTAAATATATAAAGTAAAAATATATAAAGATACAAATAAAACAATGCTCTATATATATATATATATATATACACCACAGAAATTGAATAATCAAATATAAAATAACTCTGCATAGTCCTAACTGTATAAATTAAATATAGATTAATCCTTATTAAAGCTTTTCTTTTGTTGTTTGATTATCATTTATAATACAGACAGCCAATAGTAGACAGTAGCATGTTTTAAAGGCTGCTGTCACTAAGACCTAATGGACAGAGACAGTATGCTGTTACACATGCTGTTCACATTCACATAACCAATACGATTATACTCCAAGACGGGCATTTTGACATAACTGTGTGTATGTGAACGTTTATGTGTAATAAACCGCAAAAATCTGACACTCGCGAGAGGCGGCTATGTGCGCGCTTTGGTTGAGAGCGCACTGACTGAAGACCGACTCGCAGAAAGCGCGCACAGTTTTTTCTCCCTAGGACATAGCTTACATTTTACCATAATGATCTTGCCTACCTGTGTCAAAAAAGTGAAGTGATTAGAACATTTCCATTCTGCAAAACAGCCACTCGCTTCTGCCGACATCTTCAGGCAGCCGACTGGTGCGAAGTTGCGAACTCACTCGCAACTGAACTACAGCTAACGATTTTAAAGAGGCAGTGTTCAATTTTACCTTTAGATGACAAATTTAGATTGTAAATTCAATATTGATTTAAACAGAACTGTTGAACTAATTTATAAGTAACTGTAATTAAATTCCCTAAAAATGAACAGTAATCCCTTACTTTACTTTTTCAATGGATAAGTAATTTAATTACTTAGTAACGCATTACACCCAACACTGTTCATGACAGAAACACTAATGCCAAGTTCACACTACAGGGCTTTAAACGAACATTTCCCTTTATTGTTTCCATGATGATGCATCATGCATGTCACATGACAGCGCGGCCATACTGTATCAGTGTATATTTCACTGGCTGTAGCTCGTCGTGACACTTGACACCACAGGATGTCGTGTCGGCCGACGGCTCCGGATATTTATCATGCTTGATATTTGTCTGGCATCAGCGAGGTGTTGGCGAGCCTCTTTGATGCGTTGTTGAGTAGTTCAAACATAAAGATTGGCGGGCGCCCGCTAATTTGCGACCTGTCGCAAGCCCGTTAACTATATATCGGGTTTAAATCAGGCTTAAAATCATGTAGTGTGAATTTGCCATTAGGCTATGTTCAAAGTGCCAGCGAAAATCACATTTTTTGCATATCCATATGGGTTTTTGAAAGTCTGGACAACAAAAAAACACATTCAATCTGATTTGTTTTTTGTTTTGTTTTTTCAAAATCTAATTCAAACCACATTTGGAGGTGGTTTGAAATGTGATTCCAATCAGATTTTTACAGATGCATCTCATTCTGGACGCTCTGGCTGCTCAAATCAGATTTCAAACTTCTTATGTGTCACTCTTAACACGACACACAACATTAACGTCAAAACCGGTGATGGAAATGCCGGAAATATTAATATGGCATTCAAACGGTACATCCAAAATTTAGAACATCTCAATATATACCAGCCTGAGTTTTTCTTGAGTTCTGCAATGTGACTTGACAGGGCACTTGTTTAGAGAAAGAAATGATGCACCTCCATTTTTCCTGCATCCTTTTTGAAAGACTTGTCATATACGCGGACATTGTTACCTAAGCAACCCATGCAGATAGGTTGGTTATATCTAGACATACAGATCTTATTTGATCACTTGCAATTATAATGTGCGGACAGTCTGTCTGAAAAGATCTGATTTGAGAAAAAATCCAATTTGCCTGCAGTCTGAACATAGCCTAAAAGAGGTCTTAGGCATAATTAACAAGCTTCTATTTTTGTACAAAGAAAGTGGATGGTGGTTTACATTGTCAAGATAAAAGGACAAAAAGTATCATGAAAGGAGTCTCAACTTTCATGCTAAATTCCTAGAAGACCTACAGTACAATAACTTTTGTATGAGTAACTGACAAAATGCAGTAATCTTACATCTGTGCGAGTGGAGAACTTTCCCTTTTTAATAAATTGAAAAAAAGTCAATAAATAAAATGAAAATAAGAATGAAGAACAACAGTAAAACTTTACAATAATATCCCATCAATTAACACATTAATATTAATAATGATCTAAACATTTTGTTACAGTATTTATTCATCTTTTTTAACATTGGTAAATAGAAGAAAAAAATATATACATAATATACATATAGTTCATGTAAGCTCAGGTCCATTAAATAATATTAACTGATAGAATGTTTGATTTTAATAATGTATTAGTAAATATTGAAATGAACATGAACTAAGATTAAGAAATGCTTTAGAAGTATATTTCATTGTTAGTTCATGATAACTAATGTGGTTAACTATGTTAACAAATGGAACCTTGTTGTAAATTGTTACCACAACAACTTAAAGGGTTAGTTCACCCAAAAAATGAAAATTCTGTCATTAATTACTCCCCCTCATGTCGTTCCACACCCGTAAGCTTCATCTTCGGAAATGCAAATGAAGAGATTTTTGATGAAATCGGAGAGCTTTCTGTCCCTCCATAGACAGCCTACGCAATTGCAAGGCAAGGCAATTTATTTGTAAAGCAGTAACAGTTAGTTGACCAATGTGCTGTACACCTTTTAAACATGTACAAACAGCAAAAAAACAAACATACATTACACACCACAGCGCAGAGACATCTGACCACGCAACATTAAATGACAAAATATCACTAAATAAAAACCTACAAAAAAGCATGATCGCCCCATAATTTACGTTTCGCCCTAGGAACAGTCAAAAGTTCTTGTCAGCGGACCTAAGTAATCAGGGCAGCGTTTCCCTAAAGCATCGTTAGCCTAAGTTGATCGTAGCTCCATTGGTGGCAATGGAGCTACGATCAACTTAGGCTTAAGATGCTTTTGGGAAATGCTGCCCTGGATGGTCTGTAAGGTTGTAATAAATCTGAAAGATATGGTGGTGCAAGGCCATTTAAAGATTTAAAAACAAACAACAAAATCTTAAAATCAATCCTATAACGGACTGGCAGTCAATGTAGAGAAGAAAGAATAGGGGTATTATGGCCCCGTTTCCAAGAGCCTGTCAGCAATCTTGCAGCAGTATTCTGGACAACTTTGCAACTTTGATGCTTCAGAAAGTTCATATAGAGAACTAATCCATATGAATTGAGCCGTTTAGTTCAAACTTTCTAAAGAGACTCGCTTTCTATGATGAACAGACTGAATTTAGGCTTTTATTCACATGTAAACATTTATCAACTCACACATCAGCTGTAGTAAACTGAAGCTCAAGCATGTTTACTTGATGTGTGTGAGAACCAGTGAGGTTCATTCTCGTGTGTTACGCAGCACGTTTGAGCTTCCAGAAGAGGTTTGTTCTCGTGCGTTATTCAGGTTCAGTTGAGCTTTTGTTTATGTTCGCTGATCAATGTTTATATGTGAATAAAAGCCTAAATTAAATCTGTTCATTACATAAAGCATTCATGTCTCTTCAGAAAATGTTGACTAAACAGCTCAATTCATATAGATTAGTTTTATGATCTCTTTATGAACTTTTTGAAGCGTCAAAGAGATATTTGCATAGCTGTCTATGGAGGGACAGACAGCTCTCAGATTTCATCAAAAAGATCTTAATTTATCTATTCATTATTGTTCATAATTGTTATGTGGAGCCTTTTACTTTTGTTGTATGGAATACAGAAGCTCAGACATTCTGTGTAAGATCTCCTTTTGCATTCTGTGGAAGAAAGTCAAATAGTCAGAGATGACAGAACCAGTGTTGTTATTGTGAAACTATTAAAAATGTTCAGTTTTTGGTAATTGAAATAAAGTAAAATAAAAATATTAGACTTGAGCTTAAAAAAACGTATGAATTGGAAATGTTGCTTTGGAAACTATCTGAAATAAAACACTCAAATTTGTAAAACTATAAATATTTAAAGACAAAAACTGATAAAAATGACAAAAGCAAAACAAAACTACTAAAACTTAATTTAGGTGAAAATGATATGCTTGAGAAGCATCTTGAATCTTCAGCTCTTAAGCAATAAAGACAAGCCAATGATTTGCCAAAAACAACAGCAAGCATTGCTGCAAAACAAATTGATTATAGATCTCAATGGTCCCTTCCTCCTGATGCCGAGAAGACTGAGAGGGAGGTGGGGTGCTATTCCGACTGATTGTCCATTAGACTCTGCATTAATCCTTAAATGCAAAATCAATACCGAGAGGCAAATGAGATCAGAGCCCTGCTGGAGAGAAGGATAGGAAGGAACAGGCACTGAAAAAAACACGCGCTGGTGCCAGTCATGCTCCGACGAGATATTTGTTCATTTTCTCCCCCACGTTCTGTTCTAGCCTCTTCAGAGAAAACAAGGAGACATCTAAAGATGTCTTCTGAGACATCCATAGAGCCTGCTTGAGAGCCTTTTCATACTGTCATAAATACAAATGAGTATTGCTCAGAGTATAGCACAATAGGATGCTTTGTAGTGTTCTGTGATTTTCAATTGCAGGACAAGTCAGCCAGGCGTATCAAAAAGTAATGAGCTCGCAGAAAGATGTTGGTGTTGTCATACATTGCGTGCCGCATTATGTGCTTATTTACGCTTATTTTTTTCTGAACCGTGAGTTTGTGTGTGTACTTGTCCTGTTTGATAGAGCTGCGGCGTGTCCATCTGTTGCAGGTTTTTATGTCTGTGTGGATAGCCGAAGGGTGTGCATCAAACCACACCAGCTCTCTCACAGATGGCAATGATCAACTCTACGTTGACCCATGCACTGCAAACGCTCATTCGTGAGACAAGAGGATTTAGGGATCTTTGAAGAAAAAAAAACAAAAAAAACGCATACAAACAAATGCACCATGGGAAAAAATGAAGGTCTAATAACGTTTAGCCATCCTCATCTGTGTCATACTGTGAAACCAGATCTATTTGGTGAGACATCACTGTATATTATTGCATGCATGTGCACCTCTTTGTGCATATTGGTGCATCTTCGCATGTGCAGCAGTGTAATCTATTTATACTCAAAGAAACATGAAATCACAGCAACTACCACTTTCATTTGTGGTTACTGTTTGAATTTTAATAATTTATTTCTTTATTGTTGTTCCTCATGAGTATTTGGTTGAGCTCATTACCCTGTCTTGTGACTATATAAGGCTGCTTGTTTGTTTCCTGAGGTCTGGCATACCTTGACAAAGTTCTTTTAGGTCCGGATTTGGGATTCGGAATATAATTAGGTTCTTCCTTTACTTTGGTCCTGGAGGGCCACTGTCCTGCAGATTTTAGCTGATAAAAACTCAACTGCCTGTAGCTTTCTAGTTGAAGATTAGGGTTGGAGCTAAAATCTGCAGGACAGTGGCCCTCCAGCACCGAAGTTGCCTATCCTTGGTCTAGCAAAAGCCAGATTTTGACTACTGCCAAATTATAGTCTTCTCCACATTATAGCTTTTTTTGGGCCAATATCCACCCACTTACACACAGCTGATTGCTGTAAAATGACCAACCACTGTTTGCTTTGACATTTGGGGACATCTAAAATCAATAATGCTGCAATAATAGATACCTTTAAATATAAGTACATCAGTCTAGTGGAAAATGTGTGTAGACTTTGTGGTCAGATTGAAACAAAACTCTTGAATATCTTAAGATAACATGAACTACTTTTTTTTTTCCTCTGAAGCACTTGTACACTGCAAAATATATATTGCAGTATATATTAGGGCTGGACGAAAAGTAATCGAAACCGAAATTCAGAACCTCTAACCGACGTAATTTTCCCATGTCAGTTATTTTGTTTTTTTAATCCTGTTGATACTTTCTCCTTAAAAACATAGTACCACGTGTGTAGTCACATGACTCCACCCCATCCAGTCAGCGGCATGGAAGCAACACGGAGATGAATGCAGTGTCAACACACACAGATGTCGCGAGAGCGGCGAGCCCTAAAGTGAGATTACTTTTACTTGCGTCTTCACTTAACTTTGTATGTGTTTTACAGCTTGCCAGTTTGGACATTCAAGCGATTTGTAGACGATCGGACGTGTATTATTATATTGAGCTACCATGCTCGCGCAGCTGCATTGTGGCACACGAACATTCATACAGACAGCTCGCACATCACGTGAAGATCACGCGCACAGAGAGGAGCGCTGAAAATCGTTGTCAACACTGTCCTGTGATTTATCACTAAGTAGCTTACAAACTTAAAAGTTATAGTATATATTTTTCTACTTTTGAAGTAACAGCTTACAACCCACAGCTTCACAATTAATAGAGAGATGGTATGACTAATCCACATGCAGTCGCTCACATTACGTACTGGCACTATGCTAATTTATTTAATCTATATCTGATTTACAACAAGCAGAAATGAGGGCAAAAAAAAAAAACGGAAACAAAATTGTTTAATTAATCATAATCAAGGTAAAATGTTCAATTAATCGAGATTTTGATTTTAGGTCACAATCGTCCAGCCCTAGTATATATGCAATTTTAACTTAATTTTAGACATTATTTAGTCACCTAGCGTTATATTTAAACACATGTGCAAGTGATTTACTCGCAAGTTTTTTTTTGTTTGTTTTTTTTTTTTACTGGAAGACCAGACAAAAATATAGATCAAGAAATTTTTACTTGTGCAAAGCAGCAGCCAAGTCACTTAAATGTATGCATTTGACACTTCTATCTTTCAGTATGTACAGTTTAGTACATGCATTGTTTTGAAAGTTGTGTAGCAGCCAGCCAATTGATTTTTTTTTTCATAACCTTTTGCTATTTTTGTGCGCACTTTGCATGTCGTGGGCAGTCTGTAGGCTTGCCGTGTCTGAGCTACTAGAACATATTGGTGATTTTTGTAATATAACATAGCTAGATCTACCTCTTCACCTGTTCACCATTCCTCCAATGGAACAGTGATGTTGATATCCCTCTTCAAACAAATCGCTTTAAGCATTTATATCCTGGATCTTAACCTTTTGCGAAGGCTTGTTAGATTTCACATATTCTCTAATGGATTGGACCAAGTTATAATATTTACAAATATTTGCAGGGACACTTATAACGGCATTAGCTCAAATGTCATTGGTGACATAAGACGATTGCCTCATCTTTAACCTTTTCTTTGAGGTGCACAGACAGTTATCCTGTACTCATCCTCCTGTTTTCCACAGCTTTTTTCTTGTAATCCCATATAGCTTTGCTTGGCTGAAAGGGTGATGTGAACTTTATGTATGAGGTAATCACCTCACTGGGTGTGTTTTCTTTTTCTTCACTTTGAGACGGAGAAAAGCCAAAGAGAGAGAGCGTGAAAGGGAGAGGACTATTGATCTTCATAAAGCCTAGCTTTCCCAGCTGTGAATGCCAGCTTTCAGCTCAGAGATAAGATGCTTGCTTCACTTTACATACTTAGAGACACTTTAATAGCAAGTACATTCAAGCAAAACCCCAAACAAGCACGCCCACTCATACACATCACAAAAGCAACGTTTGTGTGGATGTAGAAAGACCTAGAATGTGAATTACAATGTAAATGTTCTGTGATGCTATTGTGACATTTATTTTTTATTTTATTTTTTTATTTTTTGAGGAATGAATCATATAAAGTGGGGTCAATGGAAAAAAAAAATGCTTAAAATAATTAAAACAATAAAATAAAAATAAAATGCAACTGAATTTATAAAATAATAAAATAATAATTTAATTAACAACCTAGTGTAAAATCTGAAATATTTATTATTAATTAAACATCATAACATTTCTTGCTTTAAATTGGTCCTAAATTCTAAAACATTTGTTTGTTTACAGGTTTAAATTCCCCTTTGTTTTTGTTTTTTTTACTGTGATCTCAGTTTTTTTGGACACCACTGTATTTCTACAGGGTTTTGTTTTGATATGATGAGTCAGATGAGGGTTTAATACTCATTCACTAAGACAAATTAGTTTTGATAAAGCTCTTTAATATATTCCTGACAATTTTGACTTTTAACATTAAAAGCATCTCGGTTCATTGGCAGCGAGCCTCGTTTGGTTCTTACTGGTGAGTAGATTATTGTATCTATAATGGATTTGAAATACATCTGCTTGACAGATTTAGCAGAG
This sequence comes from Elopichthys bambusa, assembly GCA_037101425.1. Taxonomy (NCBI): domain Eukaryota; kingdom Metazoa; phylum Chordata; class Actinopteri; order Cypriniformes; family Xenocyprididae; genus Elopichthys; species Elopichthys bambusa. The sequence goes on from CM074442.1 coordinate 21,811,619, forward strand.
GTTATGATGACACAAAGCATTTTCAATAGCAATTTCTGCTAACGCTCTTGGTGTATTAGTCATTTATATAACATTAGCTGAAACGCTTACATAAAATCACTGATGTGACACAATCATGAGTACTGATAGATGAAAATTTAAGCCATTCTGCATTATAACATAAAACAGATATGGACTAGAGCAGAGTCTGCAGTACTGTGTGGCTTAAAGCCACCCCCCAACCAAAAAAGTCTTGTCTATAAAAAATAAATAAATAAAAATAAATCTGGATCAATTACTTTCAGTTCTGGGAAAGAGATATCCACAGTGTTAAGCCCTGGTGCCATGGATCTAATGGACAGATCAGGTGGAAAGAATAAAGGCCTCACCCTTTAATCGCACACTGAATGGCAGAGAAAAGTATTTCATCCCTGGGCAGTATGTTTGAAAACACATCACAAACGCATTTCATCTTATCTACCATTGCCATTTTGCCTTTGATGATGGTGAGGACTGCCATATATCGGACTGTATTGTGTACGAGTGCTGGAGATCCAGTTAACTTATTGTGACTATTTTTTATTTTTTTATTTTTACAATTATCATGTACAGTTGAGCTCAAAAGTGTACATACCTCTTGCAGAATCTAGAAAAATGTGAATCATTTTAACAAAATAAGAAGGATCATGAAAATTGCATGTTATTTTTATTTATTTAGTACTGTCCTTTTATAAACTATTTCACATAACAGTTGTTTACATAAAGTCCACAAGACAAAAAAATAGCTGAATTTATAAAAATTACCCCACTTAAAAGTTTACATACCCTTGATTCTTAATACTATGTGTGGTTACCTGGATGATCCACCATGTTTTGTGATTGTTGTTCATGAGTCCCTTGTTTGTTCTGAGCAGTTAAACTGAGCTCTGTTCTTCAGAAAAAGCCTTCAGGTCCTGCAGGTTCTTTGGTTTTCCAGCATCTTCTGCATACTTGAACCCTTTTCAGCAGTGACTATATGATTCTGAGATCCATCTGAGGACAACTGAGGGACTCAGACACAACTATTAAACATGGTTCAAACATTCACTGATGCTCCAGAAGGAAACACAACGCATTAAGAGTCGGGGATGTAAACTTTATGAATTGGATGAACAGAATTAATTGTACTTTTTTTTGTCTTCTGGGAAACATTTAAGTATCTTTTGTAGCTTCCAAAGGGCAGTACTAAATGAAAAAATGTCTTCTTTAAACAAAATCATTTTCTGCTATTTAAAAAATGTTTATAAAAGGACAGTACTAAATAAAAAATAAAAAAACATGCAATTTTCATGATCCTTCTTATTTTGTTAAAATGATTCACATTTTTGCAGATTCTGCAAGGGGTATGTAAACCTTTTGAGCTCAACTGTATGTGGTGAAGTGTTCCAGTCTTTTTTTGCAAATGTGTGTGTGTGTGTGTGTGTGTGTGTACACAGTAAAACACACACACGTATACAATATATAAATATATTATTATATAAAGTCAAACTTTAATGTTACATGCGATTAATCACAATTAATAATTTGGACAGCACTAACAAAACCATGTTTTATTTAGTAAATAGCATGATGACACAAAACATGCCCTTACTGTGTACATTAGGCACATTCTAGATTGCAGCTTGACTTTTAGCATTAGTTTGGGGAAATATTTAGATTGAAAAGTGTTCTATATTTCTGTAAAATGCCATGTTTTAAAGCAAATACATTTAAGTGTCAAGTGTCCAGTTACTTTTTTGGGGACACTGTATATAGATGGTAAAACAGACATATACTGTATAAATAGAGAGCGAGAGAGAGAGATACAGTTTTGTTTGTGGATATCTAGTTAAAAAAACAAAAACAAAAAAAAAAAACAGCAAATTTTAGCAAGTTTTCTCTTCAAAGGTGTGCATTGTATTTTGTTAACATGACTTTAGCCATTTCTCAATATGCGTTTTTGTCTGTACTTGTGTTTTTGTGGACAGTCGCTGCCCATGTACTGTTCCAATTCAAAGTTCACATCTAGCCTATACACTGTCAAAAATGTTAGTGTGAAATTACAGTAAATTCCAGGTTAATAATTGCATGACTTTCACAGTAATTTCACAGTAGGACTTATCTTGTATCTCACTCTCAAACAATATCATACTGTATTTCTACAGTGCATTTCATTTGTCAAACTTCTGACTTGGCTAGATCAGACATTGGCAAGCGCCAATGGCAGAAAAGAAAACCTGCATAATTTTAAAAATAATACTGCTATTGTGTCATGAAATGCAAGAGAATGCAAGTGTTTAAAGCTCAAAATCAGCAGTTTTGTATAAAGATAGTGCCTGTTTGATGATTTGTTCCAACATTTTCGCAGATGTGAGATCAATATGATCATATACCCCGCTAAGAACAGCCTTATCCCAGATAGTCATTTCCCGATATATCTGATGTCTCTAAAATGGTTAAATATGAGATATAATTCAGATCTAAAGGGCAATCTTTGGTCTCATGAATCTATTTGTTCCCGGGCATATCGTTTTGGCTAAGGTAAAAGTTCATTATTTTATATATTTATATATACCGTTGTACTAGAGCACTGACTTGTACATTTTTAAATGTTTGCTTGTCTTTCCTATTGCATACGCTTCTTGTGCTTTATATTTATACTTTTATAATGGCTATTATTGTTCATTAAAACTGACATTTAACAAAAAAGACAGGGTTTTGTTTTAGATCTTACTTCATTTTATTATAAATATACATACAGTGAAGATAATCAGAGTATATATATGCACATATTGCCTGAACCTCATATTAATGTTTCATAAAACGAAAATGTGCTTTATATTTCATTGCGTTGCATGTACCACATTTTGGTGGCTATTAAAATGTTTGAGTTTTTTAAATGAAAACAAAAAGAGGCAAGGTGGTGTTTTAAATCATATTTCGTTTTTATTGTCAATATACAGTAAGGGACAACCAGAGCAGCCAAAACGAGGTGAGTGACATTATCAAGTACACTGCTGTTCCATTTGCAGAATTGCCAGACTTTCGTCCCCATGTCCTTGGTAGATCATACTCCTGAGTCGAGCCAGCCAATCAGAAATGAGCTTGAGATTTTGCCATTTATTTGTGCAGTATGCATCAGGCTGTCAGTGAACAGACTGTGGGCGGTCAGTGAGGCTGAGACCAGTGTCACCATAATAAGGTGAAGAGGGATTTCAACCTATCACCCTCTGGTTACCCATTTTTTCACACTCATTTCCCAGCGGAGGTGCTACAGATGATCTGTTACAGATCAAAGAGTTCTGGGTCCTCAGCTTCAAAAGCGGTGGGGTCGTGATGGCAGTCCAGCATAAGTATCTGGAGGCCTTTCTCTCCCCTCTACTAACTTGAGCTGGCTTTCTCCTATGGTTGTGATCAGCGGCCAAGGTGGGCGGAAGCTCAGCAGGGGGTGAAGGATCTTCTAACGAGCTGTGAGAGGCAGGATACGGGGGGGCCGCGGAAAGCCAGAGTCACCAGAAAAGGGCTCGGGTTGTGTGTGTGCTGGGTCAAACACTGACAGCCAGACAGAACAGAGCAGCTCCTGCTGAGCTTCAGTCATCAGACACATGATCCCGCACAGAGACCTTATTAACATATGCCGCCGATCACATGCACACGCTTGTCGTCATGTCAAGATGAGTCTCAGGTTGCTTGTTGGCATATAGCATTGGCTCAGTTCTTGTTTGCTTCTAAGTGGTTAGGTGCAGGTTCCAATTTAAATCAATTGAGAATAAAATGTAATTGCACAGAGGTCGCTCTGCATTGGAGCATTGGAGATTTTGATGATCCCCGTTATGTTTAATTTAGATATCTAAAATTCCCTAGAAGACACAAACAGATAATTATTGACAAACAGCAATAGTACAGAACTAGAACTAATACAAAGATTTTATGAGAAATATCTGAGTTCTTATTGACATTTCTTTCTTATTTCTGACTTTCTTTTCATTTCTTATTGACTTTAGATTGTAGACTTTGGCATATTGGCAGATTTGAGCACAGACACTGTTAAAATCTCTTTATTTTTATTTTACTGGGGTCGTTTTCTCAGTATGAAGATTATATATTATAAATATGTCACTTGTGATTTTTATTTATTTCTGTGGGGGTTTTTTTTCTTTCTTTTTTTTTCTTCCTATAAGTAGGATTTACTATAATGTGAAATAACATCACAAGCAATCCAGTGTTTCTTATTGGTTGGTCCTCATAACTATATTAAATTGATGATTCCTTTAACCGAAAACCACTTTATTATAGTTCTGGCTCAAAAATAGATTGGATCAGCCATGTTTAAAGCTTTTTTCATTAGCTGATATACTGCATATCAGTTGAATTCTGTAGTAATGAGCCAAGTGGTTACTGTATGTTGCAACCATAAAGTTTGGTTAATGAACTAGATTATTATTCCAAAGTAATGTAAAAATGAGAACAGAATTTTTCATTTGTGACTCATTGGTGAGCAGGTTTTTTTCTCCTTATTTTAGCATTTCATTGTAATTGTTATTATTCTTATTATAATAGATTATTTAAATCATGGAACACTGTAAAAAGTAATATGCTATATCTACTCCATAAAATTTTGGCAACAGATTACAAGCAGTATTATTTATTAAATTCAACAAATAGAATTGAGTTAAAATTAATCAAATTAATTCCTTAAATGTCAACCATTTAAGATGAGTAAAGTTTAAATAAAATGTAAACAAAAATATCTGTATTATAGACAGACATCAAAGATGAATTAAGAATTCTATTTTTTTTATTGCCAACATTGAAGACATCTGATGATAACAAGCAGAATCACTGAAGGAAAGAGAAACACAAGAATGTTTAGATGTTGATTTTATTGAAAATGTAGTGTTTTATTTAGTTGGGCAGTTTGACTCTTTGCTTTTTATGTCAGTTTGTGGTTTTTGTAATGGTGTTTGCTAATTTTACACATTTTAAATGGTTGACTTTTAAGGAATTAATTTGATTCATTCAAATTCAATTCTTACATGTTGAATTTAATTAATAATATTGCTTTGTAATCTGCCACAATTTTATTGAGTAGATAGAGCGGCATTACTTTTTACAGAGTGTTATCATATTGCTGTAGTGTTTTTATAGCAGTTAAGTGTTTTTTGGTACTAACAGTACACCTTAAATATGGTAAAACCACCGTAACACTTCAGAAAATGGAAGAAAAAAAAATGCATTTGTTTGAGGCTTCAGAGACTAAACCATTCTTGACATTACTGTCTGATGGTATTGACACCTACATATAATAACCAGCTAGAGTGGCATTAAAAGGGTCAGTGGGCATAGATGCATCTGCTCATGCTCAGACACTAAGGATTACACAGAGACCAAAAGAGAAATGAGATTCCACTGATAGGATCTGTCCTGTGTCACAAGCTTCATGTGCTTTATTAAAATTCATCCCATCGTATACAACGCCAAATTCATTTTCTCATCCAATTAAGTGACCTGCATGCCAGCTCTCTTTCTGTCGAGCTGTTGTTCCTGTCTCCGATACGCACACACAGTCACTACTCAGATTTGATCAGTGCTGAACAATAGGTTATCTTTCCAGAGCACAGATTTCCCATGATTGCTGCACTCTGGTCCTCTAAAGCATAACTCCAGAAAATTGGGGAAAGTTGGCAGAGCAGGAGGTGTAAAATGTTGCTTTATTTTGACATCTTTTCATGCAATGGCAGGGAACAGAAGAGACACAAAGAAGGAAGTAAAAAAGGAAAATTTTGTTACTTAGAGGATGCTCTTTTGTAACTCAGACATAATTAAGTTTCTAGTTATCAAGCTCAATAAAGTATCAACTTTTTCTCCGATTTTTTATTTTATGTTTTTTTTATAATTCTTAGAGGGAATAAAAACTACAAGACAAATGTGGATATACATTTATGAGTATCTACCAAAATGGATGTGGATATTGTAGCTCAGATAATTTAATGAGAAATGTTTAAGGTCATATTGAAATCCCTGACTTTTGAGTAAATATGAGAACCATTTATGAAATTAGAAAGATCCTTTTTTTTTCATGTTAGATTACTGGGGTCTTTTTCTTACAAGAAATATCTGAGAAGGAGAATACTTAATTGTTGTTTAATATTAAGGTTTTTAATAGCTATATATAGTTTGTTCCAGATTACAAATAAATGAAATGGACCGATTTCATTGCAATATGGAATGAACAATTTAGATATTAAAAAAAGCTTAGATATTAAAATCATCATTGTGAAGTCTTGACTAAGGCTGTGACGGTGGCAGTTTTTTACAACCGCGGTGGTAAATCACCAACAACCGCCAGTGGTGGGGTTGGTTGGTTTTTTTATATATATATATAAAAAACTTTTTTATATATTATATAAAAAAAGACTTTCGCACTCTTAACGGACAGTAAAAAAAATTCGTCATAATCAATTATTACCCGTCATTTTAATTTTTATATTTTAAGACTTTTTAATAGCTTCTGATTTCGTCCACATTTTCATTTTTATTCACTAATTTACAGGATAAGTAAATAGGCCTAGGCTATGCATTTATTTATATTATGAAAAGAAAGTTGAACAAAGACTGTCACTTTTCAGTTTTCATCTTAAACACTTGTCACGGATCGTGAGTGAACGCGATCATCCTTTTCTCTTTACAGAACGAAATAAACATGAATAAAGATCAGAAAAAATGTTAAGACAGTAGCTTACCGAAATCGTTGCAAACAATATCACGTAACATTATACTGACATATATAATGTTATAATTGACATATAACTGGTATATAATTTTGGCTGCACAGCAGCTCTTAAAGAAGATGGTATCAATGCAGGCAGATGCAAAGCACTGTTGAATATCAAATGTCAAGTGTCCCCATCTAAGCAAGCCAAAGGCGACAGCGGCAAGGAACCCAAACTCCAACAGGTGACATCAGGTGGCAAATAAGTGTTAAATGGCAGAAAAAAAAAAAACCTTGGGAGAAACCAGGCTTAGTCGGGGGGCCAGTTCTCCTCTGGCGAACAGTGCTTTGTTACGATTCCGGTAGCTAACATAAATCCGATGGGATCGCAACATTCAAGGTATTTATTCCAGTTCAATCCAGTTGAGGATCGTATTCATCACAGCGGTACAGACAGTTTGTTGAGGAACTGTGCCACTGGCTGTCGTGTCGATAAGGCCTTCACAATGGATGATCTAGTTGACTCAATCTCTGCTGATACTTCAGGGCTGCATTGTGGTCATGTTAAGGCGCAGGTCCTCGATCTCACCTGGATACGGCCCGGATCCGGTTGGCTACAGTAAACCTCGGGATAAACAGAAAGACTAATATTAGCGTAGATGCCATTTTTCTTCTGATGTAACAAGTACATCTGGTGTTATAGGAAGTGTTCCCGGTTCCGGCTGACCTAATTTATGCAGCCTAATCCTTAAAAAAATATATAAATTGATAGTGTTATGTGTATGCCAAGTTAAAGAGATGCGTTTTTAGTTTAGATTTAAACTGACAGAGTGTGTCTGCTTCCCGAACAATGCTAGGAAGATTGTTCCAGAGTTTAGGTGCCAAATAGGAGAAGGATCTACTGCCTGCAGGTGATTTTGATATTCTAGGTATTATCAGCTGGCCTGAATTCTGAGATTGCAATAGACGTGAAGGACTATAATGCATTAAGAGCTCGCTCAGGTACTGAGGAGCTAAACCATTTAGTGCTTTGTATAGATTTTAAAATCTTGCTAATTACTTACAATGTTTAAGAGGAAGCCAATGTAGCGTTGGCAGAACTGGGCTAATATGGTCATACTTTCTAGTTCTACTAAAAACTCTAGCTGCTGCATTTTGTATGAGCTGTAGTTTATTTAGGCGAGCGGAAAAACCACACAGTAGAGCGTTGCAGTAATCTAGCCTTGAGGTCATAAACGCATGAACTAACTGTTCTGCATTTGTCATTGAGAGCATATGTCATAGTTTAGATATATTTTTAAGATGGAAGAATGCGTTTTTACGGATGCTAGAAACATGGCCTTCGAATGAAAGATTGGTATTAAAGAGCACACCCAGCTTCCTAACTGACGACGAAGATTTAACAGAGCAGCCATCAAGTGTTAGACAGTATTCTAGGTTATTACGTGAAGAAGTTTTTGGTCCCAAAATTAGAATCTCTGTTTCTTCTGAATTTAGTAGTAGGAAATTACTGGTCATCCAATTTTTTATATCAGCTATGCATTCCTTTAATTTTGTGAATTGGTAAGTTTCATCAGGGCAATATAGAGCTGAGTATCATTGTGTAACAGTGAAAACTAACGCCATGCTTCCTTATGATATCACCCAAGGGTAGCATGTACAGAGTGAAAAGCAACGGTCCTAGTACTGAGCCTTGCGGTACTCCATATTGAACTTGTGATTGATATGACATCTCTTCGTTTACTACTACAAACTGATAACGGTCAGATAAGTATGATTTGAAACATGACAGTGCTGCATTTGACACTATTGATCACAATATTCTTTTGAATAGACTCGAAAATTATGTTGACATTAGTGGAATTGCACTAAGATCCAGTAACACTAATAGAGAGATACAACCACGATCTGATGATAAGAGCAAATCATTAATAACTCTAATGAGAGCAGTCTCGGTACTATGACACTGTCTAAATCCTGACTGGAAATCCTCACAGATACTATTTCTTTCTAAAAAGGAACATAGTTGTGATGATACTGCCTTTTCTAGTATTTTTGACAGAAAAGTGAGATTTGAGATCTGCCTGTAATTGACTAATTCTCTAGGATCAAGTTGTGGTTTTTTAATAAGAGGTTTAATAATAGCGAGCTTTAAAGTTTTTGGTACGTATCCTAGTGATAAAGACGAATTAACGATATTAAGAAGAGGATCTATGACTTCTGGAAGCATCTCTTTCAATAGCTTTGTCGGTATAAGGTCTAACATATATGTTGTTGATTTTGATGATTTAACAAGTTTAGACAATTCTTTCTCTCCTAAAGCAGTAAATTAATTTAATTTTTCCTCAGGGACACTACAATGCACTACCTGACGCGATACTGTAGTAGACGGTTGCATGGTTATAATTTTCTCTCTAATATTGTCAATCTTGCAAGTAAAGAAGTTCATAAAGTCATTACTGCTGTGCTGTTTGGAAACATCAGAAGTTGAAGCTTTATTTCTTGTTAATTTAGCCACTGTATCAAATAAATACGTAGGGTTGTGCTTTTCTTCTAAAAGTTTTGAAAAATAGGCAGATCTAGCAATTTAAGGCCTTTCTGTACTCAATCATTCTCTCTCTCCATGAAATGCGAAAAGCTTCTAGTTTGTTTTCTTCCAGCTGCGCTCCATTTTTCTGGCTGCTACCTTTAGGGCCCGAGTGTGGTCGTTGTACCACGGCGTTGGATTAATTTTCGTAATCTTTTTTTAAGCGCAAAAGAGCAACTAATGTCTAATGTGCTGGAAAAGACAGAGGCAATAATTTCTGTTGTAATATCGAGGTCTTCTAAGCTGTCCGGTATGCTAAGGCGATGAAACTGATCAGGAAGATTATTTATAAAGCGATCTTTAGTGGTAGAAGTGATGGTTCTACCAAATTTATGGCAGGGAGGCAGTTTAGCAGCCTTGACTAAATGTAGTACACACAAGACTAGATAATGATCTGAGATGTCGTCACTCTGCTGCACAATTTCAACGGCATCAATATCGATTCCATGTGACAATGTAGCCAACACAAATATCAAATTACATAATGTTACATAAAGCACCATCACTTCGAATGAATTATATTTGAAAGACTTTTGACTAATACTGTAAATATTACTATAAATTACAGCAACACCTCCCCCTTTTGCCTTTCTGACGAGGATTGTGTCGATAATCGTAACCTTGTGGGCTAGACTCATTTAAAGTAATGTAATTTTAGCCAGGTTTCTGTCAAACACAGCACATCTAGATTATTGTCTGTGATAATATAATTTACAATAAGTGCTTTTGAAGAAAGGGATCGAATATTTAACAACCCAAGCTTTATCATTTGTTTATCATTATCATCTCTATTTTTTTATTTTTTTAACATCAATTAAATTTTTACCATTAAATGGGTTTGGAAGTTTTTTGTTTTTTCTAATTCGGGGTACAGACACAGTCTCTATGTGATTAATATTTAGGTGTGAGAGTTTCTATGTGTATGTGAATTATCTGACTTCTGTAACGTGAGGCAGCTAGCAGACGGTCGGTTTAGCCGGTCTGTCTGCTTCCTGACATGGGCCCCAGTTTGTCATGTTTCAGCTCTAAGACTATGTGCCATATTACTAGAGAGAAGAGCAGCACCATCCCAGGAGGGATGAATACCATCTCTTTTCAACAGGTCAGGTCTGCCCCAAAAACTATCCCAATTGTCTATGAAACCTATATTATTCTGCGGACACCACTTAGACAGCCAGCCACTGAGTGATGATCTGCTAACTATCTCATCACTCCGACGAACAGGAAGAGGGCCAGAGCAGATTACTTTTCCTGACATTGTACTTGCGAGTTCACACACCTCTTTAATGTTAAATTTTAGTGATCTCCGACTGCGAAGTCGAACATCATTAGTGCCGACGTGAATTATAATTTTAGCATTAGCATTAGCCAGCACTTTTAAATTTGCTTTGACGTCAGGTGCTCTGGCTCCCGGCAAACACAGATATAAGGTAATAAAAAAAAAACAACAATGAAGTAAGAGATTCAAAACAAAGCTATATGGAGTTACGGGCGCAAACCACTCTGAGCAGCGAGGCAGACAGGTATATAAGTTATGTAAGTATTATTATAACTTTATTATTATAAAATGGACTTAAACTGGGTGCTTGTCTGTGTGTAATCAAACGCATCATTTTATTCTGGAGACTGAACTCGCGCTCTGCAGACACACTGGAGCGCACACACCACCAACTGGACAGGGGTGGGAATTACATTTACAAGCTACATCAGCCTCAGTAATCTGTCAAAATGACAGATGGGCTTCAGATTTTTTCCGTCACTGCTAAAAATATTCCGATAAACGCGACCTCTAAGATATACTTCACACTACTGCCGGTGACAGTTGTCATGCCGACCGTCACAGCCCTAGTCTTGACAAGAGGACTCAATTCTTCATGTAATCTAATTGCCATTAATCTGTATTTCATGCAGTGTCATGCAATTAATATATTAAAGAGTTAGTTCACCCCAAAACGAAAATTGTCATAATTTACTCACCCTCAAGTTGTTCTAAACCTGTATGAATTTATTTCCTCTGCTGAATACAAAAGAAGATATTTTCTAAGAATATGGGTAACTAAACAGTTGATGGGAACCATTGACTTTCATAGACTTCCAAAAAATAAAAAATGCTATGGAAGTCAATGGGGCCCAACAACTGTTTGGTTACCCATATTCTTTAAAATATCTTTTTTTTGTGTTCAGCAGAAGAAAGAAATGCATATGGGTTTGGAACAACTTGACGGTGAGTTAATGATGACAGAATTTTCATTTTTCGGTAAACTATCCCTCTAAAGAAACTGCATTTATAATTTCTCTATTATTATTGAGATATATTCTAGCTCTATAGTTTGGAGAGATTAGTAGGGTCTTTATGTAAAATAAAAGTCCTGTCAGCAAAAGCCTTTATTTGATGTTTAGAAGAAATACCTGAGGAGTAGGGCTGGGCGAGATGGCAAAAAAATAAAATCTCTATTTTTTTTTTTTTTTTCAGAACAATTGACCGATTCACAATTTCAATTTCTTTCTTTTTTTTTTTTACTGTTTAACTAGTCAACTTAAAAACGTAACTACAATATGATTTAAGTAACATTTTCTTTATTAACAATCTGGTTAAAAAAAGTTCCATTCCAAGTGCACCACACATGAAGTGATCAACATGCTGTAAATGTAAAACAATTTGTTAAATATCTTTGCAGATATATGTCTGAAATATGAAGGCAAATGTTGTACAAACTTATCTTAAACACATCCTATATACTAAAAATTAGAATTTATATAAGAAACAATATAAAATAAGAAAATGCTAAATATTTCTTAGCCATAAAGTAATAGCAATAAATAACACCAATAATAGGCTATTATTAACAGCAAATGCTTTGTAAAAACAGAAAACAACAGCAGCTTTCAGCCTGTCACTATCATGCAAACATGAAATATCAAACAGGTTTACAGGTTTTTGCATTTCATTGCACTATTTGTCCTATTGTTTTTATGTTTGGCGGACATGTTTAGGTGTTGCACTTGCCTCGCGTCTTTTGCAGCATCTCACCCATGAAACGGCATTCTAAAAACACGGCGGTCAAGTAAAAAAAAAAAGCTCAACTCGCATTTAATTACTTTGCCTTTTTTTTCTCATTCCACTGCATGCATCTCAATAGTGATGTGTTCTACGTTCATAGAGCTTCACATGAGAGCGGTTAATCAGGTGCGCCCGCGCCATCATGAGGTCTGATGATTTTCTTCTCCTAATACGGTTATCATTGATGTATTGTCAACATGTCCAATTGTAACGCTTGCTAACATTTTCTATTCAAAATCACGATTTCTCGATTTAAAAAATAATACAATCGAGGCAAAACATTAAATTCGAATTAATTGAAAAAATCCGAGAAATCGCCCAGCCCTATACCTGACATATTTAAAAGATCTCATTTGTGTTTTTTGTTTTCCTGTGAAGAGGAAGCAGAAAGTTGGGGCAGGCAATAGATGAGCTGAGGGGGAAATAGCTAGACAGAAGGAAATTACAGAAAAGGATGGAGAGGATGCAGTAAGGAGAGATGTTTAGTATGGATTCAGTCTTTTTGTGTTCCTGTGCGTGTGTGTCAGTGGGAGTGATGCTGAGGCTGGTCATTGCTCCAGGCAACTACTGCGAATGTGTCGATGTTTCTTTTTTTTCCCTTTCTGTATTTCAATCCATCTCTCTCAGTCTGTACCCCTCTCTCTTTTATGGAGATTTTAGCACTCTGTTTTGCCATTAGGTGCTGATTAATCTTGAATAAGCAGCCTGAAAAATGCTGCTGCCATCTCTTAGCGCAAGGAAAAAATGCTGCTCCATTTCTCTTCCTGTTGAAGTGTGGATCTACATCCTCCAGAACTAGTCAGCCTCCCTCCCAGCTGTTGGAGCAAAAGTATCTACATTTTTCTTCAAAAACATCTTTAGTCTGTCATCTGCAGTGCATCACTGTTCGCAGCGCAAATGGGCCAGAAATGGAATTTCACATTGTGCCACATTTTGCTTAGTGGTATTGGAAATACAGTAACTGTCCAAATGAATTTTTCTCTTCCTGTGCAAACTCGTTGACCGTTAATATAGCATGAATTTATCTTAAAGAGATCAGAGATGAGCGGTTATATCATTCCATTCATAAATAAGCGAAATGGGAGAGTGCACAGATGATGTTTGACCAGTAAAAGATCTGTGCACCACAAATTACACAAAACCTTCATTTTGCCATTTTGCATCATCTTATTTTATAATAATTGCTTTTTCAAAATACAGTAAGCATCTTTACTTAACTGATTTGTCATTGCAAATATATTGTAAGAATCTGATTTAACCAAGGAGCTATAATATACCTTTCAGCAGATATTATAGACCTCCGTAATTGGAGAAATAAAGTTGGACACTGATAAAATGTACTGTATTATAATGAAATTTCTGGCTGTCAATAGAGAAACATGCCTCCTGTCTGCAGTTTTGTCATCTACCAGTAGGGATAAAGGCAGGGTAGATTAATTGCTTCAAAAACAATTTTTATGCTGGTTAAAAGTCTCTTCACATCCCAATAGCATATACGTTAAGTGGTTTAAATGTATTTATATGTATTTACATCATCTGTGGAAGGTGTAGAACCATAAAATGTTCATCCAATCATATTCCTTGGTCCGAGGGATACGATAGGGTGTCCTACCTGCCTGTCAACGTATGTTTTTACATACCCTCATGCTCCATGTTCGCACAGACATCATATGTCAGCGCATTTCATGCTATGCTGAGTTAAGACAGACGCCAGTCATGAGCATCGCAACCAAAACAGCAGCCATGTTTTACAGTTCCTCCTGAACCAAAACTTAAGCTTCATTCACGCCATAACATTCATTCACAGCATATGCTGTATTCATGTCATAACTACTGTAATTTTGAAAAGATGGAAACCCACGTTATACTCGGTTATATCTGTATCTTGTAAGAGTGTCGCTGAATGAGTTATACCTCTTTCACTTTTTCTGTCTTTATTTCCTTATCCTGCTTCGCATCTTTGCTGTGTTGACACATCTTAAATATTTATAATATTTTCAGTGAGGAAAACATCTCCTTTAAGGGTGCTTAAAAATGTATGTGTGCATTGTGTGTAAAATATGGCCAATGTAAATTATAGAGAAGTTTTTATGTTTTCACCATATGAATGATGAATGATGATCATGGAATTCTGTACATCATGTCTTTCTTATTCTCGCTATCACTCTTAGGTCAACACTCAATTGCCACACACACAAATTCAAATAGACGTGTAAGCAAAAAAGGACCCAAAACCTTTTTAATTGCAAACATTTCTGTAAGAAATTCTTTTTTTGTTTTATTTTTTTGGTCAGCTAATACATCAGAAATGGACGCATACAAGAATAACGATCCACATCTCTGTCATTGAGTGAAAATATGCTGTTCTTGCTTAATTTTGCAACACTGGTGAAGATAAACATATATCATATATCAGAATAATATCAGATGTCATGTGCTTAATGTGCAATATGCAGTACTGTGCTGAAATATTATACAGTTCGCTCATCCCCTAAAGAGCCATTTAGCATGCAGCAATTAGAATTTTTTTTGTTATTGAAGCATTGTTTGTAAAGTTTCCCATCTCAGGACTGAGCTATTGTTTAACCGAACGCCTCACTTCATTAAGGGCTGTGGTGGGTGAAACATCCATACTCTGAGACATGCTTGATTAGCGAGTGTTTGTCTTGTGGCTGCTCTTCACAGTGAAGAACACGGCAATTGCTTCCTGTCAATGTGACTGACAGCACTCTACAGCTACCTCATTACAGTAGCTATCATTATGCTTTTCATGAGTGTCTGTTGTGAATACATCATCTACTTGATATTCATAAGGGTCACTTGTCATTTAGGGTGCTTTCACATTAGCACTTTTGGTGTGCACCCGGGTTCGATTGACGTCAGAGTTTGGTACTTTTGGATGATGTGAACACCGTCTTCTGAACTCGGGTGAGCATCCGCAAACCGCACCCGAGTCCGCTTAAAAAGGGTGGTCTGGGGTGCGGTTTAAGTGAACTCCGGTACGGTTCGCTGCTGATATGAATGCAAACGTACCAAACTACGAAAGTGAACCGCTATTAATGCGATATTATTTGATAATAATGTGTGTTTGTGTGTGTTTCACTCACTTTTCCGACGAGCGTGACTGACGTGCTGCAAGCAGCGAGCTATAGTATCTCCTTTCTGCTCACCTATAAATGATAAAGAAAGGTGATGAAAGAAGATTTCAGGACGTTAGAAGTTTGAAATCTTAGAAACACAAATTGACACATTTTAGCTGGTCTGTAGTGTATTTGGGGATAAAGCACAGCTATTTGTCACAACCTAACAGGTTTAAGCAACATCCGTGATAAGATTGTCACTTTTACAGGTAATGCAAGGAAAGCTGTCAGAATTGTCACCTTGTGACAGCTGCTTTGATAATTGCTGTTACAATTACTGGGAATTGTCTGTGCAAGCCCCTCCCAAATTTATATTTCTGTACCCTACTTCAACTTTTTAGAGGAATAGCTGACAAGAATGGGATTATACAGTAGTGAAAATATACAAATAAAGGGTTACAATTTATTTTAAGGTGACATAGTTATGTTGTACTTAATCAAATAAGTTTTAATTTTAGTTTTTAATATTAATTAACTACATGTAATTACTATAGAGTTATGGTTAGGGTTTGGTTTAGGGTTAGTTACTTGTAATCATGCATAATTTACTATAGTAAGTACATGTAATAATGTGTAACTGTATCACCTTAAAATAAAGTGTTACTAAATAAATTTTTGTACACCAATAGGCAAGGCCGTCCCAATCATGGGGCGGGGCCCAGTGCAATTTAGAGGAAGCAGGACCCCCTTGGTCAGTTGCACCCCTCTAAGAACCACCCTGGCGATAGGCCCTTGTGTAACCATGTGGCCTGGGCACATTATTCAGTTCATCTTGAGGCAAAACATAATGCACATTTGCCTCTTATGCTTTACTGCACCGGTGAAGAGCAAGTGCTCGTGAATCAGATCCACTGCCATGAATCATACACTCCACATACTATTCCCTATTGTTCATATGCACAGCACATCAGTCTCCATTACAGCATCACATTTCTCTGTATCACATTTCTCTCTTTCCTATTTCCTTTCCTTTATTTCTCACTCCCTCAAATCTCGCTGCTCCGTCCAGTCCACAGGGTAGAATGAAAATCAATAGTGAAGACATGCAGTGTTGGAAAGAACTTGAAAGAACAAATGATATTTGCATTTGCTGTGTAACTGGGTGGCAGCATTGAGTTTGTGGTGCTCCTGTGAGTCTTCTGTGTGCTGAAGATACCAGTTTCACCAGATCACGTCATTCACGTGAGAGGGAGTGTTTTATCTTGTTCACACATGTCAAAAAGTCATCTTTCCGTCATCATTTTCACTCAAAGGAATACCCATAATAGAAATGTACTTACCCTCATGTTGTTTTGATGGTTTGAGTTTGTTTCTATGGTTTTTCATTGATGCGATTATGATTTGCACCTGTTGTTCATTTTGTTGATTAGTTTACTTTGGTATTTAAGTCCTGTGTTTTGTTCACTTCATTTGTCTGTTCTTGACACTTTCGTTTAGTTGTTCTGTTCATGGTTTTCTAGTGTGAGTATTCCTAGTATTTTGTTTTAAGTTCGAGTTTAATAAAAGTCACAAGTCCTGCAATTAGATCCTGACGCTGACAGAAATACTATAAATATAAATATTGATGAATAACTTTTAACTAAAAAATGTTGGTTTAACTAATTATGTTGGTTTGAGAAAGCCAAAATATTGATATTCTATTTAAAGAACTACTTATTATTTTTCTTCTGAGACTACATTTTCTGACTGTTACTCCTGCTAGAGCTTTAATGCTACGATCACTAAGCTCGCCACAGACCTGGGCCCTGATGTGTAGTTTTTTTCTATATCTTTTTCAGACTGATCGGACTTTCAGTTTTCATATAAATAATTATAAACCTGAATCAATATAAATAAATATCAGTACATTTACTTAGTTGACATTATTTAAGTAGTAATTAGCAGTTCATCCAGCTCTAAAATATATATATATAAAACTCTTTTAGAAGGGCCTCATTGATTTATTCTCCCTGAGGCCCCCACTAAATGTAGGTTCGCCTCTGCACATAAAGACCCGACTTCGAGTCCCGATTCAAGGTTCGTTTAGCATATATTTCTTTTTACTTTTGAAGTAACTACAACCCACAGCTTCCCTATTAATAGAGAGACGCTACACAGGCAGGTAGGACTAATTCACACATGCAATCGCTATCTCATTAATATCTGTAACTATTTATCTGTATCTGATTTACAATGAGCAGAAATCTGTAAGAAATGTTACGACCAATGGGCAAAATAACTGATGAAAAAGAATGTGCAAGAATCATGTCGGAGCAATAGCACTGTAGGTATGGAATTTCAAAGGTGCCATAATACATTTGTCGCAGCTGTACACAAGGCAACCAAACAAACCAAAAAGCCCAAAGCTTAAAGTGGGACAACATCAAAGTTTGTTTACGAACTTTAGCTTCTAGTTACTTAATATTATACTTTAATTTAAATACATTTAAATCGAAGTAATAAAATTAAAACTCAAATAAAAACAATTTAAAACTACATATATAAAATAACTGAAAACATATATATAATAAAATTGACAAAAGCCCAACAAAATTATTAAAACTAAATGAAAATGAAAACTGAATATATAAAAATGAAAGCTAATTTAAAATAAATACTATAATAGTACATAAATAATACTAAAATAACACTTGTTGACACAATTTTTCCCCATATATTCAAAGAGAATGGGGACTAAGGGTTGCCAAGTTCCAAAAATGACTAGAAAGCACCATAAAGGTATCATAAAATAAGCTAAAATGCATTGTGTGTGAAACAGACACGTTTATGATAAATCTTCCAGCTTTCAAATCTCGTTTGTTAATGTTAATATGCACATATTCAAATTTGGTGTGGCTACTAGATACAAAAACGAATGATGTTTTGCATTTTTGATATCGAACCAAGTGTGACATGTCTTGATTTTGATGGAAGAGAAGTCTTTCAAACTATCATTAGATTTCACAAGGCTTTGAATATAGCACTTAAGTCATATGGACTTTTATGTTTTGTCATTTTTGGATTTTAACAGCCCCTCGTCACTATACGTATTTATTGTTCTTGTGCAGTCCTTGTTCAGTTGAGTTCCGCAGAGGACAATATCAGGTTTGAAATGACATAAAATGCTTATCATATTTGAGAGAGCTATCCCTTTTAGACCATTATCATTAACAAGATGACATAATCAGTCAGTAATCATACTACTTCGGGTAATTTCAGGTCTAATGCTCAGACAGGGTCCTCATGATTTCATAGTCTGATGTCAGCCTCTGTTACCATTTAATGATGGCTGTTTTTAATGCAGTACTCTCTATGAGTGCATAGTTGTTAGACCCCGTATTGTGTCATTACATACTCAACTTAGCGTAATTATATAATTAAATATAATACAGTTGCCCCCACTGGGTCAGGGTCTTGCAAAAGCGTTCCCTGTTCACACACACGGTCATTATGAAACAGCTCTTCTGCACACCCACACAGTTCTAATAGAGAGTGAAGGACTCTACAGTTGGAAAGAATGAGTCACACCTTCGAGAGAAGTGTGAAAAAGTGAGACAGGAAGATGTTGTTAAAACCCTTGAAATCAAAGATGAAAAGAGCATATTGGTTTAGAATGAATTAATGTTGTTCTTAATTTGCCGCTAATAATCTGAAGTGTTGAAATAGTTCCCGTAGTTCGCATGACGTTTATTAGCCATGTGTTTTGCCTGCATCAAACCCACACTCTTTAAGAGACCTGAATCGATCTATTTTCAGATGTGTTGCTATGAACACTTATTATAAGCTACTTCGGGCCCGTTCTCTCTCTCTCTCTTTCTTCTTCTTCTTCTTCTTCTTCTTCAAGTCCTTTACAAATATGGGCGGGTTGCTTATTTACAGTCATGTATTTGGACTAGCTAGTGATTAGCTGCCATGTCACAATAAAATGTGACCACTACTCATAGCTGTCACATCTCCCCAGCTGCTGTTCAGAATGCTACACTTTATATCCGAGATCTTCAAACTAGGAGCTGCAAGCAAATATCCATATACAGTAGTTTTCTAAATAAAATGTCTATTTCTAAATCTCTCCTTCCTTGCAATGTGCGTATGTTCAAGAATAGTTTGAGTTTGTGTCCTTGGATAATACACGAAGGGCCAGATTTACTAAACGGGGAAAATTAGCTTGAGAGTGTAATTCCACAAATGCGCTGATGGGAGTGGCAAATAAGCAGAGCTGATGCTTTCATCAGGTGCGGGTCGACACAGGCACAACTTAACATGTAATCTGACAAACATATATAGGCCAACATGGCTTGGCAAACGATATGTTCGGATAACGTCTTCTTATGGCATTCTGAAGAAATTAATACGAATGGAAAATATTTTCTCCCTTCTACCACGCACTCTCTGTTCTCTGCGGTGTCTCCTCCTAGCAGCCACAGTTAGTAGCCATGTCACAAAATGGGTTAAGTCATGCTTTTTTGGGTGTTAAATAATGGTGCAAATACCAGTAAATTGACTAGCGTAAACATTAGTAAATCGCGTTGCGTGATTCATTTAAATACTCTCCTACCACAAATTTTGCGTCTGAAAGGGAAACTCCTACAAATGCATATGCAATAAGGTCAGCCGCAAAAACAACTCAGTCCATGCCTTTTCAATGCTAATTTTGCACTGTGTGTCTTTAGTAAATCCTGACAGTAGTTTTTTAAGGCCAAAAGAGGGTTTGCGCTGGTGCAAGCTATTTAGTAAATTTGTCCCAAAAAGTGTTCCTTGATAAAAATGTTGAGTAGAAAAAAAATACTGTTAACTTAAAGTAGTACAAAGTATTTTACAGGTAACTATGTATTTTATTTGTTTTGGGTTTAGCACAGTGACAGATAAGCCCATCATTTAATTCTGGATACCATATTTTTCACACAGTATAAATGGGTCTTTATACTTGAAAATATATAGTTGCTTTTAAATTCAGCTAAAAAATGCTAGATACATTGTCTGAAAATCCAGAATGTATATGCACGTTATATGTTTTCTATAATAGAGTTTAGGGTCCGTCAACTGTGAAATATATTTATTTGAATACTGAACAACAGTATAAATGTAAAAATATTACAGCTGTGCAAATATTGGCATTAGCTTCTGCACAAGCATGGGAAAATGCTCTTAATTAATGAATAATCTGACAAAAAATAGGCTTGCGAAATTTAGTGAGTCACTCTTTTCTTTTTTTTTTTCTTTTTTATCAGAACTGGTTGCTTTAGGGTTGACAATACTGATTTTGAGCTTGGGAATGTTAGTGCTGTGTTACAAAACTGCTGATTTCTTACATCTGACATGGGGTTTTGTTTGTGCAAGATGAACTGTTTATCACACTTCCTGAAATAACTGCAGGATAACCAATGGCCTGCTGTTATCACATGCATTCTGATTGTGTTAAGCACTGGTATTTTATAAACATCTACAAATGCAATTATGCTCCAGCTGAATAACGGCCTGCTTTGCTTGAAATTGTAGTTCAAAGGCACAGTAGCATATTAATCACGGCCTTGATCTTGTTTTCTCTCTTTTCCCTAGGTGTAAAAACCTGATTTACAATGGAAAAACTGCTTGTCTGCTTGTTGGTTATCGGAATGGCAGTGAAGGCCCAGATCTGTCCGAAGCGCTGCGTCTGTCAAGTTCTATCCCCCAACCTCGCAACACTGTGTGCCAAAAAAGGGCTGCTCTTTGTTCCGCCCAACATCGACAGGCACACCGTGGAGCTCCGGCTAGCTGATAACTTCGTCACCAGCATAAAACGGAAAGACTTGGCCAACATGACCAAGCTGGTGGATCTTACTTTGTCAAGGAATACAATAAGCTACATCACTCCACATGCGTTTGCAGACTTGGAGAATCTACGAGCCTTGCATTTAGACCACAACCGCTTGACACGAATAGCCAACGACACCTTCAGTGGCATGTCTAAGCTGCATCACCTGATTCTGAACAACAACCAACTGACCCTCATCCACATGGGAGCCTTTAACGACCTACTAGCCCTCGAAGAACTGGACTTATCCTACAACAATCTGGAGACCATCCCCTGGGAGGCCATTCAAAAGATGATCAGCCTACACACACTTAGTCTGGACCACAACATGATCGAATACATTCCTGAGGGGACTTTCTCCCTCTTACAGAAGCTCAATCGCTTGGACGTGACCTCCAACAAGCTCCAGAAGCTTCCACCAGACCCGCTTTTCCAGCGGGCGCAGGTTCTGGCCACATCCGGCATTCTCAATCCCTCCTCTTTTGCTCTGAGCTTTGGAGGAAATCCTTTACACTGCAACTGCGAGCTGCTGTGGCTTAGGCGGCTCAATCGCGAGGACGACTTGGAGACCTGCGCCACACCCTTGCATCTCTCTGGACGCTATTTCTGGTCTATCCCGGAGGAGGAGTTCCTCTGCGAGCCGCCCCTCATCACCCGCCACTCTCACGAAATGAGGGTCCTGGAGGGCCAGCGGGTAGCATTAAAGTGCAAAGCCAGGGGAGATCCCGAACCTGCCATTCACTGGATATCTCCCGATGGGAAGTTGGTCTCAAACACGTCACGCACATTGGTTTACAACAATGGCACACTGGACATCCTGATAAGCACAGTAAAGGACACAGGCTCTTTCACATGCATTTCCTCAAATCCTGCCGGGGAGGCCCACCAGACCGTGGAGCTGGTTATCATCAAGCTTCCGCACATTAGCAACAGCACCAATAACATCCAGGAGCCTGACCCGGGCTCTTCTGACATCTCCACATCGACAAGGGCAGGAGCAAATGGCAGCAACCACACCGGCGACGCCAAGACCAGTCCCGATAAGAGGGTGGTTATGGCAGAAGCCACCTCATCCACTGCACTCATCAAATTTAACTTCCAGAGGAATATACCTGGAATACGCATGTTTCAGATTCAGTATAATGGAACCTATGACGACTCTCTTGTTTACAGGTGAGAAATATTTACTTTTTATTCAGTCATTTGTACTTGTCCGTTGAATCTACATTAAATGTTTATCAGTTTCTTGAAGTGGATTTTAAATAGTTATTGCTAGCCATTCCCTTACGGAACAAATATATATGTGAATATACTGCAAAATATGATGCGATATATATTTCATAATACATTTCCATATATGGGAAACTAGTGCTTATATTTTTTCAATATACAGGTGCTGGTCATATAATTAGAATATCATCAAAAAGTTGATTTATTTCACTAATTCCATTCAAAAAGTGAAACGTGTATATTATATTCATTCATTACACACAGACTGATATATTTCAAATGTTTATTCCTTTTAATTTTGATGATTATAACTGACAACTAAGGAAAATCCCAAATTCAGTATCTCAGAAAATTAGAATATTGTGAAAAGGTTCAATATTGAAGACATCTGGTGCCACACTCTAATCAGCTAATGAACTCAAAACACCTGCAAAGGCCTTTAAATGGTCTCTCAGTATAGTTCTGTAGGCTACACAATCATGGGGAAGACTGCAGACTTGACAGTTGTCCAAAAGACGACCATTGACACCTTGCACAAGGAGGGCAAGACATAAAAGGTCATTGCAAAAGAGGCTGGCTGTTCACAGAGCTTTGTGTCCAAGCACATTAATAGAGAGGCGAAGGGAAGGAAAAGATGTGGTAGAAAAAAGTGTACAAGCAATAGGGATAACCTCAACCTGGAGAGGATTGTGAAACAAAACCCATTCAAAAATGTGGGGGAGATTCACAAAGAGTGGACTGCAGCTGGAGTCAGTGCTTCAAGAACCACTACGCACAGATGTATGCAAGACATGGGTTTCAGCTGTCGCATTCCTTGTGTCAAGCCGCTCTTGAACAACAGACAGCGTCAGAAGCGTCTCGCCTGGGCTAAAGACAAAAAGGACTGGACTGCTGCTGAGTGGTCCAAAGTTATGTTCTCTGATAAAAGTACATTTTGCATTTCCTTTGGAAATCAGGGTCCCAGAGTCTGGAGGAAGAGAGAAGAGGGACACACAATCCATGTTTGTTTGAGGTCCAGTGTAAAGTTTCCACAGTCAGTGATGGTATGGGGTGCCATGTCATCTGCTGGTGTTGGTCTACTGTGTTTTCTGAGGTTTTTAGAGCACTTCATGCTTCCTGCTGCTGACCAACTTTATGGAGATGCAGATTTCATTTTCCAACAGGACTTGGCACCTGCACACAGTGCCAAAGCTACCAGTACCTGGTACCATGGTATCCCTGTTCTTAATTGGCCAGCAAACTCGCCTGACCTTAACTATTGTGAAGAGGAAGATGCGATATGCCAGACCCAACAAAGCAGAAGAGCTGAAGGCCACTATCAGAGCAACCTGGGCTCTTATAACACCTGAGCAGTGCCACAGACTGATCGACTCCATGCCACGCCGCATTGCTGCAGTAATTTAGGCAAAAGGAGCCCCAACTAAGTATTGAGTGCTGTACATGCTCATACTTTTCATGTTCATACTTTTCAGTTTGGCAAGATTTCTAAAAATCCTTTCTTTGTACTGGTCTTAAGTAATATTCTAATTTTCTGAGATACTGAATTTGGGATTTTCCTTAGTTGTCAGTTATAATCATAAAAATTAAAAGAAATAAACATTTGAAAATATATCAAGTCTGTGTGGAATGAATGAATAATAATATACAAGTTTCACTTTTTGAATGGAATTAGTGAAATAAATCAACTTTTTGATGATATTCTAATTATATGACCAGCACCTGTACTGTAATATATGCATTAAGCATGTATGGCTATATATCCATGCATATTAAATATTTAGAAATGAAGACAAAAATAGCATTATATGTAATACTCATAAAATTGTATCCTTTATTGTGTACATATATTGCACATACATGTTACTATATAAATGTGAATGTATTGTACACACATACTATACACGCATTCAAAGAAGCAGATTTCTAGTTCCCAGCATGCTTTGCTTCTGTGTGTTAAAGAAGAAGTTAAGTGTTAAGTGTTATTTTATGTGTTTTTGCTCTATATCAATATAGGGGGAGACCTGATAGTGTTTAATATTGTATTATTTTGGAATTTAAAAGGTTTTCTGGTAGGTCTGAGGTTTTGGGGTTACCATTGTGCTGAAGAGTAGAGCCTGTAGAAAATATAAGAAATATATTACATTATACACTATATTTCTCTCTCTATATGTGTGTTTATACTGCATAATATATATCTGCAATATATTACACATGCAGTACCATATCTGATCACATGTACATCTATATACTATGAAGTGAATATACTGAATATAATTAAATATGAAACTGAATATTACTGAATATAAAATTGCATGCATTATGATATATTAGTAAATATATTGTAATATATTAAAGCAATATATTATTCTGTATATTTTCACATATACCGTTAAATCATTTAATATATTGATCATTCATATAGGGAAATATACTTTCTTTGAGTAAGGGTTGTTTATTATTTCTTTGTTCGTTTTGCTTGATTGACTTCACAGACTGAAGCTCCACAACCATCATTTAGAAAAAAGACAATAAGGACAACTTATTTCTATTGTGAAACAACCAACAAGTAAAAATGAAGTTGAATTAGAATTGTGCTTACTATACAGTGAACTTAGTATAACATTGTTTTTCTATAAACAAAATGGCCTCTACTATTGAAACTTATTAACCCCTTTTCGAATGCCCTCATTTCAGATTTACGGTTTATTAGATAATAGCAATGTGAAGTAAACATAAAAAGCCAATCCGTATTTCTCTAAAATGTTAAAATTATAATTTTTATCATGTAAATGATACAACACAAACATTTGAAAAGTCACTAGATCAGTATGTGTTTTGAAATGATGAGTTTTTAGATTGAAATTTAGGAAGCCAACTTAACAATAGACACTAGAAACAATTATAACAGCGAGGAGAAAGTGACCCATTTGGTTTTAAGGGCAGTTAAAAAAACAGAATCCGTCTAGATGCATGAACAAGCTCACTTTGGCCCTTTGAGACAACAGCAATGTGTTAAAGAGGCCAGTTGTGAAAAATGGAGCTGATATTCAGTACATTAGCACAAAAATCCATCAACAGTTTGTGTTGTTCTAATGGATGGATGGATCAATGCTGTGCTTTTTGTTCGTGTGAAATGCTAGAATAGAAATCCATTTCTAATTTTCTCTTAAATGAATAATGCTGGTGTATTTGTATGTTTTGTTTTTGTATCCTGGCTGTGCAGTGATTTTGTCTCTTGTGGTTGTGGTCTGTCATAGTGTACCCTAGCCTTTAGTTTGTATTACTTTATTTTAAACTTTCTCCTTTTAAATGGTTTAAATATATTTTCTTTTCCTAGCTATAAGACATTTGTAGGCTGATTTCCCTGAAAAGTGTAAATCAAAATGGCACTATCAAAACGTTGCTCCATTAAAGCATCATGACTTAGCAACATTGGTCAACCAATAGTGTGAGATACAGCTGAAACCAGCAAAGGCCGGTCTTAGCTGGTCTGGTTTAATGGTTTAAAAAAGTTGTGCTAGGCACTTGGGAGACTAGCACTGAATAAAATCTATGGACCTCTTTGATTAGGATTAGCAAGAGTGTCCACCTAGAGCGTATTAAAGTGTAAAATTGAATAATCATTATAGTTTATAACTGATAATATTCAGAGACCATTGTGTGTGTTAGCCAATCTGTTTTAGTGCTATCTCGAACAGTAGTTCCTTTCACGTATGCTGTACTCATTAATACGTTCTTATAATTATGTTCTTTGCAGACTCGCTTGGGGGAATCAAAAAGAGATTCATTTTTTGGCTTACTTTATCTCAATGGGCTGCTGTAAATGAGCCACAGTCGGCTAATTACAATAACACACACTGGCCATGAGCGTTCTCATTCAATGAGACACACTGCAGAAGCAAAGCCATTACCTCGTCATTTGTGTACAGAGTACATTGTGTGGGAAGCTCTTTTCACAAACGATGAGAATGAAGCCCACAGAAAGACAACCGATACATCTCAACCTATTTTTTACTAGAGAAGCATCTGGCTGATACCCCATGTTGTTATCAAGTGCTCCCTTCTCAGTTAACACATTTAGCAACAGACCGGCCGTAGTGAAACATAGACTATAATCGAATTTTCGCCACAAATACAGGGCCAGTGGAATTTGTTTCTGTGATAAAGCTGCAGAAAAATGCCATGAACTTATAAGAGACAATCTCCTGTCAACCTGAGGTTAAGCGTCTTGTTCATGGGTACAATGAGCCATCAGCCATTAGGCTGTTATCACTCCCAAGCTTTAAGTCAATGTGAAATGCCATTCATTATTCAATCTATCATACAATGTATTTCTGAGTTATACAGAATATTCAATGAGAAATTGATTGGATCTTGCAATGCAGGAGTTAGAGGGGTTTGTGATGTCTATTGAAAAGGAAGGTCATTTAACATTTAGATAAAAAATTATAGTTTACTATTTTTTTTTTTTCTTTGGAATAAGGTGCACTGATGCTAAATCATGCACAATAACACAAGGAATGTGTGTTGAGGACATAAATACAGTTATTTGTATACAGTATATTTGTAAAAAAATAAATAAAGAAATAAAGAAATTACATATCTATCATGTTAATAAAAATAAGGTATTTACTTACTGAGCTAGCAAGTCTCATGTCCTTGAATTTTATTTAACTTTAAACTAAACTAAACTAAAAAAAAAAAAAAAAAATTCAGTGTGAAATGTGATTGGCCACAGCTATGGCCATTCATCTGTGAGAGTAGTGCTGGGCGGTATACCGGTTCATTTCACCGTTTAATTTAATAAAACTATCGACATTTGTCATATCATATATATACACAGGAAGTCAAACGTCTTCATAACCCTGTCAAAATAAAAGTTCGGTATAACTTGAAATAACAGAAATATACTATTGTACAATCGTGTACTTCGATTAATAGAGATAATAATATTAATCATAATAATAATAACACTGTTTATTAAAACACAAATTCAAAGGTCTTCATTGAAATTACAGAAATTGCACAGTAAAAATGTAGCCTACTTAAATATTATTAATTTCACTAAAAAATGTAATTAATTTTATTACATTTTAAACTAAATTGTTAGCTTTATGAACTGATTTTATTACATTTTTAAAAACATTTTTATTTATCCTTACAATGTTTATATAATATATTTATATATATATATATTATATATATACAGGGAATTTATATATATATTCCCTGTACTCCTGACAATAAAATATGCCAAAAAGAAAACATGACATACTGTGAAACCATCAAAATCTTAAAAAAAAACGTGATACAGATTTTGGTCATACCGCCCAGCACTATGTGAGAGTAGAGTTTTTGATCTGAAACAGTTCATGCTATATAACCCTAATTAAGATGGACGCGACAGATGGTGCAAATGTGTTCACGGCAACCCGAGTTCGATTCCCGTCTCGAGGTCCTTTGCCGATCCTGCCCCCCTCTCTGCCCAATACTTTCCTGTTTGCTCTTTACTGTCCTCTCCGAATAAAGGCACAAAAAACCCATAAATATAACTTAAAAAAAAAAGATGGACAGTGATTAGTCTATGAACAACTATAACATCAACAAAACCTACACAGTTTGAGCATTAAAGTTACTTAAAGGGTTAGTTCACCCAAAAATGAAAATTATGTCATTAATTACTCACCCTCATGTTGTTCCACACCCATAAAACCTTCGTTCATCTTCAGAACACAAATTATATTTTTGATAAAATCTGATGGCTCAGTGAGGTCTCTATTGCCAGCAAGATAATTAACACTTTCAATGCCCATAAAGGTACTAAAGACATATTTAGAACATGTGACTACAGTGATTCAACCTTAATATTATGAAGTGACGAGAATACTTTTTGTACGCCAAAAACACTGCTTCATGAAGATTTGAAGCTTTACAAATCTTGTGTTCTTTTGGTTCGGAACGCTTATCAAACTGCCAAAGTCACGTGAACTATTGAAATTTAGAAACCCTTATAGTGTAACGAAGCCTCGTTTACTGAAATAACGCGACATTGGCACTCCAAATCACTGATTCAAAACAAAAGATTTGTAAAGCTCAGAAGCTGTGTTTTGAAATCACCTATCACTAGATATTATATTATCTCATTGCTTTATAATATTAAGGTTGAACCACTGTACTCACATGAACTGTTTTAAATGTGTGTCTGTTACCTTTCTGGGCATTTGAATGTGTTAATTATCTTGCTGGCAATAGAGGCCTCACTGAGCCTTCGGATTTTATCAAAAATATCTTAATTTGTGTTTGAAGGTCTTACGGGTGTGGAACAACATAAAGGTTAGTAATAAATGACATAATTTTCATTTTTGGGTGAACTAACCCTCCAAATAAAAAAATCCCCTTCTGATTTCATCAGTCTTTTTCAAAAGCCAAGTAAGTAGTACTTTTTACTAATAAATATTAAGTACAATTAAACATAGGAACTTTTTACTTTCACTCAAGTACGCATTTAGCCGAATACTTTGACTTTTAATTAGGTATGATTTTGATGTAGTATCCATATTTTTTGTCATTGCCAAGCATTACAAACTTTTCAACGTCTTCACATTAACAGCACCAACTGCCTGCTAGTATCAAGAAACTCCTCCACAAAGAGGAAATGTATGCTGCCTAGACTTAGTGACACTAATAGAGTCTAGGCGGTGTGCTAATTAGATGTTCCATTTAACAATGAAGCATCTAGGAATGGGAGGATATATTCTAGTGTCACTGCATAAAATTAGTACTTACTCAAACAGTAGAACGATGCAAATATTTTCAGCCATTTTGTGAAACATGACCCTAGCAGCTAGCCTCTTGACACCATTAAACACACATTAAGTTACTTAGAACAACCCTGCAATTAAAATGCGCCGCTCATTCATTTGTATGTATGATGGCATACGCTCTCACCCAGCATACTGAAACGCTTTGACCGGCTGGGGCGTGAGGCCGCTTCTACTGAGAACCTTTGTGCTCCAAATCCAGTCGGTTTGCATGGAGAAATCACAGAGCGCTTCTTTCAGCTGGCTGAATGAGTTGAATGTTTGCCAGGCTGCAGAGGAGACAGGTGGGGCGCGTGGGGAAGGATGATAAGAGATGCCATTGTTCATGTCTGAAGTGAATGGTTCAGAGAATGATAGCAGACCCCAGACTCCTGCAGGTACAGCAGGACTTCCTGTAGATACAGCACCGAAGCAGATTTACTGTTGCTCCAGACTTACGCTCTCCAGATTATGTGATTAAACATGCCTGCAAGCAGAGTAAACACGGGACAGATAAGAGATAGTCCTGATATCACAGTTTGCTTTACGTGTTTTTTGTAACATGCTCAGAATAGTATAATAGGTTCCCCTCGTGTTCTGTGCCTGAGTCTGCTGCACAGATGAAAATGCAACTTGAATATTACCATATTTATCAATAGCTTAGTGTTCCTTGTGTTCCTGTTCAGAGCCCTCCAATGTGAAATCCACTTCTCTATCCTGCTCTCCTCTTAGCTTGTTATTAAAATTGTATATTCATGTGGGTTTTGATTCCAGAACAGAAAACTGAAAAAATCATGAAATGAATTTTATTTTGAATAATTGATTCTGTTTGGTCAGTTGTGGTGTCCACAAGTCTTTTTTTTTTTTTTTTTTCTATGATGACTGCTTTATAGCAGTCAGCAATATTTTTTTTAGAAAATTGAACCCATTTAGAGGACTTGACTTTTCAACCAGATCCTGATCAGCCTTTCAGGGTTTTATTTTAAAGAAATTGATACTTTTATTCAGCAAACTGATCAAAAGTGACAGTAAATACATTTATAATGTTAAAAAAGTATTTGTATTTTAAATAAGTGCTTTAACAAAGAATCCTTAAAAAAAAATATACTGCTGTTTCTGCACCAAATCAGCATATTAGAATGATTTCTGAAGGATCATGTGACTGAAAGCTGGAGTAATGATGCTGAAAATTCAGCTTGACCATCACTGGAATAAATTACATTTTGAAATATATATAAATAGAAAACAGTTGGTTTAAATTGTAACACACAATATTATTGTTTCAATATATGTTTTTATATCTGTTACATGTTAATATATCTGTTTTTACTGTATTTTGTTACTGTACAATATATTACTGTATATTGTCTTAGTGACCTTGAGACTTAAAAAAAAAAAAAATCAAATCTGACCTCACACTTTGAATGATAAGTGTATGTATATATTACAATCAAAAGGACTCAACATATGTAATTATAGATACAGTTGCATGAAAAAGTCTGGGAACCACTTGCAGAATCTGTGAAAATGTGAATAATTTTAACAAAATAAGGGAGATCATACTCGGGACAGTACTAAATAAAAAATAACATGCATTTTGTAAGATATTTTACATAAAAGATCTTTACATATAGTCCACAAGACAAAAAAGTAGCTGAATTTATTAAAATAACCCTGTTCAAAAGTTTGGGAAACATTGGTTCTTAATACTGTGTGGGGTTATCTGGATGATCTGCGATCTTTTTTTATTAATTTTTTTGGTTGTTTGTTTGTTTGTTTTGTGATAGTTGTTTATGAATCCCTTGTTTGTCCTGAGCAGTTAAACTGCCCAATGATCTACAGAAAAATCCTCCAGGTCCTGCAGATTCTTCAGTTTTCAATGATTTTTTTTTTTTTTTTTTGCATATTTGAACCCTTTACAACAGTGACTGAATGATTTTGAGATCCATTTTTCACACTGAGGACAACTGAGGGACTCAAACACAACTATTAAAAAAGGTTCAAACATTTACTGATGCTCCAGAAGGAAACGCGATGCATTAAAAGTCGGGGGGTGAAAACTTTTGAACAGGATGAAGATGTCCAAATTTGTTCTTTTGCTGAAATATCTTCTTTTTTTTTTTTCAATTTAGTATTGCCCTTCGAAAGCAACAAAAGGTACTTGTTTCCCGGAAGACAAATTAAGTACAATTTACCCTGATATTCAAATTCAAAAAGTTTTCACCCCCCGGCTCTTAATGCGTTGTGTTTCCTTCTGGAGCATCGGTGAATGTTTGAACCTCTTTTTTAATACTTGTGTCACATTTTCACAGATTCTGCAAGTGGTTAACATACTTTTTCATGCAACTGTAGTAGGCAAGCAATGACATGCCATGATAAATTAAAAATAAATAGTATAATTACATGCTGTTTTTATGAACTTTTTAATTTAGAGACCTCATTTTTTTCTTTTCAGTTGAATATGCATTTGTCACACTGGAGGTCTGTTTAAGTTTGGGGGAAAAAAAAAGTTTTTTTTTTTTTTTTTTTTTCCTTATCCATATATGTAGGAGATTACTCTCTCAGGGCTACTGCTGGGCTGAAAAGGATGTAAATTAAAATTTTGCACGAACTGGTACCACTCTTGAGGTTGTTCAGAAGGTGTAAAGCAGTTTAATAAATGAATGATGAATGAAACATATCATGTTTTATTCCAACACTCTTCTTTTCTTCACCCAACAGAATGATTCCCCCAACGAGCAAAAACTTCCTGGTGAATAACCTGGCTGCCGGGACGCAGTACGACCTGTGCGTGTTGGCAATTTACGACGACGGCATAACCTCCTTGACGGCCACGCGGGTTGTAGGCTGCGTCCAGTTCACCACCGAGTCCGAGTATCTGCGCTGCCACTTCATGCAGTCCCAGTTCTTGGGCGGCACTATGATCATCATCATCGGGGGCATAATCGTGGCCTCTGTCCTCGTCTTCATCATCATCCTCATGATCCGCTACAAGGTGTGCAACAGCGGCAACGCCGCCAAGGGGACCTCGGTCACCGACGTGCACTCTCAAACCAACGGGGCGCAGTCCCAAGGCTGTACAGTCACGCCATCTGCGTCCAAACAAGGTGCTTTAAGCTTGGAGGCAGGTGAGGGATGCCAAAAGAGCTCCGCCGCGCCTCTTCCTCCACCTCCAGATTCCCAAACCTCAGAGACCTCCATTCCAGACTGCTCCACCTCCACCTCCCTGGTATGCCAAAGCTGGACAACACCCGGCTCTTCAGGGTCACTAAAGCCAAAGCGCAAACCAGCGCCAAAGCCTGTCCCCGCGGCCAGTGCCACCGAGCCCAAAGTGGAGGCGTTACCCAACGCAGAGACTCAAAACACCAACCGAAACAACTCCACTGCCCTTCAGCAGCCAGTCCCAACCCCTCCACCCCCGTCCCACTTCAAAGACACTCCAATTTTAAGGAGGGCGCGTCCGTCTTCATCCAAGTATATGACACTGCCCGCCGAAGGAGCACGGGCTAAACGCAGGTACTCTTTGAATGAGAACCTGTCAAAACATCACTGCTACATTGGCTCGCAGAAGCTGGGGAGCGTGTTTTGCAAGCGGAGTATGTCCGTAAACGGAATGCTAGTCCAGATGGCAAACTCAAATCTAGACAGCGAGAAAACTGTGTTTTCTAGTTCAGAGTGGATTCTAGAGAGCACCGTGTGAATGTACGACTGCTGGAGACTAGATGGAGTGCCTGCATCTCATTGTGTACGTGCATTTGTGTGTGTGTGTGTATAGGCGCTCATAGTATATAAATGTGTGATTGTATGAATGTGCACGTTTTGCACCATTTCTTTTGTTTCCATCTGCAAATCATATTTTCTGCTGTCTTTTTATTATTGTTCTTTGGAAACCCATGGATTAATGTGGATATTTGCTTTGAGGGAGGAGCTAGCCGCTCATAGCCAGATCCATCACTCAAGAGAGACACACCTCCATCTTCACTGCACACGGTGAGCGTCATGGTAAGAGGAAAGCATCGGTGCCTTCCTGTGTCCTCTTACCAGGGGCTTCTACTGGATACAAGCTTTGTGTCAGTTACACAGATAGAAGGAAACATAAGAGATTTCACAAAAAAGCCTTTCTATTCAAGGAAATGACATTTCCTGCATATTATAGAGAAACTCTTATTAAAAAAAAAACAACTATATAAAGACTTGATACTGAGACCTGTTATAAAATTGATATTTTTTAAAAAATCAAAGCTTTTTCTTTTCAGTGACATTGATTTTGCCTTTGTTTTAAGGCACAAAAAAAAAAAAAATTCATGTACAGAAAGACATCTGCTGTGTTCTTATGTTGTGTAAAATAATTAAAAAAAAAAAAAAAAACATTAAACTATTCTGTTTGTGTTGTTATGAATGTGAAACAAATGTTCATGATAATGAAGGTAGCCTTGGAAGGTGTTTTGTAAGTCACCATAATGTTTCAGTCTGTGTAATACACAAAATAGTGATTATTATTTAATTTATTTAATTATATAATTATTATTTTATAGCCTTAGTCATTATTAATACATAATCTACCTGAACTACGAAAATAATCTTTGAACTTTAAAATGCTTTGACAAATGGTAAAATAGGTCACAAAATTGTCCTTTCCATGAACAAAGTAGCAATTAACGCTTCTATAATAATACAACAAACATTAACATAAAACATCCTAATATACTTAACTGATAAAAAAAAAAAAAACATTGTTTAAATAAAATATAACCATGTGATTTTACACCGAGATATCTGAGAATGTCATATTCCTATACAATCATAATTATAATTTTTTTAAATATTTTACTGTAAAAGTACACATCTTAAATGGATTTTCAGATTAAATTAGTCTTGTTCTTTGGAAGTTATTTTAAAAAATTGTAAATTAAATTAAAAAAATATTTTCTTGTTATATCCACTATAATTTTATGTTTTTTTTTTATTGTGAGATATCATACAGTATCCATCAAACACAATTTTTGTGTAGCATTATTTTGCATTAAATTACTATTAGACATGTGCCGATATTCGGTAATGCGATATCACGATAATGAATATGCACGATATTGTTATCGTGGGCACTTCAAAATACCGTAAATAATAATTTATTACCAATTATTAAAATTTCTGTAATGCATTTAAGAATACTTTCCCCATCAACCCATCATCCCCATCATCAGGGTGCTGATGGAACAGCAGAATGCAGCGGTTACCCCGGAAGTTTTTAAAATGCTTCAAACAGCCATTCATTTTTTTGTAATCTCAATGTTGTTCATCACAGCACCAAATACTTAATACTTAAAGATTTAATAGGCTATTTATTTTCAAACTTAAACATTTTTTATATTTTAATCTGGACTACAACATGCCCTAATGATTAGAAATAATTATTCTGATTATTTGTTATTGTTTAGTAAAACATATGACATACGGCTTCATTAGTTAACATGTTAATTCATTATTACCAAACTAACAATGAAAAATACTTATAAAGCATTGATTATTCTTAGTTAATGTTAATTTCTTAGTTACTGTTTAAAAACATTACTAAAATCAAAAGAACTTATTTAATGGACCTGAGATAAAACTAACAGCGATCAGTTGTATTTCTTAACTAACATTAACAAAAAATAATACTTTCTGTAACAAATGTAGCTATTGCTCAATCTTAGAGACCTTATTGTAAAGTGTTACCTGTTGTTCTTTATAGCCTAATTCTTTTGCACTTTAATCTGTTTGAAAATTTTACTTTATATAATTTTGGTGTATTGTATTATTGTATTTAAACATTCAGAGTTATTTTTGTTATTACAAAAAGAGTTCTTAAACCTGTTATACTATGACAACACTTTTTTTTTTTGCAACTTGATTTCAATATCGTGATAATACCGTATACCGTGCTAAAAGCTTTAGCAATTAATCGCAACATGAAAATTTGATACCGTCACATGCCTAATTACTATGTACATTGTGTATAAAGCAGATGTAGTAGTGCAATGGTGTTTGTTATCTTTTCTGTTTACACCTGGTATTAAGATGTATTTGGTCGATCGGATCACAAGTGGACGACGCTACATACAAGTGTAAACGTGGTCTAAAATGTTTTGAGCTTGTCCACTTTTGACCACTTCCAGAGGTAGTCAACGCTTTTGACCAGATCGCTTAGTTTCGTAGTGTCGAATGTGTTCAAACAGCCACACAAGACCAGCTACTGACCTAATGCATAAACATTTTGGAAAGTGTGCTAGCTAAGCTGGGATACCAAAAATGTACCAAGCACAATGTTCTCTCGCCATTCCTGATTTCTAACACACACTCATCGTGTTTGGCGTGATCTTACAGCTATCAGAGCAGAAAGCTGCTGCTCTCCATGTTTTTCTGTCATCTTCTTTTGTGTTGATATGTAAATTGTGTGAGCTTATTAGATTGAAAACCCACCCATACACCCTCCTTTCGAAGAAATCAGGACAAAAGTGGTCGAAAGTGGACAAAAGAGAGATTAAAACACCAGGTGTAAACGGGAATGTCTCCTTTATCTACTTATGATCCGATCAACCAAAACGCCACGGCCCCAGTGCGAGCTCCAATCCAGCTCAAAGATAATGTGAGAAGATAATCACCTTGGTAACCGAACCTAATTCTCTATGGCTAGGTGTAGTGCTGGCTATACTGTGCAGCAAATCTTCTGACACTGCTAGAATTTCATTGTTCAAAATTTGATCGCAACGGTTATTAATCGGCTGTCGGTGAACATGTCAAACTAGCGATCAAAGACTACAGATTTTAGCCTAGGATTGCAGGAATCTTTTAGGATTCTCAAAATTTGTCCAAAATTGCACAGTGTGCACCTGGCTTATGGTTCATCATTCATTAAAGCTTCTGCATTATAAGATGATTAAGATGACACTGCATCACATCATTTACACACTGGCCTATAAGACATGTCAGGAATGTGTGCAAAGAATGTTAATGATGTTACAAATGTAACATTGTTTCAGTAGTTAAGTAACATCTTTGGACAATAAATGAGGATTTACCAACTAAGTCTTTTCACAGGCTCTGATCAAAAAGTGGCCAAAGTGGACTGACAGCTGCAACTGATTCAAGACTTCCTGAGCTATTACGGAAAAATCTGAAAGACATAGATGTCCTGGTAGGTTCGTTCACAGCAAGACCCTTTAAAAATGTCCCCCATCAATGTTCAAAGGAAACCTACACCTACATACAAATGGTTACGGTTCCTTACAAAGGGTCAGGTGACTCAGAGTGGCAGAAGCTCACATAAAAATGTCCTTGCTGTGGCCCCTTTAAGCCCTGGACTCTTAATGGTAAGTAGCTTTAGGAAGATCTCTTTGACCACGTGTTTTCCGGTTGGCAGGCTCCAGAGGCATTACATCCCTCTTCAGCTTTATTGTCTTATAGGGAGACTCACAAGTCAAAGTGTCCATGTGGATCTGCCATAAAGATTTAGCTGAGGGCACTGACATTTTAACAACCCTCACTCCACTTTTTCTGTCACGAGTCTTTAATCGGTGTGTGTCAGCTCATTAGAGAGAAGAAGAAAGGCGAACACACAGAAAACTGCAACTCTTTAGGGGGAAATTAAAGCGTAATCTTTATTTACAGGGATGTCTACTCTGGTACAATGAGCAAATTTCACAATTTTAAAATGAAATAAAAATTTAAATACGTGACCTTTACTACTACTCATAATAATGATAAACTTTATGTATATAAAAACATAATTTACAAATTTTTATACATAATAAATTGTTTACAAATCACTATATAATGTATACCTATAAATGCAAGTGAAAAATGAAAAATAGTTCATCGTCAGCATATCAATGACAAATGGCATGTCGATTAATTTCACTGGCTGGTGAAAGTCTTCTTTCTTCGGCTCCATCTGTCAAAGACGACAATGGATGCGCATGGGTATACTCATTATTTAGAGCAGCGACGACAGTGGCTAAACAGTGCGATTTGTGAGTGGCAGTCTTTAGCTCAGTTTGCGCACACCATATGTTGTTGATGTTGGTTGTATTGGTGCTGTCTTAGCCTTACTTTCTCAATCTTTTCTCTGACCATTGCCTTACTTGGTTTTACTCTGCTATGGCTAAACCCTTGCATACAGTCTCTTGCCAGTTATATGTTAAATAAATAAATAACGGGCCCAGAATCAAGCTATAGGGGACACCGCAAGATATCACTTGTAAATTAAAGATTTTGGCCAAAAAAAAATCAAACAGATGTCTTTATAATCCACAGTTTTGTGAAGTTTTGTTTTTCTTCGTCGTCATCTCTTTTTTTTTTTTTCTCTCTCTCTCTCTCTCTCTTTTTTTTTTTTTTTTTTTTTTGTACATCTTGTTCAGTCAGTTAACACTTAAAACAAGACTAATTTCCACAAATACAGCATAAGGCATGAAACAAACAAATAAAAAAAAATCAAAATCATATATTTTTTTAAATATCTAAATGTCTAAATACATTAATTTTCTTATTTTCTTATTTTTAGCAAGAAACTATAAGTAAAATGTATCAAATGAACACAGTAGAGCACATCACGCAGCCTTTCAGCCCACAACAACATATATACTCTCAAAATCATAACAAAAATATGTATTTTTGTTCAATCACTGATGTTAGGTTGGAGATTCTGTCAAGGCTTGTGTCAGATGCATTTTACACAGCATCTCTGACATGAGCCAACCATGTCTGCAATTAATTTTTAACCACAACTACACCAACACCCAATAATCTCTGCTAGCCGTTGGTGAAAAATTCACTCAAATTAGAGATTCATTGGATCAAAACACAATCAAAATCAGTCTATCCATTCCCCGCTGTTTGTAAGACAGCCTTCTACCTAAAACAAGATATTGCAGATAGGCAGATATATGCATGAAGGCACATTTAATGCATGCCAAACTGAAATAATTGTTTATATCAAGGAAGATGCCAGTTTGCTTTGTTTCTTGTTTAATGTAGCATCTTTTCATTAACTTTTAATTTAACCAGGGATGGAGGAAAGATAAATTTGGCTTATGATAAATGATTGACAAATGCCTGAGATAGATTTAGAGGATTTCAATCTGTCCTATATTGCTGGACAGAAGATCAACTCTGCTTGCCTGCCATCTGGATCCTCTGCTGAAAAGAAATACATTTAATATGCACGCACGTGCCTGTTAGCTTAAAACCCGCATGTACTGTATATTATCTCTGAGCTTTGTATAACTGTGCACAGGAGAATAATGAAACATAGTGCATGCACACATTGATAGGGGTATTGTGAGGTACATTTGCTTTTCACGTTTTAGCACATTACAAGTTGCATTGTGACATTATTTTCATGAGAATTATGACACAAAAAGATAAAATTTGCTAAATTAATGTTATCTTTAATTGATTTTGGGGTGAAATGTGACCTGTTTTCATGAGATTCACTCATACATTATAAAAATGTGTGAAGCTCAGCCAGAGTGCCAAAAAATAAACATTCATTTCAAAATCTTATTTTAATTCTACAAAAATAAAACACACACACACACACACGTTTGTTTTTGTGAATTGTGGGGACATTCCATAGGTGTAATGGTTTTTATACTGTACAAACTGTATTTTCTATCGCCCTACACTACCCCTACCCCTAAACCTACCCATCACAGGAAACTGTGCACATTTTTACTTTCGCAAAAAAACTCATTCTGTATGATTTATAAGTCTTTTGAAAA
Organism: Elopichthys bambusa; assembly: GCA_037101425.1. Taxonomy (NCBI): domain Eukaryota; kingdom Metazoa; phylum Chordata; class Actinopteri; order Cypriniformes; family Xenocyprididae; genus Elopichthys; species Elopichthys bambusa. Next base: position 21,850,677 of record CM074442.1, read on the forward strand.
ATGGGGTAATGTCCTCATAAGTCACCGTCTCCTTGTAATACCTATGTCATACCCATGTCATTATACAAATTTGTGTCCTGATATGTCACAAAAACGCGCGCTCACATACACACACACACAAATATAAAAAAAAATCAAATTTGCAAACACAACCATGCACTTGCAAACAATACACTTTACACTCATACACACACATGCACATTCATTTATTTTTTAGTTTTAGTTTTTTTATTGTATTAACGGCTCAGCTCTACGTGGACATAGAGCTGAGCTGACATATTTTTGTTGCAAATAAAACTCCCATAGTCCATAACTACTGTAGTTTTAACTTATTTTAATATAAGTTCAGTTAAATCATTAAACATTTGTATGACTTGCCAGTGACTTGTTTGACCCAAGCTACGACTTGACTTGACTTGCTTGATTCTCACAAAAATTGACTTGGACTTGCTTGAGATTTGAAGGTTAAGACTTGAGACTTACTTGTGACTTGCACATGTGTGACTTACTCCCACCTCTTATAGAAAATATCATTGACCTGATATAAAATCAATGGAAGTCTATGCAATGTCCTCACTAAGATATCAATGTAAACCTGTGTGTGTGTGTGTGCGCGTTTTTGTGACATATCAAGACACAAATTTGTATAATGACATGGGTATGACATAGGTATTACAAGGAGAGAGTGACTTGTGAGGACATTACCCCATTTTTCAAAAGACTTATAAATCATACAGAATGAGTTTTTTTGCGAAAGTAAAAATGTGCACAGTTTCCTGTGATGGGTAGGTTTAGGGGTAGGGGTAGTGTAGAGCGATAGAAAATATGGTTTGTACAGTATAAAAACCATTACGCCTATGGATTGTCTCCACAATTCACAAAAACAAACGTGTGTGTGTGTGTGTGTGTGAGAGAGAGAGAGATGTGTATGAGTATGAGTGAAAAGTGTATTGTTTGTTTTTGTTTTGCAAGGGGTTTTTTCCGCATCCCACTTTCTCACAACTATTTACTTTCCTTTAAGACTTTATTTAACTAATTCAAGGCTGCTCTAATGAGGATACTCGACAAAACTGACATTTTTGGCATTATGTGTTGTTATTCGTTCAAGTGTGACATTCTGGCGCACGTCTTTCTGTGCGTCGTTTGTGTGACAGGACATTCACAAACAGCGCGTTCTCTTTTTCTCTTTTGGCGTGCTTAAATGGTTTGAAGGCATTTGCATGAATAAGAGCGTGATCATATATTGTAATGCTAGCGAGCCAAAGGATGACAGAAAAAAATGGATGCTGCGTTTGTGTTCAATATTTTTGACACGTTAAACTGGAAAACGTTGACAGCACTGATTTTAACCCAATTTTCTGTTTAATGAACACAAAAACAATTCATAGTCAACTCTTAACATGTCCAAAACTTTCTTTTTTTTACTTAATAATTCTTGGCATAGCGCCTTCCATGTTCAGTCACGACTGTCCATGCTCTGTCCATGAGAGAGCTCACGATAGCTCTCTGCTTGCCTGTTGCGTCACGTGGTTAGGTTGTGGATATTTATTAAACAAAAGACAAGTTATTTCGAGTAATTTAACTCAAGCCCGAGTCAAGTCTCAGGTCATGAATGTCAAGTCACAGTCAATTATTTTATTAATATTTGTCAAGCAAGTCTCAAGTCCTTAAATGTGCGACTTAAGTCTGACTCAAGTCAAGTCATCTCTGTTTTCTATCCCCTACATTTGGTCCTCACAAGTATAGTCAAAACAAGTACATGCACACAAACACACACACACACTATATATATATATATATATATATATATATACACTTAACAAAATTATAAACGCAACACTTGTTTTTGCCCCCTTTTTTATGAGCTGAACTCAAAGACTTTTTCTATGTACACAAAAGGCCTATTTCTCTCAAATATTGTTCACAAATCTGTCTAAATCTGTGTTAGTGAGCACTTCTCCTTTGCCGAGATAATCCATCCACCTCACAGGTGTGGCATATCACGATGCTGATTAGACAGCATGATTATTGCCTTAGGCTGGCCACAATAAAAGGCCACTCTAAAATTTGCAGTTTTATCACACAGCACAATGCCACAGATGTCGCAAGTTTTGAGGGAGCATGCAGTTGGCATGCTGACTGCAGGAATGTCCACCAGAGCTGTTGCCCATGAACTGAATGTTAATTTCTCTACCATAAGCTGTCTCCAAAGGCGTTTCAACTGGCCTCACAACCGCAGACCACGTGTAACCACACCAGCCCAGGACCTCCACATCCAGCATATTCACCTCCCAAGATCATAAGAACAGCCACCTGGACAGCTGCTGCAACAATCGGTTTGCATAACCAAAGAATTTCTGCACAAACTGTCAAAAACAGTCTCAGGGAAGCTCATCTGCATGCTCGTCGTCCTCATCTGGGTCTCGACCTGACTGCAGTTTGTCGTCTTGAGTGGGCAAATGCTCACATTCGATAGCGTCTGGCACTTTGGAGAGGTGTTCTCTTCACGGATGAATCCCAGTTTTCACTGTACAGGGCAGATAGCAGACAGCGTGTATGGTGTTGTGTGGGTGAGTGGTTTGCTGATGTCAATGCTGTGGATTGAGTGGCCCATGGTGGCGGTGGGGTTATCGTATGAGCAGGCATATGTTATGGACAACGAACATAGGTGCATTTTATTGATGGCATTTTGAATGCACAGAGATACCGTGACGAGATCCTGAGGCCCATTGTTGTGCCATTAATCCACGACCATCACCTCATGTTGCAGCATGATAATGCATGGCCCCATGTTGCAAGGACCTGTACACAATTCGTAGAAGCTGAAAACATCCCAGTTCTTGCATAGCCAGCATACTCACCGGACATGTCACCCATTGAGCATGTTTGGGATGCTCTGGATTGGCGTAAACGACAGCGTGTTCCAGTTCCTGCCAATATCCAAAAACTTCGCACAGCCATTTAAGAGGAGTGGACCAACATTCCACAGGTCACAATCGACAACCTGATCAACTCTATGCGAAGAGAATGCGTTGCACTGCGTGAGGCAAATGATGGTCACACCAGATACTGACTGGTTCTCGGACACCCCCAATACAGTAAAACTGCACATTTTAGAGTGGCCTTTTTAATAGTGGCCAGCCTAAGGCACACCTGTGCAATAATCATGCTGTCTAATCAGCATCTTGATATGCCACACCTGTGAGGTGGATGGATTATCTCAGCAAAGAAGTGCTCACTAACACAGATTTAGACAGATGTGTGAACAATATTTGAGAGAAATAGGCCTTTTGTGTACATAGAAAAACACTTTACAATAAGGTTAATTAGTTAGCTAAATTAGTTAACATGAACTAATGAACTGAACTTATACAGCACTTATTAATCTTTGTTAATGTTAATTTCAATGTTTACTAATACATTAAAATCTTGTTAACATTAGTTAATGCACTGTGAACTAACATGAACAAACAATGAACAGCATTATTTTCATTAACTAATGTTAACAAAGATTAGTAAATACAGTAACTAAGTATTTCTCATGGTTAGTTCATGTTAGTTATACATTAACTAAATCTTAACTAATGAACCTTATTGTAAAGTGTTACCAAGCAATATCGAGCAAGATAAATATTAATTTAGCAAATTATTCTGAATAATTAATTTCTGAGTGTTCTTAATTACATGCTTGGTGAGAGCCACAAGGGTTTCTATTAGACTTGCAATTAAGGTGTCTTTTGAGATTTCTTATATCCAGCATTATTACACTTTATGCATACGCACTGGGACCAAACACACTGCAGAATTTGTGTTAAAAAGACATTTTACTAACTTAAATTCTTGAAAAAAAAACAAATAAAAATAAATATATATATAAATATATATATATATATATATATATATATATATATATATATATATATATATATATATATATATATAATAAGCCCGAACCAAACTCCCAGTGCAACTTATCTAATGTGCCAAAGTTATTTACATGTCTGAACAACAGATCTTTTCCTAAAGGTTTTAATCTCTGATTAAATACAAACTTCTTTTTGGAAATCAGAGAAAAAAATAATCAGAAAGAGCTTTATTGCCAAGTATGCCAGTACAGTACTGGTACAAATATGTACAGATATACAAATGCAAGGGAATGTAAATAAGAGGGGGCATTTAACTGTTCATAAGGTAGATGGCCTGAGGAAAGGAACTTTTCTTGTGCCTGGTGCTCAGTCCTCTGTAGCACCAACCAGACGGCAACAGTTTAAAGAGAAAATGGCCTGGATGTGAGAGGTCCAGAATGATTTTGCCAGCAGCCCTTTTACTCACTCTGGATGAGTACAGTCCTTGGAGAGTGAGGAGGGGTGTCAATATATCAGCAGCTCCTGTGGAAGTTTGAACTTTCTCAGCTGGCGAAGGAAGCACAGCCTCCACTGGGCCTTTTTCACAATAAAGTCTACATGGAACTACCAGTTCAGGTCCTGAGAGATGGTGGTGCCCATGCAGGAACCTGAATGACTCCACTGCTGCCACAGTGCTGCTCATGATGGTTAGTGGGGGGAGATCAGGGGGGTTCCTCCTGAAGTCCACAATCATCTCCACTGTTTTGAGCGTTTAGCTCCAGGTTGTTATAAATGTACCAGACGGCCAGCTCTTTAACCCCGTCTGTAGGCAGACTCATCTAGTGCTGCAGTGCTGATCGTGCAGGTGTTGGATGAGAATTTTACCAGCCGCACTAGCTGCTGCCTGTCTGTCAGGAAGTTGTGATCCATTGACAGATAGATGTGGGTACAGAGAGCTGGGTTCATTTGGACAGAAGGAGGTTTGGAATGATGGTGCTGAAGTTCACAGACAGGATCCTCACATAAGTTCCTGGTTTGTCCAGATGGTGCAAAATTTAGTGACAAACCAAAAATATTTTCCATTTAGCCATCATCAAATTAGTGTAGCTGAAACCCAGAAGCTGCTATTTGATGATTTTCCCCAAAGCCTTGGCTGAGAGTTCTAAAAGCCCCCACTTGCACACTTTAGGAAAGTAGTTTCGTTTCTGCCTGGTGTGTCATGTCCAGAGAACTGGGGAGACTAATGAGAATAGAGACAAGTAGGAGGTCTGATTCCTCTCCATTAGCATTGATTTGCACATTAAGGAGAGTGTAATTTAACCACATTCTTCTCCACGATAGTCTCTCTTGCGTGGAAGGAATGGGGGATGCAAATATAAGAGAAGGATCAAAGCCGTGAGAGCTCTGTGCTTCAAAGAGTCCTTCAGGATGAACACACAGGATCCACGTTAAGTCTGCGAGACATCTAAGGTGTTGCGCTGTCAGTACCTCAACACAGGAATGCAGTCATGGCCAAAAAGTTTGTAAGTTCAAAAAGTAAAGGGAAATATTAGAATTGTCAAATCAAGTCTGAGGCAAAGTTTCTGTTCTCATTGCATCAACATCAAATGTGACCTTTTTTGTTCCTTGGGCCTCAGTTATAAAATATTGCGTAGAAACGGTCCTACATTTGATCTATGATCATTTCTCAAATGTGCGTGTGTAGAGAAAAAAAAAAAAAAAAAAAAAAATAAATAAATATATATATATATATATATAATGTATGCTTCTCTTCCAGATGTGAAATCTATTTCTGCATTTTATAGCCTAAAGACTGGCAAAAATAATTTACACGTGTGGAACCAAAGTATGTATATTAAATAACTGAACTTTAATGCTGTGTAATTATGCTAACAGGGTTTTGGAAAACCAATTTGTGTGTATTTGCAAAACCTGATTTCACCAAGTGCAACATATTCCTGGATCCTGGACAAAGATGTTAATCCTGGAACAACATTCCAATCAACCAATCAGATTTGAGGGACAAGTTTACAGTTTATGTAAAGTTTAGGCTTACAACCAGGGTTAGGTGCTTCTACATCAGTGTTATTCACCTATCATTTCCCTCTGATTTTAGGGATATGAGTAAGGTTAGGTTTAGGGGGTTGGATTTTGGATCAGCAAAATATGTTGACCCAGGAACACATCTAACTATAGAACCTGATGTGGTGCAAAGCACTTTTCCATGTCAAAGTTAAAGTTTTTATACTGTAAATCTGAATGTTGGTATGGATTTTATCATATGCATATGCACAGATTTGATCTTAAAATGAGCATGTTTTATAAACAATGTGCCTGGTATTATTGTGAATGATTCAACAGTACATTATTAAAATCAAGAGTTATATTAGTTAACATTAGTTAATGCACTGTGAAGTAACATGAACAAATTATAAACAGCTGTATTTGTATTAACTAAAGTCTACTGAGGTGTTACAGGCTGTGTTGGAATAAAATTATGTGCATTCAGATTCTGAGTTCTGTACATACACATTAATATAATATATCAGATTAATGCAATTATATATGTGGCAGAAACAATACATAATCTTAAACTACAACAGCATAATTTTCTCCTTTTGTAAATGATGATAATTTACATCTTTGGGTCTTTAAATCTTTCCAAATGTCTTTCTATTTAGTAAATTTGGATCCAGCAGTTATAGAAAAATCACCAATCTGAAAGGCATGATGACTCAGAAAGTGGCGAAAAATGTCCTTGCTGTGGCCCCTTTCAGCCCTGGACTAATGGTAAAACAGAACTTATTCTGAAATAAATGAAATGGTATCATCTAAATGGTGAACGGACTACATTAGCATGTCATTGCCCTTTAGTCACAATGCATGTGTACATCTTACAGAAGGGAAGCGTTTCAGTGCATCTGGATTACTGTCAATCTTGATTGACATCGCCAATAATCCTGACATAAGGCTGACGCCCAGTGATTGGCATTAACACTAGTGGTGAGGAATCTGTTTGAGGAATCTCCTGACACACATACAGCCGAGGCCGTAGTGCTGTTCTAGGCTTATTGCATCACTACGGTTGTTCTTATTAATATATGACTACTATAAGGAGTCCGTTATATGGGAACAGAATATGCAGTTAATAGTTTGCAGATTTGAATCCACCACTGAGAAGACAACTTGTTTGCTTAACATGACTTCAAGATGCCTTTCCACAAAAAAAAAAAAAAAAATAATCAGTCAAGTATATTCTCAGTAAAGGTACTGGGGAGGCAGATTCAGCATCAAGCAATGCTGCCAACCAGTTTTCTGTTAGTAACAGTGCAGATATATATATATGTATATATATATTTTTTTTTTTTTCCAGATGAACACAATCGGAGAAATATTTAAGAATATACTTAGTCCTCCAAGGTTTATAATGGTTGTGAATGGGGGTTTTGAAGTAAAATAATGCATCCACTCCAGTGGGTTAATAAAGGCCTTCTGAAGCGAAGCAATGTGTTTTTGTTAGAAAAATATCCATATTTAAAAAACTTTATAAATTCAAACAACTAGCTTCCAGTGGACAACTGTACGCAGAATTTGCAAGTCGATTTGTGGCGGAAGAGATCCTTTGACGAACACTGAGGTGCAGAGGATAGAGCAAAACAAATCACCGGTCACGGATTATAAATCTAAAACGATAATTTTTACAGAGAAATTTCGGAGGATTTCAATATAAAAGAAGAGGAGCTTAAATTTGTTGCGCAGCCTTATTTGTTTGAACCGCGAGAGCCGTCTAAGCTTACAATACTCCTGCGTCATACATCACGTCAGAGGATTACTCATTTGGCGCAAGTCGACATACGCGTTCTGCATACGGTTGTCCGCCAGAAGCTAGTTATTTGAATTTATATATGGATATATATATTTAAATATGGATATTTTTCTTACAAAAATGCATCGCTTTGCTTCAGAAGGCCTTTATTAACCCACAGGAGTTGTATGGATTACTTTTTTTATGGATGGATGCATTATTTTTTACTTCAAAACGCACCCCCCATTCACAACCATTATAAACCATTGTAGGACTAAGGATATTTTTAAATATATCTCTGATTGTGTTCATCTGAAAGAAGATTGTCATATACACCTAGGATGGTTTTTGAGTAAATCATGGGATAATTTTCATTTTTGGGTGAACTATCCCTTTAATAAAATTAAATTAAAAAAATATATATTTTACTTTGTGATGTACATGATTTAAAAAATCCATATGAAAAAAATCTATATGAATGTCACAGATGGTTAGGACAGATTTACATGATTTTATACCTGGTCACTTTTTCATATTGCAGCTGGTTAGGATGCAGTCAATGTTTTAAACAAAACAAAACAATAAAATGATAATAAAAATAAAATAAAAAAATAAAATAAGTATTAGGCATACAGTAGGTCAGATTTCTTTATTTCACAGCAGTTTGCTCACCCTGTACAACATATTGTATTGACAGGAACGTTTTGAACTGCTGTAGAAAGCCCAACAGGCCATGACTGAAAGGAATTCATCCTTGTCCTTTAAAGACATACAACATGAATGAATGTCAAACTCTCTTTCAAACCTCACAGTGGATCAAAGGCTCGCTCACAGAAAATTTCTCCACGTTATCTCAAAGCCAGATATGAACCACCAGCCGAAGAGGAGCAATGCAAGTCATTAGAGTGGCTACAAAAGCAAATGCTCTCCATCAATGTCACTGCAACTTCCCCAGATGCAGCTCAAACATGCAGCCAGGCAGTGCTGATTTCCCACTTCTGCTATCAATCACAAGCCACCAGCCTTTTTCTAGTCAGACAGTTGACACTCAACAGGAGAGAGATGCATTTATTGAGGGTCAGGGTTATCTGTGAGCTATATACATTTGATGAAGTGGAACGGGCCATCGTGGATACGTTACATCTTTTAGGAACATGGCATCTCAGAGACAAGCAAAAGATGATAAATCTATTCAAATACAGAGATCAGTGCAAGACCATTACTCTTAAGAAAGCTGTTCCTTTGTTCTTACATGTTAGTCAAGCCAGCCAAATGAAAATCCAGGCCTTCTGCAGAAAAACAATAAAAGCATAATGTGGTATTTCTTGAGGTTATATTTAGCCAGCAGCATTTACACATTTGGCAGATTCTTTGTTACTTTTTTTCTTTCTTTTTTCCCTAGTGTGCTTTATAGAAATCAAACCCACAATTTTTATGTTGCTATAAAGCTATACAGGGACATGATAATAATCATAATCATAATATCATTATTAACTTGTGCAACTGCCATTACACTGGGATAAATAATAAAAATAAAAAATACACAAGTATATGTACATTTATTTATTTAAAAAATAATAATAATAATAATAATAATATGCAATGTGCTAATGCAACTGTTGCTACATTTGGATAAATAAAATGATAAAAAAGTAATTGAATAATGTGCAATGTGAAAAAGTTTTTAATCCTCTAAAATGAAATAAAAGCATTTTGTATCACAATATACAGTAGTATCTCCAATTTTGTTCTTCTATTTTGTATGAATAAAGGGCTCAGACAATTCTGGGTCGAGATCAGGACATCCCATGTGCTGGGCAGGATGAGGCCCTGAACACTGCCAGCTGTGTTTCCAATTGTGGAGATTAAGTGCTGAGGCTTGAGGTTTGGGTAGGACTTTGGGTTAGTCTCAGCACAATCCGTCCCAAGCGCAAGCAGGTCACAGAGGACGGACGACTCTCTGGCAGTCCATTCCTCTCTTTAATCTGCTCAAGGGTTCAACCTCGCTTTGATTCTTTGAATTAAAATCCACCACTGCAAAAACAAGGTTTGGTTGACATGTGCGAAAATAACAAATCAGTCCAATGTTATGAGAGATGTAGTCATCAATTTTCTGAAAGATCAACACTAAAAAAAAAAAAAAAAAAAAACTCTTTCCATAGCACTTCTAACTGTGACAGTCTCATTTTAAATGGATGACAGGTAGACAGACATTTCCTGATGTCTATGCTTTTAATATTGAATGAGAATGAATTTTATGGATGGATGGATGGTCTCATTGTAAATAGGATGACTTGTGTGGACAGACATTTTCTGATGTCTTTTCTTTTAATATTGAATGCGAATGAATATTTTGGATGGATGGATGAAAATAAATAAATAAGTCCTGCTAAAATACAAAAATCCATGCAAATGCATACAGACATACCGGCAAACTCCAATTCAAACAAGCATGAGTGGGGAACTGACAAGTAAGAACATTTGAGACGAAGGTCTGGCTGATGAAGGTAAGTTATGAGAGATTTAAACACTGTTTAACATTAATTGATACTGAATTATGGTAAATGACGTTATGAACTGAATCACAGCTCCAACAAACTGAGCTAGCAAACATGAAAGTACAAACATAATTAAACTTAGCTAAATATGCCATGCGTTGATGTAATATAGTGATGACAAAAGAATGAATCGTTAATTTGAACCAGTACATTGAACCGAATTGTTGGAAGGAACTAACGTAAAAGAATTAGACTTCATCACTAATCAAGAAGCACGCCTCACTTCAAATATAAAAGATCACACCGAACAAATTACAGCTCTCTAAGCAATAACAGAATTCGGTGACGTAAACATGAATTGAATTGGCTTATACACACAAGTATCCATCATATTTTATGCTAGAGCTTTTAAAAAAACAGGAAGAATGCTATTTTTGGCTGTATAGAGGGACATCTCATTATTATAGATCTGTCTCTTTCTCTCACAGTCTTTAAGATACAATCCTTTTGAGTGGCCAAAAAAATAATTTATTCTGTGTTTCTCAGAACTTCAAGGACAGGGGAGTGTCTGTGTATAGTGAACACCATCATCATCCATGAGATGTGACAGGAACCCAAAACTCCCATTCAGTTAGAGCGTTGCTGTGAAAAAGCCTTATTAATAAATAATTAGGTACAATCACATAGCTTTGAGAACACTTTCATGTAAAGTTATTTGGAAAGCCCTTTTACATTTAAAAGTTGAGTTTTTTGGGGTAGTAAGCACTTTGAAACACATTAAAAAAGATCTGCAGGTGTGCATTATGCAAATGACTCCTTCTCTTAAGCCTTCGGAGCTATGTGCTGTTTCAGCCAGTGAAACGGCTTTCAAAGGAATCCCAGAGGTCCATTATACAGAATATAATAGTTCATTCTTCCTGCTTTAAAACCAACCTGAATGTGACTTTTTGCCATTAAATGGCCTCCTTGTTATCAATTACTTTAATAGACTATATGAATAAGTCTAAAAGTGGAAATGTTGAGAAAAAAAGAGCAAAGGGTTTGATTCACAAATATAGGCCTTTTTTATTTTACTCTGCTCTGTAGTTAGTCATTTACCTATTTCTGTCAGAACAGAACCAAGTATTGCAATATCATTATTTTCTTAATGACAATAATTAATGTAACATAATTGAAGAAATGAGTTTAAACAAAAATATCAGAAGGTCAAGTCCTGACGAAGGAGAAGGAGAAGCTGGGGATGGAGGAGGGTAATTAGCTCCTGAGCAATGTGATAAAGCTGCCGATATTACTGAATGGACCATATATACGAATGCGGTGATAGGCGCCGTATTCCTATAGGTCAATGTGAATCAGAGTGTCAGCTGATACAAGCTTGACTAACGTGACCTGCCAGAACTAACGCTATACGCTTGATTTCATAAACACCCAATAAAATGAGACTATAACACCACATGGGTGTTGGACATGCACCCATCTCTTACCCAAATGTGCTCATCATGGCATTTTACACTTCACAGCAGGAAGTAGAGAGTGAAATTTGTATAAATATACATGTACACAGTCACATGACAGTTAAAAAGACATGCACCAACGTTCAAAAGTTTGGGGTCAATAAGATATTGCCCTATTTCGGAGTGTCTATTTACACCAAGTGCAAATAGCATCCCTTGTTGGCAAATGCTATTTACACTAGCTCCGCCCACCATGTCTGGTTGGGCCACTCAAGTTTTAAGAAAGACGAGAAGAATATAACATCTTCGGTGGCCCAGTAGTAGCGAGTGAGGCTAGCAGACCTGGCTTTTAACGCGATCGACACGGGTTTGAATCCGCCTTTTGCCGAGCTGACATTTATTTTCAATAAAAATGAAAATAATATTCTAAAAGTGGAAATAAACTGCAAATGAGTGTTTAATAATAATATTTATAATATTAATATGTGTTTATAGGGTAGGGTTACTCTTATTGCAAAGAACTGATACTTTTACATGGTGTAAATAGCATATTGCTAAGAAAATACCACTATTGTGACTTAGTGTAAATAGAATATATTGCTATTTTCACTTAGTGTAAATAGCATCTACAGCTATTTGCACTTAACATAAATAGCATCTATTGCTAAGAAAATATGCTATTTTCACTTAGTGCAAATAGCCGCTTCCTTAATATTTTTGTTCAGCAAGAATGCATTCATTTTATCAAAAGTGACAGTAATGATTTATAATGTTTTAAAAGATTTCTATTTCAAATAAATCCTGTTCTTTTGAACATTCTACTCATCAAAGAATAACCTGATAATAAAATCAGTAATTGCTGTCTATCCCGGATGCCACGACGCAACTGTAGCGCCTGGTGTAGACTCAACACCAACAGTGATTTATCACTTAAAGGTGCATTCAGAATGAGGTGCCATTTAGAATAACGCCAGAGTGAGCAAGTGGCCACGGGACATTTGTAAAAAGAAGAGATATGGCTGAAACATTACCAAAGACGAAAAGGTCAAAGGAATATAACTGAATGAAGAAGGCTTATAAGACAAAAGCTAGGACCCGCATTAATATTGGAAAAGCTTAACATCACTGGAGAGACGTTAAGAGCGGGAAGGCCTGAAAACGGATTGCCGGGGTTCCTTTGTTTCTGCTCGATACGTGAGCAACATTGGTTTTCACAAAACCAAGATCACAGCTGATTCATGCATACTTGCGCGAGCTGCCTGATGTGCCTGTGGTTGCCTGTGTTGCGTAGAGTGTGCTCACTATTTTTGGTTTGGAAAAATGAAAGGAGGGGTGTTTGTGTTTGGGTGTTGATTTCAAATTTCAAGTGTTTCTTACTGCACCTTTAATTCATGGGTTTTGAGTATAATAAATTAATTTAAATATGAATAATTGTTCAATAAAACAATTTTACTAAACATAATTTGATTAAAAAATACACAAACATCCCTCCTACTCTGCATTACTCAAAGTTTGTGTTTGGTGATGTTGACAGCGTTCCAAATGAACAAACTTTGTCAAGTGAAGTGAACTTCAACAGATATCCCCATACCCCATCTTAGTAGCTATAGGGAGCAGCGAACGCTGCATAGGGACCCTAATGGAACGCCATTTAGGAAAATCACTTGAGCTCCATGGCCATGTTTGCATTTGGTGTTGATTACAGCTGTACCCCAGCTGTGTAGTATCTGAAATTAAATCACTCATGTTTGCCAACGCAGTTGAAACAAATTTTCCTCTCTCATTAAATGCTACTGCTTGTGATAAAAGCACCTGAAGAGAAGTGTTGGCAAGCTAATATTTGATGGTTTCTGTTCTGTCACCAAACAAAACTCAACAATGAGGCCCCATTCACTTTGAGAGGAACGAAAATGAAAAATCCGACAGTTAATTTAATAGCTATTCCAGAATACAGAATAAACGTGAAGTGAATTCTAATGCTCCGCTTTTACTCAAACCAGCCAAAGCTTTCATTTTAAATGATTCTTTTCAGGATACATATTCAATCTAAAATGGTGATTTTTTTAATATACTGAACTTATCTCCCAGTGGTGTAATGCAAGACAACCTTCAATCTTCCCTATGGAACATGTTTATATGCAGCCTATCAATTAATTGATAAACATATACTAAGTTTAAATGTAAGGCAGATTCAAAACAGACAATAGCTAGTCTATATGTTGACCTCACAAATGAGGTTTAATAAAAACACCTGTTACTAGATAGTCATATGGACTGTTTTAACGGTGGTTTCCTGGTGTTTTGGGCTTTTTGGAGCTTCACAGATGTGATCTATAAACTGTCGTAGTATGGAAATGAGTGTAAAGATTCTTCAAAATTTCACTCAAAAAAATAACACCACATTGGTGGGCGAAATAAACAGGGAAATTTGTTAACTAGTAGGCCTACACATTTTCAAGTATCTGTGGCGCTGTAATGCACAGCAATATGGCATAAGAAACTGTTTGTTGTGTTTTGTTAACCCTAAAATGAAAATTATCCCATAATTTACTCACCCTCAAGCCATCCTAGGTCTAGACTTTTTTCTTTCAGCCGAATACAATCAGAGTTACAGTATATTAAATCTTATCCTGGCTCTTCCCAGCTTTGTAATGGCATTAAATAGTGCCTGAGTTTTTTAAGCTCCAAAAAACGCATCTATCCATCATAAAAGTAATCCATACTCCAGTGGGTTAACAAATGCCTTCTGAAGCAAAGTGAAGGGTTTTTGTAAGAAAAATATCTATATTTAAAACTTTAATCACTGGCTTCTGGCAACGGCCGTACACGTGTGCATGAGAGAGTTGAATTCTGGTGGAAGGGTGACCTCTTACCTCATGTAGGATGTAGCTCCTCTTCTCGAATTTTGGTAAGAAACGTTAATTTGTCTGGGATCCCAAGACCCTATGTAATGTGTGTGTTTAAATTCAAGTATTTTTGTTATTTATGCACGTTATGAATTCCTCAAATTTGTGAATAAAACTTCAACACAGAATCAGTTGCTCTTTTTTTATTCAAAATGAAACCACTCTAATGAGGGAGGAGAGAAAGACAGTTCAGTCATATTTACTCATTTAAAAGCGAACCAAACATGAATACATCAATAAATGAAAGAAATTTGTGCAGTGCTAATAACAGGCCATAATATAAAACCTCCCTAGTTGGACCATTAACCTCTGAGCTGTCATCTGAAGACATCAATGAAAATTCAAAACAGACATTTATTAACTGATGATGGTCTACATCTTAGGTCTTATCACCATCTTTTGGTTCTTTTTTGTTGTTGTTGTTGTTGTTGTTGTTGTGAGATACAGAAAAAGCTGCCTTCTAGTGTCACAATACATGGCAAAGAAAGCTGAAATGTATCTTTATCTGAGCTGTTTTATAAATCTTAAATGAATGTATGAAAACGAGAGATGCCTGTAAAACAGAATGATGAGGCAATAATTATCTAAATTATCTTATTAAGGCCAGTATTTGAATTGATGTGTAAATCATTGTCCTACAGGAAAGGACAGGTAAGAAAGGAGCTCATCACTCATTCATATGGCACATCAGTGAAGGGTGAGTACATTTTACCTTTCTCAGTTAATTATTGAAGCTCTCCCTTATTACCCGATGCTGACAGGTGTCTTTCGCCACTGCAATAATCTGGGTTTGAATTGCGGGGTCCTGCTCTAAAAATATCAACCTGATTTTTGCATATAAAAGTATTAATGGAGCTTATAAATATAAATACTCTATATTACAGGAAATTCTATCTCCTGCTTGACTAAATGTGGTTAGTGACCCTCGGTAGAGTATCTTTGGTGCCTCGGCCGGCCTTTGTATCTTTCAAAGCCTCTCTAACAATAGAAACGTTTAAGGAGCTTGTATACTGTAATGATTGGCCTTTAGAAGAAACACCTCATTGATATCCAGCCTTGCTTCTCAATACTGCAATGACATTTGACAGAGCACTTCTGTGATTAATGCTTCCACTAAGAAGAGTCTCAGGAATATGTCAGTATTAAAAAAAATATCTGCAAAAACAAGCATTATTAGTGATTGTTGTGAAGCAACTATTGCTCATAGCATTACTAAGTTTCTTTTCTTGTAAATTGCACCTCTGGACTTGTTGGCTCTATGTACACAAGCCTTAATTCGGTGTATTTCAGATATTAACATTGATCTGTGATATATAATCTTGTTTGTGTCTTGAGGCATAATCCATCACATTCACACTGAAAATACAGTCAGTATTCAGATGATTTATTAACAACACTAATGTAGCAATGATCATCACTCAGAATTTGTCATTCTGCCCCATGCAGAATTGTGTTCATGATGTATGGTAACAGCAGCTTTTTGGGGGGTTTATAACAGTCCCTTTGACAACATGCATTACAATAAGGACAGCTGGAAAGTATTGGAAAGTTTTTTTTGGAAAGTAGACATTCTGAATGCCTAATGATCACTGTTGATAACTTAAGCATATGGTCAGAGTAAGTGAGTGGAGTGTGTGTGAGAAGAGAATGGTCAATGGTCAGTGATTGGCACATATACAACAGTGCAGTCAAGTTAGCTGGCATATTACATGAATATAAAATATTGCATTTTTAATTAATTTTCCCCTTTTCAACAATTGAACAGTGAAAACAGGCACCTAATCTTTAGAAATGTTGATTGTCCAGGGTGTCAAACTTTTTTTTTTTTTTTTTTTTGCGACAAATATAGTTTAACCTGTTAAGGGTCACTTCTCCCTTTGAAATACAGACCTAATAAAACCTTTAAAAGAAGACAAATGAGAGGTGAAAGCACTTCAAAAAAATAGTTATAAGAGTTAAAGTTTACTGTAAAGCAAATGTACTGAACAAATCCAAAATATATACTTCACAAAACATTTTGGAATTGCTTGAAAAATCAAAGCCAAGTGTCTAACCAAGTTGTGTTTCAAATTTGAAGTTGACATCTCAAAAATTGAGCCCATTAAAAGGGTTTAAAGTCTTGTTTCCATGGTAATACAGGATGAATGTTGATCATTAATTTATGATGATTACTAAAATATGTGATAAGGAAAAAGGGCAATAAAAAGCATGGTACAATTGTGTATGAACAAAGTCCCTTTAAGACAAGTCATTTCTCTCGGCGGCCATCTTTGAAACGCCTCTTGGGCATGCAAGTGCAGCTCTTTGAAAGGAAAAACATCAAATTTTTCAAGCTTTCGATTAAATTTCATATTTGAAATCATTAATGAAATCTGACAACAACTGTCTCAAATTTTGTTTTTAAATGCTTAAATCATGACAAAAAAAAAAAAAAAAAGTATTTTTCAGGCTGGATCAAGCTAATGCGCATGCGCAGTCCTAATTGCGCATCTCTACAGGAAGCGCGCGTCTCACTGTTTTTTATAGGAACCGGAGCTTCTAACGGCCACTACAGTGATGCAATGACTTTACCAATTGGCTCTTATTTAGAAGGCGGGACTTATTCCAGCATATTGCGTGTTGCACTTTCTCCCATTCAGAACAATATGAGTGATGCATCTTGTTATTCTAGAGTCTTCGGTATTAATAATATTATTCTAGTTCAGCATTAAAGGAATAGTTCACCCAAAAATGAAAATTCTGTCATCATTTATTGCCCTCGAGTTGTTCCAAACCTGTATGAATTTCCTTATTCTGTTGTACACAAAGGAAGATATTTGGAAGAATGTTTGTAACCAAGCAGAACTCGCCCCCCATTGACTACCATGAGAAAAAAAAAATACTTAATGCTTGTATTAAATAATAGCACAAATACCAGTACATTAACTAGCGCAAACCTTAGTAAATCACTGTGCATGACTCCCCCCCCCCCCCATAAATTTTGCATCTGAAAGGGAATCAATGCAAATGCATATCCAATAAGGTCAGACGAAAAAATAACTGTCCAAGCCTTTTCAGCACTAATTTTCCCTGCGTCTTTAGTAAATCCTGACAGTACTTTTTAATGCCAAGAGGGTTTGTGCTGACACAAGCTGTTAGTAAATCTGGCACTTGATCTATTTATGTACTAGCTACTTTGCATGTTAGGTTAATGTTAAGTTAGATTATAGTTTTAACATATCTATCTCATGACTCATGACTTGTGCCTCCAATGTTTAAAAAAATGTCACCGCACACCAGAGTGAGCAGTATTTGTGTAAAACGCCAACTGTAAAAAGCATAGACGTGACTGTTGCACTAACAATGAGAACAAAGCCTACACATCAATGAGCCTTGAAATTCTTTGTCTCACAGCTCCGCTCATTTGAGTTCAGAATCAATTAAAATCCAAATATAATCTCCAGTCTTCATTCTAATGATCCTGTGTTGTTTTTATTGAGATATTCAGTTTAAACAGAGGACGCCAAAAGCCCTGCACATCCACTCTCATACACCTACTAACAGTCTCACTTCACAAAACACTCATTATACAATGTCCAATTATTCTTTTATTCACTGCAACACAAAAAGGGAGCTGCCATTGCCTAATTATAGGTGACTGCAGTTTAGTTGTCTTATATGCAGCTACTTGCTCCACAGCACAGGTTGTTTATGCAAATTATTAGCAATTTGTCATTGGCATGATAGACTGCAGCTTAGTATGCCTATATCAGTAACACCTCTGCTGCTGGATCTTAGTGTCATTTATCCCATTGTCAAGATATTATTGGGGGTGTCACGTGACCTGTGAGCATGATGGCAGCTTAGTGCTGTGACTCCGCTAACCCTACACATTTTCATTTATATATCCAAGTTATGTTATCAATCGCTCAACATTTTTTTTGTAACGTTTTGACACTGGGCATCGAAAGGATGACTTCTCGTCAAGGAAAATCGGCCAGCACACAAACGCAGCGCGAACAAGCACACGATGCTGATAAATTGGTGGAGTCACTCACCGCTATGATCGCTTCTTCTATGGAGAAACAGCAGCAGTTTATTGAAGCGCAGTTTAAAACCTTGCAAGACAGACTGGATAATATTCAGTCTGAGCTTTCCAGCTGTTCTAATGGGGTGAGAGAACTGAGTGATAGATACTCCAGTCTGAGCAGCCGAGTCGGCAAAGTGGAGAAAAGTCAAGACAAATGTGCCGCCAGATTGACGACCTTTGAGGAAAAGATGGCTGATTTGGAAGACCGGAGCCGCAGGGATAATGTTCATATTTTGAATCTCCCGGAAGGCGTGGAAGCCACAAATCTCACGGCATACATCATCTCGGGATCTGTACCAATATGGTTCCCTTCGTTGGCAGATGCTAAACCGGAGATCATGAGAGCTCAACGCATTGGCCCTCCCAACAGCTCTGGCAGGCCGCGCACGGTCATTATGAAGAAGCTACGTTATACTGATCGTGATTCGATTCTCCGTGCATCCAGAAAATCTCCAATCAAGGTGGATGGTAAAGACATTAGATTTGTCGTGGACTATAGTGCTTTCGCTATCAGCCGTTCTTTCATGGACGCAACTAACAAGTCGCAGAAAATGACTTTCAGACCTTTTTGACGTACCCCGCACAGCTGAAGTTAACGCGAGGTTCGGCTCAGCACATTTTCAAGTCCCCTTTGGAGGTCGAGAACTTTGAGTGGATTGGCCACACAAGAGAGCGAGGAAGGATAAAGTGTCTACTTACAATGCTGCCCTAGAGGTTTTCTTTTTCTTTGTCTGTTCTTTGAGATTGATTGCCTAGCGTAGACTAAAATGTCATAATTTGCCGTTTGTTGTATGGTTCTCTGTTAATTTTGTTGATTGCTAACTTTGGACATTAACAGGTTAATAATGTGTGGGGAGCAGTAACATTGTGTCTGCCGCCCTTCTCGGGGTCACGTTGTCCATAAGGTGGTTATTGGTTCACCCGATTCTTTTTCTTTTGTTATGTTTTAGTTTTTTGTTTTTGTTGGAAATTGGGTGTTCTTGTGGGTTGTAGCGACCAGGGTGGGTGGGTATTTCTCCCTTTGTAGAGTGTATTTGTCTGTGGTGCAATCTGTTAAGGCTATCATTTAATGCACAATTGTTTTCTTGGTATATTTGTTATTCTATAGATAATGTATGGCTACAGAAACGCTTCACATAGTGACCTGGAACGTTAATGGGCTGAATGGTCCCATTAAACGTACTGCCTGTCTTGATTACTTACATAGGCAACAGGTTGATTTGGCATTTATCCAAGAATCACATTTAAGGAAGTCAGATGTCCAAAGGTTTTCTAACAAGTTTTATTTTGTAGCCGCCTCATCTTCATTGGATAGTAAATCAAGGGGTACTATGGTCGTGTTAAAACGAAAGCTTTCATTTAACATTCTAGAAAGATAGCTGTGAGGAGGGTAGAGTATCATACATTAAAACAGTTATTGCGGGTAAAAACTTTGCATTTATTTCAAATTATGCCCTCTCATTTTGATCTAAATTTTCTTCCTGCCCTTACTACAACCTTACTGCGTATTCAAGATTGTTTTCTTATCATCGGTGCAGATATGAATGCAGTAGTTGATGTTTTCCTTGACCGTTCCTGTGTGCAGAATTATCCTACGCAATCTTTATTATCTGCTGGATTATGTAAGTTTATATCTGATCTTAGTCTAATTGACGTATATCATATTTTTTACCCTACAAAAAGACAGTACACCTTCTACTCTGCTAGACATAAACAGTGTTTCCCATACATTAACTAGACTGTGGCGGCCTGCCACATTCTAATTTGTCCTGCCATTTCAAGATGCGCATAAGCGGTTTGTGCTGTTGTTTTGAAGCGTTTCATATCATGGTTTTGCACACTGAAAGATTATTAATAGCATATTTTATTTTATCGTATTTATATCTTGTTGTCCCATTAAAAAGCTGCACAATACATTTAAAATAAACGTCTTTTAATCTTACACTATTATACATATAATTCTTTACATTCACATAAATATAAGTCTAATATAAATATTTTTTTTCTTCATTTCATAATACAAATAGTAATTTTAAACTTTTTATTAACATTTGAATTTTATACATTTACTGTGCAATTTTTTTTTCAAGATTTAGGCTAGCATACTTTTTGCTGCTGAATTATATACTCACCTAGTTTATTTATTTATTTATTGGTCAGCTTATGATTATATATTTCTATTCATTTGTTGTTTTTCTCTATAATGAAGTAGTGTGTTTAGTGCATTCTGGACAAATCAAATCAACAAATCAAAGTGTGACCATTAGTTAAAAAAAACAGATGTATAGATACATGCTACCTTTAATAAATTAATTCAACAAAGGTAACCTCTTTTGCTACATATTTTTAATGGTTTAAATGTATACTCTACATGTTTGACCATTTATGAACTATCATTTAGCCAACTATACATTGTGTACGTGACTAATGTACCCTACCATCACCAATAAATTACTTTTAGAGCACAAAATTGTTTACAAGAGAAATTTCTTCATTGATCTAGTCACTTAATTTTGCTCTCAGAATGCACCAGATTTATGCATTTAAATTCAAAATGTACAAAATTTTCCTCTGGGGAGGCATACCCCCAGACCCCCCTAGAGGAACCGATGTCCACCCACCACAGTCTCCTGTGGAAAACACTGCATAAAAGTTATTCTAGATTGGATTATATTCTTGTATCTCATGCTTCGTACTCAGAAATACACAGTGTTAATATAAAGACATGCCCTTTATCTGACCATAGTGTTACAAAATAAAGATTTCTGTGCAATGCTCAAAAAAGAGTTAAGTTGTTTTATAGAGATAAAGGCTGGTTCGGTGGACGTTCCACGCTTTCTCTGGGACGCTATTAAGGGTTGCATATGGTATTCTTCTATTTCTTTTGCATCCCATTTAAACAAGTCTAGAATAAAGGAAATAGGCACTCCCGAGGCAAAATTAAATAGGCTGGAGAATTGTCAGCAAATTTGTCACTCTGAGGATGTTCAGAAATAAATAAATCTGATGCGTACAGAACTAAACTCACTGTTACAGCATAGACTGAGTTTTTAATGCACAAAGTTAGAAGAACTTATTACTTTAATGGTGCCAAGCCAAGTCATCTTTTAGCCCTTAGATTAAAGAATGGTGAAAAGTATTCAAATATTATGGCAATTCAATCTCCTAATGGCTTGACAAGTGATCCTAAAGGTATAAATAGAGCATTTAAAGATTTTTATCAGCATTTAAATAGGTCGGATTTGGTCTTCAGTAAAACTTTATGCACGACTCTTGTCTCTCTGAAGCAGAGGCTACATATTTAAATGCTCCTATTTCATTAGACGAGTTAAAGGATGCTCGTTTATGTATGAAAAGGGGCAAGTCTCCGAGATGGGATGGGATCCCTCCCGAACTATACCTTTCTTTCTGTGATGAGCTGGGACAGCCTTTGTTGAATATGATTCAGTATTCTATTCGGGTGGGTTCTTTTAATAATAGTGCTAATATGGCCATTATTACTCCGTTACCTAAGCCTAATAAAGATTTAACTCAGCGTGGGAATTATAGACCACTATCTCTTTTTAAACAGTGATGTGAAACTGTTCGCCAAAGTTTTGGTATCCCGTTTAGATACACTTATGACTACATTAGTGCATAACGATCAGACGGTATTCATTAAATCTTGTCTCGCGGCTGATAATGTTAGCCGGTTACTGCATATTATACACATGGCTAGTGGAATAGACATACCGTGTGCAACTTTGTCTTTAGATGCCGAGAAAGCCTTCGTTCCAGTATTGGAACACCTTGGTTTAGGCAGACATTATATTAATATGGTTAAAGTATTATACGCCAATCCTTTCGCTGTGGTCATGACAGGGGGCGCCACCTCCTCTCAAAATGGATATTTTTTTACCTTGCATTAATTTTTTTTTTCTACTATGGTACCTTTGTCGCTACTTTTAGATTACTGGTCTAAATTGCAAAGATTAATTTCTAAGTTCACTTGGAACGGCAAGTCCTCCCGTATAAAGTATTCAACACTGCAACGTTGCAAAGATGCCAGCGGTCTTGCATTACCTGACTTTAAGCTTTATCACTGGGCTTTCATCTTTCGACCTCTTAGAGTGTGGTTGAATTCTGTCTCTGTTGTATCTTGGCATCCAGTTTAACGTAATCTGGTTTTAACTATAGACTACAGGATTTGATTTATTGCAACATTCCGCTGAAGAGCGCGAAACAGCATTTTGGCCCAATAATAGCGTATCTTCTTTCTACCTGGCGTGTGGCTTCATAGTTTTTCCATAATGACCATAAATGGCATTCCCACTGTCCATTATTCTATAATCATAATCTTCTTTCAGATAATAAACCTTTTGTTTTCTCAGACTGGAGTGATAGAGAGATTCATGTTTTGGCTGATGTTTGGGGGGACAATGGTTTACGGCTTTTAAATGATTTACGTGCAGAGCATAATTTACCAGGCACTTCATTTTTCTTTTATCTGCGCCTGAGATCTGCCATGCGCGCATATGGGGTTCCTTGGGGCTCTAGCATTCCCTGTCTTTCTTTGCATAACTTGCTTACTTCATATGGAATTACAAGGGGTATTGTTTCTTCATTGTACCTGTGGTTTTTAGAGGCCTCTTATAAAAAATTACCAGTTGTGGACAGTTAGCACGGTGATATTTATGGGGCTGGCCCAGAGGACAGTAATGACATATGTTGGGATTCAATATGGGCTAACCTCAAACATGTCTCTAAAAACCCTAATCATCAATTGATTCACTTTAAGATGTTTCACAGGATGTATCTCACTCCCAGGAAGTGTCATTTAATGAAGCTTTCCACCACTCCTACATGTAACTTTTGCTCAAGTGGGTGCATAGGTACATACATATGTTTTGGGACTGCCCTGAAGTCAACAAGTTTTGGAGACAGATTTCCAAGATGCTGAAGGACATTTTGGAGTTTGAGGTATCATGTTGTCAGAGACTTTTGCTTCTAAATGATGATTCCTCTTACACTCCCTCTCTAACTTAGAAAAAGTTGTTTTTCTGTGGACTTACTGCAGCTAAGAAAATGCTTGCCTTACACTGGAAACCTCCACACTCTCTTGCATGGACCCACTGGATGTACGCTTTCTTGGACATTGCGAACATGGAGCTCTCAGTGGCAAGGTTACACGGAGCATCTCAGAGGACTATCTCAGTATGGCTAGATGCAATTTCAAAAATTAAGGAGCGGTTGTAAGATCTATGTCTCATGTTCCTACTATATATATTATATATATATATATATATTTTTTTTTTTTGTGTATATATATATATATATATATATATATATATATATATATATATAAAATGTATATATGTGTGTGTGTGTGTATAGATGTATGTATATCTGGATTCTGTTTTGCACTGTTCTTAGACTATTTTATGTATGTTTTTAATGTACGTTTTGGTTTCCTTGGGAATTTGGGAGGGCAACGTAGAAAAAAGTGTTCAGAATGAATGTGTATATATACACATATATATACATACACACACACACACAATCAACAGGACATTAAGTTTTATAAATAAACACCAACTGGTCATTCAAATACAATGCAGCTTCTAATTTACCGTTACATATGTGCCCGGTTATGAATAATGACATTTATTTTCTCAAACATCAATCTAAGCACATGGTGCAAGGGCACTTAGGGTAAGAATCTGGAAAAAATGGTCAGCGCACCAGGCGCATGGTCCAAAAGGTTTGTAGCTAGTCTCTTAATAAGACATGGGTGCATTTTGGACGTAACATGCAATAAACCAGAGTCTCATCTCCCATTCTCTTTAAAAGCCAGTTGTGCTTGCACCATGGCAAATTCACTATTTACACGGCGGAATTTGCAAGTGGAAAGACTGAATGCTTCTCCAGACAGGAATCCTTTTAATTTTATATATTGGGCATGTTTGTGTGCTGCTGTGCGTCCTTGTATGTGTAATAAGCAGAGTGTACACACGTTGTGAACCCGCCTATAGGCGCATATTACTAACGCGCAATTTAAATAACTAAATAAATAAAATACTGTGGCATTGACTTTAGAACGGGTTTTTGTTGGTCAATGGCACAGTCTATTTCAGTTGCCTCAAAATAGCAACACGTCAACAACGTGCCTGAACACACGTCGTTTTCAGACCAGCACGCCCATGGGCGAACAGATGGGCGTAAGTGCATTTTCTATTTAAACAATGTGGTGCTGGACATGAAAATAATAACTGTGTCAGGCTGAAACTAGCAAGAAAAA
Organism: Elopichthys bambusa; assembly: GCA_037101425.1. Classification (NCBI taxonomy): domain Eukaryota; kingdom Metazoa; phylum Chordata; class Actinopteri; order Cypriniformes; family Xenocyprididae; genus Elopichthys; species Elopichthys bambusa. Next base: position 21,875,531 of record CM074442.1, read on the forward strand.
CACTTGCGCCATGCCTGGCATCGCATTGCGATTGTGTATATGTCATGTGATTCTGTTCTGATTGGTTCCTTAGTACATGTGTCTTGTTTTCATAGGTTTCATAGGTTCCTTTGTTTCATACGACGTGTTCTCGTTGGTTGTCATAGTCATGTGTTCAAGTCAAGTCCTTGTTCATATATTAACACATTAAATTATACAGTCAAGAGTTAAGATAATGGACTGTATTGCTTAGCATAGCATAAGTGTTTGCACATTTGCACTCAATCTATTATCATCTAATATACTGGCCTTCATCATGGCCAATATATGTAAACAATATTTTTTGAAGTCTCCAATGCCTGATCATAAATTTCACTGTGTCACTGCTTCAGCATTATAATATTTTTATTGATTTTTTTTTTCATGATCAATATTACAAAGTTGTTTGTTTGTTCAGGTTTGGGAAGATACTGCTTGCACCTGTGAATTACATGATTCAATTTCAGCTGAAAGATAACCCCTCCCAAATTAAGTTGGCTTCATATTTTAAAGTCCCTAACTCCCATACGGAGCATGACAAATAACGCTGGGCTAAGGATGTCCCCTGAGGAGCGGGCTGTAAAATAGACCACTCTAATATTCATTCCAGCTCATCTTTTCTTCCAACACAGATGCTATTAAAATGCAAACAGTTTAAACACTTTGCCGCCTACCATTAAAACAAAATGATATGCACAGAATTAAGTGGCCGCTGTCCTTGAGTGTGCCTTTGCAGGATCATATTCTCTGTGATTTATCTAGTGCATTCCGCTCATAGCCCTTTAGCAGACATGATTGAATCTCTAAAGATCCTGCTATAATCTGGGACAATGTTAGATGCAGAGGTATTGTGTTCAGTTTGTTCGTGTTGCACCATTGAAGAGTCGTGTTTCCAACATCAACGTATTCCTGCTCACTTAAAGCCATAGTACCACAACCACAGTCAGATACTTGATCGCGAGGCCAGGAAGTGCTGAAATCAATCAATCAATCAATGGCATCCGTCAAAGGCCTCTTAGCCACCAATTGAATCTTCTCATTTTTTTCTTTTGTTTTTTTTTTGTCAATAGTCTTTTTCTTTCCATATAGCTCATATGCTGCAATTCTTTATGTGCTTTGTGAATGCAAAATAAATAAATAAATATATATACCATCAAAGAATCATAAAATGTGATTCTGTTGACCATTATGCAGCTAAAGAGATCAATAAATGACGTAAAAGAAAGGTCAGTCATTTAGAGGAGTCTAGAGTGCATTACATAAGGCTGCTGATAGCTGCCTAATAGAATGCCAAACAGCATATAATTAACATATTGATCTGGAACACATTAAAGAATTTCCTTATTTCCCTAGATGTTCCTACTAACACTAAGAAATTAAAGATAATCAATACAGCTGCTCTGGTTTACTTGCTTTCACTTACATGCTTTATAAACAGACTGCTTTTTGTCTGTGTAGATGTATGAACTACATTTCCAAGTCGTCAAATCTTTAATTGCACACATGAAAACCTTAACATGTTAATGAAACAGTTGCACTCAGCACTAAAAACTTCTTGTCTTGTTTACTAACCTTCTGTAATTTGAATTAGTCCGGTACTAAATGCCCCGAAATAGTGCTGCTCCATATTAAAGTCACTGTCATTCTTTAGTGTAAATGCCTCATATGTAAATTAGGCTCATTATAAATTCTGCCTTACTCAGAAAGCTCATCACTTTTGTCCTTTTGCAATTAATGCACATGGAACATGATTTTATTCAAAATGGATGTTTACGTGCAGTTTCTAGTGATCATGGTGGGAGTAATTTATCAAGCAATGATCAAATAATGGAGAAGACAACGTGACTGGGCACATGTCCAGATGCGTGCTGTATTCAAATGCACTTTCTGCATTACAGAGATGCTGGCATCATTCTGGCAGATTCTGGTAGTCATAATGTAGAACTCCTGTGAGATTGGGAATGGGCTATATGCACAGTTACTTCCTGGTTGTCGTTAAGTCAGCTCGGGCATTTCTCGGTGAACTGAGCTGTTTATTCTGTTCTCGCTATACATAGACACAAAACCATCAATGGCTGACTTTTTAATGTTGTATTCATATTTTAATGCAGTTATCACATTTACCTAATTTGCCAATAAACCAGTTTTATTAACTGCAATAAAGACGAAGCTATTCGGACCATTTAAGAAATGCTGTGTCTGTAATTAGACACACACATTTTTTTCAAGCACTTATTTATGTGATAACCACAAACATTACTTCTTCATCCTTCTGAGACTGTCCCCATTGTAAAACCAAAATTCAACATTTGATAGAAAACACTTATTTAAAAATAAGACAATAATTACCACTATAACCAGCAGGTGGCAGCAAAGTAGCATTTATTTGCGCATATCAGCCATTTCCTCTAATTGTTTTTCACCTAGTTTCGTTTTTTACTAATTATTAAACATAAAATAACCAAGTTTAAAAGTTACTTTTCTTGTGAATGAATTACACAGAGCGAGCACCGCACTTTCCCTTTGTAATCACAGCAGCTGTCGGTCATTGCAGCGCAAGATCAATGATTTCGGCACACCTAAGTATTACACTAGTGATGCTCAACACCAGCAAATGACATCTCACCAGAAGTAAAGGGAAGGGAAGATTCCATTTTGCAAACATTATGGAAACGTTACTTCTGAATATTCTCTGATCACTGAGCGAAGTATCAGTGTTTAAAACATCCGTTTCAGGTAAAACGTTATATGAATGATGTATAAATGACATTTGTGCTAACTTTTTCAGAAAATAATTACAGACCATACAGACCTTTGAACGAATATTCTATGGACTACTTGTACTGAGATTTGTGACACTTCCATTTTGAAATAGTACAACTAATTTGTGACCATGGACCACAAAACCAGTCACACAGGTTAATTTTTTTAAAACGGAGATTTATACATCTGAACTATTTAAACATCTGAAAGTTGAATAAATAAGTTTTCCACTGATGTATGGTTTGTTAGGATAGGACAATATTTGGTAGAGATACAACTATTTGAAAATCTGGAATCTGAGGGTGCAAAAAAAAAAAAAAAAAAAAAAAAATCCAAATATTGAGAAAATCGCCTTTAAATTTGTCCAAATGAAGTCCTTAGCAATGCATATCCACTCACAAAAATACAAAATATCTTCATGGAACATGATTTTTACTTAATAGCCTTATGATTTTTGGCATAAAAGAAACATTTCCCATACATTGTAATATTGGCTATTGCTATACAAATATACCCATGCGACTTATGACTGGTTTTGTGGTCCAGGGTCACATTTATTTCTGGTTAGGTATACTTTCAGTGTGCTCTAGTCTAGTGTTGTAGTCAAGACCACCTAAACCGAGACCAAGTCAAGACCAAGACTTTGGTGGGTTAAGATCAAGACCAAGACAAGACCAAGACAAGATCAAGACCAAGACCAAGACCAAGACCAAGACCAAGACCAAGGCAAGTCAAGACAGAGTCAAGACCAAGGCCAGATTAGCACTCCTCAAAAATTATCTGAAAGATCCACATTTACTGCTTGAGAAATGTCTTATTTTTAATCAATAATTACAAGTAGAATAATAAGACACTATTTACAGCTGTTAACAGTCAATTGAAAAAACTGTAATCAATTGGAAAACTCCAATTAATGATGTTAACAAAGAAATCAGATAATGCAACAGCAATTTAGCGTTATCCCCGCAGCTGTGGTCTTGAAATAAAATCCCGAGTCCTTTTAGTCTGAAACCAAGACAAGACAGAGACCAAATGCTGCCGAGACCAAGACAAGAACTTCAAAAAAATGGTCTTAAGACCAGTCTGGAGAACTACAACACTACTCTAGTCACCTAGTTAACTAAACACCACTTAAAATGAGGGTCCACAAAAAAAGATTTTAAAATCTAGACATTCACAGAGATGGTCACAGAAGATAAGATATTCTGATGATTACTGTGTAAAGAATTTTCCAAACTCAATAGAACATTAAGTTTTAATCCAACCCAAGCTGATCTGAGAAAGCAGCGGCTGGTAAACATACCTGATTTTTTCATCACATGATGACACTTATCTAAACTAATGCCCGTGACGTTGAAGTGAGTAAGGCCTGATGAATAAGGCTTTGTTCACTGTTAGTTTTTGGATTTGACAACCGCTTTTACTCACAAGTGTGCGTCTCGAAATGTCCCGTTCAAACAGCAACTTGCAGTAGCATCTCAAATACTGTCTGTATGAACATACAACGGGAGTCAAGCTCATATTCAGCGACATTGACCAAAGTAACAAAGATGGCGGCATCCATAAAACTGAAAAGTCTTATTATTTTTAACACAAGAGTTCAACGGAGCTGCATATTTATCCGTTAAATCTTCATTAACAGTCAGCAGCTTTTAAATTAGTCATGTGTAGAACACAGAGCTCTGGTAGAGAACAGTGACTGGATCTAAAACGTTCAGATGACATCTCCATTTGCTGCAAGTTAATAAAACCACACATTTACAGTATATGTCAATTTTCATTGTCAGTCATGTCACTGTATGTAATTTAACTGTGTGTAGCCTATGCCAAAATTCTTAATATAGTTAATATAAATATAATTATGCCAAAATTCTTAATATTCAAATAATTAGCACTGTCAATATGTTATTGTTTTAAGATTATAATTTAACATTGTTAAATTTATTCAACACATGTAACGCACATTCCTTTATTCAACTATTTTAAAAGACTGGATTAAGAGCACCACAGCACACAAGCAATCCTTTTTATCAGTCAAATTCATTTAAAAATGTAAACTCAACAGGTATGAACTATGAACAGTAAGAGAAAAACACAGTTAATGAGCAGACCAGCACTTAGTGGAGAAATATATTCATTATTCAGAATGCATTTATTAATAGGAACATTTCAGCAGGTTCAAGATAATTGTGCAAAAAAATTTATTTTTAACAAATTCCCCACAAGACGTCTTTAAATGTTAACTTTACAACAAACGTTTCGCAAAATGTTGTTCACACATCCAAGCTTAATCTTTTGTTCACATGAGCAGCAAACTAGAAAGAAAGAAAAGTCCATTCTTATCTTCAGAGGGCACAGACTTTTATTTCAAATAAAATTATCTGATTCCACAATTTAATTCAGCTGCACTGGAGCACAGAGATGTGAGCATCAACTCTGTGCATAATCACCCACCTTCAGACTGAGTGCTGGCCTTCAAAGAAATCGCCTTTCTTTCTCTCATCTTGGCCTGAGATTGCTTTTCTGAATGAAAATGCATATAAAAGTAGGTTAATGAACTGTGAAAGAAGGTCCTACCAGGAGTGAGTGTGTGTTGGAAAGAGATGCTTTCTCATATGGTTTGTATCTCAAATCACCCTTAACTATTTCAATTTATGAGATACCCGTGTCCTGTCTCACAAAAAAAAGGTCCTTGATAACCAGTTTGTACAATGGCAAGAATACAAGGGCAGCCATTTTCAAAATACCTTAAAACATTGCATGCTTTACTGTGGTAAAAGAAGCATTTATTATTATATTTCTCACCAGATTTTCAAAGACACCACTCTGGAACATGGCCATGCGATTCAAGTTTCATTGTGATTCATAACTCCACACAAGTCTGCTGAACCACTCTAAATCTAACTTACCATATTCTGCCAAAAACTTCATTCTGTCCTTAATGTTTTGAGACAGCTATGGCTTTTTAAGGTTAAGACAATTAAAAGCTTAGTGTTTAGCCATTTTGGGCTTTTTTTTAAAAAAAATTTATATAGACTCCACTAGATATAGGATGTATATTTATATATATATTTAATATCTTTTTAACCTTATACTTATAGTATAAGTATAGATATAATCCTGTGTGATAACTTGTCCTTCACCACTGTTGGAGATGTTAGCTTTCACTAAATGCTTCACTCCATAACACCAGAACTATTTTCGGTGGTTCACACAGTGTCACGTTTTGCATTTACATTTTTCACATGCCAAAACTAAATGCTTTGAATGAGATTGTGATATCTGATATATGAACTTATTTGCCAATTTGTTCAGTAATGGATGTAGATCTATCCTTATGATAACTTTGTATAATATGTTTCATATTCTAGTGCCTTTGTAATAAAAATAGATTTTCTGCAGCATGTAATGTTAGTTGTTGTAATATGGCCCACAGCTGCATGTGGATGGCGGGAAGATCTGCAGAGGTGTCAAGCTACAGGCCTGACCTTGACAGAAGACACAGAATGAGAACGAATGAGACAAAGATGCAGCAATAGTCTGGTCAGCATACATCTGTAATACTATCACATCAGGGTGCCACTGAATCCAGGCGGGTCTTTTACGTGAGGGGCCAGTGCTGGAGACTTAATCGGCTTTGTATTAATATAAGAATCAGCTCCCCACAGGCAGACTGAAGCAGGCAGGTTGAAAAACCCTCTGACATCCGATAGCCCTTCCATTAGCTATATATTGTATGTCTGTATGCAAAAGCAAGCAGCTCTCAATTTAACATTTAAAGTTCGTAAAACAGTACAAGTTCAGAAAAATAATCACGCTTGTGCTCTTAATTAAAATATGGCTTATAAAGTCTAAAAGGGATAAAATAACAATAAAAATTAAAATGGCAGCTGGTTGCTAGGGCACACTAGGTGGCTCTTGGTGGTTACTATGGCATTCTATGTGGTTGCTAGATGATTGCTTTACAAAGAGTCAATAAAGCAATCACGTAGCATCTCAAGCAGACACAGCTAATGATTTGATGAAAATTCCATATACAGTATCTCACATTTTTGTAAATATATTTATTTATTTATTTTCATGTGACAACACTGTAGAAATGACACTTTGCTACAATGTAAAGTAGTGAGTGTACAGCTTGTAAATTTGCTGTCCCCTCAAAATAACTCAACACACAGTCATTAATGTCTAAACCGCTGGCCACAAGTGTTCACAAGTGAGTACACCCCTAAGTGAAAATGTCCAAATTGGGCCCAAAGTGTCAATATTTTGTGTGGCCACCATTATTTTTCAGCACTGCCTTAACCCTCTTGGGCATGGAGTTCAGAGCTTCACAGGTTACCATTGGAATCCTCTTCCACTCCTTATGATGCTGAGCATCACAGAGCTGGAGGATGTTAGAGGCCTTGCGCTCCTCCACCTTCCATTTGAGGATGCCCCACAGATGCTCAATACACTGTAACAAATTGCTGTAGTTTTTACAGCAAAATTCTACAGAAACTTACTGTTTTATCATTTTACAAGTTATTACTGTATTTTGCAATGCATTATGGGTCAAAAAGAGTATTACAGTTGTTAACAGTGTTTTTCCCTGTCAGCTGTAAATTAATTTACAGTTAAGAGGTGTTTTCACTGTAGCTCATACATTTTTACATCAACTTACTGTGATGTTGCATTATGGGACTGCGCGGGCTGAATACGTTTGAAAACTGGTGGACTGGAGCAGGGCATGAACAGTTGAAGATAAAAGGCATTATTCTATTAATTTTTGGTAAGTTCACTTAAATTTACATCCATAAATATTCAAATCAAATGTATTACATTTAATGCATTTTAGTGATTCATATTTTGAACGGAATTCGTAACGTCAGATGTAGGCTAATGAATTGTATCGACTTAGTTAACAACTGCGTGTTATTAGGAAATTTAGTGGGATATAAAAGTGTTTGATTCCAATATTTATTTATATTTATATTTATTTAGTGGGAAACGTTATGTTTATTTAGTAAAGGAATGTGTCGTTAACTTTAAATGTATTGTTTCAGGCGAGGCGGAGAATCGCGACGGGGCGCGCCATAACAGTGGTGGAGAGACAAAGCTGAACTACGGTAAAACCATCGTGAATGTAATGCTAATATGGTTGAATGCTGCAGTTTGTTACAATTTTATTCGCATTTGCTCTCAAGAGAGTATTTTTAGAGCATTTGCAGTTTGGAAGACATGACATTGATCGAAGTGCTGGTGAGACAAAACTACATATAGGCTACGTGTGCAGTTAGGTTTGTTGACGAATTAGAATATATGGTATTAATATCGTTGGATGCTGCGATTTTCTCATTTATTTCACCAGTTTGGATTTCTTATTGAGAGCATGTAAACCCAGTGTTTAACAAAGGCCTGCAACTAAATTGAACGCAAAACAGATCGAGCGAATGATATAGGGGTGCTTATTCGCACAAACCGATCGTTTCGTGTCTTAGGACACCAATGTGTTGTCACGAGCCGGAGGGTTTAATTTGGATTTGTCTGTGCATGTTTTTTTTTTATTCTCATAGATGGTGTTACTGTTTCAATGCATTATACGATGCTGTTGCCGCAATGGTTGGAGTTAAAAAAAATCATCATTTGTGTTCTACTGAAGAAACAATGTCACCTACATCTTGGATGCCCTGGGGGTAAGCAGATAAACATCAAATTTTCATTTTTGGGTGAACTATCCCTTTAATTACATTTACAGTTTTTTTCCTTTTTTTAATTTCTTGTAGGTGTCAGCAACAGCAGCTGATGATTTTGGCTCACATTTAACAAAAACCCACCAATTCACTCAATAATCTCAATAAATTAGAATATTTCATAAGACCAATAAAAAAAAAACATTTTTAGTGAATTGTACTAAAAATGTTAGATAGAAAGATAGAAATGAACATACTTTTCAGAAGCCTTACATTTCTGTTTAAAATATCCTTTTTTTATTGATCTTATGAAGTATTCTAATTTATTGAGAATTGGTGGGTTTTTGTTAAATGTGAGCCAAAATCATCACAATTAAAAGAACCAAAGACTTAAAGTACTTCAGTCTGTGTGCAGTGAATTTATTTAATACAGGAGTTCCGCAATTTGAGTTGAATTATTGAAATAAATGAACTTTTCCACGACATTCTAATTTATTGAGATACACCTTTATTGAGATGCACCTGTATTGTAAAGTTGTATGTTTTCATTGAAGTCTGCACATGATCCTAAAGCTTCTGCTTGTGTTTTTCTGACTGATTTTTGTGCAGATGTTTTGTGGGAATCAACCCACCTACTGGTACCAAGACAGCCACAACAAAGGTTGGAGTCAAAAGAAGTGGAAAGGCCTCAGAGAAGAGGAACCACATAGTTAACCCTCATGTGTGTACTCTTCTCAAAAGACTAATGGACTTTGAGTGGTTAAGTATGTAACAAATCTGTATCAAAACTACAGATGATGTAAATGACATTTTGAGGCATGTTTTTAATTTATATTCTAACAATTTTGATCTTGTTCAGTAAGATCTTGTTCACTGCCAAAAAGTGTTCAACATACACAAAAAAAAAGTTACAAAAAAAATTATACTTCACATTAAAACAGTTAAGGCGAGTTATTTTTAGTTATTTTGTGACTTAGATAAGATTTTCTGTACTTGTAAAAGTAAAATTGTTGCCAATGAAAATCTTGCAGTAATTTGCTGTTAATTTTAATAAATATTGTTCTTACAACAGCTTGGTTTGATTATTTTTTAAATGTTTATTTTAATGCATTTACATCAATATAATGGTAAATAATACAGTAGTTTACAGTTAAAATAAGTATATTTACAGTATTTTCAAAGTATAATGATTACAGCAACATCTTGCCTTTTGGAGCACTTACAGGATTTTATTGGCAACTTTAGTTGCCAGGTAAATACTGTAATTTAGTGCAATTACAAAAAAATGCTGTAATATATACTACAAGTTCAATTTTATAATCCTGTAAAAAAAAACAAAAAAATACTGTATTCCACAAACAACAATATACTGTAAATTCCTTAACAGTATTATACTGTAATCCATTTTACAGCAATTAACAACTATTTTACAGGAATTTATTGGCAACTTTTTTGCCAGTAAATTCCTGTAAATTCTACAGTACATTTTTTACAGTGTAGGGTTTAGGTACCCTCAGCTTCTTTAGCAAGGTAGTGGTCGTCTTGGAGGTGTGTTTGGAGTCGTTATCATGTTGGAATACTGCCCTGCGGCCCAGTCTCCAAAGGGAGGGGATCATGCTCTGCTTCAGTATGTCACAGTACATGTTGGCATTCATGCCGGCAGCACTCATGCAGCCCCAGACCATGACACTCCCACCACCATGCCTGACTGGAGGCAAGACACACTTGTCTTTGTACTCCTCACCTGGTTGCCGCCACACACGCTTGACACCATCTGAACCAAATAAGTTTATCTTGGTCTCATCAGACCACAGGACATGGTTCCAATAATCCATGTCTTTAGTCTGCTTGTCTTCAACAAACTGCAGGATTTCATGTGCATCATCTTTAGAAGAGGCTTCCTCCTGGGATGACAGCCATGCAGACCAATTTGATGCAGTGTGCGGCGTATGGTCTGAGCACTGACAGGCTGACCCCCACCCCTTCAACCTCTGCAGCAATGCTGGCAGCACTCATACGTCTATTTCCCAAACACAATCTCTGGATATGACGCTGAGCACGTGCACTCAACTTCTTTGGTCGACCATGGCGAGGCCTGTTCCGAGTGGAACCTGTTCTGTTAAACCGGTGTATGGTCTTTGCCACCGTGCTGCAGCTCAGTTTCAGGGTCTTGGCAATCTTCTTATAGCCTACACCATCTTTATGTAGACCAACAATTCTTTTTTTTAAGATCCTCAGAGAGTTCTTTGCCATGAGGTGCCATGTTGAACTTCCAGTGACCAGTATGAGAGAGTGAGAGCGATAACACCAAATTTAACACACCTGCTCCCCATTCACACCTGAGACCTTGTAACACTAATGAGTCACATGACACCAGGGAGAGAAAATGGCTAATTGGGCCCAATTTGAACATTTTTACTTAGGGGTGTACTCACTTTTGTGGTCAGTGGTTTAGACATTAATGGCTGTGTGTTGAGTTATTTTGAGGGGACAGCACATTTACAGTTATACAAGCTGTACACTCACTACTTTACACTGTAGCAAAGTGTCATTTCTTCAGTGTTGTCACACGAAAAGACAAAATATTAACAAAAATGTGAGGGGTGTACTCACTTCTGTGAGAAACTAAATTCAGTTATTTGTTGAAGGAAGGATGGATGGATGGATGGATGGATGGATGTGTGGAAGGGAGGAAGGAAGAAAGGATATGTGGAATGGAGAAAGGATGTGTGGAAGGGAGGAAGGGAGGAAGGAAGGAAGGAAGGAAGGAGGAGGAGGAGAGGAAGGAAAAGTCTAAATTTAAATAAATGTTAACACTTTAAAATAAGGTTCATTAGTTAACATTAGTTAACTACATTAGTTAACATGAACAAAATTTCACTGCACTTCTACAGCATTTATTAATCTTTATTAATGTTAACTTCAACATTTACTAACATTAAAATCAAGAGTTGTATTTGTTAACATTAGTTAATGCACTGTGAACTAACAAACAAACAATGAACTGCTTTATTTTTATTATCTAATATTAACAAAGATAATTTTAAGATAAAAATACAGTAACAAATGTATTGCTCATGGTTAGTTCATGTTAGTTAATACATTATCTAAGGTTAACAAATTAACTGTATTATAAAGTGTTAATACAAATAAATAAAAACATACAAACATACACACAGTACACAAACAATGAAATGTTTCACATGTTTTCATCTTAAATACCTATTACTATAATAAACTATTTTTATTTGTATTGCACCTTTCATAGATAAAATTCAGCTCAAAGTGCATTACATATAAGCACAGAAACATTTTTAAAATAAATACAAAACAATTAGATGCTTAAAAAAAAGGAGTCCCCCTGCCTGATCCATCGGCATAATGAGAGGAAAAGAAGTGTAGATTTCAGAGGAATAATCCTCGAACCAATGATCACTCATTTAGCAACTCTGCACAAACCCACAGACACACAGCTATATTTAGCTTGAGATCACTGCACCTCCTGCTGAAGATTAATGGCCTGTAATGGCAGGAGAAACTGCAGGTGAAGACATGGCGGGGATGGATGGTGAACAATTGGCACTCGACAGCGCAAACAAACACGGTTCCTCATTAGAGGCTTGATCCAGTTCCTGTTCACATTGCTAACTTTGATAAAGACCCACTCAAACAAGTAGGTCCTGTTCTATGTTCTGATTAAAGAGACTATTTGTCAGGTAAAGCATGTAGCATCTGCACGGGAAGATATTAGAAAATGCACATAGGAGAATGAGTATTATATGTACTTTTTTTTTGTTTGTATTTAGCTCACCTCTGTGCACCATTTTAACCATTGCATTAGCCAAAGTAAATTTAAAATTAAACGTACATTTTTTTATATGACACTCGTAGTCGGCCATAGGCAAATCCCAGCATGCTGATATACAGCCACAATGCACGGCTACGAGTGTGATACGGTGTTTATACAATAGTTCGACGGCACAAGTGTTTAAATATTAAAAACCCTCTTTTGTGAGGAACTACTTCCTTCCGCCATGGATTCAAATCTCTCTCAATACCAAAAATACAGCATGTTATTTAAATAAAATATTTATTGAACTTAAATTAACAACAGTAGCCATTATAACAGTATAAGAACTAAAATGGGAAATAAACACAAGCAAACAGTTCAGTTGAATGTACAAAAGTAGTGCTCTAGTTAGTACAGGATTTAATTTCAATAAAGTTATGAAACTTAATATAGCCCTTAAGCCAAATCTATTAGCTCTGGAACAAGTAATAGATTAATAAAACCAAAGATTGCTCATTTGATATACCCAAAACAAATAATACCTCATGTTTAAACACTATCTACATAAGAGCCAGCGGCAATTTCCCAAAGGACTGGCCGAGATCAAGATGTTCTCTGTGGGTACGTGAACGCTGAATGGTCGCTGATGGCCTAGAGCTCGCATCTCCGAAAGCGTCTAAGCAAATTTTCAAATAGGCATTTTAATAGATGTTTACATATAAATTGCATATCTGAGGTCTAAAATATATTCTCATTATATATTCTCACCTAAAAAAAAAAAAAAATCCTAAAACTACATTGTTACAAAATAACAGTAGTATCTATAAAAATATGGTGAGTTTGCTCGTCCGCCATGACACTTCACTGTGAGAATGCCGACAGCTGAGTGATTCAAACAGTGAAACAGTTCTCGTGGTGATATTGTTAGAATATCGACCTCTCAGCCATTTTATATATATATATATATATAAAATTAATTTATTAGGGGTGTAACGGTACATGATTTGTCCCGAACCATCAAGGTACGGACGTCACAGTTCGGTTCATCCAGTATGACGAAGAATACTGGCGATCCACACTCCAATCCAGAAGGGGGCGCGCACAGTAATGCTTTTTAGCCTAACCTATTTTTTAACCAGCACTAACACTCTGGAGTCGGGTAACGCGCCGGCGCGTTTTGCAGGAATTTTTTCACTTTGCAGCAAAACAGACTTAAAATACTCCGTCATTTTTTATCATAGAGACATAAGTAATATATCAATTGAAACTATACAATGTCTTCTTTTATTTGTGTACACTCAGGGTAAAAACAAAATGTTGTGCTTTTTGCAAAATAAAGAAAACTAACATGATGCGTGATCTCTCGTCTCCCTCTGAACGAAGTCCAATCTGATAGTTCTCAGAAAATGAACTGTAACTTAGTGAATACTAATGACACAAAAATGAGACTTATGTCTAAAGAAACATTGAAATGTCAGGTTTTAAATCGTTTAAGTCAAATCAAAAACAAAAATTCTCTGTTTATGTAATCTGTATGAAAAGAGAGACATGTCAGACGTCCGTGAGTCAGCTCATTACCCACTAATTTGGCCACACCCACAGAGCAAGCGCTATTCAGACGCAAATTCTGAGGCAATACATGTATACGTCGTCACAATCGTGTATTTATTATCTTCAAAAGAGTTTATCTGCATGTTATAGCCATGGTTAGCGATCTCTGGAAGCATCTGTTAGTTCCTGGAATGTCACATGGTATGCCTGTTCTTCATTACGTGTCATTTGTGGACTAAATGTGCACAGGGCGCCCTCTGGCTGCAAGTATGAATGGAAAACAGTACATCAGAGTATCCGGCGCTCATAGTGATGACAAATATTGAGTAAATATTGCTCCTCTGTTTAGAAAATTGACATACATATGAGAATCCATCAATATTTCTCCAAATGTGCATGCTTTTAAGCTAAAAGCCTATATGAAATGCCATAGAGGTAACATGAATGTTCAGACGCTTTGCATCACAGAAATACATTATATTTTAAAGTATATTAAAATAGAAAAACATTTTAAATTATAATATTTTACAGTATTGCAGTTTTTTCTATATGTTTGATATATAGCATGATGAGCTTGATACTTCTTTTAAAAACATAATAGCAATGCATCCAGTCTTTTGACTGGTACTGTAATTTAAACTATAATAAGCCTATACGAATTTTTTTTCCACATGATGTGCAATAATACGTGCATGCATGAGATCACAAAAATCATGTTTTTTAGTCAAGAGTGGACATTAATACTGTTATCAGCATGATAACAGAGGGGTTTTTTTTCACATAGCTTACCTGATTGAAAGGGCTCATTATGCGGGTCATTATGCAGGTCTTTGTCTTCTCAGGTGTGAATCACAGCATTATTCATGAAGATTCACGCCTCCACGCATACTGTGTTTCTTGACAAAAAGTGTCTTACAAAGTTTAAATCTCTATATTGTTTTATATTAACGAGTAGGCAGGATCATTTTTACATAATTTTGAATCAAATATTCTAGTCTACAACCTCCAATACCCAGAAGTCTTGAACACATTTAATTTTTTGGCCTTATTTCAGTGACTTAAGTTTTTTGTTTTTTCAATAACCACGCATAAATGTTATTCCTTCAAAAATACAAACATGTACATACATGTTGCTCACATATTATGGTAGCCAAGTTTGTGCTAAATACAGTGTAATGACACCTTTTCCATTAATATGTTTATGAACAACTGAAAAAAAAAACACAAATGTCAGGGCATGTCAAAACTTCTCCAGGGCCCCAAATCAGCCTCAGACTCCACCAATATTCGCAATAAGCTCTTGTGTTTTGTGACTTTCGATAAGAAAAAGTGCCATCTTTCAAATTCTGTCCATTTTATCACAAAATTCAAACAATAAATGCCGTTTTGACGCTTTTTGATGTGGCACGTGAGTGAACACGATCATCCCTTCCTCTTCACTACTACAGAATGAACATTAAGGTATGTTGAAAGATACAGTACAACTTAGGGTTTCAACTGTGGAAAGATGTCAGTAAAACATGTCAAGTAGTATTACATTTACCTCAGACAAGCATTCAGTGTCAACAGCTTGTTAGTTCGCTAGAGAAATGAACTGTTTCGCTAAATATATGCATTATATTAGCCTATATATTCATTCTATTTTACTTAACCTGTAAGTTAATGTAAGGCCTAAATAAATACGTCATGAAAACAAGTTATGATAGCCACTGTGTAAATGATTATATTTTAACAATGAATTGCCTTGTGTAATTTACATGCTTACAATACATACTATTATTATTTGAGTGTTGGTTTTTATGTCTAAAAATAAATAGCAACTGAATTTAATAATTTGGGCTCTTGTTGTTAATTGTAACCTTTATTATTGTAATGTGCAAGTAAGGGCTTTCTTAATAGTTTACAGCATTAACAGAGACAGATTTTTCTCTCCTCAAGAAAATTTATAATTTAATACATTTAAAGACCAAGACATAGTTGGTTCAAAAGTTTTGTTTTCTCCCCCTGCTGTACCGAACCCGTACTGAACCATGACTATATATGTCTATCTCTTACTGACCCCAAACTGGTAAGTGGTTAAACTCTACACTGAGTTTGAAACGCATTTGGGGAACGTCATCACGTGAACCAGTGTCTGAATGCAACTATCAAATCTCACCAATCCTATTGGCCGGCGACAGCTTATGACGTCATTATAGACGCGACTGGGAAGTATAAAGGTGTGCCTACAGAAGCAGTCAGTATCTCAGTCTTCAGGGACTGTTTTTTTCTGTTTGCGATTTCTTCGAATCTGGCAAGACTTTACTATTGTCTGACAAACGTTTTAGAAAGTGTGTGGATCCACGTCGCAGGTTTTTGGCACCCGGTGAGACACAAGATGTGCGTTTTCTGTCTGGGAGAAGAGCATGCACGGACAGTGCTTGAGGGCGCTGTCTGTGCAAATTGTGAGCGTCTACCTATTAGGACGCTCCGCTCTCGTTTGGCCCTCTTCTCAAGGGAAGAAGGGCCGGCATCTGTACCTGGTGGTTCTGGTCCCACTCGTGCTGAGGCGGAGCGGCAGTTGAAATCATGGGGCTCGTAGGTGCAGCTCGCCAAGGAGTTTGAAAGAGGTGTAAATCTCTCTCAACCCCCGGTGGCTGACGAGGGTGAGCTGCTGGATGATGATGATTATGATGATGATTATGATGATGATGGGCTTTTTTTGACATCATCAGATCCAGCAGCGAGTGCTCTACTGGCGTTAAGCCCAGGAGAGCAGGATATGGTTGTTGAAGAGGAAGCAGGTGAACCTGCTGAGACTTCAAAGCCTCCCTGCCCTGCGTATGCGGAGCTGCTTGAAGTTACGGAACGCGCTTCTGGCTGGCTGCAGCTGCCTTTGGGAGCGCGTAAAGAAATGGGGCGCATGTGGACGGCTTGACGAGCGGTTCCTTTCTGACCATAGCACAACAGCCCCCGTGAGCCTTCCATTCCTTCCTGATCTTCACGTTGAGATCAAGAAGGCATGGAAGAACCCATACTCTGCTCGTATTCATTGGCATCAGCGTGCCAATTTTGCTGATGTGGAGGGATTGAGCCAGCATGGGTATGTGTCGATGCCCCCTATTGATGAGACGTTTGCAAACTCTCTCATCACAGGGCAGGCCCCGACACTGGTAGCTCCGGCCCTGCCTTCCAGGCCCCTTAAAGTGACCTCTCACTTGAATGGCAGGGCCTCTGTCGAGGCAGTGGTGGGGAAGTTCAGAGAGGCGAAGGCATGCTCGGCAGTGTTTAAAAACTGCATACCGCTCAGATCTGATCCTGGGCCCAGACAGACAGGAGTCCCTGGCCTGTCCCGATTCGAAGATCGGAGACAGAGTCAGAGATTGTGTTGTGAGAGTGTTGCTTCTCAGGCACCTCCTCCTCCTTGGAGTAAGTCCCAGAGAAGACGGGACTCTAGGAAGAAGAAGCAGGATCTCAGGGAGGTGATCAATTACAGACGCCAGCAGCGTCGCTAGATGATTCCCTCTCTGTGAGGGTAGTTTCATCTACCCTCTCCTCTCTTCTTCCACCTCCTGTGTTTTTATGAGAATTTTTTAGACACGCTCAGGCACTTCTTAAAGTCAGGCTGAGGGTGGGCCCATGATTAATATTTCTCTGATGGCTCGCCTTCTGGCTTGATAGTGAGGATGGCGAATTCCATCCCTTTCGTGATGAGAGTCTCTGGTCTTCCAGCCTCAGGAAGGTAAGCTGGGTCTATATTTATGTTATAAAATATTGTGACCGTAGTTTCCTATATTGCTTTTCCTGGGTGTATAAAAGTTTTAGTTAGAGCCAACACAAAGAAACTAACCCTATGGGAACTTCAGGGCCCAAAAAAACACCTATGGCCACCTTGTTCAGCCACCATTTGGTAGAGTAGCTTTCTCCTCTGGTTAGCTGGAGTTTGTTTAGAGATTGGCACTCTTTACTTCAGGATAGATCTAATGTTTGCCTTGGCCTTCGGGCTGCCTGACATTTTTTGATTGGATGTGTTTTCACTCCTCTGAGCTCTTGTTTTGAGTTAATTCAGAGTTGTATCCTCTTTATTTAGAGTTTAGAGTTTGAGTGTTAGCCCCAGGCAGATCTATGCTTTATGGCCTCTTAAGCTCGCAGCTTTAGCTGGCCTAGGCTAGGTGATATACTGTAGTTTTCACCTCTTTTATTACTACCCCTGTCAGGTTGTGTAGTTCCAAGTTTTGGCCTCCTCTTTTCAGAGTTGTCAGGCATAAGCCCATTACCCCTTTGGTGTAGGTGCAAAGATAGATAGCGGCTAAGGTAGCAGACTATTGCCAAGTCTCCCTGGTGTCGTTGTCTCAGGTGGTAGGCCCCTTTTCACTATGTGAATAAGGAATGCTAGTGATTGCTGTGGCCCCACTTTTCTAGAAGCTTTTCATTCTATGCGTTATCCTTTTCCACTGAACCCTTTGAATTTGTATTCAAGCTTGAGTGAACAGTGTTAACTTTCTTTAGCTCCTGTTCCCTAGGGTTCAGCACAGATGTGTGTCGTTAGGTGAAAAATGCTCACCCCTGAAATTCAAACGTTTCAGGGTGGTACGAATGAAAAGTGAAGCATTCCCGTTTCTCAGGGTTGTTAATGTTCTAGTTTGCCCTGCACAATGTGAGCTTAACTCTATCGCCGCCACAGGTTAGCACCTGTTTCTGGAGTAGTAGGCTTTGTGATAGCCTCCTTCAGAGCATGGTGACCAAGTTGTACTCCCCTTTATTTTTAGGGTAAGGAAACTGTGTTTTTACTGAGTATTATTGTTTAATAACTTTTGAACCGCAAATCCAATCTGTATGCTTTAAAATGTACCGTAAAGAGGATTCTCGACTTTCCAGTGATATCACATTTATCTTATTCTGACATTCAGAGGCTCCGTGGTGAGACTAGTTACGTCATCAAAATCTGCAGCATTGATTCGTTAAGGCAATGCATGTGGTTTGTTCCTCTAAGCCAAACAGGAACGATTGTTGATGCCTAGTTCCGCCTCCTATGCCCAGATTGGTTCACTCTACGTATACACTAAATATTTACGGAAGCCTCATATCAGGAGTAGCGGTTGGAATAAAATAGCAGACTGACTGAACTGCATCAATAAGCTATTGTTTTACCTGACATTCTTTACACATATATGATGCTGCAGACATTTAAACTCTTACATTTTAAGAAAGAGAACATTATGTGAAAAGATTATGTTCTTAGCCACTCTTCAACACGAACCAGTCCTAAACAGCGCGCCGCTGTGTGCATCGGTCCCATCACTCCGTGTTGTGCAGGTCAAATAAAATCAGTCATAATGAATAAATGTCATATGTTTTTTTTTTTTTTTTGTAAAAGTGTTTATTTATTGATCCTTAATTTCGTTTCAAATACAGTTCTGAATGTTATTTACATATAAAAACATTCATGATTAAACAGTAGGCCATTATATTTAATGGAAACTTATTTTTACCGTTAGCTACTTGAGGCAAAATAAGTCAGAATGAAGGATAAACTGAAATTCACGGAATTTCAACAACTTCTGCTCATGTATTTGAAGGATCACTGCAGGTAAACGTCATATGCGGCAGCGCATTACTTTACGGAGAACTTATGAGCTACTAGCTACGTTCTGCCTTAAGAACAAATGGTGCAACCGAATAAATTACAGAGTTAGTTACAAACTAGCTAGTAGTTACTAAGCCAGTAGTGTTGACTTTATGTTCCAATTTAAGAAAGAACTTATGAACGGCTGGTGCAACCCTACCCTGTTGTATAACTTTTTTTTTTTTTTTTTTTTGTATTTATTTTACTCCCTGGTCTTTTTTGGATACACATTATCAATAAATAAAGTACACCTGTTTATTCCTAAAGAGTAATATTGTAGTTTTATCTAGAGTAATATTGTAACAAATGGCTATAACTTGCTTAGAGATTGTTAAATTTATACAAAATTTCATCTGGATGTTTAAAACATCCAAATGTAACTTTTTAAAAGAAAAAAAATCTAACTTCATGAGGTTTTGTGTGAGTTTACAGTGAAAAACACTAGACAAAAATGTAAAATTGGCACTTTAAATGAGCTAAACTGAACCTTCAAGTTGTCCTGTTTAAAATTATATATGGCACTTGATGCTGACTGCTAGAATGGGTTAGAAAACCAGAGATAAGTGCAGGCGAGTCAGGAGCCTCAAAAATGCTCTGGGTCTTTAAGGGTTAAGGAACCTCACTTGATAGTTTGGTTTCAGACTACGCTCCCTTAGAGCTTGAACACTGCCACCGGCTGACGCACGTGTCATTCTAAAGTAGTAGGCCCTGTTGAGGCCTCTATCAGAGCATGGGGCGTGGTTTGTACTCCTGCTTTAAGAGTTTTTGGGTACCTTGCCTGTTGGAATGTGTTACATTTAGTCATGCTCTGGTTGAGCCAGATAGTTAACCTCTCTGATAGTTTGGTTCTAGTTATGGCTCCCTTAGAGCTGTGAAACTGCCACTAGCTGACGCCACGTGTCATAGGCCCGTTTGGGCCTCCTTCTAGAGCATGATGGTGTAGATCTGTACTCCTCTTACTTAAAGAGTAAAAGTTATTTTACTGAGTACATTGCTGGATGGTATGTTTGGTTTGTTTGACACTGCCACTGGCTGGCGCCCGTGTTTTCTGGAATGTTAGGTCATGTTTGGACCTCTTTCAGAGCATATCGATGTAATTGTACTCCTCTTACTAGGAGGGTTTTTAGTGTTTCACTAACATTGCCTGTTGGAATGTGTTGAATAGAATCGAGCTCAGGTCGAGCTGTATGTTTAACCTCACTGGATGGTTTGGTTCTATTTTCGCTCCCTTAGAGCTTGTAGACTGCCACTACTGACGCTATGTGTCTTCTAAAGTCGCAGGCTCCATTTGGGCCTCCTTTTGGAACAAGGTGGTGTATGTTTGTACTCCTCTTGCTTTAAGAGTAAAAGTTTTTACTGAGTACCTTACAGGGTGGTGGATATTCCGCCACGGGCTGATGCCACATGTCTGAGTCGTAGGCCCCATTTGGGCCTCCTTCAAGAACATGTTGGTATGAGTAAAAGGGGTTTTACTAAGTTCATTGCCTGGTGGAATGGTGACTTAGGTTGAGTTAAATTTTTTTAACCTCACCGGAGGGTTTGGTTATCATGTTTAGCTCCCTAGAGCTTGGAATACTGCACAAGCTGACACTACGTCTCTTTCTGGAAGTTGTAGACCCTTCTTTGGGCCTACTGCAGAGCGTGATGGCGTATGTTGTACTCCTTTTGCTTAAAGAGTAAAAAGTGTTTTTACTGAGTACACTGCTTGTTGGATTGTGTTAAGGTTGACTGTTATGTGGGCACTCTACAGTCTTATCTGCTGTTTGACTTGTTCATTCTAACGAATCCCATGTTTGTGGTATCTTGCTGATCAGCAAGTGAGCTCTTCTAGGTGTGTGGCCTTTATTGGCTGCCCTTGAAGCTTTCCCTCACCACTTCTGGTTGTTCTCTAGCAGATTTAGCATTTAGTTCACATGTTGGCCTTTTGCAAGGCTGCTGTGATGTATTTCTACCTTTTTTGTAAAATTTGTGTCATGTTGCAGGCCCTTTTTCTGGGCCTCCATGATTTGTGTCTACAGTACGGTTAACTGTTAGGTTGAGCCCTGTACTCCCCTCATTGAGGGTTGTCCTGTAATAGTACTTAGCTCCCTAAGCTGGTCAATGGTTGAAGGCCTCTCTGAGGCCTCCCTATTAAGGTTCAGCCCCTAGGCTAGTAAATGTACTCCCCTGTGTTGGGTTCCTTTAGAGTGCACAGCCTCCTCAGTGCAAATAATCAGGTGCTAAGTAGAACCTAGGACTGAGCAGAGTGTTACTCCCCTCATTTGAGGGTAAAAGGCACTAAGCTGAGTCCTGTTTTTCAGGTTGCCCGTCTCTACGCTCTGGTCTGAGTTGGTTTACTGCCCTATTGCAGTCACTCGTACTGGATATCTTCTCTGAAGTATACGATTTTGAGACTCTGTGATCAGACAGGTTGTTGGCCAAGACTAGGTGCTTTAAATAACCAGGTCAGCCGCCCTGGTGGCATACAGGGTTACTTTGTTCCCCTGACAAGTTACTGGCTAGGATTCCTTCGGGCCCCCTGGCCACATTCCCTTAGAGGTATCCTCTTTTCTGCGGAAAAGAAGGTTGGTCCCAGAAGCCTTTGTGCGGCCTTGGTAGGCCTTTTGTGGAAGGCCTTTTTGAGGCTTATAGCTTGGGCTGTTGGCCATAGGGAGTGCTGTCACTGACACTGACCTATGTTGACGCATAGGGAGGGTGGCATTTCAGTTGAAGCTGCTAGTTCTAACGTTTGTCTAGCCATTTTTTGGCATGCACTCCCCTCAAGCATGGCGGCGTGGGCATATCGTTCCCCAAATGCGTTTCAAACGCAGTGTAGAGTTCCCTTTCGAAAGGGAACGTCTCAGGTTACGTATGTAACCTTGGTTCCCTGAGAACAGGGAATGAGACACTGCGTTACCTGCCATGCATTGGGGCTGCCTGCTGAACAGTCCCTTCAGACGATAAGGTTCACGTGACGACGTTCCCCAACGTTCCCTGTTGTCAGGGAACCATGGTTACATACATAACCTGAGACGTTTCCTGCCAGTTCTTTGAATGAGTGGCATTGCTAATACATGGCCAGTTAACCAGCTGCTTTAGCTTTCAATACAACTCCATCAACAGGACACTTAAACAAACAGGCTGCATTCCCTACAAACTATGCATAGATTAAAACCTCACTGACAGAAATGCAGTATGTTCTGTGGATTGACAGAAATCACCCTTCCTCCCAAAATGCATGCTGATATCTGTCAGAGCATTTTCTCTGCTCTCTGCCAGAGAAAATCACCGCAATTAGAGATTCACAGAGCATAACATTAATTACAGAGTAGATGAGAAAACAAACAAACTATGTCTTTAAATGCCCATCATATTTTATCTTTTAAATAGCATGACCATAAAATTTCATCTGTATTCTGTTTATTCTGTATAACAGTATGGATCCAGTATGGTTGTATGAATACACTATATACATTTGTGATGAGATAGATTGGATAGATAGGATAGATAAAATAACTTCCTTATCAAGTTAACATAAAATTGGACTCCATTCAACAGGAAACGCATACTCAACATTGTACTGTGTTCTATCACATTGCCACAACAGATCAAAAAGAAGCAGCTAGGGGTTAATGTAATTTTAATCATATTACTTTGTGACAGCAGATTTACAATGACAAGGCCTCTTATAGTTAAGAGCAGACATGCAAACCACATCCCATGTCATTCCCTACATGACCACATGATATTACAGTACAGTGTGTCGAAATATCCTGAAAGGACCTTTAACTGGATAGAAGCAATGCAACACACAAAGGCTTCTTCAGCAACTTTATAATTCCATGTCTACAGAAGACTTAAAAGAAGGTTAAAAATGTACTCCTTGCACTATTACACTATGAATGGTTCATATGCAAACCTGTAGTTTAAATCACAAAGGTCTGTAAAACCCATGACTTCCAAATTAAGAAGTTTATAACTTCAGTTCTGAGTTAGCAAAGCAGTATTGCAAATAATTAATACCCTGAGGGGCTAGTTTACATGGACTTAAACAGCACTATTATGCTGGGTTTCTTTATAACGTGGCTTTATATTGAAAGAAAGACCTTCCT
Source organism: Elopichthys bambusa (assembly GCA_037101425.1). Lineage (NCBI taxonomy): Eukaryota > Metazoa > Chordata > Actinopteri > Cypriniformes > Xenocyprididae > Elopichthys > Elopichthys bambusa. The sequence goes on from CM074442.1 coordinate 21,899,021, forward strand.
GTTTTAGTAACATGCATAGTGTAGCGTCTGTACAAAGATCAGTTCTGATAGCCAACTTTAGAATCTTCAGAATGCTTTTAGCCTCCTAAACGGTGCGTGTAAATCACGAATCGGCTCCGGCAAGTACGGGACCAATTGCACCATTGGCACCTTTGTTACCTCATTGAAGAAAAACAGAAGATATTCTCACCAGCTCCAGGGACTTCAAAGAGTCACCCTGGTGGGGCTAAGGGCCATGTAGTCACAGACACCAGCCACAACCCCAATACACATCACACACACGGATTGTATGTACATTTATCCTCCAAATATGACTGTGCCAAAGTGTACCCGTCGTTGTATTTCAAGTTGCATATATGTATCCCTAGTATGTAAGCTTAGCTATGACTGTAATGTATTAGTTTTATTCTAAACGATAAAATTCAAGTATAAACTGTATCTCCCCTTTTATGTCTTTACGATGAGACCAAACTTGTCAGATGGCAAAGCTTTCGTTATGCCCTAATTGACAATGTATGTCACATTACTGTAAAATGCATTCTTCTATTTTTAATGGTACTTTGAAGAAAATGTACTCAGATCTGACACTTCATAAACCATGCAAATTAGGTCATAAGTGGAGACAAAGAAAAAGTTTGCCGCCAAAATTGCACCCTCATCATTGGCTGACGTACCCAAGGAGGCGTTCTGGTCTGTAGTAAAACACAATGACACGCGTCTCTTCCGTTGCACAAGTTCTCTTTTGTCAAGCCTTCGTCATCCTCAATGACCTAGGAGACAGACTCTCGCTCTTCTTTATTTTCCGGTTATCTTACTCTTAAGTCAAAACCTTGTTTGAAAAACCCGCCGAAGAACGCACCCACCTGGAAAAGGACCAATCGCCAAACCACGTGCACGGAAACTCCTACAGACAGGCAAGTAACCACAGCACCTGGACTTGTGCAAGTACCGAACAACTCCTTTCCACGCACTTTAAGCTCTGTGTAAACTGAGCTTCCTTGCTGGCTCTCAAAGGTTTTAACGGTTTGTAATTTTGCCATATCTTTGATCACCTCTGCTTTCTTGACTTTACTTTCGTTTTATTCTATGCATGTTCTTTTGTTGTATTTTAGTCATATATTTGTAGTTCGTATCTATTAAATACATTATATTCATGCTCGATTGTTTCTGCTGCTCATTCAGAAAACCAAGTCACTTCTACGTTTGATTCTGCAAAACTGCTTTACGGTTTAATGCTAGAATAGGAAGCATATTCTCGTGGCCAGAGAATAACTTCCTTTTATAATAGTCTATGAGAAAACTGATGGTTTGCTGGACAAACTAGGATAGTCTTTCTCAAACAACTATTAAACTAGAACTAATCATATATGTAATTAATTATAATCTGTTGTAAATAATTCTCAATACATGTGCATAATTCCCTTTTTGGTCGATTTATATTATAATTAATCATAACGCGTTATGATTTAATTATGAGTATATTTCGCCCATGATTTGAGCTAATTGATTAAATACCTGTAATTCGCTACAATAGTGACGTACAGTGAGCTTGTATGTAATACAAGTTCACTTCTCCAAGGCCAGTGCCATTCAATTAATTAATCATGAAATCAAGTGTTATTATTATTATTATTATTATTATTTTTTAATAACTTCCTGTTAGGAACTACATGAAAAGTACTATGGGTTTGGTCTAAAAACAAGGTGTTGACATGCAAAAAAATGGAGTCAGCGCTTAGCTCAAGTGTGCTTAATTAATGTGCATGGATCAACGAGATTGATTGATGAGGGAATTTTCCATCCCCCGGACAAATCTGCAGTCTTATAAAGTGAAATAAAAGCACTCTCGGGTCACACCGCATGATCTTTAAAGCTGTTTTTTTGTATTGATATCAAATTAATGCAATAGCTGAACTGCGCTTAATGACTTGAAATGATAGTCCATTTAATATGCCTCATGAGCACAGTACAGGTTTTTCACATTATCATAACCACAATAGAGCCGCCTTTGGATGCACTCTCAACCTGCATAAAACCAAGATTTATTTATTTATTAGGATTATGAATCAGATTTAATGTGTGTTCTAAAGTTCAGAAAGCTGTTATTAAATTCTATTAAGCAATCTATTGTTCTACTAATTTCCATCATCAGCTTTTTTTTTCTTTTCTTTTTTTTTAAATCAAGTTTTGGCTGTTTTTCAATGTAAAAGCTTTATTTATTTATTTTTATGGATTGCATTATTATATGATAAAAATAAATACAGACAAGACTAGAAAAAGCTCACAGACATCTTTGTACCCAGAATCCCTGCTGTCTGCAGCTGTCTGCTATTATCCACCATTACTCCAGACCACTTTGACTCGATGTTTATTATTGTCATTACGAGCTGTACCATACATTTACTGAGCCATTTGAGACATCTAAGGGATGCACTTTATCGCATTTTGTTTGTGATTTGCCGTAGCAAGTGGTGATATTTTTATATGCAGAAAATACTGTTAATCTGCATACTGTTACTTATATACATATATATATATATATATATATATATATATATATATATATATATATATATATATATATAAATAAAAGCAAACAGGACAGTGCTATTGATGTCTAATGAGGAAAGCTGCTTATATCTCATCTTCCCTACACAGGGATTTGTCTGTTGACAGCTACAAATACACAAAATCAATGATCAGTGGCAGAGATCTGTAGTATGTTCTCCTGTCTGTCACAAACTAAGCCAAGGCAGATGTCAAATGCTTTCTTACAGATATCTGCTCTGTATTTATACTGTGATGGGAATATATTATCCAGGTAGGGCAAGGGTTCAGGAGTATGAAATATAGGGATGTACTGAAATTAAATTCTGGGCCAAAACCAAATTCAGAATGCACTTGGCTTAAAACCGAAACCAAAAATAAATAATAAAATAATAAATTAATTATTCAAAATTATTTAATAATCAACACTCAAATAACTAAAATTGAGTTGTAAAAAACATTTCAATTGCACATAAGGCAGTTTTTATTTCAACTTTTTAATAACAATTGTTTCTACTCTTTTTTTTCTTTTGGTGGAATATAAACATTTAAACGACAAACTGTAATAACATGTTTTCATGAAATAAAACATGACATGGCCTACATTAAATAACGAAGACATCACTAATAAGTAAAAATATAATGAATATGTAATAACCTACTGTCACAGATACACCAGACTTCACTCCCTCACAACGCTTACCATCTCCAGATTTCTAATCAGCATCACCTGTCACCAATCCCCGCATTCATCAAGCACCTCTCCATAAAAGTCTGCACCACACACACACACACACACACACACACTTGGTCTGGTCTCGACTACCAAAAGTATGATCATCTTACCTGAGCTACTTACCTCTGCGATTGTCTCTGCATCGTTATCCAGATTCCCCCTCCAGTCTCCAAGCTCCTATGTGCTCTCCTCCTAACACCTGTAAGAGACAAAGAAACATCCTTATCCCATCCAAAACAGTGACATACCATTTCAAGTGTGTGTGTGTGTGTGTGTGTGTGTGTGTGTGTGTGTGTGTGTGTGTGTGTGTGTGTGTGTGTGTGTGTATGGTGCAACTTACCTGTCATCAGACTATTCTCCATCACCGTTCCAGTCTGCCTTAAACATGCGGTGGTAACATTGTATCTTTCTCACGACAGATTCAGGGAAATCCATGGCTCTTGCCCTTTATATCCAAGTGTTGCATTTGACTTTTGTCAAATAAGTGGTTTTACTGTTTGTTTGGGGCATTACTCATCTTCCAACATACCTCTTGGTTGTGGTTTTCCACAGGGATCAATTCTTGGACCTGTGTTGTTTTCCCTGTATTTGTATACTCTGGGTTAGCGCCAAATACTGAGCTCAGAGCCGAAAATATGACCATATAACACATTTTAATGTCTCTGCACTGGCTCTCTGTCAAGTATAGGATTGATATTTAAAATCGTATTTGTCTACAAAGCCCTCAATAACGACACCTCTATACTTAACTGATCTATTGTTTCTGTATACGCCTTCTAGAAACTTGATAGTGACCTTGGCCTACTCACAGTTCCTAGAGTTAAAAACTTAAAAATTGTGGTGATTGCACTTTAGCTACTGCTGGACTGAAACTTTGGAATAGCCTTCCTATCTACAGTATATTTGCTATTGATTTGCTGTTTACATTTATTATTCACCATTTGCACTTTGTTCTGTCAAACTTGGCGCCAAAACGAACGCATCCTTAAATTTGCTTCAATAATGTTGTCCGCCGTAATTGTGTCTATATTTTATTTTATTTTTAATTTCATTTAATTATGCTGGAATGCTCAATACAGCCATTAAAAAGACTTCACACCATCTCTTGTGGCCATTACAAATGCCATTGGAGGGATTCTGGGAATAAATCTTAGATTCATCTTTCACAGACATGTTGCTGATGCTCATTTCCTTTGAGCTCAACCTCAGACTCCCACAATCCCTCACTGGAGCCCAGTCTGGTAGCTTTGTCTGCTTCGATTTCCATGACAACCTTCAGCAGAATGAGGAATAACAAAAGGGAAGATAAATGATTGTGCTTGGAAAAGAAACACAGAATAGCAAACAGTGTTTATGGGGGCAGCCACCAACCTAACAAACTTTGGTAAATCCAGTGAATAATTCATCCTCAAAATGTTGGTCCCTGTCAAATATAACTGATTCCAGGCAGACTGATTTATAAAAAAAATTATATATATATATATATATATATATATATATATATATATATATATATATATATATATATACACACACACATACATATACATATACACATGTACATATATATATATATATATATATATATATATATATATATATATATATATATATACATACATATATATATATATATACACACACACATATATATTGTATATATATATATATATATATATATATATATATATATATATATATATATATATACACACATACACACACACACACATACACACACACACACACACACACACACACACACAGTGGCTGAAACTTAGTGAATGACAGATATTCCAATTCTGTGGAAGTTATGTGGGTGCAGATTCTGTGTGAGCTTGCTTACGGATGCATTCTTGGTTAGAAACAGAGCAAACTAACAAGGGCTGTATGTTGAAATGATGAGAACAGCTTCTGGGTTTGAACCAAGTGCATTATCGGTGAGATTTATCACTGAACAAGTGCTGCCCTGGCACATTGCTGTATTTAACCTAAATAATATTCGGGTTTGTGATTAATGGAACTATTTTAGCAATCTATTACAATTCACTTAAAGGACATCTTCAAATAGTGCAGCTCTGCATTTCTTCACAGAGTTCCATAATCTACCTTTAATACAGACATTTATACTTAGCTGAAGCAAAATCATTTTGGACCACTTTCAAGCAATACTCCATTAGAAGAAACTCACAAAGGGAATGAGAACAGTCTGGAGAATGAAGATAAGGCCTTTTGATTTTTCAAAAAAATAAAATAAAAATAAATAAATAATAATAAAAATTATATATATATATATATATATATATATATATATATATATATATATATATATATATGTATGTGAGCTATAGTTCTGCTGCTCAGCCAGTGAGTTGGAAATGTTTCATTCACACCATTTCCCTATAGTCTTCAAGACCTCATATTAAGACCCCAAATTAGCAACACATGACTGTTCTTCCCATGAGCAAACTCTAAAGTGTTATGCCAGTGGGCTATTTTAGTCTCTGTGTGAGGATATTCTGTCCCCGATGAGCATATAACTTTACAAAGGCAACATGGGAGGATATTTTGTGTGTGTGGGCAGCACTGCCAAGCTATCTGTGCCAAGAAAAGTGTCTAGCCTAGCACTTCCTGTATATGATGATGTTAGGAAGTTATAAGATGACTGGACTTCATCTAAGCAGGTTATATCACATGGCTATCACTTTTTTTTAATGTAAAAAGGGTCATTGTACCATGAAAAAGTAACACTGAGGTCAGAAAATGGTTGTTTAAAAAAAAAAAAAAAAACACTGCCTGTTTTTGACAACCAAAACCATTAACATAAGTATACCTAAAAACAAGTAATACTTTTAATATATAAATGCAGTCTAATTGCATTCTTTTTGCATTTTCTTCTTAAAATGTAACAATCAGGCTGAATTTCAAAGGAGCATGCTTATTTAGAGCTGTCCACTTCTCACTCAAGCTATTTTCGGTAGTGATATTTCACCCTGCACGTGACACAAACAGACAATGAAATATCACAGAGAGGGACGATGTCCCATCGAGTCCGGAGGGCAAAAGCATCGGGGTTAATAGACTCGTGACATTTAAATTAGTGAGTCATTCTTTAGACCGCCAAATCCTCGTTTTTTCCCCATTCTCTGATTGAAAATAGGTTCCCCCTCAAAACTACATAGGTCTTGAAGAAAATTCAAGTGGTACTTGGTTAAAATTCAAGTGTCTAGTGGTGCATTTTGTGAAACAGAAATGCTCATTGATCTTGCTCTGATTGACAACTGAGTTCAGCTGGTGCAAAGTAAATCAGTTAACACATCTTTTACTAAATAATGGCAAAACATAACAGATTTCAGTAATATGATGTATATTTTGATGCCCTCTGCACACCCCGTGGCTCTAAATGTAACATTTACCGTCATACATTTAACTGCATGCAACAATTGCAGCTCAGTTATGACTATCTTTTCTCATGCAGTGTAAATGTCTTTGTTCGTGTGCAATAGAGCATCATGGATATTAATGAGAGTGGAGATATTGGAAGCATAATGTATTAGTGTATTTAAAATTTCATATGCCTTGGGCAGGTAAGTCTGGAGGAAATCTACTTTTAATACAGTACCATTAAAAATTAAACCAGATTGACATGGGCTAATTTTGTTTTTTATTTAAGTTATGGAAAAAATCTCTATTAAACTGAGGATGAATCTGGAAGGAAGCTTTGCCCTATTTGTCCTTTGTGCCACAATTAACTGATCTGCATAGAGACTTGTATGAAATGAGGAGTTTGAGCTACCGTTAAATCCTTCAATTCAATTACGTGAAAAAAGAAGCTATTTATGTATAATCCAGTGGAAATTAAGCTCCATAAAAGCATTATGGCTTTCTCTGTGCAATGCCAGTGGTGGTAATCTGCTAACTGTAACTTATACAACTGTTCATCAATTATTTACAGAGAGGACTAGAGCAAGTTTTCTAATAGCATACACTAAATAATAAATAAAAGCCCTTCTATGACTTTTCATTTTTTCTCGGAAGCAATGCATGGACAGCTGGAATCAAAGATGCAGAGTGTTGTCCGAGAGGGCCTGAAAGGGCGAAAACAAGATATAGATACAGTATTCTGTCAAATACTGATAGTTCTGTGTGACGTAATGTGTTTACACCCCCCCCCCCCCCAAAACAGACTAAGTAACTCAAGCTCTGTAATCAGATTACTTTTTTCAAGTAACTAGTAAATAAATTAACAACAAAATATGACTTTCAAATAAGTAATGCAAGTTTCGTTTTCCATTATTGACTGACACCAATTCAGTATTGGTTAAAATGAATAAAAATGGTGAAACGCAAACTCAGAATTTCACACAAAACTGCAATAATTAAATTAAAATTGTATTTAATCTCATTTTATTAATTAATTGTCTTCGCTGCTGACCTTCAATGATCCAATTTAACCATACTAATAAGCAAAAAATGACTTTATATTTTGTTTTTATTGCTGAAGAATGCTGAACTTTCTTCTCATCTGTTCTATTCTCCTGCGATCCAATATGGCAGCACAGCTGAAAGGTTTGTTTGAGCTGTGCCTTAGTGTAAATTTTGCATTTCCTACAGCCCGAGACTTATACATTTGACTTTTGGTGTGAGAGGGCCTTTACATTTGCCAAAAATATTTTGGTTTTATATTTTTGGTTATTGAAAACAAAAACAAGCTCAGTCCAGGTGAGAAAAAGTAATCCAAAAGTAACGTAACGCATTACTTTCCATAAAACGTAACTAAATAACAATAGGTTGTTTGCACATGACATCATTGTTGTGGCGCGAAATGCAGCTGGAGGGCAGGTGTGAGAGGGCCTTTACATTTGCCAAAAATATTTTGGTTTTATATTTTTGGTTATTGAAAACAAAAACAAGCTCAGTCCAGGTGAGAAAAAGTAATCCAAAAGTAACGTAACGCATTATTTTCCATAAAACGTAACTAAATAACAATAGGTTGTTTGCACATGACATCATTGTTGTGGCGCGAAATGCAGCTGGAGGGCAGGAGGGGATTTTTCTATATAGGAATCACCATCACAAACTCAAAATTCCTGTTTTGCGTCATTTATGTTTGCTCTAATCGATCAAACCAAGAAACCACAAGGAGCTTTTATTGTTTATGTAACTTTTATCGTTTATTAACTTTAAAAGTTGTCACCTTTAATAGCTTTTTGCCTCTGCTGATAATTAAATTAATATGGATACCTGCTTTGTTTTTGACTTTGTTGAATATTCACATTCTTCATGGTATCTTTTGCAGGGAAGAGAAGTCATTTCATCCCATTGCATAATCATTTGGTGTTTTTTACTTAAGTTTTGTAAATTTCCGTTCACAATGTTGATCTGTTTACCATGAAAAGTGTCACTGTTGCTTCAGCCCTCATATGGTAGAAAATGTCCAAATAAAAAAAACAACCTTTGTTCAAGCTGACGTAAGTCGATCCATTTCTATCTTGAAAGGGTGTAAATGTAACTGTAGGTTTAATGTTGTCTTTGTAAATTACTTTCCCATATGGCCACGGAGGAGAATCGGAGGGTCACATTCAGCGGACAGACACCGACAACAATTTATTTTAACAAATGACAACCAAAATCAAACCCATAGAAGCTTGTGAACAGTTTCGAAGTGGCTGCGTGCAAGTTATGCTCATTCACAAGCCGAGTGAGTCGCAAATGTAATACAAAATACAAAACTTTCAAAAACACTCAGCTATGTGATTATTTGATTGAGTGATAGGCAGTGGGTTTAATTAGATTTGCTATACGGCGTCTTCTTGTCACCTCAATCTGTAGTGTTTTTTTTTTTTTTACACATAAAAATGGCGAAAATTGTACACCGTCCAGTTTTTTTTTTTTTTTTCCTGAATGATGTGAGTTTATTGCAATTCTCGATTCAGCATGAATGATCTACAATGGCAAATTTTTCACAATCACGACAGAAAATCAAAATACTGCCCTAAACTCAGCAGAAAGGCAGCGCGATATAAACAAACCAGACTAGAACTGAACATGGCGTGACAGCAGCTTCACAAGTCTCTACATCTACCGCCTCGATGGCAGGCAAGTCTTTCAATTTAGTAGAAAAACTACTCCTCTTCATAACATAAGGATCACATACAACAGATGTTGTGATTTTCTGTTTATACCTTTCTAAACCAACAGAGTACAGACCTTTCTCCATCTCTTCAATTCTAATTTTCACTTCCTCCATCTGAATTCCGTGAGTCATCAGAATCACATGATTGCAAGCAAGCTATCAGTTGCTTTTTAGGGAGCAACACAATATTGTAAAACATTACTTTTAAAAGAAACTTTCCCCAACACTGTTAGACAATTGTATGGGAATCGTATCCTGTTTAACCCTGTAAAACAGGATGTGTCATCGGCGACACATCCAACCAAGCTGTATTCATGTTGCCGTAACTCTTAAACCGTTTGCGCTATCGTAATAATTAAAATAGCTACAGACAGTAGACAACATAGGCTTTTCAGCAATATATGGGTTATTACGGTAATTTCGTGCCTTCCATCAGCAAATGGCAGCCGCTTTCGGGGAGAGCGGGTGGAAGGAGGATTTGAACGGAGAGATATAGAGCGTGGCAGTTTAAGGAGTTTTGGAATGCATAAATAATAAAAGAAACAAAAACATGGCGAAGAAGTACACAGTCGATTGGGATGATTTTTGATAAGGCTTGGGAGGAGGCTAAGTGAGACTTCGTGTGTGCATCTGTATAATGTGTCCGTGCGGTAAATGTATGCATGCATGCATATGTAGTATATGTATGCGTGCATGAAAAAAAATGTTCTTCTGAATAAAAACTGTGCACCCAAGTGTCACAAAAAGACTTGTATATATGTAATATAGTTGAATTTTCAAGTTTCAAGTGTTCTTTCGATCATCATTTTTCTCTTTTTCTAAATAAAAGTCTGAAAAATTATTCTTGTGTTTTTTTTTTTCGTCTATTTAAATTCTATTTACAAACTCACCATATATATTAATGGTCAATAACTGTAAAAGATTGAAAGCCAAATGTTTTCTGAAAAAAAAAATGACACCTTGCACTTGAAGATAGCACATTGTTTGAGAAATTTATAATAAAAAAAAAAAACGTGAAAACGGGCTATTTTAGCTTTAGGTTCTAAAGGATTAAAAGCTGATCATGTATTTGTTTTGCTATGCTACATTTTCAGAAAATTTTAAAAAGTTTTTGATTCAATTGTACACCGTTCTCTATATATAAAGTCATCATACCCCTTACAAATAGTTTTTTTTTGTTTGTTTGTTTGTTTGTTTTTACAGTTTTATTATTCAAATACCACTGATTTTCTGTAGAAAATTAGGTTTTAAAACTGCATGGAGCTAAAAACTTACTGGATCTAACCTTACAGTAATCTTCGTATGCGATTCTGATTTGGAATGATCTACAGTATGTGATGCTGCTCTAAATAGACAAACAAAAACAGGGAAAATATTAGGTAGTTGATTACAAATTCAGTCTCACTTAATCAAAGGCCAGTGGAGGTTGGAAATAATTTCCTCTTTGTCAACACCTCATGAACAACATTTCACTATTATAAATGTGCCGTCACCTGTGAAATGCCGTTATCGGTTTGGCTTCCGTCCTTGACTGTGTTTCATAACAAATTCATTATCTTAATTAAACAAACAAATGAAGGAAGATGCTGTAATACGATATGGGGGAATACAAGTGAGTTATATAAGAGATGTAGCAAACTAGGAGGTTTGGTGCATGGTGGATTGATTCGTTCAACTCATGTGACGAGTGAGCGTGCCAATTCTGTCCCGGGGATTTTTACTACAACAATGCTACATCACCAGGCCAAAGAAACCGCAAGAAAGACTATTGTGTGAGTGTTCATAGTAACCCCAAGTGCATTGACAATTCTTTTCTCCTGTTTACTGTGTTTCAGGCCATCTAAGAACATTCAGATGCAGACAGATACACAATTCTTTTGAACACATTTACTTAGTCCAAAACAACACTTCTCACTGTTTTACTGCTGTTTGTAGTTGTGATCCAACTTCTCTACACTGATCAACATTAACTGCTGATTCACACTGACCAAACTTTTTTTTTTTTTTCATTAACATTAAGCTTAATAAATTCTGTAAAAGTATTGTTTATTGCTAGTTCATGGTAAACAATATTCTCAAATATCTTATTGTAAAGTGTTACTTTTTTTTTTTAAATTATTATTATTATTAATGTGCTCCTTAAAGCTGCAGTCCATAACTTTTTTTGGTTAAAAATTATCCAAAATCAATTTGAGCAAGTACATAACCAGCCAGTTTTCAAAAACTATTTCCTTACCTTAGCCGACTCACAATGGTAAGCTTGTAATAATGTTTCCTAATGATACTGGTAGGTTTCCACAGGAAATTCGAGCATGCAGTCGTTCGTCTTTGCGTCATTACGTCACATCTGTTTCCATAGAGAAGGAGTCCCAGCTAGTAGGCATGTATATGGCATGTGAGGATACTACAGGCAGCAGATCACTTATAGCCTTTTCTCACAGCAGCTGGAGTAATTACATTTATCATTTTGATGGCAGATTGTAATCCAGAAAGATTCAAATGACAATCAGTGACAACTGGAGATTCACCCGTAGTCAAAAGCAAAAGACTTCGGACTGTTGAGTGGCTACAGAAATTGAAATCTACAGGTAATGCTAATACACACTAAATCCAGTCACGCAATTCTGATGTTGTTAACATTTACAATTTGAGAACTAACAATATTATAATAATAAGAAGTAATAATAATTTGCATGGTTTGATGTGATCCGAGCTAAGCGATCGTTAGATTTAAATCACCACTGGCAGAGCGATTTATTGTTATGCTTTTTTTCTCTTGGTTAGAACAAAAGTGGCAGACATGTTACTGGTTCAGATGACATTTTCCGGTGAAAATTCTTATTCTGGTCATACTTCCAAGAAGTAGAATCTGTTATTCCAAAGTACAGTATCCACGCCGATGTGGTGACTGACAGCAAACATTAGATTCATCTGAGCTGAGGAGCCATGCTGAAGCACAACCCACGTAAAGATTATAATTCCATAAATAACTGCAATTGCAGGTTTCAAACAGAGATGGCAACAAAGAGGCAAAACTTAAGGACTGGAGCTTTAAGTGCCCCTATGATACATTTTCAAATATATTATCTTTCATGCAGTGTATAATATAGGTATTTGTTAATGTAAGAGGTCTGCAAAGTTTTATAGATCAAAATGCAAGGCAAATAAAGTTATCCAAAAAAAACAAAAAACATATGGTCTTCATTGGCTGTCCGCAAACATCATCTACTTTCAGCATCCCTCAAACACTGTAGTTGGTTTATGTTGTCGACATATTGTTGGTTCAAGTCGTCGACATATTGCTGCAAAAGCAAATTCTTTTTGTATACACTTCCAAAATATGTGATTATTAAGAGTCAGTGGTTAAAATTGTTTTACTCTGATACCACAGTAGTATAACTTCAACCTTCTCTAATTTTAGTGAGGTAAACAGGATTTTTTTTTTTAATGCTTATTAAAGATGGGGTAGTACCCACTTTATTTGGACCAACTTGCTCCTCTGAATCACAACCGATAAGTATGATTAATTATCGATTAATTATCAATTAACTTGCTGAAGCACTCTCTCTGTAAACACCCAGTAATGTCCAACTTACCAGTGACAAACGTCCTGCTCAAGTTGAGAGTGCGATGGTAAAAAACGCTGTAAAATCAACACCATCGTTACTGTCCTTACAGTGTGCACAATTGTTGTGAATTGAAGTCTCCAGACCTGAAATTCAGATATGGCAATGGATGTTTTGTTTCCGATACACTAAGTGATAGACCAATCACAACAGATTGGGCTATCTGATTTTTTTCTTGGTATTTGTCTTAAATGATAACTGTTTTCTTTCTGTTCTGTGTTCTCTGCAGAACACTTGAAATGTGAACACTGTATTTCATCTCCCTTTAGCTTCAATGATTCTGCAGAGTTTGTAACAATGATACTGTTTACAAAATATTTATTGTTAATGTGTGGTAATTTTATCTTTCCCTTTTATGCTGCGTATGGTGCACAGACCCTTCTGATTGCAACACTGATCAAATATAATTTATGAGCATTTGTTTATGGGCAAAGCAACGGACAGTTGTTCTACTTGGTCATCTGAAGTAATTATACTGTCATCATGAATATTCGTATCCTTTGCCATCATCTCCCTTTACTCTAATTACGTCTTTTTAATTGTGTGGAGGAGGAAGTATTTTTCCCTGCAGCCTCCGGTGGCCCTTGGTGGGTGGGCGTTCGGCTGGAGACACAGATGCAAACCTTTGAACTTCAAGGAGACAAACAAGCAGCTCTGTGCGTGCAAAAGCAGAGAAACCTCACTGCGTGAACCCGTGTGAAGGCAGAGTACATTCTCAGTTCAGAGTATACCGTGCCAAGGGCTCTGCTGCTTAAAACCTCCCCCTCATTATATCTCTGCATATGCCACATTAAAGTCTGTACTTTTCAGATTCACTTATAAAAATTGAGGAAGACTGGATAGTAACAGAGCATGCATAATTTGCCATAAGGAAAAAAAAAAAAAAGGCAAACTACAGTTCTCACTACCAAGGTCTCTTAACACCCCCAACTTTTCCTGTATACACAGGGCTTTCTCTCAGTTGGTGATGTCACTTTAGGAACTAGGGCTGGAACGACAACATAATTAATTGTGTCAATTATGTTTATGTTCATCCCTAATCCCGTGTCATATTTCACACAAAACAAAACTCTAGAGCAGATGCTAATGGCTAGTACGGCAGCGGCACTTAATATGAATGTGCACATTTTCAGCATTCAGCAACAGCGTCAAAAATAATGTCCATAACTTCGGGAAGTTTTATCACAATTGACAGCGTGTTATTAAATAAATGAGTCCAATTGAGGTGTGAGTTTATCCATAAGATAACCAACAATGACTTTAAATGCACAGTAACCAAGTACAGACAGTTTAAAAAAAAAAAAAAAAAAAAAAAAAAATATATATATATATATATATATATATATATGTATATATATATATATATATATATATATATATATATATATATATATATATATATATATTTTAGGGCTGGGCAATACAGACAAAAAAAATTATCACAATGTTTCATATTGATCAGTATCGATAATTATTGAAAAAATGTTAGTAGAAAAAAAATGTTTGAATTTAACCAATGCATTTTTAATTAAGGCAAGGCAAATTTTTAAAACAAAGCTAAAAAAAGAAAGTAAACAAATCTTTCTTATATTTTATATGAAGATTAAATAAATAAGTGTTAAAGAAACTTAGAGATGCACAATTCTGGATAAATTGAGTTTTTTTTTTGGTTTGTTTGTTTGTTTCAAACAGATCACAATTCTGAATGTCAACTAAATTAAATAACGTAATTTACTAGAGGTTCTGACAAAATAATTGCTTTTTTAAAATTTTTTAAAATATATTTGAATTAATTATTTTTTTAAAAATCTGTTTGGCTGTATGATTCAATGACATGCCCATAAATACTCTTGTTTCATTACTGGATGAATCAGTGTATTTGAAAGAATCTGTTGAATGAAGATTCAACGTCAAATACATTTTTTAACAGTCACTTATCGCCACCTGGTGGTGAAACAATATAATCGATGAATGCGTCATTTTCAGTGCGTTCAAGTTTCAACAGCCGATTTGCTCTATTTTGATCGATAACAGACATTGGTATTTATATCTGAACTATAAGCTTTTATCTCAGTACTTCTGTGATCATTTGAATATTTGTAACAGAAATAAAGATACTGTGTGGTGGAAAACACTGTTTGTGCAGCTGTTAATACCGACATGACAACTGCTCTCTCAAGACGAACTTTGAAGTAGATCCACTGTAAGACGTAAGGAAACTGCCACACTGACGAGCTGATATGTCCTTTTTTATTCACAATGTCCTCGTCACCGGCAGGTACACCACTCATTTTCATGTGTTTGTGTGTTCTGATCTCACGTGGCGATTGCGCAACTGAACTCAACAGCAGCTTGTTTGCTTGTCACTCGTAGCACGTCTGTTTGTGATCCAGGGTTGTTCATGCAACCGAAATTCATGTCCGTTTACATTTTAATGCATTTAAGTGAAACTATATCAAGAGTTATATCGAAAAAATTTTCTATCGTTATCGAATAAGACGTACCGTCAATAAATATCGATACAGTTTTATCGCCCAGGCCTATATGTGCACACGATTAATCGGATGATTAGGAAAAACTACTTGGCTTAGTGCGATTATGAAATCGCAAAGCTGCGATTATTTTTTTTATGCGCGGCTTGTCAATGAACTATGGCTCAAAATGCTAATCCATCTAAAAAGCACTGAGTTGAATCGCTTATGTGCATTTGAGCGCGTCAAACATCTTTCCAGACATGAGAAGCATTTATTAACATCTTGTAAGTGACGCACACACACCCAGCCATTCATTTGATTTAAAAAAAAAAACGTGATTCATCAGACCAGGCCACCTTCCATTGCTCCATGGTCCAGTTTTGATGCTCACGTGCCCACTGTTGGCGCTTTCGGTGGTGGACAGGGGTCCAGTGTTCATTTCGTTAACAAAAACTATGACGAAAAATGTTTGTTGACAAGCTTTTTTTCCATGACTAAGACTAGACGATGAGACGACACCAATGTCATTTAACGATAACGTGACTAAAACAACACATGCAATATCTTTGATGAAAATAGACGAGACTGAAATGTGGCTAAGACTAAAAACTTTACCAAAATCACACTTTTGAAATCACTTTTTGTTTTCGTAGAATAAAGGAGACTAAACATTACAGACTGTTTTTATGAGCGTTCATGCTTATGGTTGCCAGATTTCCAGAATGTAAACCCCCTAATCAGAGCTTTTCTGTTAAAAGAACACGTTTTACTTGATCTTTACAATCTGGCAACCACGCACAGGTGCTCTCTCTGCACAGAGGAAGAAGCGCGGATGATCTGAAAACAAAGACAAATAAGCTGGAGTTCCCTTTCAAGGGAACTCGCGTTGCGTCGAGAAATTGACGCTTTGGGAACGCAACGCGTGATGTCGTCATGAAGCACGTGTGAAATCAGTCCAATGGTGTGTCGAGACGTCAGAAGCGGGTGACGTCACGGCCAGGAAGCTATAAAGCACGCTCAAACAAAGCAACGCTAGCTTCTGTGTCTTCAGTCGCGCTCTGTGTATCTCGTATGTCTTATTTGGTGTTGTCTGTCACTTATATATATCTATATTATGGCTGAAAAGCAGTTTAGATCTTGTGCTCATCCCTGCCCACGTTACATCTCGGGTGGGGATACACATGATCTTTGTGTTGCCTGCTTGGGAGCGGAGCATGCCCGGTCAGCACTCGAGGGTGCTGGCTGTGAGCATTGCGTTCATCTTCCATTGCGGACGCTCCGCTCCCGCCTGGCGCTGTTTGATGAGAGCGCTCAGGCTCGCGTTCCCCAGGGTTCGGATCCCGCTGCTGCCGAGGCACAGCGTCGATCCAGATCTTGGGGATCGCAAATGGATCTGTCAGAGGTGTTTGGGACGGGCCCCGCCCTATCTCAGCCCTCACCTGACAGGTCCAGTGCTTTTTCTCAGTGTTTGGAAGCACGCCTTGCGGTTCCTTCCACACCGGGTGAAGCACCGGTACTCAACGTATCCAGCTCCGAGGAGTTGGATACGGGGAGCACCGATCTTGCAGAAAGTGAGGACTCGCCATCCCACTCTCCTGCTTATGAGGAGCTGGTGGACGTTATAACTCGCGCCGTGGCCAAGTTAAATATAGATTGGCCAGCGGAAAAGCAGGACGTTCGTCCTAAAAGCAAGCTCGATGAGCGCTTCCTGCCCTCGCGAGCACAGCCTCCTCGTCGGGGTCTCCCGTTTTTTCCCGACCTCCACACTGAGGTGTCGAGGTCCTGGAAGAAACCGGCCTCCTATCGTGTGCATAGTGCTCAAACCACGCACTATGCATCGATAGTGGGGCTCAAAGAGCACGGTTATGGGACGATGCCAAAAGTGGAGGAGACGCTTGCTAGCTATCTCTCTCCACAATCGGCATCGCCCCTAAAGGCCCCGACACCGCCCACCAAGCCCGTCAGGATTACATCTAGCTTGGTGGGCAAAGCTTATCAGGCCTCGGGCCAGGCTGCGGCATGCCTCCACACCATGGGCGTGCTGCAGGCCTACCAGGCAGAGCTTTTGGGGGACATCGATGAGGGAGGGGGAATTACCCCCGACGTAGTCGACGAGCTACGTCGGGCAGCCGATTTATCTCTCCGGGCCACTAAAGAAACGGCCAAGTCTGTCGGTCGTGCCATGGCAGCCCTGTTGGCCACGGAGAGGCATTTATGGCTTAATCTCAGTACCATCAAAGATAAAGATAAGCACCTCTTTTTGGACGCCCCGCTTACACTTCCTGGCCTCTTTGGCGACGCAGTCAAAACTGTCGTCGAGAGGTTCCAGGAGGCCAGTAAACAAGCGGCGGCGTTCCAGAAGCTCCTCCCTCGTCGCTCTCATACCCCCGGGGCTGCTCAACAACTCCAGCAGCCCCATACATCTAAAGCCAGCTCCTCCCAACAACACCGTGCCACCCAGAAACAGAGCGTCACCACCCGTACTCCCCTCAGCGACACGGGGGGCCGGGTGGCCGTTCTCAACCGCAGCCTTCAAGGGGTAGGATGGATCTTCGATCCGTCCTTATCGCCAAGAAGGCTGCGGGGAAAAAGGGCAGCCCCCTCCGAAGAGAAGTGTTTTACACCTCAGCATTTAGCGCTCACTTCTCTTCGGTGCCCTCAGGGGACCGCTCTGCCAACCCTGCCATCTCGGGTGTTCCAGGGCGCAGCGGCCCCCAGCGAACATTCACTCAAGCATCCGCCCGTAAGCGTAGCGGTGCTGGGGTGTTCGCTCCCTCCGAGGAGGGTCTCAGAGCGATCAGTTCGGTTGCCCCCTGCCGGTGCGCCGCATCGGGGCACCGAGCTGGTTATTCAAAATATACCAGAGGCCAGTCTCGAGAGACTGGTTCCCTTAGTAGAATATCTGACAGCGTGGAAGCTACTGCCAAATATTTCTCAATGGGTCCTGCGTACAATCGAAAAAGGTTATGCCATTCAGTTCGGGTCTCGCCCACCCCGGTTTGTGGGGGTCCTACCCACCGTGGTGGGCCCCGAACAGGCTCTGGTTCTGGAACAAGAAGTGAAAACTTTATTGGAGAAGGGAGCCATAGATTATGTACTTCCCTCCGGCGCAGAGAACGGTTTCTACAGCCGTTACTTTATTGTTCCAAAGAAGGATGGCGGGTTGCGTCCCATTCTAGATCTGCGTCAACTGAACCAGTCCGTTATGAAACTCAAGTTCGAGATGTTGACACTGAGGCAGATCGTATCTCAGATCAGGTCAGAGGACTGGTTTGTTACGATCGACCTCAAGGACGCATACTTCCATATCTCCATCCTTCCACATCACAGGAAGTTCCTGAGGTTTGCTTTCGGGGGCAAAGCTTACCAATATCGGGTTCTTCCATTCGGCCTAGCGTTGTCACCCCGCACATTCACCAAATGTATGGACGCAGCCCTGGCACCTCTACGTCTTCAGGGCATTCGCGTCCTCAATTATATAGACCATTGGTTGATGCTGGCTCATTCACAACAGTTAGCGGCTCGGCATTGAGATGTCGTCCTCGCTCACATGAAGAGCCTGGGGTTGAGGCTCAACGCCAAGAAGAGTATGCTTTCTCCAGTTCAGAGAACCACTTTTCTGGATGCTATGGTACAGACGTGGCCGAGGCTTCGTCTGTACGCATTTTCCCCGATCGCTCTGCTCCCGGGAGTTCTAGAAAGAGTTCGCCGGGACCACGTCCGGCTCACCTTGATAGCCCCACGCTGGCTGGGCAGAGTGTGGTTCTCGGACCTAGTATCTCTCCTTGACGGCTCTCCCTGGGAGATTCCCGTCAGGAGGGACCTTCTGTCCCAGGCAGGGGGCACGATTTTCCACCCCCGCCCAGAGCTCTGGAGCCTGTGGGCTTGGCCTCTGAGGGGGCCCAGCTCATAAATTCCGGTCTCTCAACCGAGGTTGTAGGGACCATTCTCCAATCTAGAGCTCCCTCCACGAGGAAGCTTTACGCCCTGAAGTGGAAACTTTTCACTTCTTGGTGCAGTAGTCGTCAGTTTGATCCAGTCTCCTGTCCCGTTGATACGGTTTTGGAATTTCTGCAGGAACGGTTCACTGCAGGGTTATCTCCCTCCACGCTAAAGGTTTATGTGGCGGCCATTGCGGCTTACCACATACCCTTGGCTGGTTCTTCTCTTGGTAGAGACCCACTTATTACTCGCTTCCTCCGTGGCACCTTGAGGCTGAGGCCCGCGGTACGCGTGAGGGTTCCGGCATGGGATTTGGCCTTGGTGCTCCAAGGCCTATCCCTAGCCCCCTTTGAACCGATTGAGGAGGTTCCAGTTAAGTTTTTGACCCTAAAAACACTGTTCCTCCTTGCCATATCTTCCTTGAAAAGAATAGGAGATCTACAGGCCCTTTCGGTTGCCCCCTCGTGCCTGGAATTTGCACCTGGTATGGTGAAAGCCTTTCTTCATCCCAGACCTGGTTACATTCCTAAAGTTCCCACTAATGTGGCTAGGCCCATTGTACTGCAGGCCTTCTGTCCTCCTCCCTTCAGGACGTCAGACCAGGAACGCCTTAATTTGCTTTGCCCTGTTCGGGCCCTAGATGCTTACGTCCACAGAGCTGCCCTGTGGCGTAAGACTGAGCAATTGTTTATCCTCTTCGGGTCCCCCAATAAAGGGGCCCCGGCGTCTAAGCAGAGGATGAGTAAGTGGTTAGTTGAGGCTATCTCACTTGCTTACGAGTCGGCCGGACTGCCGTCACCTCTAGCAGTCCGAGCCCACTCTACCAGAAGTATGGCGGCCTCCAAAGCCCTTCTTTCGGGAGCCTCTTTACACGACGTCTGTGATGCGGCAGGCTGGTCCTCACCGCACACATTCGTCAGGTTTTATCAACTTGACCTTAGCTCCCCCGGGGCCCGGGTTCTCTCTGGCGACTGACGAGCCACACCAGACAGGCCCTTGTAACTATGGCGGCGTGGGTATTAACGTTCCCAAAGCGTCAATTTCTCGACGCAACGCGAGTTCCCTTGAAAGGGAACGTCTCGGTTACGACTGTAACCTTAGTTCCCTGAAGAGGGAACGAGACGTTGCGTCGCCCTGCCATACTTCCGGCACGCCTGTCAGCGCTTACCTCAGACACTTTAAGCTAGCGTTGCTTTGTTTGAGCGTGCTTTATAGCTTCCTGGCCGTGACGTCACCCGCTTCTGACGTCTCGACACACCATTGGACTGATTTCACACGTGCTTCATGACGACATCACGCGTTGCGTTCCCAAAGCGTCAATTTCTCGACGCAACGTCTCGTTCCCTCTTCAGGGAACTAAGGTTACAGTCGTAACCGAGACGTTCAGTGATCTTCGTTTCAGATTTTCTACTTAAATTAAAGTGTCATTCAGTCTGTCTTTATTGCGCTTCTCGTTTGCTGACTAAATCTGCGATCAAAGTGTAGGCTGATATCCAGCAGTGGCTCTCAAACTGATGTATGCATTTAATTCTACTTAAAATAACATTAAAACCGATCATGTATTTCTAGCAGGTAAAATGGCGTAAATACACAACATTCAATCAAATCATCTTCCGCGGTCAATACTGACTGCACCCACACAAGCCAGCAAATCGCACTACATTAGTGCTGTTCTCGACAATATACCTTTGTAAAAGTGGGGATTTATAACAAATAGCGTATAGACATAGACTGCATAGAGATTTAAGATTAAAAAACTCTTCGAAACAAAAACATACCCTTCTGTGAGTTAGTTTTTAATGTTGATCATATACCATCAAGAATATTGCAGAAAATAATATCCCGAATATTGATTTCAAACAACAGTTCAACAAATAGGGTAATATTAATTGTACATTTTAAACCGTATTGTCAGTATTTAGCTCTATTTTGCAACGAAAGCCGCAGCAGAACTGCAGCACACAAGCTGTTTCTCGTAACGAATCTGCGGCTTTGAACGAATAGTCAATGATTCAATGACCCATTCATAAATACAGCCACTTGCTTTGATACTGAATGAATGAATGACTAGATGATTCACTCATAAAAACAGTGACTTACCGCCACATACTGGCGGTTTTAATGTAATTTTTTTTAGTTTTTTAATTTAAAGCATTATTTATTTTATAAAGGTATTTATAAAAGGTAAAAAAAATGCTCTGGAAAAATCTATTTAAGAGGGTAAATATTGTCCCTTAATGGAAAAAGTGTAACTGCAGTCTAAGTGGTAAGGCAACGCAGAAGGATGTTAAATCCCTCAGGGGGTACGACACTCTAGAAAGTTTGAGAACCACTGAAAAGGGATCTGTAGAATTGCTACTGCTAAGAGTGCAATGTCAATACAGCCTGTTACCTTGATTCAGAGAAAAATAATAACTTTGTCTAAAGACTACATATAAAATAGCTATCAAAATTAATGTTAACTGTAGTTTGACTAAAAGTAATGACTAAGACTTGACAAAAATGCGATGACTTCATCGACTAAAACTAGACTAAAATATGAAAGACAAAAATGACAAAAATGTGACTAAGACTAAAGAGCATTTTCATCTTAAGATAAAGACTAAAACTAAATCAAAAATGGCTGCCAAAATTAACACTGCAGGGGTCAGCATGGGCATCCTGACTGGTCTGCGCCTATGCAGCCCCATATGCAACAAACTGCAATGCACTGTGTATTCTGACAACTTTCTATCAGGACCAGCATTAACTTCTTGAGCAATTTGAGCTATAGCTCGTCTGTTGGATCGGACCACACGGGCCAGCCTTCGCTCCCCACGTGCATCAATAAGCCTTGGACGCACATGACCCTGTCACTGGTTCACCACCATTCCTTCCTTGGACCACTTTTGATAGATACTGACCACTGCAGACCGGGAACACCCCACAAGAGCTGCACTTTTGGAGATGCTCTGACCCAGTCGTCTAGCCATCACAATTTGGCCCTTGTCAAACTCGCTCAAATCCTTGCGCTTGCCCATTTTTCCTGCTTCTAACACATCAACTTTAAGGACAAAATGTTCACTAGCTGCCTAATATATCCCACCCACTAATCAGTGTTATTCACTTCAACTGTCAGTGGTCATAATGTTATGCCTAATTGGTGAATATTAAATAAATGTCAATAAAGTTGTTCCAAAAGCAATTTACTAAACTCTCCATAGCTATTTTACTTTCCTTGACATCACAAGGACATATTAAAAAACATTTTCTTTTTCCCTTGGAATGGATTGCACAATGAATCTTTCACAATTAAAGTATATTATAGTCAAGTAGGTATATAAAAGTAAGCTGTGATATTGACAATAAACAACCCACTTAAGTCTATTGGTCTCACAAGTCTTGAACAAATCAATTATTTTTGTTTATATTATTTTGAAAAGCTGTATCGATGAGGCAAGTTGTTTGTCCACCTTCCTCGGAAGCACCATTGTTTACTCTGAACACACAAGCACACATAATTAGGAAAGAAGACTACTAGATATTGAATCTTTAAGAGGCCTCTCTCATTCTCAGATTGCTTATTTCACATGCTGGAAAAAAATGGTGAGTAAATGATTGAACGTTAAGAATATTCCATACTGTCTGAGGATAAAAACACCCCTCTTACGGCACACATCCTGCCTGTCTTCATGGTACCTCAACCCTCTCAAAACCGAATAAATGTACTCCATCGTGAGCACATCAGTATTTACATTTAACATATCAACGTGGGTGGTTTGGGTGAATGGAAAAAGTTCCCTCATTACTAATCATATTACGGTCAACACAACAAGAGCAACTACTATTACTGCCAAGTGAAAACAAAATCAGGGCAAAAAAAAAAAGAAAAAGTCACAAAATCAACGGCATTTTTTGAGAACATTTACAGAAAGCTTAAGGCACAGTTTAACGGGTTAAGTCTACCAGTTTAAAAATACCTGAGAATACATGACACTTCAGAACCCAAATGATGGAGGAACAATCTATCCCAGCATGCAGCCTGTGCAAGAAGGTGGGAGGTGTTTATGCCTTTCACTTCACTGGCCTCCTTTTTCTCACATTCATCTTCTCTGGCATGATTGACAGGTTGTGAGCTGTCAGTCAGCTCAAATGAGATGAGCCATCTGTCTAAATCACAAGGCTTCCAAAGCACCATCAACATGTGATGCTCCGAGAGGAAGAAACAGCAAAAATGCTATCCACCATTAAAAAGCAGCACGAAAGCACCCTGTCAATCTTTCAATTATTAGCATCACAATATGTTCATTAAGCCCTTATTGTTCTGTTTACATCAAAAAGGAAGTTGTAAATTGAGGGGCGTGTGCTTTCCGGAACCCAGGCTACAAACATGACTCCCCGCATGCTGTGAGAATCCATGTTTGAGTCACACTTTGTGTGTGATGTAACACGCTGAAAAGATGCCACCAAAAAGAATGCATAAACAACAACTTTGGCAGAGAATGATATTTTGCTATGATTAACAAGAAGTCATCCAAAAAGTGTTTTTGATATTCTTTTCCAAGTCCAAACTACAATGTATTTTACAATATTTGTTTTAGTTTCTTGCAATATATTTCAGAGCTGTCAATTTAATCACAAAAATAGCAATTCAATTTTAAAATATAATTGAAATATTAACCATACATATAATTTATATAGTATATAAATTAGGGCTGGGACAATACACCGAATCTCGATTCACAATACAATGATTCTGGATCGATTCTGAGCTTAGTTTTAACAGCAGATGGCAATCTAGGCTAGTTTTTAGCCGCACACTCAAATGCTCATGAAGAAGAGTGCTGGACAGTGATCGTGCATTTGGCTGAGTCATGTAAGTGGTTAAATATACTTGGACCTTGGTTCAAAATGCTTTTATTATGCGAGATTAATTACACGGCCCACTGCGCATTGTAATTCGCTTCAACTTTTTCGAACTTTATGAATTATTATTTTAGGTTTAAGTGATGTATGTAAAGGAACTGGAAGCAAGCAGAGTACAGGTGTTTCTAAAGTATGTAGTGCCATCTGCTGTTAAAAACTAAGCTCAGAATTGATTCAAGAGAGAATTGCGATACATCGGAAAAATATCAGAATCGCTCCAGATTCTTTGTACTGCGAATCGAGAATTGATGTATTGTCCTAGCCCTAATATAAATGTTGTAGTTAACTATATCTAAATAAGTTTTAAATCAATGAATTAAAAACTGAAATAAAATACAAATATTAGATGAAAACATAATAAAACTAAGATAAGTTTAAGCTGAAGTATTAAAATTACTAAAACTAAAGGCTGATTTATACTTCTGTGTCGAAACTACACCGTAGGTACGTTGTAGGCTGTGTGTAGCATGCGTAGCCTATGGCGCAGTCTGACGTGCACCTCTCCAGAAATGTAATGTGTCAACTCCACAAGTGCTGTGGTTGGTCTGCTAGAACCTCTCCCTGCATTTGTAACTGCACGTTGACACGGACAATGGGAAGTATAAATGAAAACCGTCGTGTTGACTACAGCATAGTCTACAGCGTAGGTCCGACACAGAAGTATAAATCAGCCTTAAAACTGAAATAAATTAAAGCTTTATAGAAATATAAAAAACTAATAAAAAATGAACCACATTACAAAATAAAAAAAAAAAAACTTGAATCAAAATAAAAATATACAAATAAAAGATAAGCACTAATAAATAATACAATAGTATTCAAATAATAATCTTTACCTGTCAGAAGCCAGTCAAGTTCATTGATACGCTCCCCATATGCATCCACCAATATTATTTTATTTTATTAGTTTATTTTAAAACATAGGTACAGTACATAGTTGTATCTTTTTCCACCCTGGTTTGTGGGGATTTGCTGGGTTGATTTAGCCTATAGGGCACTATGAGAGTTATAATGCCATTAACCACAGTAAAATCATTTTAAAGCCAGCCTTTTTTAAAATATTGCATTATGCATATCTGTGAAAGTAAAACTATGAGTACCACAAGGTTTTAAGTGTGTCAGTACATGTCTATGGGACACATGCAGTCTCAGCAATAAACTGCCATCTTTGCTGCCTGTCTTCTGTTTCTGAAAAGAACTTGTGAATATTCCATTGATTCTGTGCTTCCCTCAAACTCGCAGAACTCACAGCAGTCACAGCAGTCAAACTCCTTAACAATGCTACATAATTACTCACATAATAATGCCCATTTATCCAGTAATTGCAATCATCAGACTGTCAGCACACACTTGCATTAATTAGCGTGGTCTTGGACTTAATGGGATCATCTGCTGACTTATGATGGTCTATGGAGAGGTAATTTTAAGATGCTGTGTGTGTAATTGCCTGCTTTTTTGATTGGATGTTTACACCTCTATTGCTTTTTTCTCATGTTTCAGAAAAGTGTCTGACTTGCTTTTGGATGCTGTTTAGTGAGAATGAAAACAGTAATAATCTGGCACTGTAGGTTTGAAAACAGTTTAAACCATGGTTGTTTCTTACCGAACAAACAGTGGAAAATATGGAGCCAAAAAAAGTTGTCACAGGGGCAAGTGGTCATAAATAGTAATTTCACTAATTATAAGGTTTTGTGAAAAGTCCAATTAAGTGAATTATTGTTTTCTCTAACAAAAGGTTTGCATGCTGGCTCAAACATCAAATTTTTTGATAAGACTATGTTGCACCAATGTTAACTAATGAAGTATTATAAAGTGAATGCAATACATTCAAACAATGGTCAACTATAGAACTATAATGAGGGCCAAGGTCCTTGAATCTGATTGGCTAAGAGGTCTTTCCAGCCATGCGATATTCTACCCGCAGCATTTCTCATGGTGAGTGTCATGGCAGAGGAGCTATTACTTTACTGTAATTTTACAAATAAATTATACATATATAAATTTAAAATGACTCTAAATTCAGCCAATAACTGATATGTTGTACATACTTTTGTTTTGGTCTTCACATCCTTACACCTTCACTATATCAGACAGATTATGAGTGTCACCTTTATGTTCAGTTTAGTTTTGTTCATGGACTTTTAGTTTGTAATTTTTCAGTTCCTGTGTTACTTTTTCCCGCCACTAACCTGTAACCATGGAACCTGCTGTTCACTTAGTCTTGGTCTGGTCACGTTTGTGTTATGGTGCGTTTCTCTGCCTTTGTCGGATTACTTGTATACATTTCATAAAGTTAGTGTTGTTTTTATGCATTTTTACATTTTTCCAAAATAACTAAAGGCAGTGACAATTTAAACAATATACTGTGTATATATTATTTGTGAACTAATGTTCAGCTTTTTTTAATAGTCATCTTATTTTCAGTCATCAAGCTCAACAAAGATGCACCTTTAATTTCATTAAGCTGATTGCGCACTAAAAACCACAACAGTCATGTTTTCAGGCAACAGTCAAGATTTTGACATGACAAAGCGGTGATATCCAAGTGACAGTTGTTTACTTTTTAAATAGGTGTTCCATTAATGCCATCATTGCCGTCATTCAGGGCGAGAACGCGCACTAAACAAGAGGCGGGATTTAATCGCACAAACCAATCATATCTAATCATAACCGATCATATCCAATCATGGCGCAATGGAGGCCTTGCCTCCTCTCATATAACTTTCCTCTATTCATTCTCAATTACCCCCCACCAAACCCACTGCACACTTTAGGGGTTCTGTTTTAACTTAATGGGATCAAGGGAGTCGAGTCTCCCACTGTAACTTTACCTGCAGGTTGTCGCTGTTGGACAGTGTTACTTATAAAAAGAGTGACTTTTACAATGTCACATTTTGTAATATTTAAGTTGATTATTTTCTCATGCAGTTTTTTTTTTCCCCCAACCGAGCGTGTGCCGGAATTCACGTCACAACAGGATACAAACCATATGGCATTTCACCGTAACAATTGTAGTGAATAAAAAACATGGACTAAGAATGTTAACTTTCTCAGGAATTGTCTTCTGTTGACAGAGGCGCCATCTGTCTGGGAAACAGAAAGTGAGGTAAACTAATGAAAGTGAAGAGCGGTGAGCTGGAGAACTCCACTGTAGAGAGCTGCCATGTGTTTCAGTGTGGTGTGGCAGCACCTTTCTTATTTTGTAAAATGTTCCTGTGCAACTCTGGTGCTCAGCACATGAGTATCACAGCTTGAATCTATCTCATGGTGAATAAGCACAACAATGCTCAGCTAACACCTCCTGTTTGGAGATAATTTTAGGGCAGAATCACACATAGGGACTCATGAGTAAAAAAGAAAAAGAAAAAAGAAGAAAAAGTGAAGTGTTAAATGGCACTTCATTGAGTTTGTTATATTCGTAAGCTTATGAAAATAATTCAAAGACATTATTGTGAAAGATGAGTATTGGATAGAAAAGGTGGTTTTAGATGTAAATATATTGGTGTTGTATTTATTCATGGCAAGGTCAAGGGTCACAATTAATGGAATTATGGTCCAGTGGTTTAGTCAAAGTCTAATCTGAAAAAGTTCTGATTCTTTATACAGTTCTGCATGACTACAGTGTTTGCACAGCAGGAGTGTGTACTGTGGATGCTATTGACTGCCATACTTCATTTGTAGTTATCTCTGCTTCGCTCACAGCTGATAGATCAGTCATGATCGCAAACATTGACTTTCTATTAAAGAGTATGAAGGCAGGTGGGATGTGCTTTGTGTTTTTGATGTGTTTTGCCAAATTCTATTCTCTTTAAGCTTATATGTATATATACAGATGTATATATGTATATGTGTGTGTGTGTGTGTGTGTGTGTGTGTGTGTGTGTGTATCTATACATACATATATATATATATATATATATATATATATATATATATATATATATATATATATATATATATATATATATATATATATATATACACACACACACACACACACAATATATATAAAACAATTTTGCTTGCTTGCTACTTGTTTATATAATAATAATAATAATAATTTAATATGCTCTGCTTTCCTGTCCGCTATATGCCATTGTAAAGGGCTGAACAGCATCCACCAGGCACTGCATCAAAGCAATTAACGGTTTTATCCGAATCCACATGAATGGACCGTTCAATGTTCAGTAACCTACTGCAATGTCCGAGAGTCTCTCCTGTCTCATGGTTTTTCACAATGTTTTCAGTCGGCGCAAGCAAGCACATTTTTTCGGGGTTTTTTTGTTTTTCAGCTTGGGCTGTTGGCCCAAGCAGGTCACACAAAGGCTGTCATTGATAGCCTTTGTGTGAACTGAGGGGGAGTTGCCCTGGCGTTTCATGTGAAACTGCTAGTTAATATTTGTTTAGCCATTCTTGGCATGCACTCCCCTCAAGCATGGCGGCGTGGGTATATCACTCCCCATATGCGGTAAACGCAGCATAGAGTTCCTTTTCGAAAGGGAACGTCTCAGGTTACATATGTAACCATGGTTCCCTGAGAACAGGGAACGAGACACTGCGTTCCTTGCCGTGCTCTGGGGCTGCCTGCTGAACAGTCCCTTCATATGATAAGATACTGGCTGGTTCTCTAGACACTCCTTATATACTTCAGGGTTGCGCTATGATGACGTCATAGGCTGTCGCCGGCCAATAGGATTGGAGAGATTTAATACTTGGCTTTCAGATGCCAGTTCATGTGTCTCTCGTCCCCTTTTCTCAGGGAACCATGGTTACATACGTAACCTGTGACTTTTTTTTGCTTGTGCCCTTAAAGTAGTCATAAAATCAAAATTGACCCTATTTACTTTGTTAGTGCATATTACTAATCTTGTGTTGAACAATTATTCTGTGCAAGTTAATACACAGAAAAAAATTGTTTGTCATGGTAATCTTTAATCAAAATCTGAAAAGTTACTTCCGGTCTGGAATGGCATTCCTTCTCTGATGACATCAGTTTGACGGTCTTTGGAAAAGTCTTTGGCAACTTCCAGCTCACGAGGACGTTAACACTCAGAGGTCGGATGGTCGCGCCGGCGATACCTCCTAGTTTTTTTTCTTGCCAGTGTGAAAGAGACTAAAAATACTTCAGCAATTTTGGACATACAAATAAGAGTTATATATCATTAAAAACTGTGGAATGTCTTTTATTTGTATACACTGCTAAATATTGCTAAATAAAGTAAACAAACATGCGTGAGCCGCAGTCTCTCTTTGAATGAAGTCCAATCTGATACAGTTAATTTTCTGAGGGAGTAACTTAGTGAATACTTATCACTCATTTGTCTACAGAAAGGTTGAAATGTCAGGTTTTAAATCATGCAAGTCAAATCAAAAACTAATATTCTCTGTTTATGTATTTCGAGGAACAACTTTATCAAGCCAATGATTGTGAAAGGTAAGTTTTTTTTCTTTTCTAATTGCGATAGTGCCTGTGAATATTAAACCGCAAAAAGACTGTTTAAATTTGAATCCTTCAAGTTTTGTGTGTCTCAGTGTGGATTAATGGTGCAGATCGACGTGCGGTTTCGTTTACTACACAATTTACATTAATAAATTGCCATGGCTATTCCCAAACTATATTGCTATACTGAGATGAGTGAAATCGTCTGAAATACGTATAAATACCGAAATAAAATATAACAAAATATAAATATATGAAATTCCATAGAGATAACATGAATTTTTATACGCTTTGCATCACAGAAATACATTATATTTTAAAGTATATTAAAATAGAAAACCATTAATTTAAATTGTAATATTTAACAGTATTGCTGGGATTTTTGTAATATAGGCCAATACAAAAAAAAATTCACATGATGTACAATAATACGTGCATGCATAAGATCACAAAAATCATGTTTTCTGTTAAGAGTGGAGATTAGTGTTACAATAGCTGATATATAGCTCACAGAGGGTTTTTTCCTTTTATCTCACAGATTTGAGAATCATAGTGACCAGATATTGGCACATATTGGACTGCATGAATATGATAGTGTGATCACTGACTGGAAGCAGGAAAGTTCTTCTCCTCCATTGCAGAAACACCAAATGCCAGGTATGTGATGTTCACATATATCTTTGAACAGGATTTATTTCCAGGTATAACTGTACTTAAAATGCGTCTTTGACTCTCATTTATATAGTTAACTATATTTTAAATAAATTTCAAACGAAAAATTATATGTCTTTTGTCATTGCATTCTTTCTTAATTGACTCAGTCACATTCTTGACCTAATGGCTCATTATGCGGCTCATTAGGGGCAGGGTCTTAATCTCCTCAGGTGTGAATCACAGCATTATTCATGAAGATTCACGCCTCTCCGCATATGGGCTCCCTAAACAAAAAGTGTCTTAGAAATTTAAAATCAATACATTATTTTTTGTGTGTGTGTGTCAGAGTAGGCAGAATGATTTTTACATCATTGTAAAGCAAAAACTCTAGACTAAAATATACAATTCCTAGTTTATACAATATTGTAGCCTAGTTTGTGCTGAATACAATGTAATGAAACTTTTGTCATTAATAGGTTTATAAACAACTGAAAAAAGCACAAATGTCAGGGCATGTCAAAACTTCTCCAGGGCCCCAAATTAACCTCAGATCCCAGAGGGTTAACAGGCCATTCATGTGGAATAGGATCTCGCTCAGGATTTGTGCCATTTGTGGAGGCCTGACTCAAGCCCAAAGTATACTTGGCCATCCACATTTTTTCTGCATAATTTTCACCATCAGGAGCCTTCTGTTAAAATGTAAAATAACTTTTACTGATTGATCGAACTCAGCATACACAAGGCAATAGAGGACGTTAGGTTTTCAGGACTTCAAAGAACAGCACCTGATTCACAAAATGTGCTGTCAAATGCCGAGATAAGGTGCAGTTTGTAGATGTCTACACACCCTGTCCATGTACAGCCAAATTTTTGGGACCGCATGGACGGTGCGCGTACAACTGCATATGTACGAGTGACTTGAGCTCTTGTATAGTCCATTAAATGTACCATGCACCGAATGAGTCATTCCGTGCTCACGACCAAAGTAGTAGGCTATACTTTGAAAGGCTTACGTGCTCAAATGTGCGCAAGATGAAAAATGAAGTATACCAAGGCCTTAACCACTCCAAATTGCCTTGTCCTGAAATGTTGTTTTGGTTGTTCTGAATTGCCTAAGCAAAGTCTATTGTCAAAGTGGTTCAGACTGAACTGTTTTACATGACTGCAGTCCCAAACAGCAGGCATCTGCATCAGAAAGCAAGATAACTTTATTGCATTTCATCAAAGTCCCTTTCAAGTAAAGTCTGTTCTCACGGCGACCATATTTGCAACACCGCCGGACAGCTGTTTCGGGCATCCAAGACCTAGTCCTATCTATTTGAATGAGAGAATCTCAAACTCTGCTTGACCAACTCACAATTAAATAACATTTCAAATCAGCAACCAAATCTGACATGAACTGTCCTATAAATGTTGTTTTGTTATGCACAAATACCATTTAAAAAAGCTTATTTCAGGCTAGACCAGCCAATGTGCATGTGCAGTCCTATGCACGAGTCTCAGGTTTGTATGGGAAACAGAGCCTTGTAACGCCAGCTGCAGTGACTCAATAACTTTAATAATAATAATAATAATAATAAGTTTTATTTATATAGCACCTTTCCAGGGCTCAAGGACGCTTTACAATATACATTTAACAAAGAAGAGATAATATGAGTAGAGTAGAGTAGAAGTTTGAAGATACAGTAAAGGAACATTATATGGACAGGGAAGCATACAGGAGAATAGAATCAAGCACAATAAAATACAAAACAGGACTTAAGAGACATAACATAACATTTAGAGAACTATTAGTTAATTAAGCAGAGCAATCAATCCATCAAATCAGAGGTATAACATTCAGAAAACAAGTGAGTTTTGAGTAATAATTTAAATTCAGAGATATTATTAACACAACAGAGTGAGCGGGGGAGAGAATTCCAGAGTTTGGGTGCGATAACACTGAATGATCTGCCCCCCATTGAAGAGAGGTGATGCCGAGGGACAACGAGAAGGCCAGAGTCAGAGGAATGTAGTGAGCGAGTCGGGGTGTAGGGGACGAGCATGTTACAAAGATAAGGGGGAGCCAAGCCATGCAGAGATTTAAAAGCAAGCAGGAGAATTTTGAATTTAATACGGTAGGCAACTGGAAGCCAGTGGAGATCATACAAAATTGGGGTGATATGAGCAGAATGCTTGGTATGGGTGAGTATTCTAGCAGCAGAGTTTTGAATGTTTTGTAATCTGGAAATGGAGCTGGAATGGCAGGTAGACCAATGAAAAGGGCATTACAGTAATCAAGGCGTGATGAGACAAATGCATGGATGAGTTTCAGCATCTTTGGTACTGATGAAGGGATGGAGTTAGGCAATGTGACGTAGATGAAAGAATGCAGATTTGGTAACAGATGTAATATGAGACTGAAAGGAAAGGGTGGAGTTGAAGATTACGCCTACATTTTTAACAGTACTAGATGATTTGATGTGAGAACCAGCAACTTCACAGGTGAAACTGGTAGAAAATTTGAATTAAGCCAATCTTTTATGTCTTTCACACAAGCAGATATTTTGTGTTTGGGTAGGTAGAGCAGGTGTGCAGACAGAGTATAATTCAATGTCATCAGCGTAAAAGTGATAGTTAAGACCATGATGTTGTAAAATCTGAGCAAGTGGTATTATCTAAATTATGAATAATAAAGGCCCGAGAACGGATCCCTGGGGAACACTACGCTTCAGGGGGACAGTAGGTGATCGAAAATCCTTAACTGAGATGTAGAACTGTCTGTCAGAGAGATAGGAAGAAAACCAAGAAATAGCAGTACCAATCAATGGTTGGCTCTTTTACATAGAAGGGATGTATTCCACCATATTGCAGTTTCTCCCATTCATAAGTAATAGTTGTGAAACATTTTCTTCATCTATAGTCTTTGGTTCTGTCTGCACTTTGGAGGCACAAGTAATGTATTATATACGAAATTAATGTATACAGTGGTTTCTGCTGCAGCCACTTCCATTTTTCTCAGTAATATTTAGTACCAATTTACTAGGAAGGGATTTTATTATCTTCTGTGCTATTCGTACATAATCCTTTAAAATATAATTTGACTGTTTTATTGATATCCTGTATTCTACATAGTGTATAACTATAAAGTTTACTCTAATATTAGAATACTGTAGATAAAAAAAAAAAAATGAAGTTTTGGTACACTGCTAAAATATGTCACAGCTTAGGCGATTTGTGCAGAAACCATCGATTTTTCATGTGTGAGTCCAAAAGAAATTTTTACAAAATATACATTTTTAGCCTTCTGTTAAAAGGACTTTTAGTGATTGACTGAACTCAGCATACGCTAGGTAATAGAGGACGTTAGGTTTACATAACTTCAAAGAACAGCACCTGATTCACAAAATGTGCTGTCAAATGCCGAGATAAGGTGCAGTTTGTGGTGTCAGTGCTTATGTACTTTAAATTTGTTTGTCTCTATAAGCTACAGAATTCATGGAAGACTGAATCAAAGCAGGTCTTATAGGACTAATATTCTGGAATAGCGACAGTAAATGCGTTAATTTAGGCCTATGTTTTGGCTTCGATAATTCAAAAGTATAATGTAATATGACGACGTTGCTGTAATTATTACAGTGAACACTAGAGTAAAGTTTTATTATTTAAGATCATGACGCCCCTGGTTGACCATCATCCTCAAGTCCATTTTAAATAGGAAAGCTGTGTGTTTTTCCTGAGAGTGGATTCATAAAAATATGGGAGCGCCACGTGAAACCTAATTAGATTATGTCTTGGTTATATTTCTATAATTAGTCCCATGGTGATTATGAATGGAAGAGAGCAGCCATGTTCTTCCTAATCAGTTTTATTGTCAGTAAGTCAGGTTAAAGGCTGTTCCTCTTTCATTATATATAAAAAAAAAAAAAAAACTACACAAAGATATGACAAGAAATTAATGCCCATTCTCAGCCGAACACACTGTGCAAACACATTTTGGGGCAAAGAAAGGGTTTTCTGAGTAATACATCAATGCTCCCCGGGCTGAAAATGAGCACAGGTATCAGAGAATCTAGCAGTCTCTACTCTAATGTGTTTTTCATCACCTCCGTCAAAGCGAGGTCCCCATCAAAGACTCATGAAATTCAGATACGCCAGGCTTTGCCACATTATTCCCTGTAAAGCCTCAGTCAGTTGATTTCACAGAAAGACTATGCCACGACTCCTTGACACATTCACATCCGCTGCCTGTTTCCTTTGTTAATCTTCTTGGCAAATGTCACTATCCGTCAATCTCTGTGAATTTAACACTTTGAAAGATGTTTTTCAGCTCAGAAATGAATGATTCATCCACATATTGAAACACTACGAAAGTATTTACTGTACTGATCTACACACAAAGTGTACATTGATGACATTTGAAATGCAGGTATTTGCTCTGCAATAAAAAAAATAAATAAATTAAAACGAATAAAATTAAATACATTACATTCAACATACTGTTAGCCTTAAATATTCAGAAATATATTCATATATATTGATTCATATATATAGATACACGTCTAATATCTACATAAAACACGCTAGACCAAAAATATTGCCACAGATGTTTTCAACTAGCCTAAAAAGTTGCTGATGTATTACGTGCATTTCCCACCATGCATTGCAGAATAAATTATGAACAAATAAAAACAATTAAACAATTATCCCATTTTAACAGTGTTAAAAAACTAGTATAATTAAAGTAAATCACCCATGTGCAATGTGTTCTAAAATATAATTTGAATAACAGGTTGATTTCCTTTCTTTGTTATTTTATAAATTAACTGAGGCTAATTCATTTTACTAACAGTCACAACTGTGATGCAGATAAGTATGCTTTGTGATGGTTTTCTGACACAGTGTATAGAAAAACTACCTACAGAACTGACATCAAATAATTTAAAAAGCCATAAAATAACTTTGTTCCCATTGTTGCCACAGTTCAAGTTTGATGATAATGAATATGCCTGCTTTTTAAAGCATGACAAAAGAAGTCAAATGTAAAGGAAGTGTAAATTTTCTACTTTGCTTTATAATTAAAGAACAGGTTAGAGACAAAGCGTTCCTCTTCTTGTCACATTTAGATTGGATGTCACCAATTTTAAATTTAAAACCAATTTTACTGTTCCCTTATTTCAAGGGAACTCGTGCTGCGTTGAAACGCTGTGGGAACGCCTCTGTGTGATTGTGTCATGAAGCACATATATAGAATCAGCCAGTGGTGTGATGGAAAGTTATAGGTGGGTGAGGTTATCGACCAGGAAACAAATATACCCAGACCAAACAGAGTTAACTTCTGTGCCTTCAGCAAATGCACTGTGAATCGTATGTCCTATTTATTGTTTGTCTGTCTCATTTCATGAGTTCAAGCACAAATATTATGGTGAGCGAACAGCAGTTCAGGAAATGTGTTCATCCCTGCCCACTTTATATCACGTGTGGGGATACACATACTGTGTGTTTGTTTGGGAGCGCAGCATGCTCAGTCAGCCCTTGAGGAGGCTGAATGTGAGCACTGTGAGCAGCTACCATTGAGAATGCTGCGCTCCCTCTGGGCACTCTTTGAGAAGGGCACCTTGGTTTGTGTTCCTTGCAAACCTCTTAGAGCTACATCAGCCTTGGTGGGTAAAGCATATTCTGCACACGATGTCAATTCTGCAGGCATACAAGGCCAACCTACTAAAAGACATGAGCGAAAGCAAGGAGGTCAGCGCTAACGTAATTCAAGAATTACGTTAGGCTGCAGATTTGTCTCTCCGGGCCACTAAAGGAGGCTGCCAAGTCAGTGGGCCTTACTATGGCAGCCCTGGTGGCCACGGAGAGGCATCTTTGGCTGAGGACCGTTATTGTTTCTAAGAGGGCTTCGTCTAAGAAGTCCTGATGCCACCAGCGCCAGGCTTCTGAGGGTACACCTCCCACTGGGGAAGACGGATCCCACCTCTTTATACATTGCCCGTCTCCCCTCACTGCCCTCAGGGGCCATTCTGCTAACCCCACCACTTTTCCCGGGCGCAGAGGTTCCCAGCGATTTTTTTACCCAAGGGTTGCTCGCTTCCTCTGCGGAGGTCTCTAAAGCAGTCAAGCCAGTTGTTCCCTGCTGGTTCGCCGCTTCAGGGTGCTGTGCTTTCTGTTCAAAATACACCAGAGGCCAGTCTCAAGAGACTGGTACCCTTAGTAAATTTTCTGGCAGAGTGGAAAGTTCTACCAAATATATCTCGCTGGGTCCTAAAGACAATAGAAAAAGGACACACCATTCAGTTCAGTTCAGTTCAGTTCTCGCCCACCTAGATTCAGCGGGGTCCTGCCCACACTGGTGGGCCCTGATCAGGCTCTGGTTATGGAACTAGAAGTAAAAGCTCTTTTGAAAATACTATAGAACGGGTTCCACCTTCTAGCAGAGAGTCCGGGTTATACAACCGGTACTTCATTGTCCCAAAGAAGAATGGGGCGTTACGTCCGATTTTAGATATGTGCCAATTGAAGCGCACTGCAGGGGAGCTCAAATTCAAAATACTTAATCTCAAATCGTGTCAGAAATCAGATCCGAGGACTGGTTTGTCACGATAAATCTCAAGAATGCATACTTCAACGTATCCATCCTCCCACAACACCAGATGCTTCTGTGGTTTGCTTTCGGGGGCGAAGCATACCAATATCGAGTTCTTCCTTTCAGCCTAGCTTGAGCCGAAATAGATCTGTTCGCATCTCTAGAGATGACGCACTGTCCGCTATGGTTTTCCCCTTACTCATCCAGCTCCTATTGGGCTGGACGCTATGGTACAGACATGGCAAAGGCCAGGTCTGTATGCTTTCCCCCCGATCGCTCTGCTCCCGGGGGTTCTGGAGAGAGAATTGTAATATTTATGTATATTTATAATTGATTCATCTGTGCATTTTTTTTTTTTTTTAATTTGTGTGCCCTTAATTATAATCTTTAATCAAAATAACTTCCCCTCCCTCTTGCAGTGACATCTCTGATGACGTGTTTTTGACACCAGGGCGGGACGACCTGTCACTCACATGAGATCGACCAATAACAACCAACCACCAAATAAATTCCTGATGGACAAAATCAAGTCCCGCCCTACATTTTTTTTTTTTTTTAATTATTGTTTAAGAGGCCTTTTTACTTCGATTTATATAGCAGAAGAAAAGTCTATAGCAATTTACTTTTCATGCTGACTTTAAATAGACATCAAAATACAGTACAGTTTTGATGAGTTGCACTGTTTCTGCAACTCATCAGGGCCTCCTGCTGGTCTGGAGAACTGGGCAAATGTCCGAATCCATTAATTGTTGTAATGTCATGTTCTGCTATTAATCTAATAGTCTGGTTTCCAATGGGTTTTAAATAGCACAGGTGAAAAAGTAGCTTAGTTTTAAGACAGAATAATCACAGTGTTTTTGTTGAACTGTAATATGATTCATTCTGTTAGCAAGTTTATTGTCTTGTTAGCAAGTTTATTCTTGTGAAACGGCCCACAGCAGTCACGCTGTCTCTGCCGATGGGAAGCAGCTCAGGGTTTCTCACCCCGGCACATATCTAGGCAACTGTTTGCTTCCTGGCCTAAAGGCAGCCCTCCAGATGTTTACCATCAGATAACTCTAAAGATTTTTAAAAAATAATACGAATAATAATAAAATAACAGAAAAACCTGAGCCCCCCTACTGAACTTACTAGCTATGGGTTTGAGGGAATTTCAATTATTAACATGGTTTTTCACATTTTCTTTTTGTGCTAGAGGAACAAGCAGATTTATATTGTTTGTTTTCCTTCTTTTCTACTGAAACTCAGTGATGAATTAACTAAAGAGTTGCATCATGTTTGCCCGTATTTCAGCACAAAGACCTGCTATCTTTTGGATCACACAATGCAGTCTAACCAAGTACTAAAATGAGCTGAAATACAGCTGTGTTGTGAATATTTAGGTCATATTTGAGGTCAATGCTAATTTTGGCACAGCAAATACGGTACTTTTTACATAAATTAGTCTTATTATATAGGTTCTCTTTTTAATGGCACAGTTAATTTCAAACAATTCACAATGAGAGGAATGCATTTTGTGACACGCTGAATCAAAATAACTTTGTAGACAATGCATTTTGTTTAAACTTTTTCTACACAAGATGCAAATCTAATTTAAAGACTGAGCATTCATAGATTGTTACATTTTGTTCACAAAATATATTTTTGGTTAACCACAAAATGAAACGTACATTCACTATTATGTGCATGAAATGGAAGATACTTCATGCATGAAAACAGTTTTGTTTGAAATTGTGTGCAATATCACAACATTTCTTTTGATAAAAAGCAACTGGATTTTTCTTTGTTTACAAAATGCATTAAACTGTAAACTGCATTTTGCCATGAAATACTTGGTGCTTCATGTCTTTGCATTCATGTATCTACACTTGATTTTTAAGTCCAGACATAAAAATTCACATTCAGGTGTGTGTATTTTATTGAAGGGCGGACATATGTGGAAAAACACTTCAGATTGTGAAAGGGTGCTTTGACCAGTAATACAATGCTGATGATTTCTACTGTCCTCTGCCTTTAAATGCTCTCAATATATACTTGGTGAGAGAAAGTAGTCATTTCATAAATGCATGTACACATACTCATAACCACGTGGAAAAGCACACAAGAGAGATTTTCATAGGTGATTGGGATGTAAAAGGCTTTTGGGTGATATATTGATAACTCCTAGGGTGCCATTTGATGGATGCATTCATGGTGACATATTTCATGCATTTAAATCATATCTGCACTGTAACAATCCTTTGGAAACGACTCCCGGTGGTCACATTTAATCAGCCAATTTAAAGACCTGGGTGGAGAAGTTCCAGTTCGAGTGATAAATAATTATTCCACCCGATAGTCCAATAAAATCAGTATTGCATAATTCAGTCTGTGCGGGAGCAAGGAACCATGCATGTTTTTCTCAAACCCAATTATAGCAGTTGTTTAGTTATGCGCCCAAAGAAAAATGAAGCAGGTTGCTTATTTACAGGCTGAAGAGGTTTATCGCCATAGATCTCTTAAAACATATGACCCAATTTATATGTAAACACCATCCCCAGGCCCTCCGAATTATTTTACATTATACTCTTTACGGTTCACCCAGATTCGATGATGGAAGTTCATTTGGACAATAAATTGCTTAAATGCACGACTAAACTGATTTATAATGCGATCTAAAAACGTAACATGACAATGTGCGGGGCCATCACTGGACTGGAGAGTGAAAAACTGCTGACGCAAGTTCTCTTCATGTGGCTGACACCTCACGCAACTGCTGACACATTCTCTGTGATGAGTGCAGCTGGTGCGCCTGAATCACTGCTTTGTGTCCATGTATCTACATAGATCGCAACCTTACAAAGTCCCCCCAGACCAAACAAACATGCCCCCATGACACTAGTGCATCCGATTCAAGGACACATTTATGCTGTGGATCAGCAAAACAGGCGATGCCTGTTGTGAATTTGTACGAGGGTCTGGTTCTGTTGCTACTAGGGTCATGTTTACATACATAACACTGACAAATGACATGTCTGCACACAAGCCTGTGATGGAAACATGTCTGCTCTATTGCCCTTAAAGGGGCCTGCATTCTACGCACCTGTAGCATTTTATTGCCCACTTACAATGGTTTCTTGCACTCATAATTTAGTTTTATATGCCTATTTTCCACATTCTCACTGACTCTTTAAATGAAAGGCATATTTACTCATTCAAATGTTGTTCTGTATATTTTTTCCATGGATCAAAAAAGGAAGGAATATTCTCATAGTGAGCATGGCTGTGAAGCTCTTGGACACAAGGACAACAAAAAAGAAAAACAATAATTCAAATGTTCATATAGCTGTTGGGGAGAAACCTTGTGTCTCCACATTCCATTATTTCAATATAAATACTATATTCCTATATAAATAATAACTATTAGTCACTCATTATGTCTGTTTTGCAAATATTTAACCAATGAAAGGTATTAAAAAGAGGTTATGACTAAACCTCGTTATGACTAAACTCCATTGGATCCTCAAACTGTCAGTCGAACCTCATAACTCCATTCTGCCTCGATTGTATGCTGCATACAAGTGCATGCATTTTGGACCTTCTCTGTTTGCAATGCAAGGATAAATAAAGAACCGTTTTTTGTTTGTTTCTTTGTTTGTTTTGAGTACAGCATTTTCTTTATTTAAGAAACATGAGATGCTGGCCAAATGAAAAAAAAAAAAAAAACTGATTGCACAAAGCTACAATAAACTTTGTGACGTGCAAGTTGATGAAAATGCAATGCACTTACTGCCATTATAATGATGGACAGGACACACATGTCTGAAATTCGCTGGTGACAGGAACCTTGTAACTCCATTTGAGCTTGATTTTGGCAAAATGTTAAAATGACATGCAAGTGTTTGGCCATATATAAAGCCACAATGTTAAGTTTAACAACACAGTGTTTACATTTTTTTTTTAAATTTGTTTTTTCTTTCTGAAAAGTAGTGTTTTTGGAGATATGAGGCTTCCTCCCAACAACGACAATAGCTCATTTATTTTAACCCATGTAACACCCCAAGGTGCTATTATGGAATTGAACAAGCATGAAACAGTTGTGAGCTCAGATAGGAAAATAAAAAAATGACTTAAATTTCAGTCTGTTCTCAAATAAAGCTATTGTATGACTTCAGAAGACTACATTACTGAAATCATATGAACTTGTATGGTTATTTTATGGTGATTTTTCATGACTATGGACAAGTTTATTAAAACAGTTATATTCTTCAAAATCTCTTTTGTTGTTCTACAGAAAAACAAAACAGCATGTGGGATTGGAAACAAGATATACAGAAAATAATTAAATGAGCAAATACAGGATTTTCATTGTGTGTGTGAAATATTGCTTAAAATACTGTTTTTGATTCCTCTAAGTTTTTACTAAGATGTTTTAAACTTATGTAAATTACCTCTGTTGTGATTGGATAACGTCAGTGAATGATGAATTGGGATCTCGTCTGAGAGCCCCAGTCACCTTCAAGTGGTCACAGAACAAGCCAAGCCAATACTCGCAACAAGCCAATCAGCAGTTTTCCGCTGAGGAGCCAAGATGAAACCCGGCCGTGCCAGTGGAAGTACAGGAGTTGTGGTGAGTTGTTCCCTCCTTCAGGGACCGGGGGTTCTAATAGTAACCCAGATGGTGCCTTTCAGTCAGTCACGTTCGATGTTAACATTTCAGTGACTGATGAGTTGGGATCCCTATGGAAAAAAAAAAAAAAAAAAAATGCCACAACTGCTGCCCCTTCCAGTGTCGAGTAAGCACTCTTTTGGACAGAAGAGGAAACGTGTTCCATTTAACCTGTACAGTTAGACCATGGATAACAACGGGAAAAAGAGTACCAATTCCAATCTGGAGAGGAGTGCTGTGGAGACCACATCCTGCCCGCAGGGGGGTAACATGAAAAATACTCATATGGACAGACAAGGGCAGTACTACATATGGAAGATCTCTGTGGTAGATCCCGCCTAAACAGGGGTGGAGTCAATAACGTACAGAGATGGCAGCGAGGACTCTGCCCAGGGAAAGACACGCACTTGCCAATGGGGAAGTCATACCATGGAAATACACATATGGGGTCACCCAGAGGGAGGAAATATAACATATGGGCATCTAGTCTAGTACGGGCATAGCACACTAGTATAAGACCTGGTGTCAGATGCCTCCGCCGCATCTGACTGCCAAGGATGCTGGAGGAACTCTCCAGGGTTCACCAGCCAGAGAACTTGCCTGAAGGGCAAAATAGGGGAAATCCTGAGAGGAAAATGGCGCTGCAAGCGAGACACTGAGCCATTCTTCCCACACATTACCCGTTTGTGCACAACACACGGGAAGACACCGGCTCCACTCAGATTATAAAATCTCGCAAATCTGTTACAGTAAGTGTCACCGAGCCTGCAGCTCTACGCGTGTCTGACAGAGAGGTGCCATGCACCAATGCCCAGGAGGAAGCAACACAAAAGCAAGGTCCGACCAAGGGCTGAACGAATGGCGACAGATTAGGGTGATTTCCATTCGATGTGTGCCATGGTACCATGCTCATCTCGGGACTCAGTTGTGAAGCCAGCGCCGAAGCGGTCTCATATGAAGCAATCCAATGGGCATGACTGCAGCTGCGGATGGCATATTCCCCAGGAGCCTCCAAAATGGTTTCAGTGGAACCGCTGTCCTGCCTCGCAACAAATTCAAGCAGTTCAGCACTGACTGGGCACGCTCATTCGTAAGATGCGCTTTCATGTTGACCGACTAACTCCATACTGAGAAAAGAGATTCTCTGCACAGAGGAGAGTTTGCTCTTTTTCTAGGGCTACCCTTGACTAAAGATTTTCTGGTTGACTAGTAGTTGTCATTTTAAGCAACTAGACTAATCACACGTTTATTAATAAACCATAGAAATCATAATTGATTTTTATCATATAAAAGTAGATATTTTGCTTCCTATATCATTTCTTTCATATCTGTGAGGCAAGGCTTTTATTTTTTGACGTGCACAAGTTCACAGACTGTGACGGTAGAAATCGCATCCTCTTTCATTATTTTACAAAAGCATAACATTATTATTGTGAGTGCACACAAATAAAAGTAGACTTCACATACTCAAAAGATGTATTCTCTTATCTGTATGACCAAACATGGAGTATTTTAAGTGCAAGTGATCGCACCAGCGTCACCATGTTAGCCGTCCTGCAGTAAGCATGCTACTATTCAGCTTCACACTCCGCACAAACATGTGAATAGCGCACATTTTTCTATGCCAACGTCAAAGCGAGCAGCCATGTAAAGTTGCTACTAATATGTTTCAGATGGTAAGCCATATTTGAGGTTGATGAATGATAGGTGAGCGTTTGGATGTCCTGATGTACTGTAATTACAACAGACCAGCTGTTAACGATCTGTCCTCAATGGACTGCATGACTTCGCCACTTCCTGATTTTTTTTTTTTTCTGCGACTAAGCAACTGAAAATTTGTCGATTAAGCCTCTTCTCGTCAACTAAAGGTTAGTTGACTATTAGGGGGCAGCCCTACTCTTTTCCCAGTTGACCTGTAGTCCCAAATGGCTGAGTGACTGAACACCAGGTCCCTGTGTTTGCATAGCTTATCTTGCAACTGGGTCAATATAAGCCAGTCTTCGAGATAGTTGAGGATGTGAATGCCCGCCTCCGCAATCTTCGTGAAGATGCGGGGTGACAGAGACAGCCCAAAGGGGAGGATATTGTACTGATATGCCAGTCCCTCAAATGCAAAACGCAGAAATGGTTTGGTGGGCGAACTGAATCGTATAGCAGAGTCTGACGATCC
The DNA here is from genome assembly GCA_037101425.1 of Elopichthys bambusa. Taxonomy (NCBI): domain Eukaryota; kingdom Metazoa; phylum Chordata; class Actinopteri; order Cypriniformes; family Xenocyprididae; genus Elopichthys; species Elopichthys bambusa. Next base: position 21,942,867 of record CM074442.1, read on the forward strand.
GAATGACCCAGTGAGCAGGGCTACAGAGCCCATGCAAGGGGGACCAAAGGGACAACAGGTGTACCCATGTTGGGGCAGCGTTTTGGAGCGCAGGGGCCCACCTCGGAAGGTACAGCGTTCAGACTTGGGGCTGTGGGTGCAGTGACACTTACCTGGCTCCATGGTTCCAGAGAGAGAGAGAGAGACTGTTGGCGCTTGAGAAGGTGTTGCTACCTCAAACCACAGACTCCTGCCTGTCGGCAAAAGAAGAGGGGGGTGAGAAGTGCAAGGCACTACATTGCTCACCTCCATCTCTGGGTTGGCCGCTTTGCTAACCACTTGGATGGTTTGGTAGGCGCAGAGGTGGGCGACGTCACCTTCCTGTGGGAGGCTTGGCGTTGTGGCCTGGATGAAGATGGACGAATGTTGGCAGCAGCATCACGCCAGGGCATGATGTGTTTGATCGCCTCCATCTGCTTTTGGACTGCCGATAAATGCTGGACGAAGTTCTCGACAGCGTAGCTGAAAAGACCAGCCAGGGAGATGCCGTCAAGAAAGCGAACCTTGTTAACCTCCTTCATCTCAGCCAGGTTTAGCCAGAGATGGATCACTAGCATGGACATCCTCTGCCCAAGGGACCACACAGTGACTTTCATCACCCAGAGGGCAAGGTCACTGCATGCAGCTCCTGCATCAACTCTGGGTCAGAACTACACTAGTGTAGCTTTTTTAGTTCCTTGGCTTGATACACTTGCAGGAGAGCAATGGCATACAAGGTGGAGGTGGCCTGTCCAGCAGCACTGCAAGCTTTGCCCACTAGTGTGGCTGAGAACTTACATGACTTGGATAGGAGACTAGGACGGGCCCTCTAGATGGCAGCATTTTGCGGGCATAACTTCACCGCAACTGCATGCTACACCAGAGGGTCGTCCACATAATTTTTGGCCACCCCACCATAGTGAAAGGGTAGTGAGAGCAGAGGAGGCAGCAGAGTGACTTTAGGCACAAAAGAGGTGCCTTCCACAACTTTGTGAACTCCTCTTGCACTTCCAGGAAGAAAGGCACTGGAGCAAGATGCTGCCGTTCAGCATACCAATCAACCAGCCGTAAATGTTTGGGACATGGTGGAGTGTTCCACTCACCCAGCAGACACACTCCCACAGTTATCCTCAGGTCACCCTGTGCATCCACCAAAGAGAACCTCTGCTGTGCAGAAGAACCAGATCAGATCAGCAGAGGCGACTCAACCCCTTTCGAGGCATCTCAGTCTCGACCTCAACGTCGCAATGGTGATCTTCCTGTGGGAGTTTGTCATCTATGAACACAACCTCAACATGCTTATGGCCCACACATGAGGCAATGATCGTTGCCATCAGATGAGGCCAGGAAACAACCGCATCCAGAAGCACATGGTGGAATGCCATCTTTAAAAATACACAAATTCACACCGTAATTTACTCTATCAGGGAAATTTGCTCTTTGATGTTAACCTCTGTGACTGACGAATTGTGATCTTGCCTGAAGCCCCAATCACCTTTGAGTGGTAACAGAACAAACCAATGCAGCGGCTGCCCTCTCAACATGCACACTCAGCACTCGCGGCTTGCAAAGCAGATCGCACTCGCCAATGTGCATTGGTTTGTTCTGTTACCACTCAAAGGTGATTGGGGCTTCAGGCAAGATCACAATTCGTCAGTCACTGAGGTTAACGTCGAACGTGACTGACTGAAAGGGAACCTCAGATTACTAGCATAGGTTACATTATACTTGATCAGTGGGCCAAATCAAAGAACACTAAGAAATTGTTGATATTTTAAATATGGGCGGACAAATGCTATACATGCATTTAACATATGCCTATACCTCCAGAGCAAGACACTGATGAATAGTTATACATCACACCATAAGCCCCGCCCACTGGCATTCAGTCACTTAACGGCTGACATTTGCCTACATTGGATGTGAGCATTGCGTCATTTCAAAAGAAAATAGAAACCATTATAATCACTGACGCTGTCTACAATATAGTATACAGATGCGCATTCAGTTTCTGACATACTCCATGCACTTGAGTCTGTCGACAACAGGACAAATGAAGAGTGAAAGAACTTTCTTGTTGACGCGTCCAGTTTAAACAGCTTGTTTGTGTCTTCAGTGTCAGCAACAAGTGGATATTTTATTTTAATGGTGCCCTGGATTGTCATCAGATAATTATTTTTGTTCTGGGCTTCTTTTTTTCCCCTTGTAAACAAAGTACAGTGTAATGGAGAGGTTGCCAAGAAATATTTGTTGAAAGATGTCATCTTTATTGGATCTGACAGCAGGTACATCAACGGTAAGTAAATTATTTCAAAATGCTTTGTCTGAAAATATGGATAATGTTTTCAAAATACTTGTGCAATAGCATTTTTTTTTTCCAAAAACCTAACATTTTAATGAACCTCAAGGAACATTAAAATAAAGAAAGTAAGTCCATGTCATGACCCCTTTAATAAATGGTCTACATAACTCTAGAGGAGTAAATACAAAACTAACATCTCATTGATGCTAGCTGCAAATGCTGTTGCAAGGTATACTTTCAGGGGAAAAAAAAAAACATCAAATGTGCTGGTTCTTTAAATGGGAGACGGCTTGATTTAGTTAAGCAGCCAACAAAACCCAATACAGGCTGCAGATGACACCAATGGGCCAGCTGGAAAAAGAAAACAGTGCCATCTATTGATCTGCTTTGGAAAACAGGCAGTTAAAAGTTCTAGAAATCAAGATGAGATAAAAAAAAAAAAAAAAAAAAATTTGCTGTAATAAAGAATACACATAAGTGGGATAGAAAGGCATTGCTGCAAACCTCTATGGAACTTCCTTTTTTCAAATATTCTCTCAACGTTTGACAGGTATGTCTCTAGATGAGAGTATAATGCATGTCTAAAAATAGGGAAACTGATTACAATACAAAAACTATGTTTATATGCCTGTCTTGTGAGGTTTGTGACATGCCTGGAAGCAGAAATCACAATATATACATAGATACACATAGGCAAGTTATGCATCATATATTTAAGATGAAATATTGGATAGCCAGAAACAAATAAAAGAGAATAAGGTGAAGTTATGTTTACACAGCAACAGTAATTGTCAGTAATGTTGCTCATTTTGTATAAAATATTATATATATATATATATATATAAATAAAAGTCCTAAAAAAAAAAAAAAACAATTTCTATTGATATATTTTAGAGCTGAGCATAATTACTCAATAACTTTGTGATATTGTTAAATTCCATTACTTTTCCCTCTGATTACATATTTTTATATGAACTACCTTAAGTTACCCATTTTTATACAGAATTATGCCAATGTTGTATGAAGAGTATGGTTCATCAGTCACACTTGTTACTAAATACATAAACAAACTGCAATATTATGTGCATATTGTCTCCAGCAATAGGAAAACCACGTTAGAACCACTTAAACTGTGTCACAGGAGGACCTAATAAACATTCTTTGTAACCAAAAATAAGATACTTGAAGGGTTTTGGATAAAAACTGCCAAATGCATAAAAATGTAAAATAAATAAAGTATAAGCGAAGTACATTAAAATCGAAGTATATTACAATGTATGCAATTTCAGACTTATTTGAAAGTGTTCATTTGTTTGGGATATTGCTCTCTTCATGCTGCTGTGCATCTGACATAATACCTTTATGAGATTGTGGGGGTGCATGCTTTAATATTGCATCATGACTTTCTGTGATTAACTTTCAGCAATCCTGATAATCTTGCTAAACATTATACAATTTCAGAAAGCATTCACATCTGTTTAAATAGTATTGTGAGGTTTGAGAGTAATTGCTGCAATATAAGTATTCTGACTGTTATGAATCATTATTGTTTCTCAGCTAAATGCTCAAAAGGTCTTTGTTTTATCCTGTAGAAAGCAAACGTTGCGCTGGGTTTATTGAAACTATTGCATTTCTCTTCTTCATCTTTGTAATCTTTGATCAAGCAGACCCACAAGAACAGGGGACATGCTGTTAAGCTTGTGATAAGGATTTGAGATACTAAACCTCAGACAACCTGTGAACGTCTCTCTCTGAGGAGTTTATATTTAATGACCTTTTTTAAAGTCAAGATGGGAATTTGACATTTCAATTTATGGCACTCTAATCAACAGCCAGCTCTCATTTGGCATTGAACTATCAGAGTTTCTATAACATTTCTACTAATAAAATAAGCTAATGCTGGTGACCAAAAATTACTCAGGAGTCGGCTGGTCGCGCCAGCGATACCACCTTGCTTTTTTCTTATCAGTATAAAAAAAAAAAAAGACTCAAAAGACTCAGTCAATTTTGCACATACAATTAAGATACACCATTTTAATCTGTGAAATATCTTTTTATTTTTGTACACAAAAATGTTGTGCTTTTTGCAAAATAAAGAAAGCTAACATGATGCGTGATCTTTCGCCTCCCTCTGAACGAAGTCCAATCTGATAGTTCTCAGAAAATGAAATGTAACTTAGTGAATACTAATCACAAAAATTCTCAGTTTATGTAATCTGAATGAAGAGAGACATGTCAGACGTCCGTGAGTCAGCTCATTATCCGCTAATGCGGCCACGCCCACGGAGTGAGCGCTCTATTCAGATGCAAATTCTGAGGCAATACATGTATACATCGTCGCAATCATGTATTTATTATCTTCAAAAGTATTTATCTGCATGTTATAGCCATGGTTAACGATGTCTGGAAGCCTCTGTTAGTTCCTGGAATGTCACATGGTATGCCTCTTCATTACGTGTCATTTGTGGACTAAATGTGCACAGAGCACCCTCCGGCTGCAAGTGTGAATGGAAAACAGTACATCAGCGTATCTGGCGCTCATAGTGATGACAATAAATATTGAATAAATATTACTCTCTTCTGTATAGACAAACATGAGAATCCATCAATATTTCTCCAAAATTTGCATGCTTTTAAGCTAAAAGCCCTGATGGATGATGTTTTGTCAAAGGTAACAACTATTCACAACTCCTGACGCATAGGCTATTAACAAATTACGGTCACTATAAGAGTAAAATAGAGGTCAAAATGTGAAGCTTGAGTCTTAGATCTTTTTAATGATGTAAAGTTTGTCAACTGCACATTAACAAAGTATATTAAAACAGAAAATCATTATTTGGTTAGAGACTAGAGACCTTTTAAAAACATTATAATAGTAGGCTAATGCATCCAATCTTTTGACTGGTACTGTAATTTAAACTATAATAGGCCTATACAAAATTCTTCATGTGCGCAATACGTGCATGCATGAGAACAAATCATGTTTGTTTTTTTTTTGTCAAGAGTGGACATTATATTTACATTAATACAGCTGATATGATCCTGTTATCAGAGGGTTTTTACACATAGCCTACCTGATTAAAAGGGCTCATTATACGGGTCATTATGCAGGTCTTTGTCTTCTCAGGTGAATCACAGCATTATTCATTAAAATTCACGCCTCCCGCATACTGTCTTTCTTGACAAAAAGTGTCTTACAAAATTTAAATCAATATATTGTTTTATATGAACAAGTAGGCAGGATTAATTTTACATCATTTTGAATCAAAAACTCTAGTCTACAACCTCCAATACCCATAAGTCTTGTTAACACACATATAATATTAGTTTTGTGGCCTCATTTCAGTGACTTAAGTTTTGTTTTTTCAATAACCACGCATAAACATTATTCCTTCAAAAATACAAACATGTAGCTCACATATTATGGTAGCCTAGTTTGTGCTAAATACAGTGTAATGACACTTTTTCCATTAATATGTTTATGAACAACTAAAAAAAGCACAAATGTCAGGGCATGTCAAAACTTATCCAGGGCCCCAAAAACCCTCAGACCCAGTGTGTTAAACTGTGGTAAACCTATGGAGCCCCTAAAGGGACACAGTGATTGAAAAATATGAGAAAAATATTCAATGTTTTTTGCATCACCTGAGAAAATTAACAAAATCTTTGTGTTCCCTGGCAAAAACTTTTGCATTTGCTTGCAAACCTTTTGAGTTCATTGAAAGCAAAACAATTGCTAGAGAACGTATAAGAGAACGTGTATGAACATGACATAATAAATGACGTATATAAGTGACATTTCTTTTGTATTAACCAGTTCTTTACCAGTTATGAATGAATGAAAAGATAATACATACAAAAAAATATAAAAATTTAGGTAATTAAAATAAAATGAACAGTCACAACAATTTCACTGCATGAAATCAATTTAAATTTGTAAAACTGACTAGGTTATATCCGGAAATCCAGGGCCAGACCATCATAGATGCATTGGAAATTGTGTTTTTGTTTTAATATATAATTCATGTATTGAAATGAAAGTCCATACTGCAAAACTTGAACAAATCCTTTCATACTAATTACTTTACATCAAAAAGGCTTAATTTGGTTGTGTGGAAAAGTTTACCTCAATGTTTTTTTTTTTCGTTTTTTTTTTTTTTTTTTCCCTTACTGACAATTAAACAAGTTTGTCAACATGCTAAAACCCTTTTAAAATCTGTTACTATTTTGAGTTGGATGGATTAGAATAAAAAAATAAAAAAAAAAAAAAAAAAAAATCAGATTGAAATTAAAGGCATTTAGCAGATGCTTTTATCCAGAATGATTTACAGAAAGAGTGTGAGACTGCAATGGTAAACACGGTTAAACATTCGACCGCACATTATAATGACAGAATCTTCTTTAGGAAAGTAGTACATTTTTCTAATGAATACAAACCCGCTCTGCAGATCCTTCAAAGCAGTATTGGCAAAACTAGAGGTTGTCAAGGTTGAAAGAGAAAGAAAAATCAGTTCTGTTGAAGCGTGTGGTAGTCGAGTCTATCGGTGAGGAATATTGATTGGATCAGTCAGTGTGGACGGGATGGAGATGAAGCGAGAACATTGGGCTTCTACTGAGGGGATTCTAAAGGATGAGTCAAAAGCTCCACAGGAGGATGAGCAAAGTGGCGGCACCACTGGACCTGCCAGTGGGAAATGAAAAACACTTTTTGCTTCTATCCAACAAAAAAAAGAGAAGGGGGATAAAGAATGAGAGGAAAAGAGAGAAGGCCAGAGAAAGACAGGAAAAGGGAGAGAGAATAGGTCTGTTGCCCAGTTGTTTTTTTACTTGTGATAGTGTCTTAATGTTGGAATTAACATCAAGTAAGATCAATAAATGCTTTAGTGTTGATTAATTAATAATTCTATAATTCTAATGTATTAGTCATTCTAAATATATAAACTATAATTCACACAAACAGACACTTATATACATGTTTTTAATACTTTTTAGCATTTAATCAATCATTAAAAATTCAGATTAATAATAAGACAACGTTGTCAACTGTACAAACATGTTTTCCCTTTTTTATTGTACATCGTTGTCGTGTAAACAATTTTAGCTGGTTTTGGAATGATATTTAAAGTTTGAGTTGTGTAGAAAATAAAGCCTTTTTGCAAGGTTACAAGTAAAGAGCGCTGCCTGCCAGCGTTTGCTGGCCAGGTGTCTTGATCACCGGCAATGGCGGCGGCTTTAGATAAAGTGGTGTTTGAGCGACTCTCACTTAGGCACGGAATTAAAATTGTGCAGGGAGAGGAGAGGACTGATGGTGCTAATGTTGTAACTGCTGAAGATTGTGGTGGAGGTGTGGGAGAGCACAGATATGACAGATGGTGAAGGAAAAAAAAAAAAAGAATGTGGGTGAACAGGTAAATGAAATGAAGATGGAAGGGAAAAATGGGGAAGAAGATGGATGGGGAATGGGGAAGATTCCCCTCTTAACGTGATTTTACTCTTATAACATTATAACATTCAGATATAAGTTTAGCATGTGCAGGATGATGCAGCACCCAATGTGTTATTATAAGAAAATAAATAGAAACATTTTGCTAATTTAGTTGTTATAGACTAGTGGATTTAGATGAGGCAACTGACAGCAAAAACGGAGTGACTATTCTTTTGTGAAAATCAGGGATTTTCCTGAAAAAAAAAAAAATAGCATGAAAAACGCTTGCTAAAATAGCATCTGCCAACACTTTAACATCTCAGCTTGTCTTTGTAAATTTTTAAGTCCAAAAGGTCTCTTTTGGAGAATATGCTTGTTATAAAGACACAAGGAGCTCTGGTAAGGTCAAGGTATCAGAACTTAACTCAAATGGACACCCCATCTAAATATTTCTTTAGCCTGGGGGGAAAAAAAAGGCCAATCCAGGTATATTCATATATTCACTCTTAACTCCTGGCCACTTTCTGACCATAAAGAGTCAAATTATATAAGAAGAGCTGTAAGGGTTTATAGTGAACTGTTTAAGAGTGAATACAAAAGAAAAATATAACTGCAAGCAGCAATACCGGGCCAAGCCCCTGAAGGAGCTGGAAGTGCAAAAACAGCAGAAATAGAACGTACATAAAAAAATAAATGGGTTCAGGATAACAGGTAATAATAATCTCAAAATTAACAACTTCAGATGAGAATGAACACAGAATGAGTAAAAAAGACATTTATTTCTAATCCAAGAGATTAGAACAACACTTACCCGGGAAAATAAAGGTATTGAAATGACAACATTACACACAATTTTTACAAGTTGTACCACACAGGACTTGAACACACAATCTCTGGGTCAGCTGCCCATCACTAATCTTTTTGTGCCATTAGGAAGATGTGTTTACACAGACAGCGAAAGTTCCGTAGTTCTAGTGAGAATCAACTCAAAATAAAGATTTTGTATCCACCTTTTTCCTGAATAAACAATGAGCGCCGTCATGAGTAATTCCAACTCTCGTTTGGATGCTCTCCTGTTCCAGTCTCCATAGGAACACATAAAAATGGTAAAAAGAGCATCTGAATTTACTAAACAAACGTTTTTGAACATTACAAAAAACAAAAATGTGTGCAGGGTTAAGCTGTGCTGTTGTTGGCTGTTACATAACCAATAAGATGAAGAATTCTTGGAATGTACATGTTTTGAGCACCAGTGAATCTGAAGAGAATGTCCGTATACAGCACTGTATGCCTGGTAAGAGAGCATGGCTTGAAGCACTTAAGTTAAATTCTCCCCAAAGAGGATATGTGCATTCTAATCATTTTGAGGACAAAATCCCACAAGCTTCATCCTGATCAGGAGCTGCAAGTAGGATATGAGTGCTCATATGTTTTCATTTCAACTTTGATGAAATGAAAGTGATGTAATAAAGTTGATGTAGTAAAGATAAAATATTTGTCTCTTTCTCTTGCCAAACTATACAACATCATAGATAATACATTCATACATACTTTTTATATTTTATATATATATATATATATATATATATATATATATATATATATATATACACACACACATACATACACACACACACACACACATATATACATACATATATATATATACATACATATATATATATATATATACATACATATATACATACATATATACATACATATATATATATATATATATATATATATACATACATATATATACATACATTATATATATATATATATATATATATATATATATATATATATATATATATATACATATACACAGTGTTGTATAGTTTGGCAAAAAAAATATATTACCTAATATTACCTAAGTAGGTAGTTAAGTAGTTTTTGTAACAGTGCTAATGTGTGTATGTGAGGGCAATTGCTTGTATAGATTAAAAATAAAAGCAATTATACAAGCTGAAACCAACAATAAAATACATTTGTGGCGCAAGCCTACAGCAAAGACTATTACAGCTTTTGTGTTCAGAATCATCTTCATTAGAACTACCCTGCTGAGCTGTGATGTTTGCTTTCACAGGGGCCAAAAAACTGGAAAAATACTCTCCTGTATCTAATCTACAGAGTTTGGAAAGCTCCAGGAATTCATTAAACAGCAATAGTGGAAAGCAAAGAACAGGAAAGGATTTTGTTGTTAGGGAAAGTGAAAGGTATGCGGACCCTCATGTTCAAGGCACCACTGAGAGAAAGCTCCTGTTAGTAGACATCTCATTACACTATTCAGAGGGGATTATTTGTGCTACTCTAAACTGGTCACCAAGGAGACCATATTGAAGACACTCGAGCAGAAAATGGTGCACTGATTTATGCCTAGTGCCTTTTACAACCTAAGCCGAAGAGAGAGAGAGAGGAAAAAAACAAAACAAAAACATTACAGTACGAGTGGCTCAGATGACACCTGAACTGGAAGGGGAAAAAAAAAAAAAAAAAGAAAAAAAAATTCCTATAGCAATCAAAAAAGTTCAAATTAGTTTTTTAGACTGAATATATAATACTGAAGGAGCATCAAATCAATTATACTGTATAAAGGCATATATAATGATGGAAATGCTTTTCAAAGTGCAGCTTGTAAAAGATATGAACCATAAACCATCTGTGACATACTTTCCTAGAAACAACTATCGCTCATTTTGGCATAAACCACTTCTAAATTATGTGCTGTTGAGCTTAAAAAAATGAAAAACCTTTTAGGAGATTATATTTGATGGATATCTTTTTATGTGAAGTCATTATCGCCCTCGTTATCGCGCATTAGGTGTCTTTCTAAAGAGATTAAAATAAAGAGTATTAAGGTTTAAGCCTCACATGAAATGCACCAGTTGAGAGATTGTAATCTAAATGAAAACATTCACCAAATCAAATCCAGAAGGCAAAGTTACACTAGGCCTCTCTTTTTAGTTCTGAAATTAGTCATTTGCATTTAGACATATATTGGATGTCAAAAGGTCTTTCCACAGAATGATGATAAGATGACTGCATTACTACAAATAATACAGCTCTCACATCTTTCATCAAAAAGAAAGATGCATTTAAGTAGGTTTGCCATGTACGTTCACTGTAGGCGGAACTAGTTTCTACCATTGCATTAGTCATGGTTAGTTAGCATGTGAGCAGAGTGACCTGCTTTGAGTGACGTTGTGTTGGCCACACTTTGACTGAGGCAGATGGAGCTGCTGATAAATGATGACACATTAAGTTGAATAAAACATCAGTGGGAGATGATAGGTAGGTAGATAGATGGCAGACTGTGTACAGCTCACTCGGGGCGGGGTCTATGCTAATAGGGCAGAGTCCATCAGCAGTCATTTTGTGACATCGCAAAAGCTACAATCTGCAAACGGCTTGTTCTGACACACTGCTTATGATTTATGAGGATTTAAAAAAAAAAAAAAAAAAAGTGGGTGGATTTTTACCATTTGGTGGTGGTTGTGTACACACACTGCCAACACACATTAATGTTCAAACACTATATAAAAGTTAATTTTGCATAATAGGTCCCCTTTAAAAGCAACGCTTTACAATATTGCATTACGATTATGTAACTCATGGTACTTGTAATGTGTTACCCCAAAGACTGTTTTTATCCAAACTAACTCGAAGCAAACGTACACACTGCTTTGACCGTCACATACTGTAAATGTACATGAAGTCCATAAGACAGCAGAGTGTCCCATTTAACGTTTTACGAATCAGATTACGAGCACCTGAATTACGCAAGAGTGTGTGATTGTTTTGTGTTGGCTTGCTTGCTGAGTGAATCAATCAGCAGTCTTTAATGCTGCAATATGCAAATTGCGACATTAAAATGTTTAGTAGTGTTGACAAGAATTAACTGCATCGTATAAATATTGCCATTACATACAGATTCAAATACAGCTGCTGAAGGAACAACAGTAAATATGGCACCTGCTAAATCTTTAATCTCATTTTTTTACCACGTACTAAACCCAGAAATGGCCCATTGATCACCTTTTTATGAAGTCTGAACTTCCAATCTTTCAGTTATTACTCCAGATCTATCTATCTATCTATCTATGATATCTGATATCTTGAACATATGTTTAATTCGTTTACATTTTTAATCAACTGGCGGCCCTAATAAATAATTATTAGGCCTACCTGCCCCTGAATATATTTATAGCATATCTCAAAACTTTTTGAACATTTTTAAAATAGAAATAAAGATAAACAACACAAAAAGCAGTAAACATTCCTCAGACAACCCACTGGCCAAAACAACTATTAAACACATCAGTGAAAAACTTTCGTGAATGGCTTAATGATATTGTGTCTAATTTAAAGCTAATTAACTTTTAACTATGTGATTTACAGGCTTTCGTGCACTAGTTGTTTTAATCCTCTGCCATGCACCGCTGACCAGATTGATATTCACAGCGCAGCCATTCGACGATTCGCTCCTTCCACAACGGCAAAACTGTTCATTGATTCCTAAGAGCCATAGTAAATGACCTGTAGCCCATCTCTGGAATTGCCCTGATTGTAAATTGAGGGCCATAAAAAAAAAAGGTATTGCTTGTTTTCAATGGAATGTGGAATGGCAGAACACGGAATTTGTCTGTGATTAAGGTAGGTTTGGATCTCTAATTAGGGAGGTACAGATTTCCTCAAACTTTAGATATTGTTGTCCTTATACTGTACCTTCTTGTTTTTCTTTTGAATTCTATGTGTAAAGGCTTTTGGCTGCCATGTACTATGGATTAGAACTGTCACATTGGTAATAAGACCAGCCAAAAACCACTAGCCTCCACTCAAGATCAGGTAAAACTAAGATTATTAATGAACTTAAAGGCCTGATGTCTGTCAAAAAACATCTGCAATACTTGCTTATTATTGAATAATATTGACCAAAGTTACAGCACTGTATAGTTCTTGTTGGTTTTATTTCAAATATTTGTAGGCCTGTGAAAAGTGCCGAAATATTTTATGAACTGGGCTGGTTGGTGGAACTCAAACGCCTGCATGCCAGTGTGTAAATTTTTCAACTCAACTGCTTACATCCACAAGATGTACAGCTCATGAGTCACTGCTGAGCATTTCAGAGCAAATTCACACGGTCTGCAATTTCTTACTGAGGCAGCTACAGAAAGAGTAAGCTTTCCCACAAAACACTGACTCATCATAACTAAGACATCACAGGTTATGGGACATAATAGATCCCAGACAAATACTTGAAATACTTCCTTCCAGACTTTCTGAGCCAGAACATAGGACACGTATTGTAATATTTGTTTTAAAAGTAATTAAAATCACACTTATGTTGAATGTCTTGTTATTGTCTAAAAATTGATCTGCATTAGAACAGCCAAGATGTTCTTTCAATGAATAAATCAGTTGTCAGTAAAGGTGTAGCTGAAGATTAGCTGTGGTACTCGAGTGTAAATATGTTTACCTTTGCTAGTTAGTGCAGTAATTATAGGAACTGAATAAAGTTTCCATCTTCAATATTAATTCAAATTTTCAAATGTTTTTAGTATGCAAAATATGATATTTGATGCAAAGTAATGCTAGAACTTTCTCAAAACATACTTTGAGTAATTTGTGCAATCACTTTTTACCAACTGGTAATTTTAAGTGGATGTATTAAATCAGCTCACACAGGTGTGCTAACAGTAACTACAGGTGCAAACTCAAAGTTTAATTAACTATGAATTTTCCACTAACATTTGACAACCAGAACATGTCCAAATTCTTTTTATGAATTTTTGCATAAAGCCTGTCTGCATTCTTTCTTCAAAGTTGGCATGAATTGAAAATTCACCCCATTTTTTTAAATGCATATTATAGATATTATTGTGAACAAATCTTGTTTTTTTTTTTTTTTTTTTTTTTTTTTTTTTTCTTCTTTTCAAAAAGTTTTGACTGTAGAATAACCAAAAGTCATACATACGATTTGGACTCCAATCATTTAGTCCACTTAAACTCCACCCCAGCAAGCTCATGTTCATCTGCCTCTGCTTTTAAGTGTGATGCCCTCATCTCAAAGTCCAATCAACAACTGACGCATAGAACCATGTCCTCTGCCTACTTCAGCCTAAATGCCATAAGGTTTGATGTTTTGTTATAGAATTCTGAAAAAGATTCATACATTCTTGTCTAGATACTTTTTTTTTTTTTTCAGTAAGAATTACCAGATTCAAAAGAAAAATTTTCACAGAAAGCTCCTCTAACAGGGATTTTTGCACACACACCACAAATACGATTGACACAGTGAGATAAAAGAATCCTCCCTCTTTTGTTACACCTCACAGAGAAACTTTTTCTTTGAGGTAGTTATTTATTACTCGTACGCCTGTACGGAACCCACACTCCTCTTATTCAGTGTAAAATCCATCATTCTACACGGCGAGAGTAATTGGATTTCAGATCTGATTAGCTGTTCACAATGGATCTCCATACCTATGCCAGCAGCAGAAGATTTATTGAGCTTGCCAAGGCACAGCAGAATGGAAAGGCTCCTTCTCTGACAGGCACTGACATACAGTCAATTACTTTATGAGAAATGCTAGTGGTGGCACTTCCTGTAGGAAGAGTGACTCGAGGGTTAATTCTCAGAGGATACTACGTTCCTAGCTTCTAAAAGGTGACTGCTGTAATGGCGGAGAAAAGGAAGAGGACCACTTTTTTAGCCTGCTACGGTTCAAAAGAGCATAGAATTTTTCATCGTTCCCAGCCCACTTGGGCTTGGCGTCGCTGGGAGATGTTGTCTGCTTTAATGTATCTGTGTGTCTGTAGCTGTCACGCTGGTGGGAGCCATGGGAGTGTGTGTTTGTGAACGCTCTCGGCAGAGATATTTTCACACTCTGCTGGAGTGGCAGTTTGACAATGATGAGACAACCATCAATCCAATCCGCTTCCTTTTTAAGCACCAACCGATAAGCACAAACCACAGCTGATCTCCCGTTCTCATAGTCAAAACTCGCAGCTCTCTGGCCGAACTTCACAACCTTTCCCCGGTGTTACAGAACGAGGTACAGGAAGTCCATAGCAAGAGTCAAGGGCTTCGCATTAATAGGATTACCAAATTTGTACTCCCGTAAAACCCTTATCTCGGCTACCCACATGTGATTGCTTTTTTATGTGCCTGTTTACAGCCAGACGGTCACAAGCTGCATTATTCTAATTCACATCATTACCTTCTAATCTCTGCTTTCCCCCTGTCGGCACCGGAGCAACAGTCCCTGCCAATGTGCAAGAGCCCATTAAACACACCCTCTTGTGTTTACACAATAGCTGCAGGTTATAGACAGTAAAAGGGGCTGTATCTCTTTCTCTCAACTGTGATTTACTGTTGAACTATCATGTTAATACATTTGATTCCCCCCTTTGCATTTAACTGTTACTATGGGTGAAAATTATCACAAAACAAAATTAATATCTATTTACACATTTTAAAATTCTGAAAAATATAACTAAATATGCAGAAATGCCCATATAACAATAATAATAATAATAATATAGATAAATAAGAATATAGCTGCTTTTAAAACATGCAAAAATCAAAAAAGATTAAATAAGTATAACATAGGAAATAATTAGGAAACACGATATACTGCATTCTCTATATAAGCAAAATACAACCATTGTAAACTATTGTACGAGGATTTTGTATGAATTTAATGTGAACATTCACTTCAAGAATATGGTAGATAAAAAGATGTTTTATTAGTTTATTTAGTTGGGTAAGATGGTAGCACTTTAAAATAAGGATCAATTCGTTAACATTATTTAATGCATTAGGTATCATGAAGTACCAACGAGCAAGAATTTTTTACAGCATTTATCCATTTTTTTTATGAATATATTTTGTATATGTACAGTATAAATAAAAAAAAAGCTCATTAACTTTATAAATTCACAAAACAACTTTTCATGGTCCAACTTAGACATTAAACTAAAAGCACCCACACTCTACAAGATAATTGGGCTGATTTTGATCCCAATTCCTAGAAATCCTGTTGTGTGGGACAAACACGTGGGGGCACTCTGTAGATTGTCACGTGGAATGAAATTATACCCAATCAGAAAGTGAGCTGATGGAAGACGGAAGCAATCTCTTTGACTTCCAAACTTTTTTTTTTCTCCACACACATTTTCTGTAAAAAGCCGTCCAAACACTATTATCACCATTATTCTAAAGTTATGTTTGACCACAAGAGATTTTGCAAGATTTCCTTTGTTTACAGTTGGGTCTCTGTTTGTGAATAGAATCAGTTATTTGTAATATGCAAGTATTACAAAAGGTTCAGACATCACTGATGCTACAGAAGGAAACACGATGCATTAAGCAGCAAGGGGTGTACACTTTTTGAATTTGAAGATCAAGGTAAATTGTACTCAATTTTTCTTCTGGGAGACATAAGTATCTTCTGTAGCTTCCGAAGGGCAGTACTAAATGAGAAAAAAAAAAATGATATTTAAAGAAAATAAGACATCATCCTGTTCAAAAGTTTATACCCCCTGGTTCTTAATGCATAGCGTTTCCAAGCATCAGTGAATGTTTGAACCTTTTGTAATACTTGCGTATGAGTCCCTCAGTTGTCCTTAGTGTGAATAGATAGATCTCAATCATACAGTCACCGCTGTAAAGAGTTCAAATATGCAAAAGATGAGGGAATGTCTCCGTGTGAACCGGTGTCTGAAACGCTTATCATATATAACGCTGTTCTCAGGGAACCATGGTTACAACCATGGAACCAGGTAACAATGTCAGGCAGCCCTGTGGGCCAACGCTGGACATTTAATCTATTTGAAGTCAAAGCGCTCGTCTCTTTGTACAACAGCTCTCCAAACCTTGTAGGAGGAGACACTACTCTACCCTGAGGTGGCTATCAAGGCGGCCTGACGAGGGCCAGCCTACAACAGAGCAGTGGCCTCAAAACCACTCCCAACATGGGAGGAGGCCAACTCACTTGATACTAATATAAGAGCTGCAAAAGAGCAAATGGTCTCACCAGAAAAGTTACAATAAGCAAAACCAGAACACTCACCAAAATGGTACTTCTCTCTTCTAAAAATCGTTCTAGCCAACCTACAGGGAACTTCAGGGCCCTGATGTTACAAAGTAGATAAAAAAAAATCCTTCCTATTTTTAGATGAATCCCACACACACCCTACACAGGGAACAGCGGTCTACAAAGAAATACGTGAGTATTTTAATTGTTTAACAAAGACCTGGAACAGTTCAACCTCTGGCCACAGGGTGGCAACTGACCACCATGGAAAATGTGGGGTCTACCATCCTTTCAAGCCTGAAAGGGCATTCTCACTATCAAAGCCAAAGGCAGACCATCATAATCATAATTTTCTCATCATCGGCCCTGCCACAGAAAATGAGGTTAACAAACCCTCTCATCAATTGGTGGCATCAACACACACCCATATTCCTTCCACAAACTCTACACAGGGAACAGTGGTCTACAAAGAAAATACTTTAGTATTTAAATAGTAACAAAGACCTAAAACAGTTCAACCTGCGACCCACCACAATGGAAAATGTGAGGTCTACCACCCTTTCAAGCCTGAATAAGGAGTTCTTCCATGCCCCCTCAACCTCAGTATGCAGGTCAGGAAGGAATAGAAGGCTCACTGGAGCTGTAGGATTATGGCCAGAGAAAAAACGATCGTCATTCTTTTTTACAGCACACTGCCTCGCTCCTAACGCGTTGCCATGACAACTGTAATCTGCTGGCAGCGTGTTCAATAACCTCCAACAGTTCAGCATACACGGGGCAGGGTGGCTGAGAGGATTCAGTCAACTCACCCTCTCTATCCTCCTCAGCCATCTGCTGCTCAGCTGGAAGAGCACTTGCTGCTGAACCTAAGGATGTAGATGACAACACATCCTTTCCCAGCAGCTGACTCTCGTGAGCTGCTGAAGTGCGAGAGAGGTCTACACCCCTCTCAAACTCTCCAGCGAGCTCCATCTGAACCAAACGCTGAACTCTCCTCCCTCAAGAAGAAAGCCAGACAAGAGCAGAGTGTTCTCAGAGGGAAAATGCTCTTCACCCAGACAGTGAATGCACAGTTCTTGTGCATCGTCTGGTGTCCTGATAAATACACTTCTTAAACAGCTTTGTTTTCTCTCTGCATTTCATACTGATTGCCAGCAATAGCGCTTCACACATAACAGTCCCTGAAGACGAAAAGAGGATGACATGTTCTCTAGACGCCCCTTATGTACTTTCTGGTCACACTATTATGATGTCATGGGCTGTCGCCGGTCAATATGATATTGCCGTGATTTGATAAGTGTTTCAGACACCGGTACATGCAGCAACGCTCCCTTAGCATTTTTGATACAGCGCGAGTTGCCTGGAGGGACCTAGAGGATTTTTCTGAAGAACATTGGGCAGTTAAAACTGCTCAGGACAAACAAGGAATTTAAGAACAACCATCACATTTGCATTTTGTACAATCCCTCTTATTTTGTTAAAATAGTTAACATTTTGCAGATTCTGCGAGGGGTACATAAACTTTTGAGCACGACTGTAAAACGACATCAATTAAATGTTTATCAAGTTTGTGTTGTATCAAAAGTTGTATTTGAAATTGCAAAATAGTTCAGTAAGTCAAAATTGTAAAACAAACCCATAAAAAACAAACCCAAATCATTTGTGCTTGTAGTAAGCCGTGAAAGCTGTTTAATTAACATTAGTGCAACAGTAAGTAATCAAGACTGAGTCCAGTAAAGGCACAGCAGGTTCTGCCCACCTGCTTCTCCAGCAAGGTTTTTTACAGAATTCATTAAGACACGAGATTCAAATGAAATTCCTTTTCCTTAATGAGTTGGGAACATGCAGAAGCCACATTGTTTGATGGTCTGGTTAAAAACAATACAACATAATCCAATCGAGCAGTGGCTGATTGGAAGCTCATAAGTGGTCTCAGATGTGTTTGGAGGCAGAGTTGTAAATCTCTCCAGGCTGAGCCAATGACCTCTGGTTTCATCAGAGCTGAAGCAGAGGTGTAATCCTCGGCCCACAGAGACAGCCCCTACATTGTTGTTTAATTAATACGTGTGAATGGTGTGCAGGTACGGAAGCTGAGGGGCGGCAGATAAGGGCGGGGAAACGGAGTCCCATGAGGAGCACGAACAATAGACCTGTGTTTACCCACAATCACTGCTGGCTCACAGCACACAGAAGCAGCACAGGTGCCATGTGCTTGAAAAGGTCCAGCACTGATGAATTAAAAGAGAAAGATATGAGAAAGAACGGGAGAGAAACAAAGAAAGAGGTTTGAAGCAGGCAATCCTCAGAAAACAGCAGACATATCAGGAGAATACAGTAATATTTGCAAAACCCCTTAGCCAGAGTCAAAGGAAGCAAATAAGCTTAGGATCATTTCTAGGTAGGTAAAGCAATAAAACTTTCTGTTGTCTCTGTAGTTGCAATGATCAAAAATGTTGTAATGGTCTAATCATTGTCAGATTCTAACCTTTTAAATTAACAATGACTTAATTTAACATTTAAAGGAAAAATTGTAAATCAATTCATGGGGCACATTTTACTTTTAAGGAAGCCTATACAAAAACGCATACAGTATACACTACATGATCCATGCATATAATTTACGCTGCATTCATGCCATGACGTAATTACCGTAACTTTGAGATGAGCGTGTTGTTCTTGTGACTGGGAATTATGCATTTATGTGGCAACACTATCGCTAAATTAATTTGAAGCGGTAAGGTGGTACAAGTAGGAGCTCTCAGAAAACTCCTTGGTTACAAGTTTTTTTTTTTTACAAGTAATCACGAGTTCTACGAGGACGTGAACTCTTTTTACAAGTTAGAATCTTTTAATTACAGTAATTACGACATGGTATGAACGCACCTTTACTTGAAATTGTCAGTAGAGTGCTTAGACCCCTAATTAATAGGTCAAGAATAGAATATTATATGATCAAATGTGAAAACTCAATATTTTGGGGGCATTTTTAGTAGTTAGTGTATATTTACCAGAGCCCTGGTTATAATGATCCAAAAAAGTTGATAAGATATTGCATAGATGGATTGTGAATACATAGCAGACTTGTAATTTAAAAAAAAAAAAAAAAAAAAGGCTGTGTGTCTTAATTCACTAAAAATGGAAGTTTTAGCTATACATAAGCAAAAAAAAAAAAATGTTAATAACTTGCAGTTTCATGTTTTAACCACAGATGGCGACAGACAGGCCAAAGTTCCATAGTGCAACTTCAAAATAGTAGTAAATAAGATGCAGGTTTTTGCACTGATAATGCACAAGTGGTGCAACTGTTCAATTAAAATGCAATGTTATAAAAGAAGCTTTATGCTTTTTACCTGGTTTGGCTGTTGCATAACTCTGAAGCCCTCATCAGAATGGAGGAAACCAGAAGCAGTGCCATATCAGGTCACTGCTCTCAGAACATCTCTGCCAGCCACTGAGCACTAATTTGATTTCTGTGATAAGAAATTAATAAACATGTTGAAGGGTACATTAAATGTCAATTATAAGTAAATTAAGAAGTGCAGACTGGCATAGATGTATGCTCGAGTCTCAGACAGAATGCCAGCGTCGGGAAGGGTGGCGTGTAATTTGTACCTTTAGTAATGACTTGGAAACCTACATGATAAAAAGTGTTGCAGAGAATTTGATGAGCAAAGCTGTACAGCTCTCATTGTCATTTCCTTTCAAAATGTCACCTGAATATAGTGGCAGGTGCCACAGGTTGTGAGCTATGATTACTGTCATGTTGTCTGGTACTGGAGCCAACTGTCCAACAAGAATGTTTTTTTTTTTTAGTTTTCCCATGGACAGACAGGATTTTTGCTATTAGGCATGTATTCTATAACAAAGAGGGACAAGAAAAATGTAGGCCTATATGTTTTTTACTTAAACTATGTAAACACATACTGAATAAATTTGATGTGTATCAAAAAGTAACAAACTACTTTATATAATTTTTTATATATATATTTATATACACACACACATACACATACATATACATACACACTATCTGCCGTATATGTACATAGATATTATATACACATTGCTGTATAAAATAGTGAATTAACTAAACAAATCTACTTTCAATATAAAGGATTCTGAAGTTTCTAAAGCTATGCATGCATACAATATATTTACACTTTACATGCTGCTATTCATGTGCATATAACTTACAAAATTGTATGTTAACATAAACATGTAAAATACCTACTAATTCTTATGAGATCTGGTTACCCAACCATGTCTTTGACTCCTTACTAGTTACAGAATGCTGATTTTGCAATAACTCATATACTTCATTATGCATAAACATGATCTAAGTAAGAGGTCTATGCAGTCAAGATCACTGCCAATTTGAATTACAGACCTGAAAAGAAACAACGCATGCTTTAAACTCAACAGTGTACTGCTTGAGATGTCATTACACACAACAGTCAGCAACAATGTCAGCATTTTAAACAGCTCAGTTATTTCACATATTTCTTATTCTGTAGAACAGAATTGTGCTTTTTCCCGGTATGGAAAAGGGAACACCTTAAAGCATGTTAAGAGAGCAAACTCTGAGATGCCATTAAATATTTATCAAGAAAAGCCAGAGAAAGAGCGACTGTTTAAAAAAAACAAAAAAAAACAAAAAAACACCTAAATGGTGCTGAATTCCTATTCCCATTTTAGTTTCCATGTCGAAAAGGCACATTCGAGACATTATAAAAAATCTTTCTATTTAACATTTGTTCTTTATTGCTCAAGAAGAGGCCATCAGAACAGACGGCATTCTGCATGGGTACTTCATTATTTCATATGAAGGGCCGCTTTTTTTAATCTGCTTTTCATCCTCTTTCAAGAAGGAAGAGGAGGGTTTTTTTATACTGATTTGAATAAGCAGGATCAAAATAGACTGATTAAGAGGGTTCTGCAGAGTTCAGACTCTACATAAACTTCAGAGATGAGCCACTACCTACAGTCACAGCAATCATTTGTTACAACTTTCAACCCAAACATCTTGCTTTTAGCTGAATCTAGTGCCTCTGCCCATGTCCACAAATGTTAGCTTAGACATCTATTGCATCTGCAAGGAGTAGTACAGTAGTTGCTGTTGCTGTTATCAATTGGTGTCATTCCTTTGATGATACATTAACACTGTGGTTCTTAACTGGTTTGGCAATGGGGCCCACATTTCACTATGGTCATAAAGTGCAAATTTTTAGGAAATTGAAAAAAGCAAATGTATTTCTCAAAAAGGGTTGACATATACGAACGTCAAACATAAAACCAACGCACTCATGCAGTTCCTTCCCAGCTAACACACAACATACCAATTACGTAATGTATTGGAAATTTTTGGTAGTGTCAACATAACTATGACGTTCCATGCTTGTGATTTCATTTGCTCTTTATATATATAGTGATGTGATACAGCGCGCGCCTCCACATGCATACACAATTAAAGTGTGTGCGCCGCTAGCACAATATAACATTTGATAGGACAGGTGAGAGACTTATTTTGTTACGAAAAATAACGTTAAAATAATGACACCGACATACAGCCTGACATTTCAACTGACAGCAGATACTGAATCAGAACAAGTTTTTCAAAAACACTTAACTGCGTCTGACAAAAACAGCTTTCACACACGTCTTTCAAAGTAGAAGTCTTGCATTAGAAAAATGTTGTTGTTTCTTGACCACACACTCCACGGTCCATTCAAAAAACAGCCCACCGGGCAAGAAACACTACATTAACATATGAAGCTTGAACTTTTAGAAGAGATGTATATGTCACTGTCACACAACTTTGTTGGCTTCATTTTAACGCCACTTTGCCTTGATCTACACATGTACCAGCAACCTCACTTGCATTCTCACACATTCCCATTTGTATAGTAAGTGACAAGACATGCTAATGGCACTTCTCTTTCTTTGCATTTAATCAGCAAACAAAGTCTAGATTAGCCGTCTCTGGGTTGGTTACCCTCTCAATAACACATTTGCCCGCAGAACTCTGTAAATATCTCTGAGCAGCCTTACTAAGCAGGTTTTCCACCTCTCGCTCACTCGCTCTGTTCGTCTTCCTTTTTAATAGGCTCCATTACTCCCCAGAGGCTCAATTTCACCCTTTGAGACTTCATTGGGATCTTTGATTAGAGGAGGGATGGTAAGACCTTCACTGAGGCCATTAAACCTGACACAGTTTGAATCCCTCTCGAGCGCGAGTGAATCTGGGTCTGATGGGCATTCTCAGGGCACCACGCGGACATGCAACCTGCTGGTGCTGATCTTCTTTATTTAGTATTTATTTAGTATTTCTTATTTAGTATTATCTACCGAATACTAGAAGAAAAAAAGACTTATTGTCCAGAAAGCAAATGACTAAAGCTATTTTTTATGAATATGCAAAATATTTCAGAAGTTTGAACTTGAAATGGTTTCAATTGAGCAAAACTTTATTATTTTGTTTTTTTAAGGTTATTATTATTATTTATTTACATAATTTATACAAAGCAAAAACATTTTAGCTCTATTGTAAATACTATATATTGTAATAAATCCTTTTATGAATCAACGATTTTTTTTTTTCACGGTGAAACCAGGGAGCCTGGGGACTGAGGTGGAGCCAGTGAGACTAAGGACTAAGGCGAAGCCGAGGGAAATGCAGAGCCAGACGAAGCCAAAGGGTAGAGGCAGAACAACGTCATACCAAGGTGGAGCTGGTGGAATGAGGGAGCCCAGTGGAGCTGTCAGAACGATGGTTTCTGGTGGAGCAGAGGGAGGGAAGAGCCAAGGTGGAGCCAGGGGATCCTTCTTACTGGGAGGAGCTGGTTACCTGAATCTCTGAGGCAGATCCTCACAGGATAGTGTTAGAGATACAGAGGGGCTGAAGGCAACCAGCGGGGGGTGAGGATGTGGCAGATTTGAGACATCGGGCTTTAGCAGGACCAGCGGAGATGGGAGAAACAGGGGAATTACCTCCCCGAGGCCATAGAATCCATATTCACAGTGGCGGGGTTGTGGGTGGGGCTTCCCTCCAAGCCCGCGAACTCCACAATAACTCCCTCAGCGTAAAACACTACTTTAGTAAACGGTATTGGTCCGGTCTTCTGTCATGGGTGGTTGCTCAGAATTAAGTGCACAACAGTAATAATCCAAAGAAAGTCTTTAAAAGGCACAATTTGTAAGATTTTTGGATTAAAATATTCCATAATCATTAGAACAATGTTATATATTTTGTTGACCTGTGTACTTACATTATCCCAAATGTTTCCAAGAATGTTTAAATCCAGAGAAATAAGCAATCTTAACCAGGAGACGGACCGTGCATCGCCTATAAATTACATCATATCCACGTTACCCTTGGTTTTATTTTGTAGAACAGACATAGACGTGAAGACAATACCTCCCATGATTCCACGAAATCAAGTCATCAAGCTACACCTTCGTTTTGAATAAGCAACCTCTAGTTGCGAAAAAATTACATATTGTACCTTTAATACAAAAATACTCAGGAACACCTTATACTTACAATATCTTAACATTGATGTACACACGACCAGGGGTCCGTTCTTCATACGTGGATTACTCAGTTAGCAGGATTATATCGTTGACGATCTGACATTATCCAGAATCGTTAGGTTCTTTGAAGCTCATCCCGGAGTGGCTCAAACCTGCTCGGGAGCAGGCTTATTTCACGTAAACTAGGATTAGATTGCATTATTTTAAATTCTATGTGATCCTTAAATTATGTCCCAGCCACAGCTTCTTTCATACAAGAGAACCCTAATGTGAACCAGGGACAATATGATTTAACACTCAGAGGTTGGCTGGTCGTGTCGGCGATACCACCTCGTTTTTTTCTTGCCAACGTGAAAGACTAAAAATACGCCGGCAATTTTGGACGTACAAATAAGAGTTATATCATTAAAAACTGTGGAATATCTTCTTTTATTTGTATACACACAGTAAAAAATATTGTGCTTTTTGCAAAATAAGGAAAAACATGATGTATGAGCCGCAGTTTCTCTCTGAATGAAGTCCAATCTGATACTCCCTCAGAAAATGAACTGTAACTTTGTGAATACTTATCACACAAAAATGAGACAATTGTCTAAAGAAACGCTGAAATGTCAGGTTTTAAATCATTTAAGTCAAATCAAAAACTAATATTCTCTGTTTATGTAATCTGTTTAAAAAGAGAGTGATGTCAGCCGTTCACGATTCAGCTCATTATCCGGCCACGGACCACGCGCACTATTCAAACCCAAATTCTGAGGCTATCAGTGCAACAGAGATTGA
Source organism: Elopichthys bambusa (assembly GCA_037101425.1). Taxonomy (NCBI): domain Eukaryota; kingdom Metazoa; phylum Chordata; class Actinopteri; order Cypriniformes; family Xenocyprididae; genus Elopichthys; species Elopichthys bambusa. The sequence continues at coordinate 21,967,966 of CM074442.1, forward strand.
ACGCCCACATCAGCTCGGAAAAATGCATCAAGCTTATTGAGTTTCATGTACTTTTCATTGTTTTGAGATGCAGTGAAGAATAATTCTAAAAGGATTTACCTCAGTGGAAGAGCTGGTTTCACTTTCATTTCGAGGAACAACTTTATCAAGCCAATGATTGTGAATTGTGAATTGTGTCTCAGCGTGAATTAATGGGGCAGAACGATGTGCGGTTTTGTTTACTACACATCAACTTACATTAGTAAATTGCTGTGGCTATTCCCAAACTATATTGCTATACTGAGGTGAGTGAAATTGCCTGAAATACGTAATACTGAAATAAAATGTGTTAGCAATGCATTTCACTGCACATTAATATTTAGGCTCTATATACGCATTATATTTTTTAACACATTATATTTAAAAATATATTAAAATAGAAAACAATTATTTTAAATTGTAATAATATTTCACAGTATTGCTGTTTTTTCCTGTATTTTTGATCAAATATTTTTGATCATTTTTGATGCATGAGACTTCTTTCAAAAACATTACAAACAGTAATCTTTTGACTGGCACTGTCATTTAAAATATAGGCCTATACAAAATTCTTCACATGATGTGCAATAATATGTGCATGAATAAGATCACAAAAATCATGTTTGTTGTTAAGAGTGGACATTATATTAATGTTATGATAGCTGATATATAGCTCACAGAGGGTTTTTTTCTTTTATCTCAGATTTTAAAATCATAGTGACTAGATATTGGTCCATATTGGGCTGCATGAATATGATACAGAGATCACTGACCGGAAGCAGGAAAGTTTTTCTTCTTTTTTTCCTCCATTGCAGAAACACCAAATGCCAGGTATGTGATGTTCACATACATCTTTGAACAGGATTTATTTCCAGGTATAACTGTGTACTCAAAACGTGTCTGAATCTCATTTATATAGTTAACTATTTTAAATAAGTTTCAAACAAAAAAAAAAAAATGATATACATCTTTTGTCATTGCATTCTTTCTTAGTTGACTCAGTCACATTCTTAACCTAATGGCTCATTATGCGGCTCATTAGGGGCAGGGTCTTAATCTCCTCAGGTGTGAATCACAGCATTATTCATGAAGATTCACGCTTTTTCGCATATGGGCTCCCTAAACAAAAAGTGTCTTAGAAATGTAAAATCAATACATTGTTTTTTGTGTCAGAGTAGGCAGAATGATTTTTACATCATTGTGAAGCAGAAACTCTAGACTAAAATATACGGTTCCCAAAAGTCTTGTGAAAAAATATTTAGTTTATCTTTTGAGGCCGTATTTCAGTGACTTTTTGTTTTTTCAAAAACCACGCATATACGCAATTCTCTCAAAAATACAAACGTACATAATTGCTCACATATTATTGTAGCCTAGTTTGTGCTGAATACAGTGTAAGGAGACTTGTCATTAATATGTTTATAAACAACTGAAAAAAGCACAAATGTCAGGGCATGTGAAAACTTTACATACACACACTGACTGAAATACTCTGAGTGTTAGTTGACATGTAGTTGCAAAGTTACTTATACTTAGTAGAATGTCTGAAATGGACAATTAAAATAATTTGTAACCAAACAGCATGTAAGGCTGTACTAAAATCCATGAAAAACCACCTACCATCTGGTTCTATTGATTTCGGTCAACAAAAGCAGATAAACATCTAATCTTGGACCTGGCTTGCTTATAAACAAAATACAAGCAGCTCTAAAATTATGTTTTGCAACCAAATACCATTTAAGTTAGAGTAATACTTGTTGTATTATAATGCATTTGACTTGCAAGCTTAATGTTAATGGCATGATAATGTTGTACTATGTCGTGAGGAAATACTGTAGACTGTTGTACACACCTGCGTATTGAATTTATGCAGGCACAGTGTGAAGTACTGTTTCTCCTGTACAGATGTTCTTTATCCACAGTCACCATAGAAACATGATGGATACCCACCCCCATCCCTGCCACTCAGGGACTCACCATAGCCATTCACTCAGAACAATGCCTTCACACTACAGAGAAGCACACAAACATATATATATACACACACACACACACACCATGCAGGATCTGTGTCACCAACTCAAGCAAGCGGTGACAGAGTGAGCTGAGTGACTGACAGAGAGCTCAGTTTTCTTTTTGTTTTGTTTTTGTTTTTTTCCCAGAGAATCAGAATAGTGGAAGTAATGACCACACAAGTTTTCTACTGACTGTCCTGACTGACTTATCAGTCCCAGATTGCTCAGTGCACTAGCTTAGGAATTGTAAGACAGTGTTATGCTTTATCTGAATATCTGGTTATACCTGATGTACCTGAAGGGCAACAGTGCAAACAAATTCTTCATAACTTTTTGGGAGTGTCTATTTATGCTACATTCAATTAGCAGATCTTGTCGGAAGGGGCTACTATTTGTAACTCTACCCACAATTACTAGTTGGTCCTCGTCTGCTTTTTTCCAGGCGATCCGACATGCTGAAACGGCGTCGGAGCTCGTCGGTCCGTTGAGCCATCAGATCATTCTGACTGGCTGTTCAGCTACTGTCACCTGCTGGTACGGAAAGGCATTTCATCTTACGCAGGCGCAGAAGGGACGTGCTACTTGGCCATCGGCTGTCGAGCGATGGTTTGGTGTGTCAGGGCAACTATGGACCCAGACGCTGCCGATGTGAGCTAACCCCACAGTCTGCTTTCGTCGCCACTAGTTCATCGGTGTCAGCTTGGTGTGTTCCTGCCTTATAAAAGACCTACATCCAAGCCATTTTTTTCAAGAATGCCCTCTGTAAAAATGAGCAAAATATTACTATACATATACTATATGACTAAAATGTCAAAATGATAGAGACTATTAAAATCAGCAGAAAGCCAATCAAAACACATTTATTAGTACCCTTGGCCTTTTCATGGGTTTAATTAAGGCCCCAATACCACCCATGTCTAGTATAAATTCACCTCTTTTTTTTTTTTTTTCTTTTTTTTTTCCAACTTCAGGGGCCAATTATAAAAATATTTTTACCCTGAGGATTTGAACATTAAGGGAATACATTTGTTTATGTATGTACTAATTCCTAGAAGGCCAGAAATCATAATTCTTGAGATAACTGTATTATACCCTAAACATGTTTTTGAGTCCGGAAATAATGAATACTTCAGGGGGCTGAAGAAAAAAAAAACCTTAAAATTTGCAAGAAATATTTTACAGGCCTCAGTTTTAGGTCAACAACAAATAAGCAAGCTAAATCTCACAAAATTGCAGCATAATCTCACTCATTTCAGCAACAGCCTTATCTGATTTGACACAAAATGACCCATCTATCACTGCACAAGATACAATTTGTTGCTATTTATACTTTACGCAGACAATATCTACCAACATCTTCAAAGACTCCATTCCAATTTTCTTATTTTTTGGTGTAAAGAGTTCCATTTTTTTCTTGTACACACTTCAAAAAAAAAAAAAGAAAAGCTAGTGTCCTTATCAAAATGCTACAATATTAATTAAATAAATATATAGTCTGCCTGTGCTTTGTGTTCCAAAGCAAAGTGGCAGACAGGATGATAAAGTGCAGCGTGTCATTATAACAGCAAGGTTTAAGGACCACCTGGAAATTACTTTAGACAGACACTAAAAATAACATTGAAATCCTGGAATATTGCTTTAATATATTATGCAGCAAAAGTAGTCCTGAAAACAAAGAAAAATTATCTTAATTCATAATAGCAAGACTCTAATCTTTTTCAGACATTATTCACTTTCTATGGCACAGAATTTATCATAAAAAAAAAAACTTTCATATTGTATAATTGTACAATTTTTCATATTGGATCATTAAAAACACTGTTTTGATATACATAAGAATGTTCATTTATTCCCAACAACCTCTGACTGTAATCTGAGCCTCATTCAAAACCAAATTAATAATAGGCTAGCGAGCAAGGGTGATAAAATTACAGGAGTCACTAATTCAAAAACCCAGAAAAACCTCAAAACAAAAGCTCAGCTGCATCTCCTCAGAAGCATTTATTAATGAAGTTGATCTCCACTGCTCTACACCTTTGAGTCTATGGTGACATAAGGCCAAGAATGGAATTCATGCCTTCAACATATTCAGCATCAGAACTACAACTGTAGGATTTAATTATGAGTGTAAAACTATGGAAGCCAGGCCCAGAGTAAAATTATTCCATAACCAGGGGAACAATAACTAGACTCGCTATAGGAAGGGTTTAAGGTCATAAATTCAAATAACATGCTTTAACAAGGAAGTGCGCGGCAAAGGAGAATTCAAGGAAATGGTCTTTAACCTAAAAATCACAGGGAACATATCACAACCTATAAACATTGACAACACCGAACCTAAAACTAAAAGAAGACTGGACTTAAATACACAAAGGAACAAAAAAGCTAGTTAAATGGACAACAGGTGAAAGGAATCATTCAATCAAACACATTGGGAAACTAGTTCAAATGAGAGGGAACAGAATATAATCATTGCGGTACCATTTATCAATTTAAAACAAACAACACAAACAAACAAACACATACATCAGGGCTCGAAATTTACTTTACTTGGTAAAGTAAAGGAACAACTTTGCCATCACATAAATAAATAACATTTTAAAATATATTAAATATAAAAATGGTTATTTTAAAATGAAATTTTCACAATATTGTTTTTACTAATTTAATAATGTTTTTCCTGTATATTTGATTACATAAATGTAGCCTTGGTGAGCATAAGGGAGTTTTTCCAAAATCTTAAATATTAAAATCTTATTTTGTCTAGCAAAATTAATAAAACATTACACAAATCAGGGTTTTATCAGGTACCATGATAATATACTTTAACATGTACCAGTTTTGCAAAAACTGCATACCTTAGTTTATAGAAAATAAAACAGCTCTAATATTTAGAGTGAATGTTTTCTAGTATCTCAAGTGGCATTGTGTGCTCCTTGTTCATGGGCATCAGGCAATCCTTATTCACATGCTCAAGACTTCTGAACCAGGGATCAAAGTGAATTTGTGGGTGACCAAATAAGTGGCTCTGAGATAGTTTGATTGGCTGACGTGTAAAATTTAAGGTTTTACAGAGGTGATTTCGACCATAAGATGAAAGATTGGGGTTATTTTTCTTGTCACATATCAGATTTATTGCCTACAGTTCAGTGACCAAACTTTTTAGCTCTAACGCTGTTTGCAAAGTAACACTGACCTGAAACATAATGACTTTGACTGAAGAATTTCCACCTTCGTGCCACAGCTCTAACAACCTCTACAGATACAATTTCATTCTAGTCTGAAAGACTTTGATTCGTTTTCTGCTTCAGACACAAATGGATAGATAACTGTTCAACTTCACTCATGGCTGATGAATTGAGCACCCCATCAGATGCTTTATGCTGGACCTCTAATATGACCAGCCTGACAAAATGTTAAAACTGCTTTGGAATCGATGTCTGCCTGTAAAACATTAGGTTGAATGGCTATTGCTAATGTTTCAGGAGGGCGACATTGAGAGTAAAATGATGCAATTTGGATGTGCTTTAAAAAAAAAATAATTCTCCAATCAAATATGACATTTCTAAGACCCTCGATCTTTCTAAGTGGCAACACGAAGCCCTCGATGAGCATTACAGGATGACCATGTTCACTTGATTACCTGTCTTCATAACACTGCTGTGTGTTGTAATGGACGAGCTAATTTGCATAATTATGTTTAATCCCCTCTACCGCTTTAAATGAGCCCCACACCGATGCCACAAAATAGCCCACAGTCATGATTTCCTTAAGGAGATGCAGGCATTGTGCAGAGTTTCTCTCCTTTTTGGGCCATTAAATCAGATGGTTTATTAGATAGACTTGGTGAACCATGGGTAATGAGCCTCAGAACCAAATGCCCTCTGCTTTTGGGCCTCTCCACTGTACAGTATCTTTTCTTGTGGAAACAAACACAATCTAGTTATAATGGAAGCTTGTTTCAGCCACAGAATAAAAATATATTTCATTCATAATTCATATTACATTTCTGATATTTTTCTTGCATTAATTTTGATTGATAGATTTCTGATAGATTATTGCCTGTTTGGATTAAACTTCGTATTGGAATGTTATCATTCTCAGTTTTCGTCTGTCTTTCTGCCTGCAACACACACCTGATATTTTGATAACTGGGTCCATTTTCTCAGAAGAAAGAAAATTGAGAAAGTGGAAGCTTTGGAGAATTTGTTACATAGGTTGTTCCAAAAGTGTATGACTTTCTTCTTTTCATTCAACATGGGACTCCATTGACTTTCATTGTACAGTTAAAAAAAAAAAAAAAAAGGTTTAAAAAACACTTGTTCAAAATAGAGAAACATTTTTCAAAGTATCATCTTTTATCTTCCACAAGAGTCATACAGGTTTTTTGAAACAAAATGACAAGTTTCATTTTTGGGTGAATTATCCATTCATTTTTTTCCTGTCTAGAATTCCTATGTGAAGTTTTATGCACAATCATGCTTCTTTTGTTTTCTGACCTCTATAGTACACTTGCACAATTCAAATTACTTAGCATTCTGAATGACAACATTGTGTCATACTATCCATCTCTGAGCCATTTGTCCAGCTCAAACCGGAATGAATCAAACATAGTTTAGTGTGGGCTTGCCAAATGCACGCTCCATCATGACATATGGCCATGGATCAACTGGAACTGTAGAGACTGTGGATGGACTAACCACCTACACTAAATCAGAGCTCCATCTACCCTTTTTATCTCAGCCATTCTATTATTTTACGTATGTCTCCCTTTGATGCTAATGATATTAGAGGGTTTAAATGCTGAGCTGCCCTAGAACACAAATGGATTTTTCTGGGACAGATGAAACATGGACATCTGTTGTTTATTTATTTGTATCCACAGAGGGCAGCTATTTTTACCTTCTCCTTTGCACTCAAGTGCTCAGCCAAATTAATAAAAAAGGGGGCTGATCTGAATGGCACTGACCTTTATTGATAGACACCTTCTCGGTTTAAGTAATAAATAGGAATGTGTCGAAATTATAATTCAGTCTGATACTGAAAACATTTCATGTTACAGCCAATAACTCATGAATGGCCTCTATTACAATTATATACTATTGTATAAATGAATTAAAAATAAAACACTAAATGAAGTTTTAAAGGGGCCATGACATAGATTGAGGTTCACTTACAGGGCCAGATTTACTAAACAGGGTAAATTAGCGTGAAAGCGCAATTCCAAAAAAGCACCATTTGGAGTGGAAAGTTCTGCGCATGATCTACTGTTGACATGCAAATTAAAGAACACAGACACAACCAGATCATTTCCATAATGACCAAAGCAATTGATCAGGTGCAAATTAGAGTCTGGTTTAAAAGGTTAGTTCACCCAAAAATGAAAATTCTGTCATTAATTACTCCCCCTCATGTCGTTCTACACCCGTAAGACCTTCATTCATCTTCAGAACACAAATTAAGATATTTTGGATGAAATCCGAGAGATATGACTCGCCCATCCATAGACAGCAATCTAACCACCACTTTCAAGGTCCAGAAAGGTACTAAAGACATTGTTAAAATTGTTGACGTGACGGCAGTGGTTCAACCTTAAAGTTATGAAGCGATGAAAATACTTTGTGGGCAAAAAATAAAAAAAATAACGACTTTATACAACAATATCTTCTCTTCTGTGTCATTCTGCAGTCATATGCAGTTTACGTTCAGAGCTTCCAGGTTCTACATTAGAACGCAGGCTCAGTATTGCCAGAAGCTGTTCATGTGAGCATCACGACATTCTAGAGCAGAGGTAAAATGCAAGGAAAAGCAATCTTAGAAGTGCACTTCAAACTCCTGACTACCAACAGCTCTCATGAAAAAAACTTGATCTACAGCATCAAGATCAGACTTTTCAGTAAAGTCTTGTGTCTTGTCTTCTGTGACATTCACAGGCAGATCACACAGGATACATTCACACATCATCCAGAATGGAGGAATTTATCACCTTCTCGGCTCAGAGACGTGCAGGAAGCCGAGAGGCAATCTGTTATGTGTGACGTGACTAATTTCTCAGCCTAAAAAGTGCTCCCGTAACTCCAGGATCCGTTTCACTGAATTGTAAGGAGCAAAGAGCAGGGCAGGAATAGGTCAGCTTCCATTAACAATGGAGCATGATAGAAAGTGTCACATGGGAACTGTGCCTCACACATAAAAGGACAACCAAGGAGAAGAACATGGAAAATAAATGCATAACGTCTGAGAGAACGAATGCGTATTCCCCGGTGCTAAAAATAGTGCAAGCTATGGGAAAAAAAAAAAAAAAGAAAAAAAAAAATACTGGAGGTAGAACGTTTTTGATAATATTTCACTGACAGCTAAGTGGAAGAAGAAAAAAAAGTGTATGAAACATGTTCTTGATTCAGGAATATATGAAATGACATTGTCGAGGAAAAGTTCATTATCATCCACATCTAGAAATGAAAATAATACAAAATTTACAATTGTGGTTGCAATTCCACTTTAAGCTATACTATATAACTTTTTGGGGAAAAAAAAAACAACATCTTTATCTAAATACACTATAATAAACCTATAATAATGATTTATACTTAAAAGCACTCAGAACGGATTCATTCGAGCAGTCAGATCAGAGCCGAAGCACAATTAATGTTCTTCCTCAAGATGCATGGTTATATTTTTAACTGCTAAAGGGCCAAAAGTCACATAGTGTAGCTTTAACGATTCAATTAATGATTCTTTTAGTACTTTCGAGGAAGCATCCAAATGTACATCTTGTATAGCTACTCTTTCTCACATTACTAATTACAGTAAGTACTAATTACAGTACATACTTAAGTATCACAAGTACATACAACAAACTATGTATTTCTGACCAAATCATTAATGGGACAGTCCACTCAAATGAAAATTGTTATTACTCACCCTCATGTTTTTCTCTTTTCTTATTAATTTCTTTTTTTCAACTTTGGAACACAAATGAATATTTTTAATAACATCTGAGGTTGAAATATAATTCGCACATATTGTTTATATGTGAAATTGATAAACAAAAAGTGATCACGTCTCTTCAGAAGACTTGGATTAAATCGCTTGAATCATACAGATTATTTTACGACCTCTTTTTGAACTCGTTGAGCCGTCAAGAGTTTTGGGTGAACAGAGTTTTGGGTGAACAGACTGGAGGGACAGAAATCTCTCAGATGTCTTTAAAAATATCTTCATTTGTGTTCTGAAGATGAACAAAATCTTATGGGTTTGGAACATGACATAACTGAGTAAATGATGACAATGTTCATCTTTGGATGAACTGTCCCTTTTAAAAAGAGCTCAGAGTCAGATTCATTTTTATGCGTTTCTGACTAATCTGGCTCCTCTTATTTGATGTAATTTGTGTTGCGCAACAAACTACACATTCTATAAAAGCAGTCACTGATATGACACCATTACTTTACATGAAATGCACAACAACTCGCTCGCTATATACATTTAATCTTAATGCTCCATTTAAATCACTTTGCTGAGTCAGTGGCCATAAGGTTGATGTAAATAACTATAAATCCTTCCGGCTATTTGAATAGGAGAGAACTGAGAAGTCTCGATTAAGACAGCACTTTCCTCTAAGACTACAGAGTAAATTATTGATCCCCAGATACAAAATGTGTATTGCCAGTAGCCGCATCTGTCTCCTTTTGACCTTTTGTTCTCAGAGGAAAATGATTCCGAGAAATAAGGAAGAGGCGGTCTTTGAAATTACATTCCTTCTCAGGTGTAGAAGTGCTACCCAGGCTGCCTCTCCGCTACTGGAGTGGGATATTAACCACTGAAAGTTAGGGCCGAGAGGGCCAGTCGTCCGAAGTGTCCAAGAGTTGCCCCCCTGCTCTCATTCCACCAGACAATAACTGCCACCGCTGACAATGTCCATTTTTCACAAGCACTTACCTAGGAGAGAGCAAGGGAACACAGCAACCCTAGAACACCTCTGTCTGGCAGCACAGCGTGGATGGCAACTAAAGCAGCCGTTTTCCAATCTCGCCCTCTAATTATTTTCTCCAGCATGCCCTGGAAAGATTTCCTCACACAGTGAAACTAAGCGATGTACAACTCATTAAATTCCTGTTGTGACAGAGAATGCGGAAGAGATCAGTAGACAGAGGCTATGGCTGGAAAGAAATACTAGCATACTGTGAAGTATATTCTGCTTGCAATTTTTTTTTTTTTTTTAAATAGTATATGAAACAGTATGCAATGATAAATGTTTTAAACTTTAAGATGCAATATTGTCATCATATGAACAGGCCCACACAGAATCTGCACCCACAACATTTCTCAGACAACAATATTCCCAATATCATAGACATCATCTGCCCCTTGTCAGAACTTAGAAAATATTTACCACTAAATAAGAGTCCCTTAAAGGGTTAGTTCAACCAAAAATGAAAATTCTGTCATTACTCACCCCATTGAATTTTATCAAAAATATCTTAATTTGTGTTCTGAAGATGACTTCATTGACAGCAAGATAATGAACACATTAAAATGCCCAGAAAGGTACTAAAGACATATTTAAAACAGTTAATGTGATTACAGTGGTTCAACCTTAATGTCATGAAGCGACGAGAATACTTTGTGCGCCAAAAAAACAAAACTTTATTCAGCAATATCTAGTGATGGGTGATTTCAAAACACTGCTTCATGAAGCTTTGAAGCTTTACGAATCTTTTGTTTTGAATCAGTGGTTCGGAGCATGTATCAAACTGCCAAAATCTATTTTTGTGTGTGCCTCGCTCATGTTTCCATTTCTCCTTGAGATGGTGCGCAAGCCTCAACAGCGCAACCTTGTTACGTCATTACATTATACAGCCTTATTATCCACTACTGATCGCCACTTACACTAAATGTAATAAAATCAGTCAGTCTCGTGTTTTGTTTTTTTGGTATTGACGTTTTAATCAGGTCCTTGTCCGGCCAGGCGAGTAAAATTCTCTTTCACTTGCCCCTTCAAAAAAAAATCCACTTATCCTGGACTAACATTAATGGACAAGCGTTAATGTGGAGCTCTGACATAAACCAGCGCTAAAATCCTGATTTATAATCGAGACGTTGTCTGACAAAATCACCATACACTTAAAGACATTTGCTGTGATTTTGGCTATATGTACACAAAATCACTCAAGTTAGAAGCAGTAGTATCCATTTTATTTGTTCTCTGACAGAGCACACATCCTCAACTGAATGCGCTGCTCCTCTCACCACTGAACAGCAGACGCAGAGAGAGATGCGCCTGCGGCAGGAAAGCAAGATCTTGCACTTGTGCGGCAGTACCGGGGGGTCTCGGAAGCTAGATCAGGTTAACAAGTCGCTTTATTCATCACAATGCGCTTTCTTGGAAAAAAAGTCGCAAAAGGGGTCTAAAAAGTCGCTAAGTTGACAACATTATTGCAGCCTTCCATCTCCATGTCCCAGCCCGCCGCTGTCCAAAACAGCGTTGCCGAAATTTTGCAACCAAACTGGTTCCATGTGTGTATCACACCAATGTACATATTTTGCGACAGCAAATCAAAGTTATTCATTATGAAGGCTATATTAAAAATAAACTGGTAGTATTATTTTTCTTCAAAACTATCTAAAAAAAATTTAATGCCTGTAGAAATAAAATGTAATGCAATTTTCACAAAATCCATTTTATGACTTTTAATACTTTTTAATGCCCTGCAGAAACCCTGATAATGTTCTGTATGGGCCAATGGATCAGAAGGAAGGTGCGTTGTTTGCTGTTTGAGATTTTGTATTAATTAAAAAAAAAAAAAATTCTTTTGTAATTTGTTTGAAGTGTGCAGATCTCAGATACTATCAATTAACAAAGTACAATGAAGGACAATATTTGTATTCAACCCTCTTTTTGACTTGGATTCAGCAGTTCAACTCAGTTGGGAATCAATTCTCTTATACTTTGTACAATAAAATAACAAAATAAATAAATAGATCTCAGGGAGTTGCTGTTTGACCAAAAGCAAAAAGGAAAATAATTATCCTACCAGTTTCGATGAGTTCAAAAGCACAACAGGCAAATCGAATCCGTAGGTGGCCCGCTATTTATATGCTTAAATGACTCTCATTTGTCCAGGATGGAACAAGAGAAACTTTCGAAGATGATCACAATCTCTTTAAAGAAAAAAAACAAGGAAGAACAATAAATAATCTTCAATTCAAACACTGTAATCAACAAATATCACGTATACACTTCAAATAACATATTAACTCAACATCTCAACACTTATTGAACACTTTGTCACACTTCATTGACTCGTTAGCATTTTCACATGTGACTAGCTTTTGCCCACGTGCAAATTAGCACTGACTTGTGCACTATGCATAAGCGGCCTATATAAACACTAATATCACACTAATGGTTTGCTGCCGAATTTGCAACACTTTTATTAAATAATGGCAAGTTAATATTTGAAATACAGCTCACCAAGACAATAATTTGATATCCTATATCAAACAAGGAAGTTCATTTGCGGTGCTTTGATACTCCGTGGATCTATATTTTCTGCCTCGCCTTCTTCTCACTCTGGCGACAGCTTCTCGAAGTTATCGCATCCAATCCTTTCGTTATATTTAGGTCACTTTTCTCTAAATCTATCGTTCGATGCAGATAATTTCTGGAGATGGCTCCATGCAACTGCTTCACCTAACTCGCTCGCTCTCTCCCTCTGCTCATACTGAAGGAGGCAGCAGCGCCGGCGCAGCCTGTGGGCAGGACTTCTGAATGTGCTGCTAACATTGGCTCTTAGGAAAGTCAGTCACTGAAACGAGAACCGTGATTGGACGAAACAGTTTTCCTTCTGGAGCTTTCCTCTTTTTTTTTTCTTTTTCTTAGCTTTCTTCAACTTAATTTTTAAAGTCATTTTTAACCTTTTAACTGGTAACCTGATTACCCGGGTTACAATAGCATGTTGATATGCATTCTGAACCTGCATAGTTGTATGCATAACCTGCACTAGAGTTTCTTCCACTGATTAGAAATTAGTTATTTTTCACCCCTCCTTTCTGTTATAACCTGTTTTTCATTACTACATGAGCACAAGATTCAATTTACACCCTCTTAACATTGCTTTGATTATAACAAGTTGCACGGATGTATAAAATGCATGTTTGAACTCACTAAAGTCATCCGATAGCAGCTTAGAAATGAGTAATGGATACACGCTCCCAACTCGCAAGCAGAAGACAAATCCCTGCTGACTATGAGATTACCTTGTTGTATAAAAGCTGATTTTATTCATCCAGTCAGGTTTGAATCTGCATTAGTGTTATTCCTTTATCCATGACGATAAACAATGTGGATAGTTTTGTCTAAATGTCAGATTCCCCTGATTGATTGCTAAACTTTTCTTTGACCTTTCCAATGGGCTTATCACGAGTTCTCCCGCAGTATCAGAGAAGGGTTGCCTTGCATTAACTGCCATGTAACCGATCCTGTCTGCACTCTCTCTCCTGTACCTGATAATACTACAGAGTGCTTTGATACATAATGCAGAAGTAAATGGCCAGGCTTTCTGCTAGTAGAAACTTCATTTTACGCTTTCATGATCTCAGGACATTTCCTCTTTATGCATCAAAGGTGTTTATCAAAGGCAGAAGATCTGCATTCAGCAGTCTGTTTATTTATTTACTTAGTACTCAGTTCAGAAGTCCGTAGCTCAGATAATACAAAGCTATTTGTACCAAAACTATCAGTTGTATATTTGGTTATCAGCAGAAAAGTAATAATCCTGAGGGTCAATTTTGGCTCTATGTGACTACAGTAAGTAGGCCTAAGTAAGTAAGTAAGTAATATTACACCATGAAGATATGCTGTATCCAATCTAGCCAAAAGAAGGTATCAGACAAAAGGGGGGGGGAAAAATGTTGTAAAGTCTTTGATTAATGATTTAAAATGCTGCCTATAGTATGTAGGCAGCTCAATAGGTTTTGGAACAGAGCAACTGTATCTGAATAACGAACAGTGAATACTGACATTACACTTGAACATCAAAGACAACATGTTTGACTCGCCTGGTTACAATTATCTTATAGGCTCAAAATTTTACCCTCAATATTCACCCCTCTTAGTGCTGAGAGCAGTAAAGCCACTGCTTTATTCAGGTAATTTTGTTAAGTCTGGAAATTCTGCAGGTAGCATTTTTTCTTCAAAGGAAAAAGTGAATTTGTATTCGACATGACTAACAATTGTGCTTCAAGTTCCAGAGAGCCACAGAACATATTTCAGATAAGATGGTGAAAAAACCTTGAGCTCATTTTAAGCACTACTGAGGACAAAAGATAAGAATTCAAAGAAGCATTTTGTGTCCCTAAGGACCAATCAAATCCCATGTCAATTTGCTGAACACACATATGAAGAAAGGCAAAGCGCTGAAAAGTCAAACAATGCAGAGAGCTAGCACTGCTCAGGGTAGAAACATTTAGTCTCTGTTTTGATCATGTTTTTGATTCGTGTATATGTTTGTGTGAGAGAAAGAGAGCGAATGAGGAAATGCCTTGTGTTAATCAAGGATAATGCACTGAAGCAAGATTCCTAATATAAATTGTTCTGTTAAATGTCATTTTAGTTAAATGACTATTTCATTCAATGCATGGCTCATTCACTTACAGTAACAGTTAACTTGAAGTCTGTAGGATATGTACTTATTCAGACTTATAATAGACTTTGCTTTACTCAGCAAATATGCATGTTAAATATATATAATATGCATATTTGCTGAGTAAAGCCCCTAATTATCCATCCATCCATCCATCGTAACGTTTCTGTGGACAAGCAACATACACAGATAGGGATTCTCTAAATTGACTTCCCCACCACCATCCATCCAAATAAATGCATGGCTGCAAGTTAAAAATTCTAATTTATTAATTTAATTGCAATCGTTATTATTGAGTTCTGTTGACATAATAATGTTGATCATCACATTAACTTAATATTGTGTGTAATTTAAACTCAAATTTCTGCCTTGAACTAAATCAAGTTGTTCCAAACCTGTATGAGGTTCTTTCTTCTGCTGAACACAAAGATGATATATTAATGAATGTTGGTATCAAACAGTTGACAGTTGTTTGTTTTTGTTTTTTTTGATGAGATAAAGGCAGCCTTGGTAAACACAAGAATCTTCTTTCCAAAACATCTTCTGTTTTAGATGCAGTTTCAGATTGTGCTCAATTACCATCATTTGCCTGCATATATGCCTGGTTATAAACTTTCTGCTCCATCACTTCATGCATCACTACTATGATCACTAGAAAATGAGCACAATGCAGTAAAAAAAGTCATGCTAGGGTCTTTTCTGCCTCTCCACGAGATTACATCACAACTGAAGCAACTGAGTGCAAACGATGTTCCTATCAGAAACAGGAGTCCAATTCACACTGACAAGTTTGTTTGCTATCTCGTAAAATCATTCTCCAGGGAAGAAATGTTCCACTTCTTTGAAAAGCTTTATACAAGTAACAGCTTTGGTTTGGAAAGAGGGTTTAATTTTAATAATGAGTCTGAAAATTTGATCAGAGATTAATGTTATTGGCGACAGATCCAAGCCGCACTGTGAGTAATCTTGTTAATTCTGCTAGATTGAGTTATAGAATAACGAGCAAATCAGATCTTTGAAGAGGTCTGTTACAACTATAGACTAATAAGAACTTTTAGGGTGGAGGAATGTTCCAGAAGAGCACTATTAAGCAGTGAAATGCCTCTTTCATAATGACTTTTTTTATTCCACCTTTAATCACATGCAGCCAGGTTTCATTATACATTTCTCAAACCAGATCGCATTAGCTCATTAGCAAAGCTCATCTGCTTGGGGAAACAGCTTGTCACATATTGAAGAAATCAAAGTGCATGCTTTCTACAAGGTTACAAAACAAGAAGAGCATTAGGATTTGCAATGCCTCGCTTATTTGAATTGTACAATCATTTGCTTCAGCTAAAATTGCATTCAGCAATTTAAAGTGAAGGAGTTAATGGAGATTCTGAACACAGTGTACAAAATAATGACTTCACTTACCGCTTCTAATTCTCTTCCACAATTTGTAGTGATTGAAAGTGCAGCATTAATATAATGTATCTGCTTGGCAAATGTCCAAACGTCATGATTGAATCAAAGAGGTACTGTAAGGAACTCTGGTCGGATTTACAAAAAGAAGTCAAAAAACAATGCAACAATGCAACAATAAGATTAGGGGAGAATGTGACATATATCGAGATTTTCAAATTATTTATTATTTCAAACTGCATCATTTGTTACAAAATGTCATAAATAGCTGTAAGCCAGATCTTAATATTCGTATAATATTTAAATATACAATTGAATGTCTTGTAAGATTTATTCTTGGATTTTGTTGCGTTTAACACCATTTCCTTAAAACTTCCTTGCTCCACTGAATCAGTTTGCATGAAATATGTGCTTTCGTAATAAGCCACAACCCTTAATGTTCAGCTATGATTCGACTCTGATGAAGTTTGGAGATTCACCAAGCAGAGACATTAAATTAAAGGGAGAGTTCAACCAAATGTTTATACATTCTGCAATTATTAATAAGTTACTTTCTTTAGGAACACAAAATATATATATATTTTTTATAAATATGTTAGGCTAAAATTAGACGGAGGTGACTTTCATTTTATGGACAAAAAAAATACAGATACATTGTTTTTCAGTTATCGTACTTGGTGTTTAGAATGACATGAAAGTGAGTAAATAATGACGTAATTATCATTTTTGGGTGAACTATCCCCTTTTAGGCAATAAGAAGCCATGAGACTTGCAAATTTTGCTGTAGGAGCTTGCTGTACTAATGTGAAAATTTATAACGGTGTGAAGTGGTGTGAAATACACTGAAGGAAGGCACAGCTCCTAATTATCAGCCGGAGCAATATGCAGTAAACAGTTTATTTTTTTACAGTTTATTAAAAAAAAGATAGCCATGAATATATATATAGACCTTATAATGAATGTTTATAAAGAGGTGTTACAGTTTTCTTCAATTGCTAACATACTTTTGTCCAATCTGTAGTCACATTTTTAAAACTCTAAACAATTAGCAGAACATCCGTCTGTTGTGACCATACCATTAACACGATTCATGTCCTTTTCACACAAAATGCAGTCAATTATACGGAAGCCCTAAACGGCCATGAATTATTATTTTTTTCTATCTTGTTTTCTCGTGATCACGAGATAACAAAAGTGGTTAGGCTTGTTTGAGATGCGCCTAGCCTCGCCTGAAATGTAGGCGAGAGTAGGTGGCGGCAGTAAGGGGAGGACTGAAAAAAGTGCAGGTAAGACGGACAGTTCTCTGTTCTCCTAGTGGATCAGACACTACGATATCAAAGGCGGATATCGTGGGATTCACACTCATGCGTTGTGTTGCTGATAAACTGGATGTAATTTAAGTTCTGTTGCTTTTATATGATAATAAATATAATGAACGACACCCAAGTACTTGTTATTTTTTATTTCCATTTGAAAGGTGTGTGTATCAATCATTTTTATTTTAATTACAGACATGTTTTTATATATTTTTTATAAAATATGACAACAATCACATACCCTACAGAGAGAGATCGCACTGTCAGAGACTTTGGGAATATCCACACATAATTTATACACATAAAAACATGATATTAGAGTTTTAAAATCAAACATTTTATGAGATCAATACATCATGGTTGTTTAAACCAATGAGCATTAAGCTTTGTCATTATCAAGTCGTTTCCCACAGTGCTTTTGGTAAGCGCAGTCGGTGGAGAGAAACTGCAGAATACGATGAGGCCGCGAGACTCTTTTGACACACGTCGGCAATACATAAGAGCAAGGCGGCCCACCCACGGACATATTTCTAACTGGCATGCATCTCGCGGTGATCGGTTCTGCACAGATTTTGCTCATCACAAATGAAGAAAGAAAAGAAAGAAAGAAAGAAAGAAAGAAAGAAAGAAAGAGATTTCCACAAAGGGGGCAACTGAAGTTCTGCATAGGGCACCCATTTGACCAGTAGCTGCCCTGAGCAATTCTGTTACTTTCTTCTTTTTTTCTACTGCACATTCTATAAAGTAATGACTCATTCACTTTTAGATTGTATGTTGCCAAGAATGCACACATTCAACACTCAACCAAAAATCTAGAATGGCTTGTATGCAAGGAAACTGAATTTTAAAAACAATTGATTTCATATTTTCTGCAGGTAGAACTGAAACATGACAAGCAATGCAGTTTTCATAATGCCATCAACTGTTAATATTTTGACAGGTATTGCACTTAGATTGACTATATGTTCATGTTGGATAGAAAACTAGTGCTATGTTTTTACAGAACGACTCAATTTTAAATCAGGTTTTCTGTTTTGATAGAGTTAGTATATGTTGAAAAAGGTTTTTAGCATTTTGAAATGTAGAGTTTGTGTTTATTTAACAAAATATGGTTTTGGGCAAAAAATTAACTATAAGAAAAAGTATTTTAAGTATTGGTAAACGCTTGTTAGCAATTGTAAAAAACCGTAAATGAGTGAGACCACCGTTGTATTTTTTAATGTCACCTTCAAATGATGTGTAAGGTCTTAATTTGAGACCATCTGTGGTATCACATTTTTTAATTAAAATAAGGAGTTAAATTAGGATGGAAACTATGGCTGTGTCCGAAAGCTTAGGCAGCTGACTGGTCTCATTGCCCTATCAAACATTGATATCATGTTTTGGCATTTAGCACAATCAATGATAAGTTTGAAAGAGCTTTAGAAAGCAAACAATGCAACACAGCAAAGCAATACAATAGGTAAATCTTTAAGACAAAAATATGCATTAAAAGTGGCACTTTGCTGCTGGCAAAATGGATAAACAAAAATTGAAAACTATGAAAACTTCAACACCTATAATACATTGGCATGTTTCCGTCCTAGGCCACTCCTACCAGTCTGTTATGGATACCCTTACCAGAGTGAAATACCGCCTTCTTAGCACACTTTTAGTCATAATGCTGTCCCCTTGTATTGTTCCCGGGTGCAAGAATTCAAAGAGTAAACATTTAGCGTGGGTTACTTTTGGGTTCTAGTGAAGGATCCAGAGCATTGTAGGCAGTGGCAAGAGGTTGCAAAGAATTGTAAATATCAGGGTTGCCAACTCTTCACGCGTTTGACATGACATGTCCACACATGTTTATTTTACACATAGATCAAAAAACCCATTATAAAATCCAATAGGAAAATCTCAAAGGAACCAGCGGCGACTTAGTCTTCAGGGTTCTGAAGTCATACCTGCACTCTATAACCCTCTATCGATCCGACTGTCTGTAGGCGGTGTAACGCAAAACAATAAATAAAAAATAAATGTGAATTTCTCAGTCCAGGTAACACAGAATGAGTAAACATTGTTCATTTACATATATTACCGACATTATACAAACTGGGTTGAAGTTACATTTTAAATAGCAAAATAAGGGCACATCTTGCAGTATTTTCATATCTGATGTCATTAACCAACCACATCAATAGAATGGAAAACCATCAGATTGCACTGTATTTGTCAGAGAGACACACACATTCACTTTGTATTTTTCAATCCACAATGAAGACATGCACACAGAGCTCTGCTAGAGCCTCACTCATATGCAGTGCTAATCAATGCATTCTAAGGCACTATTGACATCTGTCTAGAGTGTTTCTAATTGACCGTGTGAGATTAGCGTGGAGAGACCCTGTCTTAATTAGACAGCATAACCAAATCACAGAGTCAACCAGGATTTGATTAAACATTGGAATCCTTATTTGCTTGTTTTACAATCGAAGCTTTCGCAAACATGCATAGGTATTGATGTTTTCATGCACAAATTGTGTGTCAGTCTTGGTTTCTCACAATGCCATTGAGGAATAAAGAAACAAGGGTCGACTGATTTCATGACAGACACTGGGTCTTGTTCACTAACAATTCTCTATAAGTCAATTCTAATGTTGATGTCCATATTATTTTAAATGAGAGAGCTGTTTGCTCTCAGTAATTAGCATTATACACACCCAAACCACTTCTATTGAAGGGTATTCCCACACAATCAGCAAGTGTGCTATTTTCATGTGAGCTGAACATTTGCCAAAAGTGTGCGCTCCTCTATCAAAAGCTTGAGAGTACCATACATACATATACATACAAACATATATATATAGATATATATACACTGAACAAAATTATAAACGCAACACTTTTGTTTTTGCCCCCATTTTTCATGAGCTGATCTCAAAGATCTAAGACTTTTTCTATGTACACAAAAGGCCTATTTCTCTCAAGTATTGTTCACAAATCTGTCTAAATCTGTGTTAGTGAGCACTTCTCCTTTGCCGAGATAATCCATCCACCTCACAGGTGTGGCATATCAAGATGCTGATTAGACAGCATGATTATTGCACAGGTGTGCCTTAGGCTGGCCACAATAAAAGGCCACTCTATTGTGGCCACTCTATTAAAAGGCTGGTTGTGAGGTTGGTTGGATGTACTGCCAAATTCTCTGAAACGCCTTTGGAGATGGCTTATGGTAGAGAAATTAACATTCAATTCACGGGCAACAGCTTTGGTGGACATTCCTGCAGTCAGCATGCCAACTGCAACTTCCCTCAAAACTTGCGACATCTGTGGCATTGTGCTGTGTGATAAAACTGCACATTTTAGAGTGGCCTTTTATTGTGGCCAGCCTAAGGCACACCTGTGCAATAATCATGCTGTCTAATCAGCATCTTGATATGCCACACCTGTGAGGTGGATGGATTATCTCGGCAAAGGAGAAGTGCTCACTAACACAGATTTAGACAGATTTGTGAACAATATTTGAGAGAAATAGGCCTTTTGTGTACATAGAAAAAGTCTTAGATCTTTGAGTTCAGCTCATGAAAAATGGGGGCAAAAACAACTGTTGTGTTTATAATTTTGTTCAGTGTATATACAGTGCATCCAGAAGTATTCACAGCGCTTCACTTTTCCACATTTTATGTTACAGCCTTATTCCAAAATGGGTTAAATTCATTATTTTCCTCAAAATTCTACAAACAATACCCCATAATGACAACGTGAAAGGAGTTTGTTTTAAATCTTTGCAAATTTATTAAAAATGAAAAATGAAAAACAATCAGTATTCACAGCCTTTGCTATGACACTCAAAATTGAGCTCAGGTGCATCCTGTTTCCACTGATCATCTTTGAGATGGTTCTACCAAAGCCACTGGAAGGCAAGCCTGCAACCTTTAGCCAAAAAAGCATAACGGCTAATGCTAACTGGCGGTAATCATTGGCGGTACACAGGGAGGAGTTTTGAACGGCGACACAATAGGCTGAGAGGTGCTGCACGTACGCTTTCTTCAATGGTAAGAGATACAGACCCTCTTATCTCCATATAATAATACGATCGCTGGTTCTACAACTTGATTGCAGTCCACCTGTGGTAACTTCAGTTGATTGGACATGATTTGGAAAGGCACACACCTGTCTATATAAGGTCCCACAGTTAACAGTGCATGTCAGAGCACAAACCAAGCCATGAAGTCCAAGGAATTGATACGACTAAGAACCCAATGGTCACTCTGACAGAGCTCCAGCATTTCTCTGTGGAGAGAGGAGAACCTTCCAGAAGAACAATCATCTCTGCAGCACTCCACCAATCAGGCCTGTATGGTAGAGTGGCCAAACGGAAGCCACTCCTCAGTAAAAGGCACATGACAGCCTGCCTGGAGGACTCTCAGACCATGAGAAACAAAATTCTCTGGTCTGATGAAACAAAGATTGAAATCTTTGACCTGAATAGCAAACGTCATGTCTGGAGGAAACCAGGCACCGCTCATCACCTGGCCAATACCATCCCTGCAGTGAAGCATGGCGGTGATAACATCATGCTGTGGGGATGTTTTTCAGTGGCAGGAACTGGGAGACTAGTCAGGATCGAGGGGAAGATGAATGCAACAATGTACAGAGACATCCTTGATGAAAACCTGCTCCAGAGCGCTCTGGACCTCAGACTGGGGTGAAGATTCATCTTCCAACAGGACAGTGACCCTAAGCACACAGCCAAGATAACAAAGGAAGGAGTGGCTATGGGACAACTCTGTGAATGTCTTTGAGTGGCCCAGCCAGAGCCCAGACCTGAACCCAATAGAACCATCTCTGGAGAGATCTGAATATAGCTGTGCACCGATGCTCCCCATCCAACCTGATTGAGCTTGAGAGGTCCTGCAAAGAAGAATGGGAGAAACTGCTCAAAAATAGGTGTGCCAAGCTCGTAGCGTCATATTTAAAAAGACTTGAGGCTGTAATTGGAGCCAATGGTGCTTCAACAAAGTATTGAGCAAAGGCTGTAAATACTTTTTTTTTTTTTTTTTTTTTAATCAATTTGCAAAGATTTCAAACAAACGTCTTTCATGCTGTCATTATGGGGTATTGTTTGTAGAATTTTGAGGAAAATAATGAATTTAATCCATTTTGGAATAAGGATGTAACATAACAAAAAGACCGCTGTGAATACTTTCCGGATGCACTGTATAATGCATATCCTTTTTGTTACTCTTAAATGGAAAATGAGAGATCAATTGTTTCTAATACAACATATCACTGTTTAAAAGTTTGGGGTTAGTAAGATTGTTTTTATTATTTTGCCTTTTTTGAAAGAAATTAATACTTTTATTCAGCAAGGATGCATTAAATTTATCAAAATTGACAGTTAAGACATTTTTAATGTTGATCAAAGGTTAAAAAAACAAAAAATGTAAGCCACCAGGAATTCAGGCAGAACTCACCCAGAGATGTAATATTTCAATACACTGTAATCATATTCACTGAACAACAACAGTAATTTTCTTGTGTTGATGTTGATGTGATCATAACGCCCCTTAACCCTTGTTTGAAATTGAAATAGAAAACATGCAAAGTAGATGTTGTTTCCTCTCAACGCTACTGAACTCATCACAAACAAGTAATTTCAGGGTTTGCCAAAGATGGGAGGTTGATCTGATAATTTGTTTTTTCTCTTTGTGAATATGTTAACACAGTACAAAGTGACTTTCACTGTGACATTGTCACTGATACAGTATATTGTATATATTGTTTTGCAATAGAAATGATGAACAGAATGTGCTTTGTTTTGTGTTGTCACATCCTGAAACCATAACGGGGCAAAGACATTTGCAAACTGGTACACATAAGGTGTTCTATTGGTCACAAACAAGGATAAAGTAAATACTTTTTTATATAATTACACAAATACACCACAGCAGGCAATTATTCAATAGCCTGCATGCTAATGTTGAAGGTTTCCTGTGAGTGGGATATATTTGACCTTTAATGTTTGTGTTAAACAAAAGGTGTGAGGAGTATTTTTAATCAGATTTTATTTTTGCTGCTGGAAACGGAATACCACTATATATACCAGCCGCTGTCAATCTGTGTGTCGTGACCAGCAGTGTTAGGGAAAGTTACTTTTAAAAGTAAAGCTTCACATTATTGTGTTGCTCCATAAAAAAGTAACTAATTGCACATTTTATGGAAAGTAATATTACGTTACTTTGTGTTACTTTTTCACACCTGGGCTGGGCTTGCTTGTTTGTTTGTTTTTTAAATAAAAAAAAAAAAAAAGTTCTAATTTGGCAAATGTAAAGGTCCTAAAAGTGAAATGAATAAGCTTCAGGCTGAAGGAAATGCAAATTCAGTCCCGTACAGTAGAGGGCGCAGCTCAAACAAACCTTTCAGCTGTGCTGCCATTCTGGCTCACAGAAGAATAGAAAGTTAAAAATAAGAAAGTTCAAGGCTATGTCTGAAATCGCCTTAATAGCCACTCTTATACCCATTTGTAGGGGTGTCTGAAACCATAGTGAATGTTACCGAGTGCACTCATTCAATCCCACAATGAACCACAATAACGAGTGTACAACCACTGTACACTCAACGGCTAGAGAATACCCATAATGCACTGTGAGAGTTGCGCCATGTGTCGAATGAATTCCCACGTCTGACCAGAGGATGGCGCCCGGCAGCTGAATCATCCATCCATCCACTTCCTAATGTAGTTACAGAGTAATATCATATAGGTATACATTTATTTTTACTAGATTATTAAGTTGTTTAATTAAGGTTTACACATGCTAGTTTTCATGACAGAGCTCAAGATAAATCTTTTCATTACTACTGGAGCTGCCAATTTGCTATGCTTCAAATTATTATTAAAATGATTATTAAATCAAGCACAAACTATGCAAAAGTGACAGCCTTTCCGACGCACCCAGTGTCCGAATTCACTCACTCGTTTTCATTCACTCCTTCAAGTGGACTATATTAGTGGACAAATGTTTAATATTGAAAGAGGGTATAGGGGGTGATTTTCATTATTATTACTAAATGAAACACAAATGTGATGTTTATCTAAAGTCATTTTTGCTGATTAGTATAGTTAAATTGGATCATGGAAGATCAGCAGCAAAGACATTTGTTAATAAAGTGAGATTAAATACATAAAGTATATTTGTGTTATTTAACAATTATTGCATTTAATTTTTTTTTGAGTTTGTATTTCACTGTTTTTATTCATTTTGAGGCATACTGAATCTGTTTTTGTGCAGGTGAGATGAGCAAATGCATGCTCACATTTAGTCTAGAACTACAGTAACAAATTTTCTCTAAATATGGGGACAGGAGAGCTGTCAGTCAATGAATGGGAAAGCAAAGTAATTTGCGTTACTTATTTGAAAAAGTAACTCAGATATTTTGTTGAAAATTTAAAAGTAATGTGTTACTTTACTAGTTACATGAAAAAAGTAATTTGATTATGTAATTTGCGATACTTAATGCGTTACCCCCAACACTGATGACCAGTGTGTTCATCGAGGAATTTACTCTCTCATTCAGCATACAGTGCATGTTACATAATTATGCCGATATGTGGCAAACAAATGGCAAAAGAATATCTTTTGTTATGAAAGTTACTGAATCATTGAACTGATTTGTTAAAAAGTCCTTCACGAATGAAACTCCACTAGTCTGATTCACAAACCAATGACAATCGAGTTGGTTCTTTTAATGAATCAGCCAAAAAACACTCACAAAATCAGGGCTTAATGGATTGAATCAGACTGATGAATCCTTCACTGAAGGAGCACAGCGAAAACGATAGATCAGCTGCTAAATTCACATTTGGCTTACTGAATTACTGTTACATGTCAATGAATTATTGAAATATATGAATTATATTCTTCTGCATATTTCACTTTTTAAATTTTACCATTTTGATGAGAATAGTATGTATTTTGAAACATGTCATGCATTATAAAATAAGCATTTTATCAATCAAAACAGAGACTTTTTAAAGACTAGCACTGTATTATTGAAATATGTCATAAAAGACTATGAAGTGAAACATTCATCTGTTAAGCTGTATAACTTTCAGAAAATCTATAGTATATTAATATTCTTGACATCAAATGATATTGATTAGGTGTCCAGGATGCTGTGGTTTTAGTGGCTTTCAGTGGCTTAGCTCAACAGAGACAATTTCCAGGATCAAAGGAAGCTTGAAGCAATTAAATATTGCCAAGCATAAATGACCAGTAAGGAAATTCCTTATGCGGTATAAGATTGAAGACAAATGTTCTCTAGAGAGTCTTGTAATCACCCAGATGGCAGATGAATGCAAACGAATACAGCACTGGAATTGTAATGTTTACTTTTGGAATGAACTTTTTCCATTATGTGTTTAACAGTAGGAGGAATGAATTGCTGTGAAAGTTCTAGTTGCTGATAGGATCACAATTTAAAATTGGTAACACAAGGTTCTAACAGTAATAATTACTAACAATAAACAGTGCTTTTACATTGAAGCTGTTCATGAAGAAAACCCTGTTGTAAAATGTTACCAAATAATTTGTTTTGGACATGAAGATGAGCTAAGGCTAATAGCTGATTCATGGAGTATATTATTTAAAGAGCCCAAGAAACGCAGTGTTCTTTTCTGTCTTAAGCTCGAAAACAGAAATCAGGAAGTGAATCAAAAAGAAAGAAACCTGTGTCCTGTCTGCAGTCCTCTGCACATTTCATGACTTTTGGAAAACATATGCACTCAATGTGTTGTTTGGCCTTGTATATTAAATATTCTAGATAAACTGCAAGGAAACTGTGCAACCAACAAAATTATCAACCAACAAAAATAGCATTCATCTCTGCAAGGAGCAGCCATACGTTAGCAAGTTCTGTCTTTGAAAGTATTATAGCACAGAGTGCACATAAAAAAAATCAACAACAGTTGATAGACTGGTGAAGTAAGACACACGATCGCTTCCGAAGATGTTTGAACTCGGTAAACGTCTCGCCTTGGTGTAAGCAAAATGCAGTTGATCTGATGAGTAGAGAAATGCATTTGGCACTCAAACTGACGACAAAAGTCCCACTGAGTTTCTGCCAGATGCCAGCTCTCAAATGGAGCTGAAAGTGTTCATTTTCTTCCCTGGAAGCAAATCCAACCACAAACCAGTGTTTCCACTCAAATAAATAAGGAAACAAAACAACAACATTGGCCACTCTATATGCAACAAGGAAATCCCTGATTAACTCCACAACAGCCATTGCAATGCAGAGGAGGAAAATGAATGGCTTTTCAAACGACAGCTGTCTCTAGAGTGTAAATATATAGAAAAGGGTTTTCTAGCATTCATAAAGCAGACATTTTATTGATTTCCTTTTGTTGCTGTTCACAGTAAAGCACTTTTACAGACACTTATTCGCAAAGTCACACACACAAAGCGGTGTAATGAGAGATTATTTTAGGAAAATCATTGCAAAGCGTGTGGATCAATCAGAACTCAATCCGCAACCAACTGGAATGGTGAAATAAATAAGCGAACATTGCTGTATTCTTGTCTTCCAATTTTGCTGCAGCAAAAGAAAAATTAGAGGTCGAGGAGGAGGTGAGAAAGTAGGTCTGATATTTTTTTTTTTATCTCCACACTGGCAGAATAAAATATCATCAGAAACTGATAGTGACCTTGCCAAGGTCTTGTGCCCCTATTGTAATTATATAAGTTCCAGTCATTAAATGAGGGCTTGCTTGGTGGCCATAGAATTAATTACTGTGTGGTGGACCGCCAGCACCGGGCACAGCGCCTGGAAAGTCCAGAGGATGATCTTTTCCAGCAGCAGAAAGAGCCCTTCTACTCCTATTGTTCTTGATTAAATAATTTATTGACTATTATTATAGTAAGGTGATGTGTTGCTATAATGAAAAAACTTGATGTCCACTTCAGAAACCAAGCACACAGTGGTTGCCCATTGATGTTTTTGCCAGCAACAAAAATCACCCAACTAATCACAAGCACTTTTGGCATATTTTAAACTGGTAAGAAAGAGACTGAGAGAAAGTGGTGACGGACTTAACCTTATTGGTATAACTACAATACTCTTGTGGAGTTAAAACTACAAACTTAAAAGAAAATATTATACAGTATCAACATTAGTCTCTTTACAGTCACTTGTAAAAAGTCTGGCACTCCAGTTCAAATCTAAAGTTTGACCTAAATGCTGCACGTCCTGTGAGAAAAGTTTTCTTTTTTATAGTTTTTACTGCCATCTTTACATCATAAAGTTTCAGAAGAGCAAGATCACACAACAAAAGTTGGATGATGTTGACAAACACTGAAAATACAGAAATTAAAATTTATGTTAGGTATAGCTATGTGGTAGGATAAGTTTTGTCTCAGTAATAACTGATGACAATTGACAGCTAATGCACAATTGACAGCAAATATATACACTTCAAAAGTGTAAAATATATACACTTCAAACTTTTGGGGTTGGTAAGATTTAACATTTTCGAAAGAGGTCTCATGTTCACCAAGACTGTTTATTTGATCAAAAATACAGTAGAAATGGTACTATTGTGAAATATTACAATTTAAAATGTAATTTATTCATGTGATGGCAAAGATGAATTTTCAGCAGCCAATCTTCAGTGTCACAACTCACATGTAGTGGTGGACAGTAACAAAGTATTTTTACTTTACTTTTACTTACTGCACTAAAGTACATTTTTCAAGTATCACGACTGAAAAATATTATTGTAAATGAAAATCATATTTAGGTCCCAACTGTCAGTTGTTTGTAAACTAAATCTGCTTTAAAAGGGCAAGCAGACATGTCGGAAAGCAGAAATTTGAGCTTTACCACCTGAAAGGGTAGGTTTTAGGTAAAAACTAAACATAACATTAAAATAACGCATATTAATGCCCATTCATCTTCCCCGGTGCCATAGCAGTTTCAAATTATTTAAAACTAGTATGTTTGCCCAGCATACTTCTTAAAATGTTAACACATTTTGCCCTATGTGACGCCTGTTTTTATATCGTATGTTCATATTTGTCAACACACATTTTGTTTTTCGTTATTTCTATATAGGCCTACTATATGGTATATTTTGTTATTTTATCAGTAGTAGTTATCAGTAGGCTATATGTCAAGTTTTGTTAATAAAACAAAACATTTTCTTATACTTGCAGATTAATTTTGTGTCTGCACAATCTTCCCTATTGACTAGTGCTGTCTACTTGAAAAATCATTATAATAATGATGTCATACTGAGCTGCACCCCCTTCCCCCTATATTTTTTACTTTTAATGCTTAAAGTAAGTACATTTAACCAAGTACTTTTGTACTTTTACTGGAGTAATATTTTGTTAGGGTATCTTTACTTTTACTCAATTTCTTGATTTGTGTACTTCGTCCACCACTGGTCACATGAACCTTCAGCAATCATTTTAAAATGCTGATTTGCTGCTCAAGATTTGATAAATTTAATGCATCCTTGCTTTATTAATTTATTTCAGAAAAAAAAAAAAAAAAAAAAAACTGATCACAAACTTTCGAATGGTAATGAATATATGAAATATAAATGAAAAATGCCAATAGTCATCAATCCCAGGTTTAAAGCTTACCAATCACGTCACCAAAACTAAATTACAGCAAGATGTTGCACACAACACACAGCACTTCATAAGCAGTAGGTCTTTTCCTCACATTTATGTGATATATGCTATCTTCCTCTTGGCCTATCCGTATTGAATTGAAGGATAAGGAGAAATTTATGGGTACAAGAGAGAACCATTTCTCAAAGGATGATCTCAAGGTAGGGTTTTTCTGCCCTAGCGCATGTGGCCTCTGGAGACCTATAGTGGCACTATAAATATTAAACATCTCCTCCAGCTGTAGAATATTTCTGTGGCCTTCAGCTGAGATGAAATAGTGTTACTAAGCATAAGAAACATTCCTCACGCAGCATTAGTAATTATACTACATGTGCATTCTGTCATATATGGGCAATAGTGTGCCTTTTTTATTTTTAAATCTAAAAAAAAATTTGTTGAAAAAGATTTAAAAGGAAGAGGATCTTATCATATCCTCAAAGATGCAAATTGCAAAAATTCTGACCTCTCTTTATTATGCTGACCTCTGTGCCATTACTGTGTGACCTCCACTGGAGCGTATTTACTAACACATCTAGACCTGCAAGCATAATGGAGTCATTCCCATGTGATTTACTGCACACTATCTACAAGCCATTTTCATCTCAATCCTAAACTGCTTTAGATCTAACCTAGCTCGTGCAATGTCTGGTGAGTGATATATGTGCCTGCGATTAGCCAGAAAGACCTTACAATGTGCTCTTGAGCAGAGTCTACTGCCTAATCCTCACTGATACTTCTCCAGGTAACTGTTAAAATGTCTGCAGCATATGAATATGGAAGTGCAGGATGAATCCAGGGTTATTGTTGTTAACTAAAGCTAAAACCATAATTTATTTTATTTTTTTGCTTGAAATAAAATAAATTGCGTCATTATATTATTATCATTTTACCAAAATCAAGCTCAAAAAGAATTACAAGGTTTTTGATTCACAAATTTTGAGAATTTTGGATATGCGTGCTTTGTCCGTCACTATAATGGCCATTGAATCTGAGGCAGAAGGTGCATCGCATTACATTTTCATCAACATACAGGTTATAAAGTTTACTGTAGCCTTATGAGTGATACGTTTTTTCTTCTTCTTCTCATTTAGCCAAAATCTCAAGCAATTAAAGACAAAGTGCTACACAGAGCCGATTTAAGAGATTACTGGCTATGACTCATATGCTATACTATCATAAAACATTATCCTTTATATATTCAGTATTTCTTGAGTAAAATGTTGTACTTATTCAGATAAGTTGTACTTTACCAACAGTTTGAGGATCCAAT
The DNA here is from genome assembly GCA_037101425.1 of Elopichthys bambusa. Lineage (NCBI taxonomy): Eukaryota > Metazoa > Chordata > Actinopteri > Cypriniformes > Xenocyprididae > Elopichthys > Elopichthys bambusa. The sequence goes on from CM074442.1 coordinate 21,998,290, forward strand.
GGCATTACGAGGTTTAGACACATGCTCTTTTTAATGCTTTTCATTGGTTAGACGTAAAGGGTAACCAATATTAATATTAATATCAAAACTATATCAAATGTGAATTAAACAGAGAAAAATGTAAACTTTATTCTAAATATAAATTTAAACTCTGGCTCTCAGACCTCAAAAACATTTTTTGCATATTTTTTGCACCCATGACTGAATTCCTAACTCATAAAACTCAATATATATTACAACCTTCTTTCACTAATTCTCTGTTTCACTTTTCTGATGGTCATAACAAGCACAGTATAATGGATTTGAAATGAGTTGGCCTTTAAATTGACTGTGTTTCTCTCCCTGCTGAGTGTAAATCAATTCTGTTTTACCCCACAATTTACGTATCTGTTTATTTTTGTGCTGTCTTAAGCAAACTCTTCAGCCTAGCAATTAGTTTAGTGCAATATTAAGTTTTAACCCCACCAGCTACAATTAGTTTTAAACTAACACTATCATTTTACCACAGATGTTATCAAAAGAAGTTGCAAGAAATGTTTCTGACCTAATATCATGGACATGACTATATATTCAATAAAAGTAAAAGTAATGCTAATTAGAACAAACAGCTCTAATTATTAAACATGTGCATTAAAAAGTCAGCAGGATTACAAAGCAAGCATGAATATTGTCATGAGTTCTTTCAAGAATGTATATGCCCTCAGTCTTTCTTTTGAGTGCCATTATTGACCTGCACCCTGCAAAAATAGAGCCGTACTTCCACTCCAAATAGCTTAAATCTTTATGGATTCTCTCATTCCTGGCTCAAGAAGTAATCCCACTTGATGGTAAAATTTCTCAGTGGATTTAAACCCTTTGAAACCAGTGATTCAAGAGCACAGCCTTTCTGTTTTTAACACACCGCAGCCTGTTTTGGGGTAAATGACATTAGATTCACCCAAGAAAAATATCATGCTGTTATATGCATAATGCCTGAGATATAATTCAACAATTTGCTATATATTTATATGTACATAGTTCAGTCATGAAACTCTAGATGGCGCAGGCTGATGGGTTCTTAAAGGATTAATTCACTTTGGAATGAAAATTTGCCCAAGCTTTACTCACCCTCAAGCCATCCTAGGTGTATATGACTTTCTGATGAACATAATCGCAGAAATATTAATAAATATCCTGACACATCCGAGCTTTATAATGGTAGTGATAGGGTTCAATGAGTATGAGCTGAAGAAAGTGATTTCATCCACATTCATCCATCATAAATATGTGCTTCACACGGCTCCGGAGGGTTAATAAAGGCCTTCTGAAGCGAAACGATGCATTTGGGTAAAAAAAATATTTAACAAGTTATAAAGTAAAATATCTCGCTTCCGCACGAGTCGCCTTCTGTATTGAAGTTACGAAGAAAGTGTAAACTGGCGTCATGTCAGTTACACTTTTTCCGTAAGATGAATAGGGAACTTGCGAACTGCAAGAGTTTTACACTTTCTGTGTACATTATTTATTCAGCTCATACTCATTGAACCCTATCACTGCCATTATAAAACCAGATGCGTCAGGATATTTATTAGTTTTTCTGCGATTATGTTCATCAAAAAGAAGAAAGTCATATACTCCTAGAATGGCTTGAGGGTGAGTAAAGCTTGGGCTAATTTTCATTTCAAAGTGAATTAATCCTTTAACGCAAGCTGATGATAATTACGGCATTAACTACTTGGCACAAGCTGATTGGTCCATGTCACTTCTGCAGCCAATGAGCTTGTTGTTCACACATTTAAATGGGTGTTTAATGCTCAGAGTGAATTGCTGGGCATGTTAGCAGCTAGAGAATATGCTTATTGCAGCAAGCAGACAATGTTAGTTGCATGAGGATACAGGGATAAGCTTTGCTGAACTCTTTAAAGTGAAACAGGCTTTTGCTTTTGTATTTGTATATTAAACAGAGCTACAGAAAATCCTAGTTTTGTGCAGCAGCATGTATAACAAATTCAAATTGCAAATAGAATATCAACAACAACAGAACACTAGCAGACTTAACGTTAGACACTGTCTCTTGCTAAGTGAGTTAAGAGTCATGTGTTGACTAATAAATCAATCATGCAATGACATTATCATGATTAAATGCAAACGATGTATTCACCTATTTACATATGAAGCATGCAAGCAGCCGCATTTCAGGCAGAAAATGTTTGGGCATAAACTGTTTTCATAACTACAGGATGCTAATTGGATATCTTATCGTCAACTATTAGTAGTTTTAAAGTAAGTGACGTCACTGCTGTCACATAAGAATTATATAACATAATTTCAACGTACCTAGGGGTCTTCAGCATGACTGGGTCCTTGCTTGTAGATTTTATCTTGAGAATAAATGTATGTTAATGTTGAGGCTAATCTGAGATGATATAGTTGACACTACATCCATCTTCTCTTACATCTGCTGTTTGTTATGAGAGAGAAGTACAAGGTCATCAGCAGAGTCCAGGGTCCACGAGGTCCACTGGATTCCGTTCTCTCGCACTCTTGTGGATTCTTTCATAATCCAGTCAGTGGCAAAAAGGAAAAGGAAGGGTGACAACAGGCATCCTTGCCTAACTCCAGTTTTCACCTGGAAGCTGTTGGTAAGCTGCCCTCTATAGATGACCCTACAAGACATTCCATCATACGATTTTCTGATCAGGTTGACTAACTTAACTGGGATGCTGTAGTGTAGAAGGAGCTTCCAAAGGGTCTCTCGATCCAAGCTATCAAATGCCTTCTCATAGTTGACAAAGTTGATATACAAGGGTGAATCCCACTCGAGAGACTGTTCGACTATGATGCAGAGTGTTGCAATCACTATCAAATACGAAGCCGAATTTTCCGGCAGAATTATTTCTCGGCATATTATACCACAATTACAGGGTGAACAGCGATTGATGCTATTGCCGGATACTTTTTTGTTAGCTTATTAATAGGTTAAGGTAAGTATTTTTACTGCAGTTACATTGATGATAATTGGTAAGAGAATAATGACAATGACAACTATCAATGACAAAGAATTTAAAGCTAAATGCTCAGGTGGTTGCTGGGGATTATTTTCTTTACCTCTATTAGCTTGCAACGTGATATCTTGTTTTACACGACACAAATAGTGCGCGTTTATACCTAGGTAAGTTTGAGCTATTGGCTCAGGCATACATAGCTATTTAGGTCATTAGTTAAATAAAGCTAAGGGTATGAAACCCAGGTTCACATTGCTAAGCGACTAGTTAAATTCTCTGGGCTTCGCTAGTCCAGACACATTTTTAGCCAAGTCACTAGTTTTAAGCTAACTGGTCAAGCGACCAGGTACATACAGCAATTGTACACTAGCGTTAAGCTATTCAACAAAGCAGGCCCAGGCACACATAGATAGCAAATATGCAGTCTCCTGGCTCTCTGGAGCAGCAGCAGTACATATGTCTTGGCGATAGATCTGCATTTCATCTCTTCTTCTGCTTTGATGGTGGATCATTCAAGCAATATATGCTATTTGTGCAGCAGCACTATGTCTTACTCGCAGCAGCGTATCGGCGTATGTATTGGCAGTACCAAGTGCCTGTACTTGCTCTGCAGCAGCAGCAATAATCAGCAGCAGAAATAATCTACAGCAGCAGCAATTCAGCAGCAGCATAGCAGATCTATTCCGCCAAGACCAAATAAATTAACATTGTCATATGCTAAAAATCTTCAGAGAGTTGTATAATTGATAGCATTATATAACTGATAGCATTTTGATGCATTAAAATTGACTTGAAACCTTAGAGAATTAGAGAGGGGAAGAAGTTATGCAAAAATGCATAGGACAGATTTACTCATAAATATAGATATTGACATATGAACAATAGGGCAAGCCATAAACAGATGTTTGCACTGGAGGGCTGAGGCATTATTAAAATGAATGAGTACAGAAATCAACCTAGGCATCATGGAGATAGCTATTTGAATCAAACCAATAAACACCCTCCACTGCAGAATGCTCTTAAGATAATAGAAAATGAAAGGCTGATATTAATAAACATTTCTTATCCTGTTACAGACTGGGGAAAAGAAAATATCAGTTCTTTCCATGAGATTGCATACAGGCTTTAAATTAGACATTTGTCATTGATGTAATGTAAATTGACCTTTTCTTTTTTCTTTTTCTTTTTTTCTGTTGTATAACAGTGTGTCCTAAGCAGACATGAAATGTGATAATGTGACAAGAAACAGGATACCGTGTTGATTAGTTTCTTTCTATTTCTGCGAAGGCATGCTGTGTTACACACCAATCACAAACTGAATTGTGAATAACTTTCAAATAACTGAGCTTAGGTATAAATTTAAGGTATAAAACTAAAATGGAATGAAGTTCAACAAAATTCATAGAATTTTTATCATACAGTTAAGTATCAGGGCGGTACAGTGCAACATGTGTGCCACCCATGCTAAGACGAACTGTGCGTTACAGTTTTGCATGTGTGTGAGAAAGAGCTGCTTGTTTGTGTGACATGAGCATTTGTTGTGCGCTTGTTTGTGTGTAAGGTTAATAGCAAAATCGCAATTTGGCTTAGCCAAAGTAATTGCAAAGGCTGCAATTTTTGATTAAATAAATATATGCACAGTATATTTCATGGTGAAGCACAGCACTGTGATCAGAGTAGATCAATCGGTTTGCAGTAAATGCTGCTCCATCTCTGCATGCTCTGTTAGTTTAGTCACTTATAATGTGCATTTAAAAAAAGCAACACTCACCAAACAAACCTGTAATGAGAAGCATTTACAAACCTGTTGTCCAGCAAAAGATAACATTTAATGACATTTTTACTCCAAACTAATGTCAGTCGAGTGTTTGAAATAACTTCCTTTGGTGATCTGGGGCCTCATTTATAAAACTTGGCGTACGCACTTTCAGGGCCTGTTTTGTGCGTACGCATAAGTTGTGATTTATAAAAACAAACTTGACAGGAAAATTTGCGCACTTCCACGCAAACTCTGACCCATGCGTACGAACATTTTGGAGATGATATGAATTTAGATAGTAGGCTAGGTGTGCTACTTTCGATTACTTTTCCTGTGACACGCTGTTTAAATGACAGTGAGGAGTGATAGGCGCACAATAATTCCAGATGTTATGACAAAATATTTGAGTGAGAACAATGATCAGTGATGCACACTTAACTTCGATATTATTGAAGGCATGTCGTGTGAAGGATCTTCAAACAATTACCACTGTATTTGAAGGATATAATTTGAGGAAAATAGTAAGATTTGCATGTTTCCTTTTTTAAAATACTTTGTCAGTGACGCGAGTCAGACAATTGTATTTACACTGCAATAAATAATTAGGCCTATCTGTTTCCACTAAAAATAGTTCACCTTATCAGTAAAATTGCATAAATTTTATTTGAAATTTGTATTGTTTAAAACAATTAAAATACTATTTGGCCAGTGGAAATGAATGAATCAACTCTATTCTAAAACCTTTATCTGAAGTATTTTATACAATTTTATGGATATTTTAAAATATTTATTCTAAAACAAAGAGAATATTGGATGATTTTTATCAATGTAATGTGTATTGCACAAACGGCATTTATAGTCCATATCTAACATTTTCCAATGTCTTGTACCTTTGACGGTGTTAACCATGGTGTCACGTGAATGGGAATATGCATGGAAATGATATGCAGATGAGGTTATACATAGTAAAACTAGTCAGCTCCATATATGGTGATTTCGGGGAGGAGACAGGGTGGAGATGCACGTACGCACAATCTTCCGTTGACTGGGATTTATAAAGGGATTTGTTTGCAGGTTTTGGTGTACGCATGGTTTTATAAATCTGATTTTTTTGGTGCGTACGCAGAATCTAGCTTTTGCACGTACGTACACTTTTAGGATGAAATCTACGCATAATTAGTTATAGTTTTATAAATGATGTGTATTTTTTTTTTTATCAAAGAATGAGGCAGAAATTATATTACTTTATAGTATTCTATCAAATACTATAGATAAAGAAAGACAGTTCACTCTTATTACTATGAATGGGGGAAACTGCAATGCGCAATAGAGTACCTCAGGGATGACTTGTTTTTGTAGGCCAACCCGGAAGTTAGCGGCACACGGGTTCCCTCGATCGAAAGCCTATGCATTTTCCCCATAGACTTTTGGAAAATCGCAAAAAATAAGCTCTGTGTTTAACAAAGGGTTATGACACTTACACGTTTTGTCTATCAAGATAATCTTTACAAGTTAACACAACATTTATACATTTGAAGCCTAAATAAAGTCGTCAGATATAAAATGCTAACAGTAGGCTATAAACAGACTACAGCACACCATGGTCGTGGATCAACATCACCACCACCAAGCTTCCTCAAACTTTATTTAAAAACATACTCGCTGATTATGATCTGTGCTGTCTATGAATACTTATCCACTTTTTCATGAGAAATGCTGTCCAAATGTCTTGTTTGTCATGATGACGTCTAAAGTCCCCGCCAAAGGAAGTAGTCCGTTTTAGCAATTTGTTAGCAACCACCATTTTTAAGACACAATAAAGATTTTAAAAATCACAAGCAGGTTATAACTGGTGTGTTTTATGTCATAGATCAAAATGTTCAAATATTTAGAGGCTTTGTTAACCACAGACCTTATTTCAGGCGATTTAGCAAAAACCCATTCAAAAAACCCACAGACTTTACTGCGATGGAACCGGAAGTCCTAAAATGCTAACTTGCTTCCGGGTTTTGCCTACAAAAACACGTCATCCCTGAGGTACTCTATATGCCGGAATATGTCCCACCTTCTGAATAAAAGAGCCAATAAGCAGTTGGTAAAGTCATTGTGTCACTTCAGCTGCCATTAGAAGCTCCGGTTCCCATAGAAACCTAAGACTTGCGCTTAGGAACACCATTTTTTCTTTCTTTTAAAGCCATTTGAGCATAAGAAACAACATTATTAGGCAGTTCATGTCAGATTTTACTGGTGATTGGTGAACAGCTTTGGAGAATTTGAAAAGAGATAGGAGCTGTACTTGCATGACTGAAATGCCCAAGAGGTGTTTCAAAGATGAAAAAGACTTGCTTTAAAGGGACTTTGATTCTATACAGTGATAAAGGCTATGTCGATTAGCATTGCATTAAATATACTTTATTAAAAAAAGAAATAGTCAAAATGTTTAGAAAAAGCACAGATAAAACATATATTGTCATAATCGTATGTTTATTATCTTCATGTATCGTCAGTCAAAACATCTGGGTACAAAACATTTGGGTAAAAATATGAAAAATAACACTTTTCTCCAAAGAAAATGAAATAAATGTATGCAAATCCATACGTTTTTCTCCATTGTAAGGAAGTGTACAGTGTACAGTAGTGTACAGTAGTCAAATGCTCAAGTGCTCAAACAAAATAGATGGATGTTGTTTGGATTGTGATTAGTGGTACTGGGCTATATAAACAAAACTGACAATGTTAAGCAAGAGTATTATGTTCCTGCAGTCTGCCATTTATGGCACATAAAGAAAATGTCTGAAAACATTTGTTAAGGATTTAATTTTATGTGTTCTCTAAGGAACATTAATGTGCACTGCTTGTTGGTTGTTTTCACAGATGGCAGCAGATGTTTTATACTTGTTCTACAATTGTGTGGCCTGTGCTACAAAACTTCCAACCTTTATTTCTTCCAATATTCCATATTATAGACCTTATGTAGCTCCGCCCCTTTTCAGCGCTGCGCTCGTTGTCTTTTGACTTCCGGTTTGTATTTTCACAGCGGTCTTATGTATTTATGAATGAACTGCTCGTTTTAAAATCTTCCCGGTCTACTGACATTTGTTAAGACATCTGCTTTAAACATAACAATGCTCATGATAACTTTCATTAACTCTACAACAGGTAAATCCACTTCACCAGCTAATTATTCTTCAACAGCGATGCCATAAAAATATACAGAGCTACCGCAAAAACGGAAGTTCAAAGACAGTATTCTAAAGATGGCGGTGCGCTTGTTTCTCTGGTAAATAAGGTCTATATGGGGTTAACTAACTTTATTATTTATTTTTAAATTAAATGTTACTGTATGGACTGACCTGCCATACTGTTGATCCATAGCTTTCTGCTGATTAAGAATTCTTTTTAGAGCACTTTTACTAAACCCCACAGAAATTGACAGTCTCGTCAGTGGAGACACAATTAAATTGAGTCTTATTTGTGCATTCTTGAAAATGAAGTAATTTCGTTGTAGTAATGAGATATTAGTCCTCTAGTGCCACCATTCATGAAGAACCACCAGAGAAATTTAACATGAATTCTGAGCTATAATTTTCACTACGGTGCCTAAATTTATTATACTTATGTCTTTGATTACAACTAATTATGTATGTATTATGTATCAAGCATGTACACACACAGGCTGAGTAATACACCTTGTGAACGTATTGGTATTCATAGGTATTTTTAAATACTTACTTAGCAAGACTCTCATTTATCATAAAATGATGGAAAAACTTCATGTTGTTTGTAGGATTTGAGTGTGAACCTGAATCTTGCAGATGATTCGTTCAAACATAATATTCCATAGAATTTTGAATCAACACTTGACCCTAAATCAGAGGATCTTCCAATTGGGAAACCATTCAGTTTAGGAAACCCAGCTAAGTACTTTATATCCATGCATGCTTCCAAGCTAAGGAAGAACGTTGTCAACTTTGGGCAGTAAACCCAAGACTAATGGTCGAAAAGACCTCACATTGCGACTATGAGGAAAACCATGGGTTAATGCCAGTCTTTTGATCTCCTGAGAAATAAGACAGACCTTCTTTTCCTACAAGACCTTTGAATGACCTCTGAGTGACACAGAGTTGAAATCCACAGGAAAACCCACAGGGACTGTTTTTTTTTCTTTTTTTCTTTTTACATATAAACTGCATAAAATCATCCCAAAACAATTCTAAACGGACTTGTAATCAAACATCGTTCAACTGCATAATTCTATATCATGTTTAAAACCATTATGCTCAGACCACTCACAATTCATGTAATTGTTATAACTTTTGAATGGTTGACTGGAAGAGTGTGTTGTTTATTATGTGCGTGATTGATTTCTAATAACTCAAAGGATGGCATGAATGAAATCTGTGTAAAATGTTTTGTATTCTTTTTAGAGAAATCATGTCTAAACTGTACTCTCTGCTAAGAGCAGGAAAGTTAAGAGACCAGAGACCAGAGACCAAAGACGCCAACAAAGGAATCCCCATTTAAAGACACAAATGACAGACGCGAATATACCTCCAGATTCTAGCTCATTCTAGATCAATATCATTCATGAATGGACTGATGGATGGATGGCAAGGGTGCATTAGACCATTCAAAGGTGGCAGTAAAGCCTTTTACATTGTTAAAAAAAAAAAAAAAAATCTATTTCAAATAAATGCTGTTTTTTTTTTTTTTGTTTTTTTACTTTATATTCATTCTATTAAAGAATCGGAAAAAAAAATCTATTGCAGTTTCCAAAAAATACTGTTTTCATCACTGATAATAACAAGAAATGTTTCTTTAGCACCAAATCAGCATATCAGAATAATTTTTGAAGGATCATGTGACAATGAAGCATTTAAGTAATTCAGAATTGCCATCACACGAATAAATATTTTTTTAATGAAAACTATTAACATAAAAATGCAACCTTGATGAGCATAAGAGACTTTTTTCAGAAACATTAATCCTATCAATGCATCAAATGAAATGGATGGACCATCCATCCATCCAACCCTCCATCTGTCCGTCCGTCCGTGAGCATGGAAACTTGTAAACTTGTAGATTGTGAGCTGTTCTTTTAAAACGGAAATCTGAAGTCGGAGACTATAATATCAATTACAGAAAGTGCACTGTAGCCAAATTAAGGATGTCTTCACAGTGTTGCCAAGTGAACTCTCAAAGCACAGGAGAAAGACTTCAAAGGGAAAAACAGAGTGAGAGTCATATAGCAGCAGGAAACCATGAGATGACAGAGGTCTGGACAGCCATCTTGGGTGGTTCTGACATGTACCATCCTTCCTCAGGGTCTGTAGTCTGCACATTCCCAGAGATCAGCGAGTTCTGACAGAACACTGTCTGCACGCTGGGATTTATTATGACCATTTTCAGCCCCTAATTTTTGTGTTTGGGCCAGCTCCATTATACTGCACCTGAAGAGACTACAGGTCCAAAGACGAATCAGCGCAAGTTATAATAGATGACATCATTTTACAACAGCACTGCTGAGAGCTCTACAGTCCCAGATCCATCAGGGGCTTGATTACCCTTTAATCCTCCCATTTCCCTTCCTCAGTCAGGATTATTCACCAAAATGAGCACAGAGGTTCTCTCAATGACAATCCTCTTATCCAGAAATGATGATTGGCAGTGGTGGGGTGTTTTTGTTTTTGTGCTTGTTGGGATGAAAGGTCTGTCATTTAAATAATCAATTTGATTGGCTGATGATGTGTACAATGTATTAGCTCACGCACAATTTCCGCATTATTCTCTGAAGGATTTTGATGTCTAGCGCAACCAACGGCAAGCGAAACAGAATAAACGTTATTAGTATTCCATGGACATTGAGCACCCTGTGAAAAAGTCTGAGAGGGAGAAAAAAATGAGTCCTGATTTCCAGTTTCCCTGGTTACCGGTTGAGTCTGGGCTTTCTGATTACCACCTCAGTGCTTGCTGTGAGCCTTTCATTACAACACAGCCACTACATGAGACTCAACCAGACTTTTAATGAAGAGCAGACAGGGAATACCTATAAACCACTCCACCATTACGTCCCTTCCCACTTTGACAAAAACAAGATTGTGATGTTCTTCCGAACAGTTAGCACCTTAAAACTTTCCAATTTGAAACTTCAAAAGCATATGCTTAATTGAATTGTGCCAGATGGGAAAAAATCAGCAGGATCGGAACAGTACTGTAGGCAAAATTCCATAATCGAGTGATGAGCAACCGGAGCACATGTTATTCTGTGATTCTTGGAAGTTATTGCCTTTGATTGATGGAGAGGTCAAACAGAGTAGATCGTGTGAAATGCTTCATAGTTGGATGTCTACAGACGAGCACAAAAATACTTGAAATGTTGGCTGAAGCCAAAGAAATCACACTGTAAAAAATATTCCGTAGTTTTTACAAAATAATTTTGGCAGCTGTGGTTGCCAGAATAATTTTGTAAAAAATACAGAAAAACTGTAAACACATTTACAGAACGAACTGTAAATTTTACAGTATAAAAGAAAATTTGAATGTAAACCAGTAGATTCAACAATGCACACTACTACTAAAATCTGTTTTGCACCTTTAACATATACTGACAACCACCATAATAATGCAGGTGGTAAAAGAGAAAGCCACATGAAGAATCAATTCATCACAAATAGCTTTTCTACGAGCTGAAGTATATACTAATATAAAGAAGGTGCAAAGAGTCATTCACGCAAAACACCATCATGGTAACACACAACACTTAAATAATGCAATAAACATTCATTAAACAACAGAAGATAACATAAACATAAAACATAAAACCCCAATGTATGTAACTGATAACAAAAACTATTAAGAAACATGAATTTTTAAACAAAATACTTTCAAATGTGGAGTGTGGAGTGTGTAAATTATACATTGATTTGTTCTTTTTTATTTCTAAAAATTGTAAAATTTACAGCATTTTTCTGTGAAAATTACATAAAATGTCTGGTAAAAGCTTTTACAGTTTTTCTCTGTATATAGTACGAGAACTTACTGTTAACCTATTTACAATTTTTTTCCATAGCATTTTTACAATATTTTACAGTTAAAATCACATTCATTTTTTACAGTGCAACTCTTAAAGTTTAACTCTGCAAAGAAAGCATAAAGTCATTATCTAGGCATCTGAACAATATAAAGGAATTTAATGGTCTTCGGCATGCAATAAAAAGAGCTTTTAGAACTGCTGCTACTATCGCCTGCACATGTTGATTTTTAGTTTGATAGCCTTTAAACATGTCTGTGTATCACTAGCCGTTCAGCATACATATTTAGACCTCGATTAAAAATTAAGGTTCAATGGTTCTTTACAGTACATCAAGTTTAGCGAAGAACTGAAAACTTTTAACCAACCATCTTTTTAGCTTTGCAGTGGATGTATGAAGATCTCCTCAGGATAAGGTGTAGTTCATCACAATAACTATTGACATATTCTACTATAAAATGTCCAAATGCTTTTTGCCTTCATTTTGTATTTTGCTGGGGGAGTATAATGTACTAGACACACAAATAGAGCTTAAATAGGTTACAGCTCAGTCTGACATCATAATAGCCAAGATTATGCAGACATTTAATTTTGATTTGCAAGTAAGAACATTTTTTATTTTAAACTTGTCATAAACTGATATACTGAAAAATTATTGAAAATTCAAGTATGCAAACAAGTGAAAAATTACAAAATATGTATAGTATATAAAAAAAGAGAACAAACAAAATGTGTGTAAATGTGTTGATGAATTTAAACATACAATATAGGGCAAAATGTGTTAAAATTTTAAGAAGTATACTATGCAAATATATAGTTTTATATAATTTGAAACTGCTACAACAGCAGGAACAATGCATGGGCATTAATTTGTTATTTCAACATCTTGTTTAATTTTTACCTAAAACCTACACTGAAAAAAAATAAGTATATATATATATATATATATATATATATATATATATATATATATATATATTTGGACTTGTAAGGTTCCACCCACTAGCCCAACGACGGCATCTAGTGGTCTGGTCGAAGGTATTTCGCGTGTACGTCCTCTGGCACTTCTGTAAAATCCATCTTAATTTAATACAACTTTAGTTTCTAATTCAATTCTGACTTCGTGAATAATTTGATCTGACTCCAATTATAACTGACTCTTAGTTTCACAATCTTTCTGATGTAACAGCTGATCATGAGATTAGTTGTGCTTTAATTTAGGTCTTTGATCATTCTGGATATCTCATAATTTCAATTATTCGTTCATTACGGACCTATCATCGCTTAGAGAATTTTGCATCGGCCGACTGCGTTCTCACGGACATAAATTCCAGGAGAACAGGTTTTGTTTTCTTTATTCTTGTCTGTTCTATTGTTGTGGGAGTGAAACCCTCTTACCAATCGCACCAGAAGTATTTACATTGATGTCACTTAAAACAACTAAGATAGCAGATTTGTGAGACTTGCATGGCCTGAAGGGAAGGAGAGGGTGTGAGGAGTCAGAAACTTTCAGCATGGGGGGGAAGAGAGGAGGTTGAACCAGGTGTTGTCCTGTGCTCTTTCTCGCAGATCCTCTCTTCAGATTAGAGAGTTTTATTGTTTTATTACAGGATAGGAATCTTGAATTCAGTAATTCAGTCTTAGTAAAAATCCATCCTTACAGACTATAACTTCAAAAAAAAAAAATGTTTACTCTAATTTGTTACAGGCAAATTTAAATTCAAATATTTAACTTTACATTTTGTTTTAATATTAATCACAAATATTTATTTTACCATAAATAAATGCAAAACAATTATTTAGATGATACACACACACACACACACAAAAGTTTGTTGAATTTACATTATTTAATCATGAACATCAGTTCCACATGAATCAGTTAATAACAAACATAATTTGTTCAAGTAAAAAACACCAGAAAAATTAAGTACCGAAACCTACAATAATTTGTCCAGTCAGTAAAGCTAGCCAGTAAGTGTTCTGCACATCAACACTTTGGTGTCAAGCGAAAATACTTAAACTAAATTGTTTTTTGTTTGTTTGTTTGTTTCCTATGGGGAGCATTATTTGCATTTATCCAAACTGAACAAAACCAGAAATTAGGGATGCCAGTATCAGTATCAGGCCCGATACCAAGCTCATGTACTTGTAAAAATACCTACGATACCAAAGACTGATACCTCACGTGACGTAACTGACACATGGCCACGCACAGAGACACCGGCAGCAGCAGCAGAAACAATGGAAATACTTAAGAATTACTGATGACAACCGACACATTGCAAACTGCATGCAAATCGCGCTGAATGACAGACCAGGAGCGCTCTCTCTTTCTCGCGCGCGATCCCAGATCTCTCAGACAGCGCACGATCAGTTCTCCTTGCGCCTGAATGGTCAAATGCACAAATAGTTGTCAAAATGTCCATCGTGTGGAGTATCTCACGTAAATACAGTTGGTTATGGCTTAAGTGGACATAAACAGGTGGGTGAAAACAGGATATGTGTCAGTATATTACATTCATGGATTCGGTCTTAAAGGGAGAGTAGCCTAATTAAATATTTGTCTGTCATTAATGTTAATAAAACAACAAAGATGTTAAATGAATGTATATATATATATATATATATATATATATATATATATATATATATATATATATATATATATCGTGAAATAAAATTTCTCATATCTGGTCACCCTTGTGTTTACATTGGTTCACAGTGTTATGTTATATGTTCTGTAATATTAGTTTAGCACTTTTTAAAAAGCAGGTTAAAAAAGACTTGATTATTATTATTATCATGACTTTGGTAATTATGCCCTTTGAAGGTTATTGGACATTGTGAAATTTGTGCTTTAAGTTTGTGACAGGCACTTAAAAACTATTACTTTTTTCATTAAAGTAATAATAAAAAAGCTGTCCTACATTCATTAGTCTCACTGTGTTGTACTTGGAAAACTGCTAGAATTCCTACCAGAAATCATGATTTTCCATCAGAACAATATATAAATGTACTTTAAATAAATGACACAGACATTTCACTTTTTTTTCAGTGTACCTCTTTGAGATAGTGATACACAAATGTGGACATGCACATTCAAGCATTTCATACAATTGTTTGTTCTGTAGGGCACTATATTATATTATATTCTATCACTAAAATGGCAAGTCAACAGCAGCACTTTATGAAATGTGTTCCTCCCTGTCCTCGCTACATCACGGACAGGGATACACATGACTTTTGTGTTTGCTGTTTGGGAGCCCTCTAATGGGCTGACTGTGAGCATTGTGAGCGTCTTTCTCTTAGAATACTCAACTCCCGGCTGGCACTTTTCTCTGAGAGCGGCCAGCTCTGCGTTCCCCATGGTGAGGTTCCTGCGGCTGCTGAGGCTCATGGGGTTCGCAGATGGACCTGGAGGAGGGGTTTGAGACGGCTTCGGCCCTTTCTCATCCCTCAACCTCTGGGTCCAGTGTTCTGCCCTGGGATCCAGAAGCCCGCTCCGCAGCTTCTTCCGCCCCGAATGAGCCCTTGATGCTGAATGAGTCTGGTTCTGAGGAATTAGATGTGCTCAGCATCGAGCTCTAGAGAGGCCTGTAGAAACATGAATTCAGTTAAACCCTGCCGTGAATGCGCTTCATGCCTCCAAGTCTGCTCCATTAAATGTATCAGCGGTCAGCCTTGAGAGACTGATCCCTTTAGTAAATTATCTGCACACCTGGGAAAAGCTACCCTACATATCTCAGTGGGTGGTGCGTACATTTTGCAAAGGGTACAGACTCTTGTCCACCAAAATTCAACAGAATTCTAAATACAATGGTGGGCCCCGAGCAGGCGCAGGTTATGGAGCAGGAAGTTTAGTCTCTGCTGGCAAAGGAGGCCATAGATATTATTCCTCTCCCAGAGAGAAACACCGGGTTCTACATCTGGTATTTTATAGTTCCGAAAAAGGATGGAGGGTTACGCCAGCTCAACCGTTCTCTGAGGAGATTCAGGTTCAAAATGCTACCTTTTTGTCAATCAAGTCCGAGGACTGGTTTGTCACAATCAATCTGAAGGACGCTTACTTTCTTCTCTTCATCCTTCCGGAACACAGAAAGTTCCTGAGGTTCGCTTTCAGGGGTGAAGTGTATCAATATTGGGTTGTTCCATTTGGCCTAGCACTCTCCCCATGCACTTTCACAAAATGCGTGGATGCAGCCCTAGCGTCATAAGGGTGCTCAATTATATAGACGTCTGGCTGGTGTTAGCTCAGTTTGAAGAGATGTGCTTGACCACATGTAGCGCCTGGGGTTGCAAGCACAATTGTCTCCCGCATGTATCGAGTCGATTCTGGTGATGGTGACCAGAATCAAGCTAGGCCAGTCACTGTAAAACAGTTTCAGAGACTGTTAGGGCTCATGGCAGCGGCATTTAACATCATACCTTTTGGCCTCCTGTACATGAGACCCTTAGAGTTGTGGTTTAGGACCAGGGGGTTTTCCCTGAGGGGCAAACCATTCTGTATGATCAAGGTTACGTGCAGGTGCATTCGTTCCTTGATCATATGGAAGAAACCTTGGTTCCTGTACCAAGGCCCTGTGCTAGAACCATCGTGTCATCACAAGATAATATCAACAGATGTGTCCCGCCCAGGGTGGGGTGTGGTCATGGAAGGCCGCTCAACCCAGGGTCTGTGGAGCGAACTCTCTTGGGACATAAACTGCCTAGAGATGTTAGCAGTTTTGCTAGCCCTGAGGAATTTTCTTCCAGACCTCAGAGGCCATCGTGTCCTAGTTCGGACAGACAATACGTCAGTGGTCTCATATATAAATCATCAGAGAGGTCTGAAGTCACGCCCCCTATGCAAATTGGCACACCAGATCCTCCTATGGTCCCAGGAGACGTACATTCCTGGGCACCTAAATTTGGGAGCAGATGTCCTGTCGAGGCAGGGGCTGAGGCCTAGGGAATGGAGGTTGCCCCCCCCGTAATGGTGCAGCTAATTTGGAAAAAATTTGTTCAGGCAGACGTAGATCTCTTTGCAGCTTGAGAGAACTCGCATTGTCCCCTATGGTTCTCCCTATCTCATCCAGCTCCGTTGGGACTGGATGCCATGGTACAGCCATGGCAGAGGATTCGGCTTTACGCTTTTCCCCTGATCGCTCTTCTCGGCCAGAGAAGTGGAAACTGTGGGTCTGGCCCCTGAGGGGGATCAATTCCTAAATGCAGGTCTATTTACTGAGGTAGTAGAGACCATACTCAACTCTAGAGCTCCCTTCACAAGGAAACATCATGCTATTTTGCACCCGAGACCAGGTTATGTATCTAAAGTACCCACTAATGTGGCCCAGCCAATAGTCCTTCACTGAATTAGAAACAGGTACTAAATTTACTGAGACCATTTAATTATAGTTTTAGCTAAATAAAAATATAATAACCAATAAAGCCAGGAAAAGATTTCCTCGCGCAATGATGCAATGATGTTTTACAAATGCTTATGAAATATAAAACACACAAAATGAGGTTCATCAAGTAGTTGAATATTCATTTTAACTTTGTCAAAGCATAAGGGTTTTTTTGTGGACATGTCCAGACATGTTTTCTGTGTAGGCCTTCCATAAATATGACGATTTTCTATCCTTTACCCATAAACCCCCACATCACAGTAATTGGTATAATTAAATAAACAGTTGATTAGTATAATTAAAAAAATAATAAAAAAAAGTTGTTTTGCTCATAGGATAGATTTTGTTTCAATTCAAAAAAAGTTAATTGAAAAAAACATTCACTTCTTTTTAAACGTTTATAAATAAAATGTATAATTATATGACGTGTTGTATAAAATTAAGTGTGCTACTAAAACAGTATTAAACATTTATTTCTAAAACAACACATTTTTTTCAGAGAGCTGAGAAAGCACTCCTTACTTTTTTTGATGTCCTTAACATGAATAACAGAATGCAATAAAGTTGAAGTCTAAAAATCTCTCTTCAAGTAACTTCATGCAACCGTGCTGTGAAATCTGAGACAGAGGGGGTGGATGAAACATTGTTTTGTCCGTGCTATCTTTTATTTCAAAGCATCAATTTAAAAGTTTAAATTACATCTTTTAAAAAGTCTTAAGTCAAATCTTCCTAGAAGACTGATTTTCTGACTTAAAACCTAAAGTATAATTTTTATTTATCAGTGTATGTGTAAAAATGTTGGGGTCTCACACATTGTGTAACATATAATTATAATAGCATGTAAACAATAATTCCTTAAGAAAAATCACCACGCATTTTCAGAAAGAGAACCTGTGATGTCTCAGGCTGGTTCTGTAAAAGGAACTTATCTCTATTCTAAATGAAATGATTCTAAATAAATATGTAACATCAAACATTATACTAAAAAAATTATTTAAACACATTAAACGTAGTATAGTTTTAGCTTTAGCTAAATTAAGACATAAAAATAAATAAATAATTATAAATATGAAAACACCTTACATTTTCAGAGAGCTGAAGAAGTAGTTCTTGATGATAAAAAAATAAAAAGTAAATAGCTTAAGTTGTATCATAAAATAAAAAACACTCCCAGATCCTCCTAGGAATAAACTCCAGTGTGAATGAGAGATGGTAGGGTGGAGTCAGACAGGTGAGCCTCTGTCACAGCATATGTTAAGGCCGCTAACTCCTTTCCATAGTGAATGTTTCTGTATTAAATTTATTTCAAAGCACAATCTTAAATATTAAATTAAAAGGCTGTTCAAATCCATTCTTTAAAGTTTTAATTCAAATATTCTTCTTAGAAGTCTATTGTATCAGGATAACATCTGATGCCCGACGGTGGAAAAGATTTTGCTTCAATTTAACCTAAAGTATTATTTATATGTATGTATATAAGTATTCCATGTTTCAAAGTTTAAAGCAAAAACTTGTACTTAGTCATCTTAGATCTCAATACTACAAAAAAGATTCAAGCAACATTTTTGCCCATGCGACACACAGTTTTAAGAAATCTGTATGTTTTTAAAATAAACTGCAAATATTTAATTTGATTTTAAAAAATCCAAAAGTGAAGGTGTCTGTGTGTTTGATGCCTCACAAATCGCATGTAACTCAGAATGAGGGCTCAACATTGCTCTTGTTTAGTTTAAGTCGTATCAGATGTTCCTTTGTGTTGCTCCCATGAAAAAATGTGTCTTGACTGAATATTTAATTTTACTCATCTTATTTCAAAGTATGATATTACTTTAAACTTCAAATAAAAAAGTGGTCATATGTTGTCAGTGTTACAGTCACCATCTTGTCCCGTTTGTTTTGGTTGTCATGTGCTTCTTTGTTCTAAGTTCCCACCACTCATCAGTGGACACTATGGACACTCATGGACACTAACCACCATCACAGCTGTTTGTCATTTTCATTGTGTATTTAAGTTCCTGCCTGTGTTCTGTTCAGTGTCCAGTACTGTAATTGTTTGCTGTCACCTGTTCTACCAGTCTTTGAGATTAAAATTTGTTGTGTTACTTGAACCTTCTTTCTTTATTTTCCTTGGAGCACACCAAGCACACTAATTTAAGGTAGTCATACTATTATGCTGTGCCTGAACTCAGCATCTGACATTCTGTACTATCTATGATCTAGAATGGCACTTATAAGTTGCCATTTGTCAGTGTGGAAACATACCCTTCACTGAAAATATACAAAAATATATGTACAATTTGAAAAATGTCTGTGTCACACTGATGACTCTAACAGGAACAATGCCCTTTGACCCCCAATGATTTAAAAGTGACCCTACAAACAAAATTTTTCAATTGAGTGAATCCACACATGCCAGGGTCTTTCAGAAGATGCGACTCCAGAGGGTCAGTCGGTCTCCTGAGATTGTTTAATTCCCCTTAAAAACCAAAGATGAGGCCAGTTCTCTACCAGGCTGGCCGCATCAGACTCTGTGGTAGAAAACGTCCTGGCTGTTAAAACCTAGTATATCTGTTAAATATGTTTCTTTGTGTTTTAAAAACCATACATTTAAAGCTGTAGTCCGTAACTTTTTTGGGTTAAAAATTATCCAAAATCAATTTTTGAGCAAGTACATAACCAGCCAGTCTTCAGAAATATCTGCTTACCTTAGCTCAATTTAAAATGGTAAGCTTGTAATAATGTGTTTAATTCCCGTGACACTGGTGGATTTCCGCGGGAAATTTGAGCATGGCGCAGTTCGTCTTTGCGTCATTACGTCACATCTGTACACATGAAGAGGGTGTCCCGGCTAATGGCAATATTGTGTGTGAGGATGTTCTCACAGCACTTGAAATAACTGAACTTATCAATTTGATGGTGGATCCAGAAAGGTTCAAACGACAATCACCACTGACAGCTGGAGATTCACCTGTTGTAAAAAGCAAAAGAATTCAGACTTCGGAGTGGCTACAGAAAAAAAGAGAATGCAACCGGGCCTTTGCGAAAACAAGGATAAATATCAGAAGGGCTTTTGAAAGGTGGCGTGAACTACGTGTTTTGAAGGGATTCAAAACGGATGCAGAGACGGCTTTATTTCTGCTGGACAGGTAAGACATTTCAATGGTTCAGTGAGTAATTAGGTAACAGTAGCACACTTGTTCACTTAATCCATACAGTTACAGCGTTTCCTTTGTTGTGCCTTTTTTCTCATTTTGCTATATTCATTATGGTAAATTTCAATTATTTTGTGCTAGCTATGAGAGGGAGCAATTCACCTCTACTCCAAGAAAACCAAACCCGCCTCCTCCGTTGTCAAGTATTGGAGCTGAATCAGATCGGTAAAGTGAAAATTTTCACGTCATAAAGAGTTATATTATGGATTCAGTTCATACACCGTTTATTTCATTGCAGTATGATTGTTTTTTGTTTGTACATGTTTGTACTGCGCTCCAATGTAATCAGCTGTTTCCATCACAAATACTTTGTGTATTTGACACTCATTTGTTACTACTTATACAGAGAAACTGATTTTTCTGTTGGGTTTTTGGAAAAGTATGAAGAAGAGGCATTGCATGCAAGGTTTGTACATTATCAATAGTAGTTACATAATATCTTTTTTTCTGATTATCCACAGTATTCAGTATAAATAAGTGTGTTTGTCTTCAGTGTATTTTGATGTGATGCATTCAGCCTGTGCCCCTGATGTAATCAACATTTGTGTCTGTAAACTAAATGGCCCAATCAGTCAACACACAGGATGGCCCATCTATTCTTTCCATTGTATGGTCTTAAATAGGAGGTCCTGTCTTTTATTTGACGGCTGTTTGTTACCAAAATTAAGGTCTTTTCACACATACCATAACTTGGATTAAAACTAGACTGAAGATTACACTACATGACTATCCTCACTAAGCTGTCTTCCTTTGAACTGTGGTCCAGTACATGATAATGTTTTAGAAGCAAAAATTTGTTTTTGTTTTTTTTAAACACTGATGATCCACTCCATGAGTGCTTAGCTAAATTCAAGAAATCTATCATGTTATTGTTTCATTACGGCTTTACATCTATGAGTATCTCTGAAAAGTCATTGCAAATTGATGACAATCGAGCTAATGACCTGATGAACACTGTGTAAGATAAAAATGTAGTTATGGTACTATATATTTATCAGGTAGTTATTATCAGGTAGTTAATATGGGGATAAGTATGATGTCGATGACAGCTCAGATGAAGAATATGTGCCACCTTTATGTTTGCGGTATGTTCTTTTTATTGTTTAGGAATTTAAAACAAAAAAGTGACACATTTATTTCAATTTTGATACGGCTAAAAAGTTTGGTTACATTTTTTTCACCTAGTTTTCCTTTCAATATCGATGAGCTTCATGTGATTGGGCTTGATGAAACTGTGCATGACGAAATTGATTGTACTGAGTCTGATGATGAGCCCTTCACTGAGCAGGAAAATATTGTTTGTGAGGATGAGCTTGTGGGAAAGCATGCCTGTCACGAATGTGGCTTTCGCGCCTCCTCCTCCGCACCACCGGAGGGAGCGGTCACCTGAATATTGACTTTCCACCATTCAGACTACGTTTCCCATAGGCCCTCATTCCTGGGAATGATTGCGCAAACACCTGCAGCACACCACACTCACACTATTTAAGCCACACACGCACTCACACTTTGCTAAGTCTTGATTTGCCCCGGTGATCACTTCTGAGCGGTTTTCTGTGGATTATTCTGTTGCCGTTTGGACTGTTTTGATTTTCAGCCACCTGCCCTGATCTTTGCCTGTTTACTGGACTGTTTACTTGCTGCCTGCCCTGATCTCTGCCTGTATTCCGACTCTGTTTGTCTGCCGCCTGCCTCAACCGTTGCCTGTCCCTGTTCACGTATTTGCCTCTGCCCTTGTCTGCATTTGTACTTATCTTAATTAAAGCTGCAAATAGATCCCCATTCTGTCCACCCATCATTACAATGCCTGAAACTGCTTGCAAATGTTTTTGTTTCCATTGAAGATGTGTAATTTCAAAGATCACACTCTTAATATAAAATGTGATGCTTCTCCACCCTTCACAATGAAACTTACATCATAAGGAACTGCTACAGTCTTACAATGGGTAATATTCCTGGTTCCCTTTCGAAAGGGAACTTCTACTCTGCGTTTGCAACGCTATGGGGAACGTCGCGTGACTCGGTGTTCGAAAGCCAACTACCCAATAACTCCAAATCCTATTGGCCGGCGACAGCCTATGACGTCACACAGGCGTGACCCGGAAGTATAAAAGGGGTGCCTGGGGAAGCAGTCATTATCTCATCATCTTTCAGGACTGTTTGTGTCGACTGCCATTATCGAATATACTCTTCATATCCTGTGAGTATGTCTCTGTTATGTCTGAGGGCAAAGAGAAACGTTTCAGGAAGTGTGTGGATCCATGCCCGAGGTTTTTAACTCCGGAGGGTTCGCACACCCTATGCGTCTTTTGTCTGGGAGAAGCACACGCACGGATGGTGCTTGAGGACGCTGTCTGTGTGAATTGTGAGCGTCTTCCTATGAGGACGCTCCGTTCTCGTCTGGCCCTCTTCTCGAGGGAAGAGGCGTCAACATCTGCGCCTGGTGGCTCCGGCCCTGCTCGTACCGAGGCAGAGCGGCGGCTGCACTCATGGGGCTCGCAGATGGAGCTCGCTGCCGAGTTTGAGAGAGGTGTTATGGTCTCTCAGCCTCCGGTGGCGGCTGGCGGGGATGAGCTCCTGGATGACGATGATGTCTTATCTTTGACATCATCGGATCCGGGAGCGAGTGTTCTTCTGGCTGATAGCCCCCGTGGGCTATGGAGGAGGAAGAAGTGGCTTTTTCTTCTTTCTCCAAGCCTCCTGGCCCAGCATATGCCGAGTTACTGGAGGTTGTGGAACGCGCTGCTGGCAGACTGCAGCTGCCGTGGGGGCGCGTGAGGAAAGAGCCCGTTCGCGGCAGACTTGACGAACGTTTTCTTTTCCGACCACAACCCCGTGACTCCAGTGAGCCTTCCATTCCTTCCGGATCTCCACGTTGAGATCGAGAAGGCATGGAAGAACCCATGCTCAGCCAGAGTTCATCCACATCAGTGAGGGAATCTCGCGCTCAGCAGCTTTTAAGAGTTGCATTCCGCTCAGATCCGTTTTTTAATTACTAGTGTATGTTCAGGTGACACCTTTGAACAGTCAGGCTGACGGCCGGGCCCATGATGATTTTTTCTGGAGGCCCGCCTTCTGGCTTGATAGTGAAAGGGTTCTTTGGGCTTCTAGAACCATGGATGTTTTCCTTCCCATGTTTGTGAAAGAGCAGTCTTTGGTCTTCGAGCCACGGGAAGGTAAGACAGAGTCAGATTTCATTTCTTAAAATGTCGTTCCTGTGTATTTCCTGAACATGTCACAGTGAATGTACAAGTTATATATATAGCATTTGAAGGGGTTTTTGGGCAAAACTGGAATGTTGAGACTGACTAAGCAGGTCACAAAATGGCTGCTGCTTAGTTTTCTCTCTATGTTGAGTAGCCTCTCGGCTATTTTCAGTATAGTTTGAGTTGGCACTCATTACTTCAGTTTGTATGACTTTTCAGCTTTGAGCTTCACTTTATTTCTCTCATCATGAGATTTAGAAGTGGAGATCAGGCTGTTTGTTATGGTGCCTGTTGTATATAATAAAGAAAATAGGCCTATAACTTGGCAGCCAGGCTAGAGCTAGGTGATGTGATATATGAAGTAACCCCATATGTATTCACTATCCTTTCAGGATTTGTTTCCTAGTTCTGATTTTCCTCCCGAGGGAGATGTTAGGCTGTACGCCCAATTATCCCCTTGCTGGTGTAGGTGCAATTTGAGTTTTACAGCTAGGTTGTAGACTGTTTTCTGACTCCCTTATGCTGTTCCTCAGGTGGTAGGCCCTTATCTTTGCGTAGATAAGTTATGCAGGTGTGTGCTTGGCCCCACTTTCTAGAACTTTTCATGCTAAAAGGAATAACTTTCTTCTGAGCCACTTGATAATTTGTTTTATCAAGTTTGAGTTGACGTTGCTAGTTTTTTAGCTCCTGTCCTCTGGGGTTTAGATCAGATTCGAGGATCTGTGTGGGAAGTGTTTTTCTTTTAAAAAAACGGCATGTAGATCAAAGTTTGTGTTACTTTGGGTTCTAGACTTTTGCCCTACACTGTATGTGAGCTATGCTGCCACAGGTTGGCACCTGCTCTCATAACAGTAGGCCCTTTGCTGTGAAAGTAGGCCTTTGTTTTGAGTATTTGGTGACTTGTACTCTCCAGTCTGCGGTCCTTGTCACTGGGTGCATCACCTGTTGGATTGCATATTCAGGGTAGTTAGTGCCACTTTGTTGAAAACTGGTATCTATTAGCTCCCTTTTTTAATGGTCTGGTTAACGGTTATACTGCTTATAACTCGGATTGTAGGCCTTATGATATTCGGCCTCCTTCTAGTTAGCGGTTGTTTTACTGTACTGTTTAACTGATCATAATGTGTTCACATATTCTCACAGGTTTACGCTGCCACAGGCCATGCCGCGTGTCTGTCTGAGGTAGTAGGCTTATATAGCCTCCCTTAGACCATGTTGGCTTTGTTTGGTTCCCTTTAGTCAAAACGTGTATTTAGGGTACATTGCCTGTTGGAATGTGTAGCCTAGCGCAGGTTGCAGTTAGCTTCCCTTAGCTTTTTGGGTTACAGCTGGTTCCCTGTAGCTTGGTTCCCTTTTATTCACGAGCTGTAGCCATGTGTTATTGAATTGGCAGGCCCCTTCAGGCCTCCTTTTTAGTTTACGTTTGGCACAATTTGTGTTTTAATCTGTGAGTAGGCTGATCGCCACCTGTTACTGGAATGGAGGCCCCTTTAGGCCTCCTTTTTCTAGTCGACTTGTTGGCAGGATGCCTGGGAAACCATGCCACCGTCGGCCACGCCCCATCACTGACGGATAGGCCCTAACAGGCCTGTTCTCGGTGTTTGGCAGTGTTTTTCATGTGTTAATCATGACACTTTTAATACATGGCCTCTGGGTGGTATGGTTATGGTAGCCACTTGCTGATGCCACGTGTTTACTAAGGCAGGTCTACTTCGGCCTCCGGTGTAATATGTAGAGTTCAGTTATATACTCCTCTCGCTGTGAGGGTGACAAGGTGCTTTTTACCGAGTATTTCGAGTGGCTAGCCCCTCAGGTTGGTTTGGCAGCAAAACCTTACTGAAGGTTGTTTTTTACCTATATCTGCCTCCCTGAGTCCTATTCTAGTTGAGCTAAGGGCCACCTAGCGCCTAAGGTGGATCTTTTGTGCTCCTAGAAACAGCCATGAGACTACGCCGTGTGTATTAGAGGTTGCTAGGCCTACGGGCCGCCTAGTTTTAACACACTGGAATATGTTTGGGTGTATTTCTCTTTGAGAGTTATCTTTATACACTTCTGTTGGCCAGAGGCCTAAGTGATAAACCAACCTCCTTTTGTCTGGTTGTTTATCGTCCTTTGGGCCTATACACTGCCACGAGCTGATGCCACGTGTCTGTTGAGGTTATAGGCCCCTCCAGGCCTTCCTTAATGCGTGCTGGCGTATGCTGTACTCCTCTTGCTTTAAAGAGTAAAAGGTGGTTTTACTGAGTACACTGCTCGTTGGATCGTGTTGGGTGGATTGTCATGTGGGCACTTTGCAGCCTCTTAGGCTGCCATTGAAGTCATCTTTCTACCCCAGAAAGAAAACCGGGCCACTTTCTGTTTGACTTCTGTTATTCACTTAACTGCTATTATGCTGTAGGCCTCTTTCGGCCTCCATGAGTATGTGCCCATCGCATGGTCTACCTGTTAGGTGAGTTTCGTACTTCCCTTTTAGGGTTATATTTCTAATAGTGCTTAGCTCCCTAAGCTGGTCATGGTGGTAGGCCTTAATCAGGCCTCCTCTTAAGGATCCAGCATCAGGCTGGTTTGTGCTCCCCTGGATCAGGGTTCTGTAGCGCACGGCCTCCTCAGTGCGTTAATTAAGCACTGGGTAGATCCTAGGATGAGTGGATTATACTCCCCTCAATACGAGGGTTCATAGCACTTAGCTGAGTTCTGCTCTCCAGGATGCCCGTCTCTACGCGTGGGTTTGAGTTTGTTTCTGCCTCTTTGCAGTCACTCTTACTTACTATCTTCTATGAAGAATGCGTGTTAGGAGGCTCTGTATTCAGACAGGGTTGGCCTAGACTAAGTTTGTCTCAGGTCAGACTAGGTCGGCCTCCCTGGTAGCTTTGGGGGTGACTTCGTTCCCCTCTAGTGACTGGCCGAGGTTCCATTTGGTTCCTTGGCTACATTCCCTTGAAGGGACCACTTTTTCTTCTAGAAAGGTTGGTTCCAGACGCCTTAGCACCTTCTGTAGGGCCTTTGAGGAGGTCCTTCGTGGAGTTCAGCTTGGGCTGTTGGCCGAAGGGAATGTTGTCACTGACAGCCTGGTGTGACCCGAGGGAGAGTTGCCAAGCAGTTTCTACTGCTCTGGAGCCTTTGTCTCAGCCATTTTTCTTGGCAGGCATTCTCCTCAAGCATGGCGGCGTGGGTATATCGTTCCCCATAGCGTTGCAAACGCAGAGTAGAAGTTCCCTTTCGAAAGGGAACGTCTCAGGTTACGAATGTAACCAGGGTTCCCTGAGAACAGGGAACGAGACTCTGCGTTTCCTTGCCATACATCGGGCTGCCTGCTGAACAGTCCCTCAAGACAATGGATAATGACTGCTTCCCCAGGCGCCCCTTTTATACTTCCGGGTCGCGCCTGTGTGATGTCATAGGCTGTCGCCGGCCAATAGGATTTGGAGTTATTGGATAGTTGGCTTTCGAACACAGAGTCACGTGACGTTCCCCATAGCGTTGCAAACGCAGAGTCTCGTTCCCTGTTCTCAGGGAACACTGGTTACATTCATAACCTGAGACGTTTTCTTGTAACTTAATTCAGAGAGTAGTTTAATGAATTTAGGACAGATGTTTGACAGTTAAGTTTATAAAACACCGTTCTCTATTTTTAGTTCTGTTCCAGAGGTCACAATGTTTGGACATGGAACTTGCAACCAACATTCAAGTATGGTTTGCAAGGAGGGGATTTCATGCTGGCAAACAACATCTTGCTGTCTGGCAACAACTATGCAAAGATCAAACTTTTCCAGTTCATGAACATGGTGCAACACATTTTACATGAGGCATTGAGCCACCTTGCATCAAGAACAAAGGAATTGACAAGTATCTTAGATTCAGGTAATTATGTACTAATGTCTCATTTTGCTATAAGTTTGTCTCTGATAAACTATCTTGTGTTTACAGCTGTTTATTGGCATACAGTGAGTACAGAAAGTATTCAGACCCCCTTAAAGTTTTCACACTTTGTTATATAGCCATTTGCATTTTAAGTTCATTTTTTTTCCTCATTAATGTACACACAGCACCCCATATTGACAGAAAAATGTGATATTTCAGTTTTTCTTTTTTAATAAATCTGCAAAAATGTCAACAATTCTGTTTTTCTGTCAATATGGGGTGCTGTGTGTACATTAATGAGGAAAAAAAAAATGAACTTAAATGATTTTAGCAAATGGCTACAATATAACAGAGTGAAAAATTTAAGGGGGTCTGAATACTTTCCATACCCACTGTATATTGTTAAAGCTCAATAGATAATGTACGTTTGTGTTTTATATGTAACTCCAGGACAACTGCTGAACTAGAGTCATTTCAAAATCACATTTTGATGTACGGCAGCAAGAGATTTGCACTTTCACCACCTGTTTATGAGGCACGAACCTTACTTGCTGCGCTGGAGTAAAATCAACACAATGATTGTCCAGTATTGGTAAATGCAGAGGGCAACAAAGTGTGAGTAAACTCTAATGGTAAATTGTCTGTAATAAATGTATTGTGGTCTATACCATGCCAATATGATCTTTTGATTCAACTCTACCTTCATGTCTCAGGTAAAGGAGGCTGTACAACAAAAAATCAAAAAGGTGGTGTGTTTATGTGTTAAAAACAACTAAAGACTACATGTACATCCCAGAACTGCAGAGGTCTATTGTTAGGAAAAGACTACATTCTGCTTCAGGCTTGCCAAGAAAGAGGACATTGAAGTCTGATGACCCCAGAGCCCTGGGCCACTTACCAGACGTTCCTCCTCCACCAACTGCAGAGTTGGTTCAAGCTCAACTTCACAGAGGAGATGTAAGTATGACGGGTTTACATAAATTGTTTGAAATGTGTATGCTGCATAGGACCAATATTTACTGTTTTAATGCTGACTTTCTTTGCATGATTGCATGATTTACTCACAGCTGTCATCTATTACAAAACAAAGTTTAAGGTAAACATGACTAATATGACATTCATTTAAATTATGTAAAATCATTGGGTTTTTGGTTATATAACTTTATTTTTATTTTATTTATTTTTTTCCCCCTGTCTTTCTAGCTTATATCCTAGGCGGTTTGCTGTTATACTCCACTACTGGATTAAAATATATTTGTACAGATGCCAGTGTAGTTGTAGGACGTGTGAATCTCACCAACAGTGTAACACATCTATGTAGTTTGATAAGTGTTTACTAAAGATGTTACTATTACAAATAGTACAAACAATCTGCCTATTTTGAAGTACAGATTTGATAAGGAACTCAAAATTTCTTTTTTCTTTATTGTAGCCTTGTGAAACATGTAAACAACTATACATTAGACACTATAGTTACAGTATAATTCTGTAACAAAGAATACTCAATACAAAAAAGTTTTAGTATTCTAATTTCTTTACAGACAAAGAATGGAATTTAAAGAATTAAACTGCACAAAAATTATGCTTATAAGTATTAGGACAACAAAACTGTATTAGGACAGTAACAATTTAAAATCAAATATATATCTTGCATTACTATGTAAAATGAGGTAGTGCACTGAGTTTTTAAAGTAGAAATTCAAATTTGAATATTTTAATAATGCAACATTATGTATTAATATTGAGGTACAAAAAAAATATAATGTGGGTGCTACAGCCTATTTGGTATAAATCCTGTGTATTGGCCTTGAGGATCAGGATATTTCTCTCTAATACACCAAACACAACAACATGACCACCCTATGGCCCCCACCTAAAGCACCACACTGCCAAACTACATACTGCCTGTATGCAGCATATCGAGACTCTCGATTGTCTGTCCCTGGTTCAGCAGAGTCTTCCAAGGCCAGAATATCATTACGCGTGTCCCTGACCAACCTCAAAACTGATGGATTGAGACACAGAAGTTCAAAGGTAGCTGTCTTGCTTATACACCTCTCTGGTCGCTGACCACAACATTTTCTTTCCAGGTCTGTGGGCATTTCTCTGCAGTTGTTGCAGGTACACCAGTGTAGTGATGATGCTGAAGTAATGGTTGTTGCTTGTGTAGCACAGGTTAAAACATCCAAACATTATAGCAGGATGCTGTACTAAAACCTCTTGAAGGACCTCTCCCCATTGGCTGAAGTCTAGGTCATTCACTGCAGCCAAAAAATGCAACAATATGATGTCAGAGATGGGGAAATAATATTTTAATGTGTACAATAAAAAACAAACCGACAAACCTGTATCTCTGTTAACCTCTGCTGTGACAGGTCTGCAGCTCTCTTTGCATCATCTTCTGAAACCAGGCCTCCTCCTCTACCACTGCCCACATCATCATCAGATGTCTTTGGGTCAAAGCTTGTGTCCTGCAAAAGAATAGTCTTGAATGGTGTATGATGGTAATGAAACATGTATGTGATTGAAATTAGATTATATTCTAGTTTTAAATATTGCATCTGATTACAGATACCTGTATCGTTAGACAAGATTTGTTTTTCAAAGAGAACCAGTTCTAAGGAATTAATTTTTTGGGATGACAATTAGAGATTAGACTGCACAGAAATGGAAATCTACAGGTAGCCCTAATACACATTAAATGTAGTCATGCAATGCTGGTGATTTTTAACATTTACAATTTATAAAAATTTGCATGGTTTGACGTGATGTGAGCTAAGCAATCGTTCGATTTATTGCAATGCTTTTTTTTCCATTAGTTGGTTAGAACGAAAGTGGAAGACATGTTACTTGTTCTGATATTTTCTGGAGAAAATTAGAATCAGTGATTCCGAAGGAGAGTTTCCACACCGGCATGGTGACTGACAGCCACACATTCTCCTCAAAACATTAGATTCATCCGCGCTGAGTCGTGCCGATGCACAACCCACGTAAAAATGATAATTCTGCAAATAACTGCAATTGCAGATTTTTAACAGAGATGGCGACAGAGGAAAACTGTGGACTGCAGCTTTAAACTTGCTTTTTTTTTTTTTTTTTTGACACAAGTCTCATAGATCTATATGATTTTACTTTTATTTTTTATAAAGTTTTAAATTCCTAGTAAATATAAAACAAAAGAATAATGTTGACAAATTTGTTTGCTGCAATGTTTTTAACAATTAGATATTACATTGTGGGATGGAGTGACCCCAAATGTGCAGTACAAGGGGATAAAGCCTGGTGATAACGTAACCATATCAACCCGTTGGAATATGTCACTTCATGACCAAAACCTCATTAAGTTGATAAAACCCTGTGAGGCATCCGAAATTGACTTTTTGTCTTAATCTGATGATGAGTGGGACCCGACTGGCCAATTCCAGAGGATGACCCCTTCGAATGCAGTAAGTCTACAAAGAGTCTATATTTTGAGTGGAACGATGTACCTGCATTACATACCATCTTTTTAACAATAGACAAGGTGTTTAATTCGAGCTGAATTCATTTTAAGTATTGCTGAATGATCAATCAGTCATGGTGATGCGCCTTAATATGTAATATATGGTAACATGATGTAGCAAAACCTGAAATGTACATTGATATCGAGCCCTTCCTTCTGTTTTGTGTTACTTGACATTATCCATGTTCCTTGCTATATGTGTAATTGTTTTTGTTTAATAAACTGATAAAATAAGACTTTATTGATGTGTAGTGTTATATACAATATGTGCATTACGTTTAAAATTTTACTTGAGACAATTTAATATGACGATGTCAATAAAAGTCTTTAACGGAACATATTTGGTATAGTGGTTAAAATCGGCACAAAAAAAAAAAAGAAATTCCATCCTACTTCTGCATGTTATGGCCTTTTATTATGATTTTATTTCTCATAATGTTAAATCAAAATATAACTGAGTGAAAATAGTAAACTGGCGACATATTCAGGACTTGTTGCTGCTTCTGTTGCACCGTGAATGTTGTTTATGACTTCCTGGCGGCTACCCCCTATACACCCCGCACAACAGGGGGCGAGAGTGGACCCCAATCGGCTGTCCTGATAAACTCTACAGAGAGCTCACTTAACCAAAGGATCTAGCTCTACAATACGACGTCTGTACCAGCATGGCCTGCTGTGCTACTGCAACATCTCATTGAGCAAAATTTGAAGGAACATTGTCTGGTTGTTACGTGGATCACCAAAGTCAACATTCCTGTTTGTCTGAGCCTGACGCTTCTTCAGCACACACTTTGGAGGATCAGACCCGAAAACCCAAACTTCAAACCATTAATAAACGGTGTAAACCATTGGAGTTTTAAGGACTCACCCACAGAATATTCCAGGAACTACTGGAATCTTTCAGCATTGAATAGGGGACAAAAAGCCACATTAAAATGTATGTTTAAAGATTATTTCAGAGGACAGATGGTTCACCTGATGCACAGGATCATCGAAGACGCATGCGATCCGGATAATAATGATAATGATGATTGTACGGAGAAAACCAAGCGTGAAACAAATCTCAAAAAGGAAATGGATTTTGTAAGAGGCCTGACAAATTCATGGCGTTCTGATGTAATGAGCATGTGTGTTTAAACCAAAGAGCCAATCTGTGTAATGATAAGAAAAGTTCTGGATTTGATGTCTGAATGTACCGAACAGTTAGAAATTATTGACATTGTATATATGTGTACATTTGTAATGGATGTTTGGGTCTCACTGCGTTCAAACAATGCTGATGATAATACCATTGGCGAAATTGTTGAAACACTGGTCATTCACGCCCTAGACCGAAACATGATAGCCTGTAGAGACTTTCTTTTCTGGCTAGAGTGCCATTAATGTCGTTATTACTGTTTTACTTTATGTATGTAAAGTCATTTATTCTATGTAAATTCAACAAAGTTGAAATAAAAGACTCAGTCACTTGTTGTTATATCATGTCTGAGCACATTAAAAACGGTATTACAGAATCTCTAACCCCTGTCCGGTAAAACGTCTATATAGCGTTTGAAGTCATTAAATGTTTTACAAGATAAAATGTTTTAAAGATCTTTCCCCCGCATCATATACCCTAAACTATAATATGGTATGTAAAATCACTCAAGTGGATGATTAAACCATCATTTTATTAAATCAACCAAATGCTACGAACAAAGAGATGATGAGAATACCTAAAGATCACTAACATTACAGCTAAATGTGTAGGAAACATTGTTTTTCGTACAATATGGAATGTGCAAAACGATAAAGGAAAACAAACACGGTCATAATTACAATAACAGACGAAAAAAGAATGGTAAGACCGCGGTAAAACGCTGTGTTACAGAAAATGCTAACAAAAGCAAAGAAACATAAAACGTATGCGCGCGCACAGACATGAAAGGTAGTGCCCCTAAACTTGGGGATAAAGTCAAGATATCTAAGGTATTTGAATTATACTTACCCTGGGGTCAGTCTGGTTTGTGAAAGAGTTAGAATCATTTATATTTTAGTTATTCATAGCCAATATTTTTGTAGTTACAGTTATTTCAATGTATTTACGAATACAGTTACGAAGTTTGTCTAAATGACGCGGAAATGTTTTATTAAAGATAAGTAACAACCTAATCATCTCTTGCTCTCTCTTAAAGGCAACTGACTACCTAGGACCTGTAACACTATCATAATTATTTATAAATATATACATATATATAAGATATCATGTCTTTGTAAATGAAAACGTCTCAGGTTACGTATGTAACCGTGGTTCCCTGAGAACAGGGAACGAGACTCTGCGTTCGAATACACTATGGGGAACGCCTCCTCATGAACCGATGTCTGAAAACAATATCAACGCAAGACAATCCTATTGGCCGGCGACAGCCTATGATGTCATCATAGCGCAACCCGGAAGTATATAAGGAGCGCCTAGAGAACCAATCAGTATCTTTTCGTCTGAAGGGACTGTTCAGCAGGCAGCCCCGATGCATGGCTAGGAAATGCAGAGTCTCGTTCCCTGTTCTCAGGGAACCATGGATACATACGTAAACTGAGACGTTCCCTTTCGAAAGGGAACTCAACTCTGCGTTCGAAAACGCTATTGAGAACGATATACCCACGCCGCCATGCTTGAGGGGAGTGCATGCCATAAATGGCTAGACAAATGTCAGAACTAGCAGCTTCAACTGAAGTGCAGAACCACTCCCCCTACGGGTCATACATAGGCTGTCAGTAACAGCATTCCTTATGGCCAACATCCCAAGCTAAGAGCCTCAAAGAGGCTTTCTGCAGAAGACCTACCAAGGCCGCTCAAAGGCTTCTGGAACCAAGCTTCTTTTCAAAGAAAGAGGGTACATTTAAGGGAATGTGGCCAGGGGGCCCGAGGGAACCCTAGCCAGTCTCTTGTCAGGGGAACGTACTCAACCCTGATTGCCACTAGGGAGGCTGACCTGGTCTATTTTTACAAAATCCTAGTCTTGGCCAACAACCTGTCTCATCACAAACCCGTTCTGAGTCTCAAATCACATTCTTCAGAGAAGATATTCAGTAAGAGTGACTGCAAAGAGGCAGTAACCAACTCAGACCAGAGCGTAGAGAGGGGCATCCCGGAACGCAGGACTCAGCTTAGCGCTTTTTACCCTTACGAATGAGGGGAGAGTAACACTCTGCTCAATCCTAGGATCTACTCAGTGTGTGATTATTTGCACTGAGGAGGCTGTGCACTCTAAAGGAACCCAACAAGAGGAGTACATTTACCAGCCTGGGGGCTGATCCTCAATAGGGAGGCCATGGAGAGGCCTTTAACCACTGACCAGCTTAGGGAGCCAAGTACCATGCAGGACAACCCTCAAACGAGGGGAGTACAGAGCTCAACCTAACAGATAAACCATACTGTAGGCACAGAATCATGGAGGCCTCAGAAGGGGCTTAAGGGCGCCACACACCTAGAAGAGCTTGCTTGCTGAAAGCAATATCCCACAAACATGGAACTCGCTCAGAATGAACCGAGTTTAACTAGCAGATAAGACTGTAGAGTGCCCAAATATTACAGTTTACCTCAACACATTCCAACAAGCAGTGTACTCAGTAAAAACACTTTTTACTCTTTAAGCAAGAGGAGTACAACTTACACCACCGTGCTCTAAAGGAGGCCCAAACAGGACCTGCGACTTCAGAATGACACGAGCGTCAGCTTGTGGCAGTGTTTACGCTCTAAAAGAGCCAAATCTGAGAACCAAACTTTCCAGTGAGGTTGACTAGTTTAGCTCAACCTGAGCACACATTCCAACAGGCAATGTACTCAGTAAAAACACTTTTACCCTTAAGCAAGAGGAGTAGAAACTTACACCATCATACTCTGAAGGAGGTCCAAACAGGACCTGCGACCTAAGAATAACATGGGTGTCAGCCAGTGGCAGTCTATACTCTAAGGGAGCCAAACCTTAGAACCAAACTATTCAGTGAGGTTAACTAGTTTAGCTCAACCTGAGCTAATCTTATCCACACATTCCAACAAGCAGTGTACTCAGTAAAAACACTTTTTACTCTTTAAGCAAGAGGAGTACAAACGTACGCCATCATGCTCTGAAGGAGGCCCAAACAGGGCCTGCGACTCCAGAAAGACACGTGTCGTCAGCTAGTGGCAGTGTCTAAGCCCTAAGGGAGCGAAATCTGAGAACCAAATCATCCACTGAGGTTAACTAGTTTAGCTCAACCTGAGCTTAATTTATCCACACATTCCACCAGGCAATGTACTCAGTAAAAACACTTCTTACTCTTAAACCCCATCAAGCTCTAAAGGGAGGTCCAAACAGGACCTGCGACTTCAGAATGACATGGGCGTTTCAACCTGTGGCATTGCTAGTTTCCAAGTGAGCAAACTCTACTACTAAATACTAAATTTCTAAGTAAAGCTCAGAGGAGCAAAGCTCAACCCAAGCACAAAATGTCAGGTGGCCTTAGGCGGCCTATCTGAAGTTAGTGAAAGCTAATCTCAAATCTCTAGCATTTACCAGAGGAGAAAGTTAATTAACCAAAAGGTGGCTAACAGTGCGGCTTAGGTAAAGCCGACTTCTGACAACATATGAACGGTGGCTTCATTATCTGAAGCGAACGCATCCAAAAAAGGGGACAAAACACAGTAATACCCTAATAATATATCGTTACAGCCAACCTAATGGAACTTCAGGGCCCTAGTCCGCATCCAGGAAACTGATATAAATAAAAACGTAAAGAAACCTACCAAGCCAATTTCAGCAGGTCTAACTGATATGCTTACAAACAGACATTGTGTGTAAGCAACACCCGCCTGACCTGCTGCTGCGTATAGAGCGTTGGAGCCTACCTATATCACAAGATAGTTGCACTCATCTCGTCAGTAGGAGGTGTAGACACGTAACCATACTCACTCAATCAACATCAGCGAATTAACCTGCTGATGTTGATGAAAGCGAGCTGAATACATGTCCTTCCATGCCTTCTTGATCTCAGTATGAAGATCAAGAAAGAATGGAAAGTTTATGGTGGCTGGAGAATTATGGCAAAAAGGAACCGTTCAACGAACCGTCCACGAGCGGTTTCTTTCTTAACCAGCTCCAATGGCAGCTGCAGTCTGCCAGAGGCACGTTCCATAATCTCACACAGCTGTACATATGCGGGGGCAGGGTGGCTTTGAGGATTCAGGAGGATCACCATCTTCATCCTCATCAGCCATCTCCTGCTCTTTTGTTTAGCTTAGAACAAGAAGAGCAACTGCTGCTGAATCTAACGATGTCATAGACAACACATCATAATCACACAGCTCTCTCCCATCAGCCGCCAAAGGTCGCAGGGAATTTCACCCCTTCAACTCTTCAACAAGCTCCAGCTGAAAACCCCTTGATCTAGTCTCTACTCTGCCTCAGCAAGAGTAAGACCCGAACCATTGGGTGCAGCTGCCGATCCTTCTCCTCTCGAGGAATAGACCAGAAGATAGTAGAGAATTTTACAAGTAAAACACACTCACAATAACAAACAGACAGATCCCACAAGAAATGCCTGTAAATGCTCTTTGTTCTCATAAAAGACAACGTTCTAAGTAAGTAGTTTGGTTTGATATCGTTTAAAACAGACCCTGAAGACAAAAACGATACTGACTGGTTCTCTAGGTGCTCCTTATATACTTCCGGGTCGCGCTATGATGATGTCATAGGCTGTCGTCGGCCAATAGGATTGTCGTGAGTCGACACTGTTTTCAGACACTGGTTCACATAGAGGCGTTCACCATAGTGTTTTCGAACGCAGCGTTGAGTTCCCTTTTGAAAGGGAACAAGTAATATTTAAGCAGGAGCAAATATTAAAAATTAAGAGATGTTAAACAATTTTGATCGGACACTGATTAGGGGTAAAAACCACTTACCATAATGACTTTCTAAAAGAGGAACAAATTATTGAGACAAACGTGACAACGCATTAACATACAGCAACTGTGCCTGTTTCCTGGATCAAACCTAAAAGGCTGACGCGTAAAAGACAGTATTGGAGCGGCCTGAATCAAGTTTACTCAAAATTTCTTTTTACTGAAGTACAAAGAAAATATGTTACCATGACTGTAACATGCTGTAACTAAGTGCAATAGATATAATTGTTTTAAGCGCAATAGTAAATGTAACAAAAACAGCAAGACTCACTTTTCATGTTGATGCATTATGTGTCTTGTGACCGCTTCATAGACAGACCAGAAAGATTTAAACACTCTCATGTAGTAGGAGTATCAATTGATCATGTTTTCATTATTTTCTGCGAGTAGCTGCATGTTTGACCACACTCAGAGCAGTCTTTATCTAAAACTGTACATATATACAAACTAACAAAAATTGTAAACAGTGTCATCTGCTAGTGGAAAATAGCATTTACAAATTACAATCTTTTGCAATAGATCAGAAGAGAAGATTTCTGTATTATGTTTTTATTATAGCTAAATATCTGTATAAAGATTGTCTGATATAAAAATTATGATAATTTCTTCTTTACACAGGCATGTAGCGTTATAGTTCTTAAACACGTTTATATTACAACAGCGTGCCATAGACTCTAACGACTTTGTATGCTCTATATACACATAATCTTTAACGTCGATCAGTGTTGTTGAATGAAACGAATTGTTAAGGGTGAAAATGCCTTTCGCAATAGATCAAGAGTGGATTTCTGTATGCAATATGACACTTTTCTTACATGATGTCACTGCTTTCTTTCTTAGGCCTCTTGAATTTAGATGCGAGAATTTACTGTGCTCACATAATTCCTACAAAAGATCATATTTGAGCTGTATCTACAGCTTTACTAGAGTGTGGAACTTTGTTTACCGTCCTTAAACTTTAATGTATGCATTGCTTTCAGTGCAGTGGTTAGATATGTTTCAGTTGAAATCGCTTCAAGTGCAACAGTTGAGACCCACTTAGCTGGTACAACTATGTAATGTCATGTTGGTTTCTGATCTAAAGCTTTACTGAAACCTTTCAAAAACCTTTATGTGAACGCTTGATACTAACGTACAAATATCTTGTAATACATACTAAAAGTGTGTATAATGTTCCCAAGTGAAAATGACATTCTTTTCTTAGTTTAATATGAAGCTTCATCCGGATCCTTGTATCGCATGATTGTGGCATGTCTGCAACTTTAAGAGTAAATATTCCAACACCACTGGGTGAAAAAATTTTTGCCTAAAAGAAAAAACAATCTGGTTTAGTCATATTTTCAAAATCACCCCTTTTTCTTAAAAACATTGTCTCAAACGTATTTTATAGCGTGATTCTCTTATTTTATCATGTATTAACTTAATATTTATCAGGCTAATAAAAGTAGCATAAATCAAGAAATAATAAAAGCACATTTTATAAAACAATAAATGGCATTGTGTCAGAACAAACGGGTATGAATATATGTTTGCTTTTAACTTTTTATTCATACTTTAAAGCAAGATTATCTTTAAAAAAATGTATTACAGTATTTGATTTTTGGTTAATCTATCTTAGTAACTATCATAATGGGTTTTCACCCATTGTCATGAACCTTTGGCTATCCTTAATGGTTTCATTGTGTGAGGAACTGTTTTGGAGCAATGTAATATCTAATTGTTAAAAACATTGCAGCAAACAAATTTGTCGACATTATTCTTTTGTTTTATATTTACTATGAATTTGAAACTTTAAAGAAATAAAAGTAAAATCATATAGATCTGAGACGTGTCAACTTAAAAAAAAAAAGCAAGTTTAAAGCTGCAGTCCACAGTTTTTCCTTTGTCGCCATCTCTGTTCAAAATCTGCAATTGCAGTTATTCACAGAATTATCATTTTTACGTGGGTTGTGCATCGGCACGACTCATCGAGATGAATCTAATGTTTTGAGGAGAATGTGTGGCTGTCAGTCACCGTGCCGGTCTGGAAACTTTCCTTC
This sequence comes from Elopichthys bambusa, assembly GCA_037101425.1. Taxonomy (NCBI): domain Eukaryota; kingdom Metazoa; phylum Chordata; class Actinopteri; order Cypriniformes; family Xenocyprididae; genus Elopichthys; species Elopichthys bambusa. The sequence continues at coordinate 22,037,193 of CM074442.1, forward strand.
GGAATCACTGATTCTACTTTTTGGAAGTATGACCAACATAAGAATTTTCTCCAGAAAATATCAGAACAAGTAACATGCCTTCCACTTTTGTCCTAACCAACTAATGGGGGGAAGAAAAAAAAAAAAAAAAAAAAAAAAGGTTTTGCAATAAATCGTGCTGATTAAATCGAACGATTGCTTAGCTCACACCACGTTAAACCATGCAAATTATTGTTATAAATTTTAAATGTTAAAAACACTGGCATTGCATGACTACATTTAATGTGTATTAGGGCTACCTGTAGATTTCCATTTCTGTGCAGTCTAATCTCTGTCATACCAGCAAATTAATTCTCTTTAGAACTGGTTCCCTTTGAAAAACAAATCTTGTGTAACGATACAGGTATCTAATCAGATGCAATATTTAAAACTAGAATATAATCTAATTTCAGTCACATACATGTTTCATTACCATCATACACCATTCAAGACTATTCTTTTGCAGGACACAAGCTTTGACCCAAAGATATCTGATGATGATAGTGGAAGAGGAAGAGGCCTGGTTTCAGAAGATGATGCAAGGAGAGCTGCAGACCTGTCACAGCAGAGGTTAACAGAGATACAGGTTTGTCTGTTTTTTTTATTGTACACATTCAATTATTTCCCCATGTCTGACATCATATTGTTGCATTTTTTTGGCTGCAGTGAATGACCTAGACTTCAGCCAACAGGGAGAGGTCCTTCAAGAGGTTTTAGTACAGCATCCTGCTATAATGTTTGATGTTTTAGCCCATGCTACACAAGCAACAACCATTCCTTCAGCATCACTACACTGGTGTACCTGCAACAACTGCAGAGAAATGCCCAGACCTGGAAAGAAAATTGTGGCCAGCGACCAGAGAGGTGTATAAGCAAGACAGCTACCTTTGAACTTCTGTCTCTCAATCCATCAGTTTTGAGGTTGGTCAGGGACACACGTAATAATATTCTGGCCTTGGAAGACCCTGCTGAACCAGGCACAGACAATCGAGAATCTCGATATGCTGCATACAGGCAGTATGTAGTTTGGCAGTGTGGTGCTTTAGGTGGGGGCCATAGGGTGGTCATACCAAGTTGTGTTTGGTGTATTAGAAAGAAAATCTGATCTTCAAGGCCAATACACAGGATTTATACCAAATAGGCTGTAGCACCCACATTACTTAAATTTTGTTTACCTCAATATTAATACATAATGTTGCACTTAAAATATTCAAATTTGAATTTCTACTTTAAAAACTCCGTGCACTACCTCATTTTACATAGTAATACATTTGATTCTAAATTTTGTTACTGTCCTAATACAGTTTTGTTGTCCTAATACTGTTTTGTTGCAATATCATTTGTTATAAGCGTCATTTTGTGCAGTTTAAATTCCATTCCAATCTTTGTCTGTAAACAAATTATTAGAATACTAGAAGTATTTTTGTATTGAGTATTGTTACAGAATTATACTGTAACTAGTGTCTAATGTATACTTGTTTACATGTTTCATGAGCTACAATAAAGAAAGAAATCTTGAGTTCCTTATCAAATCTTTTTATTAAAAGCAAACTGCCTAGGATACAAGCTAGAAAGACAGGGAAAAAAAAAAAAAAATTAACACAGTAAATATTGGTCCTATGCAGCATACACATTTCAAACAATTTATGTAATCCCATCATACTTACATCTCCTCTGTGAAGTTGAGCTTGAACCAACTCAGTTGCAGTTGGTGGATGAGGGACGTCTGGTAAGTGGCCCAGGGCTTGGGGGTCATCAGGCTTCAATGTCCTCTTTCTTGGCAAGCCTGAAGCGGAATGTAGTCTTTTCCTAACAATAGGCCTCTGCAGTTCTGGGATGTACATGTAGTCTTTAGTTGTTTTTAACGCATAAACACCACCTTTTTGATTTTTTTGTTGTACAGCCTCCTGTACCTGGGACATGAAGGTAGAGTTGTATCAAGAGATCATATTGGCATGGTATAGACCACAATACATTTATTATAGACAATTTACCATTGAAGTGTACTCACTTTGTTGCCCTCTGCATTTACCAATACTGGACAATCATTGTGATGATTGTAGTCCAGTGCAGCAAGTAAGGTTCATGCCTCATAAACAGGTGGTGAAAGTGCAAATCTCTTGCTGCCTTACATCAAAATGTGATTTTGAAATGACTAGTTCAGCAGTTGTCCTGGAGTTACATATAAAACAAACATACATTATCTATTGAGCTTTAACAATGTCAATAAACAGTTGTAAACACGCGACAGTTTGTCAGAGACAAACTTATAGCAAAATGAAACATTAGTACATAATTACCTGAATCTAAGATACTTGTCAATTCCTTTGAGCCACCTTGCACCAAGAACAATCTTGGACAATGCCTCACATGCAATGGAGCCAGGTTTCATCCATTCCTTATTGTGGTCAGCCTCCATACCAACATGTTGACATTTAACAAACACACATGGGCCTTTGGACAATCACATGAACACCAGTCAAAAAAAAAAAAAAAAAAAAAACTCTTACTATGAACTGTTCTCTGCCACCTTACAACAAAACCAGAAGTGGTTTACGATGTCTTTTATCCAGATCAAAATTGCAGTACTGTGCACAGTGCCCTGGAAGCACAAATATAGGCATGCAACACGTAACATTTATCCACACACTTGTTTGTAAGCAGTATGTTGAAAAAGAAAAATTAATAAATTACCTGGAGAGTCCATTCTTCAATCAGCTGTAATTTGTACAAATACATGATTAAGTGACCAAAAAGGACAACTGTGATTGAAGTGTATCAATGCAAAAAGTGTCAGCACAGGTTAAGACTTACCTAGGACCACAACCTCATCTTTGGACGGATGGTGCTGAATGACCTCAGCTCTCTTAATTGTCCAGAATTCCTTTACAGCACTTACACAGTATGCATCTTGAATACTGTAAAACATGTTTTTGCCAACAACATGTTCATGAACTGGACAAGTTTGATCTTTGCATAGTTGTTGCCAGACAGCAGGATGTTGCTTGCCAGCATCCCCTCCTTGCATACCATACCTGAATGTTGGTTGCGAATTCCATGTCCAAACATTGTGTCCTCTGGAACAGAACTAAACAAAATAGAGAAGTGTTTTATAAACTTAACTGTCAAACATCTGTCCTAAATTCATTAAACTACTCTGAATTAATAATTACAAGAAAACCAGGAATATTACCCATTGTAAGACTGTAGCAGTTCCTCTTGATGCAAGTTTCATTGTGAAGGGTGGAGAAGCATCGGATTTTATATTAAGAGTGTGATCTTTGAAATTACACATCTTCAATGGAAACTGATGAACATTTACAAGCAGTTTCAGTTTTTTTGAAGTCTGACAAGCTGTGCAGTTCTTTATGAATAGGGTTGTGTCATAACATGGTGTCCCACCAGAACCGGTTTTGTAACAGAAAGCGTGGCAGTGATACCCGGATGGCCAGAACTGGGAAGATCGTGAACTTGGTGCAATAAAAGTATTGCAGGGGTTTGCGAGTACAAATGTGCGACCTGGTGGGCATTCTGGTGGTGGTGCAGTCGGTTCATTGATTTGAGTGATTTCAGTCATTACGTCCCACTGTACGGGAGCAACCAGAAGCTTGTCAGGGATGATGTTCACCTCGTTCTCCGTTCTCTCTACCTCCTCCGTTTGGTGAGACAGCATCAGCTTTGGTGTTTCTTGATCCTGGTTGGCAAGTTACAGCGAACTGAAAGCAGGTGAAGAACATGGCCCATCTAGCTTGCCTGGGGTTTAGACGTTTAGCAGAACCGAGGTATTCAAGATTTGTGGTCGGCGAGTATGGTGAACGGGTGTTGAGCTCCCTCCAGCCAATGACGCCACTCCTCCAAGGCCGCCTTCGTCACTAGTAGCTCTCGGTTGCCTACGTCATAGTTACGCTCTGCTGCTGAGCACTTTTTGGAGTAGAATGCACATAGGAACATTTTAGCAGGATTACCTTGGCGTTGCGAGAGTATGGCCCCGATGCCTGTGCTGGAAGCGTCGACCTCAACAATGAGGGGGAGCTCTGGGTCTGGATGACAGGGAATGGGAGCTGTGGTGAGACATTCCTTTAACTCTTGTATAGCCTCATTGGACCATGAGACGCATGGAGTGTCGTTTAGTCATGGCGGTTAGGGGAGCCACTATGCCACTGAAATTTTGTACGAACCGCCTGTAGAAACTGGCAAATCCCAGGAATCGTTGTAACTCTTTTAGGGTTCATGGTTGTGGCCATTCGAGTACTGCCCTTACTTTACTATCATCCATAGCCACTCCCTCCTGACTGATGATATACCCCAGAAGAGACATGTGAGTTTCATTGCACTTCCATTTCTTGGCTTTGGCGTAGAATTTATGTTGGATGAGCCGTTGTAACACTGCCTTGACATGTTGGACGTGCTCGAAGGTGTTTGAATAAATTAGGATGTCAATGTAGACTATGATCCAGCGATTGAGCATGTCCCGAAAGATGTTGTTGATGAAGGACTGGAATACGGAGGGACTGTTGGATAGCCCAAATGGCATTACGAGGGTCTCATAGTGGCCGGTGGCTGTGGAAAAGGCTGTTTTCCATTCATTCCTCTCTGATGCGAATCAGATTATAGGCGCAGTGAAGATCCAGCGTGGTAAAGTACTTGGCCTGTCTTAGCTGCTCAAGGGCTGCGGGGACAAGAGGCAGAGGGTAGCGAAACTTCACAGTAATATCGTTCAGTCCACGGTAGTCAGTGCAGGGTTGGAGGCTGCAGTCTTTTTTTTAACAAAGAAGAAACCTGATGCTGCTGGGGATTATGGGTTCTGAGCCACGGGAGACCAAGAATGACTGGGTTAGGTGAATGACGTAAAATCTGATGTGCTCATGATGTAGTACTCCCACTTGTAGAGCGATCTCAGCCGTGATGTGCACCACTTTCCCCTCTCCCCACTCCGACCATCTAGCGCCTCCACTGTCAATTAAAAATTGCAGGCTGTTAGTGGATGTTGTGTTCCTTGATGAACATATCTGACATGAAATTGCCTGCTGCCCCAGTGTCTAAGGGAGCATGAGTGGATATGCATTGACTGTTAACTGTTACTTGAACTGGTACTTTGAGACTGTTAGTGGAATAGCAGTTGGAAAACCGGGAACTCACCGCTTTCGGGTTGGATGGATTTGGTCGAATGGGACAATTGACTTTGAGGTGGCTGGCCTGACCACAGTACAGACATAGGTGAAGTGGTCTTTCGCTTTCTTCTGGGTTGAATGGTGTGTAACTGAGCTGCATGGGTTCTGAAGAGGGATTGGTCAGAGTGGGCAGACAAACAGGACGCAGAGAGCGGAGCAAATTGTCAATTTGAATGGCCAGTTCAATGAATTTGCCGAGCGATCTTCCCATCGCGGCATGCTAGCGCAGCCTGAAGCTCCAGGGACAGTCCCTTGGGAAACAGCAGTTTCAGCGGGTCTTCAACCCAGTTTGTTTGAGCGGCTAGAGTTCTGAAGGTTAAAGCATATTCAGCGACTGTGGTTTTACCCTGACTCAACGACAGCAGGTGATCTCTAGCGCTTTTCCCTCCCTTGGGGTGCTCGAAGACCTCTTTGAAACTTTGCAGGAAGGCTGAAAAAGTGGGAAACACTGAGCCATCCTCTCTCCACACTGCCATGGCTCAATCCAGCACTTTACCAGACAGCAGTGAGCAAACGAAAGAGATCCAACTGGATTCAGTGGGATATAGAGGGGGTTGTTGGTTAACAAAAAGTGAACATTGAAGTAGAAATCCCTTACACTTGGCTGGATTGCCATCAAACTTCTCCGGGAAGGTGAGTCGCGGGTTTACTGCAGGAGCGGTAGTGAAGGCCTGGCTGGAGGGAGCTGCAGGCGGTGGGGCGGCAGCTTCGGCAGGACTGAGCTGAAGGCTCTGCAGAGTCTTTACCAGCTCCTCGGTAAGAGAAGTCAATCGGTTCAGCTGATGTTGATGAACCACGAGCTGGTTGGCCTGGGCGGACAGCTTGGTGGAGATCTGCATGATGGCTGCTGGATCACTGTTTGGCAAAGTCTTCAGTAATGATGGGTCAACAGAATGGGGATCCATTTGCAGCTTTTATTAAGATAAGTACAAATGCAGATAAGGGCAGAGGCAAATAGGTGAACAGGGACAGGCAATGGTCGAGGCAGGCGGCAGACAAACAGAGTCGGAATACAGGCAGAGATCAAGGCAGGCAGCAAGCAAACATAGTCCAGTAAACAAGCAAAGATCAGGGCAGGCGGCTGAGAATCACAGAGGGTAAACAGTCCAAACGGCAACAGTATAAAAATCCACAGAAAACCACTCAAAAATGATCACCAGGGCAAATCAAGACTTCACAAAGTGTGAGTGAGTGTGTGGCTTAAATAATGTGAGTGTGATGTGGTGCAGGTGTGTGCGCAATCAGTTCCAGGAATGAGGACCTATGGGAAACGTAGTCCGAATGGTGGACAGTCAATATTCAGGTGACCGCTCCCTCAGGTGGTGCGGAGGAGGAGGCGCGGAAGCCACATTCGTGACAGGCATGCTTTCCCACAAGCTCATCCTCACAAACAATATTTTCCTGCTCGGTGAAGGGCTCGTCATCAGACTCGGTACAATTAATTTCGTCATGCAGTTTCATCAAGCCCAATCACATGAAGCTCATCGATGTTGAAAGGAAAACTGGGTGAAAAAAATTTAACCCAACTTTTTATAAATGTGTCACTTTTTTGTTTTAAATTCCTAAACAATAAAAAGAACATAGCGCAAACATAAAGGTGGCACATATTCTTCATCTGAGCTGTCATCGACATCATACTCATCCCCATATTAACTACCTGATAATAACTACCTGATAAATATTTTTATCTTACACACTGTTCATCAGGTCATTAGCTCGATTGTCATCAATTTGCAATGACTTTTCGGAGATACTCATAGATGTAAAGCTGTAATGAAACAATAACATGACACTTGTTAGATTTCTTGAAGTTAGCTAAGCACTCATGGAGTGGATCATCAGTGTTTAAAAAAAACAAAAACAAATTTTTGCTTCTAATACATAATCATGTGCTGGACCAAAATTCAAAGGAAGATAGTTTAGTGAGGATAGTCATGTAGTGTAACCTTCAGTCTAGTTTAAAGACGAATTGCGCCATGCTCGAATTTCCCACGGAAATCCACCAGTGTCACGGGAATTAAATACATTATTACAAGCTTACCGTTTTAAATTGAGCTAAGGTAAGCAGATATTTCTAAACAATGGCTGGTTATGTACTTGCTCAAAAATTGTTTTTGCATCATTTTTAACCCAAAAAAGTTACGGACTGCAGCTTTAAATGTATGGTTTTTAAAACACAAAGAAACATATTTTACAGATATACTAGGTTTTAACAGCCAGGACGTTTTCTACCACAGAGTCTGATGCGGCCAGCCAGGTAGAGAATTGGCCTAATCTTTGGTTTTTAAGGGGAATTAAACAATCTCAGGAGACTGACTGACCCTGTGAAGTTGCATCTTCTGAAAGACCCTGGCATGTGTGGATTCACTCAGTTGAAAAATAAGTGACATTCTAGATCATAGATAGTACAGAATGTCAGATGCTGAGTTCAGGCACAGCATAATAGTATGACTGTAACGCGTGTACTCCAAGGAAGATGAAGAAAGAAGGTTCAAGTAACACAACGAATTTTAATCTCAAAGCCTGGTAGAACGGGTGACAGCAAACACATGTAACAATTACAGTACCGGACACTGAACAGAACACAGGCAGGAACTTAAATACACAATGAAAATGACAAAGAGCTACGATGGTGGTTAGTGTCCATGGTGATTGGCTGGAACTTAGAACAAAGAAGCACATGACAGCCAAAACAAATGGGACAAGATGGTGACTGTGACACTGACAACATATGACCACTTTTTTATTTGAAGTTTAAAGTAATACTTTGAAATAAGATGAGTAAAATTATGTGTAAAATTAATTTTTCCAAAATAAAAAAAAAAATTGAATTGAAAAATGTAATTAAGTACAGTAACGAAGTAAAAATATTTTGTTGATGTCCACCATTGGCTCATATAGAAGTGTGAGAAGATGTTTAGTAAGAAACTTTACAAAAACAAGACAGATTTCTTTCTTTTTTTTTTTCAATCACTTATTTATTAAACTTTCTAGAATTTAATTAAAAAAAAAAATACATCAACAAATAATATATGCACACACAGAATAGAGGAAATTGCTAGTCTTTATTATTATTATTGCTGTTTGCAATAAACATTCCCATAAGAGAAGAGAGAAGTGAAGCAGATGTGTCTCTATCCTTCATTAAACATCTACTGATCCCTTTAAGTGGTTTAGAAATAGAAGAAGTCTAGACTCTCAGTAAAATAAGAAACATTCATTTAGAAGAATCAAGGGAATTATCATTTTGACCGGTTCACAACTCCTTAATAGATTTGACCATTAGCAGCATAGTCTAATCTGTTTCATAAAATTAATTGCTCTTTATGCCAATTCCCCTGTGTAGGCAACACTGGTATTTATGTAGATTGCAGGTAGTTAAGAGTGTTTATCAGATAAACTTGTTTTATTAGTATTTGAAAATGTGACAATTACTCTGATTTTTTTTTTTTCCACATAGGTGCTCAGTCCTGCTCCAGAAAAACTCTTGCTCAAGCCTAGTGTAACGAAGGGAACTGGACGACAGAGTTGGGGGATCCAAGTGCAGGCTTTATTACAATGAGCATAGTCGTACCGGCAGAGGTCAGGCAGCAAATGATCATCGAACAAGGAAACAGTCCCGGGTCAAAAACAGAGGCGAGGCGAGGCGAGGCGAGGCGAGGCGAGGCGAGGCGAGGCGAGGCGAGGCGAGGCGAGGCGAACATGGAGACAAGGTGCAAACAAAGGCTAAACAATACTCAGCCATGAGTGTGTGTGAGAGTGCAGCTTATAAAGGGTCACTGATGGGAAACAGGTGTGAGTGCATGATTGGTTCCTAGGTGAGGGATTGTGGGAAATGTAGTCCAGAGTGAAGTATAACTGTGTGCAATGAAATGGTGAACCGGCGACCTCTGGTGGGGAGTAGCCGGAACCAGCAGGCGCCGGATACATAACAGCTAGTCAGTAGAGTGACGTTTCCTTATGAGTGTGTGTCACTGTTACAAAAATAACTAAACAAGGAAAAGTTTTACAAGAACTTCTAATTTAGTCTAGTATATCATGTTTAATCTGATCAAAGTAATTGTAGCCGGCAAAGACTAAGGCTCTCAAACACTACTGATATGTAGCTTTAATATTTACAGATATAAATTTAATATAGTTGACTATGAACATGTCTTTACCCAAAGTACAAGAATCTATGCAGTTTTTTTCTCTCCTTTTTTGCATCTACATAAAACATATCTCTCAAGGTGACCCCGATTATACCAGCATGAGGTTTCTGAGCTACACTGAACACCATTATTATAAACCAGATCACAGTAGAGGTCTAGTGTGACAGAAGAATCTGATTAACACCACATTTTCCATCCTATGTAATATAAATAATGCAGCAGGCCTAGATTTGAGATGATGCCAAACCTTAGTAACAGCCATAGGTAAAAATTCTACCAAAATATCATTTAATACAGGCATTCCTATTGCAATCAAACTGTGGTAATGTAGTATACAAAATGATGATGATGATGATGATGATGATGAAAATTACATTTATTAATTTAGAGCAATTAATAAAATGTCCCATTATAATTAGGGGAAAAAATAAAAACTATGATGCAACCTTCTTAAAAATAAAATACTTTGTCTGTAAGCTGATAATTCTGACTCAACACATTTAGATACAACAGATTCAAGATGAGCTCCCAAATCTCTGTTGTGTTTTGTTCTATTTGCTAATTACCACAGATGATTTCAAATGAAGCTCTACAGCAGGTGTTTCTGGCAATCTAAGGAAAGTCTTGTTTTCTCAGTAAAAACAGGAGTGCTGGAATCTTGAACACTAAATTCTCATCTGGTTCTCTCTAATAGTGTGTAAGGAATCCTGCAGGGCTCCTTGCAACAGCGGAATGAAATGAAGCTTACAACAAGAATGAGATGTACTGTATGTGACAGAAAGAGGGGCCAACTCAATACATTGTCCTTTGCTGGAGGGATGTGGCATGGCCAGCGTCAGGGATTGGGGATGCAAGAAGGGGCCCCAGACTATCCTACCCCCTCAGTCAAGATGAATGTGAACATTTTAATGATGAAATACAATACTATTTAAAAATTATTAATAATAATTACAAAAAAAAAAAAAAATCACAATGGCATAGGCTTCCTAGCATTAACATTAGGCTACCATAGCAACATTTTATTTGCGTTAGTTAAGGACAGTCTGTTTCACAAAGTTACATTTTGATTGGCACATTTCCCAGTTTCACAGACAAGGCTTAAGCTAGTCCTAGACTAAAATGCATGTTTGAGCGGTCTGAACTGAAAGAAACTTACACTGACATATCATAAAATATGTGTAGCGCCCCCTACCCTTAACCTTTAATAGGGCGGAGCACCGGGTTCTGACAGATGTCTCCCGACTATAAATTAATATTCCTCCTATTACCCTATATGACTACTGTAACCCAAATTAACTATGCTTGTGCTCATTTAGTAATATTTCTATACAGCGAGGACCCTCAAACAAACAAGAATAACCTTAGTCAACACAAAGGGTAAGTATGAAAATATTAACAATAGGATTTATAGAAATAAGGGGATATTATGTATCAATAAAGACTCAAAATAATTAATAAAGGTCTGTTGTGTATATTACTTTTGCGTAATACCTTTTAAAATACCAGTTCAGTAATTCTCAATTTATGAAAATCACATATAATCCAAATTAATGAATTTCACAAAGATGGTACTCAATTACCAATAGTAATTACAGCAGACACTGTATAAATGAGATGAGGGAAACTCAAAACCTCATAATACACTTATTTGGTAACAATAACACCAAACAACAGTGTGAAATACCAATGTAGACCGTAAAAGATTAGCGTAACAGTTCATATGTGGGCCCCCCCCCCACAACCACACACACACACCCTGTTGCAGGCCTGTAACGTTGCTGGGAGCGTTGGGGCTTAGAAAACAACGAATGGCCTCTTCACTCAAATGAGCCAACAAAAAACAACAGATCACCTGAACGCCTTTTTTAGGCAGCTGAAATACGCAATTTCCTCCTTGGAAGTGGCAGATCGTCCCGTCGTGTCTGCGGCAGTCGGCAGAAGGGCAGCGCGAATCTCTCCTGGATGAGCGTGAGGATATTGCATGTGGCCTCGCCCAGAGATTCAACTCCCCCCAGCAGTCGGCAAAATGGCGCCGCGAGTCTCTCCCACAATGACAGCTCCCACGTAGACAACAGCTAGGATTTAGTATGTGGCCTCGCTCAAGAGTTTCTCAGAAACCAGTCTCCTCCACGAATAAACTAAACTCTAATGTCTCTTTGCAGTCAATAACTAGTCAGCCGTCTGGTTTCTCGCTCTCCTTCACATACAATCAGGAATGAAGTGTTATGGTGCTCTTAGAAAAAGAGTCAGAAGAAAACACAACAAAATAAACTCAGGTCTCCCCCAACACTTAATGAACCTAAAATATGTCGTTAACACACTTATACAGCGGTTATATATCTATATTTAGACTTAAAACTCACAAGACCCATAAAAACACTAGTTCTCCGATCTGCAATTCTCCCTCTGCCCCTCTCTCACACAGAGACTGTTATGATACTATCTGAACCATAAAACCTTATAAATACCACATTACAAGGAAAAGGAGTTAATGTGCTTAATAACCTGCACTGGGTTACATATGTCATTGCCATTGTTTTGTCTCAAGATGCACACCAGTAATTTCTAGCAATTTTCTAGCAATTTCTGGCAATACATCATATGAGATAACCATCAGGGAATCACTACATATGGCGCACCTAGCCCAAGTATACAGGCTGACCTAAAAGGACATGCATCACTTAATGTACTGGGCCTGGCATCAAATTCCTCCACCAAATTCAACTGCCGCAGGGTGCTGAAAGGCAAGATGCATCCAGGGTTTGCTGGTCTGGGGAACTTACATGGACTAAAAAGCACACGTTAACGTCTCAGGGAAGCGAAAGGTGCTGTGTGCAAGTGGAGAACTTGGCCAGTGAACCTGGCCACATGGGACAAAACTGGCTCCACCAAGAGAATGTAGAATCTTGAGAAGGTATTAGGTGTTACGAGATGGGGGCGTCGAGAAAGTGGACTTTGTCGACTTCCCTCATCTCAGCAAGGTTCAGCCAGAGATGGTGTTACTGGACTACTAACATGGACATCATCTGCCTGAGAGCCTGCGTTGTGACTTTGGTCACTCTGTGAGCAAAGTCAGTCACCAAGCGCAGTTTCTGCATCAATCCCAGCTCAGAACTACCCTTGCGCGGCTCTTTGAGTGCCTTGGCCTGATGGACCTGCAAGATGGCCATGGCATGCAGGGTGGAGGTGGCCTGTCCAACAGCACTGTGATCTTTTTTCATGTCAGAGATGAGGTGAACTTACAGGCTCTGGATGGGAGCCTAGGACAAATCCAAGTGGAGGTGTTTTGCGGGCATAAATGCACCACAGTCACATGCTCTGCCTGGGGAACCTCAACTCAGCGGCATACTCATACTGAGCCAATGCACCTGAAGATGGGAGCCCACCCGAGGCTTCCACATCAAAAGACATTAGCCCACCCTCTGATGCTGCTATCGACAGTTCATCCTCATCCAGAGCCCTGAATGAGAAACATGTGATGCAACATAGAACTCATCCGGGAACACCGCTGAGCACAATGTGCGAGATGAGGAACAAGAGGCTGTGTGTGACCCAGCAAAAACACTGTTGTCGTCATATTGCCCTCAGTGCTAGCTGACGCGGTCTCGTGCATTGCAGCAGCTGAGTTGACTCTCTCTCTAGCCAGAAAAGAGAGTTGTGACTGCAAGTGTTGCCATTCTCGCGTGAGAACATGAGCCATCCATGAAAGCTTTCTCAGTGTGGGAACGACCCAAACATGCGAGGCAGCAATCGCGGCCGTCCGAGGATGAGAAATATCGACCCTCTCCATCTGTGTTTAGAAGAATGCTGCTGTATGTTGCTGAAGTGCCCAAGGGAATTTATCTACGCACTTATCTATGCACTGCCTGGAGACAGACTGCTAAAATGCGCCTTAACACCAGCAACCTGCTTCTTCCAGAGTTGAATGAAATCTGCTTGTGTAGAGAAGACAATCACTCGGCTCCGAAGTACAAATCTCTATGAGTGGATACACGCTACTCCTTTTATACCCGTACGGTGGAGGAGTGGCATGCAAATTCCACTAACCAATTCTCATTGGCTTTTTCTGAACTATCAGATGTGTTTGAGGGTCCCAAGTATGACCCCTAGTGTCAGTACATCGACACAACATTGAAGTGACTGACAGATAAGAAACTGTTGTTTCCATCCTCAATATTCTTTTTGTGTATCCTCACATATACTGGCTGTTTGGCATCAGGGGAGTAAAAACACTGTCAAGCAATCAGTCAACGGATGTCATAATGTCACTGGAGTCCCCAATAGCCGTTCAAGCATCTAGAATCCAGCATGGAAATCAATGGCCAGAGACATATAAAGGTGTTTTTTCATCTACGGGCACTTTTACAGTTTATCCCAGGGGTTGATTTTTATTAAAACTAACAGATTTCAACTTTTCCCTTTTTGTTATATGAAAGTCACATAAAACTTTCCTGGTAAGTTTTGACCATGCCTTCATCATCTATTTCAAATGTCATTATGTATAGGTTATACTGTCTAACCCTAGTTCCAGACCTAGACTTTCAATATTAAACCATTAAAATCCATTATATATATATGAATTAGTATGTTTAAAACTATTATCATATAACTAAACACTTAAGAATAAATACTTACATACATATTTTTATCTGTGAAAATGATGTGAAAGCAGCAAAATACAAAAAAATATTCCCCAATGCTTCTGCCTCTAATAAAGTTTTTCAGAGATGTTTCAAGTCATCTGCCAGTGAAGAGGATTCCTGAGATGAAATCTGATTTCTAAAGAAAAAAATCACTGTTAAAAAGTCACACTTTTTGCATATAATTTGGCATAATTACAGTTTTATTTACTGTTATTATGCCAAATTATATGCAAAAATTGTGACTTATTTTTTCTTATAAACTGACAGAAAGACTGAATTATCTTATGATGCATGCTATTCACTGTTTCCTTTTAAGGGAACATGCACTGCGTTGTTTGATACTGTAGGAATGCTTTGCATGGTTGCATCGTGAAGCAAATGTGAAATCAGTCCAATGGTCAAGTCAAGTCACCTTTATTTATATAGCGCTTTTTACAATGCAGATTGTGTCAAAGCAGCTTTACAGTGATAACTGGTATATAATTTTGGCTGCACAGCAACTCTTAAAGAAAATGGTGTCAAGGCAGGCAGATGCAAAGCACTGTTGAATATCAAATGTCAAGTGTCCCTAACTAAGCAAGCCAAAGGCGACAGCGGCAAGGAACCCAAATTCCAGCAGGTGATGTCAGGTGGCAAACAGGTGTTAAAATGGAGAAAAAAACCTTGGGAGAAACCAGGCTTACCAGGGGGGCCAGTTCTCCACTGGCAAACAGTGCTTTGTTACGATTCAGGTAGCTATCATAAGTTCGATGGGATCGCAACATTCAAAGTATTTATTCCAGTTCCATCCAGTTGAGGATCGTATTCATTACGCCGGTATGGACGGTTTGTTGAGGAACTGTGCCACTGGCTGTCGTGTCGATGAGGCCTTCACAATGGATAATCTAGTTAACTCAATCTCTGCTGATACTTCAGGGCTGCGTTGTGGTCATGTCAAGGCGCAAGTCCTCGATCTCACCTGGATACGGCCCGGATCCGGCTGACTACGGTAAACCTCTGGATAAAGAGAGAGACTAATATTAGCGTAGATGCCATTTTTCTTCTGATGTAACGAGTACTTCTGGTGTTATAGGAAGTGTTCCCGGTTCCGGCTGACCTAATTTATGCAGCCTAATAATCCTTTAACGGATTTGAAAATATAAATTAATAATGTGTTATGTGTATGCCAGGTTAAAGAGATGCGTTTTTAGTCTAGATTTAAAACTGACAGAGTGTGTCTGCTTCCCGAACAATGCTAAGAAGATTGTTCCAGAGTTTAGGTGCCAAATAGGAGAAGGATCCACCACCTGCGGTTGATTTTGATATTCTAGGTATTATCAGCTGGCCTGAATTTTTAGAGATTGCAATAGACGTGAAGGACTATAATGAATTAAGAGCTCGCTCAGGTACTGGGGAGCTAAACCATTTAGTGCTTTGTAAGTAATTAGCAAGATTTTAAAATCTATACGATGTTTAACAGGAAGCCAATGCAGTGTTGACAGAACTGGGCTAATATAGTCATACTTCCTAGATGTAGTAAGAACTCTAGCTGCTGCACTTTGTACGAGCTGTAGTTTATTTATCAAGCGAGCGGAACAACCACCCAGTAGAGCGTTACTGTAATCTAGCCTTGAGGTCATGAATGCATGAACTAACTGTTCTTCATTTTTCATTGAGAGCATATATATTTTTAAGATGGAAGAATGCAGTTTTACAGATGCTAGAAACATGGCCTTCAAATGAAAGATTGGTATCAAAGAGCACACCCAGGTTCCTAACTGACGACAAAGACTTAACAGTGCAGCCATCAAGTGTTAGACAGTATTCTAGGTTATTATGTGAAGAAGTTTTTGGTCCAAAAATTAGAATCTGAATTTATAAATCTGAATCTGAATAAATTTCTGAATTTAGAAGTAAGAAATTACTGGTCATCCAATTTTTTATATCAGCTATGCAACAGCTATGCACCCTAAGCCCAAGGTTAGCATGTACAGAGTGAAAAGCAACAGTCCTGGTACTGAGCCTTGTGGTACTCCATATTGAACTTGTGATCGATATGACATCTCTTCGTTTACTACTACAAACTGATAACGGTCAGATAAGTATGATTTGAACCATGACAATGCAATAATTTTCGAGTCTATTTAAAAGAATATTGTGATCAATAGTGTCAAATGCAGCACTAAGATCCAGTAACACTAATAGAGAGATAAAACCACGATCTGATGATAAGAGCAAATCATTAGTAACTCTAATGAGAGCAGTCTCAGTACTATGGCACTGTCTAAATCCTGAATGGAAATCCTCACAGATACTATTTCTTTCTAAAAAGGAACATAGTTGTGATGATGCTGCCTTTTCTAGTATTTTTGACAGAAAAGTGATTTGAGATTTGAGATCGGCCTGTAATTGACCAATTCTCTAGGATCAAGTTGTGTTTTTTTAATAAGAGGTTTAATAATAGCCAGCTTAAAACTTTTTGGTACGTATCCTAGTGATAAAGACAAATTAATGATATTTAGAAGAGGATCTATGACCTCTGGAAGCATCTCTTTCAATAGCTTAGTCGGTATAGGGTCTAACATACATGTTGTTGATTTTGATGATTTAACAAGTTTAGACAATTCTTCCTCTCCTAAAGCAGTGAATGAATTGAATTTTTCCTCAGGGATACTACAATGCACCGTCTGACGCAATACTGTAGTAGACGGTTGCGTGGTTATAATTTTTTTTTCTAATATTATCAATCTTGCAAGTAAAGAAGTTCATGAAGTCATCACTGCTGTGCTCTTTGGAAACATCAGAAGTTGAAGCTTTATTTCTTGTTAATTTAGCCACGGTATCAAATAAATACCTTGGGTTGTGTTTATTTTCTTCTAAAAGATTTAGAAGAATGGTGTGACGAGACATCAAGGGCGGGTGATGTCACAGCCAGGTAACTATAAAGCATGCCCAAACAGTGCAGCGCTCTGTGAAATTGTTTGTCTTATTTGGTGTTGTCTGTCAGTATTCACGTATATATATATATATATATATGGATGGTGCTCAGGCTCACATTCTTCGGGTCCTGCTGCTGCCGAGTCACAGCGGCGATTCAAATCATGGGGATCACAGATGGATTTAGCATAGGGGTTAGAAACAGGCCTAGCCTTATCTCTGCCCTCACCTGCTAGATCCTGTGCCTGGGAAAGGTTGAGGTTAAATGCCAAAAAGAGTGTACTTTCTCCAGCACAGAGGACCACTTTTTTGGCCATGGTGTAGGATTCAGTTACGATGCAAGCACAGTTTTCTCCTGCGCACATCAGGTCGATCTTGTCAGCCATAAACCGAATAAAGCTAGGCCAGTCACTCACTGTGATACAGTTTCAGAGACGGTTGGGTTTGATGGCAGCAGCAGCATCCAACGTGATACCTTTTGGCCTGTTGTACATGAGACCCCTAGGCGGTGGCTCAGGACCAGGGGGTTTTACCCAAGGGGAAATGCTTTTCGCATGATCAAGGTCACACGGTTCCTATCCCAAGGTCCCGTGTTGGGATTTCCTTGTCGTCGCAAGATGCTAATGACGGATGCTTCCCTCACAGGTTGCGTGGAGGGGACACCATCTCTCCTGGCATATCAATCGCCTGGAAATGTTGGCTGTCTTTCTTGCTCTCAAGAATTTCATCCCAGACCTCAGGGGCCACCATGTGCTCGTCAGACAACACATCGGTGGTCGCCTACATAAATCACAGGGGGTTTGCATTTGCCTCCACTATGCAAATTGGCGCACCAAATCCTCCTGTGGTCCCAAGGAAAACTGCACGGAGAGATTCGCAAACGCACAGAACACAGTTTAAGCATGCACACGCACAGTTCATAAGAGAGCACTCTCAACAGTATATACAGTATATATAAATATTATGAACTGCCTCTCCTCTCGCTCAGATATTGCGTGTGCATGCTCAAACTGTGTCCTGCGCGCTCAAACTGTGTCCTGTGCATCTCTTTGCTTCTGGATTAAACGCTGTCAAAAGTTATCAACCAATCAGAAGAGACGACTGATCCATGAAAATGCTATGTGGAATCTTATTTGCTGAGAGTGAACTGCGCCTGGAATTCTTTCGACAAAGATGGATATTTAATTTTGTTACAATTTAATAATATTAATCAAATGTAACCTAGTCTAACTGCATCACATTACAGGTCAAACCCCAATTTATCTAAACAAACAAACAAACAAAAAAAGTTTCTTAAAGTTATTGTGGTCATACGTTTTGTGTACTTTTATATACTGTGTATATAAAAAAGGTAACATTTTAAAATAAGGTCTTTATTTGTTAACATTAGTTAATGTATTATCTAACATGAACTAACAATGTGCAATACATTACTGTAATTATTCATCTTTGTTAACATTAGTTAAAATACAGCTGTTTGTTGGTTGTTTTACTTCACAGTGCATTTACTAATGTTAACAAATACAACTTTTGATTTTAATAATGTATTAGTAAATGCTGAAATTAACATTAACTAATAATGAACTTCTACAGCTTTCTTTGTTTATCTTTGTTAATGTTAACTAATGCAGTTAAATAATGTTAATGAAACCTTATTGTAAAGTATTACCAAAAAATATCGTCTGATTTAAGACAGAACAAGATCAGGGTCAGATCATCATTCCCTTAATACTTATAATGTGGAGATCAAATATACGCGATCTTATTCTTAAATGACAACGATGCGGTTATGTCTATTAAACCTTTAAATTACAATCATTCCTGAATATTTAAACCTGCTTTTGCATTGCCGCTGAAAGCAGTGGTCATGTAAGCTATATGTTTTAAACAGCTTCACAAAGTGTTTTCAACAACACACTATTGCTACTACTGTGTTGCAAACATTAAATAATAACGCAAGTACTGCAATAACAATTTATAGTCCGAATATACACAGATTTCAGCAATAAAAACGAGAAAATAACCTTTGCAATTAATGTTATTACACTGTTCTGCCAGTAGGTGGTCACCAGTGTCTGTTAAAATGTATTTGATGTATCAGAATTATTAATTCAAGAGATTCGTTTAAAAACACTGAACGAAACATGTCTTCATTAATTTCAAATGATTTTGTAATTAATTAATTTAAATACTGATTTATAACATAAAATTAGTTGTTTAATCTTTTGTTTTAAATTAATTTTTAATTTAATGTTTTGGTCCATGATATTGGCTAATATGATGGTTTTGGATAAATCGTTCAGTGGGGTTTGACCTGTAATGGGATGCAGTTAGACAAACAAGCTTATTAATATAGAAACCATCCAAGCGCCCAATTCTGAGCCATTTCTAAGATATGGCCTATATTTTGATTTATATTATGAAATATTATTAAATTGTAAAGTAATTAAATATTAATTTTTGTCTTAAGAATTCCATGTGCAGTTCACTCTCAGCCAATAAGATTCCACGTAGCGTTTTCATGGATCAGTCGTCTCTTCTGATTGGTTGATAACTTTTGACAGTGTTTAATCCAGAATCAAATTAATTTCTGAAAGAGCACGGAGAGATTCGCGAGCGCTCAGGACACAGTTTGAGCGTGCACATGCAATATCTGAGCGAGAGGAGCGGCAGTTCATAATATTTATATATACACTGTATAATTGAGAGCACGCATCCAGTTTAGTGCGTGAGCCGAGAGATTTGCGCTCGCGCACTACATTGATTTGCTCTCGCATCACAATAATGTGCTCATGACATTTGTCAATAAAATAACGCCATACTTTCACTCAGGGCAGCTTACATCCCTGGGTGCCAAAATCAGGAAGCAGACATCCTGTCGAGGCAGGGGCTGAGGCCCGGGAAATAGAGGCTCCAGGGGAATGTGAGGAGCAGATATGGAGGGTGTTTGGCCAAGCTCAAGTGGATCTGGCATCTCACTGTCCACTCTGATTCTGCCTCAGGCATCCAGCTCCAATCAGACTGGATGCTATGGTTCAGACATGACCGAGGCTGGGTATGCCTTCCCCCTGATCGCTTTGCTCCTGGGAGTTTAGGAGAGAGTTTGCTGGGACCAGGTCCGGCTCACCTTGATCGCCCCATGATGGCCGGGCAGAGTGTGGTTCTCAGATCTTGTGTCTCTCCTTGACGGCTCTTCTTGGGAGATTCCGATCAGTAGGGACCGCTTGTCCCAGGCAGGCAATACTTCACCTCTGACCAGAACTCTCCCCCTATGAGAGTCTCTCAACTGAGATTGTTCATACCATCCTTTACTTCAGAGCTCCCTCCACAAGGAAATTGTATGCCCTGAAGTGAAGAGTTTTCACTTCTTGCTGAGTGGTCATCAGCTGGACCTAGTTAACGGCCCTGTTGGTACAGTGCTGGAGTTCCTGCAAGAGCGATTCACTGCAGCGATTCACTGAGTTATCCCTGTCCACTTAAAAAAGTTTATGTGGCGGCCATAGCTGCTTACCACATTCCTTTGGGTGGAATATTGTTAGGGAGAGACCCATTGGTTACATGTTTCCTCCGTGGAACTTTGAGGCTGGAGCCTGCAGTACGCACTAGGGTGCCAGCTTGGGACTTGGCTTTGGTGCTCCAAGACCTGTCCCTGGCTCCCTTTGAGCCTATTTAGGAGATTCCTGTCAAGTTTTTGACTCTCAAGACGTTGTTCCTCTTAGCTATCACTTCTCTTAAAAGGATAGGAGATCTGCAAGCTCTGACGTCTTGTCATACCTTTGGACTTATTTCACATGTAATTCATGCAATCACGCAGAGTGTTCCCACAGCGTCAATCGACGCAATGTCTTGTTCCCTCTTTAGGGAACCAAGAATACAGTCGTAACCGAGGCGTTATGTAAACTAATTGCATGAACTAGTAAGTGTTTTAAAGAGAGTTTATTTTCTAAAACACCATTTCCTAAAAAGTAATTTACAAGTGTCAGTAGTTTACATTTCATCCATTCATGCATAGAAATGATGGATGAATAGATAGCAATATTTACAAAGGTACCTCTCTGAGGTCACCTCAGAGTATCTGTAAATACATAGATAAATACATTTAGGGTTTAGGGCACGGTTCATTTATCCGTCCCTGGCCCGCTTTAAAGAGGTGGGCCAGAGCTCGGTTCGTTTGGGCTCGAGCACGGTTTGCATGCAATGTGAGCACTGACCGTGCCTGAGCACGGAAGAGCTACTACTTTTGTGTGCGCTACTGTCATCATTATGATGGCAAACATCTTTATTACTACTTTGATAGCACACTTATCACAACAATTGCGTTCGGGCTCAGTTCAATGCAACCGTGCCTAGTGTGAGTACACCCTTAGATGTTTTCTGTTCTCTCAAGCAAACACAGAAGATGCATAATGACAACTGATTCCCTATGACTGGTTCCCATAGAAACCTACCTCATATCTTTAAATTCCAACAGCAGTGGCAAAAAAATCTAGATTTGTGTTACAGACAAACATCAGAATTGTTCCAGGTATTAGAAAATGGGGTCATAGTTTGTTCAAACACCAACGCCTCCTAAAATTGCTTCCTGATTTATAAATTGCTTTAAAGCTGCAAGCAGACAAAATGCATTCAAGGCCAGCATGCTATACATTTTAATCATGCTCGATTAGAGTATGCAAATATCAAATATACTATCTTATTAAAGTTAATATCATCTTGTGACTGTGTGCACGATTACAGCACTAGACCACCAGAAGACTATTTTAAAGACATTACATCAAGCTCCTTTGGCTCAGATCACCAAGCAAAAGAGAGCCAACACCAGTGGGTCACAGAAAATAAATGTGTTGTACTAAACAGCTAGAATGGTCATCTGGAGTTGCAGAAGCAGATGGAGTTAACCTACTACTATGAGCTCCATCAGTTCTCTGGCTCTGTGGTCTATCATCTGGCGGTAGAACTTACCTTGTTGTTAGCGCTTCCTGAAAGGCAAGCATATGTGAATGCAAATATGAATACTAGTGGATTTTCTTTTTAACTGTGCTAAACCATAGTGACACAGATTTGAGATCAATATGGAGTTAGAGCCTGCTTAATAGTATACCATAGGTTTGTACCAACTATAGTACTGTAGGTGACTGGATTAGCTCTGACTGGTCATGGATCACATAATACTACCAGGCAAAATTTTGAGATTTAAAGATCCCATTAAGATTTTTAATGTTGTTGTAAAAGTCTCTTAAGCTTATGAAGACAGCATTTCAAACTATAATGATGTTTTACATATTACTTTTTACTGTATTTTTGTTCAAAATGGGTTGAGCATAAGATAATTCTTTCAAAAATATTAAAAAATAATTTTTTTTTTAAACGTTTGATTGGTTGTGTTTGTGTGTGTGTATGTGTGTGTGTCTATATATGCACTCTAAATTGAAAAAAACAAAACAAAATAAATGTAATACCTTGTGAAGGTTTTCTGCAAGCATTAGAGTAGAGAGAGGACCTTAGTAAAATTTGTAGATCTCTTTGATTTCTAATTTAGAATTTAATCAGTGTATTTCTAGAGAACAATGGTTCTGATTAAGCTGATCCAGCAGCCACAAGTTCTAATCAACTCAGAGCAAAGTCTAATTTTCTTTATGTATTTATACCCTACAAATTATTCCAAACAAAGGCAAATGTTTTGAAATATTGTTTTTCTGGGTTTTATTATGTGTTTAATTGGTTCTTGACTGAACAAATGATATGTTTACCATATAATTACAGATCAGAATGAAAGCCCAGCTAAATAATTGTGCATTTACTCCATCAGAGTTTACCAGCTTTGCATTTTTTACACAGCTAAAAGACTATTCTTTAATTTATTTTGATTGATGCAATGAAAATGTCAGTAGAAGTCTGTGAGTGTGTAAATTAAATAATGGCATATGGACATCAGAGGTCCATAATTTGAACTGTTTGTTTAATTGTAAGTATGACCACGTTCACACAGCAGCAGAATACAGTTGTCAGTCCTGTTTTTGAGCCCTTAATACAGTTACGTTCACACACAATATGGTTATTTACAGGAGTGACAACCGCATTCTATAACCGAACTCACACCCATACATTTTCAGGACTCACAACCGCATTCTCTGAATATTCATGTAGTGTGAACGGAATCGAACTGGACAACTAGTTGTCTGTCACGTCATACAGTGCGAGAGAGCCGCTCTTCTAAGGTGTTTTGTGTGTGGTTTCGCTTTTCGGTAACTTACTGCGACAGAGATATGAGCTGTGTGTCATCTGAAGGTCCAGTCACTGTTCTCCACCGGAGCGGCTCCAGTCAGTTTTGTGTTTCTTTTTCAAATTCAGATGCCGTGTCATGTGCGAGACGTCGCAAAGGACGTGACACGCAAGTGTGCAACAGATAAAGATGTTTACATTCTGCTGTTGGTTAATGAAGTTTTGATGGATGAACTCGCGGTTCAATTAGTCTCGTCATGTCAAAAGTGATAATACTTTTCAGTTTTATGGACGTCGCCATCTTTAATATTACGTTGGTCACTGTTGTTATGGTTACTAGTGAGAGAATATGGGCTTGACACGTTCATACAGGCAGTTGCTGTGTGAACGAGACACTTTAAGACTCACACCTGTAAGTAAATGCGGTTGTCAATCCCAAAAACTGACAGTTGACAGTTGACAACTGACTGGCCTATGTCTAAATCGGCTTGAAGGACATTGGGCAACATACACATGGGCTTTTAGTACAGTAGAGTTTGCCACAAATGATCATTCATCCATTAGCAATGTTCTTAAACTGAGGCAATTGCATTTAAACAAATCCCTCTTTTGATATACAGTGGCCTTATGGGTATTCGGATACTTTACTTTATGCATTGCATTTTATAACAAAATATCAAACCAAGTGGCATTCATTTTTACATTTTACAGACTCAGAACAACAACAACAACAACAAAAAATTATAATGACACCCTTGGTAAAACCTAATATTTATTACATCTCTTTAAATTACATTTTCTATTTGTTTGCATGTTTATCTTTATGGTTCACTGTGGGGAGTTTTGTTAATGGTGGCTTTATCAGATTAATTTCCTATTAACATGTTAAACACCTTAATATTGACTTTGGCCTCAAGGTGGAAAGACAAACATCATTGTCCTCTAGACGTGATTCACCAATACTCCATCTTAAACTCCAGCATTTTTATTCCGGTTTCCATTCAAGTCTCCATCCATACAGACAAAATGAATAAACAGAAGTTTTTCTGTTGAATGTTCTGCAAAATATGAACCACAGTAGTTTGATTCAATAAAAAATGACTTTTATAAGGTAGTTCTTTTAAGTGAATCAGAACCATTCAGCGCAACCGGTGTAGCACAATTCCTGAAATAAATGTCTTATATGAGTTGATTCTTTTATAGTGCCCCTATTATGCTTTTTCAAATATTACCAATGCAATGTGTAAAATAGCTGTTTGTGAATGCAAAAGGTCTGCAAAGTTTTAAAAATCAAAGTGTATAAAAATTAAAGTTATTTCCCCGGTTTCACAGACAAGGCCTGGTCTGGAAGAGTTTGATTCATGTTGTCGACATGTTGAGAAGATGCTGTTTTCAGTGCTGTGAATCCACTTTGCATGCACTTCAAAAGGAGGAGGACTCAAACTGAAATTAATAAGAAAAAAAATTGTTGTTATTGGTTTCAGTTTCAACTCTCTCTTCCAAAATCCAACCACTCGTGGCTGGGATGCAAAGAACATATCTTGCCAGGTTGCTCAAGGCAGGGAAATGGGAACTGTGTGAACGCTACCACTGCAGAACTTTTTTATTTAATGATTTGCAGAGGAACTTTTGGAAGTTTTTACCTTGGACAATAAATCATCCACAACCTTATATAAGAGCACTTTATATAAAGTAGCTGATTAGAGAACATGGAAGTTATTGTTGAAAATTGCTAAAACTTTTACTAGCATAAATGCAAATCTGAATCAGTTATAAAGAATACATAAATGCTTGCCATCTCCATTAAAGAGTGAGACGGATAAACATATATCGTATAGCTTACAAGGTTTTAAAAAAAAAAACAGAGAACCACCAGCAGCTGAATTTCGGTGCTGAGGGGGCAGCTCTGTCGAGTTTGTCTTGACAAAGTTGGACCAACTTTGATTTTTGCAATATTTTTATTTATTTATTTTTTTAAAAGAATCGCAGCTTCTGACATGGTAGCCGGAGGGTAAAGTTTTAACAGATGAAATAGTGCAAATACACTAAATTGCTCATTTCATTCATAAAGTTAATAACTCATTCACGTCACACATTATTGTGTATTAGAGATTTATGTATTATATCGTGCTATGCTATCCTCTGGCTCACCTGTTATCCAGCAAACATGAGGAATGACTGTGTCTGCCGAATATTTTTCCTATTATTCGATAGAATTCATTGTTTGTTTTGAAGTCATTATCTGTGCCTTTCGTATTCGGCTCTGTGCACATCCCTAGCATACATAATATATACATTTATATTTATATAGTCTGCTTCACTGGTATCTTTGTTCCTATGGAAAAGCAAGAAAAGTATCCCAATTTTTTTTTCTTTTTCTGGTGCATGACTATATGGGCACAATCTACTTAGTGAAAGACACTTCAAGGTCATTGGTTATCAGACACGCACAGCTTTTCACCTACACACAAAACAATGCCAGCATTTCCTCTCTAGTGTGCATTCAGGTGCCCAGGGGACCTGTGAGACTCTGTACTCTTCAGGTGGAACAAACTCGACTGCTCCTTGTGCATAAATCCTTTTAGTGTTCATTCATGGCCTAACATGTTGTGCAACTCACAACTTTCATGTAAATACAGGGTAAATAATTTAAAAAATTTAAAAACGCAAGCAATCTGATATCACTGACTCTGAAACCTTTATTTGAAAAATGACTTAATTAAAAACAGGTCTACAACACTTATTATTCATTTATTCATTTTTTAAGTCCTGACAGAAAGTAACACGTTTTGTTCCTTTTTTGTTGTTGTTTCTCTTGCTTGGCTTCCTCCTCCTCTTGTTTTTCAACTGATGAATCTTAAGAAGGAATCCCATTAAAAGAAAATACAGTACACCCAGAAATGTTCTCATGGTTTAGGCTATTCATATTTTGGCTTCCGGCCAACTGTCACCAGCGCCTGCATGAGAGTCGACTTTGCTTTTGAGGAAGCATATTGTAATGAGCAACGTGAAGCTTTCATGATGTTCTCACAGGAGAGCGCGAGAACTGCCGTCTCTGTTATTCTGTCTAGTTTGTTTCTCATTATCACTATCTGTTATTCTGTGTATTTTGTTGTGAGCATTAATAAAAAAAACTAAAATAAAATAAGTATATATATTTAAAAAAACTGACGGCATCCGACATCCGCGTGACTTTTCGTGTGAGTTTCTCAGCACGCTTACATCACGCTTCAAGTTACGTCAAGCATGAACTCTCAACCCTCTCATGCACGTGCAGGTTCTGTCACGAAACTCTAGATGCCACTGGCTGATAGGTCCTTAACTCAATTTAGCATCGATCACATCATTATCTACATAACGCAGCTGATTGGTTGTTGTTGCATTAGTGGCCAATGAGCTGTGGCTCAACATTCAAATATTGGTAGTGTTGGCTCAGGCTGTTAGCAGTCTGCAGCATGCTTTCAGAAACCCTCCTCCTATTAGCAGTAGCAAGTCTCTGTACTTAAGGCTGTTTGTCATGACAGAAATATATACAGTGCCTAGCGCAAGTATTCAAACCTCTTCATTTTTGTCACATTTTATGTTGCTGCCTTATGTTATACTACGTTAAATTACTTTTCCCCCCACATCAATCTACACAACATACACTATAATGACAAAGCAAAAAACAGATCTGTGACAACTTTGCAAATTTATTAACTGCACTGCAATTTCACTTGTAGATGTTACTACACTTCGAGTGGAGTTAACCTGTGGCAAATTCAATTGAATTTGTATGATTTGGAAAGGCACACACCTCTCAATCAAGGGTCTAACAGCTGAAAATGCATATCAGAGCAAAACCAAGCCATGAGGTCAAAGCCAAGCCATGAGCTTGTAGGGCTCAGAGACAGGACTGTATCTGGGAAAGACTGCAAAACAAATTCTGCTGTATTGAAGGTTCACCGAAGAATGTAACCTCCATACTCCTTAATGGAAGGACTTTGGAAAAACCAGAACTCTTCCTACAGCTGGCCTCCTGGCCAGACTGAACAATCGATGGAGAAGGGCCTTGGTTAAAGTGGTGACCAAGAAGCTGATTGTCACTCTAGTTTAGCTCCATTATCATATATGGAGATGGGAGAAATTTACAGAAGGACAAACATCACTGCAACACTCCATTGATCTGGGCTTAATGTTAGAGTGACCAGACTCAAGCCTCTCCTTGGTGAGGACACATGAAAACCCACTTGGAATTTGCAAAAAAACAAAAAAAAACAACAATACCATCTTAAGAGTAAAGTGTGGTGGTGGCAGCATCAAGCTGTGGGTGTGTTTTTAAGTGGCAGGGACTGGGCAACTTGTCAGAGTAAAAGGAAAGCTCAATGCAGCAAAATATAGAGTTGCTTTACATCCCAATGTGCATACTATCCACCATAAAAAGTATTGAAAATTACTAATGTCACATACTATTTAGGATGGATAGTATGCACATTGAGATGCAGGCTTAGCCTTAATGGTAAACCTACAGGATGTAACAACTGAACGAATTAATGAATTAATTACCTCAAATTATGGGTAAAATATATATATATAATCAAATCATAACGCGTTATGATCAATTATAATATTACAATAAAACAATAAAGCAATATAATGGATTTAATATGTGAAACTACGAATACATATACGACTAACTAACAGAGAATACATACATATAATGAAACGAAAGTAAAGTCAGGGAAAACAGAGATGATCAGAGAATGGCAAATTACAGACAGTTAAAACCTTTGAAAGCCAGCACGGAATCAGTTCAGCAAATGTAAGCTTTAAAACACAGCGGAAGAAAATGTTTCTTATACTTGCATAGGCAATTTTGGATGCTGTAGTTCAAAAGATGCACGTCGTTCTGCAGAGGTTTCAGTGTGTTTAGAGCTGGGTCTTCGGCGGGATGTTCAAACAAGGTTTAACTCAAAAGTAACATGGCCGGAAAAATAAGAAAGAAGAAGTCTGTCTCGCAGGTCCAAGGAAGACAGTGAGGACAGACAAATGAAGACTGGTCAAAAGAAGACGAGCTGGAAAACAAAGTTAAGCTGAGCATACTGGTGAAGGCGCGTTGGTATGTTATATAGCAAAACATCTCCACTCCTCTCAAGTGTTGACTGGCCAGCTTATACAAACTTAGAGTAGACTTGATCATTTATGATTCGCATCCAGATGCTACAAGGACAGTGACCCAAAGCACACAGCTAAGACAATGCAAGAATGGCTTATGGACAACTCTGTGAATGTCCTTGAGGAGACACAGCGTGAACCCAGTAGAACATCTCTGGAGAAACCTGAAAATATCGGTCCACTGACAGTCCCCATCCAACCTGATAGAGCTTGAGAGGATCTGGGGAGAAGAACTGCAGAAAATCACCAAATGCAGATGTCACATCATACCCAAAAAGACTTGAAGCTGTAAAGGTGCTTTAACTAAGTACTAATTTAAAGGTTTAAATACTTGTGCAATGTACTTATTCCAGTTTTTACTTTTTAATAAATTTGCAAAGTCGTCACAGATCTGTTTTTTGCTTTGTCATTATGGTGTATGGGGTGCAGATTGATTAACAGTTTAACATAAAGCAGCAACATAACATAAATTGTGAAAAGAAAAAAAAGAAGGAGTTTGAATACTTTCACAAGGCACTGTATATATACTGTATATAGCACATTTGCAGCATAAGTTATGTGCCATATTTTAATACTTAGGGTTATATGTTTATTTAAATCCCAAAGCAATAGTGTTTCTCTTAGTGAGCATCACTAAATAGTGTAGCTAGATGTGTAACTTTACATAAGATGGCATAAGATGTATGTTCAGTATCTTAAATCCTTTAAACCTGAGTCAAATTGTGTGGAAACAGTCTTGCTCTCTCTCTCTCTCTGTCATATTTACACAGTTCTGGAGTAATCTTGTGACCTTTTCTAAGGCGATTTCTTGAAAAGGACAGCTCGCATGCCCCAAATTTCACATGAAGGTGAACAGTGACAGGTGACACAGACTAGCAGAGCTCTCGACGGTGCGAGCGTGTGAGTGCTGAGAAACTCCCCAAAAACCTAAAGCGCTCAGGTACACCTGCTGTCAGGCCAAATGCCAAACAGGCTGCCTACTTCAACCACACTGAACCCATGCTAACTCACACTTCAGTGTGCTGGGAAAAGAAGAGGAAGATTGTTCAATGGACCAAAATGCCACCTCAGAAAAAAAGGAATTATATCACATTTATATCACAGAATATTTATCAGGTTATATCACATTACATCTGATGTATGACCTGCCTGTCGAGAGTTTGTAAGTGGATGCTGTTAGTGTAAGGACGTCCTCGAACATAAAACAGCACAAAGAAAGATTAATTGAGCAGAAACAACAGGATGCATAAACAGAGAAATTCAAACATGCTGAAGTCCTTTGACTATCAGACATCAGTTCCCCACCATCACACACATGACAGATAATTCCAAGGACGTTTTAGTAGTTGTTTGATGGCATGTTAACAGAGAGTAGTGTGTCTGAAGAAACATCTTTGCTATGGTAATGCATCTCTCTTTTAAGGAAACATTCTGAATAATAAACATCACGGCATTTGAAAGTCAACTACAAGGTGCTAGACTTGACTACAAGGAAACAAACAAATATGACAATTAATGAACGCAGTGACAAAACAACTTCTAAATGTGAATGCATCTGAACACTCAAGAAGTATAGCTTACTAAAAGTAGCAATGCTACTAAAACTGCAGTTTTCAGTAGAGTAGCTGCACTGTTTTCAAAAGTTTTGCCAACATTTCTGAATATCCATCTGTGAAAATATAGTTGCTTTATATTCCTAGTTTAAATGTTCATGAAGTTAATTAATTTCTACCACTATTCCCCAAAGAAAGTGTATAGTATATGAAAATGATTACATAAAAGTGCTCCACTGGTGGCCAACCAAGAAGCTCTACTTTTGAAAATGTAGCTTTTATGCAAGCCATTAATGTGAATGTCTTTGCCAGCCTGCTGATTTCTCACTGATCTATTAAAAATCAGCATTAGTATTCTGCACCATACATAAGCTAGTGAATTAACAAGTGCAAACAAATTAGACTGTCTATGCATCGGTTATCTGGGTCACTCTAGAAGACTAGTGTCTTTTATTGTTTGATAAGGTGATTTCTGAGGTCATTCTTGTCCGGATTTAAATATTATATAAGACAAAAGTGTTAATAATTGCAAGCTAATTGAATAAATGCAACATGACACAACTGTGCCTTCAGAAATATAACACGGTTGACGGTTTTAGTGTAATTTAAAATTGCTTGTCTTGTGCTCATGGTCATGCAAAACTTCAAGGTGCAGTGAAATAAGTACCTATAGAAATAAATAAAATATCTCTACAAATATCCGTTTTCAATTGTCAATTGTAGAACAATGCTAAATAATATCTAGAAAGATGGACATTAAACATACTATTGCAATTATTTACATAAATTTGTATTTGCTATTAAAATAAATGCTATTTTTTGAAAAAAATGTTCCCACTTCATATTAGGTGGCCTTAACTACTACTGTATGTACTTACATTTAAATGAATCATTTGATACAATGCACTTATGGTGTACATTCATGTTTTTACATATAAGTATATTTTTACTTATATTTTATATATTACATATATAATTACACTGTTGACCCATCTTTTACACCTTAACCCACCCTTAAACCTACCCATACCACCAAAACTGTCCCAAAGCTTACCCGTATCCCACCTCAAAAGCAGCAAATGTGTTTTGCAATACAATATGAACATAAGTTCATTGTACTTATTTTTTGATGTAAGTACATAGTAGTTAAGGCCGACTAATATAAAGTGGGAGCAAAAAATAAATAATATAAAAATGTATAAAACATTTACTATATATTATTGTAGCGAGGTAAGAAGGAGGTGGGAACCAGTGAACATTTAAACAGAGGGGAAAAAAAAAAACCTTGGTCCAATTCCCAAAACGCACTCGGTGGGCAGCTCAACACTCAACACTCCAGATTTGGGCAGTCGGCAGAAGTCCCCCGTTCCCTGTTCCTCCCCATCATGGTGGAAGGCAGCAGGCTTTGGACCACAGCGAACAGCAGTGACTCCTCCGCTTCCTCACGGACGGGCGGCCGGCAGCGAGTTCATTCACCCCCCGGCAACTTACTCCAGCCCACCGCCTCGAGCGTCCATGGTGGAAGACTCTGCACAGCCTTGCTTGATGGCATCACGGATTCCCCACAGCGGCGAGGCCTCTATGACAGCGCATTCCTCCTTCTTCCTGAGTTTCAGCACCAATGTAGGGAGGTATGTAGATCAGGGAAGGTGGGAACCAACGAACATTTAAAAACTTTAACCATATAAAATAAACAAACAACAAAATGAAAGTAAAAACGACAGTCCCTCACGGACAACTGCTGCACACACACAAGCAAAAAAAAAAACATTAAATAGTCCAGGCCTGGTCCACTCTCGTCGTCACTCCTCCTTTTATGCTCCCGGAGCTCCTCCATGAGAAACTTAAAACTTCACTGCAGCTGAAAATACAGAAAACACTAGTTTAGGAATTATTAAAATGTTAAAGCAGTCTCCTTGCTGTTTTTCCCCAACACATTCATAATCATTCCTCGGTGGGAACGATCATTGATTCCCTGAGTGTTCCGTGGAGGGGCAAGATCTTGTCTCTCCTGAGGGGGCGCCCTCAGAGGTCTGCATATAGCGTCAGGACCTCTTACCCAAAGCCGTCTTCGAGAGAATTACAGTCCTTAGATCTGTTTTCTTTCTGGAAATCACTCATCACATCACTCGCCACCGGCCTCACCCCATTCTCACGGCTGTCGACCTTATCCTGCTTGCCACAATTATATTATAAATGCATGCTAAGATAGTGTAGTTTAATTACAGTTATAACTTATATTGTCTTCTTGTTTTATCCACTATATTAGTACAAGCCTGTTGTACGGTCCGAATGATGGCCAAAACTTTACAGATAAGTTTTATGTTTATTGTACTTCACACAAAATAAGAAGCGTAAGCTTAATAAAACAGTGCAAGTGTGCATTAAAATATTATCATAAACTCTCTCTCTTTCCCAAGTATTATCATCAACATACACAGTAAAGTACACAGAAACACTCGTTATAACTAACAGTAAACAAATATAAAGACCTTATGCCTTTTCGGGTGGTGCTTAATAAACTGGTAACGTTACACTTTATATCCGTAAATCAACTCTGATGAACTGTAATAAAGTACTCTCACCTTCTTTACTGCTGTATCCAGTATCACTCTGGAGACTGTAATTACAGCTTAAGCTGGATCACGAACAGTTTGAACTTATATATCCTTGAGTAGCACATTTTTAGCACAACCTCTGTTTTGTATTGTCCCTATGTATTGATATTCGTTCACAAAGCAGTCTGGTGTGAAATGATTCACGCAGACATAAACAAATTTCTGTAGAATTGAGGGAGCATTTTCTTGGAAATCAAAATTAATCCACCTCTTCTTCAGCAGCTCAGATTTGGATTAATCCATCCAGCTACAGAACACCTAAAACACTTGGGAGAGGTTCTCGTCAGTGCAGCAATGGTGGACTGTACAACTCGCTCAGAGCGGTTCTATGTTAAAACAGCAGTGTCTGTCAACATTCGTGGGCAGGGCCTGTGGCTTAAGTGACGTCACATTGCCAGGGATCTGGAAATAGCTTGTTCTGAGACACTGCTTATGATTTATGGGGATTAAAAAAAGGGAGTGGTTGGATTTTTATCATTATAGGGTGGTTGTGTACACATACTGCCAACACACATTTATGTCCAAACACCATGCAAAAGTGAATTTTGCATAATAGGTCCCCTTTAATGTCTAAGATGCTATAAAACACTTTATATATGCGCATCAACAAATAAAACACATTGACATTTTCCAAAAGGCATATAGAAAATCTTCTAAGCAATTCGCCATTACACTAAGCCTAAATCCTGAGAGAAGTGGACTTAATCATGATGGCCTATTTTGCAGAATGCCTTTGCTTTTCCAAAATGAATTAGCTCTTTCATCAAAACAAATTCACAGCGTGGCCACTGGGAGAGAAGGAGGCATGTGCTCTCAATAAGCTCTTTAATCGCTAAACCGAGTTGAACATTCAAACACTTAGTGCTACAACTAGCCTCTGCAGTTGCTACTGCCATGTTTATGCTGATTAAATGTACCTCTCTACCTCTGAGATAGAAGGGCTGGAACAGAGGTACTGGTGCCTCATCTCTCATTGTGAGATGTTTACTAAAGTCGAGGCTGCTTTAACTGCTTGCCCGGATAATCCCAGCTCAATTATTCACTTTTGCAACCTGAGGTAGGTACTAGCAATGACTTGCGGAAGATTAGGATTTCGAATAAACAACATGGAAAAGCCTGATGAAAATACACCAAGCGACCTGCTATGAGAACAAAACAACAGAAAAACACAGAAGTTTCTAAAAGTAGCCCTGTGAGGGTGTAGCGTAGATTGCCATGAAGATGACACCAAGACAAACCCACTTTAGCCACTGTTATCTCACACAATGAGGCAGGATGGTGGGCTGGTGTAAATCTAATAACTAAAAGCTAATTAAACTGACTGAGCTTGACCAGAGCATATTTATGAAAGTCTCTTTTACATTTTATAACAGTTCATGCTTAATCACTTTACAGTTACAGAAATCAAAAGATACTACACAACAGGAAAACAGGAAACAGGACTGCAAAATTATTTCCATTCATTGCAGTCTTGCTACAAAAAGAAGACTCAGCACTTCAAAATGATGGGATATTTTACAGCAAATAAATAAATACATAAATAAATAAAAATAATAAAATATATGCCAATATGAAGGTGTATCTACACTGTTTTCACCTGTACCATTCATCTTTAGACTCAAAAGTTCTGCTTAGCTGTACATAGTTCTGCTCTGCACAAAAGAAGGAGTGATGCATTCTAGTTCCGCAGGGGTCTGTGATAATAAAGTACTTTGTTCACAGATGTCAGCTGGAAAGCATGTGTTACATGCACATAATGTGGCATTATTTACAGTTTCTGCAAGCTCTCATGCTCCAAAGAAGAAATATACATGTCTACATCCTTCAGTTAAACACTTCAACAGTGACAGAAAATGTGAAACATCTACAATATACTAGTCATAATATATTGCTTAGTTACACTCCACACTGAGCCGCTATGAATATTTTAGAGAATTTGCAGATAAAGCAGTACATGCAAAACAGAATTAACTCAAATTGTGAGGCCTATTAGGATTTTTTTTTTTTTACCTGATTAAATGAAACTCATTTAGCTGTCTAAAATAAACAGAAGATATTTTCACATTCTTGATGCAATAAAAAAAATGTTACTGTGAAGTTTAAGATTGACAAATTTTGTTTTGTTATTCCATTTCCCACTACTACTCTCCTAATGGAGAAAAAAGCCATGTATGTTGAGTGTGTAGCAGAAGCTGTGTGTGTCCTGTGGGTTGAGTTCCTGAGTGTTTTAGGTCTGTCATTCTGGCTCCTTTGAACGTAGACATCTAATGTTAGCATGAAAGACAGCAGATAAGCTGCAGCCATTCTTAAGAATTCTTGAGAGGCGCCCTCTGGCTGGTGATTGATTGCACAAATGCAGTGCTTAATTTAACATGGCTTAGTAATTGCATCAGGTTCTCTATGCACCAGCAGGAAAACCGCAAGTCAGTGGATGACTCTGAACTGGATCCACTTATGGTGTGCCTGAACTGGCTGAAGAACTTTATTAAAAAAAAGTTTATGTTTCTTGCAGAGAATCACATATGCATTTCAGGATCTGGGAATGATAAGCTAAAATGACTTAAAGGGGTCATGAACTGCAACCCAGAGCAGGATCGGGTGATAGAACTTAGACTGTATTCCTCCTCTCAAGGGGGAGTCAAGGTTCTACAGCCGGTACTTCGTAGTTTCAAGGAAGGATGGGGGTTGCATCCTATCTTACATCTGCGGCAACTGAACCGTTCTCTGAGGAGATTTAGGTTCAAGGTATTAATTATCCCGCTAATCATGAGTCAAATCAAGTCAGAGGAGTGGATTGTTACAATAGATCTAAAGGACGCATACTTTCATCTATCCTTCCTCAAAACAGGAAGTTCCTGAGGTTCGCTTTCGGGGCAAAGCATTCCAATTTTAGGTTCTTCAGTTCGGCCTAGCTCTATGGCAAGGAAATCTCAGCAGAGAAGTTTCTGGGGGTAGTGTGGGACTCGACTACGACGCGGGCACAATCATCTCCCGCTCGTATCGATACCATCCTGCCTACAGTCCCCAGGATCAAGGGGTCAGGCCATCACTGTCAAACACTTTCTGAGAGTGTTGGGGCTTATGTCTCCAAAGTAATACCTTTTAGCCTGCTGTACATGTGACCCCTGCAGTGGTGGCTCAGGACAGAGGGGAAACCCATTCCGCAAGAGCAAAGTTATGCGCAGATGCCATTGTTTTCTGGCCATGTGGAAGAAACCATGGTTCCTGTCCCAGGATCCTGTGTTAGGTCCTTCACAGGCTGGGAAGTGGTCATGGAAGGCCAATTTATAAGGGGTTTGTGGAGAGGGCATCATCTCTCTTGGCACATAAATTGTCTGGAGATGATGGCTGTGCTTCTAGCTCTGAAGCACTTCCTCCCAGAACTCAGGGGTCATTATGTTCTAGTACGAACAGACAATATGTTGGTGGTCTCCTACATAAATTGTTAGGGGGTTCTGAGGTCACGCCCTCTGTGCAGACTGGCGCATCTTGCCCTTCTATGGTCCCAGGGCAAGTTGCTCTCACTCAGAGCAATGTATATCCCTGCGGACCAAAATTTGAGAGTAGACGTCCTGTCAAGGCAGGGGCAGAGGTCCAGGGGATGGAGATTCTACCCAGATCTGTTGCTGTCATAAGAGATGATCCACTGTCAGCCCTGCGGGCCGGATGCCTTGGTGGAGACTAAGCTGAGGCTTTGTCTGTATGTTTTTTCCCCAATTGCTCTGCTCCCAGGAGTTCCACAGAAAGGGAGGCTAACCCTTGAGGGGGTCAGTTCCTGGATATAGGTCTCTTAACCGAGGAGACCAGCATCAACTCTAGAGCTCCATCCACGAGGAACCTTTATACCATGAGTCAAAGTTAACTTTTTCTGTTAGTTGGACCCAGTTAACTGCCCAGTGGCTTTAGTGCTGGAGTTCCTTCAAGACCATCGCTCTGCCAGTCTTTCCCTGTCTACACTAAAGTCTGCATGATGCCTTCCATGCATCACTAAGTAGTGGACTCTGGGGGAGCATTAATTAACAATTTATTCCTTTGTGGCATTATAAGGGTGAGGCCTGCAGCTCAGGTTAGTGTCCCGGCAGATGGATCTAGCCGTGACTTTAGAAGAGTTGTCCCTGGCACTCTTCAGACCTTTGGTCTTGGCTTATAGTCCTACAGGCCCTCATCCTCCGACTGTGTTGGTGGACCAAGAGAAGCTACATCTACTTCTGTACGACTGCTCAGCGAAAAAGACTAACCAGTTGTTGGTATGCTTTGGGCCCCCCAAGAGGGCTGCCCGGCTACCAAACTAACAATCAGCAGGTGGATTCCAGAGGCAATTTCCTGGTCTTGGGGCGTGTTGTCTGCCTTCACCTATGCCAGTAAGCCGATGTATGTAAGTATGGCAACAAAACCTTTGTTGTAAGGTTTTATAGCCTGGACCTGCTGGCTCTTGAGTGCTCTCGTCCTGAGCTGTGCCTGTATAGTTTCACACCAGGACAGGCATTTGTCAGTATGGCGTGGTGGGCATCTCGTTCCCCAAAGTGCCATCATCGACGCAGTGCGAGTTCCCTCGAAAGGGAACGTCTTGGTTTATGACTTGTTACCGGAGAAGGCAACGAGACGCTGCGTCTCTATGCCATACTTCCTGCATGCCTGGGAGCGGCTTGCTTCAGCCTATCAAAGCTGACATTACTGTGTTGCTGGCTTCCCTTTGTAGCTTCAGCGTTACGCCATCACACGTCACGAGGTGACGCAGCACCAATCAGGATTGGACTATTTACACATGTGCTGAAGTTGTTCCCCAAATCGTCATCATCAATGCAGCATCTCAGGGAACAAGGGTTGTAGTTGTAACCCGGGACGTTTTGCATATTAAGATAATTCGACGTCCCTACCATTACAAGTGAGGAAATATTTTGAAAACTTCAGATGTTGAAAAATGCCAATCGGTGAAATTCAGCCATATGTGTTTGAGCCAGAGTCTGATCCCGAATTAGAAGTTGTGATCTTGAACTCGATAATAAAAATTGTTCATTCACTCTTTCTTAATGTTAGGATCACAAGAAAAGCAATGCAAAGACTGTGTTTTTCCACAACTTGTCAATGTAAAGCGAAATACTAAGAGGCATCTCTATGATTTTGTCGCTCAAGTAATCCTGTGCTTGTGTCTCTCTCATATTTACTACTACATGACATGGGCGAAACGGTAGGCATGGCTAAAGAGGCAATGATGTAGTAGTAGGCACTGATTTTTTTCTGCAGAGGTGGTCTTTCATCACACTATGACATCATAATGAGACAGAATCTGAAATGAGTTGTTTTGAGAGCTTGGGTTCAATAAAAATGACCTCTTATACAGTGCTCAGCGTAAATGAGTACACCCCCTTTGAAAAGTAACATTTTAAACAATATCTTAATGAACACAAAAACTATTTCCAAAATATTGACAAGACTAAGTGTTATATAACATCTGTTTAACATGAAAGTAATATAACTTAGATTACACATTTTTCAGTTTTACTCAAATTAGGGTGATGCAAATATGAGTACACCCTACAACAAAACCTACTACATCTAGTACTTTGTATGGCCTCCATGATTTTTAATGACAGCACCAAGTCTTCTAGGCATGGAATGAGCAAGTTGGCGAAATTTTGCAACATCTATCTTTTTCCATTCTTCAAGAATGACCTGTTTTAGAGACTGGATGCTGGATGGAGAGTGATGCTCAACTTGTCTCTTCAGAATTCCCCATAGGTGTTCGATTGGGTTCGGATCAGGAGCCACTGAATCACTTTCACCCTGTTCTTCTTCAGAAACTCAACAGTGGCCTTAGATGTGTGTTTAGGATCATTGTCATGTTGGAAAAGTGCACAAGGGCCAAGGGCACGGAGTGATGGTAGCATCTTCTCTTTCAGTACATCTGTGTTCCCTTTCAAGGGAACTCGCGTTGCGTCGAGAAATTGACGCTTTGGGAACGCAACGCGTGATGTCGTCATGAAGCACGTGTGAAATCAGTCCAATGGTGTGTCGAGACGTCAGAAGCGGGTGACGTCACGGCCAGGAAGCTATAAAGCACGCTCAAACAAAGCAACGCTAGCTTCTGTGTCTTCAGTTGCGCTCTGTGTCTCGTATGTCCTATTTGGTGTTGTTTGTCATTATTACCCCTTATTATGGCCGAGAAGCAGTTCAGATCTTGTGTTCCTCCCTGCCCACGTTACATCACGGGCGGGGATACACATGATCTTTGTGTTGCCTGCTTGGGAGCGGAGCATGCCCGGTCAGCACTCGAGGGTGCTGGCTGTGAGCATTGCGACCGCCTTCCATTGCGGACGCTCCGCTCCCGCCTGGCGCTTTTTGATGAGGGCGCCCAGGCTCGCGTTCCCCAGGGTTCGGGTCCCGCTGCTGCCGAGGCACAGCGCTGATCCAGATCCTGGGGATCGCAAATGGATTTGTCAGAGGGGTTTGAGACGGGCCCCGCCCTATCTCAGCCCTCACCTGACAGATCCAGTGCTTTTTCCCAGTGTCTGGAAGCACGCTTTGCGGTTCCTTCCACACTGGGTGAAGCACCGGTGCTCAACGTGTCCAGCTCCGAGGAGCTGGATGTGGAGAGCACCGACATAGCAGAGAGTGAGGACTCGCCATCCCACTCTCCGGCTTATGAGGAGCTGGTGGAGGTCATAACTCGCGCCGTGGCCAAAATGAATATCGACTGGCCGGCGGAGAGGCAGGACGTTCGTCCTAAAAGCAAATTGGATGAACGCTTCCTGCCCTCGCGAGCGCAGCCTCCCCGTCGGGGTCTCCCCTTCTTCCCAGACCTCCACACTGAGGTGTCGAGGTCCTGGAGGAAACCGGCCTCCTATCGTGTGCATAGTGCTCAAACCACGCACTATGCATCGATAGTGGGGCTCAAGGAGCATGGGTTTGGGACGATGCCAAAGGTGGAGGAGACGCTTGCTAGCTATCTCTCTCCACAATCGGCATCGCCCCTAAAGGCCCCGACACTGCCCACCAAGCCCGTCAGGATTACATCCAGCTTGGTGGGCAAAGCTTATCAGGCCTCTGGTCAGGCTGCGGCATGCCTTCACACTATGGGCGTGCTGCAGGCCTACCAAGCCGAACTTCTGGGGGATATTGATGAGGGCGGGGGAATGACTCCCGACGTAGTCGATGAACTACGTCGGGCAGCTGATTTATCTCTCCGGGCCACCAAGGAGACGGCCAAATCTGTCGGTCGTGCTATGGCAGCCCTGGTGGCCACGGAGAGGCATTTATGGCTCAACCTCAGCTCTATAAAAGACAAGGACAAGCATTTCCTGCTGGACGCCCCGCTTACGCCTCCTGGCCTCTTCGGCGACGCCGTCAATACGGTCGTCGAGAGGTTCCAGGAGGCTAATAAGCAAGCGGCGGCGTTCCAGAAGCTCCTCCCCCGCCGCTCTCATACCCCCGGGGCTGCTCAACAACACCAGCAGCCCCACACTTCTAAAGCCAGCTCCTCACAACAACATCGTGCTGCCCAGAAGCAGAGCGTTACCACCCGTACTCCCCCTCAGCGACACGGGGGGACGGGTGGTCGGTCTCAACCGCAGCCTTCGAGGGGTAGGATGGATCTGCGATCCGTCCTTATCGCCAAGAAGGCTGCGGGGAAAAAGCCCTGACGCCAGCAGCGTCAGGGCTTTGAGGGCAGTCCCCTCCGGAGAGAGGTGTTCTACACCTCAGTGCACAGCGCTCACTTCTCTTCGGTGCCCTCAGGGGACCGTTCTGCCAACCCTGCCGTTCCAGGGTGCAGCGGCCCCCAGCGAACATTCACTCAAGCATCCGCCCGTAAGTTTAGCGGTGCTGGGGTGTTCGCTCCCTCCGAGGAGGGTCTCAGAGCGATCAGTTCGGCTGCCCCCTGCCGGTGCGCCGCATCGGGGCACCGAACTGGTTATTCAGGATATACCAGAGGCCAGTCTCGAGAGACTGGTTCCCTTAGTAGAATATCTGACAGCGTGGAAGCTACTGCCAAATATTTCTCAATGGGTCCTGCGTACAATCGAAAAAGGTTATGCCATTCAGTTCGGGTCTCGCCCGCCCCGGTTTATGGGGGTCCTACCCACTGTGGTGGGCCCCGAGCAGGCTCTGGTTCTGGAGCAAGAAGTAAAAACTCTATTGGAGAAAGGAGCCATAGATTATGTACTTCCCTCCGATGCAGAGAACGGTTTCTACAGCCGTTACTTTATTGTTCCAAAGAAGGATGGCGGGCTGCGTCCTATTCTAGATCTTCGTCAACTGAACCAGTCCGTTATGAAACTCAAGTTCAAGATGTTGACACTGAGGCAGATCGTATCTCAAATCAGGTCCGAGGACTGGTTTGTTACGATCGACCTCAAGGACGCATACTTTCACATCTCCATCCTTCCAAATCACAGGAAGTTCCTGAGGTTTGCTTTTGGGGGCAAAGCTTACAAATATCGGGTTCTTCCATTCGGCCTAGCGTTATCACCCCGCACATTCACCAAATGTATGGATGCAGCTCTTGCACCTCTACGTCTCCAGGGCATTCGCGTCCTCAATTATATAGACGATTGGTTGATTCTGGCTCATTCACAACAGTTAGCGGCTCGGCATCGAGATGTCGTCCTTGCTCACATGAAGAGCCTGGGGCTGAGGCTCAACGCCAAGAAGAGTATGCTTTCTCCAGTTCAGAGAACCACTTTTCTGGGCGTGGTTTGGGACTCTGTTGCGATGCAGGCGCGTCTTTCTCCTGCTCGCATCGAATCAATCCTTTCTACCGCAAGCCGGTTAAAGCTAGGCCAGTCACTCACTGTAAAACAGTTTCAGAGGCTGTTGGGGCTGATGGCAGCGGCATCCAACGTGATACCTTTTGGTCTGCTGCACATGAGACCCCTGCAGTGGTGGCTCAAAACCAGGGGATTCTCCCCGAGGGGAAATCCTTTTCGCATGATCAAGGTCACGCGGCGTTGTCTACGTGCCCTGGCCATTTGGAAGAAGTCCTGGTTTCTATCCCAAGGGCCCGTGCTGGGAGCTCCTTGTCGTCGCAAAATGCTAACGACAGATGCTTCCCTCACGGGCTGGGGAGCGGTCCTAGACGGACGCTCGACTCAAGGTCTGTGGGGCGCTCACCACCTCTCCTGGCACATCAACTGCCTGGAGATGCTGGCGGTCTTTCTGGCCCTCAAGACTTTTCTTTCAGATCTCAGGGGCCACCATGTTCTTGTCCGGTCAGACAATACATCGGTAGTCGCCTATATAAATCATCAGGGGGGTCTGCGGTCACGCCCACTCTCCAAGTTGGCGCGCCGAATCCTCCTGTGGTCCCAAGGGAAATTTCTGTCACTCAGGGCAGCTTATATCCCCGGGGTCCAGAATGTTGGAGCAGACGTCCTGTCGAGGCAGGGGCTGAGACCCGGGGAATGGAGGCTCCACCCCGAGGTGGTGGAGCAAATTTGGGAAAGGTTCGGCCAGGCTCAGGTGGATCTGTTTGCGTCTCGAGAGACTTCTCACTGTCCACTCTGGTTCTCCCTCACGCATCCAGCTCCTCTCGGACTGGATGCTATGGTACAGACGTGGCCGAGGCTTCGTCTGTACGCATTTCCCCCGATCGCTCTGCTCCCGGGAGTTCTAGAAAGAGTTCGCCGGGACCACGTCCGGCTCACCTTGATAGCCCCGCGCTGGCCGGGCAGAGTGTGGTTCTCGGACCTAGTATCTCTCCTGGACGGCTCTCCCTGGGAGATTCCCGTCAGGAGGGACCTTCTGTCCCAGGCAGGGGGCACGATTTTCCACCCCCGTCCAGAGCTCTGGAGCCTGTGGGCTTGGCCTCTGAGGGGGCCCAGCTCATAAATTCCGGTCTCTCAACCGAGGTTGTAGGGACCATTCTCCAATCTAGAGCTCCCTCCACGAGGAAGCTTTACGCCCTGAAGTGGAAACTTTTCACTTCTTGGTGCAGTAGTCGTCAGTTTGATCCAGTTTCCTGTCCCGTTGGTACGGTTTTGGAATTTCTGCAGGAACGGTTCACTGCAGGGTTATCTCCCTCCACGCTAAAGGTTTATGTGGCGGCCATTGCGGCTTACCACATACCCTTGGCTGGTTCTTCTCTTGGTAGAGACCCACTTATTACTCGCTTCCTCCGTGGCACCTTGAGGCTGAGGCCCGCGGTACGCATGAGGGTTCCGGCATGGGATTTGGCCGTGGTGCTCCAAGGCCTATCCCTAGCCCCCTTTGAACCAATTGAGGAGGTTCCAGTTAAGTTTTTGACCCTAAAAACACTGTTCCTCCTTGCCATATCTTCCTTGAAAAGAATAGGAGATCTACAGGCCCTTTCGGTTGCCCCCTCGTGCCTGGAATTTGCACCTGGTATGGTGAAAGCCTTTCTTCATCCCAGACCTGGTTACATTCCTAAAGTTCCCACTAATGTGGCTAGGCCCATTGTACTGCAGGCCTTCTGTCCTCCTCCCTTCAGGACGTCAGACCAGGAACGCCTTAATTTGCTTTGCCCTGTTCGGGCCCTAGATGCTTACGTCCACAGAGCTGCCCTGTGGCGTAAGACTGAGCAATTGTTTATCCTCTTCGGGTCCCCCAATGAAGGGGCCCCGGCATCTAAGCAGAGGATGAGTAAGTGGTTAGTCGAGGCTATCTCACTTGCTTACGAGTCGGCCGGACTGCCGTCACCTCTAGCAGTCCGAGCCCACTCTACCAGAAGTATGGCGGCCTCCAAAGCCCTTCTTT
The DNA here is from genome assembly GCA_037101425.1 of Elopichthys bambusa. Taxonomy (NCBI): domain Eukaryota; kingdom Metazoa; phylum Chordata; class Actinopteri; order Cypriniformes; family Xenocyprididae; genus Elopichthys; species Elopichthys bambusa. The sequence continues at coordinate 22,080,349 of CM074442.1, forward strand.
CGGGAGCCTCTTTACACGACGTCTGTGATGCGGCAGGCTGGTCCTCACCGCACACATTCGTCAGGTTTTATCAACTTGACCTTAGCTCCCCCGGGGCCCGGGTTCTCTCTGGCGACTGACGAGCCACACCAGACAGGCCCTTGTAACTATGGCGGCGTGGGTATTAACGTTCCCAAAGCGTCAATTTCTCGACGCAACGCGAGTTCCCTTGAAAGGGAACGTCTCGGTTACGACTGTAACCTTAGTTCCCTGAAGAGGGAACGAGACGTTGCGTCGCCCTGCCATACTTCCAGCACGCCTGTCAGCGCTTACTTCAGACACTTTAAGCTAGCGTTGCTTTGTTTGAGCGTGCTTTATAGCTTCCTGGCCGTGACGTCACCCGCTTCTGACGTCTCGACACACCATTGGACTGATTTCACACGTGCTTCATGACGACATCACGCGTTGCGTTCCCAAAGCGTCAATTTCTCGACGCAACGTCTCGTTCCCTCTTCAGGGAACTAAGGTTACAGTCGTAACCGAGACGTTTTCATGATGCCATCAATGAAATGCAGCTCCCCGACACCAGCAGCACTCATGCAGCCCCACATAAGGACACTGCCACCATGTTTCACTTTAGGCACCATGCATTTTTCTTTGTATTCCTCACCTTTGCGACGTCATACAGTTTTGAAGCCATCAGTTCCAAAAACATTTATCTTGGTCTCATCACTCCAGAGTATAGAGTCCCAGTTGTCTTCATTTTTGTCAGCATGGGCCCTGGCAAACTCTAAGTGGGCTTTTTTGTGCCTGGGCTTTAGGAGAAGCTTCTTTCGTGGACAGCACCCATGCATGCTATTTCTCTGCAGTGTGTGCCATATTGTGTCACAGGAAATAGTCACCCCAGTTTGGCTTTCTACTTCTTTAGATAACTGCAGTGAACTTGCATGCCGATTTTCTTTAACCCTTCTTATCAGAAGACGCTCCTGTCAAGGTGTTTACTTCCGTAGACGACCTGGACATCTCTATGAGATGGTTGCAGTTCCAACTTTTTAAAATTTTTGTACCACTTTTGCTACAGTATTCTGACTGACAAGCAAAGCTTTGCTGATCTTCTTGTAGCCTTCACCGTTTTGGTGTAAAGAAATTATTTTCTTTCTCATGTCTTGTGACATTTCTCTTCCATGTGGTGCCATTGCTGACAGCATGAAATGGGAAGGGGTTTTAACACCCGATTATAGTCAACTGTCTGCTGGACACTTGTGTAATAAATAATTGGACTCACATGTGGTTGAATTCTTGTTAAATTAAAGACTTTCAGTGGGGTGTACTCATTTTTGCATCACCCCAATTTGAGTAAAACTGAAAATTTTGTTCTCTGAGTTATATTATTAACCTTACTTTTATGTTATAAGTTAAACAGATGTTATATAAAACTTAGTCTTGTCAACATTTTGGAAATTGTTTTTGTTTTCATTAAGAGTGAAAGTTTGATTCCTCAATTCATGACCCCTTTAAGTATTCACATGTGTATGTTATTATAAACTTTTGATTGCTTTTTAACAGGAGTACTACTATATTTCTGCATGTCCAATCATTCTTTACTTACTAAAATAATAAGAAGCTATGTGGCAGTTTTTACCCATTACATGGGCTGGGAAAAGTATTATGGAAAAGTCCAGCTGAGAACGATGACAAGAAATGATAAAAATCCTGATATATAAAACTCTGCAACACATCAATCTTCACAGTGTTCAGTGATGAAGTTTAACAAGCAGAGATATGCAATGATAACAGAAAGTATTATGTACTTAACGCTGAGTATATAAAATGAAGCGTGTTTACGAAAGGACACATTTATCACAAAACGCTAACAATGTTCAGTGCTTAACAGCCTGCAAAGCATGGCTGTATACAAAATCATCCGTTGAACAATAAAAGCATAATAGACCACCCCCAACCAAACTGAATGAATGTGTCAAATGGATCATTCCACTATGCTAATGGGATGCAAATGAGTTCGTTTTATGTATACATGTGTCATATGTGTGTAGTTTCATCCTGATGTGCATTATTTGTTGTTTAGGAGAGGAAGATAAATGTGCCAGCGCAAGTCCACAAAGCCTTGATTAATGTGTCTCTTTTATAAATGCAAATGACTTGGCGGGGGCAGATCCTGTTGGTTTGGGCAGGCGGTAATTTGGGCGTCTGAATACCGGTTGTCTTGTGTTAGGTCAAGAGCACCTGTGTCTTTGCCAGGAATTCATAGCCAGCAAGACACATACTGCAAGAGTCCCCTGAGAGAATTTAATCCACAGGGTTGATTTATTTGATAAAAGGACATTCCATTCATTCTGAAGGAGGGGGAAATGAAAGAGCAGAACTGGCTCAATAGCCTCAAAAAAAGCAAGAGGAATGCAAATGGCCAATCCAAGGAAGTAATAGTTTTCATTTTTTGCATTTCACTGTGGTTCAGATGTTTCCTCCACTAGAATGCGTGCGTAACTTTCAACGTATTCCATTTTCATGCATGGTAAAACATACCATTCGCCCAATCTCATCTCAAACACCTTCTATGTGAACGGAAAAAAGCAATAATGCGTCTTCCCAACTGGTAGATTAACGTATGATTCTTATTCAAGGAAAGCACTGTGAGTTCCCTGGCAGATTCTGTTCTGTTTTTCCACCGCTTCATTTTCCCTGAAACACAGAAAATCAGTATGCAAGGGCCAGAACGTAACAACAAAGATAAATTGAAATGTCATTTTTTATTCATGTGAAGAGATTGTAGGTGTGGGCTTGGCTCAGTACAGGGATAGTGCTGCACAAATGAATGCTGACAGTACACGCCATCCCCAGCAGCCTGTTTTACTCAGCGAACTCCTGCCTGAAATTATATATAGTTGTTTTGGTATGTGAGGTTTGGTCAATGAGTTTGTGAATACAGCCAAGTTATCTCATGTATTCGCAGAGAGGCTATGTAGGACTGATTAATGTAGACAGATTCAATGAAAAACAGCCTTAATTGCACTACCCTTTTTATCTAAGTTAAACCAGGACTCTAATTTTACACTAGCCTTGTATTGGGTATACAAATACTTTGAAATTAAATTTAAAGCAAGCTTATCCATTTCTAAAATAAGCAGACATTTGACTTCAAATCTGTTTCCCATTTATTTTCTCAGTTAAGTTCCCCTTTCCTGCCTTTGTTCATAGTGTAGATGCCGGGAAAGAGTTGGATAATCCACTCACATTCAAACTGGCAAAAGATTTTTAATATGCTTCAGCATAATACTCCAGAATCAAATTTTAAAGGTGATTTATTATTCATTCTGCTCTTGGTGAAGTGAAGAAAAGGATTTAAGTGAGTAATCGAGAGGGGAAAATGAGCCACATCAGAGTTGGAACATGGAGTCTTTTGAACTTTCAAGAATCTGTAATACACAGAATCAATAAAAAGTCTAATTTTCAGAGTTTACGTATAAAAGAAACAATGGACAAACCATAATGGGACAAAAGAAATATGGGATGAGATAAATATATGTTTAATAAATGGATTAATGGGTAATAATTTAGCCATGTTTAAATCATAAGGAATCAAACAAATGAGCTTGGTGTACTGTAAAACACTTCTTTCACAGTACAAAAACTTAAAGAACTAATCTGCAAAATGACTTGTAAACTTGCAACTTTCTGAAATCAAACATTTAAAATAAAATACAAAAATGCATGACTATCCTCATTTATATGTAAATAATGCCTTAGGGTTTTCAGTGACTGAGTCACTGAATCATTTACTGAACAGTCATTACTCAATTCTGCTGTTGCTTTGTATGGAACAAGAAGTACTCAATATTGTGTCTAAAAAGCAAGTTTCTCAGTATTATCTTTTTGTTTACTGAACTGTGTTATTCTAAATAAATGGACACAAATCTGAATATATAGTTAGAATTCTGAATATATGAAATTAAATACTGAATATAGTTATAACTATATAACTGTAAATAGGAAACCTACGGTACCAGCTAAGTTAGTTGCAAACTATTTAGTAGTTACTAAGCCCCTAGTGTGAACTTTCTAATGTTCTAATTTAAGAGAAAACCTTAAAAGTGACTGGTGCAACCATAAGAACTAACAATATAAGAGTAAAATTTTTTAAAGTCTGCTAAACCTTTTGTTTTTATATACTTCTGGAATTTTAAACAAAGTCCCTGATGAGTTTATGTGGCACATCGCATTTTCTGTTTATGCCACTACTTCATATGTGAGCAATAATATTCTCACCTAAACCTTTTAGTCAGTCATTGTGTTTAGATGGATGAATTGCCTAAAACTATCTGCTAATCTTGTTTGACAGTTCCAGAAGCATCACAAAGGGCCTGAGCTTTCACCTCCCGCAGAGCTTGTCTCTCTGACAATTACCTAGAAGACAAGGGAGAGAGGGGAACATCAATATCTGCATTTTCTTAAAAGAAGGATGAACGATTGCTGACACAGCAAACCTGCAGATTGACTCCACCCGCTCAACTGCAAAAGAAAGAAAAAAACACTATGTGAACACTCTGTTATGGCTGTTATGGTACAATATATGGTACATCAGATATACTCATGTGACAATATGTACCTTATGCTGATACTTTAAAATAAAATAAAGGGCAGCTCATTGCATTCCTCCTGATTATTTTGATTGAATTCTGTTTTCTACCATTAAACATGATACAGTATAAAATTCTAAAACATTATAAGTGATCTTGATATTTTTACCAACCATAAAGAATGTTTTAACTTTAGTTTTAACACTGATGACACCAATTAAGCAAATAGAGGAACAAACTTTCTTGTTTAATTATTTATATTATTCAATACTCATTTTGTTGCTTTTGTACACACTTGTTGAACCTTAACATTTAATAAAATGAGTACAATACATACATAACTAAATGTAAATGCCAAAAAGCGGTATACATAATAAGATGAAAGGATTTTTCAGCCAAAAAATATAATCATCAATCTACACAAAAGTCCATATACAAATCAATCATTTTAAATTGGATTTATGGAATTTCTGAATTCTTTTTTTCTGATTCAATGGACAGGTTTGTCACCATATTTTGAGAATGGCCCAAGTACTTTTTATTGCTTAAACGATAAGAATGTTTTCATGGTTCTCTGCCATTGTATCCATCCATGTCTGGTTTAATTTGAGGTGCAGGCCACCTGTTGTAACCATGTGCTTGATGTCCATCGCATACTGATAATATGCAGGAAATAACCCAGCTCATGGCTTTACAGCACAAAGCCAGCAATGAAAAGCCCTATTAATTAAACTGCTCCCTACTTTGGGGACTCACAAGCCAGTGATCTGTACTTTTGATTACTGACCTTTTCAAAGTTTAAGCTGTTTTCCCTCCCACTTTATTTTATTTATTTATTTTTTATTACCACTGAGGAATTACGAAAAGCCAATCCCTCTTTATACTCTTCCTCTGCATCCTGAACCTTCAGGCCTGCAGAATTATCAATAGTTTTGGCAGCATAACTTCCCTGTCTGCCAATCTCCACTTTTAAACATAATTTGAGAATATCTATATCAAGTCAGTGCCAGTATACAGTACATGGGATTTAATTAAAATTTGCGGCAATATCAAATGAAAAGAAAACCACGGTTGCTTACTGGCAGAACTTGTACTTGGAGCCTATCAACAAATTTCCAAGAATGACAGATTTAAAAGAAAAAAATGAGTGAACGAGAAAAGCATACTTACAACTAATTATCCCATCTCAATCATGCTGGAAAGTGCTTTGTTATTGAACTAAGGGCACAGTTTCCATCAAAGAGCAAAAAAAACAACAACAAAAAAACATAAATTCTGTGAGATGGAAGAGAGCTGAATTGCTGACCTTGATCTGCCAGTTTGAGTTACACCTAAAGCGGCCCAAGTAAATAAGCTGAAGAAATATAATGATGTTCTTTGTAAATAATTTCTCAATAACAAATCATTAAAATGTAGCTCACCAGGTCATGCCATGTAAATTATTCATTTGAAACAGTTCTTTTTCAATAAAGTTGTCCCACCAATCGCTAAGCCTGACATATTTGATTCTCTCCAACCCGCATTTGGTGTGATGGCTCCTTGAGCTATTACATTAATATTGATCTTATATACTCAGCAAATGCTTTTTAATGTGGCACGTCTTGACCATTTTGCTTTTCTTGGATGGATGAATTCCTGCTACACAACAAGTGGAATATGCAGATGATCACATTCCCACATGTGACATTTGAGAGGAAATTCTACATTCTCCTTCATCTTTCTCAACCTCTCTGTCTCTCCCCAGAGTATGTGATCACAGCAATAGCGCAAAGAGAAAAATTATGCTTTTGAAGTCATTGATGGTGCTTTTCCCCTTCCTTTCAGAACAAACAGATTATCTCATACCCTTCTTCTCCTTGACTAAGATGTGTATGGAGTATAGAAGACCTTTAATCTGAGGAAAGACATATTTCAGATAACTTAGTCCTGATTCTATCAGACCCTGCTGAAAGTCACACCTGAAACCACTGGCTTTGATTTCAGTCCCACAACTCCATAACCTTAACCACAGATTGATCCTTAAGATCCGCACGTTAAAAAAAATAAATACGACCTCACGCTGTGTCAATCACGTTTACACACTGTCTCCAAAACTTTCGTCCGTCATAAAAAAAATTGGATTGGGTTCAATTTTCTGCATTTTTCGCATCTGTAGCAAGCATTTTGAGGGTTGTTTTGACAATTCAGAGCCACCGTACAAGTAAAAGATTATAAATGCTAAACTAAATTGTCAAGACAAAGCAATTAACTTCATGATGTGTGATAGTTTACATTTTAATTAGCTAAAACGAATATTTAAATATTGAAGTTGCGCTTCGTATATAGTCTTAAAGCAATTTTGGCTGCCTAAGATGCACAAGAATCGATTGAGTCAGCAAAAAAATTAAAAAATAAAATAAAGTTCTACATTCCCTGTCAACATTAATGAAACTTTATCTTTCCTTTACCTTAACAAGCCTGCAAAGTAGAAACTAGATGCAAGGATACCAACAGGATACCAACATTTCAGTAGTCAATACCAGTGAAACTTCATAATACTCTATACCACCACAATATAAACTAGCATGCGAATGAACATAATTCTTTAATTATTAAAGTTAAAAGCTAAATACTAATGTAAAACAATTAAACAACATACACACGCAAGCATTCAAAAGCAGCCGCCTGTCAAACATTAGTGTTGACTTAGTACCAAACAAACCTTTTTTGGCTCCCAACTAATATTGCATTGTAAGGTCTTTGACAGTTTTTGAAGCTAAATTAGGGCTGCAACAAATGATTATTTTGATAATCGATTAATCTACAGATTATTTGAACGATTAATCGACAAATCATTGATTATTATACTGGTTCATCAGTATGCTTTCTTCGATTATTCCACTAGCAATTAGTTAAAATACTGAGTTATACTTTAACTAATAATTAAAACAAGGAAATCACTTCAGCTTTTGAAAGTGGACTTTTAATGAATTTGTTAAAAAATACAATGACAATTAAAATGACATACTGTGTTTTTATTAAGTCTGGAAATTGTAATAACTTTTTAATTTTTCGCATCTGTAGCAAGCATTTTGAGGGTTGTTTTGACAATTCAGAGCCACCGTACAAGTAAAAGGCAAAATCCAGAACGGCGGCTGACAAGTTGATCCACTTCGTCTCACGGCACAAAGCACTTTATGACAAACAAAGCACAGAATACATATTGGTGGTCTTCTTTTTAATATGTGGCTCCAGTATCGCTAGCAAAGCATCAAACTGAGCCACTGACATCGTGAAGTAAACTTTGAATTGCTCAGGATAATCCTGCAGCTCCTTGATAAGGAGGTGGAACTCTCCTTCCTCTCTACGCGATCTCAGGATTGGATGGACCCAATATTTCTTTTTCTCTTTTTAAGTAGAGAGAGGACAACAAAATCATCCTCACTGCTTGAAGACTTTTTGTTTTTTCCATTTTGAAGTATTGGCTGCTGAATATTCAGCTTTGTCATCACAGGAATAAATTACATTTTACCAATCACAATATTACTGTTTTTACTATAATTTTGATCAAATACGAGGCCACATACACATACGACAAGGCTTGTCATCGGACATCTCCTTCACATCCTTACTCATTAACTGTAATGTATCCCAGGGGTATGAGATGCCAAAACAGCTTGTCAGATAGATTTTTTAACCGACAAAAGCTTGTCCAAAAGGCACATCCCCCCGCATGGCAGATAAGCAGTGAGGGATGATGTGTGAGAAAGACAGAGGCGTATTGTCTCTCTGGTATTACTCAGTCATTCCTCTCTGTCTCCACTTCTTCTGCCTCTCCTTCCTGCTATTATGCTGCCCTTGGGCTTGCCCATCACATACATCAAATTCAGCTGGCCTGCTCCAAGATTGTGCCATGTAAATTATTCAACCCAAAAAGCAGTTGAGAAGGAGCAATCACATTATAGCGCAACCTTTTCCAGCATTGCTAAGAAAGAAAGAAAGAAATCTGTCAGGAACTTAATGCTGTGTGGTAGTTTACATTTTTAATTTTAACACAACCTCATGTCAATTTGTAACTATTTTATGTTTTGGCAAATTGGTGGCTAATTCATATGAATTCAATCTCATTCATATGTTTTCGTATGATCTGCTGACGTCTCAATCGCGGTTATGTTTAGGGATGCTTACTTTTTTCTAAATATCAAACGATTTCTCTACCTTGTAAAATAGATATGCTTTCCCGTGAGATTGGGTTGTTTTATTTGCAAAAAAAAAAAAAAAAAAAAGCAAGCAAGCAAGAAAGAAAGATCTCAATTGCTCCTAAAAGCATCTAAGTTAAGCTATCAAAGTAATGCTAAACAGTGAACTTAAATGAAAATATATGATCAATCTCAGAAATTTATTTTTAATGGAAGAGACAAGATTATAAATGCTAAACTAAATTGTCAAGACAAAGCAATTAACTTCATGATGTGTGATAGTTTACATTTTAATTAGCTAAAACGAATATTTAAATATTGAAGTTGCGCTTCGTATATAGTCTTAAAGCAATTTTGGCTGCCTAAGATGCACAAGAATCGATTGAGTCAGCAAAAAGATTAAAAAATAAAATAAAGTTCTACATTCCCTGTCAACATTAATGAAACTTTATCTTCCCTTTACCTTAACAAGCCTGCAAAGTAGAAACTAGATGCAAGGATACCAACAGGATACCAACATTTCAGTAGTCAATACCAGTGAAACTTCATAATACTCTATACCACCACAATATAAACTAGCATGCGAATGAACATAATTCTTTAATTATTAAAGCTAAAAGCTAAATACTAATGTAAAACAATTAAACAACATACACACGCAAGCATTCAAAAGCAGCCGCCTGTCAAACATTAGTGTCGACTTAGTACCAAACAAACCTTTTTTGGCTCCCAACTAATATTGCATTGTAAGGTCTTTGACAGTTTTTGAAGCTAAATTAGGGCTGCAACAAATGATTATTTTGATAATCGATTAATCTACAGATTATTTGAACGATTAATCGACAAATCATTGATTATTATACTGGTTCATCGGTATGCTTTCTTCGATTATTCCACTAGCAATTAGTTAAAATACTGAGTTATACTTTAACTAATAATTAAAACAAGGAAATCACTTCAGCTTTTGAAAGTGGACTTTTAATGAATTTGTTAAAAAATACAATGACAATTAAAATGACATACTGTGTTTTTATTAAGTCTGGAAATTGTAATAACTTTTTAATAAGAGCTCCTCTCTAGATTTCTTCTTTTTTTCTTTTTACCAACTATTGAGTTTATGGTCACTGAATGGCTTTCCTGAGGTAAATGTAACATTTTGTGACATATTTGTTTGCAAGCTGTTTTATTGCGGTCTTTCTGCGTTTGAAACTCTGATTAAGTGATTACATTAGAGCTGGATTCATTTCAGTAAATTGTACTGTATCTTTCAACATACTTTTTAATATTCATTCATGTTTATTTCATGCTGTAATAGCAGAAAATAGGAAGAGATAATAAGTTCACGTGCCACTTGACCAGAGGCGCTACAGCGATCTGTCACTCCACATTAAAAAGCGTCAAAACCACATGTATTGTTTGAATCCCGTAGTAAAATTGACAGAATTTAAAAGTTAAGACTTTGTTTTATATCAAAAGTAACCTGATCTGTCTTATCTGTCGGCGTGCTGTCTGTGTCCTCTGTGCTCTTCTATGTATCTTTCACTGCGTGAGAAAATGGACGTGTGCCGAACAGTGAGTTTGAATGAGAGTTGGTGGCCCTGCATGATAGAATTTTTTGTAGTTATGCTAAACGTTATGTTTTGTGATATGTTAAACTCCCACATTTTACGGGTTCGACTTCGTTTGCACTATGCAGAACCGTGTCTTCTTCTATTGGATTCGATCCAGGAGGGCTGCATTACAGTACTGCGCTACAGCACCCCACTGGTCAAACCGCGTTTTTGCAGGCCCTTCAACTAGATCATATGGGATCAAAAGACTATTCGACAACAAAAATATTTGTTGACAATTTTTTTTTGTCGATAATGTCGACTAATCGTTTCAGCCCTAAGCCAAATAGAAAGAAATGTAGTCCTCTTTTTCATCTAATTGGCTCAGCATGGGAAAAAGGAACTGTGATACATATAGTGAAAAGTTCTGCTAGTATTTCACTGTAGTCTTCAGTATTTTCGCTGTAAGACAGACAATGAATAAAGTTAATGTATTAGAGAGAGTGCACAGCTGAAATCTGCACACCGACTCTATTTGACAACATTCACATCCTAGATTGTTAAAGAATCATAAGAGACACTTTTATCATCAGGTGTTTTATTCATTGTCAAAGCGGCTCTCCTTGAGGCTTTGTCCCTTTAAAGTGTTTGACTGCAAACTAAAGTGAATTTTTTTTTTCATCACAGCCGGTTTTCAGATGTATCTCACAGTGAAAGTCTTTCCTCATCTCTCATTACCCATGGTGAAGTTTCAGTCACATACCGTGAACAGCTGGAATTTTTTTTTGCCATATCCAGGTAAACTTGAATGTATTTTGCAACTTTTCATCTCCTGAAGGAAGAACTTACTTGGCTTTGCTTTCAGATACAGCAGGTGTTTGTGTAGGAGTCAACATCCTGTTTAACCATGAATGATTTCCTGTGTTGTAGGGTTGTGTCTTAAGCATGTGGATTGCCTGTCAATGCCTATCAGATGGCCTCTTTAACATCCTAATTTAATCTGTGTGATTAGATTAGCAATACAGGAACAGGGAACGCTCCCCTGCGACCATTTTGATTGAGCTAGTGGTTACACCAGATATGACAGCTCTTTGGCACATGCAACTTTCCTGCATTCTATAGTGTGCATATGCGAGTCTAGAATTTTGATGAAACAATTCATGTTGAATATAAAAGGGATCTAAATCACTGAATCACAAGAAAGTTCTGGTTACCAATAAATCAGATCGAAACCTAAAATTTACTTCAAGTGAGCATGATTTTGCCAAGTAGGACACATTCCTAGATCTTTTGTTGGTCCAAGCGCAATATTCGTGCAGTTTTAACAGTTCTAGTGTTACCTCAATACCACAATTACTGAAGTTAGTACACCTGAGATTTTACAGTTCTCTAACAATTTTGATACCACAGAAGAAGAAAAAAATGATTTTATACATTATTTTTAAGCAAGGTTTGGTTCACACAATTTACATTTAAGTAAACATTGCTTTACAAAAAGGCAATTAAACTGTCATTAATAAAAACAAGGGCAAAGAATGCTTGACATTTTTCAGTATGTTCCTGTAAGGTTTATTAAACCTAATAAGGCTATAAAACTGAGAGCAGTGGGCATTTCTTTTTCTTTTGAATATTGCTCTTTGATTAATATTGAAGACATAACCAACCAAGGCAGAAAGGCTGGTATAGTTTAATTTTAACAATTGTAGCATCAACCTCTTTATTCTAACGTTCTCCCTAGTTTTTTTTTTTTTTTTTTTACATGAGTCAGTCACTTGTGAACTTGTGTCATTAACCGGAGAATGTCTGAACATGTGCATCCACAGCTCTTCTTCACTTTTCTATATTGACTCTCTCTTTGTTTAATTCTCTTGTGTTTAATTTGTGTGACCTTTCTGAGTCATTTTATTAGTGAAGTGGTCATTTTGCCCCCACAAAGTGACAGTAGGAGTCTGCCCAGAATCCCTGGTGACCGAGCTGCCCACTCTGGCATTCGTCCACACCAGCTGCTGGTACAAGCTTAAGTTTCTCCTTATATCACCTCATAACCTAGATCATCTGCTGTGGTCCATTGTTATGCAAACAGATTGCTTTAGGCCATACACAGCATTGGTTTAATTGCATCCAGTTAAGTGGGCAAGGGAGGTCTCAGCAGCACCGGCTGTTCAACAGATCGGAAAAGCTCTCCACTATCTACTGGAACAACTATGCATGTGTGTGAATATATTTAAAGTGGGCAAAGAGGATAAACACATCCATAAAGAGGATGAGAGACTAATATACAGTCACTAAAGGCCTAAACTCATATCTCACAACACAAACATGTCTAGCCATGCCAGCCCACTTTCACTTGTTGCATTCTGATATGTGTCAAAACACAAATACATGTATTATTATTACTATTATTAATATAATTATTAATATTGTGTTAAGTGTGTGTGTGTGTGTGTGTGTGTGTGTTTAAGAAATTAATACTTTTATTCGGCAAAGACATGTTAAATTGATCAAACGTGAAAGTAAATACAAAGTTCTGTCATGAAACTCTAGATGGTGCAGGCTCATAAGTCCTTAACTCAGTCTGCTTTCAATTACATTATTCTCTATAGGGCACAGCTGATTGGTTCCCACTGTATTGTTAGCCAAAGAGCTTGCTGCTCAACATTCAAATTCTTGCCTACTGTTTATTGTAGCACTTTGCACATTTTTAGAAACCCTCCACCTTCCCCAGCTCCACCTGTATCCACCTTATTTTTCAGTTAAGAGTGGCTGCGGCCATTTGTAATTTTAATGTGTCTGGCTTCCGGTGTCATTTTTAGCAAAATAGCTTGTTATGCTGCTTGATATTGCAAACTAGTATTTCTTATCATATTATTTTAATGTATTGTCGGTAACAATTTATTTTGATGGTCCACTTTAGACATTCTACTAGCTATAGTAACTTTGCAACTACATGGCAGCTAGCAATCATTAGAGTATTAGTAGACTAATACTAGTAATTGTTAGCACTGTTTAATATCTGCTAACATTTTTATTTGATGGTCCCCCAACAGACATTCTACTGACTATGAGTAACTTTGCAAGTACATGTCAAATTATTCTACTAACCCGAACCTTAAAGGGTTAGTTCACCTAAAAATGAAATTTCTGTCATTAATTACTCACCCTCATGTCGTGCCAAACCCCTAATACATTTGTTCACTAAAATAGTCAACGTGACTACAGTGGTTCAACCTTAATGTTATTTTTGGTTTGGTTTTTTTTTGTGCACACAAAGTGTTCTTGTTGCTTATTAACAACAATAATCAACTTGAATACGGAAGGCGTAGGACATAGTGTAAGCATTTTGAACTGCGGGAGGTGTTGCACTTTCTTCATAAATTGAATATGGTAGGCGGTCTGGCAGAAGCTAGATATTTTAATTTATGACGGAAATTACGTTGCTTTCTATGGGATAGAAAAAAACTCTCAGATTTTATCAAAAGTACTGTATCTTAATTTGTGTTCCGAAGAAGATAGAAGGTCTTATGGGTTTGGAAGGACACAAGGGCGAGTGCATAATGACAGAAATTTCATTTTTGGGTGAACTAACCCTTTAAGAACCAAGTAAGTTAGTATTACAATTGTAAAAATGTAATGGGATTTTGGTGTTTTTGAAATACAGAGCAAAACAGAAGAAAATATGGCTCATATAGCTTGAAAAACTTGCAAAATGAAAGATTCCTGTTTGTTTTCATAAGGTACTATGTAACTGTCATAACTGAATGTTCAAATATAAAAATAATATAGACAGAGGAAACCAAGGTTAAAGTTCATGCATTGACGCTGACGGTGTATATATTGCATCTTGTAAATATCATATCAACCAATTTAGTGTATCTAAAATCTCAGTCTAGTGTATTAGAACAATACTGAACAATGCACAGTGAAATAATAATCTGATCTTTACTGCTCATTATGATGCATGGGTTCTTTTTGTAAAAGGTCACTGTTTCTTTATATCTCCTCAAATAGATTTTTGTTATGAGATGATCTTATTAAAATCAAAGTATTGTGTATCTTGGGAAGATGTAATCTTGGGAAAGGAACATTAATTTCTCAAACACAAAAAATCAGGCAAGACCAGTTTGGTTTGCGGTAACTGTTCTTGTCGATAGTTTTATTAAGTCTGTCTCTTACTTTGTTTTAGGTACATCAATAGTTTACGCTTCTAAAAAAAAAAAAGACAAAAAATACACAGTCTCTAACAGCAACAAATGCTCTTACAACTGCGTGGACTATCAATTCTAGCTAATACAAACAAACCCTCAAAATCCGCCTTTGGTCCTGTGGTCTTAAAATAGTCTTTGATCAAACCATAAATCAATTGTTTATGAACAGTCTTGTCTCAAAGCTGTACTTGTTTCTTTTCAAAACCCACATTTTATTCTGAAGGTCATGTAAGGTTGTGTAAATAAAGCTGTCACTTTGCACATGGTCCCTAGACGCTTGTCGCTAATAGTAGTACACAGGGGTGCATTAAGATAACCAAAGGCCCCTGGGCTACAGCATTACGGCAGGCCCCCCTACCCCAGATACAAATGTTTTTAGCTTCCTGCCAATTATTTATGTAGAAATTTATCTTGTCGATAACATTTAACATTTACAACACTATATGTATGCTGCATAAAAAATATGGGTACAATATAGGCAAGGGGAATATCCAAATTCACTCTTTGCCAGTAGGTGGCGTTTGTGGAACAGCAGAATTATAGCAGTTAACCTACATAAAGCAGCAATGCGATTATAAACACTACATCAGCGTTTCCCAACCCCTTTTTTGCCATGGCGCAGTTTTGATAAGTCATGATACAAAAGATGAAGCGCTATGCACATTATATTTAAAACTTAAAACAACAGACGAGAGAGAGTGCAAATAGCAGACTAAGAATATTCTCCATTCTTCAAATACAAAAAACCTAAGCCTTAATGGACACAGTGTTTCTTGAGTAAGGAAAACGCCGTACTTACTCAAACATCAGTTCTTTATTTAACCATGCACACACAAACAAGCAGATCTCCAAACTTTGCGCGGCACATTCTAAATGGAGGCAGGGGAGGAGTTATGAGGTTTGACGGACAGTTTGAGGAGCCAATGGATTTACAAGGTTTAGTCACAACCTCTTTTAAATGCTTTTTATTGGTTAAATATTTGTGAAAACCTACATACAGATGTAAAGAATGACCAAAAGCATTAATTTTATAAAACAAAAATGACGAAATATACAGACACAAGGTTTTGGCCCAACAGTGATTCTTATTTGTAGCATTTATTTTTACACTCATTTTTTTAATTTTATGATTTTTAACGGCACACCTGGCAACCTGTCACGGCACACTAGTGTAAAAGAAAATGCCATCAAAACTTTTCTGGCCAAAATGCGAGTTTACAGGTACAGCTCCATGATATAAATAACATAAATTATACAAAATATTTATTATTCAACAGCAGCAGATCAAAAAAATCACTTAAATGATTTTGTGGGCTATTTGATGATTGCAAACTGCTCAAAAAAGCACGAGCATTCAACAACAGCACTGTGTCTTTTCTTTGAAACATGCACTGCTGGCGTTTTTATTAATTAAATCATAGCCTTTTAAAATGTAATTATCACATTTAAGCAAAATTGCTGTTTTTCCGTCCCCAGATTTTAAAAAAAAGTTTACACAAAAATTAAAATTACCCCATAATTTACTCACCCTCAAGCCATCCTAGGTGTACAGGTGCATCTCAATAAATTAGAATATCATGAAAAAGTTTTTTTTTTTTTTTTTTGTAATTTAATTCAAAAAGTAAAACTTAAATATATTCTAGATTTATTAGGCATAAAGTAAAATATAGTTGTTGTTGTTTTGTTTTGTTTTTTGTTTTTTTTTTCATTTTGATGATTTCAGCTCATCAAAATCAAAGAATCAGTATCTCAAATTATTATAATATTTAATTTCAAGTTCTATTAAATTACCATTCTCAGGGTATAAATACTGGGTTTAGGTCAGTAATCCCAACAGCAGTCATGGGGAAGTCTGCTGACTTGACAGTTGTCCAGAAGACGATCATCAAGACCCTCTACAATGAGGGTAAGTCACAGAGGGTCATTGCTGAAAGAGCTGGCTGTGCCAAAGCATACTCATGGAAAGTTGACTGGAAGGAAAAAGTGTGGTAGGAAAAGGTGTACAAGTGAAAGAAATAACCGCAGGCTTGAGAAGATTGTCCGGTGAAGCCAATTTAAGAACTTAGGAGAGCTTCAAAAGGAGTGGACTGAAGCTGGAGTCAGTGCATCAAGAGCCACCGCACACAGACGTCTTCAGGAAATGGGCTACAACTGTCACATTCCACGTACCAAGCCACTTCTGAACCAAAGACAACGTCAGAAGTGTCTTACCTGGGCTAAGGAAAAAAAGAACTGGACTGTTGCACAGTGATCCAAAGTCCTCTTTTCAGATGAAAGTAAATTTTGCATTTCATTTGGAAATCAAGGTCCCAGAGTCTGGAGGAAGAGTGGAGAGGCACAGAAACCATGTTGCTTGAAGTCCAGTGTGAAGTTTCCACAGTCAGTGATGATTTGGGCTGCCATGTCATCTGCTGGTGTTGGCCCACTGTATTTTCTGAAGTCCACAGTCAACACAGCCATCTACCAGGAAATTTTAGAGCACTTCATGCTTCCTTCTGCTGACAAGCTTTATGGAGATGCAGATTCCATTTTCCAGCAGGATTTGGCACCTGCCCACACTGCCAAAGGTACCAAAAGCTGGTTCAATGACCATGGTGTTACTGTGCTTGATTGGCCAGCAAACTTGCCTGACCTGAACCCTATAGAGAATCTATGGGGTATTGTCAAGAGGAAGATGAGAGATACCAGACCCAACAATGCAGATGACCTGAAGGCCACTATCAAAGCAACCTGGGCTTCCATTACACCTGAGCAGTGCCACAGGCTGATTGCCTCCATGCCACGCTGCATTGATGCAGTAATTCATGCAAAAGGAGGCACAACCAAGTATTGAGTGCATAGAAATTAACATACTTTTCAGAAGCCTGACATTTCTGTTTAAAATATCCTTTTTTTAATTGATCTTATGAAGTATTCTAATTTTTTGAGATATTGAATTGGTGGGTTTTTGTTAAATGTGAGAATCATCACAATTAAAAGAACCAAAGACTTAAAGTACTTCAGCCTGTGTGCATTGAATTTATTTGATACACGAGTTCCACAATTTGAGTTGCATTACTGAAATAAATGAACTTTTCCACAATATTCTAATTTATTGAGATGCATTGTGACAGGATATGACTTTCTTCTTTCAGACGTACACAATCAGAGTTATATTACAAAATATCCTGGCTCATCCAAGCTTTATAATGGGAGTGATTGGAGGATGACTTTTTGAAGTCCAAAAAAGTGCATCCATCAATCATAAAACGTACTCCACGTGGCTCTGAGGGGTTATTAAAGGCCTTCTGAAGTAAATTAATGCATTTGTGTAAGACAAATATCCTTATTTAAAACTTTATAAAGTAAAATAACGAGCTTCCGGCGCGACAGCCATATGAATTCGACTTGCATCCAAAAAGCGTTAACTTCTGCGACGTAGTACACAATGGCATGATGTTCTACACTACGCCATGACGTACTCCGCTATGTCCTACATTTTAACGCAGCACCGATGGAACAGTGATGACACGCAGATTATATCCATGCAAAAGTTACTGAACCCGCGTTCAGCACAGGGTGGCTCTCTCGCACTGAATGACGGTACAGAAAACTAGTTGTCCAGTCCGGTTCTGCTCGCACAGCAGGGCTTTGCCGAAAATACAGTTGAGAGTCTTGAAAATGTATGGGTGTGTGGGTTGGTTTAATGCTGTTGTCACTACTGCAAACTCCCATATATAAAATAATTACTTGAAAAATATAATTTTCATGCAGCCAGTAGGCCCCTCCCCCATGTAGGCCCCTGGTCTTCAGCCCATGGAAGCCTGTGCATTAATGCATCCCTGATAGTACAGCTATTACCGTAACTGCTCATTCTACTACTATCAGTGCTCATCATGGACCCTTTTCACAGACTGTGATGATGCATTTTCACAATGTAGTGAAGTTTT
The DNA here is from genome assembly GCA_037101425.1 of Elopichthys bambusa. Taxonomy (NCBI): domain Eukaryota; kingdom Metazoa; phylum Chordata; class Actinopteri; order Cypriniformes; family Xenocyprididae; genus Elopichthys; species Elopichthys bambusa. Next base: position 22,098,785 of record CM074442.1, read on the forward strand.
TCATATTTTAATAAAAAAAATTACATACATTTATAATGCTATACCTTGGAAGTTAATTACAAAAAAAATTAATTAACGTTGCTGCGAGGGAGTGACATCAAATTTCACATCATTCTCTGTCAGACTGCTGTAATCAATGTCTCTATATCCCCCTCCCCCCATCTCTATCATGGATTTTTTTTTTCTTTTGTTTTTGGAGCAATTGGGAATACAAAAGTTATATTTGCTGTCCTCTCCCGTTTACCACTATGACGACTTCCACTTCTGAGAACCCTGTAAATGTGAAAAGGGTCCATTATAATTAATAATAATAGTAAAACTTTCTTATGGTGGTCATAGCTGTAAAAGCTTTCTAAATTCAATCCAGCACAGTATTTTATCTCAGTTCAAATAGTCAGTGCTTGCAGCTGATTTTTCTGAATAGGCTATTTCTTCTGAATAGACCTCTATTAGGTCCTCCGTGATATTACTTGGCCTCAGGTTCTCTTACTTTAGGGTAGAGATGAGAACTTGGTGTGCAATTTCAACCCGTTGGTTGGACCCGTTTCTTTTTACATCGGCACACATGATGAGTATTGGCAAATTACATGGTCTGAAGGTATGTTGCTGTTATCTACATTACAAATGACGGCGAGCGATGTGGGCTGCACATTGTGCAGTTGCTCCCAAAGCAAGCACATACACATGTTCTAATTGGGGTTCTATCTCTATATGTTGCAAAAGGTCTGCCGTGGACCCAGCAAAATCATTGTGTGCTCCCAGAGGAGGCTATTAAGGGAACATGAATCTGTGGTTATGTTGATTTGTGGTTTAGACAACACCACGTGTTCACCACAAGCCCCCTTGAATCAGGTCTGTTTACTGAGTGGGTTTAACATCTGAGTACTACATGCAGTGAGCAGTCTAACACAGTGGTTCTCAAACTGTGGTCATGTTTTGACCAGAAAAAATGTAAAATACAGTTTTATGATTATTTTTGTTTTTCCATGATGTTTCGTTTATAATTTCTGATCTTTAATAAATGTAATATAGCTTTATGTGTTTAAGACTTAATGCATAGCCTACTATCTTGAAAATGAAAAGGTTTTGACTACTTTCAAGCTGCACGTAGATCTGTGCATCACTATTTTATTCCATGTGCTGAAAATAAAGTAGGGGGAAAAAATAGATCAACAAAATTGATAGAAATTAGTGTTTGTCCTCAAAGAAAGATGTTTGATTTCATGAAATCAAGAGTGATCTGTTATTGCACTTTGAGCAGATTGTTCTGGCAAAGCATTTAAAAAATTAAACTGAATTAAATTTAGTTAAAGAAGTAGTTCACTTCAGGATTAAAAAATCCTGCTAATTTACTCACCCCCATATCATCCAAGATGTTCATGTCTTTCTTTCTTCAGTTGAAAAGAAATTAAGGTTTTTGAGGAAAACATTTCAGTATTTTTGTTAAAATATTGGACTTCAGTGGGGTTCACCGGATTGAAGGTTAAAATTGCAGTTGCAATGCAGCTTCAAAGGGCTCTACACAATCCCAGCCAGGGAATAAGGGTCTTATCTAGTGAAACGATCAGTCATTTTAAAAATAAAATAAAAAATTATATATATATATATATATATATATATATATATATATATATATATATATATATATATACAAACCCGATTCTAAAAAAGTTGGGACACTGTACAAATTGTGAATAAAAAAAGAAATGCAATAATTTACAAATCTCATAAACTTATATTTTATTCACAATAGAATATAGATAACATATCAAATGTTGAAAGTTAGACATTTTGAAATGTCATGCCAAATATTGGCTCATTTTGGATTTCATGAGAGCTACACATACCAAAAAAGTTGGGACAGGTAGCAATAAGAGGCCGGAAAAGTTAAATGTACATATAAGGAACAGCTGGAGGACCAATTTGCAACTTATTAGGTCAATTGGCAACATGATTCGGTATAAAAGAGAATCTGGAACAATCTCTGTGCGTAAGGGTCAAGGCCGGAAAACCATACTGGATGCCCATGATCTTCGGGCCCTTAGACGGCACTGCATCACATACAGGAATGCTACTGTAATGGAAATCACAACATGGGCTCAGGAATACTTCCAGAAAACATTGTCGGTGAACACAATCCACCGTACCATTTGCCGTTGCCGGCTAAAACTCTATAGGTCAAAAAAGAAGCCATATCTAAACATGATCCGGAAGCGCAGGTGTTTTCTCTGGGCCAAGGCTCATGTAAAATGGACTGTGGCAAAGTGGAAAACTGTTCTGTGGTCAGACGACTCAAAATTTGAAGTTCTTTTTGGAAAACTGGGACGCCATGTCATCTGGACTAAAGAGGACAAGGACAACCCAAGTTGTTATCAGCGCTCAGTTCAGAAGCCTGCATCTCTGATGGTCTGGGGTTGCATGAGTGCGTGTGGCATGGGCAGCTTACACATCTGGAAAGGCACCATCAATGCTGAAAGGTATATCCAAGTTCTAGAACAACATATGATCCCATCCAGACGTTGTCTCTTTCAGGGAAGACCTTGCATTTTCCAACATGACAATACCAGACCACATACTGCATCAATTACAACATCATGGCTGCATAGAAGAAGGATCCGGGTCCTGAAATGGCCAAAACATTTGGCACATCATAAATCGGAAGATGCGACAAAGAAGACCTAAGACAGTTGAGCAACTAGAAGCCTGTATTAGACAAGAATGGGACAACATTCCTATTCCTAAACTTGATCAACTTGTCTCCTCAGTCCCCAGACGTTTGCAGACTGTTATAAAAAGAAGAGGGGATGCCACACAGTGGTAAACATGGCCTTGTCCCAACTTTTTTGAGATGTGTTGATGCCATGAAATTTAAAATCAACTTATTTTTCTTTTAAAATGATAAATTTTCTCAGTTTAAACATTTGATATGTCATCTATGTTGTATTCTGAATGAAATATTGAAATTTGAAACTTCCACATCATTGCATTCCTTTTTTATTCACAATTTGTACAGTGTCCCAACTTTTTTGGAATCGGGTTTGTATATATATACATATACTTTTTAACCACAAATGCTTGTCTTGCACTTCTTTGCAATCTGCTACACATTACATTGAAAGGTCATGTGTGATGTAGGCAGAAGTACGAAAAAAATGTTCTCCTCCAAAACATTTACTTTGTAGACACTGCATCTGTACTTTCACCTATGTCGCGCATAACTTTTGTAACATGATTATGTCATACATTAAAAAGTATATAAATTGTATTTTTTTTTAGAAAATGACCGATTATTTCGCTAGATAAGACCCTTATTCCTCATCTGGGATCATGTAGAAAGCTTTGAAGCTGCACTGAAACTGCAATTTGGACCTTCAACCCAGTGAACCCCACTGAAGTCCACTATATGAACAAAAATACTGAAATGTTTTCCTTAAAAACCTTAATTTCTTTTTGACTGAAGAAAGAAAGACATAAACATCTTGCATGACATGGAGGTGAGTAAATTATCAGAAATTTTTCATTCAGAAGTGAACTAATCCTTTAAATATAAAAACAATAAATACAATGTAAATATAAATTCATAATACAATCTTAAAAATAAAGGATCTCTATTGTGCATCTATAGTTCCATGAAGATGTTCACTGAAATGTTCTTTGAGGAAACAAAATGGTTCTTATATGGCATCCCAATGAAAACCCATTTTTGGAACCTTTATTATATAAACACTGCCTTGAAATACAAAATATTTTAATATAATATAATAATTTTAATAATTGAATATAAAAAAAAGCAGTAAAAAATGTTATAAAAAAGTAATTAATTCAAAATATAGTTATATACATATATAATTCAAAAATTTGGGATCAGTACATAAGCAATGTTTCTTAAGCAGCAAATCATCATATTAGACAATGAATGGCACTGAATGACACTAAAGACTGGAGTAATGGCTGCTGAAAATTCAGCTTTAAAATAACAGGAATAAATTACATTTTGAAATATATTAAAATAGAAAACAGTTATTTTAAATTGTAATAAAATCTCGCAATTTTACTGTATTTTTGATCAAATAAATGCAGCCTTGGTGAGCATAAGAGACTTACTGAAAAAAAATTGTTGCGACAGGTTTTACTTGGATGTTCTGATCCGATCAGACCTGGTACTTGGCCTGAATAATTTAAAAAGCACTGATCTAACACAGCCCACCCATGCAGCCTGCATAAAAACTCAGAAATCAACACGCACACAAACTCAGACCCTCGACACACACATCCACGCATCTGCACTTGTGTACAAACTCAAACCACATACTCTACATGACAAGCGCTCTGAGACAGATTGCGATTAAACGCTCCATTAGTTTCTATAATTCTCTCTCACCCTCACTGTGAAAACAGACTGAGAAGGACATTGTGTTTTAGTTCAGAGCTGCGCACACCCACACAGGCCAACAACATGACCTCATTTAACAATCCAATCACATTCAGACTGTTTCGCCCACTGTCATATAGACATAATGCACAATGAAGCAGCATGTAAATTTGATTATAACCAAATAAAGTGGCAAGCAGCATAAAAACATGCTCGCTACAATATTTATTTGGTGTTTTAACATGTAATCCTCTTGTGCTACCTGCTAAGCGGTACACAGAGAGGTCCGTTTTCTTTCTGTGGGTTGCGTTTGATGAACAGGCAAATGTGGGTGTGCAGACATATAAAATGCAAGTGTGGCCCTGCCCGGGCTTGGTGCCATGACAGACTGTGGAATTAGGGTGGCTCAAAGTGAAGAGAAGACCGGGAAACATTAACCATCACAGACAGGCAGTCAGCAGCAGAGCATTCTGCTAAGGTTAGGGGGCCGTGGGCCGATCTGCAGGGGAGGTGACAGCATGTTTCAGATACATAAACAACAAAAACATCTAGTCACTGCAGAAGGCGCTGACACCACGCTGCTCCGAACCTTCACAAGCATGCGCTTTAGAAATAACTGTGTTTCTTATACATGTGAAGTACTGAGAAAAAATAAGAATAGATGTAGCTTTCTTTTCACTGTTGAACTGCAATATCCTGAGGATGCTTGCTAAAAGAATTCTAAAAGAGATGGGAGAACTGCAGGAGTGAGATAAGCAAAACACAAGGCTTGTACATTATTAATGGCCAAACAATGCTATAAGTGAATTACAAATGCAGGCATTGAAGTTGAAGGCTTTGTCCCAGAGAGGGGTTGGGTAATTCAAAGAGATCTAGCCACAAAAAAGGCTGTATTACAAAACCTGCCTGGCTAAGGAAGCATCCTAACTAAAATTAATCAGAAAAATGGGCCTGGCCCAGGATGCAAGTGTAACACTTGTCAGGTACCGAGTGAGAGTAAAAACTGGCTCGTAATTATATGAAGTGCATCATAACATATTTTAAAACAAATTTTAAGAATGATAGTGTACCCTTTCTAACGTACCCTGTAAGTGAAAAATCAAAGTGAAAAAAAAAAAAAGTGTTGCAACATGTTCATCTTATAAATATTTTCACCTCGGGAAGAGTTAGTAGAGGTTAAGACGCCTCCAGAACTCCATATGGTAACACATATGTGGAATATTTCTGCATTAAACCAAATTAAAATATGAGTAATAAAGTCATGATGTGTTTTCTTCACATAGTTGTGATTGATGCAGTTTTACTGAGAGATGAAGACTGGCTTATTTTAGATACTGCGAGTGACACAATTTTTCACAAATATGCTAGGGATAATATAATTATTTAATAAAAATGCAGCAATATAAAAAATACAGCATTTTTGCTGAATAATAAAAATGCAAAATTATGAATAAATAATATTAATAAAAATACAGAAAATAATAATAATAAAACAAAGAAGTAGGGAACGGAAGATGAACTGAACTAATTAACATGCAAGAAGGAATAACAATGAAACTCAGGGGCTGTTTACACAACACTGTTTTCAACTAAAAACGGAAACATTTTTATGTGTTTTTGTATGCCGTTCCTTTACACGACAACAGTGTTTTGGTGGCCTGAAAACTTTTGAAAACGGGTTTTTAAAGTGGAAGTTAAGCGCAGGCGCGTAGTCTTTCTTTTCAAAGTGACATCGCCAACTACTTGCTTGCCATGCGTAATGCAGCGTTTTTAGTTAATTGCGCGGATCCGTGTGAACAGGGATGGTTTTGAAAACGTCATCTGTACAAAGAAAAAACTTTTCTGTTTTTAGTACATCGCTGTCGTGTAAATATACCCTCAGGCTATAACAGAAAAACAAATAATAAAAAAAAATGAGAAACAAAAAAGAAAAACAATCAAACTCAAAGTGTGACACTAATTAAACTAATGTCTAATAAAGGTTGCTTTAAAGCACTTAATTCATTAAATTTTCCGTGACCTAAATCTAAAGTGAGAACTATTTACAGGTAATAAGTTTATAACAAAGTATAAAAAAACATAATCTAACTCTTTACATATGAGCTAAAAACAACAATAATAATACAATAAAGAACTCACTTTTTGTATTAAGCCTATTAATAATTTAACAATATAGAGACTAAAATATATTAACTATGAATTAACTATAAACTAATAGTTTGCAAATGATTTGTAAGTACTTTATTACTGTATACCTATTATAGTGTTACCTTTTTTTTTTCTTTTTTTTTTTTTTTCAAAGGACATGAAAAGAAGAAAGAAAGAGAGAGGGAAAAATAGACTTGTAGAAAAGACAGCAGCTGACTGAAAGTGGACAGTATGTCAACCACCTTTGAGAGTCATTAACGTTGTTCATTTGAGAGGCATGACTAACTAATGAGCCAGACATTTCCATTCACGTTGACTTCCAACAGAGTCACTATTTGAGTTTTTCAAGTCATCATTAAGCTGCATCATCACAGCATTATTAGATAAATATTAACCGTGCCGCTCATTAGAGACTGTTAAGACTGCTTGGTCCACTCTTGCTTAGTCTGTTCGAATTGTAGCCAGGAAGCAAGGGAAAGCTGCAGTTGTTGATAAGGTCACAGGGTGTGTTTAATCCTGGACTCTTGGCAGGGATCACACTACAACATGCCAGCAGAGAAAGAAAGAGAGGGATGGTTGCTCTCGCCCCCTGCCCCCTACGGGTGGATCAGTGGAGCGGGTCGCCGCTTCTGCCCACAGATGGGCAGGATGCCACAGCACAAGTCACCCCACACACATTTGTTCCCGGTTTGCCTTTGCACAGCTGAGGCCATTTCTGAAAGCACTTCTCCCTAGGAAAACGCCAAACCAATGCACTTAAATTGAATTTCCCTCTGTCTACTCTAATCACCGCCTTATTATACAGATCCAGTCACAGCACTGTTCTTCTAGAAAGTTCTGAAGCCTTTCCATTGTCTTTCCTGGAGCACAAAATTACCTTTCTTATTAACACAAAGGTGAAGGATTGTTTTAATAATGCGTATAGCAGTTATATTGAATAAGGTTTCATAAACAGTGGCTAGGAGTTTGTGTGGGAGATGTCTGAACAAATTTTACATTGCATTAGAAAACTCATTGAGTGGGCTGTAATTGTATTAACTGTGATGTGATGCAGAGTGCTTGGTGACACAATGTTGTTTTTACCTCATTCCACGTCCAAACCAAATCCAAATGTGACCGGCTTCCAGGCGCCATTCAGATCTGCTTCCAAATGGATATCTCGTTGTCAGTATTGTTGTTCCATCATGTATGAAAAACACAAGCGATCCAAAGCTTTAACTTTAAACATGCATTCATTTCATCCTGTGCTTTATAAACAATTTTTTTATCATTTCCAATAGTGCAGATACAAAGTTTGCAAATTAAAGATGTAGTTACAACAGTAAACAGTGTCATTTAAGTGTAAATGGTGTTAGAAGTTGTTTCATTTTATTATTCTGTTCCCATATTTTCAAAAAGCATCATTGGATGGAGATGAAAATGGCAGTAAAAGCATTAGACATATGAGTAAGATCTCAAAATTCCCCCGGTAATGGTCAGAATAACAGTACGCAGTCAAAAAACTGTACAAAAGTCTGACTTGTTTTCTTTTTTCCCCTCAAAAACAAGTCCTTGACATTTTGTCCTCTACAAACAGAAACGCAAACCTTTGTTAATTATGTCTGCAAGCAATCCACTGACGAATTCTTGCCTGCAATGACATACATCTCTCATCATTGCTTTATTTCCCATAGTGGTGAAGGTGACATCCTCCACAGACAAAAGGTCCAAGGTCTGCTTCACTTAATTCTGTTAAAGGGGACCTATTATGTCCCTTTTCACAAGATGTAATATAAGTGTCTAGTGTCCTAAGAATGTGTCTGTGAAGTTTTAGCTCAAAATTCCCCACAGATCATTTATTATAGCTTGTTAAAGTTTCCCAAGTGGTACTCACTGCAGAGGACATCAAATGGGGTGGAGAGATAGAGTTTTGGGTAGGGTTAAGGTAGGATTAGGGCAACATGTCCTCCAACCAGTACGCCCATATAGGTCATTTGTCACTTCCCTGAAATACGACCCATAGGAGTGTTTACTAAAGTTGCGCCCCTATCGACAACAGGACTGTTACGTGCTGCGTGTGTTTTTGGATGTTTTTTTTTCTGTCTCTGCCATTCTGTTCTCTGGTTTGTGCTGTCTTGCTCTCAGGTCTCCGCTGATTGGAGTAAACGTCTGTCACTCTTCATCAAGGTGTCGTCTCTGCAGCCAATCAAGTGCCGCCTTGGTGGTTAAAAGTCTCCCGGCGTATCCTGATTAGCAGCGTAGTGTGTGTTGAGAGTTAAGAGTTAAGAGTAACGAGTAACGAGTAACTTATTACCTTTTGGGGAAATAGAGAACAAGTAAGCAAGTCGCGTGATAAACATACTGCCCGCAGTTATCAAGTGTTATACACATCAGGTAAGAGGTGAGCACTCTCCTTGTATTTTTGTTCTTATTCAGGGTAGTTTAGTTATGGTGTTGAATGCACAGAAGATTTCGGTTTTGCTTTTCACATTTTTCGTTGGTCAGCAAGTTTAGAGGGTTTTGGGGAATTTAGTTTATGAATTATTTTTGTTTTATTCTTTTCTTTAATTTGACGCCACCCTAGTTCCTTTTCCCCATTAGTTTATTGTATCTTTCTTTATTTATATTTCCTTCAAAATGCATTGTATTATAGCACACACATACACTGTCTAGTGGCTTCGGCTTTTTGTACCAATAAATTAATTGGCCTTATCTGTGTTTGTGTCTGGTCTTTTTTTTTTGCTGCTCGCTCCATTACAGCAATACCAATATCCAAATGTTACATTTTAACCCTAAACCTTTAAAAGTTTGTAACAAGGACACTTTCATTTAATGCATGAAATACGACCCATGGGAGCGTTTACTAAAGCTGCGCCCCTATCGACAACAGGACACTTTCATTTTAATGCATTGAACCCTTTTATCTGTGTCATATTTCGGGTTTCACAGCTTAATTGATAGAGCATTGCAATATACAACAATATGCAATGTGATCATGCGATCGTGGGATCGATCCCAGGGGACGCATGTGCTCATAAAGTGTATATGCATTATAAATTACTAAGGGTAGGTTTAGGGTTGGGGTAGGTGTAGTCATTAATAAAAAAATGGAAATAGGACAAATGGTGGGTAAGGGACAGTGTAAAAAGTCCACACATTGCATTTAAATGAACACACATTTTGATCGGTAACGATGGTCATACGTGATTTCATGACGACAGACGTAACACGACACTGTCATTATTTTTACGCCAGCTAGAGGGCACATGACTTTAAAACGTAAATATAGGTCGTAATAAGGTGCTTGAAGGACAGTCTCGATTAGGGTGTGGTTATACATTCGCTCCTCCTTGCTGGATGTCTAGCGAGGGGGAGCTATCGTAAATTTCCCCTATTTGGGTGTAAGCAAAACACACTGTTTTTGTGTTTCCCTTTAAATGCAAATGAGCTGTTACTCCTCGCCCCGTTTTCAGAAGAGGGTGGAGCTTTCACAGCTTCTGCTTTGAATATTTCGGAAACTAAAAAACTGGATAATCTTACGCAGCCAAAATGTCAGAAATTGTTAGTAGCGGTTTTCAGCCTTATTTGTTCAAACCGGAGTTGAACATGGATGGAGAGACTTTGGAGTTGAACATGGATGGAGAGACTTTGGAAGAGGTTACAACTAATAAACACGAACAAAAACCAAACAAGCTAAACGGAAGCAAATAACTCACAACGCCCTCATGATACAAGCCACTCCACACTCTCGCACACTTCCTTTTTATAGAGGACAAAACAGGTGCCATTCATTTTCTCCCTTAGCCCAAACAGACGTTATCTGTTTGGGCTAAGGGAGAAAATGATTGGCAAATGATTGGCACCTGTTGTCCATGTACAGATTCTCGCGATGAGTCTACCAGCCACACCCACCGGTCAACACAGCAGGAGTAATGGGAGACGAGTCAAATAATTTACTCACCCCCATGTCATCCAAGATGTTTATGTCTTTCTTTCTTCAGTCGAAATGAAATTAAGGTTCCCTTTCAAAAGGGAACTCGCTCTGCATTTGAAACGCTATGGGGAACGTCACACGTGACCCGATTTCTGAAAGCCAACTATCCAACAACTCCAATCCCTATTGGCCAGCGACGGCCTATGACGTAATATGGCGCGACCCGGAAGTATAAAAGGAGCGCCTGGAGAAACAGTCAGTATCTTTTCATCTTTCGGGTCTGTTCCTTCTGATCGCGACTATGTCGACTCTGGTAAGGGATTCTATAATATACCTTACAAACGTTCAAAAGGGTGTGTTCATCCGTGTCCCAGGGTTTGACACTTGATATACACATTTCTGGGCGTTTTCTGTCTGGAGAGGAGCGCGCATAGACAGTGCTTGAGGGCGCTGTCTGTGTGTTTGTCTATTGTTTACTGTGAGCATCTCCCTATCGGGACGCTCCGTTCTTGTTTGGTGCTCTTCCCGAGGGAAGAGGTGTCTGTGCCTGGTGATTCTGGCCCCATTGGTGCTGAGGCATAACGGTGGCTGCAATCATAGGGCTCGCAGGTGAGCTCGTTGGGAAGTTGAGACAGTTGTATTCTCTCTTAACTCCCTAGGGGCTGACGAGGATGAATTGTTGGATGACGATGACGTCCATGTTTGACGTCATCGCATCTGGCAGTGAGCGCTTTTCTGGCTGCGGCTGCTGTGAGAGCGCGTTAAGAAAGGGGCCGCGCGCAGACGGCTCGACGAGCAGTTCCTTTCTGTCCATGAACATTGCAGCTCCCATAAACTTTCCATTCCTTCCTGATCTCCGCATTTGAGATCGGGAGGGCATGGAAAAACCCCTAGCCGTTCAGATTTGTATCTGTGCCCAGACAGACGGGAGGCGGAAAAAGCGAGAGTGAGATGGGTGATCGATTATAAACACTGTTGCGTTTGTAATCGATTCCCCAGCTACATGAGGGCGATTTATATCTACCCTCTCCTCTTCTTCTTTCACCTCCTATATATATATATATATATATATATATATATATATATATATAAAATGTGTATGCATGTGTGTATATATTTATAGACATGTAGTCATAAAAGTAAGGTTTTTTTCTGGGCAAACTGAAGTTGATAGGCTGGCTAGAATATATATTGTGCAGGCCACAAAATGGCACCTCTTAGCTTGTTGTTTAGAGTAGCTTCTCATCTGCTGTTTTCTAGAGTAGTTTGAGTTAGCACTCATCGCTTCAGTTAATATGTATGTTTAGGTCAGCCTTAGTCGGCCGCCTGACATTGTTTGCTTATGAGCTTCACTTTCTTTCTCTTATCCATGAGATTGGGAGGTGAAGCTCAGGCTTCACTAGGCTTATGGCCCTGTAAGAAAGCCCGTAGCTTAGCAGCCAGGCTAGAGCTAGGTTAGCTATGTAAAAGCAACTCTATGTATACTAGCCTTTGTCAGTTGGTATAGTTCCTAGTTCTGGCCTCCTCCCGAGGAAGTTGTTAGGCCGTATGCCCATTGTCCCCTTGTTTATGTAGGTGCAATTGGTGAGGTTAACAGCTAGGTTGTAGACTGTTTTAGACTCCCTGATGCTGTTTTTCTCAGGTGGTAGGCCCTTATCTTTGCGTAGATAAGTTATGCAGGTGTATGCTAGGCCCCACTTTCTAGAACATTTCATGCTATGGAAAATGTTTGTTCTTCTGAGCCACTTGATTTTCTTAATCAAGTTTGAGTTGACAGTGCTAGTTTTTAGCCTAGGGCTTAGTACAGATTTAAGAATCTGTGTGGAGAAAGCCTCTATTTGAGAGATTGGTGACTTATATTGGATTGCATATTCAGGGTAATATAGAACCACTTTTTGAGAAAATCTGGTTTTATTAGCTCCCTTTTTGTGATCTTGTCAACAGGTATATTGCATATAACTTTGATTGTAGGCTCTTATGGTTAATTAGCCTCCCTCTAGTTAGCAATTGTATTTCTAACAAGTGCTGTTAGCTGATTGTAGTTTACACTGCTACAGGCTTTTTGCTACGTGTCCGTTTGAGGTAGTAGGCCATTTAGGCCTCCCTTAGACCATGTTGGCATTGTTTGGTTTCCTTTAGTCACATGATTTAGGGTACATTGCCTGTTGGAATGTGTAGCCTAGCTCAGGTTGCAGTTAGCTTCCCACAGCTATTGTTGGGTTAGGATATTGGTACCTTACTGAGGTTTGGTTTTAACTACAAACCCGATTCCAAAAAAGTTGGGACACTGTACAAATTGTGAATAAAAAAGGAATGCAATAATTTATAAATCTCAAACTTATATTTTATTCACAATAGAATATAAATAACATATCAAATGTTGAAAGTGAGACATTTTGAAATGTCATGCCAAATATTGGCTCATTTTGGATTTCGTGAGAGCTACACATTCCAAAAAAGTTGGGACAGGTAGCAATAAGAGGTTGTAAAAGTTAAATGTACATATAAGGAACAGCTGGAGGACCAATTTGCACTTATTAGATCAATTGGCAACATGACTGGGTAAAAAAAGAGCCTCTCAGAGTGGCAGTGTCTCTCAGAAGTCAAGATGGGCAGAGGATCACCAATTCCCCCAATGCTGTGGCGAAAAATAGTGGAGCAATATCAGAAAGGAGTTTCTCAGAGAAAAATTGCAAAGAGTTTGAAGTTATCATCATCTACAGTGCATAATATCATCCAAAGATTCAGAGAATCTGGAACCATCTCTGTGCGTAAGGGTCAAGGCCGGAAAACCATACTGGATGCCTGTGATCTTCGGGCCCTTAGAAGGCACTGCATCACATACAGGAATGGTACTGTAATGGAAATCACAACATGGGCTCAGGAATACTTCCAGAAAACATTGTCGGTGAACACAATCCACCGTGCCATTCGCCGTTGCCGGCTAAAACTCTATAGGTCAAAAAAAAGAAGCCATATCTAAACATGATCCGGAAGCGCAGGTGTTTTCTCTGGGCCAAGGCTCATGTAAAATGGACTGTGGCAAAGTGGAAAACTGTTCTGTGGTCAGACGAATCAAAATTTGAAGTTCCTTTTGGAAAACTTGGACGCCATGTCATCCGGACTAAAGAGGACAAGGACAACCCAAGTTGTTATCAGCGCTCAGTTCAGAAGCCTGCATCTCTGATGGTCTGGGGTTGCATGAGTGCGTGTGGCATGGGCATCTTACACATCTGGAAAGGCACCATCAATGCTGAAAGGTATATCCAAGTTCTAGAACAACATATGCTCCCATCCAGATGTCGTCTCTTTCAGGGAAGACCTTGCATTTTCCAACATGACAATACCAGACCACATACTGCATCAATTACAACATCATGGCTGCATAGAAGAAGGATCCGGGTCCTGAAATGGCCAGCCTGCAGTCCAGATCTTTTACCCATAGAAAACATTTGGCGCATTAAAAAGAGGAAGATGTGACAAAGAAGACCTAAGACAGTTGAGCAACTAGAAGCCTGTATTAGACAAGAATGGGACAACATTCCTATTCCTAAACTTGAGCAACTTGTCTCCTCAGTCCCCAGATGTTTGCAGACTGTTATAAAAAGAAGAGGGGATGCTACACAGTGGTAAACATGGCCTTGTCCCAACTTTTTTGAGATGTGTTGATGCCATGAAATTTAAAATCAACTTATTTTTCTCTTAAAATGATAAATTTTCTCAGTTTAAACATTTGATGTGTCATCTGTTGTATTCTGAATAAAATATTGAAATTTGAAACTTCCACATCATTGCATTCCTTTTTAATTCACAATTTGTACAGTGTCCCAACTTTTTTGGAATCGGGTTTGTATATCAGCCTCCTTGAGTTTGGGTGGATTGTCATGTGGGAACTTTACAGTTTAACTACTATCATTGAGTCATATGTCCTGCTCCTAGCAAGACAGGTGTTCAAGGTGGCCCTCACAGGCCACCATTGAATGTCCTTCTAATATGACGAAATGCTTTTCGTATGGGAGTTATGCTCCATATAAAACTATTATCATGATGTAGGCCCCTTTCTGGCCTCCATGATTATGTGCCCACAGTATGGTCTACCTGTTAGGTTGAGCTTTGTACTTCCCTGCTAGGGTTGTCTGTGTAATAGTGCTTAGCTCCCTAAGCTGATCATGGGTTGTAGGCTTCCATGGGGCCTCCTCCTGAGGTTCAGCCCTAGGCTGGTTTGTGCTTCCCTGGTTTGTGCTTATCAGGGTTTCTAGCGCACAGCCTCCTCAGTGCAAATAATCAAGCGCTGAGTAGATCCTAGGATGAGCAGATTATACTCCCCTCAATATGAGGGTTTATAGCACTCAGCTGAGTTCTGCTCTCCTGGATGTCAGTCTCTACGTGGCCACTAGACTTACGCAATATGTCTTAGAGGTTGCTAGGTCCTATGGGCCGCCTTTTGAACATACTGGTGTATGTTTGTGTATATTTCTCTCTGAGAATTATCTGTATACACTTCTGGTTGGCCAGGGGCCCAGGTGATACATTTAACCTTCTATGGTTCGGTTTTTTATCGTTCTTGGTGCCTAAACACTGCCACGAGCTGATGCCACGTGTCTGTTAAGGTTATAGGCCCATCTAAGGTTATAGGCCCATGTTCCTTAATACGAGTTAGCGTATGTTGTACTCCTTTTGCTTTAAAAAGTAAAAATGTGCTTTTACTGAGTACACTGCTCCTTGGTTTGTGTTAGGTGGATTGTCATGCGGGCACTTTTGCAGCCTCTTAATGCTGCCATTGAAGTTGTCTGTCTGCCCCCCGGCAAGACAGGTGTTCAGGGTGGCTCCTCCAGCCCACTTTCTGAATATATTTCTGTTTCACATGTAGCTACTATCATGTTGTAGGCCCCTATTCGGCCTCCATGGTTATGTGCCCATTGCATGGTCTACCTGTTAGGTGAGCTTTGTACTTCCCTATTAGGGTTATGTTTGTAATAGTGCTTAGCTCCCTAAGCTGATCATGGTGGTAGGCCTTAATCAGGCCTCCTCCTAAGATTCAGCCCTAGGCTGGTTTGTGCTCCCCTGTTTAAACAGGTGTTTAGTGCACCGCCTCCTCAGTGCGTTAATTAAGCGCTGAGTAGATCCTAGGATGAGCAGATTATACTCCCCTCAATACGAGGGTTCATAGCACTCAGCTGAGTTCTGCTCTCCAGGATGCCCGTCTCTACGCGTGGGTCTGAGTTGCTCCTGCTTTTCTGCAGTCACTCTTACCTGCTCTCTTCTATGAAGAATGTGTTATGGAGATTCTGTACTCAGACAGGGTGGCCAAGACTAAGCTTGTCCTATGACAGACCAGGTCGGCCTCCCTGGTGGCACTGGGGGTGACTTCGTTCCCCTCTAGTGACTGGCCGGGGTTCCTTTCAGTTTTCTGGCCACATTCCCTTAAAGGGACCACTTTCTCTTCGGAAAAGGTGGTTCCAGATACCTTAGCAGCCTTAGTAGGCCCTTTGCGGAAGACCTTTTTTAAGCTTAGCTTGGACTGTTGGCCATAGGGAATGCTGTCACTGACAGCCTGGTGTGACCTGACGGTGAGTTGCTAAGCGTTTCCTTCGAAACTACTCGTCATTTGTCAGCCATATTATTTGGCATGCATTCTCCTTAAGCATGGCGGCGTGGGTATATCGTTCCCCATAGTCCCCCACATCGGGTCACGTGTGACGTTCCCCATAGCGTTTAAAGTCTCGTTGCATATGTAACCTGAGATGTTTTTAATGAAAAATTCCAGGATTATTCACCTTATAGTGGACTTCAATGGACCCCAAACGGTTGAAGGTCAAAATTTCAGTGTACCTTCAACAAGCTTTAAACGATATCAGACGAGGAATAAGGGTCTTGTCTAGCGAAACGATTGGTCATTAAAAAAATAAAATAAAAAATGTATATGCTTTATAAACACAAATGCTCGCCTTGCAAGTGCTTCCACTAGACCTCCTTCTGTATTCTTCAAAAGGCTAATGCTGTATGTCCTACACCTTCCCTGTTCAACGCGGCGCCAGTTCTGTTTTTCCGTAATTTGAATATGGAAGGTATCCCATACGATAAAAAAATATATTTTATCTGGCCAAAATATATGGTAAATATATGTTGTAAACAGTGAAGTTCAATTAAATATATTTTTGAAACCGAAAATATATTTTGTTTCAACCTTCATATACTTAAAATATATTTAAAAATGTATTTCAGGGACAAGAAAATACATTTCCAATCTTACAGTCGACAATGCAAATGTGGGTGGAAGAAAGCCTTGCGATCAAAATACATTCCATTAAATGTTAGAATAATTTTAAACACTTACAGAAAAAAACATGAATTTCCCCATATTTTCCCCACTTTTGTTCACATGATCTTCCCAAAAAATTCTGAGTGATCATGGCACTTGATCCCCAGCCCTTATTGGAAACACCCTCACAAATGTGTATTTTAATCTATTATTTATGAATTACTTTATTTATTCATTTGTTTATTTATTTGTAATTTAATGTCAGTGTAATAGCGTTTAAATGCACATCAAATAAAAATAGAAGAATAAAATCGTTAGATGTACGATGTTAATAACTGTGACATGATTTGAATTGGAAACCACTAGCAGCGCTCACGGACTTTTGGAGTACTGCGCATGCGCGTCATTTTGATCTGTAACGGTCGTCAGTCAACCAGGAGTTCTCGGAGGAGAAAGTAAGAGCTATATCTTTATTTTCAGTTATCATTTTTGACATATGTAATGTTAATTGCTAATTCGGATGTATAATGTTTTGTATTGTCAAGGTTTTCTAACTTTTATTTGTCAATTTAATGACCTGTTTAATTTGCTCACGCATCTGAGATTTTTAGATTTCCGTTTTAACGTTACGTAGTTGTTTTTAATTTGGACACTAGCGAAAACTAACGTTACATAAAAAAAAAAAGTTTAATATTTTTAAATTTAAGCGTTTGGGAGAGCGTGCCGCTTGCTGTTGTTGATCGATGATGCTCACGTGATCCTGTCACTAATAGTGTAGCCTGTAAGTTTTTTGCTAAATTTAAATGTTTTTCTAGACTTGTTAATTTGGCACGTTATTCGCTCGTTATTAGAGTTCAGGCATATGCTGGTTTGGTATTAATGGCATTTCATTCTCTTAAATTTTCTATTATTTTTTTTAATATAGCCTAGGTTATGTAATACTGTAGTTTTTGTTCACTTTCTGCTGAATGACAAGCTGTTTTCAATGAACCAGCTGAGCCAGTGATTCAATAAGTCGCTTGTAACAAAAGATGCTTATTTGTCACCATCTACAGGTTTACATGTGTCATTCATTACTGTGAAAAAAAAAAAAATTATTTTCAGTAGCAGAAGCGGAGATAGTTTGTGCAACAGCAACAAGGTGAGAATGAGCATAAGACACTAAGAAGTAGAATATTTTTTTTTAATTATTTGATTTGTGTAATTTATGAACTGATATGTTCTCTGCACTTGTGTCTTTGTTAATATCTGTTTCTGTCTGTCTGGAACAGGTGCGGGTCCAAACCCATCTGTCAAGACGCTTCTTTGTCCACATGCTGTCCGCCCCACCAGCCCATCGATTCTGCTGGAGAGCCTCTGACCACAAGTCGTAGGTACAGGATAATGATCATAGTCAAGCCATCTTCATTTCTGTAGCACTTTATACAAAACAGCTGCACGGTAATAAACATGAAAGTAACAGAATTCAAAAGACTGTATAAATTCAAAAGTTGAATTTAAATATAAAGTTTTTTTTTTTTTTTTTTTTGGCTAAGAAAAATAAAGGTTTTGTTTCTGATAATACTAGAAAAAGGGATACTCCACCCCAAAATGAAAATACTCTCAATATTATTTTCGTTCAAATTATGATTTTTAGAAAATAATCCATCTCTGTGAATGCAAGTGTACCCCTAAGGTCGACACTTCAAAAACCACACAGAGTAAAAAACAACAGTAGTTGAAGTGAAACATTAGGTGTGTTTTAGAAAAATACTAATATTTTATAGTCTGTGCTTCCAAATGACTCCTCAAGCTTTAACACACATCACAAATTACAACATGCTGACTTTGAGCCCATATTGGACAGTTGGCAAATTTGTAGTGTAACAAATTTAACATAATAGTATTTTCCTCAAACACACCTATTGTTTCACTTCAAAAGATTCGTCAACTGAGGTCATATGAATTACCATCATGTTTACTTTGTTTGGTTTTTGACCTTCTTGCGTGAACGTGATTTTTCTTAAAATCTCTGTTTGTATCCCACAGAAAAAGAGAATGTCCTAATCATGTGGAACAGCATGAGGGTAAGTGAATTATGAGAGAATTTATTTTTTTGGGTGGATTATCCCTTTGAGTTAAGTTAGCTTAAATGAATGTGCCTTTATGATATTCCACTATCCCTTCATTTGTAAAAGTGAAAATGCAATGCAGAAGTGTAAAAAAGGCTGATTCGACCTCTCCTCAATAATCAGTTTCTTTACTGTACTGTCCAGAAATATGCCCATTAAATATCTTTAAAATCCAGTATACCTGTAATTGTTTTAGTTACAGTGTAAACAAAAATATCAGGAAATCCAAAACTAGTCAAAAGAGAAAGTGCATGCCCTCTGTACCTGTACAGATGTTCAGTTATTGTGTTTTGTCTTTTGTAGGAGCAAAGAGCTAAACTAACAGTGGTGGAGAGAGAAGTGCCCTTGACAAGGAAACCCTGGCAGCCATATATGTTAAGGCAATAATTGGTAAAAGGAAAATTTACTAGAAACATTTAATTGAAAAAAAAAAAAAAAAAAATTTTTGTCTTGCAGTCAAGAAGACATTTCCAAATGTGTCCAAAGAGGCTTTTAAGATTTGAACTGGGGAAACTGAGACTTCTTGAAAGCAAAAAAGTTATATTTGTTTGAATATATTGTAATATTGTATATTTTTTGAACATTGTAAAGTATGTTCCTTGTTGATTTATTCAAATGTTCACGTATTATAGACAACAAATAAAAGTTCTTCAAATGCCACATGTGAATGTATTTTCTTGGGCTGAAATATATGTAGGGCAAAATATATTTTTAAATGCTTTTGAAAAATATATTTTTAAAATATATATTTTTTTAAATATACAAAAAATGGCCAAAAAATATTTTTAAAAAAATATATTTATGTAAATATATTTGAAAATATATTTTAGCGAATATATTTTTTGCCCATTTTTTTTGTATATTTAAATATATATTTGAAAAAAAATAAAATAAATATATATATATATATATATACCATATGGGATTCTGGCGGAAGCTAGATATTTGACTTCATAACTTTAAATATGGATATTTTTTTTATACAAACACATTGCTTCGCTTCAGAAGGCCTTTATTATCCCTCCGGAGCCATGTGGAGTACACGTTTATGATGGATGGATGTGGATGGAAGCTTTTTCTTCAGCTCAGGTCCCGTTTATTACCAATATAAAGTTCAGATGTGTCAGGGTATTTATTAATATTTCTTCGATTATGTTCATCAAAAAAGAAGAAAGTCATATACACCTAGCATGGCTTGATGGTGAGTAAAGCTTGGGCTAATTTTCATTTGAAAGTGAAGTAATCCTTTAAAACTAAACTTTTAGTCATACATAGTGTATTCAAATCTTCCAATAAGCAGGTACATGGTATATTTTCTATTCTTCACCACAGCTGAGCATTTAAATCCCTGTGTATTAGATTTCAGGCAGAAGTACTACCATAGACAGCCTGTCAGCAGCAGGGCACACAGCATTCTGCTAAGGTTAAAGGGCCAAAAGCTCATATGCAAGTGAGGTGGCAGCGTTTTTCAGATAATATAAACAAAACAAAAACTATCACTTCATAGGACAGTGACACCATATAACCCCTCTAAACAATCATGAACCCATCAAGCATATGATTTTACAATCATACACCTTATAGACATCTAGTCCAAATATAGATGCATTTATGAGTCTGCTAAGAGATGCTCATTTGTTTTCCAATATCCTGAGGATACTTGAACAAATGCACAGAATGCTAAAAGAGTTCACAGAACTGCAAGAATGAGATAAGCGAAACGCACGGCTTTTACATTTTTAATGAGCAAACAATGTT
Source organism: Elopichthys bambusa (assembly GCA_037101425.1). NCBI lineage: Eukaryota > Metazoa > Chordata > Actinopteri > Cypriniformes > Xenocyprididae > Elopichthys > Elopichthys bambusa. The sequence continues at coordinate 22,119,349 of CM074442.1, forward strand.
ATAAATGAATTATGAATTAGGGCATTTAAGTTGCCTCAGAAGGGTTGAATAACAAGAGATAGAGCCAAACAATGAGGTTAAGAGATGATGCACAATCCATAAAGAATGAGGGTGGAAGGAGGAGGGGGACACAAAATGCTTTTGATCCCATGTAAAGATATACAGCCGCACATCACCAGCTTGCCTATAACCTGAATGAAGAGGAAAAAGACTAATATATCAGTGTGACTGGACATTAAAAGCAACAAAAATGAGTTTTGAACAAAACTAACTTTTTCAGTTCTACAACCCGAATTACGGAAATGTTGGGACATTTTTCAATTTGAATAAAATGAAAACTAAAAGACTTTCAAATCACATGAGCCAATATTTTATTCACAATAGAACATAGATAATATAACAAATGTTTAAACTGAGGAATTTTACACTTTTATCCACTAAATGAGCTCATTTCAAACTTGATGCCTGCTACAAGTCTCAAAAAAGTTGGCACGGGGCAACAAATGGCTGAAAAAGCAAGACATTTTGAAAAGATTCAGCTGGGAGAACATCTAGCAACTAATTAAATTAATTGATATCAGGTCTGTAACATGATTAGCTATAAAAGGGATGTCTTAGAGAGTCTCTCAGAAGTAAAGATGGGCAGAGCTGTGAAAGAGTGCGTAAAAAGATTGTGTGATTGTGCAAAGAACGATAGTTATGAATACTTGAGTAGCTGGGACATAGGATTTAGTGCACATGTTGGGAATAAACAAAATCAAAAATAAAAAGTGTCTCTGGTTCCTTTCGGGCTCTCTGGGCAAACAAATACCTCACTAGAAAATAGGAGTAAATGTAAATAAATCAAATAGATAAAAGAAATAATAATAAAAAATAAAAAAAATGAATAGCTTACTGCTATTATGATTAAAATCAATAAAAAGATTTAAAGAAGTGATTAAAACAGCAGAATGACCTGGTATTGGGAATAATCAATAGCACTAGCAATGAACCATTAGATTAGCTTTGGAAATCAGTTGGTCACAGCTGCAGCGTGTTCAGGACCACACCCTGTTTGTGTCCCTCCATGAAGTTTAGTCAATGTGCTATTGAAAAATCTCAATAAATCCAAGAATTCTTCTTTAGCTAAACAGTTTACATTTAATCAAATCTAGATTTAATTAAAATAGTAACTGCAAATTTAGCTGAACAGTGTTCAGGAAGGGATGAACCTAAGTGCACGTGAAATTAGCTGAGAAGAATAAGGAAAGAGAAAGTGTGAAATCAGAAACCAGGAATGTGGTTAAAGGAATTGGTTTAGATCACTTCATACTGCATACACACAGCTGTAGTTAAAGGCTTCAAGTAAATGATGCTAACCGCTACTGTAGAAGTTATTAGTTAGCTACACTTTAGCTGGAGGACTGCTAGGTTGTGTTAGCTTAGCTTAGCTGGTTTGTTTACAATATGACGTCAAGAGGTGGCGATTTAGTACTTCCTGTGAAGTACTATGGGAAGCAGTGCATGTCAGAGCAATTCAACAGTTCATGAAGAATTTCTGCACATCTGAAACAAGTCTTGCATCGAGTTAAAATGTGGCGCTTATACTTCAAGATTTCAAAAACTTGATGTTACATTCGGTAAAATACAAATATTGATTGACATTTGCAAATTTTACTCATGTAACCTCTTTTCTTTACTCTGAACACTTTTTACTTTTTACTTTTTACACTTACTTTTTTTTTCAACTAAAGCAGGCTAATCAATTCTGATACAGTTTATATGCTGCTGAGTTGAAATTCTTTTGTCAAAACACACTTACACTTTAATACTGAAGTTAGAGTTTCTTTGCTAAAGTCAGATTAACCTTATACTGATACCATTTGACACATGTTAGGATGTGTTAAGACTCTTACTGTTACAGCAGAGATGTCAATTTAAGCTATTGTTTTATCTGCATCTAACAAGCCAGCAACTAGCAATCTACATGCGTATCAAATGACGTGTTGGAATTATCAAAGATACACTTTTAGTTGGACGGTGGTTTAAGCAAGTTGCGTTAGGCCGTGCTATCTTAACCAGCTTAATCTGGTGTCACAGTGACGTATCTGGAGTTAGCGTTTCCTTTGACAAGTCATTGTCATGGAAACCAATGCGCTGCCGTGCCAAATCAAACAGTGTATGTCATATGTCTGCATGTTTCAAAATATCTGTGCATAGTCATAGACTGTCATGGGCATTTGAGGATTACACATTCATTCAAGGTTTTCTTCTAATCAGTAAAATTCAAATTTTACAAATGCAGACTCCTGCTTTTCTGCGAACACACGTTTTCACCTACTTTAATAGCTTTATGCCCTATGCTGACTAGGAACCTTTGTAGAAGCTATGTGGCATTTTGTGAGGGCAGTTCAAAGTCAATGGGGTCTTAAAAACCCCTTCTGAGGGGTCTTGTGTGTAACACACAAGGCCCCTCAGAAGGGGTTCTTAAGACCTTCTGTGTCGGGTCACATGAATGGCATTGTGTGGGGGCAGGCTGTGCTGCCTAAAAGGTGACTAACTGGTGTTGGAGGAAAAGGCTCTGTTGGTGTCCTCCTTCCATTCCAAGTTTCTCTGGGTCTGTGGCAGTAACATTGGGACTTTCAGATCTGCCCTGCTTGGTGTCGAGGGCAGCGCTCAGTCCGCTTTCAGACTGTCTGAGAATTCCTTTATGCTGGCTGGTTTCAGCTGCTGGTAGTCTGATTGGAGGTTTTCTGGCTGTCTAGCCAGAAAGTGTCGTGGCTCCTTGCTGGATGTGATCCAGAACAGAGAGTCTGTCTTGATGGGTCACACCAGTCAAAGACTGCGGGTGAAAATTAATTTCTCATAGGTTGGCATGGATGTTGTGGTCTCCTGCAGGCTCTGATGTGAATGCAGGAATGTGTCTGGCCATTTGCCTGAGGTCTTTAAATGTCACTTAATATGCGTTTCAGGGTTTGTCTGAATTTATCCTTTTCCTTCTGCGGCTGCAGAGGGTTTCAGGAAATTGTTTGATAAAGTGTCAAGCAGAAGGCTTTGTACCTCTGCTCCCCACTTTGTACCTCTGTGCTTGGCTGGGGCAGGTTGCTCTGCTGATACCATGTGGGGAAGTGAGTGGGGGAGTGAGATGTCTCTCCTGCTGTGGTTCCTTATGCTGTAGGTAAGAGTGTCTCTTTTGACCATGTCAAGTTCATCTTTGGTGTTGTCCAGCTGCTGTGTCAGAGCTTTAACCCCAGATCTGGACACATTCAGGTGAACTTCACAGGCCCTGATTCTGGTATCTTTGTCCGGGAGTTCAGAATTTGCAGTTTTTAACAGTGACTCTTTGTGAAAGACTTTTTTTTCAAGGTCTTGTTTGGTGGTGTTTTCTAGCTGATCTCTGTGCTCAACAGCTGTCAGAGCCTCCTGAAGACTGGTGATCTCCCTCAGTTGCTTCTGTCCTGTACCTTCTCACGCTGAGTGGGCTGGGTCTCTGTGGAACTCTGTGACTTGCAGCGTTCGTTTATTTACCTCCTGTTGGAAGCCCATGAGAGCATGGCCTAAGGAGAAGATGAAGCTCTTTGTGGCTCAGGCTGGGTGTCGAGTGTCCACTTGTGCTGCCAATCTCGCCGTTCCTTTCTCTGCAGTTGCAGGTCGTTGACTGCTTTGGCTGAAGGACGTCCATCACACTGTTCCACTGAGTCATCTGGAGGACCTGGATGGCAGGGCTGGATGTCCTAGGCAAACTGGCACACTTATGGGGACACGAGAGAGAGAGAGAGAGAGAGAGATGGCACAGGCAAATGCAAGTTCATACAGAACGGCTATGTGGGCTGTGTAAGGCGTGAATAGCTGATGTGGGGGAAGCTAGTATGAGACAGTGTTGGTGAACACAGCTAAAGGGGTTTGAGTATCTTTGTTGACGGCTGTAATCTGCATCAGCTGATGACTGGGCTGGTACATGTCAGCAAACTATTACTCAGAATACTGATAGTTTCTTTCACAAGTTGTCACCCTAAGGGTAACAAAATAAACAAAACTGAAATAAAACAATAAAATGAATTCAGAAAAGGAAAGGTGGAAAGAGGGTTTTACCTATTTATTTTTGCTAGGAGATATGGCTAAGCAGGTGTCACTTGTTCAAGTAATGGTTAGACTATTGCTAGGCTAACAGAGAAAGACCGAAAACCACAAGGATAAAAGGAAAAGAAACAATGGGAAGTGTTTCTAGTCCTTTCTGGGGCCAACAGTGCATTGGGCGGTGGCCGTACGTCACGTATTCGGCACTAAGGAGTGATGAGGGGTAGCTAAGAGATAGGAATTAGGATATTAATGACCTATAACTCATTATACCTCATTAAGGAAACAACACTTTCTAGAACTACCGTAATCCTATAAAGAGAGGGAAGATGGTTATGGTAAAATAACTAACATAGAGTAAAAGTAGAAGATCCTTTTAGCTCTGGGGAACTGAAAGGGGAGATAAATACACAAATTGATTTAATTACATTTCAAATGTAATTAAACCCAACTTGGCTGAATAGAGATATTCAGGCTTAAACAAAAGAAAGTGAGTTAAATTAAATAGAATAAAATAAAAATGAATAAATAAATAAATAATTATATATATATATATATAGAGAGAGAGAGAGAGAGAGAGAGGAGGAATAAAAGAGAGAGATGGGGAATAAAATCGAAAATAAAAAAAATGAAATTAGAATTTCCTTATAGGTCTAGGAATTTAAAAGGAAAGGCAAATAAACAATTTTCAAATGTAATTAAATTCAACTTGGCTGAATAGGGATATTCAGGTTAAAAAGGTGAGTGAAGGAGATAAACTAAAATAAAATAGAATGGGGAGGAATAAAGTCGAAATAATAAAAATGACCACACACACACAGAAATGGTTTAAAACAGTGATGGGTGCCTTTGAGGCATGCCTTGTGAAGCTTTGTAACACTTGCGAATCATTTGTCTTTGCGAAGCGTGTATCAAACTGCTAAAGTCACGTGATTTCAGTAAACGAGGCTTTGTGCTGCGTCATAGCTGTTTCAAAATTATTTGAAATTTCAATGGTTCATCTCCAAGTCTCATGAACCAATGTCTACATATGATTTGTACATTTAAATGACGCATTTGATAAAGATAAGAGACATATTTAAAATTCTCTTATTTGTCTGATTAGCCCAGCTTTTATAAAATGAGCCCTACAGTTTACTAAAAATATCACGTCTTAACAGAAACCTCATGTTTAGGAATATTAGATGATTCGTTGATCGCCTATAATTGATTACACCTTCAATAAAACATTTGTGAATGGTTTATTGAAGAGGTCTCATTGAGTTACGTTTTCGCTGCACTTACTGTTGTGACCAGCAGGGGTCTCCAGTTTATGGCGCTTTGAGCAGTTCAAAACAGTAAATCATTTGTGACGCAATTGATTCTTTTGATTCAGAGCTTCACAAAGCTTCGTATTCCCCATCAATAGTTCAAATCAAAGTTCCTTAGTCTAAAAAGGGGTCCCAAAGTCTATAGAGTCTTTGGTTCGAATGTTACACTTCACGCTCGCACGTGTCTAGGTGTTAGCAGGGTGCTAGCAGCTTTTAGTCAAGGTGAAGGGCTTTAACTTGTAGGGTATACGTGTAATGGCTACACAGGGTTGTTGTTTGCACAACGGTCTGTGACGTGGGTGCTGTTATCAGGCCATCAGAGATGTCTGCCCACATGCTATGTTGGTCATGCGTTGCCAAGAGACCAATGCCAGCTCGCAACACAACTCAAAGGGAGCAGGTTCGGGCCGTGCTGTGAACACGCATTGTGAACTCTAGCGTGGTCAGTCAGTCATGACGTATTGCACACAAATCACAACAGCACATCACTTCACAGACAATGGTGAATTACTAGTTAGCTAGGCTAGAATTTACACCACAAATTTGACGTGATTGTTTCATATGAACAGTTCAGGACATCAACATGAATACGATGATGTAACGAATAGTAAAAAGGCCTTAATTGTGACTGAGGAGCATCGCTCAGAACACTTATTACAAATGCTGTAGTGAGATTCTTCGACACACAGGTAAATTTATGCTGCTTAATCTGAGATTACTTCGTCAGGGAAAGATGCATTTAAAGCTGAAAGTGGGGTTTTCTTCGCCCAAGATCAGGTTAGTTTATTCTGGTACCATTTGTACGCGCTGCTAATCTGAGATTCTGTCGTCAAAAAAAAAAGGCTTACGCTGAAATTAATTTCTTCTTACAATTTAAACATACATTATAGCATTGAGGAACTTTCTGATGTTCGACAGAAGGCGCATTCAAGCTATAGTTTTGCTGATTTTATCAGAAATTTGTACATGCATGTATAAGATGTTGATAAAGCTTATGGAACAACACATGACTGATTACTGGGTCCATTTGCAAACAATTGTTTAAAATGATGCCCGCATTCTCCACCAAAAATCTATAGCGATATTAGCTCAAAGGGGAAATATTAATAATTATCCATAACTTATGATTATTAATTATGATTTATTATATATTTATTATTGAATCTTAGTAGGAAAGAGTCCTTTTCTCTCCAAGTTAAGCACATGGCTGGGGTGCAGTGCAGGGCAGGACCCCCCCCCCCCCCCTCCCCCCCACTGATGCAGTTTTGTTCAGATCAACAAGAGAGAGTGGAAGGAGCATTGTGCATTGGCTTTTAACCTCTGGTCAAAGTCACACCTCATAGGGTTGACCTGACCAATGAGAAGGTTGAATTTCCAGGCGACAATATTCCTCCTGTCGGGGCTTTTACGACCGAGCATGATTAAACTGGCTGAGTTGTTGAAGAAGAACTATTAAAGATTCTTGTAATACTGATGTGCTGATGTGTTTGTCTCAGTCGTTACAATCACCACAAACTCTTCAGCAGCTGGAAACCTATATCAGGCAAGAATGTGACCAAATTTCAACACTCCAGAAACTCATAACTTCGATGCCCAGATGTCTTCACACTGTTTTGAAAAGAAGAGGAGATGCTACACCATGGTAAACATGCCCTGTCAACTATTTTGAGAACTGTAGCAGGCATCAAATTTGAAATGAGCTCATTTTGTCCATAATATTGTAAAATTTCTCAGTTTAAACATTTGTTATGTTATCTATGTTCTATTGTGAATAAAATATTGGCTTGAATTTGAAAGTCTTTTAGTTTTCGTTTTATTCAAATTTAAAAAAACGTCCCAACATTTCCGGAATTTGGGTTGTATTTCAAAAAAGTTCTTTTGAACTATCTATATTCATCAAATAATTATTAAGTAGTATAATATTAAGTAGCGCAACTGTTAATAGCACTGTAATAATACAGAATCTTTCTTGAGCAACAAATCAGCATATTAGAATGATTTATGATTTCTAAAGAATCTTGTAACACCACTGCTGAAAATTCAGCTTTGCCATCACAGAAATAAATTACATTTTAAAAAATTGTATTTTTGATTAAATAAAAAAAGTGTTATTTTAGTATCATTGACATTCTATTATAGATTTTTATTAATATTTTAAATAAGCTATTATTTGTATATTTTCTGATTTCATTTTCAAGATTTCATTCTTAAGTTTTAGTAATTTTTTTTTTTTCATTTGTATTATTATTTTTGTAATATGTCTATAAAGCTTTAAGTTTTATTTTAGTTTTACTTTTAGTTATTTTAGTATTTCAAGTTGAACTAAATGAAAATAAGAAATGCTGCTTTGGCAAAAATCACAGAAACTCTAATAAAAATCTGATCACAGGTGGTAAAAAGGGAGACAAATTTTATATAAATTTAGGTGCAAACAGTCCCAGCTGACCACTCAGGGAAGGATCTCAAATCTAGGTCAGGGTCATAATTTTGTTTGATTGTGATTTAGCTGAGCAGCTAAAACACCCCATGGCAGCTTTGTTGTTGAAATAAGAATCAGAGATTTTGATAGCAATACTCAAACAGAACTTGTGGACATTTGCATGGATGTAAGGAAACAAATCATTTACATAAAATTTTGTCAAAATAGCAGGCCTCTGCTCAACAGCAGGCAAGAATAGGAAAAACATCCCATCACGCATCATGGCACTTGTTTGTTCAGTCTCTGAAAACATTTGCTGGGACACAGATTCTTCTGCGAGCTAGTAAATAGGAACATTACTCTATTAAACAGTGATAAATTGCTTTATTCTTCTCCCCGATTTGTGCTGTCCCACAGAAATGCTAGTTATTCCACAATGAAGGGCTTGGAACACTGATGTACACACTTCAGCTCCGTTACCTTGGAAACATAGCGAAGTGAAGAAGGCATTTGAAAAGTGGACAGAAACTGTCACTGAGAATTCCAGGTGGTATTGCTGGTATACGCTGTTAATATGACCAAATGGGTTCAGAGAGCAGGGCTCATTGTATCTGGTGAAATGCCAATCTAATTTTCCAAAAAATGGTTTGCACCTCACATATGGTTTGGCTTTACACACAGTTCAGTTTTTGCTAATACAATAAAGCTAGTAAGTTGTTATGAGCCATATGAGCAAACAGGCACGCTTTACTTAAACTGCGCCTGTCAGAAGTGTTAATAGCTTTCACGCATGTCTTTCAAAATAAAAGTTGGGTTTGTTGTTGTTTTTTTGACTGCATACTCCGCAACCCTCTCTTGCAACCTACTATTGGGTCATGACCCACCAGTTGAGAAATACTGATCTATATGGGCCTGGACCTCCACACTTTTCCTGCCCACCACCTTCTCACCCTCTTTGCGCCTTTGGCCTTCTATTAACAAGGATTATAAGGACCATTTTCTGTAAAGATGATTTAATCACACCACATTAGTGACTGAGGGGGATGCAATGACCTGGGCTGCAGCTGTCTAATGCCCCTAATGGCCACAGTAGATATTACAGATCTATTTCATTTTGTGCATTTCATTTTGTGGAAACCATGATGCATACTATTTAAAATTTGGGGGTCTTTATAATTTATTAGAGTGGGTCAAGAGGGCAAATGTTCAGATGTTACATCTTTGTGACAGCACATTACTGTGACCCAGAAATTAACTGTCAACCAACCCCTTTAGCCAACTAGTCCTGAGTCGACCCCTAGCTGCCAGACTAAATCTTCTTACTTTATATATGTAACACTTCTCAACTGACAGCACATAAATCACAGGCGGACACGGAGAACTGCGTTTCATGCATTGTTTACTGTAACACCACAAGGAGACAAGGAGAAACATGTATCCTCTGGCGACAGTGGGCATTTACACTCATATGCATCTAAAAGAGCAAAAGAAATGAGAGATTCACCTGTGTTTGATTAAAACGATGGTGTCAGCCATGCAACGCACATGGTGAGCAAATTGCATCTAAACTCTACAAAGTTCATCAACACTTGACATCTTGTTTCACAACATCACTGAACTTCACTCTTAATATTGTTTGTGAAATTAGCAAGTACTAAGTTGCAAAGAAAACTAATTTCACTGGAGCATATTTTACCTACCATCTCTCAGCATCAGATAAACTTCTCTGCTGGGGGTGAAGTGTGGTTTCACAGGCAAGACAAATGACCCACTAATTATTTAATGTCGCCACAAGGGGTCTCCAAACAATTAATAAATGAACAAAAACACAGTAATTTTGTTGAAAGTCATAACATTTACAGTAACATTTTTAACCCTGTTACATATATACTACGATAATAAATATTATGTAATCTCTGACAAAACAGCATTCAAGGGCCATCACTAGACCAGATGAGGTTAAGTGTCCTGTTTATAAGCACAGCGCCAGTGGTCACAAGTGCCCAAAGACATATCTGAACACACATCTTCAAACTCATGATGACTTGATCCTCTAAGGGACTGTATCCTTCCTCAAGATGATCTGCATAATGAAGCTGTCAGTCTAAATTTCAGCCATCTTTTCTGATGACATCTGGTTGACATTGAAAACCTTTAAGCATAAAGATAAAGTTGTTGGGAATAATATGCATTTGATCAAACAAATGTCCATGTTTTGTTTTTTTGTCATCTGTCTTATTTGCAGTATTTCTCAACTCTAGTCCTCAGGACCCATCTCCTAGAATGTTAGATGTCTCCCTATTTAACACACTAACATGCTGATTTATTTATTTATGCTGATTATTTATTAATATTAGTATATAAAATACACACACACACACACACACACACATACACTCAATGGCCACTTTATTAGGTACACCTTTTCAATTGCCTGTTAACACAAATATCTAATCAGCTAATCACATTGCAGCAACTCAATGCATTTTGGCAAATAGACATGGTCAAGACAATCTGCTAAACTTCAAACTGAGCATTAGAATGGGGAAGGAAGGTGATTTAAGTGACTTTGAACCAGGAGTGTTTCCTCCAAAGAGGCAAGGGAGGCAGTGCCTCCTCAAAAAAAAAAAAAAAAGGATGAGAAAATAATCAATATTACAAAAATAAAACAATGGAAATATCACAAAATGTGACATTAAAAAGTGTATGTCACTCACACTTACGACACTGTGAAGTTACAGCGGGAGTCCGCATCTCTTGTGCCACCTCTCAGCTCTCAGCTCAAATCAACAGACCCCCAAAGGCATGCGGTGGGTTTAGTGGGGAGTAATTGAGAATGAATGGGGGAAAGTCACGTGAGAGGAGGCAATGCTTACATCGCGCTATGATTGGATGTGATTGGTTATGGTTGGTTTCTGCGATAAACCCCGCCAACTGTTTACGTGTGTATTGCGCGCATCAGTCTGAATGAACAAAATTATGGCGTCAATGCGAAGACAAATTAAAAAGTAAGTAAACAGCTCACCTACTTAGATATCACTGCTTTATGACACCTCAAAATCAAACTTGAAAAGACCTGAAAACAGGATGACTGCGGGGTTTTTTTTGTGAGAAATCAGCTTGGTGAAATTAAAGATACATCTCTGTGTCTGTGACAGAAAGTGTTTACCGAGCATGATGATCCGAAATAAGTTGGAAAAAAAAAAAAAAGAACAGCTGAACAATACACAAATAAAATATATTATTTAAATTGTTACTGCCTTTAGTTATTATTTTGGAATAAATGTAAAAATGCTTTAAACACTAACTTGATGACATAGAACATTAATTACATTGTTAATGTAAAAATACAAAATAAAATTGTATTTGGTTTCTTTTTCTTCTCCCCCCCCCCCCCCCCCCCCCCCACACACTTTTTTTTTTTTTTTTTTAGATGTAATATAATGTTCATTTAACAAGGAAAATGTGACAACGTTAAGAGTAGGATATGAATTTACATTTAATTTATAAATAAATAAATAAATAAAAAACTGTGAGGACTTTGCCTCTTCATTTCAGTACACCACTGCACACCACTGCTTTGAACGTAGCATGGTTGTTGGTGCCAGAAGGGCAGGTCTGAGTATTTCAGAAACTGCTGATCTACTGGGATTTTCACACACAATCGTAACATAAGAGAAAATATCTAGTGAGTGGCAGTTATGTGAGTTAGAGCTGATGGAAAGGCAGCAGTAACTCAAATAACCACTCGTTACAACCAAGGTCTGCAGAAGAGCATCTCTGAATACAAAACACATTGAAACTTGAAGCAGATGGACTACAGCAGGAGAAGACCACACTGTGCCACTCCTGTCAACTCAGGACAGGAAACATCTCAGGTTACGTATCTAACCATGGAGACACTGCGTTTGAACGCATATGGGGAACGTCATCACGTGAACCGGTGTCTGAAAGCAAATATCAAACCTCACCAATCCTATTGGCCGGCGACAGTCTATGACGTCATAATAGACGCGACCCCGAAGTATAAAAGGAGAGCCTAGAGAAGCAGCCAGTACCTTATCGTCTCAAGGGACTGTTCAGCAGACAGCCCCAATGCATGGCAGGTAACGCAGTGTCTCGCAGAACTAGCAGTTTCAACTGAAATGCCAGAACCACTCCCCCTACAGGTCATACATAGGCTGTCAGTGACAGCATTCCCTATGGCCAACAGCCCAAGCTATAAGCCTCAAAGAGGCCTTCAACAGAAAGCCTACCAAGGCCGCTCAAAGGCTTCTGGGACCAAACTTCTTTTCGAAGAAAAGAGGGTACCTCTAAGGGAATGTAGCCAGGGGGCCCGAAGTAACCCTAGCCAGTCACTTGTCAGGGGAACAAAGTCAACCCTGAATGCCACCAGGGAGGTTGACCTGGTCTAATTAAAGAAACCTAGTCTTGGCCAACAACCTGTCTGATCACAGAGTCTCAATTCACATTCTTCAGAGAAAATATCCAGTAAGAGAGACTGCAAAAGAGGCAGTAACCAACTCAGACCAGAACGTAGAGACGGGTATCCTGGAGAGCAGGACTCAGCTTAGCGCTTTTTACACTTACCAATGAGGGGAGTAGAACTCAACCCTAGGATCTACTCAGCACTTGATTATTTGCACTGAGGAGGCTATGCACTATAAAGGGTCCCAAACAAGGGGAGTACAACCAGCCTAGGGGCTGATCTTTAACAGGGAGGCATCAGAGAGGCCTTCAACCACTGACCAGACTTAGGGAGCTAAGTACTATGCAGAACAACCCTCTAAACGAGGGGAGTACTAGGCTCAACCTAACAGAAAAACCATATTGTAGGCACAAAATCAAGGAGGCCCAGGAAGGGCCTGCAACATGAAGTAATTCTACATTGTGTAGAATATATCACAGCAACCTTGCAGAAGGCCAAACATGTGAAGACTACATGCTTAATCTGCTTAAAAGACACCCAGATGTGGGGGGAATTGCTTACAGGGTGGCATGTGAAGGCCACACAACTAAAGGAGCTCAATTGCTGATAAAGCAAGAGCCTACAAACATGGGAACTCATTCTGATTGAAACCAAGTTTATTTAGCAGATAAGACTGTGCCCACATAACAGTCTACCTCAACACATTCCAGCAAGCAGTGTACTCAGTAAACTTTTTACTCTTTAAGTAAGAGGAGTACAAACCTACGCCATCATGTTCTTGAAGGAGGCCCAAACAGAGCCTGTGACTCCAGAAAGACATGTGGTGTCAGCTAGTGGCAGTGTCTAAGCTTTAAGGGAGCCATATATGAGAACCAAACTATCAAGTGAGGTTTACTATTTAGCTCAACCTGAGCTTAATTCTATTCAACACATTCCAACAGGCAGTGTATTGAGTAAAACACTTTTTACTCTCTAAGCAAGAGGAGTACAAACTCTGCCACCATGCTCTGAAAGAGGCCCAAACAGGGCCTACTACTCCAGAAAGACACAGGCGTCAGCCAGTGGCAGTGTCTAATTTAAACCACACATTCCACCAGGCAATGTACTCAGTAAAAACACTTTTTACTCTTTAAGCAAGAGGAGTACAAACCTACGCCAACATGCTCAAACAGGGCCTACTACTTCAGAAAGACACGGGCGTCAGCCAGTGGCAGTGTCTAAGCTCTAAGGGAGCCTAATCTGAGAACCAAACTAACAAGTGAGGTTACCTAGCTTAACTCAACCTGAGCTAAAATCTACACATTCCAACAGGCAATGTAGTCAGTAAAAACACTCTTTACCCTTACAGTAAGGGGAGTACAAAGAATATATGCTGCCATGCTCTGAAGGAGGCCAGAACCGGCCTACTACTTCAAATAAACATGGGCATAAACCTGTGGCAGTGCTAGTTCTAGTGAGCAAAATTCTGACTAAACATCTACCAAACTTGTGATACAACAAGCTATTGTGCTCTGAAGGAGGCCCAAAACAAAGCCTTCTACTCCAAACAACACAATGAACATTTTGCGGCAGTGTTCAAACTCTAAAAGGGAGCTACATAAGAACCAAACTAAATAGTGAGGTTCACTAAACAAACTCAACCTGAGCTTTGCATTCCAACAGGCCATATACTCAGTAAAAAACACTTTTTACCCTTATTAGCAAGGGGAGTACAAACTTAGTCACCATGCTCTGAAAGAGGCCAGAATGAAGCCTACTACAACAGAAAACAGGTGCTAACCTGTGGCAGCAATAGAGTTATTGGGCTCACACTGTGTAGGGCAAAAAGAACTAGAGCATTAACAGCCCAGAGAAACAGGGGAATGCTTCACTTTTCATTCATACTACCCTGAAATTGTGAAGTCCAAGGGTGGGCGCTTTTCACCAAAGACAGATTAGACATCTGTACTGAACCCTAGGGAACAGGAGCTTAAATAAAGCTGACACTGTTTCACTCAAGCTCGAATCTTAATTCAAGGGGCTCAGGGGAAAAGACTAAAAGTACAAAATGAAAAGCTCTAGAAAAGTGGGGCCACAGCAGCACTAGCATTTTCTTACTCACATAGTGATAAGGGGCCTACCACCTGAGACAATGGCACCAGGGAGACTTATGAATAGTCAGCTACCTTAGCTTCTATCTATCTTGCACCTACACCAAGGGAGTAATGGCCCTTGGCCTGACAACTCTGAAAAGAGGAGGCCAGAACTAGGAAAAACTGCACTCTTCTGACAGGGGTAGTAATAACAGGGTGAAATGCTTCAGTATATCACCTAAACCCTAGTTCTAGCCTAGGCCAGCTATAGCTATAGATGCCTATAGGGCACACATAAGCATAGATCTGTATTAAACCTGTGTCACTTTCAATTAGAAATACCAGCGATAGGGTTGTAATGGTACACAGAAGTCACAGTTCGGTACGTACATGTACCTCGGTTTTGGGGTCATGGTTCGATACTGTAACGCATGGTCCACGAAGGAAGATGATGCACACAGGATACGATAGAATAGTGTTTATTGGTTATACACATAAGAACAGGTTACACCAACAATAACTGAAGTTGCACCGACAATGACTGAAGTTATACAAACAATGACTGACAAGAACTGAATGGAACGGGTAGTATAAATACAAATGTACTAGACAGGGAACTAAACAGGAACAGGTGGAGGAAGATTAACTAATCAGGGACTAGCGAGGACAGATGCAGACTTGACAGAACATACACGTGACAGATATGTGTTCGGTACAACAGGAAAATAACAACAAATTCCCAATGTTAGGTTTCTTTCTATTTACTTTGAACAGAGAGTAGTGTAAATTACAGTTCCCTTTCGAAAGGGAACTCAACTCTGCGTTCGGAAACACATTGGGGAACGCCTCCATGTGAACCGGTGTCTGAAAACAATATCAACTCACAACAATCCTATTGGCCGTCATCATAACGTGACCCAGAGGTATATAAGAAGTGCCTAGAGAACCAGTCAGTATCTTTTTCATCTTCAGGGACTGTTTAGTTTGAAATGATATCAAACCGACATTAAGGTAAGACTATTTATGTCTGACAAACGTTTCAGGAAGTATGTGTATCCATGTCCCATGGAGTTGACATCTGTTCACATACATTACTTATAATGTTGCCTTTTATAGAACAAAGAGCATGTACAGGCAGTTCTTGTGGGATCTGTCTGTTTGTTATTGTGAGTGTGTTTTACTTGTAAAATGCTCCACTCTCTTCTGGTCTTTTTCTCAAGTGGAAAAGGACTGGCAGCGGCACCTAATGGTTCGGGTCTTACTCTTGCTGAGGTAGAGACTAGATCAAGGGGTTTACAGCTGGAGCTTGTTCTAAGCCAAACAAGAGAGCAGGAGATAGTTGATGAGGATGGTGAGCCTCCTGAATCCTCAAAGCCACCCTGCCCCCGCGTATATACAGCTGTGTGAGATTATGGAACGTGCCTCTGGCAGACTGCGGCTGCCATTGGAGCTGGTTAAGAAATTGCTCGCGGACGGTTCATCGAACAGTTCCTTTTTGCCATAATTCTCCAGACACCGTAAGCTTTCCATTCCTTCTTGATCTTCATACTGAGATCAAGAAGGCATGGAAGGACCTGTCTATGCGCAGTAGCAGGTCAGGCGGGTGTTGCTTACACACAATGTCTGTTTGTAAGCATATCAGTTGGACCTGCTGAATTAGCTTGGTAGGTTTCTTTACGTTTTTATTTATATCAAGTTTCCTTGCGGACTAGGGCCCTGAAGTTCCATTAGGTTGGCTGTAACATTATATTATTAGGGTAGTACTGTGTTTGTTCCCTTTTTTGGATGTGTTGGCTTCTGATATTGAAGCCACCGTTCGTATGTTTTCAGATGTCGGCTTTATCTAAGCTGCATTGTTAGCCACCTTTTGGTTTATTAGCTTTCTCCTCTGGTAATGCTAGAGTTTTTGAGATTAGCTTTCACTAATTTCAGATAGATCTATGTTTAGCATCGGCCTTACAGGCCGCCTGACATTTTGTGCTTGGGTTGAGCTTTGCTCCTCTGAGCTTTACTTAGAAATGTGGTATTCTCAGAGTTTGCCTCCTCTCAGTTGAGAGTCGTTGGTAGAGGCTGGTGTTTTTTAGCCCCAGGCAGATCTATGCTTATGTGTTGGCCTTATAGGCCCACAGCTATAGCTGGCCTAGGCTAGAATTGCTGCTAGTAGCATTTTACACCATTTTTATACTACCCCTTATTTTGTGAGTGTAGTTTTCCTAGTTCTGGCCTCCTCTTATCAGAGTTGTCAGGCCAAGGCCCATTGTCCCCTCAGTGTAGGTGCGAAATAGATAGCAGCTAAGGTAGCAGACTATTGCTAAGTCTCCCTGGTGCCGTTGTCTCAGGCGGTGTAGGCCCTTTTCACTATGTGCATAGAAACTTTGTTGCTGTGGCCTTGCTCCCCCAGAACTATCTAGTGGTACTTTGACTTTAGTATTTCCCCTGAACCCCTTGAACTATGTTCAAGCTTGAGTGATATGGTTAGCTTTTTATAAAATTCCTGTTCCCTAGGGTTCAGTACAGATTGTATCTGTTTTTGGTGAGAATGTCTGATGTGAAGTACCCACCTTGTATTTTCAGGGTTGGATTAATAGTACTCCCTTGTTATTCAAGGTTATTGTACTTTAATATGTTAGTTCTGGGTCTTGCCCTACACTTTGTGAGCTCAGTAACTCTAATACTGCCACAGGCTAGCACTCATGTGTTCTGGAGTAGTAAGCCTGATTTAGGCCTCTATAGAGTATGGTGACATAGTTTGTACTCTCCTTTGACTGTAAGGGTAAAAAGTGTTTTTACTGAGTACATTGCCTGTTGGAATGTATATGTCACAGACACGCCAGGCTCCAACAACCACCAATCACAGCGCACTCCATCTCCAGAGTACTAATCACACACACCTGCACCTCATCAGCTCACTCATTAGCACCAGCATAAAAGACACTCACACACTCACCCTCATTGTCCGGTCTTGTTTACGTCAAGGAACTTACCTCTGACTTACCTAAAGGACTCCCAGTGTTACTTACCCGCTTCCAGTGTTCTCCAGTCCATGTGTGAGTGTTGTCTGCCTTCCTCGTCTTCACCCAGCTACCGCCATCATCCCACTTCCATCCTGTTAACCGTAAAGGACAATATTATCATATCTACTGCCTCTGTTTATCATCCATTACTCTGCTTGTTTTCTAATAAACCACCTACTCTGACATCTTCTGTCTCCAGCCCGTGTATACTGTAACAGTATAAGCTCAGGTTGAGTTTAATAAGCTAACCTCACTGCATAGTTTGGTTTCTTTTATGGCTCCCTTAGAGCTTGAACACTGCCACAAGCTGACACTTGTGTTGTGTGAAGTAGAAGGCTCCGTTTGGGCCTCCTTCAGAGCACAATAGCTTGTTGTATTACAAGGCTTGTTGGTAGATGTTTCAGTTAGAGTTTGCTCACTTGGAAACTAGCACTGCCACAGGTTAAAACGCCTGTGTCATTCTGAGGTTGCAGGTCCTGTTTGGACCTCCTTTAGAGCATGATGGTATAAGTTTTTACTCCTCTTGCTTAAAGAGTAAAAAGTGTTTTTACTAAGTACATTGCCGGTTGGAGGATGTGCTCAGGTTGACTAGACTAGTCAACCTCACTGGAAAGTTTGGTTCTCAGATTTGGCTCCCTTAGAGCATAGACACTGCCAATAGCTGATGCCCATGTCATTCTGAAGTTGCAGATCCTGTTTGGACCTCCTCTAGAGCTCGATGGCGTAAGTTGTACTCCTCTTGCTTAAACAGTAAAAGGTGAGTACACTAAGTACACTGCTTGTTGGAATGTGTTGAGGTAAACTTTATTATGTGGGCACTCTACAGTCTTATCTGCTAGTTAAACTCTGTTCATTCCGAGCAAGTTCCATGTTTGTGGGATCTTGCTTATCAGCAAGCTAGCTGTTTTAGGTGTGTGGCCTTCACAGGCCACCCTTTAAGCTCTCTCTAAGCTGGTCAGTGGTTGAAGGCCTCTCTGAGGCCTCCCTATTGAGGATCAGCCCCTAGGCTGGTAATGTACTCCCCTTGTTGGGTTCCTTTAGAGCTTTTGAAAGGGAACGTCTCAGGTTACGTATGTAACCATGGTTCCCTGAGAACAGGTAACGAGACTGCATTTCCTAGCCATGCATCGGGGCTGCCTGCTGAACAGTCCCTTCAGATGAAAAGATACTGACTGGCTCTCTAGGCGCTCCTTATATACTTATATACTACTAGTAAGTCAAAAGTACCAAGTCAACACAAAAACTTTATATATATATATATATATATATATATATATATATATATATGGTACAAATCTTTCTGCAGTACAGTTCAAATATGTGCACGTTTAGGCTACTGTTTTACTAACAGAAAATTGTCATTATATCATTATTATTAACAAGTACACTTTTAACTAGCTAAAAAAAAAAAGTGTCAGGGCTCAACACTAAGGAATTTTTCTTCTGGCTTGGTCAGATCACAGCAAAAAATAATATTAGTCTAAGTAATATAAAGTTCAAACATTAAAGACAACAATAAAATAATAACAAATAAACAAATTACAAGCAATAGCACAAATAAATACAAGAGAACAAAGATACAAATTAAATAAACAGTACTTTACAATGTTTGCGAAAACAGTATCACTGTATAAAGTAAATATGCACAGATAAAGAAGTTATTTAGTGATTCTCTTTTTTTTTTATTGTTTGATTAAAATAACATAGAAAACAGAAGGCTGAACAGAACAGGCTGCTTTCACTTTAAGACCTAATGCACGGATCCGTTATATTGACACACATCCGTTATTTATTTTTTTAAAACAGTTTTCATTCACTTAAGACATAATCCACTGTGTTTACGTAGATACTCATCAAGACGGGCATTTTGACATAATTTTGTTATACTCACAAGCTGTCTGAGAGACGACTTTCTGACTTTCTAGAACAGAAATGATCTAATGAAGTTACTTTCATAGCGTCTTGCACTTGAATGGCTTAAAATCACTCGAATGTTTAAACTGATAAGACTTAAAGGCCTGGTTTCACTGACAGGGCTTAGGTTAAGTCAGGATTAGACCCTAGTTCAATTTAGACATTTACGTAATAAATGTGCCCTAGAAAAAAAACTGGTGTGTATCTTGAGACAAAACAATGGCAGTGACATATTTAAAGACATTTTCTTGAAGCAGTACTGGCCTGATCTTTCAGATAGGTGATGTGTCTTCTTCTGCTGCTGCTTTTCTTGTTATGGCGGTTAGCAAACAGCATTGGATTACCGTACACTCTCCCTTCTGGATTATAGTGTGGATTGCCTGTGATGTCCGTACCCTGATGGTTCGGATTGAATACATTACACTAGGGCTGCACGATAAAACCGTACGTGATTTGGCAAAGGCTGAATTGGCATAATTTTGGCATAATTATTTTATGCGCAGCTTGTCAGAGCACTGTGATCAGTAGTAAATGCTTCTCCATCTGAAAGCCAGAGGGCGCTCTTGCGCAGAAACTCTAAATGTGCCCTGCCGCAGAAGAAGATAACATGCAGTCATATCACTGTAGCTGAATAAACAGAAGATTAAAACACTTTGACTGATTAAACATGACTAATAAATCTTATTTTGTGTAAGAGGCCACATCATCTCACAGAAGGATATTCAAATGTCGTTATGAAGTGATTTTGGAGTAAAAACATGTTATTAAATGTGGTCTTTTGTTGGACAAGATGTTAATAAATGCTTTTCATGTCATAGAAAGATGTTTGACACGTGTTGCTTTTTCAAATGTAAATTATAAGTGACTCAAACTCGCAGTGCTTTTAGATGGATTAGCATTTGGAGCCATACTTCATTGATAAGCTGCGCAGAAGAAAAAAAAAAAAAAAAAAATCACAGCCTTTGTGATTTCTAAGAATGGGCAGGCCTAAAGAAATACACGGAAGGAGATCGCGGATGTTTCGGCCGCAGTGACGAGGGTAGGCCTCGGCGTCTTGGCATGCGGGGACCCGATTATTTGGGCTGATTTTGTTAATAAAACATCATTTAATGAACTGAACAAAAAGCGTGGAAAAGCATTTGGTGCATCTGGTGATGCTGACACCAGAATTGATTTCTAAGAATTGACAAGTCGCTATTTCCTAATAATAATAACCATGTCTCCTTTAATGGTGTCCCAGATATATTTTTGGCTAAGCCAGTGCTGAGCAGTACCTGATTACAAAGCGGTCAGAGTTGTGACAAAGGCTGTAATTATACTGCAGTCCTGATTATTCTTTTAGAGTTATTGAATTCCTCATGTTTACTATTCACAACACTGCACTTCCATGGCCTTCCTATGGACAACAATTAAGACGCTACTGCAATGCAAGGAACGCTCTTCCTGTGCCGTTTAATGACTGGCTCTGCATCTGTATAACCTTGGCTTAATGTAGCTCTTTTACAGATAAGACTTCTTTTCAAGGGCCGTGCTGGCATTCAATCCTGCGGAGCAATGGCAAAAAGCAGCTTTAATGTTTGCTCTTCAAGGGAT
The DNA here is from genome assembly GCA_037101425.1 of Elopichthys bambusa. Taxonomy (NCBI): domain Eukaryota; kingdom Metazoa; phylum Chordata; class Actinopteri; order Cypriniformes; family Xenocyprididae; genus Elopichthys; species Elopichthys bambusa. The sequence continues at coordinate 22,140,156 of CM074442.1, forward strand.
TAGTGAGTTTGATATACAGAGCTAAGCCCCCTCCCTTTAGACGAATTTCCATCCATGTTTTATTCATCAAATCCATTAAACAAGGCCTCACAACAGTAAAAGGGATTTGGGAGCAGTATTTAAGTAGCTATAGTGTCTGCTGAGTTGTGTCTGGTGATCTGATCTCTTTTCTGGTGTCAGCATCACCAGATGCACCAAATGCTTTTCCACGCTTTTTGTTCAGTTCATTAAATGATGTTTTTTTAACAAAATCAGCCCAAATAATCGGGTCCCCGCATGCCAAGACGCCGAGGCCTACCCTCGTCACTGCGGCCGAAACATCCGCGATCTCCTTCAGTGTATTTCCTTAGTCCTGCCCATTCAATCATTCCTGCCATAGAGAAATGGACAACAAGACAATCGAGCATGCCGCCTCTTCCCGCGAAGGAACGGGCCTTTCTTTAGGATCAGGCTGCCGCAGCAGGCCTTCAACACAGTGTTGCCAACTATTTTCAAAGGAAAGTAGCTAAAGCCTGCCCAAAAAGTCGCTAGATGGCATCATGCGTAAATTAGCATATTTGTGACGTCATCACATCATACTTGCATTCCGGTAACACTTCAGCATATGGGAACAGGTATTCACTATAAACTACAACTTTTTCCTCAGTTAACTCCTAATTTACTGATTATTTATAGCCTGCCTAATGTTTTCTCTCCTAATGTGCTCACAAACTGTATTATATAATATAACCCAATGTCCAATAAAGCTGTTCTCATTTCCTAAAGGCTATATTTAAGCTCTGTGACAGTGAGTAATATGTGATAAGCACACGAGGAGAATGGAAATTAAAACAATCAAACTAAATTCTTTAAATATAAAACAAAGGAGAAGCAGATAAGTGATTGGTTTGTGTAAACACTGTGTGGCTCGTTCATTCACATAACAGATGCTGTGCGTACAACAGAATGTGGTGCTGCTCCTCTCAGCCACTTACTGAACAGAGCAGCCGCAGAAAGAGGTGTGACTACAGCGGGAAAGCAAGATCTCGCGTTCGCGGGACAGTACTGAGGTTTGTCCAAAAAGTCGATAGATTTGTCGCTAGGCGCTTTTTTGAAAAAATGTAATTAAAGGGGTCTGAAAAGTCACTAAATATAGTGACAAAGTCGCTAAGTTCAGCAAGCCAGAGCCACGTCGCAGCGTTAGTTATTACGTTGACGGTTCCTACGCAGTTTGGAAAAGTATGTAATTTGAGTAATTTCCAGTTCTGGATAGAAAAGAAACAAAAATAAATATATATGAATAAACAATATCATATCATGGTAAAAATTTTAGTGATCCTTTAGTGATTGTTGAACACAACTGAATAAATTCAAGGTGCACATTTTTATGCAAAGCTTTGTCTTTTACAAGTGAGTCTCTTTTGAAGGTACTTGTGACTCAAACCAGCAACAGTTAAAAGAACAAACGATCATCTAAATCATATTGTACTTTGCTTTTTGATGATCATTCAACATCAAACAACGACAGTACTGTTGTTTACAGTATCAAACCATTGTGTCAGAGGTGAATATATGCAGGTTTAAAGGATTTCAGGCTGCTTCCAGGAAAATAAGAATATGTACAAATTTTAATAATCGATCTCTCAGCCCTGCACAGTTTCGCTGAGCTCAGGTTTCCAATCGCCCCGAATAAAACGATGGGCCCGGCCACATCCATTGAATTTCTGGGCTTTAACTTGAATACAGTTCCTTTCCAGGCCTCACGGCATAAGGAATCAATAGGATATTTATGTTCATTTCCACCTTCCTAAACAGTCCAAACTGTTCTAAACGGGAATTACTATCTTCGCTCAGCTACTTAAACTTCATGATGCGAGCAATCCTGCAAGGCCACTCTTTCATCTCCCATCTCACTCTTGCATCTTCAATTCATGCGCTAGAAACAAGCGTCAGGCCACAGCAGAAGCAAGCCTGGGCCGTGCCCCAGATTCCCCACTTTTCTCCTCTCTCCACTTAGCCACACACCGTGGCTTTCCCCAGCGCCACACCCCATCCAACAATGCCTGTCCCTCTTGGCGAATGCCTTCCCTTCTAACGTAAGGGTGCATATAAAGCATATATATAGACACAGTTGACTCACCCATATTCCTCGACAGTTTTATAGCATGCCTCCACTACCCCATCTCCTCACACTTGCCTGGTTACTCTCCTAACCAGAATACGGTGGGAGTACTCTGGGTTTGGGCCAAATACCGAGCTCGGAGCCCTCTCCTCGGACAGCACGCCAAATACATACTATTACGCTATTACTATTTACTATCTGATTATTTGTAAGTGTGAACTCGTGAATTTGTACATTGCTGGATCTGTCTGTTTGCTTTTCAGTCTGTGAAGCCACGGGAGTTGTGAATCACAGTTTGATTATTTAAACAGTAACACCATATCAGACTAAACACACTAAAAACATGCCCTAGTACAAGTAGTAATATTATCGAGAATTTGAGGCAAAAGTGAAATAGTGGCACTAAAGAAATCTAATATTTAGTCACCCTTTCTATAGTTATTCACGTCTTAGCTGGTTTAAGCTGGTCTAGTTTGTATTCAGAAAGCTCTCAGGTGCCCAGCACACAATTTCATTTCATTAAAGGGTTAGTTCACCCAAAAATGAAAATTATGTCATTTATTACTCACTCTCATGTCGTTCCACACCCGTAAGACCTTTGTTCACTCCGAACCACTGATTCGAAATAAAAGATTCGTAAAGCTTTGAAGCAGTGTTTTGAAATCGGCCATTACTAGATATTGTTGAAAAGTCGTTATTTTGTTTTTTTGGTGCACACAAAGTATTCGCTTTATCGCTTTATATCGCTTTATAATATTAAAGTTGAACCACTGTACTCACATAAACTGTTTTAAATATGTTTTAGTACCTTTTTGGACATCTGAAAGTGTAAATTATCTTGCTGGCAATAGAAGCCTCACTGAGCCATTGAATTTCATCAAAAATATCTTAATTTGTGTTCCGATGATGAACAAAGGTCTTACAGGTGTGAAATGACATGAGAGTGAGTAATAAATGACATAATTTTCATTTTTGGGTGAACTAACCCTTTAAGAATTATTCTTCTCTCTACATAATGGTGGAAACTGAAACGGCACCAATTAAAAAGCAAGAATCTTACCACTAAACCAATAAGTATATGACCAATAAATATAATAAATATTCAAAAATTTGGGGGGTTTCTTTAAACAATATAGCCACCAAGTTGACTGACTTGCCTTATATGGGTGTTAGACTAGCCGAATTCACAACAAACAGTAAAGTTTCTGGGATAGGGATGGAGCTGTATTCTAAAAACTTCACTTCACATTACAGGAAAGCAGTTAACCTAGAAAAGTCTTATCCACTATACACTAAATCTAACAATATCAGTGGCTCATAAGCTCTGTGAGGGGTGCAAGGCCATTTCGTATGACAGTGGATTCATGTTCCTTTTAACAAACAACAAAATACAGATATAGATTTTACATTACATGACCATTACAATCAGCCCCATTTCAGTATTTAGGAGTCCCAACTGAGAAATTAACTGAATTCCATTTCCCTAGTTTCAATAAACATTCAAGTGTGTCAGTTTTTGGCCTGATAATAGCATGATGCTGTCACCACAGAAGCATTGTGGGTAATATGGAGCGCTCTCCTGACTGCAGTAAACAGTGGCTTCCACTCCCACAGACAGAAGACTGTTCCACTGCATATTCATTATGACCTTGGGTGAGCTCTTAAATCAGAAGCAAACACAAGGGTCAGATAAACACCCACACTGTTTTGCTTTCCCCACAAAGGTGCAGGTTTATAGCGGAATACCGTGTAGAATACAGATTACACAATTATCAGATGACATGATGGAGAGACTGGGGTCCTCCTCAGGTGTACGTGGAGAGCGATTGCTGCTGTGCTAATTAGTCATAGCGTTGAGGTAATTACTTAGCTTTCCTCGGCTGTGGACTTCCTATCCAGCGTCGTAAATCAGCCTAAATGTGCGAGTCTTGGCAAATGTTTGTCAGTATTCAAAATGTAACGCCTGGCCAGTGCATCAACACCTCATGACGCAAAATAACAGGCTATGCAGATAGTAATTTCAACAAATAACCTTGGGACGAGGAAAAGCACTATACTACACCTCTTCCACCCACTAACATAAGTTATCATGCAGGGTAAGTCTTTACTCTCAGAAGAAAAGGTACAAAAGCTGTCACTGGGGCAATATGTATTCAAAGAGGTACACCTTTGTACCTAAAGAGTGCATTTTTGTACTAAAAGTGTACGTATTAGTAAGTAAATGGTACATATTAGAACCTTTTGAAAGGGTACTGCCCCAGTGGCAGCTTTTGTACCTTTTCTGAGAGTGTTCAATGACTAGGTTATAAAGAATCTTTTAGATTTCACCCCATAAGTGTATGCAAAGGATCCAGTATTGTTATTGTAAGCTAAATAAAATAAAAATATTGGATGGATATTAGATGTTATCATTTTACATTTAAGTTTTAGTAATTTTGTTAGCTTTTGTCATTTTTATAGTTTTTTTATATTTCTATTAAGCTTTATTTTTTATCTAATAATCCCCTGGTTTCACAGACAAGACATGTTTGAGCTGTTGTAACTGAAAGTAACTTGTACTGACAGACCTTAAAATATGTCAGTGCCATTGTTTTGTCTCAGGATGCACACCAGTTATGTTTTTTTTTTTTTTTTCTCCAAGTGAACGTTTATAAAAGCTACTTAGATACCCTAATTGAACTAAGGCTTAATCCTGGCTTAGGCTAAGCCCTGTCTGTGAAACCGGGCCATAAAGTAAAAAAAAAGAAAAAAAGACTAACCAAAAAGTTTAATTCCAATTCTAAAATAAAAGTTAGGAGGAAGTTAAACTTAAAATTTTGAATGAAAATTAGAAATGTTGCCTTAGCAACTAACTGAATTAAAAGTTTAAAATGAAGTACTAAAATTACTAAAACTAAACTAAAAAAAAAAAAGGCTAAATAGAAATATATTTACAAAAAAACAAAACAAAAATTACAAAAGAAAAAACTTAGTAACTTACTTAAAGGTAAAAATCAAGTTTTTAATGTAGTTTATATGACTATGTGGTGTTTTTAACATGCTTTAAGACAAACTATGTGCAAATTCTTAAGTCAACACCATTGCTGAGAATTTTCTCTTTAAAACTGCAGTAAACAAGGCAGTCTCAAAAACGCGGTTTGAAATCGCTGGTTTTCTGATATAACAAACTACCTTGTAACCAATCATGTCAATCATAGCATATCATTAACTGACCACAGGAGGGAGTTTTAAAAGAAGGTTATCCCGGTATATTTTTCTGATAAGAAAAATCAGGTAGACTTCGCAATACAGTGGGTGTATGATGTATATAACGATGTTATGATGAATTGTATGCCTTGTTGTTGTTCAAAGTGTTTCTAAGGATGCCGATTGTTAAAAGGCAGCTGTCTGACTCATGAATGTGAACATGGTTTATGTAACATAAGCAACACATTATTAGCAGTTTGATAACACAGTCAAGCAAAATGCTAATCATATTAATTACTGTTATGTGTCCGATGTTGTAAAAAGCGATACCATTGTGCAGTGTTTACCAATTTTAAGGCATTACGATTTTTTTTTTTTTTTACAGGAAAAAACATTTAAAAATATAATTTTGGTGATCAAAGATTAGTTTTAAGGGATAAAATTATTGACTACAGGGGGACAAATTAAAATTAAAATTAAAACTGAAAATCCAAAAATAAACATTTTAAGTTTAGTATTTAATATTTAGAGGTTATAAAATATATTTAGTATTTAGAGGTTATAAAATAAAAAATATTAGAAGATAAACTGAAAGTAAAGAAAAAACTAGAATGAAATTTAGAAATGTTGCCTTGGCAACTAACTTAAAATAACAGTGAATTAAAACTGAATAAATATAATATGAATGAATAAAAATATATTTTATTTTAACAAATACTGTAATAATATATAAATAATACTAAAATAACACTGGAAGGATCCAGGTAAACAGCCATAGCACTGTGGAAGTTTCCCCTTTCACAGATTCCCCTGAAAGCCATAGCACCTGTTAGTGCAGCAAGACCAGTTTAATTACTCAGTAAACAATACCCAAATGTGCCTTGGATGCTTTGCCAGGATGAACGGAAAACAGTGTGTGCTGTCGGGGAAAAGTCTGTGAGTGAAACTGACAGGAGAGTTCTATAACCTTCTGTCATGCACAGCAAACTTTGTGAGTGGCAGTAGAGCATGAGGGCCCTGCTATTTATGTCAGGAAGTATATGAATCTACTCCGCAAATGTCATACTTAGACGTGTATTTATTCATGCAGAATCTGTCACCTTTAGCCAAACGCATTCATTCAATGTCTTCCTCTGAAAGGGTATGAATATATCATCACAAATTATAGCAGCTACATCTGTAAAACGAAGATGGTAATCAAATGTCATGAACTGTGATCAGGTGAAAAACAGAAATGAAAGTCTGTGACGTAAAGAAAGACATAAATACAGGAATTAAATGACATACACTATATTGCCAAAAGTATTTAGACACCCCTCCAAATCATTGAATTCAGGTGTTCCAATCACTTCCACGGCCACAGGTGTATAAAATCAAGCACCTAGGCATGCAGACTGCTTCTACAAACATTTGTGAAAGAATGGGTCGCTCTCAGGAGCTCAGTGAATTCAAGTGATAGGTTGCCACCTGTGCAGTAAGTCCATTTGTGAAATTTCCTCACTACTAAATATTCCACGGTCAATGTTAGTGGTTTTATAACAAAGTGGATTGGAATCAAAGCAATCGGAAACAACAGCAACTCAGCCATGAAGTGGTAGGCCACGTAAAATCACAAAGAGGGGTCAGTGCATGCTGAGGCGCACAGTGCGCAGAAGTCGCCAACTTTCTGCAGAGTCAATAGCTACAGACCTTCAAACTTAATGTGGCCTTCAGATTAGCTCAAGAACAGTGCGTAGAGAGCTTTATGGAATGGGTTTCCATGGCCGAGCAGCTGCATCCAAGCCTTACGTCACCAAGTGCAATGCAAAGCGTCGGATGCAGTGGTGTAAAGCACGCCACCACTGGACTCTAGAGCAGTGGAGACGTGTTCTCTGGAGTGACGAATCACACTTCTCTGTCTGGCAATCCGATGGATGAGTCTGGGTTTGGCGGTTGCCAGGAGAACAGTACTTGCCTGACTACATTGTGCCAAGTGTAAAGTTTGGTGGAGGGGGGATTATAGTGTGGGGTTGTTTTTCAGGGGTTGGACTTGGCCCCTTTGTTCCAGAGAAAGGAACTCTTAATGTTTCAGCATACCAAGACATTTTGGACAATTTCATGCTCCCAACTTTGTGGGAACAGTTTGGGGATGGCCCCTTCCTGTTCCAACATGACTGCGCACCAGTGCACAAAGCAAGGTCCATAAAGACATGGATGAGCAAGTTTGGTGTGGAAGAACATGACTGGCCTGCACGGAGTCCTAACCTCAAACCGATAAAACACCTTTGGGATGAATTAGAGCGGAGACTGCGAACCAGGCCTTCTCGTCCAACATCACTGCCTGACCTCACAAATGTGCTTCTAGAAGAATGGTCAAAAATTCCCATAAATGCACTCCTAAACCTTGTGGAAAGCCTTCCCAGAAGAGGTGAAGCTGTTATAGCTGCAAATGGTGGGCCAACTCCACTAGGGCCAAACCCTACGAATTAAGAATGGGATGTCATTAAAGTTCATGTCCACATAAAGTCAGGCGTCCCAAAACTTGGCAATATAGTGTATATATATATATATATATATAATATATATATATATATATATATATATATATATATATACAGTGGGTACGGAAAGAAGACCCCCTTAAATTTGTCACTCTTTGTTATATTGCAGCCATTTGCTAAAATCATTTAAGTTCATTTTTTTTCTTCATTAATGTACATACAGCACCCCATATTGACAGAAAAACACAGAATTGTTGACATTTTTGCAGATTTATTAAAAAAGAAAAACTGAAATATCACATGGTCCTAAGTATTCAGACCCTTTGCTGTGACACTCATATATTTAACTCAGGTGCTGTTCATTTCTTCTGATCATCCTTGAGATGGTTCTATACCTTCATTTGAATCCAGCTGTGTTTGATTATACTGATTGGACTTGATTAGGAAAGCCACACACCTGTCTATATAAGACCTTACAGCTCACAGTGCATGTCAGAGCAAATGAGAATCATGAGGTCAAAGGAACTGCCTGAAGTGCTCAGAGACAGAATTGGTTACAAAAAAATTTCTGCTGCACTTAAGGTTCCTAAGAGCACAGTGGCCTCCATAATCCTTAAATGGAAGACATTTGAGACGACCAGAACCCTTCCTAGAGCTGGCCATCCGGCCAAACTGAGCTATCGGGGGAGAAAAGCCTTGGTGAGAGAGGTAAAGAAGAACCCAAAGATCACTGTGGCTGAGCTCCAGAGATGCAGTCGGGAGATGGGAGAAAGTTGTAGAAAGTCAACCATCACTGCAGCCCTCCACCAGTCGGGGCTTTATGGCAGAGTGGCCCGACGGAAGCCTGAAGGACTCTAAGATGGTGAGAAATAAGATTCTCTGGTCTGATGAGACCAAGATAGAACTTTTTGGCCTTAATTCTAAGCGGTATGTGTGGAGAAAACCAGGCACTGCTCATCACCTGTCCAATACAGTCCCAACAGTGAAGCATGGTGGTGGCAGCATCATGCTGTGGGGGTGTTTTTCAGCTGCAGGGACAGGACGACTGGTTGCAATCGAGGGAAAGATGAATGCGGCCAAGTACAGGGATATCCTAGATGAAAACCTTCTCCAGAGTGCTCAGGACCTCAGAATGGGCCGAAGGTTTACCTTCCAACAAGACAATGACCCTAAGCACACAGCTAAAATAACGAAGGAGTGGCTTCACAACAACTCCGTGACTGTTCTTGAATGGCTCAGCCAGAGCCCTGACTTAAACCCAATTGAGCATATCTGGAGAAACCTAAAAATGGCGGTCCACCAACGTTTACCATCTAACCTGACAGAACTGGAGAGGATCTGCAAGGAGAAATGGCAGAGGATCCCCAAATCCAAAACTTGTTGCATCTTTCCCAAAAAGACTCATGGCTGTATTAGATCAAAAGGGTGCTTCTACTAAATACTGAGCAAAGGGTCTGAATACTTAGGACCATGTGATATTTCAGTTTTTCTTTTTCTTTTTTCAATAAATCTGCAAAAATGTCAACAATTCTGCGTTTTTCTGTCAATATGGGGTGCTGTGTGTACATTAATGAGGAAAAAAAATGAACTTAAATGATTTTAGCAAATGGCTGCAATATAACAAAGAGCAAAAAATTTAAGGGAGTCTGAATACTTTCCGTACCCACTGTATATACACACACTGATCAGGCATAACATTATGACCACCTTCCTAATATTGTATTGGTCCATCTTTGGTCCATCCTCAAACCATTCCTGTACCATTTTTGCTTTGTGGCAGGGTGCATTATCCTGCTGAAAGAGGACAAACAGTCACCAGGGAATACCATTGCCTTGAAAGGTTGTACATGGTCTGCAACAATGCTTAGGTAGGTGGCACGTGTCAAAGTAACATCCACATGGATGGCAGGACCCAGGGTTTCCCAGCAGAACACTGCCCAAAGCATCACACTGCCTCCGCCGGCTTGCCTTCTTCCCATCGTGCATCCTGGTGCCATGTGTTCCCCAGGTTAGCGACTCACACGCACCTGGCCCCCCATGTGATGTAAAAGAAAACGTGATTCATCAGACCAGGCCACCTTCTTCCATTGCTCCGTGATCCACTTCTGATGCTCACGTGCCCACTGTCGTTGGTGCTTTCTGCAGTGGACGGGGGTCAACATGGGCACCCTGACTGGTCTGCGGCTATGCTGCCCCATACGCAACAAAATGCGCAACAAAATGCGATGCACTGTGTATTCTGACACCTTTCTATCAGAACCAACATTAACTTCTTCAGCAATTTGAGCTACAGTAGCTCGTCTGTTGGATCGGATCACACGGGCCAGCCTTTGCTCCCCACGTGCATCAATAAATCTTGGCCGCCCATGACCATGTTGCCGGTTCACCACTGTTCCTTCCTTGGACCACTTTTGATAGATACTGACCACTGCAGACCCGGGAACACCCCACAAGAGCTGCATTTTTGGAGATGCTCTGACCCAGTCGTCTAGCCATCACAAATTGGCCCTTGTCAAACTCGCTTAAATCCTTACACTTGCCCATTTTTCCTGCTTCTAACTCATCAACTTTGAGTACAAAATGTTAACTTGCTGCCTAATATATCCCACCCACTAACAGGTGCCGTGATGAAGAGATAATCAGTGTTATTCACTTCACCTGTCAGTGGTCATAATGTTATGCCTGATCTGTGTGTATGTATGTGTATATATATATATATATATATATATATATACATATATATATACACACACATGTATGTATGTGTATGTATATGCGACTTACAAATGAGGATATATATATATATATATATATATATATATATATAATCTCCTCATTTGTAAGTCACATATACATACACATACATACATACATGTGTGTGTGTGTATATATATATATATATATATGTATATATCTATATATGTATATATATACACACACACATGTATGTATGTGTATGTATATGTGACTTACAAATGAGGAGATATATATATATATATATATATATATATATAATATATATATATAATCTATATATGCGACTTACAAATGAGGAGATATACCAAACAACAGTAGCGGTATACTAAAAAATTATATACCCGCCTGATACGTTGTTTTTTAATCCAACAGGCCACGCCTTAGTATATAACAGACTGAAACTGTTGGCAAACACAAACGCGACTTCAGCATGTGAGAAAAGTAAACAAAACGATGTTTCCTAGCAACGACAACTGCGCTAAAATTAAAATTAGAAAAGACACAAATCCACATACAGTATGCACTCTTTTCCTGTTGCGGATTGCTTCTCATTATTTCACCTCTGCACTCAGTGTTTTCACTCAAAGGTATAGTTCAACCAAAAATGAAAATTCAGTCATATTTACTCACCGTCATGTCCCCATTGTCCTTCAAAAAATCTTCTTTTGTGTTCCACGGAAGAAAGTCAGTCAATCCTGTTTGAAATAAGTATAAATGACATAAGGGAGTAGAATTTTCATTTTTGAGTGAACTATCCTTTTAAATACCTTGGATGTGAATGCCTAGTCTCTCTTTCACCGCTTTGTGAATATGACCTTATCGTCCAACAAATAAGTGTGCACACAATAACACAATCTAATGTTGACCTCAGCCTTGACTTCTGTGAGCCATGCTGAGAGAGAGGCCACCAACCCTGTGATTTAAAACATTTCTCATATCACAAGACGCTGCCGAGTCAAGCTGTAAGGCCTGGCTGTGCCAGGACTGTTTTTTACAAAGTGCTCAAAGCTCATGTTTGCAAATTACAATACATATTCTGAAGGAGTGAAGGTGTGATTCTTATAGGAGAGAAAATGTATTTCCTCTAATTGAGCTTATGATTGTGTGGGATGTTGTTTATTTGGCAGACCGGACCGTACAGGATTCTGTAAATGCAGCGTTTATGAGGGTAATGTGTCTAAAATTAAATATTAGTAAGAACAATATCAGTGTGGCCTAAGACTTGTATTATATGATTACAGAGGGCTCCCTCTGATTATTTTTTACTGTTAGTCCCTCGATATAGCAGCCACTGCTCTACATAAACATGCTAACTGATGACTTCACAAAAAAAGCCCACAAAATTATACTGTTCATTATACAGGGCCTGTTTTGCTTAGTAAGATATTCAAAATGCAGTTTTGATGCAGCTTGCCAATTCAAGCATATTGTACTGATACAGGAAAAAAGTTTTAGAGACACTGAATAAGCAATATATGTCTATATTTGATTTGTCTGAATCTGTATTTTGATTTAAAAAATAAAATTGTATTAATAGGCTTGCCACCAGCAATATTACAACATGTTGATATATATATATATATAATTTATGAAAAATATATATATATAAATTTATGAACAAACATTATTCTAGTAGCATTAATAGAATGTTTGTTATCTGGGGCCTTATATTTATAAAATATGGATACTGTCATTGGAATAATTATATAAATCATTATTATATTATTATTATATTATTGTAATAATTGTTTGGCATAAAACACCAATGTCAATGTAATGCAGACTAAGACACTAGCCTATACCACAACTAAAAAGATGTTTTAGCCCTTAATGTCCAGGTAGACCTAAAAGTCAATGCTTTTTCTTTGTTCAATTTGCACACTGTACATGGGTTGAAGCTTTTAATTCTGAACTCTCAAAGTGCACCAGATTGATGCATTTAACCTTAAAATGTACAAAATTTTAAAACGTCCCTGGACAAATTACATTTGGACAAAGCCCTGAATGTTTACAATTCCGCCCCTGTGTTAATATATACCTATAAATAATTAATTTCAGTGTACATTTCAGTTCAGGAAATTTAAAAGAAACTTGAAATGTTTTATAGTTTGTCTGCTGTGAAGGCCTGCGGTTGAGCGGTTAGCTTCAGTCGAATGGTCGGAGTCCATTTCACCTGCCAATTTCAGGCCAGACAAAACACCCTTTCAAATAGTTTGCTGCCAAAACAAGTGTGAAATAGAGTTGCGAGAACGAGGTAGGTGTGTTGAAAACATCTAACCATCTTTGTCATTGAGGTTCCCTTAAAAGCTCAGAACTTGGTTTATTATAGCATCTGCAACTATAGCAATATTTTGTAAGGTGTGATGTAGTACCCCTTTTAAGTGTGGAGGTAACTTTTGTCTATTTTGGTTTTTGTTTATATGCTAGCATTATATTCAAGATAAAACGGGACAGAGTAAATCATCTGAACAATTCAAGCTGCTTTGTATGGGAACATTTCTATGGAAACCAGGTTGTGGAGGCGTTGCACTATCCTGCTATATTTTCTCTGAGAGATGTTCATGTAATTCCTTTTGAGCTGCATAATTTAGCTGTTTTTAGGCAAGGATAAATAGCCATGTTTTCTTCCGCACTAATTGGTCTGCTTAAAGCACTGAGGAGTGATTACTGTTTGAGAAATTACACATGGTTAATTAGAGCACATAGGTAATGTGTTATGTGTAGAAGGGAGATCTGAAATCTGAATTGCTTTATTTAGAAGTATTTAATTAATAAAACATATCTGATAACATTGGCAAAGGTAAGAGATAATGCAATCATTATCTCAAAATGAATCCTGATAAGGTGACCCTGAACAGAACTAAATACTAACTGAACTTAAGGGGTTAGTTCACCCAAAAATGAAAATTCTGTCATTAAGTACTCACCCTCATGTCGTTCCACACCCTTAAAACCTTCGTTTGTCTTCGGAACACAAATGAAGATATTTTTGATGAAATCCGAGGATACCAGGGGCTGTATTCACAAAACATCTTAAGGCTAAAAGTAGCTCCTAACTTGAAGATTTAGGAGAAACTCTTAAAAATAATGGGCGTTTAAGTCCTAAATTTTTTGCTCTAAGAGTATTTCACAAAGCATTTTAGTGCTAAAACCTTTTCTTCATAAATGCAATACATATTTTGATTTATATATTTGAATACAATAAAATGCCAAAAATAAATCTTTAATAAATAAATAATGTACTATTACCTGTGGCAGTTGTTTTTACGAGTTCACACTTACAAATGGTCGAATTGAGTAAAAAAAATATATATAATAACCGTATTTGGCGTGCTGTCCAAGGGGATCGAGGGCTCCGAGCTTGGGATTTATTTAGCCCAAACCCAGAGTTCGTCCCATATCCCAGCTGAGAGTGAGGAACAGGGTGGCAGAGGGGATGCAGAAAACTGTCGAGATAAGGTGAGTCGGCTCTCGTCTGTGTAAATATACCTCCACTCGAGCTGATAGACAGTTTGATCACACTCCTCCAAAACCTTTGTTTAAAAAGCATCATTTGTCATTTGAATTCTGCAATCTCTCGAGACACAGACATGTAAGAGGCTGACAATTAACTGAACATATACTAGTTTAATTAATGACACTTAGCCTACATTTTAAAATCCTTATTTCAATACGGCAACATTTTTATTAAAAAAATCTTTCTCTGAATATGGCAATATTTGTATTTTAAAGCCTTTATTTGAATATGGAAACATATCTCGTTCTACAATATTTCTATGATTAAATCGCTGACAGAGACTCCTCCCCTACCAGCCAATCAATGTGGGCATAGTTAGTAAGTGTATTGACATCATCCATAGCAACAAGGTCAACCCCGCCCTTACACTTAAGACCTCAGTCTATTCCTTAGTAAAAGTTTGTCTCAGCAGCTTTGTGAATAGGTTTTAAGAGAAAACTCTTAGCTAAGAACTTTTACTGCTATTCAGGAGAACTCTTAGTGGTAAGATAAAATGTTTTGTGAATGCGGCCCCTGATCCATACATAGGCAGCAACGTCATTGCACCTTTTGAGGTCCAGAAAGGTACTAAAGACATTGTTAAACCACAGTGGTTGAACCTTAATATTATGAAGCGACGAGAATAATTTTTGTGCTCAAAAACTAAACAAAAATAACGACTTTATTCAACAAATTTTCTGTCCCCTGTCATACTGCTACGCTATTTTCGTTGCAGAGCTTCAGTGTTTATATCTGAACGCCGGCTCAGTATTGGCTGGCTCCTGCGTCAGCATCACAAGCACACGTTGTGCTGCTCACGTGACCAGAGCCAGCCAATACTAAGCCGTCATTCAGACGTAAACATTGAAGCTCTGCAATGAAAATTGCATAGCAATATGGCAGGGGACAGACAACTTTGTTGAATAATTTTAAGGTTGAACCACTGTAGTCATGTTGCTGATTCTAACGATGTCTTTAGTACCTTTCTGGACCTCAGAAGGTGTACTGACGTTGCTGCCTATGTATGGATCAGATACACTCTGATTTCATCAAAAATATCCTAATTTGTGTTCCGAAGACAAACAAAGATCTTACGGGTTTGGGACGACATGAGGGTGACTACTTAATGACAGAAATTTAATTTTTGGGTTAATTACCTCTTTAACTTTGTAAGTAGCCATTAGAATCCTAAATGGATTTAGCTGCAGACATTGCTCGACCCTTTAGAATGTCTTTTTAATTTTTTTAATTAAATATAAGATTTGAACTTAATTAAATTTAAGCTTCTAAAGTTCAAAAACAAGAGAGAACCAAGAAAATATTAAAAACTGATTGTTGTAGTCAATATATGATTTTTTCCTGTGAGCTTTTTATTTATTTATTTATTTTTTGCATAGTAAAATAAAACCTGCAGCTGTAGTTATCTTTTTTTGCCAAATAATTTTGTCAAACACCTTAACCAAGTATAGTGTTTTGTTTTTCACTCATGTAAAATATTGTTTTCTTCGTATTTAAAAAAAAAGGGGGGGGGGGGGGGGGGTTAATGCTGTTTCATGCATTCTGACTTATTTACACTGTTAAAGAGTTGGATTCTAATGCTAAACATGGTAAAAGTTTAAAAAAACTACATGGACGTATGACAGAGTATTCTGTGCCAAATAATACACTCCTTCAGAGTTCATACAAGTTTTTTTCGAGTATGGCCCTGTATTACGTAATAAAGGGTGAAATTCCTTGTATGGGAAGAGCGTGCACACACACATCAACCAGACTGAGAGCAAGAGCACGCCCATCAACGTGCTTCGTTCGGGTTACGGAAGTCGTCGGCAGCAAAGCACAGCTCTTGCTTGAGAAAGAATTGTCACTGTGTTTTTAGACCATGAAATCAACAATGTCACCAAAGAAGTGTGTTTTTGGTTGTGAGGGAAAAATGACCTTGCTTCCCAAAGAACCCAGCATTAAGTGAACAGTGGAGCTGAGAGATTTGTGCTCACACATTACATTGATGCGCTCTCGACATTTGTCATTAAAATAAGCATAGAAACCACCTTAAATTAACTATCAAAATAAGGATAATGTCGTGTCTAAAAGTTGCAATCACTTTTTATTGGTTAAAATGAATGGAGAATATCTTGTGTTTTTCTGTGGCTGCTCGAGCCCTCAGGATTGGCGCTTATGGTTTCATAAACAAGGCCCAGTTCTACACTGGATTTACAGATCGTTTGAAACTGAAAGATGGAGCGTTCACAGCAATAATGATCCCAGTCATGAGTCGGAACAGCAGGTGGTGAGCAAAACTGCATCAAATGTCTGTTTTGTTGGCAATCGGCCAAGTGCATATAATGTAAACACAAACGTAGTGAATTCATAAATTCATTATTCATTATTCACTATATGCTATATTCATTATAGTGATTCAGTAGTTATCCAGGCATAATGCAATGGTGTATTGTGTGTGTTTAATGCAAAAGCTGCGCATGCTTGTGACTCTTTAGCTTCGCCCACGGTATGTCTCCAGGAGCTCGGCTGTTTTCAGAAAGACTCGGTACAGCGTATCTGTCTTTTAGAAATATGAAAAAACTAAAGACTCTTCGGAGATATGAAGGATGCAATACTACTCTATAGGTACTCAAGATTAACATGAGATTGACAGAAACTGTCCGTGTTATGTACCCTTTAATGGTTTAATCAACATTGTAGGGTCATTAAACACAAAAATACACTTTTGGCCACTACTGTACATATATTAATATGTATTATATTTCTGTCAGGACCACTATCATCAATTATAATTGACAATTAACATACTGTTTGGATTGGCGCTATGGTTTTGTTTTTGCAAGAACTCCCTGCACATCCATGCCGCCTAGTATGGATAAGAGCAGGGAGAGCAACGATAACCACCCTTAGAGTAAACAGAACAGAACCAACATAAATGTATTGCAGATAATATTAATGTTCTTAATGGCAATAATGTAACAGTAATTCAAGAAAATTAGTCTGGTTTGAAAAGGAATATCGGAAGGCCTGTTTGGGGAAATTAATCTTCATGTGACCAGTGTTTACTGATCAGAACATCAGTTCACAAATAAAATATATATTTTTAATTGTTACTGCCTTTAGTTGTTATTTTGGAATAAATGTAAAAATGCTTAAAACACTAACTTGATGAGAGTTGGTTTTAATAAATATAAATGTAAAAAATGAAAAAAGTTTCTTTTTCATGCAGTGTAAAGTAATGTTTATTTAACCATGAAAATGTGACAATGTTAAGTGTAACTGGTATGCCAGTATTTAACAGCATAATGGGGTTTCAACTTTAGCTGAGAAATTCTGTGTGTGGCACATGATGGCACATTGCTACGAAAAAAAGGCAGCAGACAGTTAATACCTTCAGCCTACTCTCCTGCCTATTTTGTAGAAAAAGGTAGGCGGTGAAAACTTTGTTTGTTCTGCTATTAGGCCTAAACTTTTGGAGAGCAGGTGTTTCCTGCCAGGCGGACACAACAGTTTGAGTGATGTGCAGTGAGAGATATAAAAAAAAAATACCCAGAAGAAAGAAAAAAAAATCAATTCTCTGACCATGCCTGTGTGAACAATATGGGCAACGCAGGCCAGTTTCTCAGATGTAAAAAGTAACAGACAGTCCTGCTCCACAATAAACTGACAGAAAAATGCAGTCCTCTCAAGTTATGATGTCCTTTCCATCATAAAACTGCAACACTGAAATGCTGCCTTGTAGCGGCACAACATCCCCCATGTTTTGCGAGCAGAATCTTGTGCTGATTTACTGTGTTTATTCTGCATTTCCCATCAAGTTGGTGTGAAATAAACATTGCAACGTATAGTTGATTATTCTAACAGCAGAGGTGTGAGATATTATAATTGTAAAACCTATCGTGCGAGCTTGTATTAAAAAGTGTTTGAGTCTCACCTCCAAAGAAGATAGCTGAGCAGTATCGTGAAGTGCTGAATAATTTGATTCTAATTAGAATTTTTTTATATGCACAAACACAATTAGTGCTGAACTAGTTTGACATATGCAACATTCTTCCCTGGGCAAAGCTTAGCATGGCAAATATTCAATCAAAGTCTGCTGTGTCAGAGACATAGCCTTGTGGGCAGTGCTCCGACATACGCCGCATCTGCACCTCGGGCGCCCTAAGTTCAAGTTCTGGTTCGTATTGTTCCTTTTTCTCCTCTCTCATTGTTCTCTATATAATGTCCTATGAAAACATACAACTTTGTGCAGTCTTTTGAAGATTAGCAGCTATGTAGTGAGACGGTAACCTTGTGATTAAAGACCTGGCAGATAAAGACCTGACATCACATTGACCCATGAATTAAAGAATTATTAATTTCCTCACTCGCCAAAATGTACTAGACTCTAAAACTCTCTCTCTCTCATTTCCTTGGCGCATCCCAGGGTGCCTTGTTTATTGCAAGGCACCCTGGGATGCACCAAGCAAACATCCCCTGTAATTGATGAATTGCAATTTGAACTGATTAAATAATATCTTCCACACTACCAGTCAGAAGTACACTTGACTGAATTTGTTTATCATTATCTTGGATCTAAAACATTGGATCTAAAGGCTTTTGTACTTAAATGTTTGAAATTAGTTTTGAACACATATTTACATTACATTCGATATTATGCAATATATAGATGTTTATAGTTCAAAACGATTTCAATTGCATTCAATGTTTACATTTTCCCAAGAAATGCCCTTGGTGTCAGTAGCACCATGTTCTACTGTTTGAGCTACAGAAATACAAATATAAATTAATTAATTAATATGTCGTAATCAAACCTATACAATATCAAACTGAATAGTAATAATAATACATAAAAATATTATTCCAATATTTCAAAGACTGAGTAGTTGTCCAAACCTCTGACTGGTGGTGTAAATAAGTAGATTTTAAAAGCAAATTTCAGCAAATTAGAGATCTCGAAATATTTCTGTGTCATTTTACTAACACAGACAAAACAGACAGCTTGTCAGCTTATTCGTGTTTGCTTGTTATTGAATAGGAATGACTGAGAGCCAACAATAGTACAACAGTCAGCATTAACAATAAAATAGTAACTTCTAGATCTAAAGAATTAAACCTGATTTGTGTGGGTTGGTCATTGTCCAAGCAT
The DNA here is from genome assembly GCA_037101425.1 of Elopichthys bambusa. Classification (NCBI taxonomy): domain Eukaryota; kingdom Metazoa; phylum Chordata; class Actinopteri; order Cypriniformes; family Xenocyprididae; genus Elopichthys; species Elopichthys bambusa. The sequence continues at coordinate 22,159,325 of CM074442.1, forward strand.
TGCTTTTGGACATTTTGGCTGTAGTCATTAACCTTAATTTCAGCATTTAACTTCATTTTAGATTGTGTCTGACATGAAAGCTTTTCAGTTCTAGTTAATGACCTGTCACTCAAACTCTTGCCTTCCCCAAATTTTCTCTGAGCTCCATTAGTGTTCAGGCCAAACCTGGCAGCAAAAGAGATGGGGTGATCTTCCTAACCTGACTTTATATTTACTCTGTTCTAGTCTGAATGCAGTTGGCATTAGAGCTTGCTCTGACTAAGAATTGCCCACTTAGAGATTGCCAGGAAGACATATAAAATGCCCAGCCACAGTCTGTTTATTTTTTTAATCATACTGAGGAGGGTATATGAAATCAATGAAACCACAATAGTATACCGTAATATAGAGTTGAGCTCAAGGATATCCTGTTTACATGCTACCAAGTGCCTGAAACAAAATTGAAGCATCGGGATGATGCATCATGACTTTTTCTACTCTTATGAGAACAGATTTTAAACAAAAACAACATAACATGCTTTAATCATACTCCATGTTTCTTTTTTTTTTCTTTTAATACTTTTTGTTTTTTTTATAACAGGGAACTATTAATAGCAATCACATATGTCAGAAACAAGACTTCACATCATTCATACAAGTACAAATCATACATGTTGTACTCATAGTAAACGAATGAATAAGTGGCTGAATGCATAAATAAAGACATGTCAATGTAAGAATATATAAATGTGAGGAAAAAGAAATAAATAAAATGAATGAATAAATAAAATGAACAAAAGAAAGCATACTAATAATATCCACATACATACACATTTATACATATACTCACATACTCATACCATATGCATACATACTTGTGACAAATATGTCTATGTTTATACACATGTCGGTGGAAATAAGCTAAATAACTAAGTAAAAAGAATATATGAATGGAAAGAAAAAACTCTAAATGACACAATATTGTTCCTTTAAAATGAACATTAAAGGGTTAGTTCACCCAAAAATTAAATTTGTGTCATTAATTACTCACCCTCATGTCGTTCCACAAATTAAGATATTTTTTTTTAAATCCAATGGCTCAGTGAGGCCTGCACTGCTAGCAAGACAATTAACACTTTCAATGCCCAGAAAGCTACTAAACACGTATTTAAAACAGTTCATGTGACTACAGCGGTTCAACCTTAATATTATGAAGCGACGAGAATACTTTTTGTGTGCCAAAAAAAACTAAATAATGACTTTATTCAACAATATCTAGTGTAACAATTCACTCGTTTTCTCGATGCATCGATTACAAATCCTGACGATGCATATGCATTGATCTTGAAAGATGTTTTTTGAATCGTGCATCGTTAATTTCGGCCGATAATCGATGTAAAATGTTAAGAATCAGATTAATCACAATTCTATAGTGATTTAGTTCTTTAAAATATATAAAAATTAAATTACTAGATGGGCGAATTGATGGTAGACATTGTGCACCGTAATTTACGGTGGCTGAGAGAGCTCAACATGCTGCAAATGAAAAAAAACACATGCAAAAAGAAAAAACACCAGCAAATAAAGAAGACATCTTCATCAGTTTGACAACACATGCGCTGCAAAAGTCCACAACACATGCAAATACAAAAACGTGCTGCAAATAGGCCTGCTCATAATGCAGATATGATCAGAATGTTAAGATAAACAAAAAAATCACCTTTAAGGTGTACATCACTGAAGAGTAAACAATGAACAATCCCAGCCAGCGGTCCCAGCCAGGTACATCACTTGTTGGTGTTCCCTTATAACATTTTCGTTGTGGTCTGTGCCAGTCCCGGCACCAGGACAAACGATTTGGGGGGTATTATTTTGCATTAAAAAATATTATTAATAAATTATTAATAATAAATTATATATTTTTAAATAATTTACTTGATTTTATGTCTCAAATCCCAGTCAATTATTCACTGCAGAAAGTGAAACTAAAAATCTGCTTCAACATGTTCTGATAACACTATTTAACCTTAATTTATTTCTTAATATTTCTCTTGTGGCCCATACGTATTGAAAAAAATGAGAAGGGATGTAGGTGTTAAACAAGTCATCATCATCATTCAGATCATCGCAGAAGGGGCTTTAGATCGCCCGGGCCTGGTATGTGCTATTTGCAGCATGTTTCCCTATTTGCATGTGTTGTGGACTTTTGCAGCGCATGTGTTGTCAAACTGATGAAGATGTTTTCTTTATTTGCTGTTTTTTTTTTCTATTTGCATGTGTTTTCTTCATTTGCAGCGCGTTGAGCTCTCTCGGCCACCGTAGTAATTCGCCCTCACAGCTCTCCTTCACACAGATGTGCTGCACTCTTTACCGCCTTTCACTGGATTGCGCTCGCGCCCTGTCCGTAGATCTCATTGAGAAGCCCACGTTTCAGCTCTCCTCAGGATGGCCACTACTGCTATTCACATGAGCAGATGACAGCTCTCTATTGAGATAGCAATAGTCCTCCTGAGTCAAGCCATCAAGCCATTGATAAAGCTGCCAAGTCATTGCGTGGCCACTACCCTTGAAATAAAACGCTTTCATTGCTTGGAAACGTCACCGTTATTTTCTATAAGATAAAATACTTACGTTTTACGGAAGTGGGTAATACCATTGACATTACCTGAGCAGTTGAAGTAAGCATTTATTCATATCAGACACACATAATGGGCTTAAGTAACTATAAAGTTTACTCTATTATTCTTCCAGTTCACCAGCCACTTACTTGCATATATTTCGGGAGAGACTGATGAATTCACCTGCTGTAAATCCGACTGACAGGACTAAAGGTTTTTAAACGACAAAACACACTGGCTTACACATATTTGAGAATCGGAATATCAGATCGTTGATGACATGGTAAGCAAGTTTGTGAATATTTTAAATAAAAAAGGAAAAACAAAATAATAGAGATTTATCTGTTATGCAGTGTTATTGTGGATGCGTTCAGCGTACGTGACATGCATGACGCGTCGCCATGGAAACAATAAGGGCAAACGTTCTAAAATAATTGTCGCCATAAAAATAAAAAAAACTCACTCTGGGGGGTCAGTTATGCCTCGTTTCCACTGAGCGGTACGGTTCAGTTCAGTACAGTTCGGTACAGTTCGGAACGGTACACCCTGAACATGCTTGCGTTTCCACCGCCAACAGTACCCTTACTTACGTGGTGTAGCCAGAAAGTAGTGATCGACGTCATTCTCGCGCAAAGAAGAAAACGACACAGTAAACAACATGGATACAGCAGATCTTGTTCTTGCTTCTCGGCTTGAGGCTGTCTGTCACAAGAAGAAGACAGGCTTTGCTTGCTGCACGCCAACACTTGGTGTTTCACAATACCAAGTAGCCTACGCAAAGTTCAGACGTCCATGCAGCAGCACCTACCAGCAAGCATCAATAGCGGAGAAGCGGAGGAGAAAACCTGCGTAATTTAAAAACTAATTTATTGTGTCATGAAATGTAGTTTTAAAAGTCTTTCAGGCGAGAATGTAGTTGTTTAAAGCTCAAATCTGTGGTTTATTTATAAAGATAGTGCCTATTTGAAAATTTAATCTGAAGTTTACGGAGTTGTGAGATCCAGGCGATCACCGGGGCTCAGCGCTAATGTACCCCGCCGAGAACAGCTGTACCTCGGCTAGTCCTTCTGACATTTGCCGCTAGCTCAGATGTCTTTGTAGTGGTTAAAAACGAGATATCATTCATCTTGTGTATAATGGGCAATCTTTGGTCTCATGAATTTATAATTTGTTCCCGGGCAAATCATTTTGGCTGAGGGCAAAGTGAAGTTTCATAATATATTTATTTAAATTTACCGTTGTACTAATGCGCTGTACGTTTGACTGAATTGTTTGCTTGTCTTTATTTCTTATTGTATAGCTTCTCATACTTTATACTTATACTTTTATAATGGTTATTATTGATAATTAAAACTGACTTTTAACAAAAAGAGAGGGATGTTTTGTCTTATTTCATTTTATTATAGGCTACATGTAGGCCACATATACAGTCAAGATAATCAGAGTACTTATGCACATATTGCCTGAACCATATTTTTTAAATGAAAATAAAAAGAGGCAGGGTTGTGTTTTATATTTCGTTTTGTTATATAGCCTACATGAAGTGAAGATAATCAATGCACGCGTTGCCTGGACCACAGTTGTGTGTAGTGCCTCTTGTGTTGTCATTCCCCTTTTAAAACGCGCAAGTGACGATTCTCTTTCAACCAATCAGCATTCTGCAGAGTCTAGCTCCACCCTTTTGGTATGGTAATATTGTGCTTGGTACCCCAACGAAAGGGTCCCAAAAAAGTGGTACGGTACGGTTCGGAATTAGGGTACCATTCACAACTTCTGACAATGGAAACGGCAAAAATTGCGTACCGTACTGTACCAAACCAAACTGTACCGCTCAGTGGAAACGAGCCATTAGAATATTTTAAACTCACGCTTGAAAGGGTTAAGGTTAAACCAATGTAGTCACATGAACTGTTTTAAATATGTCTTTAGTACCTTTCTGGGCATTGAAAAAGGAAATAATCTTGCTGCCAATGGAGGCCTCGCTTACGGGTGTGAAATAACATGAGGGTGAGTAATTAATGACAGAATTTTCATTTTTGGGTGGACTAACCCTTTAAGAAGAACCTCCATGAAAAATATTACATGTGTTTGGGGTCCGACAGACTTTAGGTGTAATCAAACAAATTAAATAATTAATTAATACTCATATGCTAAGTTTTACTAATTAATACATATATATATATATATATATATATATATATATATATATATATATATATATATATATATATATATACACACACACACTGTAAAAGTACAATCCTACTAGTTTATTATTAGATTTTTTCATTATAAAACTTAATTAAAGAGCTTATACATTCTCTATGGTAAAAAAGAGGGATAAAGAGTCAATAACATCAGTCTGCTGCATTTTGATTAGGTCACACAAACATATACTAGAATATGAAGAGAAAATATGTGAATGTATGAATTAGTATTATATTATATTACATATGCCGGTTTCTCTGGAACCTCAAACATATAAAGTGAATTTCAATAAAAAATGTCAGGTTTAATTCATTGCTTTCAGGACAAACACACATTTCTATGCAAATAAGTCTTATTAAAGTACCTTATTCAGAAAAGTTAACCAAGCTCACTGATCATTATATTACCCCAAGTGCAAAGCAGACAATGCTTGTGTACATTTTCTATTGATAATAATGGCAACAGTATTTCATCAAATTATGGAAAAAAGAACACTATAACCAAGCGTATACCAAACGGTGCAGCTTCATCATATTCTGCTCTTAGTAACCCAGTACTGCTAAAATGACACAACACTCATAAGATTTAAATATAATATATCTTGCACATTATGTGCCAGAAAATTGGCCCTACAGCAACAGCCATCCACTTTTTATTGCGGCACTATTAATTTTGACAAAAACGAAAGCTGAGAAGAGTCAAATTTGCTGGCGGAGGACCAGTAGTGAGGTCTGTTCTCTGACAGACATTTTGGCTAACTTTAGAGTTAGAGCTGGTAGTTTAAGACTGTGGGAATGTGGTGTCACGCAATAGTTCCCATCTACCCTGTGTGAACATGGCCTGTCACATCGTCTCACTGAAATCACAGTACTTTCAGCTCAGTGCTGGTAACTTATGTAAGGCTAAATGAGGTCTTTCAGTTCTGCTCTTTCTTGAGCGGGCAAAAATAATCTGCTACATAAAATTGTACTTTCAGTATAGACACCTCTGAGAGTACAGTATGTAGTCAGCTTATGAATTGTACAACAATTAGCTTCCTAATTGTACAACTTTACCTTCAGATATATGTGCAAAAGGGTCACTTTGCGAAAGTGCTAAAGGGCTGTCCTTGCTGCCAAACTGTAAGTTCTGTAAGAGTTCCTTTTTATACATTTAATTCGTTTTCATTTTCTGTCTGAGATTGTTTTAAAGGCTTTTCTGTGTGGGAAGGCCACAGCAGGGAGACTATAATGCTACAAAAGCACAAAAGGCCTTCTGATTAGACTATCACAGCCCCTTCAATGACAGCTTCATCTTGTTGGCCCTTTTCTTGCGGTACCAGAAGAAAGCCTGACATGTTTCCATTAAATGAACTGTATAAATTAGCTTAATTTATGCTCTCTCTCATCTGGTAACAGAACAACTAAAGCCAACCAGTGACAGAACACGTTATCAAACTTGCACTGAATGAAATCCCATGGGGGAATTTGTCTCTGTGGACAAGATTAACAAGGGTCACAGATAGCAGGGATTGAAAACCTGAGCACATAATTGAATATAGAAGACTGTCAGTCACTATGTGAACTGTATCTGAGACCTTGAGGAACATCCATCACTGAATGAGCAATCGAATAAAGTTTACATTCACTGCTCAACAGTGTCATCATTGACTCAGTGACAGATCAGAAATCAGATCAGGGATTATTATGGAACTGGAAGTTTAAGAGTTATGACCTGGTCACAAAATATAAACAATTACAGAGGCAGCCTTTGCAATTCCGAGGCCCGTTTCAAAAATATAGTCAAATGTAAAATGCAATTTAAACATGAGAAAAAAAGCATTGTATACTATGTGACTGCAATTAGGCCTACTTTATTATCTCTGTTATATTTAACAATGTTATATCATATTTCACTCTTAATAGTCTATTTATAAATGCATTCTATCTCTTTAACCAGAACTATTGTTACAATCACAACTGAAAACAAAAACGGCATTTAATCTTCATCACTCTCTCAGCCTCTTTGCTAAAATAATACTTTTAAATATGAAACTAAAAGCACCAGTAGGTGGCAGCAAATCATTGTCTTAACGAGTGAGTCATTGAATCATTCAGTCAAATGGTCCATTCAAAATTGATGATTTATTCATTTAAGTTCAAAGCAAATCTTTAGGTGTTTTCAGCTTGAAGTGGCGCAGCACAGACCGTGAGAGTGATTCGAAAGCATACGGAGCCATGTGCTCTCTAATCGTTATCGCGTACTTTGATGACACAGATTGGTCTGCACAGCATTGCTTCAAGTCGAACACACCTGTTGTGAGTCACTGAATCAGTCATTAGACCAATTGATTAAATAACTACTAATTTATTCAGTAAAGAAACACTGCACTGTGTTGCTGTGTTGCAATGGTTTTGGCAAAATAGAGCAAGCATACAATATTCTGATGCTAAAATGTAAGTCACCTAATATTAACTTCTTGTTTATTGAACTGTTGTATAAAATTAATATCAAATTTGAATATAGTGATTGCTTGTGTGGTATTGCTTTTAAATATTAAAAACAAGAACTCAAACAAGGACATTTTTGCTCCATATCGAATTTGGGGGGCACTTTTATTAATTTTGGTGGCATTTTTGTCTCAAGACCCCCTTAATTTTTTACTCTGGTGTGGGTGTGGCAGGGCTGTTTTTCTGTTGTGAGGCCCATTTCAATTAAAAGGGGTGAAACATAGCAAAGGCTGCTACTGAACAATTGTAACCATATTCACGGATCAATAATGAGGGCCAATGTGAGACATTGTGTGTTAATAAATATGGTAAAAATGTGGTGAGGACACATTTTAGGTGGGGACACAAAATTTCAGTGGGGTGATTACAAAATTCTTTCAGAATAAAACAATCCTTATTGAACCCTGATTATGCTTATTTCTATAAATGTATGCTTAAATCTGTCAATGAGCAGGATAACATTGGTTATGAAAAAGATTATTGAAGCAGGAGTATATCCTGTTAAAATGGAATATAGTGCGACTATAAAGAGGTCTAGAAAAAATGATGTAGAGAGAAAAAAAACAAAACAAGTGAAAACAGGGGAGAGAGAGAGCATTAAAATACTTGCATGAATAATGCAGAAGGAATTTTCATACTGCTTTTAATGCCTTGCAGGGACTTGTGTTTCAACTACAATCAGCACCTGTCTGGCACATAGAAGACAGGACACTTTGATATATTACCCTTCCATAACACAGCAACAAAGAAAAATCAGCTCCCTAGGCAGACACATGTTTAATTTGCACATGCAAAATCTCCATACTGCAAACATTTACACATAGCAACAACAGATAAAATGACAAGCTTATTAAAATCAATACAAATAAAGCAAATATTTCCCTTAGTTTGATTTTATTGCTCTATTTCACTGCATTTGTGTTTTAAATGAAGGGCCCTATTTTTACGACCTAAGCTCATGGTCTAAAGCGCACGGTGCAAGTGCACTTAGGGCATGTCCGAATCCACTTTTGCTACTTTAACTAATCTTAAAACTAATCCACTGCATTCAGTGGCTCAGATGTCAGTAAATGAAGACTGTTATGTTTACTCTTACATCCAACAACAAAACATCTCAATTATTTACCAGACATTGTTGTCACTACAGCTGCTCGAGCACGGAGAAAATGGCGGACAGCGTACAGCTAGCTAAGGGCGGAAACTATGGCAATACAGGACTGTCAGTCAGTGGGCATGGGCGGGGTATGAGTAATGTGATGTCACATTACTCAGAGAATCAAAACAGCTTATCTAATGAGACTGCTTTGGTTTAATAGCGATTTAAAAAAAAAAGGAGTGGCTGGATTTTTATCATTGTGGGTGGTTGTGTTCACACACTGCCAACACACATTTATATCCAAAGTGGATTTAGCATAATAGGTGACCTTTAAACAACGTGGCAGGACGTGAAAATGATAACTGCGTCAGGCTGAAACTAGCAAAAAAACACTTGTGTTGCGCCTGGCACCCAGTGCACCAGGAGTATGATAGGGCCCAAAGAGTTTAAACATCGACAATGCATAAATGACAACTTATTCATCAAAAACATTGTGCTTCCATATGTTTCATATGGAATATGTTCCTCAACTGGATTGAACTGGAATAAATACTTTGAATGTTGCGATCCTATCGGGCTTATGATAGCTACCTGAATCGTAACAAAGCACTGTTTGCCAGAGGAGAACTGGCCCCCCAACTAAGCCTGGTTTCTCCCAAGGTTTTTTTCTCCATTTTAACACCTATTTGCCATCTGTTTGCCACATGATGTCACCTTTTGGAGTTTGGGGTCCTTGCCGCTGTCGCCTTTGGCTTGCTTAGTTGGGGACACTTGACATTTGATATTCAACAGTTCTTTGCATCTGCCTGCATTGACACCATTTTCTTTGAGAGCTGACCTATCGAGGCATGGACTCCACTAGACCCCTGAAGGTGTGCTGTGGTATCTGGAACCAAAATGTTAGCAGCAGATCCTTTAAGTCCTGTAAGTTGCGAGGTGGGGCCTCCATGGATCGGACTTGTTTGACTTGATTGGACTGATATCTGGGGAATTTGGAGGCAGAGTCAAACAACTCAACTCAACTTCCTGAACCATTTTTGCTTTGTGGCAGGGCGCATTATCTTGCTGAAAGAGGCCACAGCCACCAGGGAATACCATTTCCATGAAAGGGTGTACATGGTCTGCAACAATGCTTAGGTAGGTGGTACGTGTCAAAGTAACATCCACATGGATGGCAGGACCCAGGGTTTCCCAGCAGAACACTGCCCAAAGCATCACACTGGCTCCGCTGGCTTGCCTTCTTCTCATAGTGCATCCTGGTGCCATGCGATGCACACACACCCGACCATCCATGTGATATAAAAGAAAACGTGATTCATCAGACCAGGCCACCTTCTGCCATTGCTCCGTGGTCCAGTTCTGATGCTCACATGCCCACTGTTGGCTCTTTTGGCAGTGGACAGGGGTCAGCATGGGCACCCTGACTGGTCTGCGGCTATGCAGCCCCATACGCAACAAACTGCGATGCACTGTGTATTCTGACACCTTTCTATCAGAACCTTTCTATCTGACACCTTTCTATCAAATTACTTATATAATGCCTTAATAATTCCAGCCACTTGTGTGCGTCCTTTGAAGGCGGACTGGTTGGATGAGGTTGATCCAGCCAAAGAATCAAGCTCTGATTAAACAGACTGGACAATTAGAGCATCTGTGGCACACACACAGAAAGAGAGAAGGAGAGAGAGACTACAGAGGGGGAAGTGCAGAGAAGGTGCCCTGTGATTACTAATCAGGCAGAGGCTCAATGACTGACGACTGTGACCTTCCCCTTCAGAGAGCTTCTCCTCATCCTGAGTCTGGACTCCTCTGCTTAATGCCGAGCACACAGAGGGGAATCTAATGGTCTCTGGCAGAGTTCCAGGACGGCATGTAAAACACAGTGGAACTCCACATCTACAGCTGCTATTTGCCCATGTCCAACAAAAGACCGGCTTTTTGACAGTAAAGATACCACAACAACTGGTCATTATCTAATTAAATCTCTTGTTGTCCTTGCTCACTATTTTTCCCCTCGCTCATCCTCTCTATCTTGATTTTTCTTCTTTCTCTCCAGCTGACTAGAGGCATATTGATGGACAGGGACACAAAATCCACACAGAAATGTCCTCGCATCACGGATGATTGAGATGCAAATGCATTCATAAAGTCAGGCGCGCGCTGCATCAGCCTCATCTAAAATCATCACACTAGATCCACTTCTCATTTAAAATTGGAGAGGGTGTTTGTTCACTGGCAGCGTAAAATAAACTTTTGATGGTTATAAAAATGACACAGCTGGATCTGAAAATATTTGGCTGTCATAAATCTAAGCAAAAAGCAAGTCCATAAGAGCAAAGCTCAGCAACACTTTACTTGAAGCCAGTATATATAATTCACTATTTTTAATGAACTTCAAGCTATTAATGTATTTGTAGATAATACAGTATAAACATGTATAAACAGTATGATGCATGAAATCATCACGTGTTATGTGGTATATTTTTATATATATATATATATGTGTGTGTGTGTGTGTGTGTGTGTATGTGAATATATTTTTATATTACATATATAAACACTACCGTACAATCAAGTTTGGGGTTGGTAAGAATTTTTTTTTTAATGGAAAGTTCAGAAGAACAACATTTATTTGAAACAGAAAACGTTTGCATCGTCGTAAATGCTTTTAACTGTCACTTTTGGTCAATTTAATGTATCTTTGCCAAATAACAGTATTTATTTCTTTCCCCATATATTCTTTTAAATACATTCAAATATCAGTTACAATACCTGCATATTCACGCAAAGTTCAAAGAGACACCCTTAATCATTGTCACTATATTACTGTAATGTACAGCCTTGAGATAATATTGCTAAATGTTCAATAAATATTTCAGTTAATTTTTAATGATCACAATGAACAACTCTTAAAGGGTTAGATCACCCTAAATAAAATAAACAAAAATAAAAAATTCTGTCTTTAATTACTCACCCTCATGTCGTTCCACAACTGTAAGACCTTTGTTCATCTTCAAAACACAAATTAAGATATTTTTTATATAATCCGATGGCTCAGTGAGGCCTACATTGAGAGCAAGTTAACTTAGACTTTCAAACGCCCGGAAAGGTACTTTTTGTGCGCCAAAAAAACAAAAAACGATTTGTAAAGCTTCGAACTTCATTAAGCAGTGTTTTGAAACTGCCCTTCACTAGATATTGTTGAAGACTTTATTCAACATTATCTAGTGAAGGGCAATTTCAAAACACTACTTAATGAAGTTCGAAGCTTTACAATCTTTTTTTTCCAAATCAGTGGTTCCCCCCCGCTCCCCTTTCCTCTTCTCACACAGCTTCTGTGCACGGCACCTTCTCAGCAAGCAGGGGCGCCAATTTGCCAATTCCCCACACTGTGAAATAATAGATAATAGAAAATCGCTTCGCGGCGGCGCAGAGGATTTTTTATTTTTTATTTTTTTAACTGCTTGTGCCGCCCCCCATGTATCATGAAAAAATGCCGCCCCGGGTGGCTGCCCAGTTCGCCGATGCCAAAGACCTCTACTGCCTCACTGAGCATTAAAATTTTTTGGGTAGGAAATCATTTTTGGGTGAACTAACCCTTTAATATACATTTCATTAGCTTGACTATACGCTGTTTATGGCTCAACCAATAAGAGTTTAAAAAGAATTATCTAAACCAGGTTCAACTGAAGTGTTATTCAAATTCAAATGCATCTCATAAAATGGCTGATGTGTTAATGCAAGGAGACCCAGAGCCACAGGGTTTTGGCACCAAACACAACAAAACTCAAAATGAATCTATTTTCAAAATGTTGTCATTAAGAATAGGAAGGGTTTACGCGTCATCCGGTGAGTTCAACCTGTAGGGTCACACTAACACATGGTACATGAGGGTCAGAGCGACTTCAGCAAAGAGAGTGATTAGAGGAAAGAATGCCACCCTGAGACAAGAACAGAGAATGAGAACTAAAAGTAGGAAAGGTGGAAGCATGGAATACAGAATGAGGGGCCGGAAAGGTATGAGGAATGAAAACAAAGAAGGATGGATAGAAATAGGCACACTAAAAATGAATGGAAAATGAAAAGAGGAAAAAGTAAGAAAAATGAAAGTTGCATTATGAATAGGGGAGAAGAGGAAATGAGACGAGCAGATGAGAAAAGGGAGAGGACGAGGACGATTTGAGAAATAAGAGATGAGGCGAAAGGAGAGCAGTATTAATGTAGGACAGCCAGGGAGGAGAGAGCAATCTGAGGAGAACAGAGAAAGAGAAGGGGATCTAATATAGGGAAAAGGACTGAAAGGAAAGAGCAGGAGGAGAAAGAAAAGCTAAATGAATGGAATGTTAGTTTGGGGTTCTATGGCACTTTTGGCCACTAGAAATTAGTCATATTTCATGTATGCTTTTCACTGACACTGTTGGTAAATAAGTACACCAAATGTATTTTTATTTCGTTTATATCATAGTGTTTTTTTTTATCAATAATAATAATAATCATTTTATGATTTTCATATTTTAAGATTGGAAGTCTAGGAAAAGTTAAAACATGCTTCTTGAGCATCAAACCAGCATATTCATGGGATCATGTGACACTGAAGACTGGAGTAATGATGCTGAAAATTCAGCTTTGCTGTCAAATCAATCAATCAGTCTGGATAAATTATGGAAAACATGGGTTGGAAATGTTTCACTTATTGCTAACATCCTCCTTTTCATTCTCATCATATGCTCATATGCTACCCTCAATAACGTCTGGAGAGAAAATAGCAGCAGTGAAGGAAATGCAATGACTAGAGGAGAAATGTTGAGGCAGTTCTCTAGAGAGAGACAGAGAGATAGAGAAGGGTAGAGGGCAGAAAGTGAGAGTGGAAATAAGAGAGAGGCAGAGTCTGTGATAGAGAGAGAGGGGAATAGCTTGAGGATGTTCTGTATAACTCATTGACCTCTCAACATCAGCACCACAAACACACATGATTCCCTCCGTACAAGCACATATGATTGAAAGATAGCCTTGTAGTAGGACACGAGGTTAGATAGAACTCAAATGTCAACCAAAATCATTTGTTCCAGTACCAGCAGCAGACAGGTCACTTGATTCTGTCCTTCATTATATCTGTTCCATCCTTGAGCAAGACACTGATCCTCAGTTCTACTTCTAGCTTTTCACTATGACTGTTGGATCTCCCTTTTGGGCTATGTACAGATGGACAAATACATGACTGGGAAAAATAAGTATTAAAAAATCTATTGGAGAATTATGATCTGTGTTGCAGATTTTAGCTCTGCGAGTTTGGATACATGAACTAATCACCATCTTGACAAGGACTCCAGATTCCTTAATGGAGGCTTTCTTTGTAAGCTGACATGAGCTATGTTACTACTGCCCATTATGCACAAAATAAAAAAAAAAATTAATCACAGTATGCTACAACAAAACACTTTCATCACATGACCTCATTAATTTATATTTATCATTACCCATTCATCACACTCGAAACAGATAGTCAGGTTGAGCACCTTGCATTGTGAGAAACAATATTCCATGTAATGTGCTCTGTCAAAAAAAAAAAATCTGAATTTTCCATGCATACTGAAAATTTTCAATACTTTATGCATATTTTATACACAAATATTTCTCAGTACTGTATACATACTGCAAACTACAGAAATATAAATATAAATAGAAGTAGTATGCTATGTGTAACATATATGCAGTCATTTTTGTCTTAGTTTCATTTTCATGGAATTTTAGTTTGTTTACCTTCAGGGGCTGTTTACACGACACTGTTTTCAACTAAAAACGGAAAACTTCTTATGCATTTTGTCCATTCATTAACACAACAACGCCGTTTTAGTGGCCTGAAAACGCAAACTTTTGAAAACGGGTTTCAAAGTGCAAGATTCTGAAAACGGTCTCAGTGTACACAACAAAAACGCAAATCTGTGAAAATGATGACATCATGCAAATGTGCATTACATGTTCAGTCTATAGTGTTTCATTGCCATCTAATGGTCTGCCAGCAGAATACAGCGTTTTCACGGATTCGTATGAATGGGGATCGTTTTGACAATGGTGTCGTCTGTTCACGGAAAACTCAAAGGAAAAACTTCTTCGTTTTAACCGTATCGTTGTTGTGTGAACGTACGTGTCTCATCAGGTTGCCAGTTGACGGCAACATTGCCCAGCAATATTGTTCAAAAAGTTGCCACGTGTGTCATCACCTTCAGTCACATGTTTCCTTTGTTCTAGTTCCCGCCTGAGTTTGTCATTATGGTTACTGATATGATTAGTTATTCTGTTCAGCTGTTTGTCATTCATTATCCTTGTTTCCCTGTGAATTTATCTGCCATTCAGTTTTCATTGTCAGTGCACTAAGTTTGGTTACGGTTTTTAATCTTTTAATAAAGTTAATTGCGTATTCTTCAGCCTCGTCCTGTCATCTGCCTACACCACGCTTAAGGTGATGATACACGGGACAACTTTTTGAGCAATGTTGCTTGGGCACTTTCTCATTGAGAATGGGCAACAAATTTATATCTGTATACTTTAGATCAGTCGTGGGCAATTTTTTGAGATCCTCCAATCAGAATGCTAGCAGCCGATCATGTGACCGGCTTTAAGATTTCAGAAAAATTCAAACAAGATGGCGGCCTCTCAGCAGCAGTGAAGCAAAGAAAAGGAGAGTGAACTTGTATCTTTTTACGCTGGTAAGTTGTCATGTGTCAACCCAAAACAGGGAATTTACCTCATTTAATGCTTAAAATACCAACAGGTGTCCAATTTAATGTGCATTGGCTCTAATTTAGCCATCGAATATTTTCAGTTAAATATTAAAAGGACACATTCTGTTAAACGTCTGTAGTAGTGTAGGCTGTAGAGTGTATGGTATGTGAATGTAGCTTTTGACGCGATCGACGTGGGTTCAAATCTGCCTTTTGACAGCTCTTCTCCCTTTTCCTATCACAAATCAGATCGGAAAGGCATTTATATTTAATAAAAACAAAGAAAATATTTGAAAAGTTGAAATAAAGTGCCTAACAAGTGTTTATAATAAAGTATTTATTGGGTTGGCAATAGATTTGCTCCTCTCTGATTAATTGCTGCCAACTGTCCGTTGCCCTAATTAGTTGCTTTTTGTCTCATCAGGTTGCCCCTTGACGGCAACATTGCCCAGCAACATTGCTCAAAAAGTTGCTACGTTTATCATCACCTTTAGAGTATGTTATTCTTAATGTTGTGTTAAAGTTGCAAAAGCAAATTTCATAAGCCATGGTCTTGGTGAAAAATTATTTTTACAATAATTTAAAACAATAATAATATTTTGTTCTAAACTATGCAGCCTGAAAACAAATGCCAGTGATGTTTTACAATTTAACGATGACACTACAAACAAAAACCCTTAATTTTATAGTGGTACTTCGAAACAGTCTGATATTGACAATGCCAACATCACTTTGCTTTTAGCATGCTAGAAAACATCTTTCATGATTAGCCTCCTCTGATTGTAAATTTGTAAATAAGAGAAAAACAGATGACTGAACAGATTAAAGTACTTAGCACAAACAAAGACTGAGGAGACAACCAGAGAAATAACATGCCTAACCATGCTTTTACTGAATGGCACTTCAATCATGTTGTTTTGTAAAGCCCATTTTCTACATAAATAATGTGCATGTGATGGAAAACAGATAACAGTGGTATATTTCAGCACCACAGACAACAAACACACACAGAAAACACATCAAAGGCTTTCGCATTAACATAACAGACTTGGGGGGGTTGAAAAAACAATGGTGTTTGAAAAACCTGTTTGGAAACAACCATTATGTTTGAAGTTATTTGTTTGTAAAAAGTTAAATTAACTTTAAAACTTCAATTACACACTTCACCTTGACGTTTCAGCAACAACAAAATTATCCAGTTTGCATCTACAATTTCATTATGTATTAGAGAGGTAATGCCTGAAAAGAAAAACTGATTTCAGATTACTTTTAGTTAAGAGTCGAGATCAAGTAATTTAAAATGGCCATAGCTATTAGTCATTACTAAAGAAACGTCATATGTAGTAATAACACTAAGCTTAAAATAGATTTATATTAATACTCACAAAATAGAAAAAGGGTAAATAGGGATTTCAACAGCACACAAAGGGCCATTTTAATAGGAATTTTCATAAATGTGCATGTCTGTTTGTGAGCATACCTACCAGTGGTGTGCAGTGGTGTTCTGAAATGAGGAGGCAAATGTTTTATTTATTTATGAATCAATGTAAATTCATGTGCATTACTCTTAACGTTGACTCACCTTCCTTGTTAAATCAACATTACTTTACATTACATCAAAAAAGAAAAAAGAAACCAAATACAATTCTATTTTGTAATTTTACATTAACAATGTATTGTAATAAATGTTCTATTTATCAAAACCAAGTCAATCTCATCAAGTTAGTGTTTTAAGCATTTCTACATTCATTCCAAAAAAATAACTAAAGGCAATAATAATTTAAACAATATATTTTATTTGTGTATTGATGTTTTTCTTTTTAACTTAGGCTATTTTGGATCATCAGTCATGCTCCGTAAACACCGTCTGTTACAGACACGAATTGTATTTTTTATTTCACCAAGCTGATTGCACTAAAAACCCCGCAGTCATCGTGTTTTCAGTACATTTCAAGTTTGATTTTGACGTGACATAAAGCAGTGATATCCAACTGGGTGATCTGTTTACTTACTTTTCAATTAGTCTTCCCTTTGACGCCATCATTTGTTCATTCAAACTGACGCACAGAACGCGCACGTAAACAAGAGGCGGGATTTATCGCACAACCCAATCATATCCAATCATAACCAATTACATCCAATCATAGCGCGATGGAGACATTGCCTCCTCTCACGTGACTTTCCCCCATTCATTCTCAATTACCCCCCACAAAACGTCTCAGGTTACATATGTAACCATGGTTCCCTGAGAACAGGGAACCAGACTCTGCGTTTGCAAACGCTTATGGGGAACGTCACGTGACTTGGTGTCTGAAAGCCAACTATCCAATAACTCCAATTCCTATTGGCCGGCGACAGCCTATGACTTCATACAGCGTGACCCGGAAGTATAAAAGGGGCACCTGGGGAAACAGTCATTATCCATCATCTTGAGGGACTGTTCAGCAGGCAGCCCGAAGCATGGCAAGGAAACGCAGAGTCTCGTTCCCTGTTCTCAGGGAACCATGGTTACATACGTAACCTGAGACGTTCCCTTTCGAAAGGGAACTTCTACTCTGCATTTGCAAACGCTTATGGGGAATGATATACCCACGCCACCATACTTGAGGAGAATGCCTGCCAAGAAAAATGGCTGAGACAAAGGCTCCAGAGCAGTTAGAGAACTGCTTGGCAACTCCCCCTCGGGTCACACCAGGCTGTCAGTGACAGCATTCCCTTTGGCCAACAGCCCAAGCTGCACTCCAAGAAGGCCCTCCTCAGCGTCCTACAGAAGCTGCTAAGGTGTCTGGAACCAGCTTTTCTGAAGAAAAAGCAGTCCCTTTAAGGGAATGTGGCCAAGGAACCGAAGGGAACCTCGGCCAGTCACTAGAGGGGAACAAAGTCACCCCCAATGCCACCAGGGAGGCCGACCTGGTCTGTCACGAGACAAACTTAGTCTTGGCCAATCCTGTCTGAATACAGAGCCTCTAAAACGCATTCTTCATAGAAGATTGTAAGTAAGAGTGACTGCAAAGAGGCAGAAACAAACTCAAACCCACGCATAGAGACGGGCATCCCGGAGAGACATGCATGATAGTAGTTATGTGAAAAACAGAAGTCTTATACAGAAAGTGGCCCGGTTTTAGGGGCCACCCCGAACACCTGTCTTGTCTTTCTGGGGTAGACAGACAACTTCAATGGCAGCCTAAGAGGCTGCAAAGTGCCCGTATGACAATCCACCTAACACAATCCAACGAGCAGTGTACTCAGTAAAAAACACCTTTTACTCTTTAAAGCAAGAGGAGTACAGCATACGCCAACACGTATTAAGGAAGGACTGGAGGGGCCTATAACCTCAACAGACATGTGGCATCAGCTCATGGCAGTGTTTAGGCCCAAAGAACGATAAACAACCAGACAAAAGGAGGTTGGATTTATCACTTAGGCCTCTGGCCAACGGAAGTGTATACAGATAATTCTCAAAGAGAAATACACCCAAACATACTCCAGTGTGTTCAAACCAGTGTGTAGCAACCTCTAATACACACGGCGTAAGTCTCGTGGCCGTTTCTAGGAGCACAAAAGATCCACCCTAGGCGCTAGGTGGCTCTTAGCTCAACTAGATTAGAATCAGACTCAGGGAGGCAGATATAGGTTAAACCAACCTTCAGTAAGGTTTCACTACCAAATCAAAGCACTCAGTGACACAAATAAACCTCTAAACTGGGGAATATAAGTCACCATATACTCAAATAGAGGCCGTTCACAGCAAAAGGGCCTATTGTTATGATAGCAGGTGCTAACCTGTGGCAGCATAAAAAACTCACATACAATGTAGGGCAAAAGTCTAGAACTCAAAGTAACACAAACTTTGATCTACATGCTGTTTTTGAAAGGAAAAACACTTTCTGTACAAATCCTCAAATCTGATCTAAGCCCCAAAGGACAGGAGCTAAAAACTAGCAACGTCAACTCAAACTTGATAAATACAAACCATCAAGTGGCTCAGAAGAAAGTCATTACTTTAGCATGAAAGTTCTAGAAAGTGGGGCCTAGCACACACCTGCATAACTTATCCGCGCAAAGATAAGGGCCTACAACCTGAGAAACAGCATCAGGGAGTCAAAAACAGCCTACAACCTAGCTGTTAAACTCATAATTGCACCTACACAAGCAAAGGGATAATTGGGCATACAGCCTAAACAACTCCCACAGGAGGAAGCCAGAACTAGGAACACACATCCTGAAAGGATAGTAAATACATATGGGGTTACTTCATATACCACACATCACCTAGCTCTAGCCTGGCCGCTAAGCTATAGGCCTATATATACAACAGGCACCATAACAAAAGCCTGATCTCCACTTCTAAATCTCATGGTGAGAGAAATAAAGTGAAGCTCAAAGCTGAAATGTCAGGCGGCCGGTTAGGGCCGCCGTAGACATATAAACTGAAGTAATGAGTGCCAACTCAAACTATACTGAAAAATAGCTGAGAGGCTACTCATATATAGAGAAAAAACTAAGCAGCAGCCATTTTGTGGCCTGCTCAGTCAGTCTCAACACTCCAGTTTTGCCCAAAAACTCCCAAATGCTACATTTACGGTTACATTTTACTGTTACATGTTCAGGAAATACACAGGAACAACACAAGGTCAACATTTAAATAATTAAATCCGACCTTGTCTTACCTTCCTGTGGCTCGAAGACCAAAGACTGCTCCTTCATTATTTGAAATGGGAAGGAAAAAATCCATGGTTCTAGAAGCCCAAAGAACCCTTTCACTATCAAGCCAGAAGGCGGGCCTTCAGAAAAATCTCATCATGGGCCCGGCCGTCAGCCTGACTGTTCAAAGGTATCAACCTGAACATGCACAGCAATTAAAAAACGCCCCGGGAGGCCAAGGAAGAGAGGCGAAGGCAAATGTAGAATTACCTTCGCCAAGAGAGGGGATCGATCAGCGGCGTTGCTGGTGCCGGTGATCAATCACCACCCTCAAGTCAATCTTCCTCTTCCTCGTATCCCGCCGCTTCTGCGACTTGCTCCGAGGTGGAGGAGGCGCTCGAGCGGCGACACTAATCCTCTGGCCTTGTCTCAGAGCCTCGACTCGAGAGGGGCCAGGGCCTCCCGGCTGTCTGGGCCCAGGATCAGACCTGAGAGGTATGTAGTTCCCTCGCTGATGTGGATGAATTCTAGCCGAGTATGGGTTCTTCCATGCCTTCTTGATCTCAACGTGAAGATCTGGAAGGAATGGAAAGCTCACTGGAGTTACGGGGTTGTGGTCAGAAAGAAAACGTTCATCAAGTCTGCCGCGAACGGGCTCCCTTCTCACGCGCTCCCACGGCAGCTGCAGCCTGCCGGCAGCGCGTTCCACAACCTCCAGTAACTCGGCATATGCTGGGCCAGGAGGCTTGGAGAAAGAAGAAGATGCAACTTCTTCCTCCTCCATTGCCATCTCCTGCCCACGGGGGCTAGCAGCCAGAAGAACACTCGCTCCTGGATCCAATGATGTCAGAGATAAGACATCATCGTCATCCAGGAGCTCATTCCCGCCAGCCACCACTGGAGGCTGAGAGACTATGACACCTCTCTCAAACTCGGCAGCGAGCTCCATCTGCGAGCCCCATGAGTGCAGCCGCCGCTCTGCCTCGACACGAGCAGGGCCAGACCCACCAGGCGCAGATGTTGACGCCTCTTCCCTCGAGAAGAGGGCCAGGCAGGAACGGAGCGTTCTCATAGGAAGACGCTCACAATTCACACAGACAGCGCCCTCAAGCACCATCCGTGCGTGTTCTTCTCCCAGACAATGTACGAATAGGGTGTGCAAATCTTCCGGAGTCAAAAACCTCAAGCATGGATCCGCACACTTCCTGAAACGTTTCTCTTTGCCCTCAGACATAATGGAGACGTACTTACAGGATACCAAGAGTATATTCACGACAGTGGCAATGACACAAACAGTCCCGAAAGACGATGAGATAATGACTGTTTCCCCAGGCATCATAGGAATTGGAGTTATTGGATAGTTGGCTTTCAGACACCGAGTCACGTGACGTTCCCCATAAGTGTTTGCAAACGCAGAATAGAAGTTCCCTTTCGAAAGGGAACCCACCGCACGCCGGGGGTCTGATGGTTTTCTATGAGAGCAAAGGGAGGCATGACTCCTGCTGTAACTTTACTTGCGGGTGTCGCTGTTGGGCAGTCTTTCTTAAGAAATACGAGTGACTTTTTAATGTCATAATTTGTAATATTTGTGTTTTTTTTGAAGAAGAAGAAGAAGCACTGCCTCCTTTGCCTCCCTGATACCTACATACATTACCTTCTTAAAGAAGGTTTAAAAAATAATATTGGACCTAATATCTGAGCTTTAGATAAGAGGAAATACAGCTTAAATGTGTATATTCTGAGATGACAAGATAATCTCAATGCATTTTATGAAGTAAAGTATTGTAAGGCATACAGAAGAAACACGGGATAAACCTGAAAAACCATTTGGCAGCCTTACAGTACATGTATACTGCAAAGCATGATAAATCTGCACAAATTAAAATTGAAATTAGCATTACAAAAACAGCTGTGTGGTCTGCCTGTACAAATGTCTGCAGAGCCGGTGTTCATGGATGGGTTTGCCACTGTTTCATAGTAAAAGAAAACCCTATTAAATGTGAAATGCACAATATCTGGCCTTTAATTTGTTTTTCTCACTCATGCGTAACAGCTGTTAGCTGGGGGACTCTTTTAGGACATCACCTTAAATGTCTTTTTCATGATTTATACTCAGCAATCTCTTTCTCGCTCACCTTCACTAGACAAAAATTTTATAAAATGTGTTACTTGATGTTGTTGGGATGTTTCCAGCTTATGATGATTTCAAACACCATGAAGCATATAAAACAGAAATGTAATTGCATGTACTCAGTAAAGTCAGGATTTACTACAAAGAACAAAAATCTCTTTACTTTTCATCTGGACATGTAAAGACATATCTACTGTGAAAGAATTGTATCATATCAGAAAAGTCTAGCCTGAATAAAGATAAAATGAATCCTTATTGAAGTTGCTCCAAACACGATGGACATGAAACTGATCTACTGATGAGAATCCATACAGCAATGGATGGGAAAAAGATGAATCTCATGAAAACTGTCTAGAACATGTCCTGGTCAAACAAACAAACAAATAAATAAATATTATAATAATAATTGCATTACTATCCAAAACAATTGTTTGATTTTAAGAACATTAAAAGAGAAAAGATTATTTTGAATAAAGAAAATTGAGCCTATTTTTAGGACTCTTCAGTGAACATAAGCATCAAACATGAACAAAGCAGAAGGTCAACCAAACTGAATAACACACAAGAACGTCTCAAACGTGCTGCGTAACACACAAGAATGAACCTCATTGGTTTGAGCTTCCGGAAGAGTTTTGTTCATGTGTCATTCACAACATGTCCTCCAACCAATACGCCCATATAGGTCGTTTGTCACTTCCCTGAAATACGACCCATAGGAACGTTTACTAATGTTGCACCTCTATCGACAACAGGACACTTTGTACCCTTTTATCTGCGTCATGTTTTGGTTTTCACGTAGCTCAAATGGTAGAGCATTGCAATATACAACAATACGCAATCATGCGATCGTGGGTTCAATCCCAGGGAATGCATGTGCTCGTAAAGTGTACTATAAGTCACTAAGGGTGGGGTTAGGCTAGGTGTAGTCATGATAAAAAATGAGTTTTGCTAAATGGAAATAGGACAAATGGTGTAAAAAGTCCACACATTGCATTTAAATGAACACACATTTTGATTAGTAATGACAGTTATACGTCATTTCATGACGACAGACGTAACATGACACTGTCAATATTTTTACGCCAGCTAGAGGGCACATTACTTTAAAGTGTAAATATAGGTCGTAATAAGGTGCTTGAAAAAATAAATTATGGTTCTAAAACTAGGCTTTATTTTCTTTATGCAAAATTCTTTGTTCCTTGTTTTTTGTTTTACTTGTGGAAATAATGAAATGAATGAAGTCTTGAAAATCTGAGAAACTAATAAATCTTTTCTGCATCTGAGAGACACAGTACAACATTTGTCAGACCCACCTGCATTTGTTTTTTGTTTTGTCTGTGGATGTGTGTGTACAGACAAAACTATTTGATGTTAGTTTTCTGTATTCTGTTCTAGTATTCTGTTCTCCTTTATTCACTGTCAATTAATCACACATCAGTCACTGTTCTGGGTCGCTCGCAGGAACGACTATACAACATGAAAAACACAGCAACAAAACATCTTTATCTTTATCTTCACAAATTAAGATGCCTTAAATGGAAAAATACAGTCTAAATGAGTTAGTATGGGGATTTTTTGCAAGCAAAAATCAAATAAACAAAACACCCCTGATTATCCATTCAAACCGTTGTTTCTTTTTCAGTCAATGTACATGGAAAGGTTTGTTCACTTTCATACATAAAAATCAGTGCTAGATTTCTACCTTTGTTATCCATTTTTTCCTGTACATGCACAACCTCTCTGGACTATAATAAGTCACATCGATAATTATGCTTACCCACGTAAAGCTTTTATTAATCACAGCACTGTGCTCTGAATAACCTATTAAAAGATCTATATGTAAGAACATGACATTTTTATACTTGCAAGGTTTCTTTTAATTCCAAGAAACCAAGAAACTTTTTCAAACAAGAGAAATAATTTAAACATTTTATTGTTAATTCACTGATACTCCACCAGAGGTAACCAAATCATATATGAGTCTAAAAATTATTTAGGGCTTAAACAGCTTGATTTGTTGCTATGGGCAAAATCAAATAATTATTCTGCTTCTTAATATTCTTGTTTAAATTTGTCCAGCAGTGACCAGAAAAACAAAGCTGCCACTTAGAAATGTCACCTTGTGGCTCTCAGGCAAATACTTGGCCACATTATCTCAGCAGACCTTCTCCTGTGTCTGAAAACCTTTAAATCTTGACATTTCTCCTGCACTTTGTTTCATAGGGCTTTATTTTTCAATTAAAACAAAGGGTTTTAATTCTCTCTGCTGTGGGTAGCTGATGCCAATGCAGTACTGAAAAAAAACAAAACATGGATACCCACTGTGGAATCTGCTCCAACAAAACTGACAAAACTCTACAGCCATAATTCAGAACACCATAAACATCTGCCTCCCTATTTTCTTCTTCTTTTTTAAAGAATGACTGTTGGTTAAATATTTAAATATTGTAACTCTAGCAACATTTAAGGGGCTATACAGATGGTAGTCAACCAGAATGCGTTTTTATCGCCACAAATTATATAGGCTACACATAACACATAAAACAAAAGTTATTTTTTCCAGCAGTAACAGCACGTCCGCGCATACGAAAGAGGAGCGCTCTTCATTCCTCTATGCTTATTAAAGTGCAAGAGGACTGTTCAAATCTTGATCAGGGATTACGCTGCATTTTGTGGAAAACAGCAGATTTTTTGCTAATAACACAGTTTATGTTTTAAGTGAATTATTCAATGTAGTTTCAAGCGTTTTGTCTGCCGTCACTGTAATATTTCACTCTAACTGTAGGCTATTTAAATAGCTGGAACATATGCACTTATATAATTAGCCGTGATTAAATGTTATTATTATTATTACCAGTAATTTGTTTAGTTATTTTTATCTTCATTTAAAGTACAAATGTCACAGCAGCCTTACACAATGGTGCAACCCGTCCCTTTGCGCCACCTGGTGGTGATTTCGCGACAAGTGTCACGTGTCACTGGGTTGCATACGCTGCGGCCTTGCGGCAGTATTACTCGTGGCGATAATAGGCATTTTGGTTGACTACCCACTGTATGTAGAATTTGAAAACCCTTGTTATTAGCGACACTGGTGGCTGTTCAGTAAACTGCAGCCAGTGACTTATTGCTCGTGCTCGCACTCAAGTACAAGAGACTGAACATACCCCCGACATACTCATAACGATGTTCATTCTTTGCTTATATACATTGATATTACAGTACAGAATAGCTCTTTACACTTTTTGAAAGAGGTCTCTTATGCTCACCAAGGCTGCATTTACTTGATCAAAAATACATCAAAACAATAATATTGTGAAATATTATTACAATTTTAAATAACTGTTTTTAAAATGTAATTTATTCCTGAGATGGCGAAGCTGAATTTTCAACTCCAGTCTTCATTATCACATGATCCTTCAGAAATCATTATAATATGCTGATTTGCTGCCCAAGAAACATTTTGTATTATTATCAATGTTGAAAATAGTTGTGCTGCTTAATATTTTTGTTGAAACTGTGACACACTAAATGTCCTTTCAACCTGTGTGACTGTTCTATATGTGGCTCAATCAGGTAGGCTACCTATGCACACACACATTTTATATATATATATATATATATATATATATATATATATATATATATATATATATATATATATATATATATATATATATATATATATATATATATATATATATATATATATATATATATATATATATATATATATAATATATATAATATATATATTATATATATATTTATTTATATTATATACAAACAAGGCATTTGTACAAAAGCATCTCAGCGGTTTTATATTCATTCAGAATCACTGACCCTGAGCTGAAAATATTTGAGAGGAAAGATCTTCGAACACAGTTCATAAAACCACAGATCTGTAGACTAGAATCTCATGGCCATGAAAGAAGTGATTTCTGCAGGTTACTGAAAGTATTTTGAAGGTATAACTTGAACCTGAGAATCTTTTTCAGTAGTTCCTCAAATGCTTGTTCAGAAAGCAGTAAACACAACCTTTGCCCAAGAGCCCTGACTGTAAGACACAAAAGATCAACACATTGATGATTCTGTTTATAGATGAATGTCGAAAAACCCTCTAAAGTCATTCAGCTGCTGAATATTTCATTTATCCAGGAGTACACAATCATACTCATATTCAACTCAGCTTCAAACTTGTTTAAATAGGGAGAGTATCAAATTACTTGTTGGGGTCATGCTAAACAGGATAAGCAACAAATTACTGTAAAGGTTAGGATGGTACAATCACATTTAGAGTCTGTCCGAGATAGTACTTGAGTTAATGTTATGTAATTCAAATATTTATTACAATTAATAATTAAAATAACATGTTACTTTTTACTTTTCACCATAATATCAGAAATTCTGTACATTATTATTTCCCCCGTGTATACCTTGCCATTGCTGTGACAATTGTGACATTAGTAAAAGTGTAGAATTTTTTTTTTTTTAAAATACACTTAAAAAAAAGGACAGACTGACTGATAGACACGCTGTAAACCCGAATAAGTTGCGCTAACACAAAAAAATTTAGGTAATGTTCCCAATTTTAAGCAGAACTATCAAGTTGAGTTTGTAGTACTCATGGATGTTAATTGCTCTTAACTTTAAGTACTGAGTTAGCTAACTCATACATTTTGATAGCAATTAACATAAAAGCTTTAGTTCATTTACTTTTTTATTTTGAGTTCTTGCAAATCAAATGAGTTATTTACTTCACTGTAAACCCTTTAAGAATATTCAGAAAATGCCAACTTGTTAATTTTCTAACATGTTAACAATAGCATGGTATAACACTTACTGAATAAGTACAGCAACAAACCAAGCAGCATGCGCCACTTGTCACCATGATGGTAACTCTCCAAAAACCCACATTAACAGAAACTCGTTCTAAATTAGCATAACAAAACATTAATCACTACAATCTCTCTTCCCATTAATCTTGCGCGCACACACACACGCGCGAGCCCACACGCGCGCGCCCACACACGCGCGCCCACACACACAAAAAACATTATATAACACTTAATTTTAGCATTTACTCTCCCTTTCGAGTGCCATGTGCAAAGCATGCTGTGAAATAGAAATCCCAGCCCAGTTTCAGTTAAACTTAAGTTTGTCTACATTAAAAGAAATTAGTTCATAAAACTTAAAACAATGAAACAGTTCAGTTTACTTGAAATATGCAGTGCTGTTAACTCAAAAGAAAAAGAAAGTGTTAAGTACTCATAACAGTTCATTTAACTGAACTAATTTGTTCAATTTAAATTTGTCCTACTCAAACCAATGAAGTATTTTGATCGTTAGGGTTACAGTGCAGGCAGACAGACAGACAGATATGGATCTTTTGAAAGTAACTCTGTGCTTAAAAAAAAAATAAGAGAGTGCACATAGAGAGACAGAGAGAGACATAGGGGCATGATTTAATAGGAGCAATTCATGAGCTAACAAAGGGAGAGCTGTGTGGTTTTCCAGGCTAACCCGCTGGGGTAAAAGCATTTGCTTGAGCATCATCAGAGCAATAAATTACCCACAAGGCTCAAAAAGTACTAAGTTCCATCACACTTACACAAACTGTCCCTGTCTGCGACATGCAGCCCCCTGTGTCCAAGCAACTCTCTTCCTCTAATTGCAGTAGCACTCAGGCTTTTTTTTTTTTTATCCCTCTCATTTTATCCTAACTTGTCCCTCTCTCCTTCAGTCTCCCTCATTCTCTTGGTTTCTCTCTCTCTCACTCCCTTTAGCTCATATTTTTTGTCTTCTGCCGGCGTCGCTCTGGGGTAAAGCATTCTGCTTTGTTCTGACTCAGAGAAAACACACATCTGTTTAGATTGAGCTCTGACACCCGACTCTCCATCCACATTAACACCTGCACCGCTCCCAGCAGAGCATGAGTACACACGGCTACAGCACAACTGCGACTCCAGCCCCGGCTTGAGTCTGCCCAACAGCAAACCAGCTTTAGTGCTTACATTAACACCTTGAGCCGCTCAAACAGCCCAGGCCTATAATCGCCTCACGGCTGTTATCTAATGTGGGTCATTAACTTCCTGCTGTCAGAAGAAACGAGGGAATTCACTCAACTGCACACTGCACTCCACTTCTCAGCTCTCTGAGTCAATCAGTCTTGGAGAGAGATGTA
Source organism: Elopichthys bambusa (assembly GCA_037101425.1). Lineage (NCBI taxonomy): Eukaryota > Metazoa > Chordata > Actinopteri > Cypriniformes > Xenocyprididae > Elopichthys > Elopichthys bambusa. Next base: position 22,187,393 of record CM074442.1, read on the forward strand.
GATGAGAAGAAAAACAACAAATGACAGAATAATGAAAAGAATGAAAGAATGAACACAGAAAAGATCCCTCTTCCATGATATTCACACAGAACAAAAGCAAGAAAAAACAAAACAAAAGAAAGGGACAAATGATTGATGAAAGTAAAAAACAACAACAACAACAACAAAAAAGATAAAATGAAAGATGATTGCCTTAAATATAAAAACAATGAATGAAAAAGAGAAAAAAAAAAAAAATCTTTACAACAAATACAAACAAAATAGGGTTGTAAGTGCTGAGAGGGTACAACTCAACCATTTAATACTGCCGTTTTCACAGAATATAAGCAGAAACTGAAGTATTTCTGAACAGAACAGAGGTAACGGTAACCGCTTAATCAAACGGACCTGACAACAGCATCTCTACCACTTCAGTTTCTCCAGAGCAGGGATTTCAGACACAGCAACACCTCCAGCACTCATGTGAATGATTTAAATGGCAGCTCCACCGGCAGATGCAGAGAGAGATAATGGTGAATGTTGGTGTGTGAATGTTTGCACTCTAGCAAAAGACAGACTGCTAATGCACACATGTGAAGCACATGTCTGATTCCCCCATATGGACAGGACTCAAGCATCCTCCCTGGTGTGATTCCAATCCAAGATCCCCTTAAGAGCATAGAACAAACATATGGTACGTTACCTTGGTATTTTCTGCTTTTATGCACTGTGGGTTTAAACACAATCTGCTGGGTTAATTTTAGTTTTATTAAAGCAAACTGGATAAACCGTGAATCCCATTGTTGTCTGTAAACAATGTTACAATAATATCACGTCACATGATTCTCTATGTGCCATTATTAATTTAAAAAAGATAGTGTGTGTAATATATATATATATATATATATATATATATATATATATATATATATATATATATACACACTGATACCAGTGTCAGTCCGATACCAAGCTCATGTACTTGTAAAAAATACCCCTGATACCTCATGTGACGTAGGCTGACTGACAGAGTTTCGGCAGCAGCAGAAACAAGGTCAGCCTCAAGGGAGTGGAAATACTCAAATTAATGATGACAACACACACACACACACACACACACACACACTGCGAACTGCATGCTTTTAATCACAATTCGTTATTGATTAGTGAAGGCGGGATAGGTGGAATTGTGCTGAATGACACATCGTGTGGAGTATCTCACGTAAATACAGTCGGTTATGGCTTAAGTGGACGTAAACTTTTGGGTGAAAACAGGATATGTGTCAGTATCCATGGATTCGGTCTTAAAGGAACCGTAGCCTATATTTGTCATTAATGTTAATAAAACAACAAAATATGTTGTAATATACAAAATAAATGTATACGTGGTAAATAAACCTACTGTATCTGAAAAGTTTATTGTATTTTGTGTTTGTTGTATTGTTTGTAATTTGTTTGTACATTTTTTTTATATAAAAAAATATATTTTATATAAATAAATATATAAAATTTATAATATCATGAAAAAAAATTCTGTAATTTAATTCAAAAAGTAAAACTTAAATATATTCTAGATTTATTAGACAAAGTTAAATATTCCCAGACTTTTTTTGTTTTCATTTTTATGATTACAGTTTGCTGCTCATCAAAATAAAATAAAAATTTTAAAATAAAAAAAAATCAGTATCTCAAATTATTAGAATATTTAATTTCAAGTTCTATTAAATTACCATTCTCAGGGTATAAACACTTGGTTTAGGTCAGTAATCCCAACAGCAGTCATCGGGAAATCTGCTGACTTGACAGTTGTCCAGAAGATGATCGTCAAGACCCTCTACAATAAGGGTAAGCCACAGAGGGTCATTGCTGAAAGAGCTGGTTGTTCGCAGAGTGCTGTGCCAAAGCATATTCATGGAAAGGTGAAAAGGAAAAAGTGTGGTAGGAAAAGGTGTACAAGTGAAAGGAATGACAGGCTTGAGAAGATTGTCCGGCGAAACCGATTTAAGAACTTAGGAGAGCTTCAAAAGGAGTGGATTGAAGCTGGAGTGCATGCATCAAGAGCCACCACACACAGACATCTTCAGGAAATGGGCTACAACTGTCACATTCCATGTACCAAACCACTTCTGAACCAAAGACAACATCAGAAGCATCTTACCTGGGCTAAGGAGAAAAAGAACTGGACTGTTGCCCAGTGGTCCAAAGTTCTCTTTTCAGGTTAAGGTAAATTTTGCATTTAATTTGGAAATCAAGGTCCCAGAGACTGGAGGAAGAGTGGAGAGGCACAGAAACCATGTTGCTTGAAGTCCAGTGTTGAGTTTCCACAGTCAGTGATGATTTGCCATGTCATCTGCTGGTGTTGGTCCACTGTGTTTTCTGAAGTCCACAGTCAACGCAGCCATCTACCAGGAAACCAGAGCAGGCGGATTAATGGTGGAATGAAAAACAGGTTTTATTTTAGAAACAAAAACTGGGGTGAATTTTCCTGTACGCCGGAGGAAGTTTGAGGCGGACTGCCACTGGGCAAAGAATCTTAGTGACAGTAAATGGGCCGATGAATTTGGGAGCTAGTTTATTACAACCAGAGCAGAGAGAAATATTTTTGGAAGAAAGCCACACTTTTTGACCCACGACGTAGACCGGTGGCGATCGGCCTGAGCCTTAGTGCACGCTCCCACTCGGAGGAAAGTCTCTCGGGCTCTTCTCCAAGTGTGACAGCCCGACTGGACGAAGGCGTGAGCAGAGGGGGCCGCGACTTCGGATTCCAGACTAGGAAAAATAAGTGGCTGGTAACCTAAGCTACACTCAAATGGAGAGAGGCCCGTGGATGACACTGGTAACGAGTTATGTGCGTACTCTACCCATGAGAGTTGCTGGCTCCAGAAGGAAGGATTCTGTGACACCAAACACTCTATCAAGTCCTGGTTGGCCCGCTCAGTTTGGCCGTTGCTCTGAGGATGAAAACCAGAAGACAGACTGACACTTGCACTCAGTAAACGACAAAATTTGGATACAAATTGGGGTCCCCTGTCAGAGACCCCGTCCATCGGGAGGCCATGAATGCGAAAGACGTGATCAATGACAGTAATCGCTGTCTACTTGGCAGAGGGTAATTTGGGCAAGGGAATAAAATGGGCCACCTTCGAGAACTGGTCCACTACGGTCAAAACGACTGTATTGCCCTGGGAGGGCAGTAATGAAATCGAGCGTGATGTGGGACCAGGGTCTCGAATGGACAGACAGCGGTTGAAGTAACCCCTCCGGAGTGCGATTGGAAGTCTTAAACAGAGCACAAACTGAGCAGGCCAAAACAAAATCTCGGATGTCACAAGCCATGGAACGCCAACAAAATAAAAAAAAAAACCTGGTACGATTCACTCCTGGATGGCACGCCACATTGGAACAATGACCCCACCGAATAACATCGGACCGTAACCCCTCCGGCACAAATAAACGACCCGGTAAGCAACCGGACGGAGGTGTTACCCCTTCTAAGGCCGTGTGGACCTTCGACTTGATCTCCCATATGAGTGTGGAGACAAGTCTCTCAGGTATAATGCACTTGGGAGTGGACGGTTGTTCGGAATGGTCAAAAATACGAAAAAAGGCATCGGGTTTGATGTTCTTGGACCCCAGACGGTAGGTAAGGGAGACATCAAAACGACCGAAAAAGTGCCCACAGAGCCTGCCTGGAGTTAAGTCGTTTAGCGGATCTCAAGATTCTTATGGTCAGTCCAGACGACAAAGGGTATCCACAAACCCTCTAACCAATGACACCACTCCTCCAGCGCTAACTTGACTGCCAGCAACTCTATGTGTACCAATGTCATAATTACATTCAGCGGACGACAGCCTATGAGGAAAAAAAGGTTGCATCTTGTCGTCCAAGGAAGAGCGCTGGGAGAGAACTGCGCCTACCCCCACCTCTGACGCATCGACCTCCACCACAAACTAACGTGTAGGATCAGGGGCAATGAGGACGGGAGATGAAACAAAGCGGCTCTTGAGTTTGGCAAATGCAGCTTCAGCTGCACTGGACCACCTGAACGCCACTTTAGTGGCGGTCAAAGGAGGTCAGAGGAGTGGCTAGCTGGCTGTAAATGCGAATAAAACGGCAGACCTCTGCAGGGCCTTGCGGGAATCTGGGGTTGGCCAATCCACCACAGCTCTAACCTTATCGGGATCCATGTGCATTCCCTCGAACGAGATGATGTACCCAAAAAAAACGGAACCGACTGTGCATGGAACGTGCACTTCTCCGCCTTGACAAAAAGCCTATTCTCGAGCAGCCTCTGGAGCACCCACCTGACATGCTGAACGTGTCCCTGGAGAGAAGAGGAAAATATCAATGTCATCCAGGAAGACATATATGAACTGATCGACCACGTCTCTCAGCACGTAATTTACGAGCGCTTGGAAAACCGCGGGGGAGCTCATCCTGCAACAAAGAACAAGACACAGGAGAACAAGCAGACACCAAACAAGACGCATGACATTTCATCTTTATCACTAGGATACGTACCAAAAACTTTTAAGTTGGCTATTATTAAACCTCTTATTAAAAAACCACAACTTGATCCTAGAGAATTAGTCAATTACAGGCCAATCTCAAATCTCACTTTTCTGTCAAAAATACTAGAAAAGGCTGTATCATCACAACTATGTTCCTTTTTAGAAAGAAATAGCATCTATGAGGATTTCCAGTCAGGATTTAGACCATACCATAGTACTGAAACTGCTCTCATTAGAGTTACTAATGATTTGCTCTTATCATCAGATCGTGGTTGTATCTCTCTATTAGTGTTACTGGATCTTAGTGCTGCATTTGACACTATTGATCATAATATTCTTTTAAATAGACTCGAAAATTATGTTGGCATTAGTGGAATTTCTCATCCCAAGCCAAGACCGTTCCTTGACTCCAATTAATGTGAGGGTTATGGAGTGTGATATATGGATGCCCCAGCACCACTGGAACCAAGGCAGTGTCAGTCAAATAGAAACTAATCCTTTCTGTGTGGTTGCCTGATGTGGTGAGACTCACCAGCCCAGTGGAATGAGTAATAGATGATAGAGGTTGTCCACCCAGAGCATTGACAGATATCGGATGAATTAGTGGATCCACAGGTATGTTAAGCTTGTAAGCCAAGTTAATGTCTATAAAAGTTGCCCTATGCTCCAGAGTCCACTAGGGCTTCACACCGGTGATTTCCACCAGCCCACTGCAGTCTTACCGGGAGGAGAGTCGCAGCAAGAGAGGTTTTCTTGAAGGCAATGCCACCCGCCAGTAACCTCACACCTACTGACGAGCCTTGTCTTTTACTGGTCATTTAACAGCAAAATGTCCTGCAGCACCACTCTGAGCAGCTGTCCTGCAGCGTTTGCGTCTAACTCCGTATAGCTTCGATTTGAATCTCTTACTTTTATTCATTGTTGCTTATATTATTAGTACCTTATATTTAATATTGCCTACTACATTAATCTGACGTCGCTAGCTTGAAATCTTTGAATCTAAATCGCTGTTACAACGCGTTTGCATCTCGCTAGCTTGTTAACTTGTCATCAGTCTCTCGCGCGCTCCTTTTCAACGCGCTCATCAAACAGCTGTGGTAACTCGGATCAGTCTACAAACACGGTGAGTCATGTCATCCTCTCCTAGCATTGTTACCTGTTCCATTTGCCACATGTTCAGTATAGCTCTCTCTGTCAGCGACGAGGGATTTACATGTCATAAATGTAGGGAAATAGTCAGGCTGACAGAGAGAATCTCAGAATTAGAGACACGCATCCAAACTTTAATCGAGGATAGTAAGAACGCAAGGGCTTCAGATACTGTTTTGGATGCGATTAGCTTAGTGAACTCTGTACATTGTTCGGTTCCGGCTGTAGAGCCCGTGCAGCAGGGCACTTGGGTAACAGTGAGGCAGCCTAGCCGCGGAAAACACCACTTTTCCGTTCCAATAATAACATCAAACAGGTTCTCCCCACTCAGTGACGCACCCACTGAGAATCCTGTTGAAAGTGCCCTAGTTATTGGCGATTCTATTACACGGAACGTGAAAATAGAGACACCAGCCACTATAGTCACATGTTTGCCGGGAGCCAGAGCACCTGACATTAAAGCAAATTTAAAAGTGCTGGCTAATGCTAATCGTAAATACTCTAAAATTATTATTCACGTCGGCACTAATGATGTTCGACTTCGCCAGTCGGAGATCACTAAAATTAACATTAAAGAGGTGTGTGAACTCGCAAATACAATGTCAGGAGAAGTAATTTGCTCTGGTCCCCTTCCTGTTCGTCGGAGTGATGAGATAGTTAGCAGATTATCATCACTCAATGGCTGGCTGTCTAAGTGGTGTCCGCAAAATAATATAGGTTTTATAGACAATTGGAAAAGTTTTTGGGGCAGACCTGACCTGTTGAAAAGAGATGGTATTCATCCCTCTCGGGATGGTGCTGCTCTTCTCTCTAGTAATATGGCACTTAGTCTTAGAGCTGAAACATGACAAACTGTGGCCCAGGTCAGGAAGCAGACATACTGGCTAAACCGACCGTCTGCTAGCTGCTTCACGTTACAGAAGTCAGATAATTCCCAACACATAGAAACTCTTACACCTAGATATTATCACATAGAGACTGTGTCTGTACCCCGAATCAGTAAAAACAAAAAACTTCCAAACCCATTTAATGGTAAAAATTTAATTGATGTTCAACAAATAAAAAATAGAGATAGTAATGATAAACAAATGATAAAGCTTGGGTTGTTAAATATTAGATCCCTTTCATCAAAATCACTTATTGTAAATGATATTATCACAGACAATAATCTAGATATGCTGTGTTTGACAGAAACTTGGCTAAAACCGGACGATTACATTACTTTAAATGAGTCTAGCCCTCAAGGTTATGATTATCGACACAATCCTCGTCAGAAAGGCAAAGGAGGAGGTGTTGCTGTAATTTATAGTAATATTTATAGTATTAGTCAAAAGTCTCTCAAATATAATTCCTTCGAAGTGATGGTACTTTACGTAACATTATGTAAGTTGACATTTGTGTTGGCTACTGTATACAGGCCACCAGGACACCATACAGACTTTATCAAAGAATTTGCTGATTTTCTATCGGAGTTAGTACTAGCAGCAGATAAAGTACTTGTTGTTGGTGACTTTAATATCCATGTAGATAATGAAAAAGACTCATTGGGATTGGCATTTGCAGATATTCTAAACTCTATTGGTGTTAGACAACACGTGTCAGGACCCACTCATTGTCGTAACCATACCTTAGATCTAATATTGTCATATGGAATTGATATTGATGCCGTTGAAATTCTGCAGCAGAGTGACGACATCTCAGATCATTACCTAGTCTCGTGTATACTACATTTAGTCAAAACAGCTAAACTGCCTCCCTGCCATAAATTTGGTAGAACCATCACTTCTACCACTAAAGAACGCTTTATAAATAATCTTCCTGATCAGTTTCATCGCCTTAGCATGCCAGACAGCTTAGAAGACCTCGATGTTGCAACGGAAACTATTGCCTCTGTCTTTTCAAGCACATTAGACTCAGTTGCTCCTTTGCGTTTAAAAAAGATTAAGGAAATTAATCCAACGCCATGGTACAACGATAATATGGTATATCGTTAATTCATCTTTATCACTAGGATACGTACCAAAAACTTTTAAGTTGGCTATTATTAAACCTCTTATTAAAAAACCACAACTTGATCCTAGAGAATTAGTCAATTACAGGCCAATCTCAAATCTCACTTTTCTGTCAAAAATACTAGAAAAGGCTGTATCATCACAACTATGTTCCTTTTTAGAAAGAAATAGCATCTATGAGGATTTCCAGTCAGGATTTAGACCATACCATAGTACTGAAACTGCTCTCATTAGAGTTACTAATGATTTGCTCTTATCATCAGATCGTGGTTGTATCTCTCTATTAGTGTTACTGGATCTTAGTGCTGCATTTGACACTATTGATCATAATATTCTTTTAAATAGACTCGAAAATTATGTTGGCATTAGTGGAATTGCATTGTCATGGTTCAAATCATACTTATCTGACCGTTATCAGTTTGTAGAAGTAAATGAAGAGAGGTCATATCGATCACAAGTTGAATATGGAGTACCGCAAGGCTCGGTACTAGGACCATTGCTTTTCAATCTGTACATGCTACCCTTAGGAGATATCATCAGGAAGCATGGTGTTAGTTTTCACTGTTACGCTGATGATACTCAGCTCTATATTTCTTCGCGCCCTGACGAAACTTACCAATTCACAAAATTAACGGAATGCATAGCTGATATAAAAAAATTGGATGACCAGTAATTTCCTACTACTAAATTCAGAAAAAACAGATATTCTAATTTTTGGACCAAAAACGTCCTCACGTAATAACCTAGAATACTGTCTAACACTTGATGGCTGCTCTGTTAAGTCTTCGTCGTCAGTTAGGAACCTGGGTGTGCTCTTTGATACCAATCTTTCATTTGAAGGCCATGTTTCTAGCATCTGTAAAACCGCATTCTTCCATCTTAAAAATATATCTAAATTACGATATATGCTCTCGATGACAAATGCAGAACAGTTAGTTCATGCGTTCATGACCTCAAGGCTAGATTACTGTAACGCTCTACTAGGTGGTTGTTCTGCTCGCCTGATAAATAAACTACAGCTCGTACAAAATGCAGCAGCTAGAGTTCTTACTAGAACTAGGAAATATGACCATATCAGCCCGGTTCTGTCAACACTGCATTGGCTTCCTGTTAAACATCGTATAGATTTTAAAATCTTGCTAATTACTTACAAAGCACTAAATGGTTTAGCTCCCCAGTACCTGAGCGAGCTCTTAATGCATTATAGTCCTTCGCGTCTATTACGATCTCAGAATTCAGGCCAGCTAATAATACCTAGAATATCAAAATCAACTGCAGGTGGTAGATCCTTCTCCTATTTGGCACCTAAACTCTGGAACAATCTTCCTAGCATTGTTCGGGAAGCAGACACACTCTGTCAGTTTAAATCTAAACTAAAAACACATCTCTTTAACCTGGCATACACATAACACATTATCAATTTATTTTTTCAAATCCGTTAAAGGATTATTAGGCTGCATAAATTAGGTCAGCCGGAACCGGGAACACTTCCAATAACACCAGATGTACTCGTTACATCAGAAGAAGAATGGCATCTACGCTAATATTAGTCTTTCTGTTTATCCCGAGGTTTACCGTAGTCAGCCGGATCCGGGCCGTATCCGGGTGAGATCGAGGACCTGCACCATGACACAACCACAACACAGCCCTGAAGTATCTGCAGAGATTGAGTCAACTAGATCATCCACTATGAAGGCCTCATCAACATGACAACCAGTGGCACATCTCCTCAACAACCGTCCATACCGGTGTGATGAATACGATCCTCAACTGGATGGAACTGAATTAAACACTTTGAATGTTGCGATCATATCTGACTTATGATAGCAGCCTGAGTCGTAACAAAGCACTGTTCGCCAGAGGAGAACTGGCCCCCCGACTAAGCCTGGTTTCTCCCAAGGTTTTTTCTCCATTTTAACACCTGTTTGCCACCTGATGTCACCTGTTGGAGTTTGGGTTCCTTGCCGCTGTCGCCTTTGGCTTGCTTAGTTGGGGACACTTGACAATTGATATTTGATATTCAACAGTGCTTTGATCTGCCTGCATTGACACTATTCCTTACGAGCTGCTGTGCAGCCAAAATAATGTACCAGTTATCACTGTAAAGCTGCTTTGACACAATCTACATTGTAAAAAGCGCTATATAAATAATGGTGACTTGACTTGACCACAATAGAGGCAAAGTCCCTGTACTCGGCGTCGTTCCCTCTCCTCCCAGGACAACCAAGCTCTGCCCACCTGCATGGGCTCAGGATCGAAGGAGGGACCGACCGTTTCAAAAGCAGCGCTGGAAAACTCCTTCTCCACAGCAGAAGTCCGACTGCTTTGAGCACGCTGATCTCGGTGCTGCAGCAGTGTGTCCACTCAGATCGCTAGATCAATCAAGTCGTCTAATGTTGTGGGTAAATCCAGCGCATAGATCTCATTCTGGATACGGTCGGCCAGCCCATGCAGAAAGATGTCCCACTGTGCCTCCACGTTCCAGTTGCACTCTGCCGCCAGAGTTTGGAATTCAGTCCTGTCTCTCTGACGGAGGTCCACCAATGCTTGCGCTGCCTCTCTCCCAGAGACTGAGCGATCAAACACCTTCTTGAGCGCCGCCTTAAAGGACTGAAACAATGAGCAACGCGGATCACCCTGTTCCAAAACCGCCGTTCCCCACAGCGCTGCTCGTCCCAAAAACAATGTTATCACAAACGGCACCTTAAATACCTCCGTAGGAAATGATGATGACTGGGGAGCAAAAAACAGGGAACATTTAGCCAGAAAGGAACAGCATAATTGTGGCTCACCATAATAAACAGTAGGGGCTGGCAATCGAGGCTCTGTGGCTCGGGCGGAGTGGTCAACAGGTGGAACGGCTGATGGTGGATTGGGCACAGTGGGAGCGTGGTTAGAGTCAGTCTGTAGTTGTTGTAACTGCGTGGTCAATTCCGAGACCTGCGCCACCAAAGCCTGAACAGCACGTCCCGTCGCCACAATCTGCTCCTCCTGATGATCAAAATGAATGTTGTTGTTAGACAGAATCTCCCTCAGTTCGGCAGCACTCGCTGGATCCACAGGGGTTCAGATCGTTATGTCATGGGTAATAACACAAGATCCAGTAGCGGGTGCAAAAACAGTTTATTTGTTCCACAACAAATATGAATATCCGGGCAAGATGGTCAGAAAGTGCAATACGTGGCAGGCTTTGGTGGCAAGGAGACTGCAGCGGGCTGGGATCCAACAGGCAAATGGTAATCTAGAGAAAACGGCCGGGAAAGAAATCCACACTCAAACAGAAACACAACTCACAGGAAGCAGGAGACAAAAGAAGAACTGCTGGAAACAATGAGACCACAAGAACGATCTGACAAGGAACACAGCAAACACACGACTACATATAAGACAGATAACAAGCCGCACCTGTGACTGATCAGCGCAGTTAGTCACCATAGCAACGCTAATGACTGAACTGACACTGACAGCACAAACACACAAACACTCACTCAGAGGCAGACAGGGCGAAAATGAGTCAGTGAACCCATTGTGAAAATTAAATCTTTAACAATGCCTGGGATAAGAAAATCTAAAGTGTAGAATTGGATGCACTTTGAAATGGTAAAAGATGATCCAAAAAACGTATATGCAAGTTGTGCCAACAGTTCATGTCCTACCACTCAACAACGACAAACATTGCGGCGCGCTTCTGCCGGCCAACGTTAACAAGTTGACTAGCGCACTATTTGAAAAGACTCAAACGGACACATGCAGATCACGTGAAAGACTGGATTTTTTTCTCTCAATCAGGTAGGGTATAAGTGATTTCAAAACATTTCAGCCGGTTCTAATTTGATTTTTGGATGCTGTGAATGTTTAGCTAAAAAGGCTGCCACTCTAGTTTAGCATTTATTGCCTCTGCAGTTAAAAAGACAAAGTTGACGATTCTGGCTATACTTTCGTTATTTTAATGATATCTTTCATTTTTATTTATTTATTGATCACTCTGGGTTATCTAATTTAACTATTTGTGGCTTATGTTTTGAAGGTTCCCCTGCACTTCAGGCATTTTGCAGTTGTGACTTGTAAAATGATTTCATTTTTTTATTATTATTTTTATTTATTAGAACGGTATATTCTGTTCTTATTCAATTCTGTAAATTATTTTTTGATTGTTTTTCGGTGCATCGATGTTGCGCCATAGAGTTAAGCTTGCTCGCACAGGCAATTTAGCCGATTTAATTTGATTTGCCGACATGTGAAATGCATATCTATCTGCAGTGTGGCCTTTCTGCAGTTATTTATATATTTTTTTTTAAGGTTTATTGATCCAAAATGTTTTTATTCATTTTCTTCTATATCTTTGTGTGGTGTTCTGTACAATCGTGGCTGTGAATTTGTCCACATATTGCCTTTAATTTCAGTTTAAAAAAAAATAAAATTATTGTCAGTTTCGTCTATCACTTGACAGACAGTATGGTCGCTTTATTAGATTTATTATTAGATTTATTATTTATTATTATTTATTCTCTGTGCTGTGTTTAAAAGAAAATAAAAGTTGTCTTAAGGCGCGGGTATAGGCCTTACTTCATTTTCCGCGTCCCGCTACATCTTGTGCACAGTTGAGCGCGCGAGCCTTTCAAAGTAGCCTATACTCCTTTGGCCTTGAGCGCGGAAAGAGTTTGTGCGCACTATCTAGTGGACTGCTGTTTTTCAAGGATATATATATATATATATATATATATATATTTCAACTGTCAGTGGTCATAATGTTGTGCCTGATCGGTGTGTATATATATATATATATATATATATATATATCAGGCACACGTCAGCCACTGACAGTTGAAGTGAATAACACTGAGTGGGTGGGATATATTAGGAAGCAAGTGAACATTTTGTCTTCAAAGTTGATGTGTTAGAGGCAGGAAAAATGGGCAAGCGTAAGGATTTGAGCGAGTTTGACAAGGGCCAAATTGTAATGGCTAGACGACTGGGTCAGAGTATCTCCAAAACTGCAGCTCTTGTGGGGTGTTCCCGGTCTGCAGTGGTCAGTATCTTATCAAAAGTGGTCCAAGAAAGGAACGGTGGTGAACCGGCGACAGGGACATGTGCGGCCAAGGCTCATTGATGCACATGGGGAGTGAAGGCTGGCCCGTGTGGTCCGATCCAACAGACAAGCTACTGTAGTTCAAATTGCTCAAGAAGTTAATGCTGGTTCTGATAGAAAGGTGTCAGAATACACAGTGCAGCGCAGTTTGTTGCGTATGGGTGCTGACCGCTGTCCACCACCGAAAGCGCCAACAGTGGGCATGTGAGCATCAGAACTGGACCACGGAGCAATGGAAGAAGGTGGCCTGGTCTGATGAATCATGTGGATGGCCGGGTGCATGTGTGTCACTTTTTTTATTTTATTTTATTTATTTTTTGTATTATGTATTATTATTATTAAGTATATTGTATTTATTATTATTTATTGTTATTATTATATACATAAAAATAATAATAATAATAGTATTTAAATTTTATTATTATATAAATAATAGAGACTATTTGGTTAATTCGCACACTTTTATTGACAAACACATGACTTTGGACCACTCTATTGGCTTCTTTCCATGTAAGATCTGCTCAGTTTGTGAAAATGCCACTAAGTACCACTACTCGGAAAACATATAAAATCAGAGAGACTTGTTCTTTGACTTTTCACATTTATCACATCTGTTGTCCATGTGGCCTACAATATATTGGTAAGACTAACCGCCAATTAAAGACCCGCATTAATGAGCACAGGAGCTCCATAAGAAGGGAAGACATTCATTCTCCTGTGGCCAGCCCAAAATGGCTAAACAAGTTTGTAATTTTCTTAACCACAAATTATTGTTTGGGAAATTAGTGAAATATAAGCAAATGCACTACTTAAAAGGTTAGTTCACCCCAAAATGAAAATTCTGTCTGAACACAAACTCCATTGCCTTTACAACTGACACTCAACGCTTCAAAAAGATCATAAAGAGATCAGAAAACTAATCCATATGAATTGAGCGGTTTAGTCCAAATTTTCTGAAGAGACTCGATCACTTTTTATGATAAAAATATTTAATTTAGGCTTTTTCTCACATGTAAACATTGATTTTTGAACGTAAGCAGAAGCTCAACCGAACCTGAATAGCGCACAAACCTCTTCCTGAAGCTCAAACATGCTGCATAACACACGTGATTAATGGAAAGGACCTATGGAAATTCATATGGATTAGATTTCTGATCTCTTCATGATCTTTTTGAGGCATCAAGGTGTCAGTTGCAAAGGCAATCAATGGAGAGACAAACATCTCTCAGATTTCATCAAAAAGATCTTCATTTGTATTCCGAAGATGAACGAAAGTCTTGCAAGTTTGAAACGACATGAGGGTGAATAATTAATGATAGAATTTTCATTTTGGGGTGAACTAACCCTTTAAAAAGCCATTTCTGTCTCAGAAAAACATCAAAGACAGAATGAGGTTTTTAGCAGAATATGGAAAGTTGTGTGTGGAGTGATGAATCACAATGAAACACGAGTTGCATGGTGATGCTCCAGAGCTGCGTCTTCGAAAATCTGTTGAAAAGTATAATAGTAAATGCATCTCTACCACAGTGAAGCATGGAGGAAGAGATGTCATTGTGTGGGAAGCCTTTTTAGCTGCTGGTATTGGTGAGCTAATTCACTGTGAAAAGTCATTTAATGCTTTGAAATACAGGAGAATATTGCAAAATGCTTGCTTCCCATAAATGAAAAGTTGTTATCTAAAGAGGAATGATCAGATGATCAAGAAGTGACTTGAGAACAAGTTCAAAAGGCTCAAGTTTTGGCCTTGTCAGAGTCTAGATTTGAACCCTATAGTGAATATTTGGTCTCACATTAAACTCAAATGAACTTTTCAACTACTTTTGAAAAGTGGCTGAAAAGTGGCTGATAAGATATAAACAATCAGTATGTTTACATGGACAACAATATTCCAATATTAACACGATTAAGACAATACTCTGATTAAGAAACTACCATGTAATCAGCGATTTTTGATTACCTTAATCCGGCTAAAGTCATACTCGAAGTAAACACAAATCGAATTAAGACAGGTGGAGTATTCCTGTTTTAGTCACATTATCGGAGTGCATTATAGACATGTAAACACACCTTAATTACACTATTAACGTCGTGTGGGAGTTTTCACCACATTTTGAGAAAGGACACATAATACACACACGGCAGTGGTCAACCGTTTGATGGCAAAGAGCATAGCTTCAAGCAAGAAGCCACAAATCAAATTCCTCTCACCTCACCTCTCATCCAGTACCTCCGAGTTTGTCGTGGTGGCATGAATGAAATGTTGCAGAATAAAAATACAGAGTAGGCCTGTTGCTGGAGAACTTGTATCCGCCGTCGTCTATTTACAGAGCTCCGAACATGACAGGAAAAATAAATCATGAGCACGGTTTACTAAATTATTCCCTCAATTTATAAATCGAGCACGTGATTTATTTACTTTTTTCTTGCATGTCATATCTCCGTCTTGGCTCCGTACCTATTTGCATACATACAGCATGACAAATAATTAACTGCACTTGAAGCTTTCATAAAATTAAAAATGAAACTGTATGGTACCATGACAAAGACGAACTGTGTGGTGATACGTGAAATTCTGTAGAAAATCGTAGTAACTTAGCATTAATCGCATTAAACTAGGTGGTGTACGCCGATTTTAATCGCAATAATATACAGGCATGTACACCTTAATTGCATTCTTCCCGCTCTAACCAAAGTGCGCATGTGTTCAGACATACACAGATGCCGTGTGTTGTTCACACAACTTCATTAACTGCCAGCAGATCCAGTGACGTAAGGGGTAAATGCTGTCTCTGGGGTAAGCTGATGCTTCACTTTATAGAGATCAGATCTGCCTCCATTTTGTTAGCAACGCCCAACTTCCAACAATCCAATCAATTCCTGAAAGACGAAATCAGGTCCCAACCTCTCATTTCAGATGCCGTTTCACTCAGATAGACATCACAGTAGAGAAGAAAAGACAATCTTCCGCTTCATGTCGACTTTAAGGTGTTTACATGCCTGTATATTGCGATTAAAAAAGGCGTACACCACCTAGTTTAATGCGATTATGCTTACTATGAGCTCAATCGCATTACTTTAATCGAAGTATGTGTTTACATGAGGTAAAGTTTAATCACAATATTTCCAAAATCCCATTATAATCGCATTATGAGAGTACATGTAATTCTTCCTGTAAAGCCCGGAACACACCAAGCCGACGGTCGACCGTCGGGTAATTTTTGTTCGTCGGCTGACTAAGTTTTCTCAAGGTCCTGAACTGAGGTTGGTCCTCGTGTGTGTGTGTGTGTGTGTGTGTGTGTGTGTAAAAAATATTTCACAGCTTCCGTGTGGTTCAACCTGTGCAACTGATGTTTCATCTAATAATGCAATCAATTAATTCATTACATCTTTCAAATGAACTGCATAATCTTTGTCTGCAGGAATATATCAGCATTGCGAACATATAACCAGCAATGTAATCAGATCACACACACATCAGGCTTTCATTCGCAAATACCACTTGGTGACAACCATTATAAGGGACAATCTATTATAGAAATAACCACATGAGCTGTTTTTACACTACATCTAATACAATCCACAGGCTACATTTCTAGTTTCTAACACACAAATCCTTAATACAATAACTAAAAAGGAGCCCAAGATGCATCGAACTCCCGCAGCGCGAAGCCATCACTAACAGAGGATTTTAAAAATAACTCTTTAGCAATATTGCCTTGTTCCTCTGGCTCTGCGGCTGGTTAAGCAAAAGCCGAGTTAATGAAAGTATTTATCAATGAATAATTGATGACGTATCTCCCATTGCACTGAGCAAAGAGAAGCAATCTAATGCATTCCTCAAATAGATAGTGCACAGAGGAAACTGGTATTAAAAGCATTGTAGTGCCTAGCGAGAGTCCGATCAAGGTCTTTAAGTGACTGTGGCTGAGTGTAGGTAAAATTGAGATGGCAGAACTTTGCCATCAGATACCCATTCAACACTCCATAAAGCTCGTCTCCTGTAGCGTTCGCCAGATGCCTGGGTTCACCAGCCAGGGTAGATAAGAGGAACGGGGAGTGGCGCTGGATCAGTCGTGGTTCTGTATTAGTGAAGGGTGAAAACAAGCAGACAGCTCTCCTCCCATGAGCCCTTTGGGCTGCAGAACTCAGAAGCTGATTGGCCACCACAGCTGCGTACCGTTTGAGAGGACACATGAAAGAAAAACTGTGATTAAAAACGAAGACTGCCACTTCTCACTACAAGGAAAAAAAAAGAGAAATAAGAGCTGAAGAAAAAAAAAGAAAGAAACTTTGATCTTCGAGTCAGTTTCATTGAAATTCTTTGTCTTGTCTCTTCCACACCCCTGGTTCTCCTTGGTCGGGCTCTTTTCCTCTGTCTTAACAAGCTCATGCTGCTTGAAGTAACATGCCTCACAGACTGCAGCGCCAGTGCTAGAAAGGGAACAGTAAGTGAACTTTGAATGGTAATGAGCATTCTGTTGACACTTTTGGGACACAGAATCACCCAATGCTGAACCACTCATGTGTGTGTTCTAATTGTTCTCCAGGCAGACATGAGAATGGCAAGGGGCCTACAAAGAGACCCAGCCAGGCTGAGGGCCCTTTTCCTGCCAGTTTAGCCACAGAAAAAAAATTACATTTTCTTGCTCGACCTCTCGGTTTCTCTCTGTCTGCAATTATCCCTCTCGTTTCCTCCCTCCTTCTACAGATGGCGCAACCAGCATGGTTCCCGCTACCAAAGGAGCAGGCAGCACTAATGAGAAGTCTGTCCCTTAACAGGCCATGCTATAGAGACTCAGCTGTCTCACACCACAGGCGTCTGGCTCTCTGAACCTGGGCCATCAGGCGAAGAGAAGTTTTGTAACATATACACGCCATTTGAACACAACCTACACCAAATGTGAGCAGGATCACCACTGTTTCATTACCCACAATGCATCAGTGAGCCGAATGTGAGGTAATTTGGCTGAACCTAGGGCTTTATGCATCATTACCGCAGGTGCTTGTGAAACATTTTTATCCGATGAACCCGACACCATGATTTTACGAGAGTGGAGAACGCATTTAAAGACACATGAAGTATCTGAGTGGTGGAGAATGACTTGGAAGAGAAGGAGAGTAGCAGCTGTTTGCTCATGAAAAATGTAGAAGGGACAGATGGTTCATAATTGCAGCATTAAAAGGCACTGTAAAGAATTGATGTTAATTATTTTGCACTTCTCACATACTAAGGATCTCTGGCATGTAGACGTGCACGTCCTTCCAAGAACAGCATGGCACTATGTTGAACCATTAGACATGGCAGGACACGGCATCCTAGTTTAAACCTGTAAGGACATTTGGAAATTCACAACACATTTACAAACTTTCAGATGACACATGACTGTAATTTTTTCCAAAACAAGTATTTGTGATCTTAAAAATTCTTATTTTGCATGCCAGTAAAGTAATGATGCAAGCTAAAATCTAACATTTTCCATTAAACTTACAGTCCGTGAAAAGTATTATTTGACATAACCCCACAAAGACAAATATAAAATAGTAATAATGATAATAATAATAACATTAATAATAATGATTAGATTTGTACATTTTCAGAAGAAAATGTGAGTGGTGCTTGCCAGGTGCAACTACACTGCCTTGAGTTCAAAAAGCATGTTAGCATGTTGCTAGCATGATGTTAACATGATTAACATGTTGCCAGCACTATGCTAACACGGTTAGCATGTTGCTAGTATGTTTTAGTTAACATTTTTGACATGTTTACATTTACATTTAGTCTAGCAAACACTCTTCTCTAAAGCGACTTACAAATGAGAATAGTAGAAGCAATCAAATCAACATGAGTGCAACAGTACGCAAGTGCCGTATCAAGTCCCAGTTACACCAGCAAAGTGTTCGTAGCAAGGAATTATTTTTTTTTAAACACCTAGCTAATCGGTATTAGCATGTAGCTATTCTCTGTTGGAAGTCCTGTTTGTTAACATGAGCCAAAATAGCCAATCCCCATGTCTCCATGATGTTCTGATGCAGAGATATAGGTTTTGCTAAACGGTTGCTAGGGTCCTCTGTTTGGTTGCTAGGGATTGGCTTGGCAGCTGCCAATGATGATACTACAAAGGCTGTTACCAGTATGAATAATATAAAGCAATGCCCATGCTTCTATGATATTCACATTTGAAGATATCCCTCAATGGTTTGACGTGACTGCAGTGCTTCAACCTTAATTTTATGAAGTGACGAGAATACTTTTTGTGCTCTAAAACAAAACAAAAATAACAACTTTATTCAACAATATCTTCTCTTCTGTGTCATTCTCATAGGTTGTTTATGTCCAGCGCTTCCAGGTTCTATGTCAGAATGGCGACTCATTATTGGCCGGCTCCTGTGTCAGCATCACACACATGCGTCGTGCTGTTCACATGGTCAGCTTTGGCCAATACTGAGCCGGCATTCAGACATAAACACAGAAGCCTTCACTGTGCTTACTGCGGCAACTCCATAAGGATAATGACAGGAAAGAGAAGAGATTGTTGAATAAAGTCGTTATTTTTGTATTGCTTTTGTGTACAAAAAGTATTCTCATCGCTTTATAAAATTAAGGTTGAACCACTGCAGTCACGTCGACTGTTTTAACAATGTCTTTAGTACCTGTCTAGACCTTGAAAGTGTAGGTTAAATTGCTGTTTATGGACAATTCATATACCTCAAAAACATCTTAATTTGTTATCTGAAGATAAACAAAAGTTTTACAGGTGTGGAACGGCATGAGGGTGAGTAATTATTGAAAGAATTTTCATTTTGGGGTGAACTAACCCTTTAAGTCACACATGATTTTCTGATCCATAGATATGGCTCGTTTTATTTTCCACTAGGAAGGTCAGATTGCTTAGAAAGTAACAGAATGGCTTTTTTTAAAAAAAGGTCTCATTCGTGTCCACAATCAAGCATTAGCGTCAGTTCTGGCAGGTCACGTCAGTCAAGCTTGCATCAGCTGACTCCCAGGTGACTCGCATCAACTTATAGGAATATGACGCCTATCACAGCATTCATATATATATATATATATATATATATATGTATATGTATATATATTATAAGCACCTCAATATTATCAGCAGCTGTCACATTTCTCAGGAGCAAATTACCCTCCTCCATCCCCAGCTCCTCCTCTCTTCAGTGAGGATTTGGCTTATAATTCCCTTGAATCAGACTAATTCTTGAAATATGTGTACGTTAAATTATGACATTAATGATATCTGCATATGTTGGTTCTGTTCCGTTACCCTAGGGGCGTTATCACTGCTCTCCCTGCTCTTATCCATGCTAGGCTGCATGGATGCGCAGGGAGTTCTTGAACAGAACAGAACCATACCGCCAATACAAACTCTATGCATTATCAATCATATTTGACGATAGTGGTCCTGACAGAAATACACGTAATTATACAACTAAGTTTGATACTTTAGGGTAAAAGTCATAATAAAGTCAGTTTGAAAATAAATCAACAAGAAGTACAGAGAACAAAATGTGAAGAGTTTCTTATAGGGGAAGTCTGTAACTTCTGGTGTGTCCAGAAAGAAATTTGTGTGCAAACTATTTTGAGAAAATATTTGTAGGATAAAACAAACACTTCACCAAGTTTCATGTGATTTCCTCTCTGATGCAGTCTCTGTCTGTTCAAGTTGGGGTTTCTATCTGTTCTGTCCTCTTGTGATTGAAGTATATTTAAGGGAGTCTCCCTGTTTATGTATTTCTCTCTCACTCTGTCTCTAGGATGGGGTACATGACCTAGTCGACTACAGAGAGCTGATGTGCACTGCCTCACTTCTGAGAAAGAAAGAGTCCTAGTGGGGCCAACAGCTCCACCTGGAGAGCCTCACTGCTGATTTAAACAGGCCACAGAGATGAAGAGAGAGAGAGAGAGAGCCGGCAAAGAGACGGCTGAAGAGGGAAAGTTCAGTGAAAAGCGCTGAGCAGCAGTGCAGCGCTGAAAACAGCGTAAGCAAGAATCCACAGCACTGCCTGCAGTTCCTTAATAACAGCTGGGCTTTGGCACTCGGGTGGTAGGAGCTACTCAGGCTTTTCAACTCTTCTGCTGAGGGTGTAGAGCTCAGCATCCATTGTCAGCTGTCAGAAGAAAACATATGAGCACACATACACATTCAAACACGCACACATACTCAAATACACTCAGTGGAGCTGCCCACGCTGGTACGCACTTCAGTACTTCCTTGAGTGTTTGCTGAAATAATCAAGAATGATTGTAGAACCCTGTGAACTATAGGTGATGAATTTTGAAGTTATAGCCTATTTTGCCATATCTCAAGGTCATCATATCAAGTCTCATGCAAACTGAATTTATGTAATCCAAGTCCTAAATCATATCTGCCCAAACAAAAGTCCTTACTGTTAAATTTCACACAAAAACAAAACAAAGTCTTTGGGTTGCTTGTGTAAAAAAAAAAAAAAAAAAATGTCACAGAGGTGAATCATTACAGATCATTTCTATTATTCATCATTTATAGTATTTATTTAATAATATAATTGCAATAATAATAATTTGAATTATAATTTTTAATCTGTTTTTATTTTCTAATGGTATTATTATTACTATTTGTAGCAGCAGTAAATAATAATAATTCTATATTATATTTTATAAAATGTTTAGTTCCTGTCCTTGATTCTGATTGGTCAATAGCTGTGTTTTATTCACGATAAAACACGGCTATGATCGCTTCACCCAACAGTTCTGTGTATCACTACACAACACCCTTAGCAACCACTCTTAGCAACGTAAACTGTATGTTCTCAATTGATATTGTTCATTGAGGCTTACTGTATTATGTAGAAGAGTGTTGTGAGAAAAAGATTGAGTAAGGCGAGTTTATTACCTGCATTCAGATTTAGCATTTTCCTTCAGGTCAGTCCTGTTCATAATAAAAAATCTGTTTAAATGTCTGATGTATTATCTTGTCCTTTTAACAGTTAAAGGGTTTTCCCGTGACTGACAGCGCTAGTCAAAGCATTTGTCAGTTGCGTCTTGTTTCGTGTTTACAACAATTCAGTCTTTTCAATGTAAGTCTTCGCTACTGACTGACACACTCATAAAGACAGTCTTTGTCGCCATCTAATGGCGTAATAATGTGACTTCTGTTGCTGTTCACGGTCAGGGAGTATATTTCCGGCGGAAGGAAGGCTTTAGTGAAAGTTTACTTCATGAAAGTTGCATTGATACATATTTTTGGCTTTAATATTTGTATTGTGTGGTAATCGTTGTATAAAAGCAATAAGGTACTCAAGCTTGTGCATTATCGTGAATGAGTCACGGCTGAAGGGGTTGCAGGCACTCCGCTTTGCGTCTAACAACGTCGTGCCTAACAAGAGTTAAGAGTGACAAATATTTAAAAATCTGTTATAAAAATAAATCTGTTATTATTAAATGATTATAATAATATGTAATTTGACATGAAAATATAAAACTGTGAAAATACAGTCCGGGATCACATCTAAATTTTACAGCCCTTATTATCCAGAGGTTGTTTTTTTTTTTTTTTTTTTTTAGATATTTTTAAAAAGCCAACAGGAAATCAAAACTGATCGAATCTATTTCCAAACTGAAACAATTCCCTACAGATTAAAATCAATTAAGGTCTCACAATGTTTCGCTGAAAAAAATAATTTCATATACAAATACATAACATTACAACAGTAAAATGGGCTGCAAACACTTTCTCAAGATGCTCTGTCTAAAAAAAAAAAAAAAACTATGCCCAGCTGCACAACAGCACTGTATGTTAAACATATTGTACTTCCCTACTGCAAATATATATTTTAAATAATAATAAATAAATAAATAAATAAACCTCCTCTAGCCTGCCAAACTAAAAAGAAAAATATTCAGCAGCAGACTGGGCTATGACCAAATGCAACCAGCAAACCAAATTAGGCTCACAGCCCTACTTTCATTCACATCAGATTACATATGCCATCTACTCTGACTAAGGTCTATATCATCGTGAAGGGAAAGACCTCCTCTTAGCTTGAACTATGTCTAGCTATATCACCTCTTCATCAGTTCACATGCTAGTTCAGCCTTACTGTCTCAGTGATATAAGACCTTAGAGCCTCAGAGCAAAACCATAAGAGGGCATGGTGGTGTCGGCAAAGGAAGGTCAGAGGCCTCTACACAGCATGACCTATTTAGCATGGTGCTAATGAGGCTCACTGACACCGAATGAATAATTCCAGGTGGTGTGATGGGCCTCTTAGCACTATCTTTTCTACTTTATACATAGAAACAGCACCTGGTTGAAAATTAGTGGTCTTTCCTATCTACTGCCCTTGTTCGCTTGGCCTCTTCGTGTCTAAAATTTTATTAGAGTCAGGATTCATTTGGTGTTCTCATCCCTGATCAGGAAACCATACACCATGACCCATATAGCCCCCAAAGGCTCAGTTGAGCCCAATGATGCTAATGTCAGGCATTACTAGAAGAGGTCATTAATTCATATGAGTTCGCTTCAGGAGCCTCCCTTTCAAAACTCTAGAGAGCACTAAGCAAAGTCAAGGTCAGATAAAGAGTGTTTGTCTATGAGAAACCAAATAAAGCATGTAAATGAACTCCAAAAGCAGGAAATAAAACTGGGAAAAAAGCATGTTGCCACTCCTATTTGCTGAACTACTGAATTAATGTACCAACTGACCTCGTCATTACACCGTGATTTTCTTTCTTCATTTTTTTCAAATTTTCCATTTTGCCAAAATTGCTATTGGGGTAATGAAAATAAATTTAATTCGAAGGGAAAACAAGATTATTTTTCTTACCCTACTGGCAGATTTGTTTATTTTATTTTTTATAACAAAGACTTTTCAGAAATCACGACTTAAAATCTTTTGCTTGCAAAATTCTGTTTGCCTTTTATCTTGATGCTTAACAATGCATATGTAATTTTACTGGAAAACAAGACAAATATACTGAATAATCATTTTTTGCAGTGTTTGTAGTAATTAAAAAACTATTCCCATACACACACACACACGTGCTGTCAAACGATTAATCACATCCAAAATAAAAGTTGGTTTTTACATAATATATGTGTGTTTACTGTGTATAATTATTATGTATATATAAATACACACACATGCATGTATATATTTCTTAAATATATATATGTATGTGTGTGTATTTATATATACATAATAATTCTAAACATGTACACACATATATTGTGTAAAAACCAACTTTGCTTGGATTAATCGTGATTAATCACGATTATATATATATATATAAAATCGCAATATATATATGTGTGTGTGTGTGTGTGTGTGTGTGTGTCATATTTTTAAAAAGTCTACAAATCCTCATCAACTACTTAAGAAGCAAGATACTACTTTTTTAACATTTCTAATAAAAAAAAATATTTTGTCTTGCTGCACTGGCACAATCATTAAAATAAAATGTTAAACTTTTAATTCAAGATGAAAACAAGTGTTAACAATTGCTTCTCAATTTAATTTATAATGTTTTTAAGATATTTTTACTAGTCATTTTTTGCAGTGTGCTAAATCTATGGCTGATCAGTGAAACTGGGGCTTTGTAAAGAATAATTACATTTTGTGTTGTATCCTCCCAGTGTTTTCCATTAAACTTATGCCATTTCTATTTGCTATGCTATAGCCAAACACAAAGAAAGGCTAAACAGATTCAACTAGATGCAATGCTTACTTGCCTGTTTGTCACAAACACACATTTGAGAGCAGACATTGTACTCTTAGCAAGTTAACAGCAGCCAATTACTAAAGCTGTCTTAGCCTAAAAAAATAAAATAAATAAATACTCAGGCTGAGGTTTTAGAGGATTGATGTTAAAATGTACTGCCTTGAGACCAAGCATTGCACCAGCTCTAACCATTTCATATACATCCTGTGTCCTTTAGCTGTTTACTATAGTGACTCTGCTTTAAATAATTGATGAGGAACTTGAATGAGCCAACTTCCTCTTTCTTCCTCCTTTCCTCTTTATTTTCTACCTCGTCCCTCATGCTGCTAGAAGCAGAGCGCCCATGCTGGCAGGCGGTGCAGAGTGAGGAAAGTTAGCTTATACTGATGCTCTGATATCTCCATTACTGAGACAGTGATGACTTAGAGATATGTGATGTAAACAGAGCCGGTGAATGAGCGAACGCACACAATTTTCCGCAGCCATTTATAATGTGGGTGCTGGGAACAGCCGAAGGCACTTTAACAGTGCCTGTCATTCCCGCTCCATCCCGGAGTTTTGCTTTATGATTAAGATGCAATCACGGCTCTTTTGGCAGACTGTGAAAGTGAAGTAAGCAGACTGAAATGGATGGGGAGATAAACAGCATTCAGTGCCCAGAGTCAGCGGGGTGCACCGTGCACCTAATAGCCCCCTCTTACAGACACAGATCATATCACGAGCGTATGCTCGGACCAATGAGGTATGGCCAATTTGGAAGGTTTGCTGAAAGTGTATCCAAGCCGCAGTTTTTGCAGACTGAATCTCTGATCTGAATCAGCACAGGTCAGGTATGGCCATCACGGTCAGATGCTGGGGCAACTAGGCAACAAGCAAATTGAAAAAAAAAAAAAGTTTTATATCAGAGCAAACACTTTTATCTGTATTAATAAAGGAAAATATATAGGCTATTGTGCTGAACCCATATGACTATACAAACCCATATGATGTTATATTCCAGGTCTTTTGATAAAGACAAATTCAAATGGTATTTGAGAGGTACGGTGAAGAAAAGGATTTTAAGCCAATGACATTTCTCAAACAAAGCTATCGTGCTTCAGAATTTCAGAATTTCAGAATGACTCAATGTGTTTTGTAGGAATTTTGTTAATCATACAGGTTTGGAACAATATGAAGCTGAGTAATCAATGACAGAATGTAGTTTTGGGTGAACTATCCTTTCAAAGACAACATGAAAATGCAATTGACCATATTTATTTTCTTTAAAAAAAAAAAAAAAGTCCCAGATCTTATTGTTTAGAATTCAAAAATGCCTACTGATCTAAAATCAAGTGACTTTTAAAATAACCAAGGCCAGACTATTGTTTTTTAGGCAATGATATGATATATATATATATATATATATATATATACACAGTATCTCACAGAAGTGAGTACACCCCTCACATTTTTGTAAATATTTTATTATATCTTTTCATGTGACAACACTAAAGAAATGACACTTTGCTACAATGTAAAGTAGTGAGTGTACAGCTTGTATAACAGTGTAAATTTGCTGTCCCCTCAAATTAACTCAACACACAGCCATTAATGTCTAAACCGCTGGCCACAAAAGTGAGTACACCCCTAAGTGAAAATGAAAATGTCCAAATTGGGTATTTTGTGTGGCCACCATTATTTTTCAGCACTGCCTTAACCCTCTTGGACACGGAGTTCACCAGAGCTTCACAGGTTGCCACTGGAGTCCTTTTCCACTCCTCCATGACAACATCACGGAGCTGGTGGATGTTAGAGACCTTGCGCTCCTCCACCTTCCGTTTGAGGATGTCCCACAGATGCTCAATAGGGTTTAGGTACCCTCAGCTTCTTTAGCAAGGCAGTGGTCGTCTTGGAGGTGTGTTTGGGGTCGTTATCATGTTGGAACACTGCCCAGTCTCCGAAGGGAGGGGATCATGCTCTGCTTCAGTATGTCACAGTACATGTTGGCATTCATGGTTCCCTCAATGAACTGTAGCTCCCCAGTGCCGGCAGCACTCATGCAGCCCCAGACCATGACACTCCCACCACCATGCCTGACTGGAGGCAAGACACACTTGTCTTTGTACTCCTCACCTGGTTGCTGCCACACACACTTGACACCATCTGAACCAAACAAGTTTATTTTGGTCTCATCAGACCACAGGACATGTTTCCAGTAATCCATGTCCTTAGTCTGCTTGTCTTCGGGCTTTCTTGTGCATCATCTTTAGAAGAGGATTCCTTCTGGGATGACAGCCATGCAGACCAATTTGATGCAGTGTGCGGCGTATGGTTTGAGCACTGACAGGCTGACCCCCACCCCTTCAACCTCTGCAGCAATGCTGGCAGCAATACGTCTATTTCCCAAACATAACCTCTGGATATGACGCTGAGCATGTACACTCAACTTCTTTGGTCGACCATGGCGAGGCCTGTTCTGAGTGGAACCTGTCCCGTTAAACCACTGTATGGTCTTGACCACCGTGCTGCAGCTCAGTTTCAGGGTCTTGGCAATCTTCTTATAGCCTACACCATCTTTATGTAGAGCAACACTTATTTTTTTCAGATCCTCAGAGAGTTCTTTGCCATGAGGTGCCATGTTGAACTTCCAGTGACCAGTATGAGAGAGTGAGAGCGATAACACCAAATTTAACACACCTGTTCCCCATTCACACCTGAGACCTTGTAACACTAATGAGTCACATGACACCGGGGAGAGAAAATGGCTAATTGGGCCCAATTTGGACATTTTCACTTAGGGGTGTACTCACTTTTGTGGCCAGCGGATTAGACATTAATGGCTGTGTGTTGAGTTATTTTGAGGGGACAGCAAATTTACACTGTTATACAAGCTGTACACTCACTACTTTACATTGTAGCAAAGTGTCATTTCTTCAGTGTTGTCACATGAAAAGATATGATAAAATATTTACAAAAATGTGAGGGGTGTACTAAAAGACTAATCTTTTTTTTAATCACGATAACGATATCTGCTTCTCTCGATTGATTACAAATAATCATCACGATATTGGCCCGCTCGTTATTTATCCTGAAAACGTGTTTTTTCTTTGGGATTTGCATTATCTTGCATTGATAACAAGCCTCCACTAGCAGTCATGCATGTGGTTGCCAAATGCAAAGAGCTTAAATCCCCCAAATAGAGCTTTTCCATTAAAAACATATACTGTCTTCCCCGTGTTTTACTTAATCTGTGCAAACTGGCAACTCTGTGCACGCGCTCCCTCTAAATGCGGAAGAAGCGCTGATGATCTGAAAACAAACATGTGCGCTGTAGTTTAGCGATCAACACAAAAATTCTGCTTCAATGAAAGTGTCATGCAGCCAGTCTTTGTTTTTTTTTCACAAGCCACTTGTACTATTTGTGTGACTAAATCTGCCATGATCAAACCTTCAGCGATGAATTTCAACAAATGCAACATGGATCTCCACCTTACTGTTTGCAGAATAAAGCACTTTTGCAACCTATGTGACAAATCAATCAGGAAAATGAAATGTGGAAATATTGGAAATAATATTAGGAGTTTAGCCATTTTATCATTTGAAGTTCCTAAAGGTTTTACCAGTTTTCATAATGTAAATCAGTTGAAAATGATATAGCCACTGGGACGTACCAAAACGCTTAACATTAAAACGCTTAACATGTCTTAATTTACTAAGACAGTGTTATTAACAAACCAAACTTAGTAAACACCATACTAATAAAGCATACTATGTACGTTCAGATTCTGGGCTCAACTGCTTTTCTGTACATATATATATATATATATATATAATATTATTATTATTATTATTATTATAACTGTATAAATATATAATTTCCTATTTATAAATAAATAAAAAATAAACACAATTAAAACCTTATAGATATCAAAATATCATTGACTAGTTACAGTTCCTTTCAAAATATTCAGTTTTAAATCTAAAATACATCAAAACATGGAAAGTATGCATTGAAGACAACCTAACAAAACATTGTTGACATGTTAAATCAACCCCTATTGAGGTTAAATGGCATCCCTTATATTTATTTTCACTTTAGGCAACACTATGCAGGCTATTTAACAATGTCTACACTGTGCATATAAAACGGAGATTTCACATCAACATGAAACATAACACTGTTGACTAATCCTGCTGCCAACACAGACCAAAGACACCAGAGAAGATTACAGGTGACATTCCAGTATGTGTCCTTTCCGGCTCACTTCCCTCGCTTGTAATCCAGGGAACAACAAAGGAAATCTTTGATGCTTCATTTGACTCAAACCCTTTTGATCAGCACTCACTTGTAAAAGACAGAGCCAAAGGACACAAATTAAGCAGCAAGAAAATTAGCAATGGGTATTTTATGCATGTGTTTTATATCCACTTTATCACTATATTTTATGAAAAATTCACACATTAGTGCATGAAAAATCAGTCAATTTTACTCTGAAAGCCTTCATCATAACTATTTTAGCAAAATTCCTTTACGAACGCACAGCAAGAAATCTACACAAAAGGAGCAGACCTATAATCCTCAATTTACTGTGAATTAGCTACACATAATAGGTCTCTAATAAGAATAATATATCATAGCAATTAAACTATAATCATCTCATTCTGGGCACTACCTTGATATTTAGTTCAACCTCCATCCTAATTGCTCTTAACTGTTGATGTTTAATGGGAGTAAAGTAACTGAAGCAGCACTGTTTCATCTGTGGAAGGTGTTGTATCCTCAGCATCTGTTCTCCTCTCTTCACTGTGCACCAGCCCGTGCTAAACACTGTGTCAGAATGAACTACATGGTTACCCATGTCACATTTGTCAGCAGCACAGCACATTTCTGCATGAAGTACCTCCCCACTTATTTAGTGGACCATATGCTGCTCTGGCTTACATTTCTTTGTGGTCCTAGTAGAGATGCAATGCAAGGAATACCAAATCAAGCTTCAGAAGATTGACAGCGGAGCCTTCCGGGCTAAGAAAACGAAACCTTGGCTGGACTCTTTTCCCAGAAGTCTTAGAAGACGTGATCAAAACAGAAAAACACTCTTGACATATTACTTCTCGTGCACATGAGCATCAAACAAGTCACTCTTTCTGGCCAATTTCAGCATGCACTACATCATGGCTAAAAATGCACTAGTGGAGCTGGAATTATAGCATGCTTGCTTTTTTTGTTTTTGCCATGCAAGGCAACCAGCCAACAAACAAGTAAAAAGTGTTTTGCATATCTAAGAGTTCAACTAATAGTTACATTTTAGTCTTGCCAAACATAAGCAATATGCAAAATCCCAAAGGTTTTTGGTTGCGTTTATTTTTGGACTCACAAAACAAATCAATATTTAATACAACGCATTTTCATTAAAGTGATGTTTGCCAGGTTTATTGTGGCAATAGGTCAAAAGCTGCGATTGCAAATCAGCAAATAAAAAAAATGCAGCATACAAAGAAAAACACATAAGAAGTCCAACTGGCTTGAAGAACATGACTACATATATTTAATTATTCTTCAAATGCTAAAAAGTTCCATTTAATCTGTATTTTGGTGGCCCAAAGAACTAAAAGGTCCACATCAGGCTCTCTATAACCAGGTCTGCATGTTAACGTTGCTGTTTTATAGCTCTCAAATAGTTTGTTACTGCAGAAAAACCCATGAGGCAAAGGAAGCAACTTGGTGATCCTATAAGCTGTGAACAAATGACAATTGGACTAAATTACTATGTAGAGCTGGGATTTCTCTCAACAGTGTATTTTGGTCCCAGAGATCATTAAAAATAATTTGCTCATATGGCACCTGTCAAAGCTGCCGCTAAATAAATCACTTTTTTTATTTATGGGACTTTTTGCCTTTCTAATGTACAGGAAATAGATATAGAGAAGAAAGTATAAGGAAACATTTGATCCATGCAAACAAAATCTAGCACACACTCTCTGAAAACTTCTACTGCTACTCTATGCAATGCACTATTGCAAACCATCCGATTTTCTGCTATATCATTTGAATGAATATGAAATCACTTAAATAACCTTATTTTCACACTGGCCAATAAAGCCCTCAAGATATCAGACATATTATTACATTTTTAATTACAGTTGTTTACAATTGCTAAGACACATTTCTTGAACCCTCACCCATTTTCTCACAACAATAAACACAAAACCTTCAAACTACATTCACTTAAATCTTCTGGCAAAATCAAACAATTGGCTCATAACCATTTCACCTGTACTCAAAATCAAACAATGCTTTCAGATTTACACACAGCCAGTCAATATAAAAAAACACTACATATTCATTAGAAACCACATAAAAAAAAAAAAAGAAGAACACAGCATCTAGTTACAGAAAAAATGCATACAAAATTTGCAATTACGTAAAAAAAAAAGTATAGTAATTAGATTAATTAAAAAAAGTATAGTAATCGCAACTAAGGTGAATATAAGGTGAATATATTGTATACTGTATGGACTGCAAGTATAGTATTGTATTGAATATTGTAGTAAAATGCAAAAGCACAAAGAAAACTGAAATGAAAAACATGTTTATATTACAGTTCTGGTTAAGCTGTGATATAAACGCAACGCTATTGGCTTTTTTTTTAAAAAGGGGAGGAGCTGCTTGATATGTCCCAGCCTGTCTTCCTGTTTTAGTTGAAATTACATCAACAAATTACTTGGGCCTTTAACATTTGCCACTTGTGTTTACTGTTTTGCAACATGCACAACACAGTGCAAAATGTGTTTTAGTGAGCAAGAATGTGTTTAGATTAGAGTTTTGCAAAAAGAGTGCATGAGATTTGCAAATGGTTTTTTAACTGCTTGAACTTGTTTAAGGTTTTGCAGAAAGAGGGATTTAATTGACAAATGGGTTTAGATCTTTGATTTGGTTCAGAGAATGGGGTTTAGTGTTTTAGCAATTGTGAAAAATTATAAAATATGTAAAATTACAATCTAAAAAGCAAAATAGATTGCTGTGGACTATAATTACAAAAATCTGTAGATACATTTATATTCAATGATACACCAATTAAACAAACAGTATGTATGTCTTTCAAAACCATTTTTTGTCTGATCAGTTCTTCACTGGTCTGCCACAATAATGTCTTTAAATTTCGATGAATTGTCATAATTTCTCATAAGATATGGAATTAAATTGCTATTTAAAACCTTAATTTGGATTGCAGTAAATAACAGAATGCAAAATTCAAATTTTCAAAAATACAAAACATTTTCATTTTTCAAGATGAACTACACATAAACACAACACATAATTAGTGAACACATAGTAAACAATTGAAAGGTTTTGAACAGTGTGTGTGTGTGTGTGTGTGTGTGTGTGTGTGTGTGTGTGTGTGTGTGTGTGTGTGTGTGTGTGTGTGTCAAGGAGAGGGTGACTTGTGAAGACATTACCCCATGTCCCCATTTTTCATACAGAATGAGTTTTTTTTTTTTTTGAGAAAGTAAAAATGTGCACAGTTTCTTGTGATGGGTAAGTTTAGGGGTAGGGTTGGTGTAGGGCGATAGAAAATAAAGTTTGTACAGTATAAAAACTATTACGCCTATGGAATGTCCCCACAATTCATAAAAACAACCGTGTGTGTGTACACTACCATTTAAAAGTCATTTATTTTATCAAAAATACATTAAAAACAGCAATTGTGAAATATTATTTCAATTTAATATGACTGTTTAATAGTGGTTAATTTGTTTAATTAATCATGCATATTATGGAAATGAATGAAATATACAAGAAGTAAATACCCCCCCAAAAATGGACACAATAATGGAATGCAAAATAAATAAATAAATAAAAACATTTCAACTGCATGCAGGCAGGCACAAAAACAGTTTCCCTGTTATGTCCCGTAAAGGCAAAGTGCCAGGTGAAAATGTCACAGTCAATTGAATATAAATTAGCATTTTGACAACAAATATTGTGCGTTCATATGCTTGTATACTTCATTGTCACTGCATAAAACAGCCTTGAATCTGTTTCCACCCATAAAATCAAAGGACTGTTTCAATAAAGCAATCAGTGGCTTTTATACAAACACGTCAAGGCTAAACAAACCCTATCTTCTCTTCTGACAGGGAAACAAATGCACTCTCCATATTTCATCCTCATGATGGATGTGCAGAAAAAAAGGGGACAGACAGTTTTTTTCGCTAAGAGGAAGAAGATAATAACCAAAATGATTTAGAAGTGTCTACATAGTCTTGTTTTAGGGCAGGTTTTGCAAAGCAGTTAACAAATCACTGACTGATCATCACTGACTGATAGAAAGAGAGACAGAGAGAGAGAGAGCATGTCATTATCGTGATATGTCACAGGGTTGCATCATTTTGTTGTATATTGCTAAGCTCTGAGATGCGCTAACAGGGTTGTCTGCTAGCCTGAGCTTAGATTTGCAAGCTATTAGCCTCCTGTAACTTCTTTCTATTCTGCATTCTTAACTTTCAATAGCTGTCCCTGAATGTGTCCTTTCCCTTGTCTTCCTCTTTGACCTTCCTTTTAATGACAATAATATGTCATAAAAAGACCTGGAGAGAGCTATTTAGCATATATAATTGGGAAAGCTTTATAGGATGATAGAATTATTTGGCTAATTGCCAATGCTAACCAGTCAAACCTTGACTACCTGATACTGCTGCATCATGCAATCTTTCCGTACTATATGTGTATTGAGGCATCTACCTTCTAAGATTGGTTGATGAACAACATTTGCTGTTTGGTTTCTGCACTACATTTTATAATAACATTCTGTCTGGCTGTATTTGATCAATAGAGTCAAAAATACGGGTCCACAGCTGCCATCCCTACAAGGGCTTTTGGCAGAGACATCTCATCATTAATAACAATCTAATGAAGATGTCACAGCTCACTCAGTGCTGCTGGGAAAGCTTGTCATTGTGACTGCTATCCGTAGTGGGCTTTTTCCCCATCAGCCCAATACATTTTTATCAGCACTCTATGTATTCTCTACATGTGTCAAATTGAGATTTCGTATCGGTAAGATTGTTGGGGAGGGCAGCTCCCAGGAACCATCAAGTTATTATCGTAGACTTCATTCTAAAATAACTCAAAGTTCCAAAGAACCCCTCCTGAATACTAATGTCTTAGTTCCGTTCACACAGAACACATTTTTCCATTCCACTGCACTATTTTCCCATTGTTTTTAATGTAAACATACACTAGATGGACATCTTTAACCGCTGCACTCACGTCTTGTGTCTTTTGCAGTGCCTTGCACATGACACGGCATTCTGAAAACAAGACACTCAAGTAAAAAAAAAAAAAAAAAAAACTTCAAATTTTTAAAAAATGCATCTCTAGAACTTGCACTTGACAGCAAAACCATGTTCTGTATAAACCGCCACTTAATGAGTTGAGTCGAAATTACAGTATTCTACATATCAGGGAATAAATAGGAATAATTAGTAATATGCCTAATTATGTAATTTTTTGACATGTTTTTGGAGTAATGAAATTCCTCTTTCTGTCAGTCTAAATGGGGGGGGTGCCTACAGTATATCATTTCCAATTCCAGCTCATGAACTGAAAGGGAGCCAGTTCTCAAGTTTTGAATATTGTCCAAATTCTGCAAATAATACAGTGTGAAAACATACCCTCGGGGCTGGGGAAGGGGGACTGAATTGAACTTTGGTTTGGACCAAGAAATCCAATCAATGTGAAAACAGCCTGAAAACAAATTGTTTTTGTCCTGGCACAAGCCCTAAAGCTCTCAAGACCCAAACAAACCTGTTATAGTGGGATGTGAAGAGAGTGCTGGAACTCTTGCACTGATTCTCTAGGGGCTAGATGGTTTCCTTTGAAGTGCATTTGAGTGACGTTGACTGAAATGTACACTGGTGTGGAGAGAGCACCTAAAGTCTCTTTCTGTCATTCCCTCAGAAGAAGAAAGAAAATGGGATGGAGGGGTGTCTGCAGCAGCTGAAGGCAAAAGAAAACACTCCCCTTGGGTTTGCCTGCACTCTGGTTTCGGCTTGTGTGTGGGGGGGGGGTGGGATTGAACTCCTGAGGTCCAAGGAGAAGGAAGGGAGGGGGCAACACTCAAATCAACTAATGGGACGCGAGGAGTCTCTGATGAAATACCTCAGGAGTGCCTTTTATCTGCCTACTGCAGACTCTGCTTCCTACCTGGCATAGTTTTATCTCGTTGACATATCGAGTGGACCCTGACAGGGCCTGTACTGGAAAACATATTATACCATTACTCCAGGCCACATACTGGGCTCATATTCTTTCCTCCCTAAATCCCTCTCTTTTTTCCCTCCACACCCAGAAAAAAAGTTCAGGAAGCACAACCTGTGGTGAGACAAACAGGTTTGATATAACAGTTGCAGAATCCTCAGTAACAAGGTAATACAATGGCCCTAAAACATATTTGGAGATTTAAAGGTGCTGTATATAATTTTTTGACTATACTAAAGCATAAAAATACCATAATATGTTTGCAGATTTAAGAAATATGCTATGTTCAATGAGTGTTTCTTGTCAAGATGTCTTTTTTTGTTTTGGTCTTTGTGATTCCGCCCACTGACAATTTACCCAATAGTTTACCCAATAGCGGTTGTACTGAATGACCTGATGTTTCAGGACATGCGTATGAGCAAGTGAAAATATGAAATTTTCAAATAGTTAAGAGAGAGTTAGTTACTTTGCTTCACGACCATGTGTCTGCAGGTGTCTGAATGATGTCACATGATATTGACCGCATGACTTGATCCAAAATGGTCCCTTTATATTGGTTACTCCGAATGACATCAATGAAATTATTTTTTCCAGACATTCTTTCTCAGCAACGACTTCTACACATAATTTTAACAACATTACTATGTTGTTTAACAACTACGTTGATATATGATGTTATAAAATATATACATTTATTTCATTTTAAGATATTTTAATCACAAATGAAATGGCTGTATTGGCCTTTAGACGGTTAAACCGAATGACCTTTTGACACTTCAAAATCTTTAAGATACCTTTATATGTAGCAAAATATAATTAAAACCTTTTGGATTCAATAAAAGCGATCTAGTTATACTACCTAACATACTTTGGATGTCATATCTTTGTTTTTTATTATTTTTAAGGCCTTTGGACAGAAAAATGTTTTGGTTTGATGTTTGATGAAAATTTTGATGGTAACTGAGCAACCTGAAGAATTAAACATGCATGTAACAAGAAAAAACATGTGAGAATGTGCAATACTAGTGTTTGAAATGTTGAACTGTTACATAATGCAGATCATTGTATCACATAGAATATGCATTTATTAAGCCACAACTTGACATCCACATCTGTGTGTTTGATTGTACGACTGTACTTCGCTCTCAGTAATAAGTGTCCAAAATCACTCACATATCGACCGTAAGAGCCCTTCTTTGAGCTCCATTCGATGCCCCTCCAGATAGCAGATAACCTTCTCAACCCTGTGAAGTAAAGATACAGGTCAAAGCAACCTTTAAAGGCCAATTGCCATATAGCAAACTGCAGTGCAACACAAGAGCTCCCCCAGCATCCCAACGAGACTGCCTGGTCCCCAACATCTACTGCATGTGGAGAAGAAACATGGACAATAACTACTGCTGTCAAGCATATTGCAAGCTAGTTCTTTTGCTTATCAGCTCAACAAATATTAATTTTAATACATAGATAAGGCATGGTTTATAAGAACATTATGACTCATTATTCAGGCAGGCTATAGCTAACAATAATTGGTTCAATCAGTGGTTCAGAGCGCCAAAATCATGTGATTTCAGTAAACGAGGCTTCGCTACGTCACAAGTGTTTCAAAATTTCAATAGTTCACGTGACTTTGGCAGTTTGATACACACTCTGAACCACTGATTCGAAAACAAAAGATTCGTAAAGCTTCGAAGCTTCATGAAGCAGTGTTTTGAAATCGCCCATGCTGAATAAAGTCTTTCTTTTTTCTTTTTTTTTTTTGGCACACAAAAAGTATTCTCGTCGCTGTATAATATTAAGGTTAAACCACTGTACTAACATGAACTGTTTTAAATATGTTTTTATACCTTTCTGGGCATTGAAAAAGGAAATGATCTTGCTGGCAATGCAGGCCTCACTGAGCCATCGGATTTTATCAAAAATATCTTAATTTGTGTTCTGAAGATGAACAAAGGTCTTACGGTTAATAAATGACAATAAATAAATTTCATTTTTGGGTGAACTAACCCTTTAAACATACCCGGGTATGTCACATATGTCCCTGTGTATTAATGCCCTCAGTTCATTCATTTCTTTGTTTAGTGTTGTCTAACATGATTGTTTTGCTTTCTCCTGTGATCTCCTGCATGTTATTTTGTTGGATTTTTGATTAAAGACTGTTTTTGTTAAATTGTCCATTTTCGTGTGATCTCTACAGCCATAGTATGTGACTTGAAATCAGCTGCTTAACATTTTCATGGAAATAGTGCTATATTTCTCAGGATTTTTTGATGAATAGAAAATTCAAAAGAACAGCATTTATTTGTAATATAAATCTGTTGTAACAAAGTAAATGGCTTCTGAGGCAGCGTAACAGTTTGATCTACAACAAAATAAAGCAAGCTTTGGTGATAACTAAGTGAATATTCAATCACTACAATAGTAATTTTTACAATACAATCACTACAATAGTAATAGCAAATGTATACAATACAATAGTATACATTTACACACACCAACTGACCACCAACTGCAACTTTACCTCAAAGTTTCCACTGCCTTGACTGTTGTGGTTATCCCTGAACAAATCTATTGTCACTTTTGATCAATTTAATGCATCCTTGCTTAGAAAAAAAGTTATTTTACAAAAACCATACTGACCCCAAACTTTTGAACATTAGTGTATATTATTGCTGTAGTATATGGCTATTATCCAATATAATACAAGCAAACACATTACTTCCATGACTTAGAAGTAACAGGTAACAGTGCCATTAGAAACTTTCAAGAGAGCAACAGTAAGATAATTTCATTATATCACTGAACTAGCACATACAGATCTATGTGGTAAATTTCCTATTTTTTCTTCTCCATGGCCAGGACTTTATCTAAACCCATCCTGTCTTTCTCTCTGCTTCTTTCTGTTCCTGATGCCACCGAGCCAGCTTTTCTCTGTCTCCTGGTTTCATGAGTTTCCAGCTGCCAGAATGAGGCTGGCACTGGTTAAAAAGAATCATTTCTGTCCCAGTCTGGATGGAGGTCCAGGTGGGACTGTTTGCCTGCAGAGTCTGGCATAGATTCTAGGCATCTCTTTCTCGTTTCTCTAATCTTGTTTACCACCTCTCCTCTAACCAATCAGTTTTGAACAGCTGAATCAGATGTACAATAACCATTGATCACCTTCACAGAGTCACTGAACATTACACCGTGCATGATGCTTTAAGAATCAATTCAAAGACATTTAACATTTTATATATATATATATATATATATATATATATATAAGAGATATTGAATTTTCCTTAGTTGTCAGTTATAATCATTAAAATTAAAAGAAATAAACATTTGAAATATATCAGTCTGTGTGTAATGAATGAATATAATATACAAGTTTCACTTTTTGAATGGAATTAGTGAAATAAATCAACTTTTTGATGATATTCTAATTATATGACAAGCACCTGTATATATATACATATATATATATATATATATATAAATGTTGAATGAAAGGAGCATGTGTACCTGAACCTGCACATGCTCATTAGGATACAGCCACTTCACACGAGCACCTTTGTCTAGTATCTT
Organism: Elopichthys bambusa; assembly: GCA_037101425.1. Lineage (NCBI taxonomy): Eukaryota > Metazoa > Chordata > Actinopteri > Cypriniformes > Xenocyprididae > Elopichthys > Elopichthys bambusa. The sequence goes on from CM074442.1 coordinate 22,225,663, forward strand.
CAATTCCAATGGAAAGATTTACCCGACTACTCACCTTGGAAACCTGTCTTCTGTCTGTCTTCACATCCAGCTTGTACTTTGCTACATCGCACACCAGTCAGCACCTGCAACAAACAAACAACTGTAAATGCTGAAGCTAAGTGCAAACCTGCTACTTTGAATTCCATACTCACCTATTTACCACGCTGCTTCTTTGAACTTCCTATGAATAAAGACACTGTTGTTTATGTTACATCTGTAGGGAACAGCACCTTCCAGGGCCCAGTTTATGGCCAGACACCTCTCTGTCCGTAACAGTGGACAAAAGTTTGCTACATTTTGGTTGGATATTGGTGGACTAACACAAACAAACTGTCCAATGCCATCAGATAAAGATGCTAGGACTTCTTAGAGGGCAAGAAGACCTCTGGTACCAAGCCCGGGAAGGACAGGACTTGGTCCACATGCAGTTTCTGCCCTTCACCCATCAAGAGACTAATTCCTAAGGCAGGACTGTGACTGCCATAAAAATTCAAAAAATTCTAAATGATTGAACAGGGAGTGTTCTCATACTGCCAAGGTAAAAGACCTTGACTGGTGCCCTGAACTAGGAGAGGGGGGAAGGTGGTCATCTGATGTACTTATAACCACACCTTAAGAGACGTGTGATCCAAAAATCAGTGGTGACGTCAGTACCAATCCCTACATTACTTAGCATCCTTAGATGGGTGAAAGAAAAATCACTACACATCTGAGTCTTCTCCTTCTGTTATTGTGACAGCAATATGGAGTCATCGTCCATCGAACATGTATGAACATTATATAGACCAGCCGAAAAAATATCAAAATTTATGATAACATAAAAAGGATAATTACGACACCAAAATCTGATTGGATGAGCAACATTTGATGTAGTTATAAAATATACAATATACTGAACACAGACCATAAAGTGAAAGAAAGATTTTACATAAAAGTGGTGACTGCTTGTAACCATAAACAATAAACTCTGCTTTGTATTGCATCCAGGAGTACAAATGAAATCAAAGCAGAAAATGCAACCGTTTAACTGCCACCTCAAAGTTCCCACTGCTTGGGCAAGCCTTGACTGTTGTCATCCCTCACCAGCATGTGTTTGTCTCACAGATGACCTCCCTTCACCTCAGAGGTCAGAGAGCCAGAGAAGTAAGGATGTCTCAGCCAGAATGCCATTAACCTCATGAGCCTGGACAAATGGAGGCACTGTGATCTCACTGGTCTGCTGGACCCTGCGCCTGATTGCTGCAGCGGTACTCTCTGGGTTACTGAGTGTTTTGCTGAGCTGACCATTAATCCAAACATAGCCTTTCCCTATACCTCTATTCCTGCATCTCTGCGGTACAACTCTATAGAGATCTCATATACTGTGTGCCATTATATAGTAACATATACAGACACATTGAAGTGAATTCAGTAATTCATCTTCTTTGGAACATTCCCAATGCTTATGTCATGGTCGCACACCATAGAAGATTCTGAAGAGTTCTTTGCACTAACAATGGAGAGGAGAAATAAAAAAAAGATCTGCTCCTTCTTTGTTGTGCATAGTGCAAAGCCATGGAGATGTTCAGTCTGCGTTTCCATGAGGGCTTGAGAGAGTGTCTTTATGATGGATGGATATATTCTGTAAGACATGCATTCTCTGCTCAAGTGCATAGTGAACTCTGTTTAACATCTCATTCAAATAATAATACTCTGAAGAATGGTTTTCCTTAAACACTTCCTTAAACACTTCCTTAAATCCTGTTTCCTTAAAAGTCAGTGGGGTCCAAAACAACATTAGACTCCATTGACATTCATTGTATGGCCAAAGAACACTACCATTCAAAAGTTTGTGTTAGGTAAAAAAATTTTGTTCCCCAAGGCTGTATGAGAAATACTGTAAAACAATAAAACAGTAATGCTGTGAAACATTACTAAATTTTTTTAAGTAAAAGTGACATGTGAATTTGTCCTCTGTATTTAACCCATCGAGGTTAGTGCACACACATTAGGAGTAATGAGTAGCCTAGTAAACACAGTAAAATATGGACACGCACACCCGGAGCAGCAGGCAGCCATTTTGCTGTAGCGCCTGTGGAGTGATTGGGGGTTAGGTGCCTTGCTCAAGGGCACCTTAGTCATTTCCTGTTAGTATTGAGAATCGAACCCACAACCTTCGGGTTACCAGTCTGAGTCTCTAACAACTAGAACATAACTGCCCTAACTATAAGTAACTACATGTCAACTAACTCTCATTAGAGTATTAGAAGACTGTCTACTTAACATCCGCTGACACTTTATTTTGATGGTCCCCCAACAGACATTCTACTAAGTAACTTTGCAACTACATGTCAACTTATTCTACTAACCCAAACAGCTTTCCCTAATCTAATAGTCTATTAACAGGTCTACTGCAGTCTATAAATACCGTAATGAGAGTTAGCTGACATGTAGTTGCAAAGTTATTTATAGTTAGTAGAACTTCTAAAATGGACCATCAAAATCAAGTGTAACCGACTAGATTTTAAAATTTAATTTATTATTGTTACGGCAAAGCTGAATATTTTGTCTGCTGAACAGATGCACACACAAAAAATTTAATGTCTGAAGCATTCCATGGCAAATTTGTTCTTTTCAAATGGTGTTGACACCTGAATCCAGCTATGCCACAGTATCTGACACCTTTTAAAATCCAGTAATGCATGGAAATACAGCTTTCTGTTAAAAAAAAAAAAAAAAAAAAAAAGTGAAGATGTCAGGTTTAAGCATCTGGTAACAGGCCTTGGAGCCAGTCATAACGTATTGCTGTATTTTCTGTGCAGAATCGATGCGCTCAACCCTAAACCCAGATTAAAGTCAACTCTGATCAGATCCCAGCCTGTGCCAAGAAGGAAATCCAATCTGGTCACATAGATTCCTTTCAACAAATCTTGCTGTGTGTTAATGTGTCACAGTAGGGGCCAAAGATTCAGGGAAATGGGAGAGGAGAGGCAGGAAATGGGATTTTCTCCACCGCCACGTGCTGGCATCTGAGCTCTTTTCCTCTCTGCCTGATCTCTACACAGGAAATTGAAATTTTAATTCTATTAAGGCAAAGCTGTGAGGCCAGGTGCATCTTTGCGTGTGACTTATATTGGCCTGTAAATGGCGTGTCAGCCAGATCTAAACTCAGACTACAAAATCAAAGCAGATTAGCCAAAAAGGTCTCAAACATACCCCTATCTGTCCCTTCGGTCTTCCTTCTTACTGCCTCAAAAAAGCATCTTGGTAGTAGACAAATGGAGAAGGCTTTTTTTTCCAATCATCAAAATTTGTTGAAAACTGAAAATTATATATTTGCATAAAGGATATACAAATCATATAAGGATATTAATTAATTTATTTATTTATTGTTTTTTGTTTTTTTGTTTGTTTTGTTTTCCATATGCTGGAAATGTCCACCACCCTCCATTAGTATTAACTTTTCTATTTGGTTCAAGGTTAGAACAAAAGATATTGCCCACAGGGCTTATCAACGGAACATAATAAATATATTTGGTGCACATGTACGAGTTTACTGAAGTTATTTCAACAAAGCAGAGACGAACATAATATGCAAACAAGCTGTTCAGACAAACTTTGCATAATTTTCATTTTGTGATCCACTCATTACCTGCTCTCATAAATGCCTTGTTGCAGGAATGACAAGCACCATCAGAACTAATATTCACCTGGCAAACTAGCTTACATTAAACAAAGAAAGGAAAACAATAACCAAACTATCAACAAGCCATTTCTGTGCAAAATCAGACATTGTAATGACCAAATTCAGTCACTATTACTTACACTATTACAAACAAAACAATTAATTAGGTCAATTTACCACTTTGAGACACTTGGTCGACAACCAAAGACACCCCTGAGTGAAAACGAGAGTGGTTTGCTTTTTGTTTGAAATTTACATTAGGAGATTGCGTTTTTGTCAAAGCAAACTAAAAAACTATGACAGTCTGCAAGAATAATGTTCCACTTTAATGGGGATCTGACATTCAAGAATACCTTTTATGATGGTTCTCTATGCCCTAGTCAATCTTTACACAGAGCAAACGACATTAAATGTCTGATTATCTCAAATTAATGAGTGTTAACAATCCCTAATCAATAACCAGTCAACAATGGCACCATGCTGACAGTTAAACTCCATATCAAAAGTAAATACTTCTCCCTCAACAACAGTATAATGATATGTATTTGTTGTAAATCTGATTTTAATGCCAAAATATGGGAGCGCTGACAGGCTCCAGCTGTGTGCTGTGCAAAAGCAGAGCATATTTCTGCAACACAAAAGGAAAACCAAGTACTGTTTATCATGCTTTTGGATCTACAATGACCTTTACACAGAAAAAAAAAAGTGTTCAAACCAGAGGTCTTTTCATAAAATAAACCCTGCTTGCTTTTTGTTCTATATTTTCTTTCACTGGTGAGTAAAAATAATGTAAAATTTTATGATGTATAAAATTATATAACGTTTTTTTTAATCGGTAGATACGTACTTCAGTATCTTAAGTGCTATTCACATAAGAGTCTTATATGAGGGGTACAAGTTACATAAAGATGAGCTGATTAGCATAGCATATCTGAGCAAAGGATTATCGGTAGGCGTCTGAATTGTGTGTAGCTCAATTAAAAGTCATGCAGGCCTGAAATGTTGACTGCATAAAAGAAGAGGACAATGTTGGCACAAGGTGAACAATCATGATATAAAAGAGCCTGGAAAGACTTGAGACATAATTCTGAAAGAAAGAAAGAAAGAATTCTCATTTCATAACATTAAGGTTGAACCACTGTCACGTTGACTATTTTAATTAAGTTTTTACTACTTTTCTGGACCTTGAATATGTTAATTTCGTTGCTTTCTATTGAGGATACAAAAAAACCTCTTGGATTTCATCAAAAATATCTTAATTTGTGTTCTGAAGATGAACGTCCGGGTTTGGAACGTCATGAGGGTGAGTAATTAATGACAGAAATTTCATTTTTGGGTGAACTAACCCTATAAGGAGAAGAGAATCACATCTACTCTTCCATTTCAGAGTAAACTTAAGTTCCTCTTAGATCCTCTTCAACATCAAGAGCTAATAAACTGTTCATGTTAGGTTCTCTCAGTCACATAGTGCCCTTCCAAAGTTTGATTGACCTACAACACAGACCTCTGATCCTTCTCTAGGGCGAAACTGTTGCCGCAAGTATCTGGATTGCATGAAAAGTAATCTTTGAAATTCCCAGCGCTCTAAAATGTTCATTAGCATTCAGTTAAATGCGGGAGCTATAGATTAATAGACAAGCATGCTAATAGCGGCAGCCTCTGCCGTCTTACCTCTAGGACAAGCACATCTGATGCCTCATTAAAAGTTATCATTTGCTTTTAAAGTTAATTAATGTAATTAAGTTAAAGGTGAATGGTGTAATGTTGTGTGTCACTAGCATCACCAAACAGAACCGCAAAAATAATGAGTAACACTTCCTCTGTCTGCTATTGGTCAGGCAAACATACAGTCCTGCCCGGCATTGGTCAAACTCAAGTCAAAGTTGGTGTGTCAAGCTTATCTACTTACAAGCCTAAGTAGATAAAAAGTTCTTTGGTGCAATTGTTTATGATCAACTTATAGGCTCACACTTCTTTTGGGAAATGCGTCCCTGGGGTATATTTCCTAAAAGCATCATTACCCAACTTTGGTTGCAAGTTCTGTCTTTACCAACATAGTTGAAAGATTTCATGTTTCCCAAAACCATAGTTCCATCAATCATTCACAAGCAGCTGTAATGGAGGCCAGCTAGTAAGAGCTGTGCGAGTAAACCTCACTCCCCTGACCTTAAGAGAAGCATTAGCGACTGACACTCGGTTTGAATCCCGTTGTGAGTAGAGTTAGCGTTGCAAACTTACATAGTTGGAACTACAGCTCTGGAGCCGTGGTTAGAAGCAAAATTTCTTGTTAAAATGATAGTGGACTTAAATAGATAATACTCTTGGGCACAATAAACAAGCTAACATTTAATGCATTCTATAACTTTCATCCCATTTAAATATATATACATTTTAATCTATGTTTTTCAGTGTTTCAGAGTACACATGCAAGTATGGCGTATGAGGGAACCTGCGATGAATCAAATAAAGCAAAATGATAGGGAACAAAAACAGTGAAGTAGTCCTTAGTTCATTACAGTAGAATGTCCGAAAAATTGTTACGTGATGAAAGCTTCCGTGTTTACGTCTGAAAACAGGCTCAGTATTGGCCGGCTTGTGCGTTGTGCTGTTCGCGTGACTAAAGACGGCCAATACTGAGCCTGCGTTCGGACGTAAACACAGAAGCTCTGCAACGAAAATAGCGTAGCAGTATGACAGGGGACACACAAATTTGTTGAATAAAGTCGTTATTTTTGTTTAGTTTTTGCACAAAAAAAGTATTCTCGTTGCTTCATCACATTAAGGTTGAACCACTGTAGTCACGTTGGCTATTTTATCAATGTCTTTAATACCTTTCTGGACCTCAAAAGGTTCAATGACGTTGCTGCCTATGTGTGTATCAGATACCCTCGGATTTCATCAAAAATATCTTAATTTGTGTTCCGAAGACAAACGAAGGTCTTACGGGTTTGAGACGACATGAGAGTAAGTAATTTATGACCGAAATTTCATTTTTGGGTGAGCTAACCCCTTAAATACATTAATTGTGATCTTGAATTGATTAATTAGCAGAAGTTATTACTACACCACCTGCACATGACGTAATTAATGACAGTCCTATATTGTTGAACTAACGTGGTTCAGACGACAGAGGTGCGATCAGTTTTAGGTAACATTCAAGGCTAGCTAGTTAGTTCTACAATGATGCATCGTACCATGGTGGTTTAAACAGTGAGTTATGTTGTTGTATATAACTTATTTTAATGAATCTGTTTGAGATTTAATTAATGCTAGATTTTTTGCTATATATTACAGACATAGGATCTGAGGACTAATTCTTTTTTTTTTTTTTCAGTTATTTTGCTTTATTTTCAGATTCAATCATAGCCTCTTACGTACTAGAGCATGTATGCATATGCGCACTCTTCAAAAATTGTGCCTTAAATCTCTTGACAAACTAAAAGATGTAAATGACGTGTATTATTCGAAATAAAAGATATAGATTGTACTGAATGTCAGCTTACTTATTTTGCTCAAGATAAGGATTTATTAAGTCACATGTCATACTAACGAAAAACTATGCTTCTAACCGCAGACTGTTGTACCAACCACACAGCTTTGCGATGTGGTTTGCGGATGTTCGTTGGAACTATGGTTTCAGAAAACACCAACTCATTGACCTATGCTGATAACAACGGAACTTACGAACATACAGTTGCAAGAAAAAGTATGTGAACCACTTGCAGAATCTGTGAAAAAGTCGTTATTTTGTTTTTTGTTTTTTTGCCGCACAAAAGTATTCTCATTGCTTTATAATATTAAGGTTGAACCACTGTAATCACATGAACTGTTTTAAACACAACTTTAGTAGCTTTCTGGGCACTTAAAAAGGAAATGATCTTGCTGGCAATGCAGGCCTCACTGAGCCATTGGATTTTATCAAAAATATCTTAATTTGTGTTTCGAAGATGAGCGAAGGTTTTACAGGTTTGGAATGACATAAAGGGTGAGTAATTAATGACAGAATTTTCATTTTTGGGTGAATTAACCCTTTAAACCAAACCCTCATCCTAACCCTAACCCTATAGTAAGTACATGTAGTTAATTATTATTACTCAGTACTTAAATGTATAATTACACTGCAACACTGACACGGACAAAATAAAGTGTAACCATGTTTTTTATTAGAGTATATTTTACAAAAAATACTATTTCAGTTTTTGTACTTCACAATTTCATGTTCAATTCAATGTGTTACTTGCTGGTTTTTTGTAATTGTTTGTGAAATTTGCTAGCAATTGTTTCTACACCAATTTTTATTTTAATGTGGACTTACTGTGTGAATCACCATATAAAACACTTACTTAAGCTGGAACAAGTATTCTAACATAAAAAACATTGCACACATCAACTTTACACAAAAACAGATTATTCTAAAAAAGAACTCTATAACTCTAAGATATAGAAAAATATAATTAATTTATTTGATGCATTTACTTTTGCTGTTTTAATCATGTATGTTTGATGACTCTACTAATGCTTCCCGTAGTAAAGGTGAAATCTGGTTATCAATCCGATTTAAAGCACTGAACATTTCAAAGCAACTGGGCCTGATGCAGACCAAACATGCCTTCCGTATTACCAGTTTTCCACAGGGCTTTTCTTCGATGTTCTTTTTTCACCAGCTGGGTAAAGCTTTAGTGTGCAGCTGCACTCATGCTGAGCTTGTCAAGAAAATCCAGACTTCTGTTTTCATAGACCACATATGCTTAATGTGTCACTTCTGAGCCCATTATCCCCATGGCTGCACTGAAAAAGACTAAGTGTATATATGGCATAATACATATATATGTATTATGTAAATAATGGAGGAGTACAGTCTCCACACACCATGTGATACATTCAGCAGTTCAAACGAACACTGCGGCTTCCGAGATACATTACTTTAAATGGAACAGACAATGCAAGGGTTTACACAAATTTGCTTCGTTTTTTCGATCGATTAAAATATTAACTGGAAAGAAGTATGAAACACCACAAGATCAATATTGTGATTCATACAGAAAAACATGTTCTTTAATAGAATTGTTACTGAAATACTCATTTCATAAATTAATACATAATTATTAATCAAATAAATTAATAAACTAAAAAAATGCAAATATATTTTCAAATTTATAATATATAATATAGACACATCTATATGTACATTGAGTTTAAATGCTTTATATATTTCAGCATATTTGTGCAATACATTGTGAGAAACAGCACAGCCTTGATTACATAAAATATATTCAAATATACTGTTTGTTTGTTTTTTTCAATTCAAATTACTTTAATTTATGCACACATTTACATACTGAGTTGAAATTCTGTATATATTTGAGTATATATTATTTTTTGTTATACATTCTCACCTTCTCAACTTCACAGCCATCATTACATCAGAAGGAACGAAAAATGATAATTTAAAAGGTGTAGAAAGTTGATCATTTATTTATTTTTATTTTTTACTGACCAATGATTCACAAGAAGACCACAGGCAATTCGTAAATAAGGTCATTTCTGATTTCAGGTTGACTTCAATCATTGAAGTGATCAAGTCATAAGAGATGATTCAAATGAATTCAGTTCAAATCTTTTCCTGAAGAAAAAGGGTGTATTTGGAAACAAGAAGAAACAAGAGAACCTTTTACAACTGAGCTCTTAATCATGAGAATCTTTATGAAAGGAGTTTGATGTGAAGGGAAAGGGAACTGACTGTGCTCAACACCTTTATCTTTTGAAAATGAAAAATGACATGGATGGACCGCTCTCTCACCCAAGCTGGTGGATCTAAGACAGGGCCCTGGGGTAATAGAAGGGTGTTCAGCGATAACGATGTTGTTAGTCTTCTCTCCCCACATTTCACTTCTCCAGTGTAGTTCAGCTCTGATGTGTTATTTTGTTCTGTTTCTGATCCTGTGAAATAATGTGATGTTGGCAGTAAGAGCAGTGCCTTTGAGAAGTCATCAGAATGCATCGTGAACCGCAGTCAGGCTGCAAATGGCAAATGCAAAAGTGCCTTTCTTTTACAAATTACCAAAGCAGAAAGCAGAGCGAACTCTGTCACGCCTGTCCGCTCGCTCTAGTCCCCTTGATCTCTCACAAACCTATTCTCACTTTCTAAATAAAACTTATCCAGACACCTGAGTCATTCCATCAGTGGAGAGAAGGAAGAGACAAAGATCTTGTGTCAGCAGTTTGCTGAAATTAAACAAACTTTCTGTGCTACTTTTTCAAAATTCACCATCACAAAGGCTGTGCTCTTAACTAGCATTTTGAGTCTCCTTCAGGGCCTGTTTTGTTTTAAAGCATAAGACCCAAAAGCCTAATTATGATAAATGAGAACAAAATGCCTAGAGAAATGCCAAAAGACTGGGGTAACCGCACAATTCAGATGAATAAAAAAAAAAGTAATTTTATCCTATAAATAAAGATAGAAAGGGCAGAACTTTTAAAAAGATAAAAAGTTGGCTTAAAATAAAGCTGCACACATCCCTACTTGTACTCAGAAAAGGGAGGAAAATGAGAGCAGGGTATAACTAGCGGGCAGGGTAGACAGTGTGCCCAGTAACTCTCATCACCCAGACTCTGAACCCCAAGGGAGTCCCAGGGAAGCTTAGACCCTACTTAAAGACCCTAGAACACTGGGGGAGAACAGCTCATACCCTGCCTTGAGTAAAGGCACTCCACCCAAAATCCACTTCTGTATTTCCTTTAAGCACTAGACCATAGTATATAACAGATAACAAGAAGGGACGCCCTACAGGTGAACTTTCTCTACTTATTAGCATTGTCAAACCAGGCCATAATAGAGCACCCATCAGTGAAGACCCAACAATAGTTGGGGGAAGAGGTAAATGAAGTAGAGAGAATCTATACAGCCACTCCGTTCACCTAGCATCAATCCTTAGGGCCATCCAAAGGGGAGATATGTTGCAGACAAGAGAAAGGCAGGCTGCAGTTTGCTATAACTCTTGTAAGTGAAACAGGTCCATTTAGTTAAAAGGGAATTGATTAATTTTATAGGGAATTTTGACAGAATCCCTTTATTTTGCGGCCAAACAAATGAACTGTCCAGCGCTCAAATGAACAGGCTGTAACTATAAACTCTGCAGTGGATATTAATATCCAAAATATAGTGAAAATACAACTATTAGCAAGGTAAAAAGTTCAGCAGTTTAAGACGTTAAATTCATAAGCACATAACACAATACACTTTCCTTAAGACTTTATTGACTATTCTAACACATAAAACTAATATCTAACACAAACACACACACATTCACACAAGTTGCAGAAAGAAGGTAGGTGAGGAAAGAATGAGTTTTAACCTTTTGAGCGGTACGGTCCCACATATGGAATTTTTATTTCTGTGCCCCTGAGAGTACATATGGGATTTAGAACATTCAGAGAAATCACATAACTGCCAGATTCAAACTGTGTTTTCTCGCTTTGGCTGGCGCAAAGCCAGAGATGAACGCGTTCAGGGCTTTGTCATTTATCACTGCAAGTTATGCAGTGTTTTCAACCATATCATGTCTATTTCAGGTTTCAGACATTTAAATATACATAAGTACTAGTAAAACAATACATTTAGAGTTTGAAAAATACACACTGATGTCTATGGAAGCAGCAATAACAATACACTCAAATATAATGTGCCGACATGCTTTATTCATATCAAATACACATAAGTAACTAAGTAAGTAACTATAAAGTGTATTATATTCTTCTCCCAGTTCACCGAACATTTACTTGCATGTATTTTGGGAGAAACGGATGAATTCATGTGCTGTAATTCCAACAGACAGGATTCTCTGAACAGCTGTGCAAACAAACATGACGGCGCCCATCTCGTGTTATAGATCAAGATCGAGATCATTTATAAAGGTTTTTTAAAGGACAAAACACACTCACATGTATTTGAGAATCGGAATATCAGATAGTTGATGAGTTGATGAGCAAGTTTGTGAATATTTTGAATAAAAAAGGAGAAACTAAATAAAAGCTATATATCTGTCATGTGTGACATGACAAGCATAAAAACATAAAAACAATAAGGGGAAACATTCTAAAATGATGGTCGTGTGAAATAAACTCACTCTGGGAGGTCAGCTAGAATATTTTAAACTTACGCGTGTAAGGGTTAAGAGCGTGAAATAATGGAATTCCACGTTTCTAGCAATATATACTTAACAAATCAGGAATCATTATCATCTATAATTTCTTAAGCAGGGTTATTCAGTTTTATATCAATGCACTAGTTCAGCTAGAATCTGGGGGCATTACTTTTTTTTTTTGTGTGTGTCTTTGATGGGGATTCCCTTCTGTGGCATCCTTGCTGAAAAGGGGTTTCCCAAGTTTGCTGGTTTAGCCATAGGCTATCCAGCTCTACTTGTCAGTTTGTAATACTGATCATCTAGAGAGACCTATAGCAGCACCCTACCAGAGGGGAGCAAATCTCTACTTCAAGACCCAACCATTTGGGGAGGGAGGTAACGAAACAGATTTAGTTTTGTGAGTTGCCCATCATAGTTCCGTTCACCCTGCTTCACCCTAAGGGGTACTTGAGCTGCTTGCCAAAGGGAGCATGCAAGGCTCTAACAACCTCAGTAATTAGCTCAAAGGGGGAGCTGCATCCTTACTCTTAGGCCCAATCCCATTTCTACCCCTTACCCCTTCCCTTTCCCCTACCCCTTCGTTTTACGCATTCATGTGAAGGGGTAGGGGTGTCTCGATTCTCTTTTGGCTGGAGTGGTAGGGGTAAGGGGAAGGGCCAGATAGCCCTTCAAACGAAGATTTTTTGGTACCACACTTCAAACGAAGGGGTATGAATAATTTCCCTGTATACACCGACTACCGTACTGCTAGAATGTGTGTAGTTATCATGGTAGTGATATTTCTACTCAGGATCGATCACTTGTGTGTTACCTGGCTGCCAGTTTCTCCGTAGCTTGCCAAATGCGCTATTTGAATGGTGTAAACACAAATGAATAATACAGTTAAAAGAAATATCTGGTCATCCTTCATAACGCAGTCGCTATTTACATCTCGTATCGTCTGTAAACTCTTGCGCTACCAAAGCAACAACTGACTTGTTTGTATTACATTGCAAAGAGCACCACAGAAGAAAATGAAACCATATCCGTACTGGCCCGCTCGGCATGGAATGGAACGGTTAAACAAACAGCTTGGCCTGATGGAAAAGCGGCTCCACCAGTCTTGTACGTTCTATCATTCTGTATCGTCTAAGAAAACTCGAAGACTTATACGTTTTCTAACTGAAACTAAGCGCCGTTTTCTGATGTCCAAAATACAGCGCAAAACAACTTTGGGAGTTAGTAATCTGTTAAACGTGCTCGCGCCTGATTTCTGTTGATTTCTTCAGTGCTGTTAATACTGGTTAAATGTTACAGGACACTAATAAAAGAAACTAGGTATGATGACGTGTGTAATGGTATGTTTCAAGGGGCAAGGGGAAGGGCGAAGGGCTAGGCGAAGGGGTATAAAATAGAAATGGGATTGGGCCTTACTCATGAAAGGGAGGAAAACAGGAGCAGGACATAATGCAGTTTGTCCAGAAACTCATAGCATCCAGGTTCTAAAAACCCATGGAACCGCAGGGGTGCTTAGGCCCAACTTAAAGACCCCAAATGTAACTGGGGGAGAGCAGCTCAACCCTGCCTTGAGTAAAGGGTTCCTGAACAAACATGAAAGCAACAGAGCTAACAGGAAAAAAAACCCAAAATGGGAAAAAACACTCCCGTCAGTCTCCTCCCTAACCTCCGCCTACAATCCCCGCGATTGATCCCTCTCTGCTGCTTCAGCAGGTTGCAAGGTCAGGGCTCGACAGTAAGGACTGCCTGATGGCCCGGGGCCAATGTGAACGATGCTCGGGACAGCTGACAGAACTGTCACTTACCCGATCGGGCCACTGTTGTAGGGGTGTGTGTTATATATCGTCTATGATATCGTAATTGTTGATTTAACAATCTGACATAGTCAAGTATGTCCCCCACTTTACAAAAAAAAACAAAAAGAGAATACACACATTGAGTGCACACCATGCACGCATACACGTGACGTGGTCTAGTAGGTTAGACTAGTGCGCGTGCATATTTAGAGTGCACGATTTCACTGCATGATTTAGTCTATTAAAATGTATTTAGAATGCCCTCAGAATTCAAGATTAGTGGCAAAAAAATGCCCCTGTATGTCTTTTATATGTATATAATTTAATATAGTTAACCAATATTACACGAAGAGCGCCATTTTATCCAAATATAAGCATGATTACAAATATGATACTAATTTTATACAACATACAGTTTAATAAACAAGCAGTTTATATTAATTGACTTACATTTTAGACACCAAATCGCCTGTTTCGCTCTATTTCACCAACGAAGATAGCTCCAAAGTCCACAGCATTGTTTTACGTCTCTGAGTAATGCTTTCTGAATGAATCAGCCGTTTGAATGAATCGGTTGAATCTCAAAGACTCGCTCATTAACAGGGATTCGCTGCCACCTACTGGCGGGTTTAATTTCACATTTAAAGTATCTTTTCATTTTTTAAATAATTTCAAATAACATTATTTAATGTTTTATATTTTCAACATTTCAAAACATTATTTATGCATCTGTAACTACTCTTGACTGATTTAATCTAGTTATATAGTTATACATTAGATTACAATTTCTGTAGGCCTACCTGAAAATCTCCTGTTTAAGCCTACATGAAAACCTGAAAAGCACCGTTTATTTCATTTATGTTTATTCTGTTGTATTTATTTGTGCTATTACTTGTAATTTGATTATTTGTTCCTATTTTATTAATTATCTTTACTTGTCTAACAATATTTAAAATTTAAGTGAGTTAATCTAGCTTTTGGTTTTATAACCTTATTTATTAAGGTCACATGAATCAAAAACAATAAAAAATAACTAGTCTTATTTTAAAGGCCCATTTTCTGCATCACGACGAGTGCCTCACATTCCTCGAGAGTGGAACGCGCTCCGTGCAAACACAAGAATCTCATCCCTCAGGAAAGAATGAAGCAAAGAAAGCTTACCGTGATTGCAACACAATGAATTCATCCAGCTTTTATCTTACATGCGCATACAAACAAGCGGCTTCTGAAGACAAAAAGATGATAATGCTTTTACAGCTTATTACAGACACCCTTTTACATTTATGGATGCTCCGCATGATACACATGCAGACACCGGTCATGCTGATGGTGTTCCCCATACTGTCAAATCCATGGCGCAGCATCGAAGTTCCACTTCCACTGATTTAAGTCATATAAGTCAAAACATAATTCTGCTTATCTGAATAAGATATATGAAGATAAGATACAAAAATAATGAAGTGTAACTTAAGAAAAAATGAAAACACCCCCTGTATGTCATGTTTCACACAAACAGATAGTGCCGCCCCAAAACTCACTCAATAGGTTGAGTCAATGTTGCCGTATCAGGCTGGTTGGGATGTTTAAATAAACATTTTAAAGGGAAACATAAAATTGTCTCTGCACATTAAATATTTTAGCATTTAAAACACTCTTCACCTTTGCAACTGAATAAAACAGATCAGAATATTACCAGTGATAAGATTCTACTATATCTACTATAACAAATTATTTACTGATATTATAATGTACAACATGACATAGGTAAAAGCTTTTATTTTTAATTTCTAAAAGAAATACCTCAATTAGTAATGCATTCTGTCAGGTAGGACCATAATAAACCTCAGCTGGTTTCCCACTTTGTGAACACATTTGCGATTCCATTCATGCCCAATCAAGGTAACATATTCATGGGCAGACAAAGAAAGAATCCCTGACTAGACATGAATATGCATCAAGTGAATATCTGAAGGAAGAAGGAGGGGGCAAAATGATGTTGTACAGTCATGGTAGATACAGTATATGGAATATGACATTCCATGGCTTACACTTCAGTGCCATTAATTAGCACATAAGGGTCTCTTGCTAAGCTACTTTCATTTTCCAGACATACTTATGTGTATGCATAATTAGAGCAAAAAGGATTTGCTTTGCTTGCATCATACACAAATGTACATTGTCATTTTGCTTGTTTGGTGGCTAATGCTAATGGTAAATGTGTTTAAGGTTATTAAAAAAAAAAGATACATAGCTCTTTGGAATGTAATACAAATGTGTCAGTCGCAACAGACAAGTGACCAATCCTGAGTAGTGACGTCACTACACACATTCTACCGGCACGGTTAAATCGTACCGCTGTGGCTAACAGTGCTGAGAATTAGCCGGTTTGTAATCGTGCAGTGAAGAATAACGGTTAGTAATCGTGCCATATCAAACTAAGCTTAAATATAACTCTAATCATTCCTTAATGTTCTTAGAGCCGTTTGGCCCAAAGGTGGAAAAGCAGCTATAAATACAAATTGATTTATTAAGCCCATATTAAAGTAATGGGCCACAATAGGTTTTGCATTACAGTGATTTTACCTTCTCAAGCAGGACACAAAGTGGATACCCCACTTGTACATTGTAAAATTACAGTTATGCCTGGCCTCATGTGACTTTTATAAAGTGCTACCAATAGCAATACAATAAAAAGTTCAATTTTAAGACATTTAAAGTTGCATGGAATGGAAGTCTTTTCCTCCCTATTGTGACATATGCCTGATCGGCTCGGCTTCTCGAACAAAGAAATTTTGTACGGCACTTGATTTTGTCCATAGGAAATTGATTGGACTGTTGAATGATTGTGGTTTACTATTGCGGTGATCTCATGTGAGTGACACCAAGTGACACTTGTCCTTACACCAGTAAACACGTCATCAAAAACCTTTAGGGATACAACAGCCTCAAAAGGAAAACCTAAAGGGTATATAAAGTACAAAGGCTTACTTTTAAGAGTAGCTGAAGGTGCCACTTTTGCACATTTTTTTTACAAGCCGAGAAATGAAAGGAACAGAATCAAGAACCATCAACGATTCCTGATTTGCCTCAGATGGCTGGTGTGCTGCCTGGATGCATAAAGACATATCTGATAAATACAAACGTGGGCTTGAGATTGAATGTTCATTTATCACTGCGCTGCAAAGGCTTCCACTCACAGTAGCATTGAATTCTAACACAAACTTGCCAGTCAAAGTCATTTCATTCTAATCTGGCTGTTCTCTGGATAACATATGGCTGTAACACTGCTATTTGATCACATGGAAACTTTTGACTGAGGAGCATCAAGATGCTAGGTGCTTTTAAGTGATAGATTTTGGAAACCGCAACACTACCAGCGCTCCATGCAGTGGGAAGTTTGCTTGTTCTTGCATTAATATAAATATAGTCAGCATGGCGTTCAGCTAGCTCTGTCTTAGCTTCCCAATATCTTTAGGCTTAACCTGATGTTGTCAAAGATTCTTTACTTGTATATCTATACAACATCATAAAAATTTTGAATTCCGAGAGGAATATATAAATGTTAATATGATAGGTGAAAGCTCTGTGAAGTGCTTTTCAGTAAACATAAAATATTGATATGGTCCAGAAGGAGGACACCAGTGCACCATTTCCTGTTCCATAAGAAAGTCATGAAGTGAGGCTTTCACGGTCTGTTTGAAATTCCACACCTTCCTTCACAAAGAGAAATAAACATGCATGACCTGCCCTGAAGAAATCCTAAGGGAGGCAAATCATTTTTGGCCATACATGCATGGTAAACCACCAGTGAGCCACTGCTTAAAATGCTATGTTTGGTTTAGTCTTGCAAAAAGAAGAAAAGAAACAGAAAAAAATAAATATCCCAAATGTTTCCAACTATTTGTAGATTGTGAGAAAATCGTGATTTTAACCAAGGACACGGGACGTGGCCGGGAGTTGCCTGTCAATGGCGTCATATCTGCATTATTCTCAGTTTCTGGTTTTATTTTGTAGAAACCATGGAAATACTAAATATGCTTTAATATATTATATGTTTTATTAGACAAGGGAACAACTGTTTGGTTACATTTATAGACAGAAAACAAATTATTGTTATATAACACGTTTAGTCTTGTTTTTCTTGATTATCCGAGAGTACCATGCTTTTACCATGCCTCACAGAAAAATTATTTTGTCAAATGGCTAATACAGCATTTTCTCCATCATTCAATACGTTTTAAAATTAATTGCATGCCATTCATCAACACAAGCCACCCAGCATTTATTAATATGATATTCCAAAATCAATCTAGCTTACTGCAGTGTGCAACAAGTGTCTCACAGCAGCAGCCGAGCGAACTCATAGTATTAAAACTTAATTTTTAAACACAGTCAAATGTCTCTAATATGATAAACAGCGCGTTGTTACCTCATATGCTTGACCGGAAGCGGAAGCGACGACTACAGCATAATTAGAGCTCCACTGTTCGCAAGGCGTGTACTTTTCGCGTTTGTCTCTCATCAACAATCGCACCAGCAGCCTCATTCAGCTCTCACAGCACTTGGCCCTGTTCTGCTTCATACTATAGTAACGTTAATTGCTCGAGTCCGTCCCGATTCTTTTCCACTGACTGTGAGGTGAAGACGACATCTCCCAAGCTTCCGCGCTCCAACTCGGTGTCATCAAGCTACGCCTTTGTTTTGAATAGGCGACCTCTAGCAGAGAAAAATGTACATATTGTAGCTTTAAACCAAATATTTCTGATGACAGACTTTGGCTCAGAGTCTGACATATCAGAATGATTAAACCAAAATTTGAGATTCTATGCAATGAAATTGGTCCATTAGTCTAGTTATCCAATCATGTTTCCATCATAGTTTATGCGCATGTCGATAAAAACCTACTGCAGTAGACATCCAAAATTAGGAACCTTAGCATAATATGGGCTAGTGTTGTCACGGTACCAAAATTCCAGTAGTCGGTACCAATATACACCATTACAATTTTACGGTTCTCGGTACAGAAAGATCTGTTGGAAATATTTTACTATTTTATTTAACTAGTCTGTTTTAAAGACATTAAATATTTGTCCATGTGTTTTTTTTTGTTTTGTTTTTTTTGTCCAATATTTGTCCATGTTGTCCATGTTTATTTTATCTATTCCGTCAGTGAAACGACACACTACAACCTGTAAAACTATTAAATAAATATCAGTAAATAATGGTAACCTAAATAATAAGAAAGTTAAATATAAAAACCATTCGTTTTTTATTTCCACACAAAGATGCGTCATATAGCCTACGGCTATGCTCTTTGAGAGGGATGTGGGACACGAGCAGACTATTTCTCTTTAATAATATCTTCTTGTTATCTCCTGATGTTACAAGCAACTGACACTTGTTGTAAAAGGTCTGAAGAGCGAGTTTTATCTTCAGACATTCAGGCTATGTTTGATTTTGCGCTGCCAGAGAATGTGAAAGTAAAGATCACCGGCGTGTATTAAACGCGCTATCTACAAATAAACTTGACGCGCCTTATAAAGTCTAATAACAAGCGCATGTTCAGTGGAATAACTAATGGAATATTGTTAAATTCTCTGCTTATCGGGTGACCAGGTCGCGATTCGCAAAACACAATACAAAGCTTAAATGTATGGACTTGCGTACCTCTCTCATTCGGCATGAACCAAATTGTTTCCATGGCTGTGATGTCACATTTAATTGCTAACCTATTATTTATTCTGTAAACAAAGCTTTGTGCTTCACTCGTTTCATATTCACGTAAATACTGGCACAGCCCTATCAGTGGGTACCGAATGTACCCGGATACTCGGTACTCCCGGTACTACAGAAATGCTCCCGTCACATTTTCAAAATTTCAGTACCGACTTGGTACCGAAGTACCAGTACTTTTGACAACACTAATAGTGGCACTTTAAAAAGAAATATCTCTGTCTAGAGAACAAATTTTAAATTTTATGGTTTACATCTACCTTCATTATTTGACCTAAAGGCACACTATGTATATGTTTTCGCCACCAGGGATTGCATTTTCAAAACAATAACAAAGACGAAGCTTATGATGCTATGGAGGAGAGTAGAAATGATGGGAGATGTCATTTTCACCATGCAGAGAAGTATGGAATTCACAAATCATGTTCACGGATGAGGTAATGAATTCGTTTTTGTATTATCTGTACGTTTGATTACACTATTTGATGTCGTAATGAATTTGCTGCAAGGAAAGTGAAAATGAATGCTATATTAGCCTGTTACTATATGTGACTATTTGCTGCGCAGTTGTACGTGCTTAAGTCAATTGTACTAGTAAATTTGAACAAACCCACAGTATTTGTAAGTAATGGCTAAACATTTTTGTGCAACACATACTGTACTTAATTTCATGGCCAATAGTGTGTTTACCCACCACGCAAAGCATGCAATTGCGTGGGGCCCCGCGGGCTTGGGGGGCCCCCGCAATTTTTCCAGAGGGGGACCCCACGGTCGTGTAGTCTATGTGATACGCAGGTATATGCCATATACCCACTAGGAAAGGTCAAGGATTTGCATATACCCGCTTTAAAAAGCGCGAGGATACGGATTTTGGTGCTCTTTAATGTGCCGTGACAGGTCGCTGTAGTATCAGTTTAAGAGAAGCAGCAGCCTGACGCGCACGTGAACTGATCCTCTCCTGCGCTTTAATACCAGTTACAGCAGTGCGAAATAAACATGAATGAACTAAAGGTATGTTAAAAGATACAGAACAACTTACCGAAATCCATATCATGTCTCGTGTAATCGCGCTCAATCATTGCTTCAACTGCGGAAAGACATTAATAAAATATCTTGTAATAAACAAACGTAACGTCACATTTACCTCAGAACAAACATATTCATTATGACCATAAACTCGTTAGTCAGCTAGAAAAAATAAACTCTAGAGAGGAGCATTTAGATAAATATACGCACCATATTACATATTAATTATAATTTTTAATGTTCTTTAATAGCCTATACAATGCATGTTTGAAAAAATCCATCAAGTTGACAGCCACCATTTAAATGTTTATATTTCAAAAAACAAATTGGAGTAGAAATCATTTTAAAGTTAGTAGGCCTATTATAACTTTATTATTATAAAAATTTCCTGAAGTGTAATTTAAGTTTTTTTATACAAATAAGTTAATTTTAACCTACAATATTGTAGCACCAATTTTACAGCATTAGTTGAGATTTTTTTTCTTGAGAAAATTTGCCATGTACTGTACCTTATATACAGTATATCCAAAATAACTGATACTGAATCGAATTGCAAGCTTGTGAATCAAAATGCATAACTATGATGACAGACTGGCAGGAAATTATGCAAAACAGAAAAGTCCAAACAGGGTGATATTTTGACATACTGATAAGCCTAATCTTTCCATTATTGTTAATAATATTTGCAACCTGCACTCTTAAATGTGCATTGAAAATTGCCAGCTGATAAACCCCCAGGAACACGATCACGGAGCCCCCTCCTGGAGATTTGCTTAGGGCCCCCAATAACCTAAACACGCCACTGTTCACGGCCATAGACGTGGTCACCAGACTTCATAAAAAGCATTACTGAAGTACAAACAAAGTGCAATATAACTGTATGTGTAATTTCATCAGCATAACAGAATTATGTAATTACGAACACTTAATAGTTTTTCAAGTGAATCTACCTATGCATTATCAGCTGTCACAAATTCTGACTTCAAATCCTTACTGATAATTTATTTATATATTACATAATTATGTTATTATGTATTTATTAACAATAAAACCACCCCGTGACATCCTCTGAGCACTAGTACTAAAAGCACTTTATACAATTTTTGGCCGTTTTTAATAAAGTATTTTAAAGGATGTTACAACCCATAAAGATGGGTTAATGTATCAAATCTTCCAAAAGTTGTGCAATTTAGTCAGGTCTGCAGAGACTGCATAGCCCTATTATTAGTAATGCCATAGTCATACATTTAGAGTAAATAGCACTTTACAGTTCTTCAAAAGGTTTGGAAACAGCATACCATTATGAAAGGTTTTACAGCTACTGAAAAAAGCTTTCAAATGGCCAAGCAGATGCTCCATAAAAGCATGCTTGTTTTACAGCATCTGTTTGTTTTAGTGCAACATTTCTAGGGCATTATTTCGAGGTCTACTGAGTTGGCACCACTCTCTTATATCAGGCTTGGATAGCAGGCTCACTATAAAAACTCATTTGAATACTGCAGTGTTCTCCCATTCAGAGCTTAATTTATCACTGTGTGCCTGCCCAGCATCAAATATTTGCGATATGACAGTTTTTAAATAACCAAGCGACTTCTATCAAAACAAAACTCTTAGTGTAATGTGTAAATATAAGAGACTAAAATCTGCTTATGTTAACCACACACATAAAATATGTGCAACAATTCCTATTGCTTGGCAAAGGCTTTTTTTTTTCTTAAGATTTTTTTTTAATTAGATTACTTCTAAAGCCTTTTTAGCATCTTTTAAGCATCCTCATAAAGGACCCAAAACCATTTAACCTTAAGAACAGGGGTTTTCAAATGCCAAAATTATGTGATGAAGCGATGTATTTTCATGTATAAATACCAATTTGCACTCTGTGTGAAAAATAATTAAGAATGACATTATAAAGAAAACATTAAAACCAAAATTAAATAATTTGTTTGTTTGTTTTTTGTCATTGTACACAGTACAAAAGCCAAAACATATTAAAATATATTCTGCAAAATACTTATTTTGTTAAGTTAATGATTCATTTTTTTTCTGCCCAATATTATACTAACATTTTAAATAGATAACTACTGTTTTCTCAGTTCGCAGTCTGAAAATCCCTGTGCAAAACATTTACAATCCATATGTATTGCTGAATTCACAAACGGTATAGGAATTCATCTTGAATAGCTCATTAATGTCATCCAGAACAGTCATATTCACACTAGTCTGATTTTGCAGTCCACAAGCCCAAAAGATCTAATGCTACTGATGAGAAGACATACAAAGGAAACCCTCGAGGGAACAAAATAGAGTTCAAAGTATCTTGAGGTAATTCAAATGTTTTCTTCTGTATCCCCGGTGCCAATTACTGGCTCTCCATTGCTGTGTGTAATTTCTTCAAAGGCATTATTGGAAAAGTCACAATGAGACCTTTTGAAATTTGCCTTTGTTTATTCGCAGTGGACTCATTTAAAATCTATTATTTCTCCCAGTTTCTCTGTCCTCTACTCTCTGTGTCTTCAATGTCACTAGCAAGTGTGACCAACCGAGAGACAAACATCATTAAAAGACCCAATTTCTCTGTATATGATGAATATTTGAAACCAAAGCCTTCAAATCAGGGCCAAATACATCAGAGCTTTGACATCAAAAACTGGCATTAAATACTGTGGACAGAAACCTCATGCTGGAGAGCAAATAGTTCGAGATCACAAATACACATTAGCCACATGCAGAGACTGTTGGCTGTCCCTAATTTTACTAATGTCCAGGGGGGCTTTCTAAAGAGCTAAATTAATCAGAGCAATATGTTGTCATAATGCTGTCAATTATATATATATATATATATATATATATATACACACAGTGGTGGTCAGAATTAGACACACATCCTCTTCCAGGCAGATTTGTAACATCTTTAGTTGATTGGAACTTCTTAATTATTGCCCTGATGGTGGAAATGGGGATTTTCAATGCTTTAGCTATTTTCTTACAGCCACTTTCTATTATGTGAAGCTTAACAATCTTTTGCTGCACATCAGAATTATATTCTTTGGTTTTACTCATTGTGATGAATGATTAAGGGAATTTGGCCTTTGTGTTTCCTCATGTTTATACTGTTCATGGCTGGACAATATCATGATCACCCTGGTGTGCTAAAAAAATGTAAATATATAGATATTTTACTCATAAAAAATTCTAGGGGTGCCAATAATTGTGGCCAACATGTTTTGGAGAAAAACATTTATTTTATAATGTGATTTTCCCCCAACTTTAAATTATTTTCCTTCAATGAAAGGTTAGATTTTTGCTAATTTTATGAATTAAAGATCAAAAGTATAAACAATGCAGATTTATTTTTAGTCATCTTTGATCATATTTACCAGGGGTGCCAATAATTCTGACCACCACTATATATATATATAAATATATGATATATATATATATATATAAAAGCATTTTGACGTCAAAAAGAAAAATGACACAAATCACTTTCAAGTACAGTTGATGTACAAACTTGGATGGCCATCTGAATTATTTTGAGAATTGTACCATTAGAAAAATTACATGGTTGTGAACAAGAAAAGCAGATTACAGAAACATATGTAGTGAACATACAGTTTGAAATTGTATAAATACATCAAAGCAGCTCAAAAAAGGCACTATATTCTTGCCGTGGTTATTACTTTTTCATTGCATCAATTTCAGTTTTCATAACACTCATGAATAATGCAAAGGAACTAAAAGATGCAGCGTAAATATTGTTTCAATGCAGTTGGAGGAGATAACGTTCTTTAATCTTAATTAGACGTGAAGTGATCTATATCTGATTCATGAATAACCTTTTGCCTTTTCTTAGCACATTAGCTCAGACCTGCAGTGAAGAGCAGCAGAAGAATGACCTTAATTTATAAGAAATATCATCCTTGTAAAAAAGGCACAGCATGAGGTGTCGTCATATAGTATACAGACACCACATAATAAATTGTCTGTTCGTCCGCTACATAACTGGATGGTTAATTAGAGAATGTCCTTGCCTGAGTAAGTACATAGTATGCTGCTATAAATTGTCCACAGTGCACTTTTCTCATATTAGACTGCAGGAAATGGTGGCATTTGAAGTACTCCAACAAGTCTAACTAAAAGTGCTGGCCTCTAAAACCTGTACTTCCTCCACTGGAGTTTTCAAAATTTGAGACGAAAAAAAAAAAAAAAAATACATGCACACTACCTTTTAAAACATTCTCTTTTAATGTTTTTGAAAGAAATCTATTATGCTTACCCAGGCTGAATTTATTTGTTCAAAAAATACATTAAAAATAGTAATAATGTAAATTTTCAGCATTATTACTCCAGTCTTCAGTGTCACATGATCCTTCAGAAATCATTCTAATATGCTGATTTGCTGCTCAAGAAACATTCTGTCAACAAAAATTCTGTCATTAATTACTCACTCTCATGTTGTTCCACACCCATAAGACCTTCATTCATCTTCAGAACACAAATTAAGATATTTTTGATAAAATACGATGGCTCAGTGAGGCCTCCATTGCCAGCAAGATAATAAACACTTTCAATGCCCAGAAAGCTACTAAAGACATATTTAAAACAGTTCATGTGACTACAGTGGTTCAACCCTTAATGTTATGAAGCGATGAGAATACTTTTTGTGCGGCAAAAAAAAAAAGTCACATGATTTCAGTAAACGAGGCTTAGTTATGTCATAAGTGTTTCGAAATTTCAGTGATTCACCACTGGGGAGTATGACTCTGGCAGTTTGATTCGAAAGAAAACAAAAGATTCGTAAAGTTACGAAGCTTCATGAAGCAGTGTTTTGAAATCACCCATCACTAGATATTGTCATAAAGTCATTATTTTGCTTTTTTGGCACACAAAAGGTATTCTCGTCTCTTCATAACATTAAGGTTGAACCACTGTAGTCACATGAACTGTTTTAAATATGTCTTTAGTAGCTTTCTGGGCATTGAAAGTGTTAAGTATCTTGCTGGCAATGCAGGCCTCACTGAGCCATCGGATTTTATCAAAAATATCTTCATTTCTGTTCTGAAGATGAATGAAGGTCTTACAGGTGTGGAATGACATGAAGGTGAGTAATTAATGACAAAATTTTCATTTTTAGGTGAACTAACCCTTTAATACTTTTTAAGGAAACCATGATAGAAAATCCCTCAGGATTCTTTGATAAATTGAAAGTTCAAAAAAGTTTTTAACATCATAAATGTCCTTACAGTCACTTTTGATCAAAAAAAATATTTTAAAAATCTTACTGAATTAAAACTTTTGTATTCAAATAGTAAGAAAAACAAACAAGTAATAAAATACTGGGTGCATATTAAGAATTTTTTTTTTTTTTACTCACATATGCATATAGTATAACATAATACTGGGTTGAACATATATTTTATATACATAATAATTTTTTTCTACAAGCATTTTGGGGAGAAAAATTATTATGTCTATTGATCACTATGCATATAATTCATTACACTTACTGTATATTTAAAGAATTTTTTTTTTTTTTTTTTCAGTATCACAGTAAAACCTCCAGTGTTAAATGAACACTTTTAGTATTAAATTAACATTGTCAGTGTTTATATATTGTCAGTTATTTATATGCACACCGGATTATATAAACACCGGGTGACACTGGAAGTGTTAATTTAACACTGGATGTTTTGCTGTGCATATACTGCATGTATATATGGGTAAATATGTGGATTAATATGAAATTAAGTATTTTATTCTGCCTTTGTATTTTAGGAATAGGGTCCTTCACAAGGGGATCATCATAATTGGGGGTCCTTGGCAAATGTTTGGAAACTCCTGACTCGGGTCATGATCCACATACAGTAAGTCTTTAGTATTTTAATGACACCATTCTTCCCATGCAGATAAATATAATAACCCTGTCTTTAATTTCTTGCTTATGCTGCTGAGCAGCTCTTTCATTGCATCGGTACAAAGAAAACTCATATCTCAGCCGGTCTGCTCGCAATCGATACATAGTGTTGAAGTGGAGACACAGACAGATCAATGCAGCAACTGCGGCTGTCCATTTTTTAAGATAATCCAGCAGAGCCTGTTCTGATGGATGAAACTGCAGTTTGGGGGGTGCCTTCTTCCACTTCAAGAACTCTGTCATTCATCATGTTGAACCTCCGGGGGTAACGAGGATGGAGATATTTTGCAGTTCATTTAAAAAGCCATCAGAACCCATCTCGGCCAATTAAGCTGTAAAGCAATCAGAGAGGATGAAGGACGCCATGTGTTGGTGCCGACAGACCTGAACAACGCACATAAACTAGCTAGATAAATCTTAAACAACACAATACCATGATGCATTATCGCCATGTCGATATTCTGCTGGCCTTTCTGCGTCTTCGATCGTCGACCTCGATTTTTTAGCAGTGTAATCATAAGTACACAATAATGAAGATGCACTGTTCAAGATGCTGACCGTGGGTTTTCCAGGGTGCAGTGACATCTGTGCAGCACTGGCCGTAGAGGTAGCCGGGTTTGGGTTTGTGCTGGTTGAGCAACTTTCTGTTACAACATAGAGGCCCCAAAGGAACACAGGAAGCTCATACAAAGAAGCACAATGCCAGTTTTGGCACAGGCATCATTACTCAATTGGAAGAACTTAAAATAGAGGCAGGCTAGTTAAGGGCATGTGCATTTCTCAACAGAGGACAATCACCTCAGTAACTTTTTACTAATTAAACTTGTTTTGTTTCCACGGTATTAAAACCTCATGATGGCTGCATTTTATTGCAACTCAAATCTGTGTTTAGATCTGTTTAGCTGCTTTGTAGCCTCAAAAGTAAATAGAGTGTAAAAACAAGTTTTTACAAACAGGTAAAATTTCTGAATTTCTGAAGATTTCTAAAAAAATGCTAAAATGTTCCGGGCAGCATTTAACGTCATACACAATGATGCAAATACACTAATGCGTTTGTCACTATTTCATGCACCTCAGCGTCACAGCTGTTCAGAACAGCATACTACATACTATATCCAGTGTTGGGGGTAATGCATTACAAGTAGCTTGAGTTAAAGGGTTAGTTCACCCAAAAAAATAATGTAATTTATTACTCACCCTAATGTCGTTCTACACCCATAAAACCTTCGTTCATCTTCGAACCACTGATTCGAAACAAAAGATTCAAAGCAGTGTTTTGAAATCGCCCATCACTAGATATTGTTGAAAAGTCATTATTTTGTTTTTTTGGCGCACAAAAAGTATTCTTGTCGCTTTATAACATTAACGTTGAACTCACCTGTACTCACCTGAACTGTTTTAAATATGTTTTTAGTAGCTTCCTGGGCACTGAAAGTGTAAATTATCTTGCTGGCAATAGAGGCCTCACTAAGCCATCGGATTTTATCAAAAATATCTTAACTTGTGTTCCGAAGATGAATGAAGGTCTTACGGGTGTGGAACGACATGAGGGTGAGTAATGAATAACATAATTTTCATTTTTGGGTGAACTATACCTTTGAATAATCAGATTACTTTTTTCCATTAACTAGTAGAGTAACGCATTTTTTTTTTTAAATTAACAACAAAATATCTAAATTACTTTTTCAGATTTATTGACTGACAGCTCTCCTGTCCCCACGTTGAGAGAAAGTGCAATAAATTTACGGAAACCTGTAATAATCCACTATATTAAATTACACGAATATACTTTATGTATTTAATCTTACTTTATTAACCAAGTATTTGCTGCTGACCTTCAATGATCTAATTTAACCATACTAATAAGCAAAAATTGAGAAACAAGAATTTGAACTTCCTTCTCCTGTATCCTATTCTTCTTTATTCCAGAATGGCAGCACAGCTGAAAGGTTTGTTTAAGCTGCGCCCTCTACTGTACAGGTGTAAATATGCATTTCCTCCAGCCTGAGGCTTATTTATTTCACTTTTGGTGTGAAAGGGCCTTTACATTTGCCAAAAATAGACCTTTTTTGTTGTTGTTGTTGTTGTTGTTATTACAAAAACAAACAAGCAAGCCCAGCCCAGGTGAGAAAACGTAACGCAAAAGTAATGTAACGTACTTTTCATAAAAAGTAACTACGTAACGCAATTAGTTACTTTTTTAGGGAGTAACGCAATATTGTAATGTATTACTTTTAAAAGTAACTTTTCCCAACACTGACTATATAGGTATAATTCACTATGCAACAGCAAACTACACTGAGTAACATATGCCACAATACAATGCACTCAACTTTACCTTCCATTTCCTGTATGATAAATGAAACAGAAGTAATAACTTTTTCTTAATAGATTTTTCTCCATGATGCAAAATGGTGACAAGATAACATAAGAAACTAATTGCAATTTAGTGCAGTGTGTGAACAAAGCCAAAAATATGAAATTGACCACAGATCCATGGCATCCAAAAATGGCCCACAACCTGTTTTTGAATTGAGCCTAAATAAGATATTTCGACCACACAGAACAGAGCACTTCAGAAAGACATGCCTCAAAAACACTATAATGCCATGGCCTTTAGCACTCACATGCCCCCGAATACGGTTGTCTGGACATCAAACTCACCTTTCACACTTTAGTAAAGCCATTAAACGTAGTACTACAGCTTAAATGTCACGTATGTCTTTGTGTTTGTCTGCTGTAGTACTGACCATGATTATATTGACTACAGCAATGAAATGACGTCTCACATCACACAATGATGAATGTGAGTGGGACACATTTTACTCTTGACCCTAATGTGCCTTAAAAGGTCATTGACATCGGTTTTGGAAACTCGCACCTCTCCAGCTTTTCATGCCAAAAGATATCCATCAAAAGCCAGGTTGGCTTATCTCTTTCCAACACCATTCATTCCAGAGTGATCCGTCTCTTTAGTGTGAGGAAAATCCTCACTATCAGAGGCTTTAAAAGCTCCTCCTCCATTCGCTTTCTTTAAGAAGAGAGACAGTTTTATCACAGTAATTCATCTTAGTGCCACCTCTCTCACAGGGATGCTGGTACCCTTACATCCAACATGTGCAAACACACGACATCCAACCCTTGTAAAAATGGGTCATGAGCCTTTTTGTCTTATGTCTTTTTATAGAAACACAAAAGCCATTCTTTCAGAATCAGCCTTTGTTTTGTTGCTTTTTTTCTGAAACAGTAAGATGCACTTTTCCGCAGCAATAAAAGCATGCATTTTTCAAACCTGTAAACTGCTTTTATGAAGAAAAATGGGCCAAATGCAGTAATGGAGTTGGTTCTCAAAGCATCGCAGTCCCCTTTTCCCCTGCTAAGGGTCTAGGTACTGAATTAATAAGGAATCGAGAGTACTTGTAATAAGAGGTAAGTGAGTGGATAGCCAATATCAAAGTGCATATTGTCTGTCTATACCTCAAGAATTTCAGTATTTGAATTCACAGCCATTCTGTGAGTAAAACACAACTCATCTGTCAGCGTGACCAGTATCTACATTTCCACACGCCACAGGAGAGGACCTGAACAAACAGGAATATGATAAAAATTCTGGCTGCTGATGGTTGTTTCATAACACACTAGAGTGTCTGAATGTAGATCGCCTTTAATTCTGTGATATTGATATTCATAATAAAAAATTCACAATAAAAAATTGATAAGTCTACATGCAAACAGGCTTGTTGTAGAAGGGGCTGGGGCTAGTTGTCACACAGGCTGTGTGTCAGAAACTATGTGGTTTTGAGTCTAAATTTTGTTTACTTTAGTAGTGAATTTATTTGTGAGTTTTACAACCCGAATTCCGGAAATGTTGGGACGTTTGTTAAATTTGAATAAAATGAAAACTAAAAGACTTTCAAATCTCATGAGCCAATATTTTATTCACAATAAAACATAGATAACATAAATGTTTAAACTGAGAAATTTTACAATTTTATGCACAAAATGAGCTCATTTCAAATTTGATTCCTGCTACAGGTCTCAAAATAGTTGGGACGTTGGCATGTTTACCATGGTGTAGCATCTCCTCTTCTTTTCAAAACAGTGTGAAGATGTCTAGGCATCGAAGTTATGAGTTTTTGGAGTTTTGCTGTTGAAATATGGTCCCATTCTTGCCTGATATAGGTTTCCAGCTGCTGAAGAGTTTGTGGTCATCTTTGACGTATTTTTAGGTGAAAGATCTGGACTGCAGACAGGCCCATTTAGCACCCGGACTCTTCTACGACGAAGCCATGCTGTTGTAGCTGCAGTATGTGGTTTTGCATTGTCCTGCTGAAATACCTTCCTTGAAATAGACTTTGTCTGGAAGGGAGCATATGTTGCTCTAAAACCTTTATATACCTTTCAGCAATCTTAGTGCCTTCCAAAACATGCAAGCTGCCCATACCGTATGCACTTATGCACCCCCATACCATCAGAGGTGCTGGCTTTTGAACTGAACGCTGATAACACGCTGGAAGGTCTCCCTCTTCTTTAGCCCGGAGGACACGGTGTCCGTGATTTCCAACAAGAATGTCAAATTTGGACTCGTCTGACCAAAGAACACTTTTCCACCTTTAAAACAGTCTATTTTAAATGAGCCTTGACCCATAGGACACGACAGCACTTCTGGGCCATGTTCACATATGGCTTCCTTTTTGCATGATAGACCTTTAGTTGGCATCTGCAGATGGCATAATGGATTGTGTTTACCGACAGTGGTTTCTGGAAGTATTCCTGGGCCCATTTAGTAATGTCATTGACACAATCACTCAATCTTTACTTCTGAGAGACTCTGCTTCTCTAAGACATACCTTTTATAGCTAATCATGTTATAGACCTGATATCAGTTAACCTAATTAGTTGCTAGATGTTCTCCCAGCTAAATCTTTTCAAAATTTCTTGCTTTTTCAGCCATTTGTTGCCCCGTGCCAACTATTTTGAGACCTGTAGCAGGAATCAAATTTGAAATAAAATTTCTCTGTTTAAACATTTGTTATGTTATCTGTGTTCTATTGTGAATAAAATATTGGTTCGTGTGATTTGAAAGTCTTTTAGTTTTCATTTTATTCAAATTTAAAAAACATCCCAACAATTTGGGTTGTAAATACCTAGCTAGGTGAAAATTTAAAAAAATATTCAAATATAATTTTTCAATTTTGTCCTCCGAACCAGTGTTGTTATTGTTAACTAAAATTATTAAATCTCATTTTCAGTAATTGAAATAAAATAACATAATAAAATAGAATATTAGATGACAACTTAAAATTAAACAAAAATTAGAACTGTTGCCTTGGCAACTAACTGGTATAAGTTTGCATTGAAGTACTAAAATTACTAAAACTGAAATAAAAATAAATTAAAGCTAGATATTAACAAAAAAAAGTAATAAAAATGACAAAAACAAAAATAAAATGGATATACTCTAATAGTATATACTATAACAATAATAATAAAATAACACTACTTAAAACTAAAATTCAAATATCATATTTTGTTAACACTTTAGATAGAATAAGGTTAAATTTATTTAATGAACAATATGTTTACAGCATTTATTATTCTAGGTCAATGCTAATTTCAACATACTAATATATTTAGAGAACATTTAAAGTTATAAAAAAATAACATTAGTTAACGTATTATTAACAATTATAAACAAAAAGTATATTTATTTAATTTAATATTGTTTCCCATATTTTTGTAATACCCTGAACTCAACAAAACTCACATAAATTAATAAAAACAGACGGTTAATAAACTTTATTATAATAAATTTAATTTTAACTGCTGCTTACATTTTGCTGAAAAAAAACCTAAATATTATATAGCAACATATTTCCTATAGTAACAACAGGCCCTGATAGCTGTACAGAAAACATGAGTTAAATTACTTATCTTAAGCAAAAACTGTCAAAATGTTCAATGAAGTCACAAATAAAATAAGACTAGAGTTACATAATAGGCTCTGGCTTTGCAATAACATTTTTGCAGCTTGACAGAAAAATACAACTAGCTTGGCTCCTTTGTGCCGTATGACTCATCCAAGAATGACTGTTCTATGAATCAAGTCTAAATAAGAGATTTTTATCATGCCGCACAGAGCACTTCAGAGAGACATGGCCTTTAGCACTCACATGTCCTCATACATGGCAGTCTGGACATCAAACTCACCTATCACACTTTAGAGAAGCTATTAAACCTACTGCTACAGCTTAAATGTCAAGTATGTCTTTGTGTTTGCCTGCTGTAGTACTGACCACACCATCTTGACTTACAGCAATGAAGAGATGTCTACCTGATGTCTAGCACTTAAGTTGGATGGAGCACATATTTAAGTGGACCCCCTACCTCATATGCCTTAGAAAGACATCTTTGCTATCAAAGTTATATTTACTTATACATTTGCCGTAATGCAATTTTAACGTTTGGGAAATGCACCTGCTATACTCTATATTATCTACACTGAAAGTGATGCATCAACATGCTCCCGCCATAAAAAAAAACAAAAAAAAAACAGTCTACACCTTAGAAGCCCAATGTTTATCATGTAGACAGCTTCATTGACTTTAATGGGAGCAATTTAGTTTACAGCTGCGATGCGGCTACCCGAGCTGATCCGCGGCCACTCTAGTCAATGCTTGTGTTTACACCAGATGCACTGTGGCACGTTTCAGAAGTGTCCCAGAAGCGGCTTACCCCTATACGGTGGGTGTCCAGCAAAACTCTGCTCAGTGCCGCTGGCAACGCTATAATGCCTCCGCTTTGGGGTGTGTCTGTAGCGAGTGTGTTTAATCTATGTTTTTTTTTTTTTCGAAGCACGGACAATATAATCATTAGAGATGCACGTGATTACATTTAGAAATAGGCAAAGCTTTTTTTGACGGATGCCGCGTCGAAGCCGCACAGTAAATACAAAATCAAAGTCCAAAATCCTGCCAATTTCAAAATAAACATCCCGTGCAGACTCACGTGGGATAGCAAAAACGAACATTTAACTTACCCATGTTAGAACACAAAAAATTCGAGAAAGACAGCGTAGGACAGGCAAATCACGTGGTCTCGCGAATCCTGATGCTTCGCTCCTAAAATGCTCCTGGTGTGAGTTGGCACCGCCTAGAGGACGGAACAAAACCTCGCCAGAGCCGTGACGCACCGCAGATATGTGCAGTGTAAACAAGGCTTTATGGAAAAGTTCACGCTGGTTAGTAAACACCTTCAAACTATAATTTACTTCAAACTATAGATTACATAATTAGTTAGGTGTGGCTCTGAGGCCCCGCCTACTTTGACATGGAAATCTTCTCTGGGTTCATTCTGTTAAGCCTGTCTGATCGATGACATTTTTGTTTTACGTTGAATTTTTTATTGAGATGAAAGTGTGCAGCACAAACGTATTCATTCATCAAAACCCTGTTTCCAGCAGCATTCTGCCCTGGAAATAGGGCAGAATATTCGCTAACAGTATATCATATTATAACAGTACATTTTTACCCCTAAGCGAAGAGCGGGAAAAAAAGCAGAAAAAAAACTGAGTGTGAATTGATTTAAATTAGTGGAAAAATTGTGAGGGAAAAAAACATCACATACAAATTAATCATAGTATTTTAGTTTTCTAGACATATCAAGCAAAATAGCAAGACTCTTGTCTTTCTTCACGTTATAATTATTCATGTTTTATTTTAGTCATATTTTACACATCAATGCAGTGAAGTGTTGCAAAAATATGAACTCACTTTTGGTGCACTTGACATTTGGTTGCTTGCTACATTTATAAAGCATTGCTCAAGAACAAATTTGGTTAAGGTACACATTAGAAAACATTAGAGCTCAAATTAGATTACCATATGGTTCTAGGGGCTTGCTAGTTGGAAGAAGCAGAAAAAAAAAACAAAAAAACTGGGTGCTTGGGCCCTAATTATCCAATCTCAAATGACGGATATGCTCATAAAGACTTCACCAATACCCACTCTTATACTCAGACAGTTTCTCATGGCAAGCTTAAGATGAACTAGTGCATCAGTTAAAAATTGATCTTCTTTTGGAAGCCACCACCCACCTATCTGTTGCTTTCTTTCTCATCTGTCCACAAGAGAGGATAGAGGATTCTTTAAAACCTATTCTCCAACAATACACCAGGGGCCGTATTCACAAAACATTTTATCTTACCACTAAGAGTTCTCTTAAATTGCAGTAAAAGTTCTTAGCTAAGAGGTTTCTCTTAAAACCTATTCACAAAGCTGCTGAGGCCAACTTTTACTAAGGAATAGACTGAGGTCTTAAATTGCTATGGAGTATACACACAGTGATTGGCTGATGGGGGAGGAGTCAGCGATTTAATCATAGAAATATTGTAGAATGAGGTATCATGTTTCCATATTCAAATAAAGGTTTTAAAATGTAGGCTAAGTGTCACTAATTAAACTAGTTTATACAGTTAACCGTCCGCCTCTTATATGTTTGCATCTCAAGAGAATGCAGAATTCAAGCGACAAATGATGTTTTATAAACAAAGTTTGGGAGGAACACATTCAAACGGTCTTTCTAATCAGCATGAGAAGAGGAATAAATACACAGACGAGAGCCGACTCGCCTATAGTTACAGTTTTCTGCATCCCTCCGCCACCCTGTCCCTCTCTCGGCTGGGGATATGGGGAGAACTTTGGGTTTGGGCTAAATTCCAAGCTCGGAGCCCTCGATCCCCTTGGACAGTACACCAAATATGCTTATTATATATTTGATTACTCTATTCAATCAGTTGTAAGTGTGAACTTACCACTGCCACAGGTAATTGGACAATATTTATTTATTTGTTAAAGATCTATTTTTGGCGCCTCATCGTAGATTCAAATCTATAAATCAAAATGTATTGCATTTATGAAGAAAAAGTTCAACACCTAAGGCTCTATCGCTATTGCCTCAATGGTGTACAGTGTCTTTGGGTGGATTAGAACTGTTTGTGATTTGGTCTTAGTGACTTAGGAGTCCTCTTGACTACTCCTAACTTTTCACAGATTTAGGAGCTAGTTTTAGTGCTAAAATGCTTTGTGAAATACTCTTAGAGCAAAAATGTAGGACTGACACGCACATTATTTTTAAGAGTTTCTCCTAAATCTGTGATTTAGGACCTACTTTTAGCCTTAAGATGTTTTGTGAATACGGACCCAGGGAAACAACATAGTTTGACGCATATGCCGCAACACTTATCTTTCATTACATCCTGCTGCTGGGCTGGGTGTAAACACGGGTGTTAAGCGTCAGAAAGCAGATTGTTATTGGAGTTGGCTTTTCTGTTCCATCCTGTTAACAGCTGGGTGATTTAATGATTCTTTCTGTTCTCACTCAGTATTGGTGATCTCTGAGAATCTTCTCTCTCCACTGAATTTACCTTGATCTCTTCAGCCTGCTCTTCCAGGGGTCTGGCTTTCAGATCAAAGATCATGGACCTGTCATTAAAACTTCAATTACACTAAAACCGCGCTCTTTCCCAACTTCAATGGGAATGCCCATCTGTCCATTGCCAATTTCCGCTTACAACATGAAAAGCATAACATTTATTTTCTCTTTGCTGATCAAATCCACAAAACCCTTTTTCTTTTTTAAACCTCTTTTTCTGCCAACTACTGCCCAGTACCAAAAACTACTAGAAGCTTTTAACTTGGCCTAGATTTTCTACCACAGTGTTCCCTTGTAGTGCTAAATTTCATACTCATAACACAATTTTGCCTTCGTAAAATAATCACCAGTCACTTTAGTGGCAGTCTAGACTTGGCACCCTAGGGGAAGTTGTGATCTTGTGGTATAATTTTCATTTCTTTCAAGGAGACCCTGGTTCAAATCACAATGTATACATAACTTTTTAATTATAAATAAAATAAAAAATTAAATAAAATTAAATAAAATAAAAAAATAATCACCTGACACCTTTCTATCAGAACCAGCATTAACTTCTTGAGCAATTTGAGCTACAGTAGCTCGTCTGTTGGATCGGACCACACGGGCCAGCCTTCGCTCCCCACGTGCATTAATGAGCCTTGGTCGCCCATGACCCTGTTGCTGGTTCACCACTGGTTCTTCCTTGGACCACTTTTAATAGATACTGACCACTGCAGACCGGGAACACCCCACAAGAGCTGCATTTTTGGAGATGCTCTGACCAGTCATCTAGCCATCACAATTTGGCTCTTGTCAAACTCGCTCAAATCCTTACGCTTGCCCATTTTTCCTGCTTCTAACACTTTGAGGACAAAATGTTCACTTGCTACCTAATATAAGATAATCAGATAATCAGTGTTATTCACTTCACCTGTCAGTGGTCATAATGTTATCCCTGATCAGTGTATTTATATAAAACGTTCAAATAAATGAGGGGGTTTTTCTTGTTTTGTTTTTTTTCAAGGAATTGGTTCCTTTTGTTTATTAAGTTAGGATAAGTTAGTATTATAACAAAAAAATGCATTCTTTAAAGTGTCTTTAGGTCTACCGTCCTGCACAGTTCAGCTCCAACCCCAATTAAACACACCTGAACTAGCTAATTAAAGTCTTAATAGGCATAATAGAAACTTCCAGGCAGGTGCGTTGAGCCAAGTTGGAGCTACACTCTGCAGGACGGTGGCCCCCCAGGACCAAGTTTGGACACCCCTGTCCTAAACTGAATGCTTTAATGTTATAATACTTGTCAGTTGCTTGACAAACTGTTTGAAAAAATGACATCTGCTAACCATCCTGTCCCAGCAGTTATAGACAGCCCACCATTAATTCATGCCAGAATGATAATAATAAATGTGGTATTTTATATCACTTTTTAGTATCCTTTATTAAATCTAAGGGTGCTAATCTAATTATGAGTCTGTAGCAAGATTTAAAACAATGTTCAGCTACGGAAGAATTATATTACATACATCTATATACTAGAGCATAAAAATCCATTTGTGTGGTCATTTCTTAAGGGTAAAAATTAGTAGATTTTAAAGAAATAGAGAAAAATCATGTCGTTCCAAACCAGCATCACTTTCTTTTTTCTAGAGACACAAAAATAGGTATTCTGTGCTGGTCTCTTTTTTCATGCAATTACTGGATTTCAAGCATCATAATGGAAACAAAATACCATAAAATTATCATAAAAATGTCTGTGTGCTATATTTGAGTCTTCTGAAGTCCATATAATAGTACTGTATGAGGAAACAAACTGAAATTCACTGATAATCTTCCACTCTAGTGAGCCATCAACTGCTGGGACAGACTCAGTGAGTCAGTGAGTCGAACTTTATAGATTTTGTGAACTGGATCAACTGATTTGTTTGAAAGATCTGACTCAAAAGAACAAATCATTCACTGCAACCAAGGAGAGCTAAGGTATGTCAGCATTTTGATAACACCTATTTCCATGTTCATCACACAAAACTATCGTATGACTCAAATGAACTGCTTTTGTGATAATTTTGCAACCTTTTTGAACCTAAGCAAAAATTGTAGTGTGTATATAGAAACATTAAACATGCTTCTATTGGTCATTGTCTTATCATGGCATTCTATATGCAGAGTGCTCATTTTAGAGGACACCTTGGGCATCAGAGACCATCCTCTTGATCATATCGTAAGTCTGGGTGACATTTCCAAACTTGGACTGGTGATTTCTCTGTCTCAAGGCCCTTCTTTCATTATGTCTGCCTAACTGCCGGAGTCGAGCTGGTTTTATGAGTTTCATAATTCCCAAGCCGAACAGTGGCCTGGGGGTCCATAAATGTCTGTCTCTCCATCAGCTATGCTATGGGACAAGTGCACACCCTCACAATGAGCCTATTTCACCATGGCAAAACTGCAAAGAAAACTGATGGGGAGGAAAAATAACAATATAGATGCAACTCTGACATTTTCCCCCAATCTTGCAAACCACACTAGGTGTTTTATCCAGCCTGCCTAAATTTGTAGTAATAATGTGCTGGTCCCTCCTGAGAATAGCGTTGAAAGGCGAAGTCGAGAGAGGTCAGTCCATCAGCAATAACCTGAAACAGCTACTTCGGTTAAATGACCGATATCGCTAAACACGTTCTGG
Source organism: Elopichthys bambusa (assembly GCA_037101425.1). Classification (NCBI taxonomy): domain Eukaryota; kingdom Metazoa; phylum Chordata; class Actinopteri; order Cypriniformes; family Xenocyprididae; genus Elopichthys; species Elopichthys bambusa. Next base: position 22,264,049 of record CM074442.1, read on the forward strand.
ATTGCTCTGAAAACCGGCCTTGTCAGAGCACATTTGCTCTTACATTTTTTTCCTTTTCACTGTTTCACTCAGCAGGATAAATTGACATCCACTAAACTAAAGGTCATCTGCAAAATTGTCTCGGCAATATAGGCACTTTCCATTCCTTCATGCCTCCCATAAAAAGCGAAGACAGGTTGTTTATGCTGACACAAATCCTAAATGATGGCTTTACGACAAGCTTCATAAAGAGAACCGGGGCCCGAGTTCATCGATTTACGCATTTGCTTATTCATCTTCAACATTATGCGTCTGTCCCTCGGCTTCTCACCACCACACACACGTCATGCCATCAAAAGCAACCAGAAACAAATGCCTTTCTCCCCTCCTCTGGTACACAAACAAATGAGTGTCCCTGGCTGTGGTTCCAAAAGACTGGTGACTCTCATCTACATTTACAAAGAAAAAAAGGCCTGCCTAGCTTCTATAAAAAAAATTCCAAATTCACACAACATTTTCTCTTACTTTTTATCCATTTTATTTGCTATTATAAATGCAATTGTGTGCACTCTAAAAACTCAAACCATAACCACTTAAAAACACTAAGTACATTTTTTACTGTGAAATCAATTAAATATGAATAAAAAACTTTGAATTAAGTAAATGTAAGCAAAATGTAAGTAAATCTGAATAACTATATTTGGCAAATAAAACTGAGTAGACCAACAAGTTAAGGTAACTTAAAGATTTGAGTAAGCATATATATATACTATTATGAACAAATTTCACTTGAAAACACTAAAAATAGTTGGAACTATTAGCTGGAAATATAGCACATACATGTGCTAACATAACTAACAAAGAGAATATCGCTGCAATGCCGCACACAGTTATTGCTTTTAATATAATGCAATATGCAGTTTATCTTAAAGGAGTCATGACATGAGAAATCAAATTTTCCTTTAACATTAAAACATCCAACAAGTTTCATAGCTTAAAACGTCCTCTACATTATAAACAAAGCATTTATTTAACCAAAAATTTTTCATTTCGATATTGATTCTGTGACATCACAGCAGTACAGTATTGAACCTGACAGCAGCTACATCGCACACTGTAAGCAAAAAAATTCATAATGCTTTGTCTGTAAATTACGGGATGGACTGAGGATGAAAGTGAAGCCGGGGGGGAAACGGAGCCAGATGGAGCTGAAGGTGCAGGCAGGACGACGTCTGACTAAGGCGGAGCCCGTGGGAGGAGGGAGCCTGGTGGAGCCGTCAGGACGATGGTTTCTGGTGGAGCTGAGGGAGGGAGGATCCAAAGCGGGGCAGATGGGTCGACAGGTTGCGCAAGGGGATCCTTCTTACTGGGAGGAGCTGGTGACCTGAAACTCTGAGGCAGAACCTCACAGGATAGTGTTGGAGATGCAGAGGGGCTGAAGAGAACCAGTAAAGGCAAGCTTAGGAACTGGCAGATTTGGGAAGAGGAGGTGGGAGAGAGAGCTGGGAGGGATCACAGGCAACATGGGGCTGGGCGGAACCAGCGGAGAAACAGAAAATTCAGGGCTGGGGGGAACCAGCAGGAAAACAGGAGACACAGAGTTTGGCTGGACCAGCGGGGACAGGAGAAACAGAGGAATTACCTCCTTAAACACCTCCAATAAATCATTCAATTCATTTGTTGCATTTGGCATGCTAGATGTAAGTCCCACATGTGGTCTTCCAGCTGACGGCCTCCCTGCTCCAGTCAGAGCAGCTGAACAGCAGGCAGGTTCATGGAAGGGAGGAAAACAACAACAACAAACTGTTTTGGCCCTGTCTTATGGCACGGGTGGTTGCTCAGAATTAAGTGCAATAATCCAAAGAAACGGTCTTATACTCGGAAACACTCAGGGAATCGGTTATAACAACACCTTAACATTAATGTAAACAGGACAAGGACTGCAAGAACACAGGGAGTATAAATACCAGAACAAATGAAGGAACTAATGAGCTAATTGATTAACAAGAGATGAATTGAATGAGGATGACACAGACTAGAAAAGTAGGTCACAGGGCAAAACAGGGAAACAACCAGGGCATAACATACATGTTACAATAATGTTTTTCAAAGTTCAAAGCGAGTGGGCGTTGATACTGTTTTGGTCATTGCATTAAAAATAACATTTAAATATGATAATATTAGAGTTTTTAAGTACTTTGAAGTACTTGAAAGCATTGTACTATTCCTGCAAAACTTCCATGGTTACAGTTAGTATTACCACATTAAATCCATGGCGAATGTTGTTAATTTGTGGACTGAAAGCCCTCTATAACTAGTTTATTTATGGCACAGTGTTTCTCCTAGTTTCTATGTCAGCGCTGTTTGATCTTATATCTACGGTTAATAACAAAGAACTCTGCGCCGAATTTAAATGCTTCTCACTAGGTTTCGAAGCGACGTTATTAATTCTGTGGCAAATTCAAATGCTTTCTTTACTGGATCTCACAGCGCTGTGTAGTAAAGGTGTCGTGTGATAAAGATCAGCTTGTGAGTCGTGCCAAACCATGCATCTCAATGTGCATACTATCCGCCCTTATTAGTATTGAATATTACTAATGTCACATACTATTTAGGATGGATAGAATACACATTGAGACGCTAACAGAGTTGTGCTGCACTGACATTGGTCCTGACTGATAAACGGTCCGTGAAGCACAAATGAGTAGCGCAGTTTCGTTCTGCGTTCATTACGTTTGCTATTTGATGTTGGGCAACGTTATGGTGGTTGCGGCAACGCGAGTGCTAACAGATTTTATTCGCTAGGGCAGGAAAAATGGTAGCAAAATCTGAGTATATAAATTTATCCACTAACCATTCAGAAACGTCCAGTTGCATTCTAAAAGTTGTAACTTCTTCCTGATTCTCTCCATCAGTGTCCGACTCCGGTTTGAACAATATAAGGCTGAACACCATTACTGACAATCCTAATTTTGGCTGCATGAGATTCTCCAGTTTTGTTGTAGTTGAGCAACTGAAGTGCGAGCTGTTAAAGCTCCGCCATCTTTTGGAAAGGTGGCGTGGAGCAGCAGCTTATTTGCATTTAAAGGGACACACACACAAACAGCATGTTTTTGCTTACACCCAAATAGGGGCAAATTTGACAAGCTATAATAAATGATCTGTGGGGTATTTTGAGCTGAAACTTCAAAGACACATTCTGGGGACACCAGAGACTAATATTACATCTTGCAAAACGGGCATTATAGGTCCCCTTTGAGTATTTCTGAGAAGTACATAAAAAGTAGACTGAAAGTATACTTTCTTATTTTTAGTTGAGAAGTAATAGCACACTTTGAAAGGGCACACTTGGAGACTGTCCTCCAAAAAAGCACCTTATATTTAAGTTTTAAAGTCACGTTATGTATGTCGTCATAAAATTATGTATGACTGTCATTACCAATCAAAATGCGTGTTCGTTTAAATGCAATGTGTGGACTTTTTACACCATTTGTCCTATTTCCATTTAGCAAAACTAATTTTGTTTTTTTTTTTACGACTACACCCACCCCTAAACCTACAATTAGTGATTTATAGTGCATATACACTTTGAGCACATGCATTCCCTGGGATCGAACCCATGATCGCATGATCACATGGTTGCATATTGTTATATATTGCAATGCTCTGCCAATTGAGATACGCGAACCCCGAAATATGACGCAGATACAATGCATTCAAATGAAAGTGTCCTGTTGTCGCAACTATAGTAAACGCTCCTATGGGTCATATTTCAGGGAAGTGACAAACGTCCTATATAGGCGTATTGGTTGGAGAACATGTAGATTCGTCCATACACGCATTTCTGCGTGCATTCGTTCGTGCGTGCATTCATTCATTCAGACAGACAGAACTTTGTTATATTAGATTATATTCTACATGTATAATGCTTTATCAGTGACATTTTTGTAGGGTAGAATAAAATATTTGCTGTCTTATGTCACAGCTCATGATAGACAAAGTGCTCACATTATGGCATTTATGGATCAGCTCATTGGATCAAATTTTGTCCAGAACTGAGTGCTCAAGAAAAAAGACAACAATCTTATTGTGCACTTACTGTATGGAAAATTTTTGAAACCATAAAAGTGCTACAGACCTCCTTAGTTCCCCCAGATCTCTTATAGGCCTAGTTAAAAACAAAGACTTTTGGCAATATCCTGTAATGGACAATTGTTGCTTCTGTTCTCATCTCTAAATGTGTCATAGTTGTAGTTTTGTTTACTACAGCCACTTCAGACACTGTCTGGGCAAACACTGTGAAAAACTAGCCAGTTTCTTATAGTGTCTCCAGCAGCAGTTCCTGCCAGCCAGCACAATTAGATTAGCACCATCGTCATTATAATGTTTGTCCCTCCTACTCATCCTCTATTGTTTGGAGGCTCATGGGAAAATTCACTGAGGTGTAAAGCTGCTTTTGCCAACTAGTGCATTGACTGTCTGTAATATTATAGTAACAGTATAATGTAATCACATTCATAAAGTACATTTTGTGGGGACTGTAGCAGAGGAAAATGATAAAATCAATACGTCATGATATAAGTGTTGCAGAAAAGGTAAGACCATAATTATCAGTGCTGACCAATAACAATAAAGATTAATATATATATCCACTGTCCTAAAAGAGGTTATATTACTACATGATTGTTATAAATAAAAAGATTTTAGCTGAATTTACAAAAGCAAACACAAGTGTTGTGATATTCACCAATACCATGATATAAAATTACTTATACTTTAATATAATATTTTCATCAGTACACCTAGTCCTTGCACAGTGCATTGTCTTTTCATCTAAACTAAATTAGCAAAACAGCCTCTGATTTAATCTTCCTGTGATGATGGGTGGGTGTGTGTGTGTGTGTGTGTGTGTGTGTGCATCTTTGCAAATTTTAGGTGTGAGGATCTAAACCTGTAATGTAGCGTGTGGGCGGATCTCAAATGGCATTAAACCAGTGTGAATCATGAAATGAATCACTCAAAGGATGCTATCTTTAATAAGCACACATCTGTGCATGGCCCATGTAATGTTAGTCATTCATTTTAAAGAGACAAAGATACATTTAACCTTAATTACACAGAATTCTTGATTCACTTTATTCATTACCCTTGTGGCCTTCCATAATCACCAAATTAACAGTTTTATCTAAGATAAAACAAAGGGACTTAAGACTTAGTGATAGCACACCCAAAAATGAAAACTCTCATGTCATTCAAAATACGCTGAGTACTTCTGTGGAACATAAAAGTTGGATTTTTGATTAATATCCTGACTTGTTTTCATTATTATTAAAGTGAAGTCATCAAAGGGGAAAAAACATTGGACAAGTATTATAAAAGCATCAAATTTTAAGTCAGATCTTTTCAGTTAATCAGTTAATTCAGTTTGATGAACCAATTCATTCATAGATGTATAATTCAAACTCATCTGATTCTCAAGTTCAGCTCACTAATCACCCTTCAATATAACAACAATATTCGTAATTTTCCCCTTTGCTTTCCACAGAAGAAACAAAGTCTAAAGGTTTGGAAGGACATGAGGGTGAGTAAATGATAATAGAATTTACATTTTTAGGTGATCCATACCTTTAAGCATTTATCTATCTAAATTTTCCGGAATTACTGATTTTGGTCAGCATCTGGCTATCCACAGTCCAGCATCAATGAGCTACAGTGCAATACAATGGACTATCCAGGGCCTACGTCATGTTCCCATCTCTCCTGAGGATTTTGTTAGAGAAAGTCATCCATCAAGAGGCAATCAGATAGAGTTCTCAATGGCTGTATGGCCAAGAACTGCTCTGCATTGTTCCTAAGACACAAAGCCAAGGAGAAGGGCAGGGATTCCTGGATCTCTGGAGAGCTCATTATTTCATTATGAAGAGGACACATCACTCCACACTATTGGGGACAATTTTTCATTAATAGTTTTACAACTACAAAAGAGTCAGTTATCCTTTGGAGACTATTCTGAGTAGTTTAAGCATTTTACACTTCAGCAATCAATATGTCGGAATGAATGCACATGGGTTTCATGGGTTTTCATATTTGGGAATGGTCATTTCACATGCACATGGCACAGGTTCAGCTGTAAGACCTCAATGTGTCTTTCTAAGGTGACCTAATTTTTATAAGCATGTAACATCCACATTGTGCACTGCAAAAAATGTCTGTTAGAAAATATAAGTGCCATTTAATAAAACAGGTGAAAAATTACAGCAACGCAAATTATACACAACCATTCGAAATTTGGGGTTAGTAAGATTTTCTTATCTAAAGATTGTCCTATGTTTTCAAATAAAACTGTGTCTTGTTTATTTCATTAAAAAACAAAAACAGTAAAAGTTTTTCTTTTTTCTTTATCTATTTTAATATTTTTTAAAATGTAATTTATTGCTGTGATGGCAAAGCTGAATTTTCAGCATCATTACTCCAGTCTTCAGTGTAACATGATTTTACTTTACTGTCATGTCTGATCTATTCATACGTGTCAATTTATTTAAAAAAAAAAAAAAAAAAAGAAAAGAAAATCTTACTGTCCCCAACCTTTTGAACGTGTTAGGAAGTGATTCATACAGTGAAACGGTTCCCATGGTGATACTGGCAGAATATCACATGGCTGAAAAGACCACTCAGCCAATCAGATTCAAGAACCAGAACAAACTGTTGTATATATCTGATTTGCTGAGTGGTCTTTCCAGCCATGCGATATTCTGCCAGTATCACCACAGGAACTGTACATACACTGCTCAAAAAAATTAAAGAAACACTTTGAAAACACATCAGATCTCACTGGGGAAAAATTTTATGTTGGATATCTATACTGATATGGACTGGGTAATGTGTTAGGAATGAAAGGATGCCACATCGTTTGATGGAAATGAAAATGATCAATCTCAGGCCTCCAAATTTCTGAAATACCCCTACCAGAGGTAGAACTAAACCCAACAATGTTTTTCCTCATCTCTAAGGTGTCCTATATATGAAATGGATTCTTGGCTAAAAATATTTTACTGCTAAGATTGTTAAATTAACAGATGTTGTTATACACCCCAAAACCAAAAAGGACTAAAATATAGCCTGTCCGTATGGGAATTAAGGCATATAAACTAATGCAGATCAATCACACAAGCTCAGAGAGCTTTGAAACTTGACATGTTTGTAGTCAGGAAGTTGATTTAACTACTAGAAAAGACTGGATGTGAATATCTTGATGTATGGAACAAATAGAGACATATAAACACATACCTAAAATAAGCGGACATGCACAAATTGAATATTTATGCAGAATGTTTTCATTTACTTTGTGGTTGCTTTGCCAGATATTGTCATAAAAACACGTATGATGGCTTGTTGGAAAGGTGGGGTTGTGCTGAATCCAGCAATACCAAATATGTAAATACAGCATGACAAATCAGGGTGTTCTGTCACTCATTGTATGAGGTGTCTAAAATGAATGAACACTGGACAAAATAGTCTCAAGTCCAAATCACATTATGAGTGGTGAGAAGAATGTTGACAAATTCTTTGTTACTGCAAAGTAAGTTACATCAGGTAAGTGCTGATCTATATTTATGATACATTTAATAATGATACATTTCATAAGGCACAGTATACTATACAATTCATATGAAACAGATCCAATTGAATCAGGTTAACATTGGAATGGAACACCTTTATTAAAATATGTATATCCACTTGAATGTTGTTTAGGTCATTACTGAATAATGGAAAATAATATTGTTAGCTTTTGTCTGTCCAGACCAGCAGTGGGCAGTAGAGCCTACACTGCTTACTTCAACTCATTGGTGTGATCTTTGAGTAAATAAGAACAAGATATTAGATATATTAAATTTGAGTTTTTGATTGGTCTAGTGAGTTGACTACTGTTAGGCTAATGGGTGGATCCAGTTGTAGCTAGCTACTTGATTGTCTTTATTGATATCTTCATAACCAGACAGGTAAATCATTACAAATATTATGTCAAATGAAAAGGCTGACCTAGCCTAATACAAGTAGCTAAATAGCTAGTTGTAGAAACTGCTTAGCCTAGCTAAAAAACTAATGACTAATGTTGCATGTGTAATTCAACTTGATTTGCATTTCAATGAAAATTCTGAAATTTATATCATTTTTCCTTTTCATTAGTCTCTTGAATTATGGAGAATGTCTTACAGACATTGGATCCAAGGCTTTGTATAATTTGTGGGAAACATTTTGAAAAGGGCAAGAAAAAAGATCCTTATGTCCAAAACCCCACAGCAGAAGGCCTCCAAAGCATACTTACCCTTGCTCAGCAGAGAGATGATGATGTCCATAAAACTCTGGCTCCATATACAGATGACATACTTTCTTCCAAAATCAAAGTTTCACATCATGTATCATGTAGAGCGAACCACTGCAGTAAGCCAAAAATCAGTGAGCAGCAGCAAGTTGCAATTGTTGAGAGTGAGAGCACATCTGCACCACGAAGGCTGAGTAGGGCTGATACAACATCATTTAAAATACGGAGAGATTGTTTCATTTGTGGGAAGGCCAGCTCTAGACCAGAACCTCTGATAGCCATTTCGACTGGTACAGGCACAAGTACCAGAGACAAGGTCCTTCGGGCAGCTTCTGAAAGGCTTGATGAAGATGTACATCTTAGAATTTTTTCATGCCCAGATCTCTTTGCATATGATGCCAAATACCATAAAATGTGCCTTGCACACTACATCTCTGAAAGAAATATAGCAGCTGCCAGACGAAGAAAAAAAAATCAGAAAAGCAGACCAATGTTTATGACAAAGCCTTTATTAAGCTCACTGAAGACATTGATAAAACAGTATTGTCCAAATATGTGAAAAGTGAGGACTCTCAACTCTTTGACTGATAGCTATGATAACATACTAAAGACCATTGCTGTGGAAGGTGTGTCCATAGTTCAACACAAGAAATATAGATCCTGGAAACTAAAGGAAAAGCTAATACAGCATTACAGAGACAGGCTTGTATTTGTTCCACGTCCAGGACAGTCAGATCTGATCTGCTCAGATAGTATGACCATAGGTTGTGCACTGAGGGAAGCTGCTAAACTCACAGAAATAACAGTAGACTGTGAGACAACACTTTCACAGACAAGTCAGAGTCTTTCCGAAATCCAAATATTACACAGGGCTGCAGACATATTGAGGAAAAGCATGGAGCAGGTAGAGCATGACAGTCAATCATATGTCAGCAGTGACCGTCTATCACGTCTCCAATGCAGCAAGTATGTACCCAAAATCCTGTATGACTTTGTCAACTGGTGTGTTGATTCACATGCCCACAGAGATTACCAAACATGTGATGATGACCCAGCTTCAAAGGACAATCTGTGTGTTATCACAATCTGCCATGATCTTATTGGACAGAGCTGTCACATCCATACGCCAATCACACTGGGACTTGCCATTTTAATACATCATGAGTTTGGTAGTAAGACACACATCAATGAGCTCAGTGCACTGGGGCACTGCATTTCCTATACAGAGGTTAGGCACTTCCTCACATCTGTGGCAGCAGACTAGATATCAAGGACAGAGAGTGGTGTCTACATCCCAATTGGCCTCACTGGAGTCGCTGAACATGGAATTATTGATGCAGCCATCGACAACTTTGACCAAAATGAAGACACCCTGGATGGGAAGCGTACAACTCATGCTATGGCGTCTGTTGTGTTCCGAAGAGGCCAAGTCTCCACAGCAGATAAATGCCTAGCACGGGCACCACAGAGGTCCCTCACCACCTTAAAAACGTTTGATATGAATGATATGAATATAATCTTTACAGGTACATTTTGTCCATTCTTTTTTCCCTGAAAAAATATGTTGTTTTTGTTTTCATGTTATGGTATTCGCTTATTCACATGAACTGCTTAAGATTAATACAAATTAATGTTTAATTTGAATGTATGTTGTGAGGTTTTATAAGTGATTTGATATTCAATGCATATGATCGTAAGCTTATCCTCTCATTTCAATTGTGATTACAGATACATCAAATCTACAAAGCGACCTGAACCACCTGAACTTGCCCAACCTGAGTTACTGCACACAAACACAATCTCTAAAGCAGCTGAAGACAGAGATCTGGTATGGAAGCTGTCCCAAAATGTAACTGAGAATCAGCAGCATGTCCCTGCTTGGTCTGCATTTAATGCCTTCATGTCAGACACTGCTTGTTCAGTAGCCAGTGTACTCTACCTGCCCTTCAAAAGAGAATCACCCTCAGAATTATCCACCGTCTACACATCTATGATACGACTTGTACAGCTTGCTGCAGAACTGGGACAGCACCATATTCTTGTGACAGCAGACCTTGCTATTTATAGTAAAGCACAAAAGATCTTGTGGAGCAAACGGTCGCACTTACAAGGAAAGATCACAATGAGACTGGGAGGTATGCATATCACGATGGCTTACCTAGCAAGCATCGGAAAGCTCTATGGCGATGGTGGACTCTTTGACATACTAACTGAGTCAGATGAGTATGCAGAGGGAACAGCTCGACAGTTGCTTAAGGGAAACAGCTGGCAAGAGGAGTAAGAAGCATAAAGCTAGCCTCTGAGGCTCTGTTCAGGCTCTTCTGGCAAGCCATGCAATCATGGCTTGAAAAACAAGGCCAATGTGCAATGACTGAAGCAAAAGAGAAAATCCTACGAGATGTACAGCATGCATTTCATGGTAATGACAAGGTCACTGCTCAATAGCTCATCAGTGAGGTGGAGACTGAACTTCCTGATATCCAGAAGAGAATCCAGATGTTCATAAATGAGGGAGTTAAACAATCAGCAACCTTTGGATACTGGTTAATGTTCCTCAGTGGTGCTGATCTATTGCTAAGGATTCTTCGTTCAGAGCGTGAAGTTGCTCTTGCCCTTTCCCAGACTGTCCAAATATGACCCACTTTGTCACTGATGACAATGTGGTTGAGTGACAGTGGTGTGTTGCAGTTGTAACATCATGGGGGGCTGACCTCAGAATGGCTACCAAAAGCAGTTCATGTTCCAAATGGTTGCTGTTAGGAAAAAAAAAAAAAAAAAACAGCCTGAGAAGACAGGGCTCATTCCTCCAGAGTGTTTGTTTAGTTAGATTGCCATTTGTTTGATTTAAGACAGTAATTTAATTTGTATTGTGTGAAGTTAAGTTATGGTTTTAGTAAAAGGCTCATTAAGGTCAAACTGCAATCCTGACTCCTGGTCTCCTGTTTGTGCTATGGTAAGGTGTTATCTTTCGATTTCAATCTTTGTTTCCATATAGTACAAGGTGCCATATGAAATATTTCATTATTAGATGTATCTTATATTTGAATTTCTCAACATTCTTCTCACCACTGATAATGGGCTTTGGACTAAATTATGTCAGTGTTCCATTTTCATACATTTTAGATACCTCATACAATGAGTGACAGAACACCCTGATTTGTCATGCTATATTTACATATTTGGTATTGCTGGATTCAGCACAACCCCATCTTTCCAACAAGTCATCATATGTGTTTCTATGATAATCCCTGGCTAAGCAACCACAAAGTAAATTAAAACATTCTGCATAGATATTCAATTTGTGCATGTCTGCTTATTTTAGGTATGTGTTTATATGTCTCTATTTATTCCATACATCAAGATATTCACATCCAGTCTTTTCTAGAAGTTAAATCAAATTCCTGACTACAAACATGTCAAGTTTCAAAGCTTTCAGAGCTTGTCTGATTGATCTGCACTAGTTTATATGCCTTAACTCCCATACGGGCAGGCTATATTTGAGTCCTTTTTTGGTTTTGGGGTGTATAACAATCTCTGTTAATTTAAAAATCTTAGTAGTAAAATATTTTTAGCCAAGAATCCATTTCATAAATGGGACACCTTAGAGATGAGGAAAAACATTGTTGGGTTTAGTTCTACCTCCGGTAGGGGTATCTCAAAAACTAACGCACTTTTTGACCATTTGTCACTAGCCAATCTACAGAAAACTGAATTCAAAGACACCCCAAAAATGAAAGTGAAAAAATAATGCAGCAGGCTACTCCATTTTGCTGAAATTTCATTGTATGCATGCCTGACAACATCGGGGCATGCTCCTAATGAGACGACGGATGGTGTCCTGGGGTATTTCCCCCCAGACCAGGGCACCACGGAGCTCCAGGACAGTCTGAGGTGCAACCTAGCAACATCGGATGGACCGAAACATAATGTCCTAGAGCTGCCTGCATACTCTCGCCACATGAGGCTGGGCATTGTCGAACCCAGGACCCACTGCATCAGCCTATGGTCTGACAATGGGTCCAAGGATTTAATCCCGATACCTAATGGCAGTCAGGGTGCCATTGTCTAGCCTGTAGAGGTCTATGTGTCCCTCCATGGATATGGAGACCATCACTGACCCACCACCAAACTGGTCATGCTGAACGATGTTTTCACGTCTGTCGCATGCTAAGGATGAACCTGCTCTCATCTGTGAAAAGCACCAGGCACCAGTGGCGGACCTGCCAATTCTGGTGTTCAATGGCGAATGCCAATCAAGATCCACGGTGTCGGGCAGTGAGCACAGGGCCCACTAGAGGATGTTGGGCCCTCAGGCCACCCTCATGAAGTCTGTTTCTGATTGTTTGGTCAGAGACATTCACACCAGTGGCCTGCTGGAGGTCATTTTGTAGGACAGTGCTCATCCTGTTCCTCCTTGCACAAAGGAACAGATACCGGTCCTGCTGACGGGTAAAGGACCTTCTACGGCCCTGTCCAGCTCTCCTAGAGTAACTGCCTGTCTCCTGGAATCTCCTCCATGTTCTTGAGACTGTGCTGGGAGACACAGCAAACCTTCTGTCAATGGCACATATAGATGTGCCATCCTAGAAGAGTTGGACTGCCTGTGCAACCTCTGTAGGGCCCAGGTATCACCTCATGCTACCAGTAGTGACGCTGACCCTAGCCAAATGCAAAACTAATGAAAAACAGTTGAAAAAACAGTGAAAAGATGAGTAGGGAAAAAAAATGTCAGTGGCCTCCAACTGTAAAACCATTCCTGTTTTGGGGGTCATCACATTGTTGCCCATCTAGTGCACCTGTTAATTTCATTAACACCAAAGCAGCTCAAACTGACTAACAACCCCCTCTGCTACTTAACTGACCAGATCAATATCCCAGGAGTTTAATGGACTTGATGCTATTCTCTGATTAAATTTTTTTGAGCAGTGTATATTAAGGGAAAAAAAATTCACATGAAATAAGACCCAATAGGTTTAATAATAATAATAATAATAATAAATAAATAAATAAAAACAATTTGTTATCAATCAACCAAATATTTTTATCAATATTCAATACACATTCTCTGAAAACCTTTGTTGGTAGATTTATGTAATTTTAAGAATATTTGGTCTCTTTATCTTGTTTTTCAGTAAAAAAAATATCTGATTAAGAATAGGACAATTTGCAGCATGCACCCACAGATACGCCAATGCAACATGAACAAATAATAAAATGTACTCGAGCGAGCAGCGCAATATACTGCACATTAAATACATTTAATAGATGGATAAAAGATGAGTCATTTGTGTACAGCAGTGACTTTTTTTTATATTAATGGATTTTGCGAACCTGCATTAAAATGAGTATCATTGTGCTTCTTTAAAACAAGAATAATTGAGGGCTATTGTTTGCAAGGGATTGTTACTGCAGTACTACTAATGGCCTCCCAACTGCCACATTTACAGATACACTTTTTGAAGTCTGTCCAAAATTTGAGTCATCGACTTAAATGAGAGAACGGAATTAGAACATCCAGCAGCGTAGGATTTAATGAGTCTACCTCTAACTTCCCACGGATGGATAAATAGATGACTACAGATCATGTGGGCTGCTTTTCCTCATGGGAGGCTTGGTAAATCAAATGGAAGTCACAAACTTTTGCTTTGGATATGCCAGGCTTTCTGTCTCTTTCTGTAATGCGTCATACTGCCTGTGGATTTCGATTTTACTGTTTCTGAACCCTAAAAAGCTTCAAAGTGGTGCTCTTCTGCATGAGGTATGATTGAAAGGCCACAAACTGGTTTGAATAAACAATTTAAGTCCTAACGGATATACATGTCCTCTCACATGAGACCAGCGGCTTCATTTGTCAAACATTTCCACTACTGGTTTTGCATTTACCCCCATTTGTGGCTAAATAGCTTCTCAACACCTTTATGTTGTTTCACAAGCTGAGCAGTGCACAAACAAACATCAACAGGAACCCAAATGCAAGAGGGTTGCTATGAACCATTGTAGTCAACACAACACAGGATTTACTGATCAAAACAGAGAACAAAAAAGCTCAACTATTAAAAGGAATATGATATCATAGGCACATAAAAATAGTGTTGCAAAGTCTAGCTTTAGAAAAATGGTTATTGCAGAATCAAACAGACAATGATACACAAACTTATTGTACTTTAACACTTTTTTGTACAGCGGGATCCAAAAGTTTGAGACCACTACATTGTATTTAATAACAATGCAAAACACAAAATTAATTTCAATAAAATATTTTTTTAAAACTAATAAATGTTAAACAATTAATTTATTTAAATTTATTAAAAATAAATTCATAAAATCATTAAAAACAAATACATACAATCAAAAAAAATTGAAAAACATCATTAATTAAAACAAATAATTAAAGACAAATACATAAAATAATTACAAATAAATAAATTATAATTAATGAATTAATTTTATATATTCTTTAATTTGTTTTTTTCTCTTTTTTTTAATGGGTTTATTTAAACTGGGTCAAAAACTTCAAAGCTTTACGAGTCTTTTGTTTTGAATCAGTGGTTCGGAGCATGTATCAAACTGCCAAAGTCACGTGAACTATTGAAATTTCAAAACACTTATGATGTAACAAAGCCTCGTTTACTGAAATCACATGATTTTGGCTCTGTGAACCACTGATTCGAAACAAGATTCATAAAGCTTCGAAGCTTCATGAAGCAGTGCTTTGAAATGAGCCATCACTAGATATTGTTGAATAAAGTCGCTATTTTGTTTTTTGGTGCACAAAAAGTATTCTCATCGCTTTATAATATTAAGGTTGAACCACTGTACTCACATTAACTGTTTTAAATATGTTTTAAGTAGCTTTCTGGGTATTGAAAAAGGAAATGATCTTGCTGGCCTCACTGAACCATCAGATTTTATCAAAAATATCTTAATGTGTGTTCTGAAGAGGAACGAAGGTCTTACGGGTGTGGGTAATTAATGACTGAATTTTAAGTCAAAAGCAACACTGGAGGGGAAAGTAACTGAAAAAAAAAAAAAATCTTAAACTAAACTTACTATACAGACATGTGATGAGATGGTGAACCATTTGCCACATGTTCAGCCAGCAGGAGGTTGGCAGTTATGGTCAAAAGTTTATGACCTCCTCACACACAAACACACATACCCGCTTCTATCCTACAGCCATGGCAGAGTAAATCATAACAGCCAGCAGACATCTTTCTCAGGGTGACAGGGTGGCATCACCCAGGCTCAACACAGGTGTTTGGTGACAGGAAGCTCACTGTATTACCTATTCATTATTCAGCATTGGCAGGCCAGGCTTTTAACCACAGGCCCCCGTCAGCACAGCTGGAGGCCAAGATGAAGCTCAGGGACTCAGATGACATGAAAAGTCAGCTACTGGAGTCACCTCAGCATCAGTACAGCAAGAACATTAGCACAGAGCAGCATAAAAGCCATTTAACACAAAGTAAAAGACAAAAACTTTCATGAAGATGCTGAGATATACAAAGTTCTGTCATGAAACTCTTGATGGCACAGGTTGATAGGCCCTTAAAGGTGCAGTGTGTAAATTTTAGCAGCATTTAGCAGTGAGGTTGCAAACTGCAACCAACAGCAACTCACCCCTCCCTTTTAAAGCAAAATAGAGAAGCTACGGTGGCCGTCTAGCCAACACACGTCAAAGATGTCGTCTGAGACAGCAGAGATTACGTTAGCCAGTCAAGCAATGAGGTTTCTTCTTACTTCTAACAAAGAACAGTCTCTGCTTCTAATAAACTAGACGACTACTACTGCTACTACTAGTTCTTCTCGCGTATTTAACATAGTGACGATGCAAGCTGCTTCTAATAACACGAACGATTTAGAAGAACAACAACATAGTGATGAAACATAGCACTCTGTAGAGCAGTTTGTCCATTTAGGGCTGCTGTAGAAATATGCCGCCACAAAATGACGACTTGACATGGAGGGGGGACCCGCAATGTATGAGATAGAAATGGCTCATTCTAAGGTAGTAAAAATATAACGGTTTATTATGTAAGGTCTTTATACACCACTGAAAACATAGTTATGTATATTATATTGCATTTCTGTCAATAGATCCTCCTAAATTTTACACATTGCACCTTTATCTCAATCTGCTTGCAATCACATCATTCTCTATAGGGCACAGCTGATTGGTTCCTGCTGTATCAGTAGCCGATGAGCTTGCTGTCTAGTTTTTAAAATACTTGGTCAGCACTTACTGTAACAGTTGCAGCTCACTTTCAGAAACCTTTCACCTTCCCCAGCTCCGCCTGTATAGATCTACTATGGCCAATTCATGTAATGCTGCATGTCTTACTTGCTCACAGCAGCATGTTGTATTGGCAACAGCAATAACAGCAGCAGCATAGCAGATCTAGCCTCTTCCACCAATACATATCAACATAGTCATATCCATTACAATGCCAAACACTCCTACAATTGTCATGGCAGAACTAAGCTATCACACTGTTTGTGCAATGACAATGAAGCCTTATGGATGAATGATACCTCAAAATATGTGGTTGGTTGAGAAGAGGTAAGCTACTGTATTAATCAGACTTGATGAGTAAATGCACAAAAGTCATAAATTTACACCGAAGAAGGGACCTGAATCATATAGGGAACAGAAGAGCAATGTGCACTCTGAACACATTAGCAACACCATAGTAATCATCCAGCACTCCATAGCAACAGCATAGTAACTTGCTAAAAACATCTCTGAACACCACAGCAGCCACCAAGAAATATATATTTTTTGGCACTAAGAGATGTATGTTCTATGCAATTGTTTTGATAGCGGGAAACAAGATACATTTCTAGTTTCAACATTATTTATTCTTCAGGCATTCTTCTTTAAACGCAAGAAGTAGCCTATCAGATATTTGAAAAGTTTCCCACATTTGGTTTTGTCACGGGTTGCTCCAATGAAGATGAAGACAGAAATCAAACAAGGTTTATTTAGAAGACTCAAAGATAATCCAAAAGCATAACAGTATGTTAAAACACAAGCAACACCAGACAACTGAAGAGTGTAAAGGCAGCAACTAAATACATGGTAAACGAGGGAACTAATAATGAACACCTGTGATGATCCAATGAATTACCATGACAACTAAAAGGTGGCGGGAAAACTGAACAAAGGAAAGACATGTGACTAATGAAAACAAACTGAATGTCCATGAAAACTAAAACAAAATGAACATAACTGTGACAGGTTTTCGACCATTGAAAATGGGTAAAAACAACAATTTGGGATCCCCTTATCTATGGGGTTGAACCATATAGGGCCTTAAAAATTAAGATTACAAAAGAAGAGTTTATTAAGAATGATAATCTAGAAAGATATTAAGATATATTTAATATTTTTAGAGTTTCAGGCATGCAAACTTTGGAAAAAGAATATTTATTGCACTAAGACAGGTATGTTCTGTCCAATTGTTTTGACAGAAAAAAATAGATACATTTCTACGTTATTTCAACGTTATTTGTTTTTCAGATATTCCTCTTTAAAAGAAAAAAGTATCAGCTGTATGCGAAGTGACCCACATTTGGCTTTTTGACCACTGAAAATGTGTACAATTTACCAATTTACTCATATCTCTGGAAATTAACTATATTGGGCCTTAAAAATGAAGATACCACAAGAAAAGTTTGTTAAGAATCTAAAAGGATATAAGGAAATCTTTAATGCTTCTTGAGTTACAGGCATGCAAACTTCGGGCAAAAAACACAAGAAGTGCTTTTTGCCATTTTTGAACTGTCCCCGTTGGTGTATAATGCAAAAAAGATTAAAGTTAAATTCAACAGATTATACTAATAGACCTACCAATCTCTATGTAAAACTAAAATAATGATGCTGCCATCTTTCTAAAGTCATTTTCACCCCCCTGTAATTTGGCTCCAAAAGTGAAAATTGACATTTTGACTTGTAACCCGAAGGTCGCGGGTTCGAGTCTCAGTACCGGCAGGAAATTAATGTGGGGGGGAGTGAATGAACAGCACTATCTTCCACTCTTATTACCCACAACTGAGGTGCCCTTGAGCAAGGCACCTAACCCCCAATCACTCCCCGGGTACCATAGCAAAAATGGCTGCCCACTGCTCCGGGTGTGTGTTCAATACTCACTGCTGTGTGTGTGCACTCGGATGGGTGAAGTGCAGAGCATAAATTTAGAGTGTGGGACACTATATTTGGCTACACGTCACTTTCACTTTTCACTTCACAAATATCAAGCAGAACAACCATTTTCAACATTGCTAATAAATGTTTCTTTTGCACTACATCAGCATATTAGAATTATTTCTGAAGGAACATGTAACATTGAAGACTAGAGTAATGTATGTTGAAAATTCAGCTTTACTATCACAGGAATGAATGACATTTTAAAAAATGCAGCCTTGGTAAGCATAAGACATTTCTTTCAAAAAACAGTATAAAAAAATCTTACTAAATCCAAATCTTTGGTTGCTATTGTAAATTTAAGTTTATGCATTAACCAGGAACTTTAATAACCTTGCTATAAGAATCAGTGAGAGACAATTTGATCAGCTAGTACTGGTTACCAGATTTTCATTCAAGAAGACTGACATCTTTTACATCCCTGACTTGCACTCTGTAAATGGACCGTGACACCTTTCTGCTTCCATCATGTCATGCGATCTGATTGATCTCCCTGTCAGCAATTCTTATAAATGGTAGCACTTCACTTTACATACGTGTACGTTGCCATACAATCTTGCATGACAACAGGACACAAGCAGAAATTGTAGCTGCTGGCAAACATCTCCTTAGCAGATGCTAACACTGAATGTCAGATGTTTTGTTCATATGTACAAAATGCCACTGGCAAAAATCACAACTCTTAAGATTTGTTATATTGTACCGTCTAACGCACCACAACAGATATTGCCAGATTCATTTTGCGCACATTGGTATTTGTTTTCAGTCAGTTTAAAGAATTAGTTAGAAATAGTTAAAGAACTATTGCCATGTACCATCAAACTAAGTTAAATATGGTAACATTTGCTGTAATTAATGATGATTATTCTACAAGATCCCAAAATGCTGTGCTAAAGCTAAACAGAGAGTTTCCCTTCATTAGAAAACAGTAATGGATCTCCAGAAAGAAAGATTTCATCTCTAAAGCTTTCCACCATTATCACACACACACTCACACACTATTAATTAATGTTCTTCTGCCCCCATGTGGTAGAATTACCCCTAACCTGAGTCAGCTCACGTCACATATGAATAACAAAATTCTAAATCATTGTAGGAAACTACACGGATGAGGGACGTTATAGACTGCACATGACGGTGATGAATATGCTTTCATAAGCAAACGTCAATAAATATTTAACTTGAATAATAGCCCATTTTATCTGTGCATGTGGCCCTTACAAAAAAAATCTGGCGGTATCAGAAGACAATACAAAGGGTATTTTGAGATATGCATGGTACTGAACAATTGCCACATTATATAAATGATACTTTAAAAGACTACCAATTACCAAGTTACCAAAAATCCACATAATTATTCATTACCATATTCAAAACTATTTTTGAGAATGAAGTCCAACCTTGTTTCAGCCAAGAACCGGCTCACCATTACCCTGAACACCTTTGTAAATAGAATTGTTATTGTTGGTAAACAGAGAGGCCAGTGTTTCTCCAGGTTAAGCAGATCTCCATGGAGTGCATGACTGTGTTCTTGCTGGGAGAATGATGATTTGGCCCAGCAAGGTTAGACAGAAGCAAAGGAAAAAATATACTACACAGATAGGTTTTTTTTCCAATTATGGCATATAAAACCCACCTCGTACTCAATGTCCCACAGAGCTCAGCATGTTTAAGGTATTGATTTGCTCATGAAGAAAATATCAGTGAATAAAAACATTTTTTTTAAATGAGACTGAGAACAAATGTGTTAAAAACAGAAGAGAAGATTTGAGCTATAAAAGCTAAACTTATAATACTCATTCGAAATGCTATTGAAACACAATCTTTACAAGCTGTTTTATAAACTTCCATCTTTATCCATTCAAGTAGATAAGAGCTGTACTTGTACAACTACACCTACACAGAAAATAGTTGCCTGGAGGTGATACCAATCTACCCGTAGAATGAAAGGCATAGACTGAAAACACTTCCAAAAAGATTGTAACAGTACATATTTTATCTCATGTGCACTGAGCTTTTTCATCTACACATTCTCCACCGGTTGCGTCTTTGGAGACACTCAGAGTAAGGTTTTAAATCTAACGCTGCACTGGTGAGGACCTTATGAGGAAAAAATCTAATAAAACCTTGGTCCATAACCAAGAGAGGAAACAACAGCCAACATAAACTCAGTTAAGCAGGTTTGAGAGATGTTTCAGGAAGAACTATCTGAAAACGTATAGGCCCAATTACAACAAACATTACTTTCTGCAAGATCTGGTGACCAGACTATCATCATGTAAATAGTAACAAAATGCAATTGCAAAGAACATAAAAAGAAGATGTCTACAAAAACCGCTGATGGTAAAATCAATGCTCTCTGCATTCTACTCATGCACACCTGCAGTTCTGATTTATTTTTTTCATATTGGATCAGCTGTGATAAAGAAAGATGGTTAATTAATCTAGGAAGAGGGAAACTCATCTCCATTTACTGAGGCAATTTTAGCTGGTGGGCAACTGTGGATATTTTACAAGCAACCATCTGATTAAACATCTGGATTGTGTAACAGCCAGCATGTTGCATATGCTGATTTGATGCATAGTAACATTTTCTTATTATTATTAATAATGTTGAACGCAGTTGTGCTGTTTAATATTTTTGTGGAAAACATGATACATTTGGAAATGATTCTTTGACAAATAGAACAGCATTTATTTGAAATAGAAATCTTTTGTAACATTATAAATTAAGATGACCAGATTTCAGAAATGGAAACTGGGGACATTTCCTATTTGAGTGGTCAAAATATCACCAAAATAATTTGTTATTATCTATTTATTAAAAAACAGGGACAAATTTGTCCCTGGACAAACAATACATTTTTTAATGTTTTTGTTTTTAATTGTTGTAGGTTCCTTATAGGAATAAATATACATTAATAAATATGATTTAGTTTTATTATTAGGATTTTTGCTCTGGTTTTAATACAATTCACCAAAAAAAAAAAAAAAAAAAAAAACCTTTTACACAAATTAATATTAACCACTGTAAAAGCAGTTCAAAACAATATGCCTGTTATAACATTAGTATGACTTTACAAAAGCATATTACATTACAAAAATATAACAACATAAATATAAGATAAATATAAAACGGCATTTAACAAATA
Organism: Elopichthys bambusa; assembly: GCA_037101425.1. Classification (NCBI taxonomy): domain Eukaryota; kingdom Metazoa; phylum Chordata; class Actinopteri; order Cypriniformes; family Xenocyprididae; genus Elopichthys; species Elopichthys bambusa. The sequence continues at coordinate 22,285,707 of CM074442.1, forward strand.
TTTTTTAACATTATTGAATTTTATATTTTTTATATTTTTGTTTTTATCTATACAGAAATTACAACTGTTTTAACTTTTAACTATTTTTAACTATCATTTTGCATTTTAGACTCATTTTAAGCACAAAGTACTTGTATTATCTTTTATTTTTTATTTATTCATATCTGAGTGCACCTTCACCATGTAGTTAAGACGTGTGTGTGTGGAAATTGCTGCCTTGTGACTGCAGAACTTTTGTGGACATTTAAAATTGTGCAAAACAATCTCGCACCCTGTTGAGGCTCTGTTATAAAACATACAAACAGTATTACTTTAATTTAACATAAATAGTTAGTATGTTACTACCTTGAAACCGATAACGATGTTTATTTTGATATTTGACGATAATGGCGTTCTGCTCTGGTCCAGATCCAGATTACGTTCCTCATTAAGTAGCGGCTCGCGCGCAACCAAGTGTAGCTGCATAGCCCCCTCTGTTGGTGAACATGATCACTACACAATTTCTCCAGCAGTCTGCTGTATGCTCGTCGGGCTTTTTGCAATGTATATGCGGGTTGTTTTGAACGAGCTGTAAAATGGGGACAGCTCCAGTCGGGGACAGAACACCAAAAACCGGGACTGTCAACGGAAAACGGGGACGTCTGGTCACCCTATTATAAATGTCTTATACGATCACTTTAACGATTACACCTAGGATGGCTTGAGGGTGAGTAAAGCTTGGGTTAATTTTCATTTGAAAGTGAACTAATCCTTTAAAGCAGTGGTTCCCAAACTGGGGTACTTGAGGTGACAGAGGGGGTACGCGAACAAAATTTTGCCGTTCATTTAATTCTTCCCTAAAATAACATTAAAACCGATCATGTATTTTCTAACAGGCACTATGCCGTAACTACATGACATCCAATCAAAATACCACATATTCTGCGGTCAAATCTTACAGCGTCCATTTCCACATAAGCAGAGCGCATATGGATGCATATAGGTTGCGTGCAGAGTCTGCTGTCTTAGCAAATCGCGCTACATTACTGCCGTTCTAGACAACGTACCTGCAGATTTAGCACTTACTAGCATGAAGAACAAATAGCCTGGCACAAAAGGTGCATAAAGATCGATTTAAGATTTAAACTCTTGATACAAAACATAGCTTACCTTTTGTGAGTTCTTGTTTTTAATGTTGATTATTATACGAGCAAGAATGCAAATCCAAATATCCACACAACAGTTCAACAAACAAAGGGGTAATATTAAGTGATGTTCTTTACAGTATTGTCAGTATTTGCTATTTTTTGCAACGAACGCAACAGCAGAATTACAACACAGCGTTGTTTCGAGAACGAATCTGCGGCTTTGAACGAATCGTTCGTGAAAGTCATGATTCACTGATTCATTCATAAATAAAGCCACTTGTTTCGTTGAATGAATGACTCGATGCCTCACGCATTAAGACAGCGACTTACCGCCATCTACTGGCGGTTTTAGTATTTAAAATAATCACTTTTCTCGTTTTTAGCATTGCATATTTCTCTTTTGATTTTTTTTATTATTTAAAACATTATTAATGTTGTAAAGGTATTCATAAAGATAAAAAAAATGCACTAGAAAGTCAATTTAGGGGGCAAATATTGTCCCTTAATGGAAAATTTACAATCTAAGTGGAAGAGAGGGGGTACGCAGAAGGATGGTAAATGCCTCAGGAGGTACTGCACTCACTCTAAAAAGTTTGGGAACCACTGCTTTAAAGCATCATTGCTAAAAAAAAAAAATTAAAAAAAAAAAAAAAAAAGATTTTGCAGAAAACAAAACATCTTACTGACCCCTTTTGATTGGTAATATAAGTGCAATAAAATATTACATTATACATTATGTGATAGCTGAAAAAACTTTTTTCACAAACAATGATTAAGATGAGATTAAAAACATAACACATGTTAGATTCCTCAACAAAATACAGTTAAAAATTATTCAAGTCAACGCAATATCTTCTCACCTAACCAACCCAGCCACTGTGTGTTTGTTCCTTTAAAAATGTTCCCATACAGTTACTTTTCATGTACCATAGCGACAAATGTAATAAAACTTTGGGGAGGCATATCAAGAACATTAGTTTCTGCTAAACCTGTAGTTTCAAGCACATCATGGTTGAAACTCACACAGAAAAACCCCTATATGTGAACAATTACGTTCTTCATCTCTTTTCAACGCAAAATGGCAACTCTGAGAATGACAAAAGGAATTCATTTTAGGTGGATTTGTAAGGCTGGAATCAGGTAGACGGTCAATTTTTAACAGCACACGGTGGACCGAAAGTAAGAACGTGTACAGAGGCTTTAAACGAACAGGATTTGATCTGCTTTCTCTGCCACCCTTGAAAACCTCTCTCTCGAACACAATCACTCGCTCATTCTCTTTCAGTCTCTCAGGCTATGCAGTCGTTCTGTGAGGCTATTAGCGCAATCAGACAGCAGCTGCACACTTGGCTGTATAACAGGTAAACACAAACAGGATTGGACTTGGCAGAACTGTTATGGCTACGCTCCTGAGGACAACTAGCTTGACAGTTCACTTTTGACGGCCCAAGCTTTTCCCTCAGAGCGCCATTGTTTGCTTGTAACAGGCCTTCATTTGCACAGGCACAGAAGTGTAAGACATCGATTATGGTCTATGTGCTGTCTCTCCAGTCATTCAACCATTGTTAGTTAAACTCTGACAATCAGGTGTATTCAAGGTCTGCTCTCAAAAGGAAGGAAAATCAATTGGGGGTGATTTTGCGTTACCCACAAGATGACATTAACATGCCGCTTGGAGTTTGGTGTGCTTTGCTGTCCATCACAAGGCTGGAGAAAAACGTATTTAGTAAATATTCCTATGATTTGAGGAGTTCTCTAGCATGGAAATGCTAAGGACTACAGAACAGTTGGTCTTCGATCTGGCACAGGAGACCATCTGCAACGTGATAAATGTGTTTCTAGAGTCACTGAACAGTCCCACATCAGCAAATCAGACCAGCGCAGTATGTGGTCAAGGTAAGGTGAGAGTACAAAGGGTGTTCAAAGAGGAAGACAACTTTGTTCTTTCCTTCCCAGAGTGGGTCATTTATTGTGCCTCTGGATGACAGGGTGTCCTGAAAGAAAAAGTCCTAAAACATGTCTGATTTAGATGCTGTACTAACACTAGTAGACAAAACCTCACTGTCAGCAAGTACTTTCTCACTTATACAAGCCAGGCCATAAATCTCGACCATGCACCGTGACGAAAAGCACCGTCAAACAAACTCGTTAAGGGCAAAATTGAGTTGTGATTTTGTGGTATATGTCAAAGTCCTTTGATCTTGTATGGGAGGGTGAAGTCGGACTTGGCCGAAGGGACGGATCCAACTCTGGTCAGATGGGATGTCGGACGAAAGGCTCTTACACGCATAAGCTCTGCTACCCAAGCGAGAGACATGATGATGTATTACCTCTGGTGCTTGGGTTCCACTGGCAACGGGCACACAGAGACTTCCAACACCCCTTCCAGCACCAATTACAATTTAGGAGCGTCTCTTGCCAGCAGGGGGTTTTTCCATTCAGGATTCTGCCATTTCGAAACGAACACAAAGCTTTGTGTCAATCCCTCACTCCCCAGTCTGTCCACTCATTCATCGTCTCACTTCATCGTTCGCAATCACTCTTTCCCCAGTCATCGCCTCTCGTTCCCTTTCATCAAACAGAAAAAATTACTCGCCGTTCCCCACGGACGAGAGTGTCTCTTCAGCAAGGAATCTGCAGTTTATGTGAAGTGTGGTATTTATTACTACATCATGCATTATGCAGACCCCATTTCTAGAAAGAGGCTCAATAATGTATCAAGTGAACGGCATATCTGGTAGCATACGATACAGCCCGAGTAGCCATTCCCGGTGACTGTGGAAAGCGGAACTCATGAGTATTGTAGTGTCTGATGTCATAAAGACACCCTTGTGTATGTCTAACTTTCCCAGAATCACATTTGCACATGGCATGCGTCTGCAACAGAAGCAGATTAACAAGTCTAAAAGGGTTACTTCTCTCTCCTGAAGCCTCAAGCAAACTGCACAATGGTTTCACATGAAATAGTTCAATCATGCAAAACAAATTAGCAATTTGACATGTTAACTGATGCAAGACACACACTGGAGTCTGAGACACTTAAAACGCTCATTTTTCTTTACTATGGCTGCAAGTGACACTATTACTACTGCTCATACTTAGTCACAATGAAACACTCCGTATTGTAACACACACCCTAGAGAAATGGATTATCGAAATAGAAAAAAAAGTAGGACAGGGACTGTTATGTGTTTTTGTGGATAAAATGATTGGAGAAGTACAGCATACGTCACCACAAATATATATATATATATATATATATATATATTTTTTTTTTTTTTTTTTTTTTAATGTATGTATATTTATAACACTATACTTAGTATTAAAATTACATCATTTGCATCAAATTACAAAAAAAAAAAAAAAAAAAAAAACTAGTTAGGCTATGGAAGTGATGGTAAAAATGACATCTGACTGCTGTTATCAATCAAACCTCTTTTTAAAAGTTATGAAAACAATATTGTGGAGTTTTTCTTTTGCTATTTGTGCAAATCTCATTCACCGCTACTTACTTACCAAACTATGATGACTTCCGCTTCTGAGAAACCCGGAAATGTGAAAAGGGTCTATAAAATGCATTTGGGAAATACGAGAAATTGCTGCTTGAAGTGATGCAAATCACAGCCATTCAGATATTTAAAAGTACAATTACCAATGGGATTTCACAGGATAAAAGAAAAAGAAAAAATTGATAAAATGCCTTTTCTTGTTGGAATCACAACTGGTAATAGTCCAGGTGATATGTGCAAAATTTGAGGTGAAATGTTCACTTTTTCATAAAAGCATCAAATACAGTTTGGGGTCCTGAACATTTTCAGAAATGGAGCCATCACAAAAACACCTTGTGGTCACCATGGTGACCATTTTACTTTCCACCATAACCAAATTATGTATTTTGTATTGTTATTTTGTAAAGATTGCAATGATCCCATTTAAAACATCATAAACTGTTCAGGTGAATAGTTAATGGTGATTTCTGTGACATGAGAAGGAAATCACAGTATCTGAGAACTAGGCTAGACTATATAATATCATGTCTGTTGCATGCATGTTGCAAGCTTTGTAATCCTTGACCATCAAAACACAGGAGTAGACATTACCTTTGATATCATGTTTGATTCAGAAGATATGATACAAAATACATTGGTTATGGTGGAAAGTAAAATGGTTGCCATGGCAACCATGAGGTGTTTTTGTGATGGCTCATTTCTGAAAATGTTCAGGGCCCCAAACTGTACAAGTGTACCAAATTTCATGCTTTTATGAAAAAGTGAAAAAAATTTCACATATCACCTGGACTATAAGGACAGAAGAGCTTTTACTCACTTTACTGTGTTTTATGATATGAATAGGATATGAATTTAAGATTTGAATAACCTGCAGCTTTGCTGTAGAGAACTGCGCTATTACTTTTCAAAGTGGTAAGACTTTCATCTGGTGGATGATTTAAAAAAGTGAACAAAATTTTCATATATCTAAAATAAAGGAGGGTCTAGAGCCATATCTAAGACCAGATATCAAAAGAATATTGACATGGACTAGTAAGCAACATCATCCAAAACACTTAGCTAAGCCATAGCAACAACCCTAAAAACCTCAGCAACCACTAGCTACACCCTGGTGAAACAAACACCCTAGCAACCACATAGCATAATGGACTGGCAACATCTCCATAACTGCCTAGCCAAAAGATAGAAAGCCCCACTCACATTGTTTTAGAAAATGGAAAAAATAGCTATATTAATGAACCGTTCTAGGTTTGTTGTTTAAAAATACAAATTGATACAACTGCACAATTAATTCAGGAACTTGGAAGTTCAGCATTCAAATGACAGTTCCACATGCTGTGTGTTCTTGATAAAGGAAGCCTAATAATGAGAAAACAACAACATACAGTGGTTTTTATAGCACTTTTAAGAGTAATCTGCCATCTGAGAGCTGTAGAGAACCAGGAGGTCTCCAACACACAGCACAGTGATGAAAACACCTGCTCACCTGCTGCACTGACATTTATGCTAATTGTTTGATCCCATCTGTGAAGCAATAGAATTACTGAAGCAAACAGTTTACTGGCAAACACTTCTGTGTTCCCAATACATCTTTGCATGCCATGTGTATTAAACATCCTATAGTTCTGTGTAATTATTCTTATCGTAATGATTTCATAATTAGTATACATAACCTCTCCACTCATCCTTTCACCCAGAATCTGATTTCAACAACCAACCCTTCCCTACAGTCTCATTAAGTATCTAATTTGAATAGCTGTATAGAAAGTCTATACAGAGAGGGAAGGGTTTTCTAATTTGCCTGCAGCACCATGGCACAGCAGATGGGACATGATGACAGCTCAAGATCCCTGTACAGTCTTAGCTCTCTGTACTGTCTGCATCAGAGACGTGGTCGTGTTGTAATCTTTTATTCACATCAGTCACAAATAATAGAGTGTCAGCTACAACGCAATGCACTTTGGGCATGACGAGACAAGGCAAAATTCAGAATTTAAAAACTGGTGTTTTTTCAATCCATGAGTATAAATTTGAATTGAATGCCCCACTGGATGTTGAATTGGAATCTGAATTGAAATGACATCAACAACTCAGAAGAAACATCAATCATGGGAGTTCTGTTTTAGTTATTACTTGTTTAAGTTTTATATTGTTTGGCTCAAGTGCATTCTTTGAAATAAATATATTTAAAAATGTTTTTTATTTAATAATTTTATTTGGTGTATAAATGCTACTATTCAAAAGTGTTTTTTTTTTTACTTTTCTTTAGCAAGGACAGATTAAATCCATCAAAAATGACAGTAAAGCCATTTATAATAGTACAAAAATCTCCATTTCTATTTGAACTTTTGATTAATTAAAGATCCTGAAAAAATAGATAATTTGGGACATACTATGGATCCTTTGGGACATACTAATTCATCATAATTGTATCTTTAACGGACAGCTCTGTTGTTTAGTTATGTGCATCCTGTCACCGTTAAAAAACTGACCTGATAATCATCTTGTTACAGTTACAATCATGCTGAGAACTCATGTGTTTGCTATTTGCATAATGATGCATTTAAAAGTTAATGTCCGAACACATCTTTACAATATCGTTCATATGTTTAAGTTTACAATTATATTTGCAGATGAAATATAATGTGGATAACATTGAATAAATATCTTTTCGTCAGGTTAGAAACTGATTATTAATCACTCAAACCTCTTTATCTAAACCTCTCTACTTAAAGGGTTACTTCACTCAAAAATGACATTTTTGTCATTAATTACTCACCCTCATGTCATTCCAAACCTGCAAGGCCTTCGTTCATGTTTGGAACACAAAATAAGATATGTGCACAGTGCAGTGCACAGTGATTTTTTTTTTTTTTTGGTACTCGCCGATACCGATGCCTATACATTTATTAATTTCTCTCTTTATTTTTATTCATTTTTTGGTGATGTTGCAGTTTTCCAAGCACAGTGAGACTAATGAATGTAGGACAGCTTCTTTATTATTACTCTAATGAAAAAAGTATATATAATTGTTGTTATATAAAAAGAAATTTACGAACAAATTTCAAACAATACAACAAGTACTATAGAGATACAAATTAAATAAATTTGTTTTTCAGATACAGTAGGTTTATGTATACATTTATTTAACATCTTTTGTTGTTTTATTAACATTAATGACAAATATTTAATTAGGCTACGGTCCCTCTAAGACCGAATCCATAGATACTGACACATATCCTGTTTTCACCCAAATGTTTACGTCCACTTAAGCCATAACCGACTGTATTTACGTAAGATACTCCACACGAAGGACATTTTGACAACTATGTGTTGACCATTCAGGCGCAAGGAGAACTGGGATCACGCGCTGTCTGAGAGAACTGGGATCGCGCATGAGAGGGAGCGCTTCTGGTCTGTGTCAATCAGTGCAATTCCGCATATCCCGCCTCCATTAATCGATAACGAATTGTGATTGAAAGCATGCAGTTCGCAATGTGTGGGTTGTCAATTAATTCTAAAGTATTTCCACACCTCTGAGGCTGACATTGTTTATTCTGCTGCCACCAGTTTCTCTGTGCACGGAAAATTCTGTCAGTTACGTCACGTGAGGTATCGGCCTTTGGTATCGGGGATATTTTTACAAGTACGAGTACAAGTACATGAGCTTGGTATCGTGGTGCATCCCTACTTATTTCAGCATACTACAATTTGGGACACACTAATTCTAATTTCAAATATTTAGGATGGATAGTATGCGAATTGAGACGCATCATCTGTTCCTGTTTTGGGTGGGTTCTGATAGGTGCTTTAGTTTGGTTTCCTGTGTTTCAGTTTGTTTCTATGGTTTCTCACTGACTGATTGATTAAGTGTTGCACCTGTTCTCTATTTCGTTGATTGGCTTGCCTTGTGTATTTAAGCTCTGTGTTTCTTTCCGTTCATTATCCGTTCTAATCACAGTATATGGTTGTTCTGTTTGTGTTTGGAGTCCTGTGTTTTGTTTTGAGTTTGAATTTAATAAATCTACAACTGCTGCAATTAGATCCTGCTCTTTTTTCCATTTTTAATTCAGCGACACTGTAGACTTAATAATGCTGCTGAAAATTCAGCTTTCCAGCACAGAAATTACTGACATTTTAAAATACATTAACATAGAAAAACCCTGGTTGGTAAATTTCTTTAGTAATGTAGGTGCGACTGTTTGCATGCTGATTCAAGAAAATCTAAATACTCTTATAAAGACAGAATGTGCAATACTGAATAAAGGGATTATGCAATATGAGTCATGTGTTTTAATACAGCGTACTGTACCATCATTGAGTTAATCCTCCTGCTACATTATCAGACAGAGAATTAAGCCCCATTATATGCAACCATTACACCGTAATCTATGTTTCCCCATTTCCTCTTCCAACTAAGAACTGCTGATTTTTCACAAAACAATATTAAAACCAGCAATTTGAGAAAAGAATCCTCGGCGCTCACTTCCGGAATGAGAAACATTAAACCCACTTCATGTACTGGTATGTTAGATGTCATTCCATTGCAGTGGCTTTTGACCTTGAATCATAGATAAATTATGCACGTGAATCGTAACACGACCCTGGTCTGAAGCAAAGCCAAGTACTTTAACAGCGTAACAGCACTACCTGTTCCATTATGCACAATCAAGCCCCATAATGGGCCTGTCTGCAAACAACACAGGAGACAGCCACGTGTGACACCGAACACTCTTTGGCCTGGATGTGGCACCCCAGCGATGTATAAAAGGACAAAAGTGAAGGACGCACAGGATTCAAACTGTGTGGCAAGGGCCTACCTGAACAAGCATGTGGAGGGATGACTGTAATTTGAGAGTTGTGTTGATGTGCTTCTCTTGAACCAACGAAAAAAGCAAGCTTGAAGCAGGCCTGGTCCATTTTACCACTGTTGCAGCTGTCAGAAATTATAGGCTGGGGCTCTTTAGAGACTTTTTGTGGCCCTTGGGGTCAAAATCAAAAAGAAAGATTTAATGTGTTCCACTAGATAGGCTTTATTAGGAGTCTATGTTTTAAAAAGCTTTACTCAAGACCTCAGTGATCCCTGTTGAAGTTCTCCTAAGAGGCTACTAGCTGTGAAGAGGCGGCAGACAGTTAGAAGCTCCCATCACAAACTAAACTATGAGTCTCGGCTCTTCCCTTCACTCTGCTGCCCACATCAGCTAGTATGTTGGCTACTGAACCTCTGTCCAATTAAAATCACTCTGCTTGGACCATTTCCCAGTTCAACTGCACTGGCAGGGAGCACTAACGTTCAGACTGGGAAAGATGAAAACGAGTGCAATTTCATTCAGCCAGACTTGCATCATCGATGTTTCTACTTTGAAAAGTGAAGATCATTACAAAGCACTAGTCTTTCCAGAAACAAATTATTTCAGTTAGGGCTGGGCGATGAAACAATAATAATCGCAAAATAATTTTCCTCGATAAATTATAACAAAAGTATGATAAGTGTTCGATATTATGGGCAAATTCCAATCGGAAGTGAGCATCCCTTTGTCCTACTCACTCCAAAGAGCAGAGCCCTTGAAGTGGGGACTTGTCACCCTGGGTCTCATGACCATAAACGATTAAATTACTTGAAGTGACCATTGCATGTTCCCTTGACTAACAGACTCGTGGAACGGTCTCCCTTGTGAAGGGATTCAGTTGTTCACTTTCGTTTGGAACGCCCCTACAAATGCTCCAATGGGTCCTTCAAGGGTTAAAAAAAGCAGTTTGGAGTTTGCCCAATGCTTATGCACTATGCAAATAATGCTGTGCATGTGTGTTGCAGACTGTTGCACTGATGCCAATACCAATTTGCATAAGTGCTGCCATTTCTGTTGCATATGAGAAACATTGACATTAAACAGCAATCACAGCAAAAGCGTAACAAAACAGAGCTGCTCGTTTGAACCGCACGCCACACAAACATTAGCTCTGCTCAAAACACACCGCAGCGTTAGTGTGTGATCCAGTGGATCCAGTTCGGTACAGAGTTCTCCCATACAAATCAAATGCCTCATGATTTAAACTAGTTTACCTCCAGATGAAACAGCACTGACATTCTCAACACTGATGCGGAAACCACAAGAAACATTAAGCCACAATGATAAAGTTCTTCTAGCTTTTCAATCCACAAGGCGCCAACATTTACTACCATGATTTACTTTAGTAACACTAACTAAAACCATGGGATTGGGGCAGAAATGTGGGATATTCATAACTAATTGTTTTAAAGGAGTAATTGAATATAATTACAGTATTTGTTTTATTAAATGTAGGGTAGGTCATTTTTGGAGAGGCCAGCAATAGCGAGCTAGCTTTGAAAGCATAAAAGCCACACCTCCTCCCAAACACATGAACACATGCAGCAGGGAGCAAACAAAAGCATCACGAGAGACATTGAACTACCTCATGTCTCAAAGCACATAACATTACAAAAATAATGAATGTAAACAACTTAAAGAGCACTGACCTGTATCACCTGACTGCTGCAGATTAATTTCGCCGTTGATAGTGCTGGCATTGAAACGCATAAATTCGAGTCACTAACCTGGTACAGATGAAACTGTAAAACATGGCTGCTGTTTTGGTTGCAGTGCTCGTGACTGGCGTCTGTTTTAACTGCATAGCATGAAATGCTCTGATGACATATGATGTCTGTGCGAACATGGTGCATGAGGGTATGTAAAAACATACATTGACAGGCAGGCAGGACATCCTATCGTATCCCTCGAGACTGAGGGATATGACTGGACGAACATTTTATGGTCCTGCACCTTCCACAGATGACACACTATATTGCCAAAAGTATTGGGACACCCCTCCAAATCATTGAATTCAGGTGTTCCAATCACTTTCATGGCCACAGGTGTATAAAATCAAGCACCTAGGCATGCAGACTGCTTCTACAAACATTTGTGAAAGAATGGGTCGCTCTCAGGAGCTCAGTGAATTCAAGCATGGTACCGTGATAGGTTGCCACCTGTGCAATAAGTCCATTCGTGAAATTTCCTCACTACTAAATATTCCACGGTCAACTGTTAGTGGTATCATAACAAAGTGGAAGCAATTGGGAATAACAGCGCATGCTGAGGCGCACAGTGCGCAGAAGTCGCCAACTTTCTGCAGAGTCAATACCTACAGACCTCCAAACCTCCAAATGTGGCCTTCAGATTAGCTCAAGAACAGTGCACAGAGAGCTTCATGGAATGGGTTTCAATGGCCGAGCAGCTGGAGAACGGTACTTGCCTGACTGCATTGTGCCAAGTGTAAAGTTTGGTGGAGGGGAAATTATGGTTTTTCAGGGGTTGGGCTGGGCCCTTTAGTTCCAGTGAAAGGAACTCTTAATGCTTCAGCATACCAAGACATTTTGGACAATTTCATGCTCCCAACTTTGTGGGAACAGTTTGGGGATGGCCCCTTCCTGTTCCAACATGACTGCGCACCTGTGCACAAAGCAAGGTCCATAAAGACATGGATGAGTGAGTTTGGTGTGGAGGAACTTGACCTGCCTGCATAGAGTCCTGACCTCAACCCAATAGAACACCTTTGGGATGAATTAGAGCGAAGACTGTGAGCCAGGCCTTTTCGTCCAACATCAGTGCCTGACCTCACAAATGCACTTCTAGAAGAATGGTCAAAAATTCCCATAAACGCACTCCTAAACCTTGTGGAAAGCCTTCCCAGAAGAGTTGAAGCTGTTATAGCTGCAAAGGGTGGGCCAACTCCATATTAAACCCTACAGATTAAGAATGGGATGTCATTAAAGTTCATGTGCACGTAAAAGCAGGCGTCCCAAAAGTTTTGGCAGTATAGTGTATAAATACATTTAGACCACTTAACTTAGTGATTGCTATCTGGATGTGATGAGGCTTTCAAACAGCATAACAAAAAATGTTTTTTAAAAAACAAATCACCTACCCTACCTTTAATAGGCTATAGCAGTTTTCGTGCATTATACTAAATGTCTTTAGGCTACTGTGTTTCATAACAAATTCCATAGAAACTATATAGTTATGTTTTACCATAGTGAGGTGCAATGTGTGGTTTTACCAGCTGTGGTTAACATGATCCAAATACTATAGAAGACCAAATATTAACCTATAAAAACATAAATTTACATTTGCATTGCAACTCAAGCTACTGTCAAATGTGCATTTCTAAGAGACAAACATGTAATATTATTTTGTGAAATGTTTATCTGTTTGGCAAGTTTGTAATATTCTGATGCTAAAACCACAATTAACTGTCTGGTTTCTACAACTTTCATTCAGAAGAAAAAATCTGCCTTTTGTAAGAAATAAAAATTTGACATTTATCGTGATAATTATCATTGATATCGGCTGATATGAAAAATCTTATTGTGATAATTATTTTGACAAAATTGCCCAGCCCTGGTGTTTGACACAATTCAGAGTATGTTTTTAGCATCCTTTCATGGTACAGAGACTGTGGTAGCAACTTGTGGATTGCCATCTCAGCACTAATATAAACATTATCTAGTGAAAATCAATTATAAGTGTATTCTTAATAGACTTTTGCTGATAGTGGACTAAGAGTATGAACTCGTAGACTCAAATGGCAGTATCCACAGCCTTGCACGCAGACAGAAACTCCATATATTGTGAAAATAAATAAAATATACACACAATATTTTCTAGATGCTGTGGTAAGGAAATCAATAGCAACACTGCAGTTCTAGCCACTTCTAATTGCATTTCAAGTCAGGGATGTTGGGCTACTGTCTACTGTTTTACAAGGACCAACAGCGCTCTCTAATGGACATTTTAAAAAGGACGGCCTCTCCGAGAGTTGGTGAACCACATCAACTACCTCGTTTCCTTTCAATGTCTCAGAAGATTACAAAAGGGTATCAGGTTCAGGCAGGCCCTCAAAAGAAGCACTGCTTCAGCTGCTTCTGTGATCCATTAAAGCACTTCCTGTCTTCAGAGCTGTAATACAAAGGATTAGCAATCATATCAATGATGGTGCTTTTCCTGATTCTGACCAGCTGCCACATGAGAAAATAAAATAAAAAATATACCATAGTAACCATAGTTTCAGCCAAATTAATAGTCTGTTTATTGTTTGAAGGACAGAACGAGATGGATTTTACAATAGCAACAATAGTATTTTGGTGGAAACTATGGTTGCCATAGTATATTTTTGTGTTGTATATCACTCCTATAGACCTTATGTAGCTCCGCCCCTTTTCAGCGCTGCGCTCGTTGTCTTTTGACTTCCGGTTTGTATTTCCACAACGGTCTTACGTATTTATGAATGAACTGCTCGTTTTAAAATCTTCCCGGTCTACTGACATTTGTTAAGACATCTGCTTTAAACATAACAATGCTCATGATAACTTTCATTAACTCTACAACAGGTAAATACACTTCACCAGCTAATTATTCTTCAACAGCGATGCCATAAAAATATACAGAGCTACCGCAAAAACGGAAGTTCAAAGACAATATTCTAAAGATGGCAGCGCGCTTGTTTCTCTGGTAAATAAGGTCTTCTAGACATAAAATACAAAAAATAATTTAAATAAATAAATAAATTACAAAATGTATTCTTTTTAAAGAAAATAAGACAAAATGCTGATTAAAAACGGGATATTTTGCAACAAATAACAAAATAAAAAATAGCCACATAATTAGGATTATCTTTCTTGAAATACTATACAAACTGAACAATGTAAATCCCTCAAACAAATAAATAAGGGACAGTAAAGAGATTTCACGTAAACACCTGACACATAAAGTATTCAGGGCAGGACTTAATCTTTTTTGAGATCTGCTTACTTCATAATCTTCCTACATACACCAAAGTTGAGGAAAACTACTGATCATGGAGTCTCGTGAACTTGCTATGACGGTCGCCATGCCAACGTCTTCAGTACACAGATGAACTGTTGTTTTCAACTCGTGTTTCTTCTGCCAATCGCTTGTTAAGTCGTCCTTTTCCCGTTTAAAAATAAAATAATATTTAATATTATGGCGGCTTGTTTAGTGCCGGATTTTCCAGCTGTAAGGATTGCCTTAGAACATTTGGGCGAGTTAGGTAAGAAACTTTCTTTGTAAGGGGGTTAAAAGTCTTTTTAAACACAATTTCATACGCTAACTAGTGGCAAATACTAGAATCACACCATTTTCAATAAGCCCTATGTCATTATATGTATATTAAGAATCGCTTTCTAATTTATCTGTGAAATTAAATAGATGCATTAACACCTTACAGATAAACGATTGAGGGAAGAAGGTGTTTCATTTAGTCAAGAAGCAAGTCATCACCTGAGAGAGACAACTGAAGCCATTAAAGAGCTGGTATTTGCTAGTATTTACACTGAATCATCATCATCATCTAAAACTGATTCATTCTTTACTGTTGGTTTCAGAAAAAGGGCTAAATATGAATATTAGGTACATATTCAATGTGTAATTTCTGTTATGCAGCAGCCTACTTTTCATGTCCTATAATCGTTCTTAACATAATAATATAAATGATTAAATTCATAATTTTTAAGAGATGGAATTCATATCCAATGTTTTCTTTTGTCACAAGTCAACAGGGGTGAATTCAAATAATTGAATGACTAGTTTGAGTGATGTTGCCATTTTGAGTGCCATGCACTATATACCTTCTAACATGAAAAAATTGTAAATTTATTAATAAATATTCCATAAGTGTTTCCTCCTTTTTTTAATCAAAGTGCTTCAAACAAAACAAATAATTGGTAATCAGTCAAACTTCATATATATCATTTTCCATCCTGTTAAAGTTACACATTACTAAATTCAGATGATAATGCATGACAGGAATGACCAATGTATGTGTTGATATCACTATGGCAATCTTATTTAGGAATCATCTAGAAAAACAGCACATGAGAAACTTGAGGTTGAAACCATTGAGACGAGCAAGCTTCGACATCGAACAGTTAACCTACAGGATGACATCAAGAGTGAAATATCAGGTGAGTTCATACACAAATCTTTGGAAACCTGATGAATCCATGAAATAAAGTCTAAATCTGTGCCATCTCTGGCAACAACTCATGGTGAGAGATAGGAAACTGCTCAGGTAACTTCCTAAAGTTGTTTGTTGTTTGTTTTTGAAGCTTGTGTAACTGCAGCTAGAGAAGTCAATGCTGCAGAGTTGAATCGACTTCAAACTGAGCTGAAATCTGTAGTAGATGACATACAATCCATGGAGGAGAAGCAACAACTCCTTGAACAAGAAAATGCTGTTCTGTTGTGAGTATTCAAACATGTTGACCCATGGGGATCATGGCAAATGTAATTCACATTAATATTTGTACCATTAAGCTACACCATACTAATTAAAGCTGAAGTGTGTACATTTCTTTCAACATTAACTTTCTTGTAAAAGCAACAGGTATGTTCGTCTTTGGCTGTGGCTGGATGTAATCTATTTGTGAGATTTACCGCTTGCAGTCGGGGATGAGTTGAAAACAGAGAAATTAAGTTTGAGACATTCTGCTTCCCATAGTGGCGTTCGCACAGTGTTTGCGTACTCTATCACAAATGTAGTGGATTAGATGCGATATTTGTCAAATACACAGCCGTTTGTTTTCATGAAGCAACAGAAACACTGTTTATTCATTAATTTATACTGCTTAATACAGTGCCTTATATAGAATAAAGTTCAACATAAGCCTGTACTATTTAAAGTCCCCCTGAAATCAAAATTTAAGTTTTAACTTTTAGTATGAATATGTTAGCCTTAAGGTTATGAATAAGCTGATGTGTTCCAAAACAAAGACAAAATTCGCATTTAGGAGATATAAGCTGTGTTCGAAATCGCCCCCTTTACCCTCATTCACTATTACTCCACTAATATAGTCCACTTGAAGGAGTGAATGAAACGAGTGAGTGAATTCAGACACTGAGTGCACCGGAAGTGCTACCGATTTCGCATTGTTTGTGCTGCTGTTTAATAATCTTTTGAAACGTAGCAAACTGGCAGCTCCAGTAGTAATGAATATTTATGTTGAACTCTGCCATGGAAACTAGCATGTACAAACCATAATTAAATGATTTAATGATCAATTAAAAAGGAATTTATAACTGTATGATATTCTGGACCAGTGTGGTTTGGAAAATGGATGGATGATTGATTCAGCTGCGGGCGCCATCTCCTGGCGAGATGCGGGAATTCATTCAGTGCATGACTCTCAGAGTGCATTATGGATATTCTCTAGCCATTGAGCATGCATCGGTTGTACACTCGTTATTCCGGTGCATTGTGGGATTGAATGAGTGCACTCAGTAATGTCCGCTATGGTTTCTGACACCACTACAAATGGCTGTCCCCTCAAATAGTGCCCTTTTTAGGGGAATAGGGGGCGATTTCGGACACAGCCTTACAGTCTTTCACTTACACTAAAATGGATCAAGGATTTTCATGACATCACTGCGGACTTCTGCTTCTCATCAAATCTTCTGTCCAATCAAATGCTTTCTAGTCCCGCCTACACTATAAACAGACGCTGAAGCTGCCGCTGAAATTGGTCATTTGTTCACACATTTACTAGTTTCTATATGGTGAATGGCACATAGTGCACTATATAGAGGATAGGAAATGATACAGAGAGTGTAAATATGCTTTCCATTGACGCGATTGAAGTCCGTTTTCGCGTTAGTGTCACGTGAACCGCTGCAGTGCAAGCACAGTCTGCTTCGATCCAGAGTCACAAGAGCACAGTGGTTAATACGCACACAGGTCACACACTTGAATTTTACAAACAATGCTATATTTAAAGCAATATGGAGGAGAAACGATTAGAGATTATGAGGAAAATTGGGGTTTACGAGCTCAACAGCTCTGGCCGAACTGTGATCTAGGTGAAACGCTATTGGCTATTTTGAAAAAAGGGAAGGGGCTTCTAGATATATTCCGCCCTGTCTACCTGTTTCAATGGAAATTACGTCAACACAGTAAATAAAGCTGCGTGTTCTAAGGCACTTCAGTGGGCCTTTAAATACCAATTAAATGGGTCTTTATATTTGTATCATTTTTGTTTTGATAAACATGACACAATATAACATTATGGTTACATGAAAAGAGTTTTTACTGTTACAAAAACAGAAATCTGTGAGCATCAGCTGAGCTGAATGTATCAGAGTGAACACAAAACACGTGATTGTTGCCATCGGTGAATCCGGATCATGATCATGATCAGCAGAGCTCATGCAGCCATTACTTTGATCGTATATATATATGTCACAGTCATGTGGTGTCTGAGTCGTCTTAGAGGGATAGTTCTCTCAAATAGTCCATCAAATTCCCTCAGATAGTTTCTAGTTAACCAAAGAGTTGATGGGCCCCATTGACTTTCATAGTAAGGGGAAAAAAATATGGAAGTCAATGGGGCCCATTAACTGTTTGGTTACTGACATTCTTCAAAATATCTTCTTTTGTAATTAGCAAAAGAAAAAAATTAATACAGGTTTGGAACAACTTCAGGGTGAGTAAATGATGACAGAATTTTCATTTTTGGGTGAACTATCCCTTTAAATCAGACAAAATTTCTAACCAGCATGCACTGCGATCGGTCTGCACAGCGCCACATCAAGTTGAACACATCTTAGGGCGTGAGTTCAAGGAGGGGCTATTGTCTGACCAATGGAAAACGTTTGAGAAACCTATTTGAAAACAGTCATTATTTTTGCAGTTCGGTTTGGCGATGTAGAAATGACACACTTAAGCATTAAAAACTCACAAACAAATGATAAAATGCATGTTTACGTCTTCCTCTTGTCATTATATTTCAGTCGGGAGAGAGAAAACATTAAAGGAAACTATGAAGATGCTGTTGATCAGATGAATCAGCAGCTGTCAAAGAAAGCTGGTTTACAGATACTGCTTACGGAAAAACAGAATGAGATCCAATCATTGAAGGACAAAATTGCCCAGGTGGAAACTGCCCAACAGGACCTAAAAGAAAACATGATTCAGAAGAGAAAAACATTTGCTGAAAGCAAACGCACTGTGGGAAAGGAGGTAGTCTGAGCATATTTTTTCAAATGGTATAGATTTTCACTCAAAAGCTGTGATTTAATTCATATTTTCCCTCTTTAGATTGAGAAAACTGTTCTTAAGATGAAAGAACAAAGAAAAATCAATGCAGAAACACGCAGGGAGCTGGATATCATTGCATCTGAACTCCAAGACAAAGAGGAAACGGTCACACAGTGCGAAAAAGTAAGCATCTACACACAATAAAATGTCAAAACAATATTACAATAATGTTGGTATGGGATGATTTGTATTGCCTGCATAATTCATTCATCTGGTTTCAGAATATCTCCCAGTTGGAGAAAAACATCGCTAGACTGACTGCATCTAAAATAAAGTGCAAAGAATGGCTTCATGAGGAGATCAGTAAGACAGAAGAACTTGATCGACAAAAGTAACTTGCACTGCAAAACAGTTGTCTCTTTCTGTTTTCTTCACCTCTGGTCAACAGAAATCAGCTTTGTTATATATAATCAACAGGGAGCTTCTTGAGCGAGAACAGCTTGAATTGGCAGAAGCATTTGAACAGAAAGTTCAGGCCATTCAGGAGCAGATGATAGTGGTAAGTAGAGGCAGATATATTTGTGAAACTCCTGACACTAAACGAATGACTGCTATGTGTTTAATGCACTCTTTTCGGGAAGGGATCAAAACCCTCAAATCTCAGTCTTTAGATGTCAGATCTGAAGCATCGATTTCCTGCCACTGGCAGGTCCCGCTGAGCCGCCATCACATTGAGCTTTTAAAATGCTTTCCTTCAAAGACACAATGTGCATAGATGACCTTTAATACAGCTGAGTGCTGGACTGCCCTTAGATGTTATATAGTTCAAGCAGTCAATAGGTGTGCGCCTGGTCTGGATATATGAACATCCATCTGTCTAACCATCTATCTACCTACCTACCTACCGGTATACGATAATACTGGTTATGCAAGGTATAAGAGACTGTCAGTGTACTATTTTTAACTAAAACTTTAATTAATTGAAATAAAGCTTAAATAAAATAATATATAAATATTAGATGAAAAACTTAAATTATATTTGAAATGTTGCCTTAATTTGCAACTGAAATAAAAATAAAGCTAAATAGAAAAAAAAGACAAAAGCATGTAACAGAATTACTAAAACTTAAAATTGAATATATAAAAATACAAACTAATTCAAAATATTAATAAATACTAGTATATAAACAATATTAAAACAACATTGTTAATTGTGAATTGAGACCTTGTGACCTGGAATTCATGCTGGTTTACGCTGGATTTTTCAATTTACTCCTGACATCTGAGCTGCTGAAGATGCAGTGGATTAGTTTTGTTTTTGAAGGGAATGCACCGCAGATCGAATATACACATACGATTTCTGTCTCTGCTGTTTAGGTTCACAGACATGATCGACTGTGATTATGTGAACTTTGTGTGTTTTTGACATAACCTTGTGTGTATTTGACAGTTTAAACACAATAAGACATGAAGGAGAAGGTAGTTTAATATTCACAAGATGTTCTGTCTGACATCCAGCTTTCTGTGTGTGTGCTTTAGATGTGTGTACTCAGAAAACGATTAATTAGAAGTTTAAACTAATATAGATTTAAAATACATGCAGATAAAAAACTTTTATGATGAAGAAGAACCGCAATGTCCCTGAGCGTCATCGCAACATAGATGATAATCAAAACCAAGCAGATGTTTTGTTTTTGGCAGAGTGTCCGATGCAGGCAGGAGCTGTTGAAGGATGTGCTTTCCTGGAAAGGGGGTGGGGAGCAGCAACTCATTTGCATTTAAAGACACATGCACAAAAAACAGCTTGTCTCTATATAGTATGCATAATCAATAATCTGTATACTGAATTTGATCTTTTAAAATCTCTGTTTTAGTACATTAAGGCACTTTTTTTCACTGTTTTTCACGTTAAGCGTTTTAAAATGTCCCATTGTTTTTAGTGATTGAAATACTGCAGCAGGTGCTGTACTGTTTATGGATCACAAGTGCCAAAAATGTTTTGCTAACATTTTTTTCTTCTTCTTTTGAAATTGACAGACCTGTGCTGCAGTTCTATTGATGTTCTACCCTCCAGGTCTCTGTGCTAGTCATGCGCCTATTAATAGTATGAAGAGTTTGCAACTCTTTACCAACGTATGTTCTTTACCAAAGTATCAAAATTACACAGGCAGTATAGCACGCACAGTAACAGAAGATGTTCACGTTCACACTGTACGTTTTGGGGATTGACAACCGCATTTACTTATAGGTGTGAGTCTCGAAATCAACTTACAGTAGCGTTTGGAACACTGTCTGTATGAACGTGCAACGAGAGTCAAGCCCATATTATCTTACTAGTAACAATAGCGACAGTGACCAACTTAATATTAAAGATGGCGACGTCCATAAAACTGAAAAGTCTTATTATTTGACATTGAACCGCGAGTTCATCCATCAAAACTTCATTAACGAACAGCAGCATGTAAACACGCACTAGTTGGAGTCTTTAACCACTGCACTCATGTGTCACGTCCTTTGCGACGTCTCGCGCATGACACGGCATTTGAATATGGAAAAGAAACACAAAACTGACTGGCTCTAAAACCTTAAGATGACTCACAGCTCATATCTCTGTCGCTGTAAGTTACCGAAAGCGAAACCACACACAAAACACCTTAGCAGAGTGGCTCTCTCGCACTGTATGACGTGAAAAAACAACTAGTTGTCCAGTGCGATTCTGTTCACACAGCGCAAATATTCCGAGAATGCGGTTGTGAGTCCTGAAAATTTACGGGTGTGAGTTTGGTTATAGAACGCAGTTGTCACTCCCGTAAATAACCGTACTGTGTATGAACGTAACCGTATTAAGGACCCAAATACAGGACTGACAACCGTATTCTGCTGCTGTGTGAACGTGGCCCTTGACACGAACTACAGTTTTACACAACATGCACGTGTAAAGCATTACAGAACAAAACACTGCAATCTAGTCACATTTAACCCTCTACCACACACATTATGATAGACCTATAGAAAAAAATATTTGACTCTTTTTCTTTTCTTAGAATGGCTTAACTTGAAGTGCTGTAAAAAAAAAATTGGAAAAAAATATTATTTTAAGGTACTTTATGATATGTTGGCAACAACATACAATAGTGGAAATAACAGAATAAGTATAAGTGTATATAGTTAAAAATTTTCCTCAGAAATGTTGTTTGTATTGAATCAACTGGTGCTATTATAAGCTTTAACAGTAGTTATAAACAACAGCTTATACATACTTTCCAACATCTTGTGCTTTTATTTATTCCATTCTTTTTTGCCTAATAATGCTTTATATTCTTTGAATTTCATTATAATTTTCATGAATATTATTTAAATTTCAAATTTATACAGTTAAAAACTAATACTGTACATCATGTATCATAAAACACTGACTTTTATTATCAACGTGAACCCCCAATAATCCTTGAAACTTTTTCTGTACGAAACTTAACAAAGCAATTTTTTTCAGAGGTGAGGCACAGGTACACATCACATTTGGTGCACTACACCCTAACACTACACTTACAGCCACTTGCACCTGCCTATTTGAGGCCAGTGGTTGGTCTGGTCCAGTAGTACTGGCTGTGGTGGCATTGGGCAGGCAGGTCTCCAATTTAATCCATAATACAAATGCCATGGCAGTCCTTAACATACAACTAATCAACATTATATCACTAGCATTAATGTTGTTATTGTTACAGCTTAACAGACTGCAGCTGACCTTTGCTAGCTAGCTAAGCTATTACAATAATGTCATTCCATTATTGCACAGTGTTGCCGTTTGGCAACACAGACATTTTATCGATTTACCAAAAACTAATTTCATAAAAACTTTTTTGAGTGGTGAATATGTCATCATAACTTACCTGAGATGATGTTACCAATTTTTTTGTGAATGTGACATGGACTGGTCCTTGACGTTTTAGTTTGCTTTCAGCAACTACCGACAAGAGACGGCAGTCTGTCAGAAATCGCGCCACAGAAAAAAATTGCATGTCATGTGACTTAACCAAAGCACATCATTTGCTAAACTAAGGTCTTCTCTTACCAACAAAAAAAAAACAAGAATGTTCTCTTCAAGAGACAGTGGCAAGGAAATGAACACAAAGAGTATGTTGCCATATGGCAACACCATGCGGTCGAGGGTTAAAAGCCAGGCCTTTATCACAATGACTAGGTTTGGAGAACAACCTTATTTCACTTTTTATTTTCAGTTTCATTTTAATTTTCAGTTACAATTTCTTTTTAAATAAAACAATCTGAATAGGATGGGGGTTTTTTTCATTACTGTATTACAGTAACAAAACAGATATTTAATATAATAGACCTTCAATTCTTTTGATTTTGGGGTGACTTGGATTGCCCATCTAAGCCATCCGTAAAGAGCAGGGTGAAATTTTTAACCTGGGACTGAGACACAGTAAGGAGCTGTGATTTCTCCTCAGATTGAAAATGAGATAAAGGAAGAACAGAAAGTGAAAAGTGTTCTATCAGAGCCCCATGTTAAACTGTCAGACATCTTCAACACTCAGAGGAAAAAGGAAGATGACATGATTGCTGAAAAACACAGTCTGTCCAAACGGTACATTTGTCTCTTTAGTACTCTTTCTTCTTTGCTTTATCATGATGACTAACTTGAAATGTATTTAAAATGATCATTTTGTTTCAGGTTAGAGGAGAATAAACGGAGACATGATGAAGACATTATATCCATTGCTAAATGTAGATTTGAAATCAAAAACATGAAAGAAGAGATGAGACAGCTTCATGACGCTAACATGTATGGCCCTATCTTTTGTTTTATGATTTTGTCTTACTACATACAAATAAATTCTTTCATACCTTTTTTTGAATGGTTGTCTCTCAGAATTAGTGCAGATATGTTCAGAAAAACTCTGGAGGAACTGGAAGGTCAATTGGCCAAACAGAACATGAGCAGGTCTGTATAACATTTTATTTACATTTATTACATTCATTTTATTTTAATATTACTTATGTTATATATATATATATATATACTTCGCATATACTTACACTGTGTCTACACCGGACGTGAGCGGCGCAATACGATGCGTCAAAAGACAATAGAACCCATTATAATCCATGATATTGTCTACACTAGATGCGGCGTGATGCATCAAATTCTCGACAGTAAAGGGATTCCAACGGTCGTCTTGTCGCGTTCAATGCTTATTTTAATAATCTTATTTCTGCTTGTTTTTCACCTGTGTTTTGATCCAGACATTCTCTACTCTTTCCAAAAATGTGTAATAGCGCCCCCTACCACATAACAGCGAAAACATGGATAGCCGGAAAACTCTCTGGGAAAGAGTTAACATGGTCATTATTACGACATTAACATTTTTGTACCCAGGGCAGCAATTGAAGCTGAGAGAGAGAAAATATGTCAGTCTCTCAAAACTCTTAAAGAGGAACATGAGGAGTACGTAAGGGAGATGAATGCATCCATCGAACAAACAGAGAAGAGATATGGAGAGCTTCTCGAGGAGGTCTGACAGAATCACTAGTCAGTAATGGTGCCAATACAAAGAGACATCACTCTGTCTAAGACATGTTGTTATTTTTGTAGGAGAAGAAACTGCAAGACCATATATTATTGAATTCAGTGATAGAGGATCTTACAGAAGAGCTGGCCAACACTGAGGAAGAGGGGAAACAAATGGAAATGAACTACCAATCTGAAATTCTACAGCTTACTGTACAAGAGAACATCCATATTCATACACTTATTATAAGCTTAATAAAACATTTTGAGCTGGATGTGGTTTAGCTAAGCATGCATACCTGCATCTGCAAACTAAAAATGTATGTCTTGTGATTCAAAAGAGGGATGCAGAATCAATCGCTCAAACTAATTTGGAGAAAGAACAGGAGCTCAAGGTCCAGGAGTCGATTTTAGAGACAGTGGAGTCTCAGTTAGACACTGAGCATCTCAAACATCAGACTTTAAAGAACCAAATAACAGGTACAGGCTTTATTTCTATTCTTCTCATGTAGCTCAACACTGCACTGAACTGTGGAGTCATGAACTGGCCACTGTTGTTTCTCAGCTAGTGCTGTGTTTCAAATGTCAGTTTCTTTATGAAATATTATTTACAATACTGGGTTGTTTTATTGCAAAATATTGAAATGAGAAAGAATAGAGATTACAGTAAATTGATGTTTTGAGGGTTTTGCATTGTCAAATTCAATGGCAATTGTAGGTTAACTCAGATGTTTTTGTAAAGATTTTGTGTTTTCTGCCTTTACCAGAGTTGGAAACCCAAAAAGAACATCTTGAGCTCTCTATTCAGGAGGTCACAAAGCAGACTGCGGCTCTCCTACAACCAAAGGTTAATATTTATTCAGCATTTCATTTTTCCCAATTGTGTTCTAAATTACCTGATGGTTTTAGGCTATGTCTACATTAATCCGGATAGATTTGAAAACAGTTTTTTCACTTCAAAACTCTCCCCGTCCACTCTAGCATCAAAAGTTTCTTGTCCAGACTGATACTGCATACAAATATGCCTACTATGCCTTCCATACTATATAATAGCCAGAAAACAGTATGTGAGCCCAGTAGAATGTCCAAATTCATAGTATTCACAAAACAGTAGGCAGAAAATACCAGGATAATTCTTCCAGCGAGATTCTGAAGTGTGCATTCAGTGGACACTTTACTATCCCATGAGGCCATGGAAGAGGATTTATGAATGGAAGTGAAGCGATGCAACTGACACACCTGGTCACATGACAATGACAACATGACGGATATAGTATGTCCGAATTTCATTCATACTACTGTCACATTCATACTATATAGAATGTGCTTTTTTTAACGGTTGTGAAGTAATTTTCAAACCAAATGTAGTACCTACTATACAGTATGCGATTTAAAACGTAATAAAAGCTCACTGATATGATACCGAGACCGAGAGACCAGACATAAGTGTGAACTCATGAATAGTAATTTCTCGAAATTACTTCAAATGTGGAAAACTTTGGTCAAAAACATGCATTTTTTTTTACACACAAACTGACCACCAACTGCAACTTTCAGATGCCATCTTTATTATTTAGCTCAACTGTCAAACAGGACTGTGGGATAGCAAATCAGCGAATGATACATCTATGCTGCCTTCAAAAATTGATCAGATAAATGTATCTCCTGAGACAGGAAGTTCTTCAGGAAGTTCAGGAAGACATTGGATTCAAACGTGCCTTGATGCATTCCTACCTTGGAAAGTATCCTCTGAAGGCAGCATTATTAAGATTTTGAATGCAGCCAGTAAAGTTTTCACGCTATTCTTCTGCAATTATCACTTTAGCAAAACATCTCATCTCTTACTGGTGCGTTCAGGTCATACTCAATCACTTAATCGCCACTAATCGCCACTGTACGGTCTAAAATGCAATTGAGGGTATATTTTCTGTCATCTTTGAAGAAATGTAATATGAAGATTGTACAAAGAGACATGTATCTTTAGCAACACCGTGAAAGTGAATAGCACATAGCAGGCACATACTGGTATAAACTATGGGTGAGATATCTATGGGTGTGCGTCTCATGACTAAACACATAGTTGTTTTCAGATACCTCTGTTTTCACACTACAATGCCATTTTCAAATTTGTCCACTTGGAAAAGCATCTTCAATTAAAGCTGCAAGCAGCATTGAAAGGGCCCGGGTAAATATAGGATAAATACGGTATATGGTATAATAAAAAGTCATTTTGATGTGCTGCACTTCCTGCTGCCATCAGGTGGTGCTTTAACTATAACTGAATATTGCCATGTAGATTTCTTCAGGCCAGAACTCTTATCAAACATGTGAAGTTTGGGGAAGATTGGATATTGTATGCCTGACTTTCAACAACTTCCTGTTTCATGGTGAAACATTGAATTTTCGCCCTTCAGCGAAAACTCTAGATCTTCGCAATTTAACGTTGCAAGGGCCTTTAGATTAGACTGACCAAATATGATGTTGATCTGATTAAGGCTCTAGGAGGAGTTTGTTATAGTATCTGGAAATGGCAAAAACTGCAAAAATTTTGCAGAGAAAATTAAAAATATCTCACTTCCTGCTGGGTTTTCAGATTTTGCTCTCACAGACTTTTTTGTAGGTATTGGGCTGTTACATGTGTCTACCAAATTTCATACTTGTACATGAAATGTAGCGCGAAGGGCGCTTAATTGAAATTTTGTAGGTGCCGCTATCGAGCCATTTTGCCACACCTAATTCTGAAACCCATATCAGATGTAAATTTTCACCACTTCTGAAGCGTGTGCAAAGTTTAACACCATCGGTGTTTGGGCTCTAAAAAGCTGAGTTTCCTCAGGACAAAAACAGCATCTCAGTATATGGAATGCCAAAATGTAGAGGACGTAGAGAAAAAGATACATTTTCAAATGTATCCGGATTAGTGTATGGATTACTAGACATAGCCTTAAGAGTCTATTTGTATGTTGTTGCCATGTAGGATGATCTGAAGAAAGAGTTGATGACATTGAGGGCCAAGCATATGGAGATGTTAACTGCTAACGCTGCAGACATCACTGCAGTCGAAAAAAGCATCTATGAGAACAGGGTCATGCTTGAGCAAGTTACGATGGAAAATAGTCATCTGCATGTGGTGAAAACTCACGCTAATTAGCACAATCACATTTGCACATTGCTTGAGATGTTTTTCAACAGTGCTTTCTAACAGCTCTGTACTTGCAGTACATTGAACAAATGAAGGAGGAAATATTGGATGCAGAGAAAGACAAGGAAAGATATATGCAGGAGGCCAAGTGGATGACAGAGGAAACACAGTCCCTCTTTAGTGAGTCTTTTGGCAAGCACTTAATATTTTAAAGTATTGTGCACTTAGTATAATGATCCAGAACAAATCATGTCTCTTTTCTATCCCCAGAGTGTCTAATAGACAGCTGGACCACAGATATGGTGCTTACTGAGGTACAAGCAAACAGCAAAATATTATTACTCAACTTGTCCCTTAATTTGTTACAAAAATACAAAATTGTTTTTAAAGTAATGCACTTACAATGAAAGTCTAATAGGAGAGCTGCAATATAACTCTCCTGTAAACTGAAAGAAGGCGACAGATGTAATTCATCAAGATTAATGCAGTGAAACTGGAACGTTCCTTAAAACTGATGAACTTGCATGTTTTATGTTGTTTTGATAAACTTTATCAGATGCTACTTAATAATAATTGAAATAATCAGGACTCTTTTATATTAGGAATCTGCAGATCAAGACCAGAAGATAGTGGAGAACATATACAGTCTCATAGTAAGGATTCAGGAAAGAAAACATCACATCGGTGACATCAACAACAGGCTGGAGAAAGAGTTAGTGGGCATAAGATCTTTGTTAGAGAAGCCAAATTAGAAAAGCCAGGAAATAAACACTTACACTTTACATTAATATCGAACACCATTTCCACTATTTCCAATATCCTCTGACATATAAAATATTTTAAAGAGATTTCAGTCTTTAAAAGCAACTTCTAGCGGATTTTAGAACAGTCTTACTAGAAACATTTTTATAGAAAGTTTGGTAGTAAGGTTTAATTTTTAGCATTAGTAAAAATGACTTTTCTGTACATTAGATAACATGAACTTACAATGAGCAAAATATTATTTCACAGCATGTATTAATCCTTGTTAAAGTGTTTGTTCACCCAAAAATGAAAATTCTGTCATTAGTCACTCACCCTGATGTCGTTACAAAACCGTAAGACTTTTGTTCATCTTCAGAAATTAAAATTAATTTTTTTTTTTTTTATGAACTCTTTTTAATTAAATCTGAAAGCTTTCTGTTCCTCCATTGACAGCCTACACAACTACCACTTTCAAGCCCCACAAAGGTAGCAAAGACATCATTAATTTCATGAAGCAAAAAAAAAAAATGTTTGGGCAAAAAAACAAAACAAATATAATTTGTTTTAACTGTAACTGTAACTGGCGTTACAAGCCTCACTGAGCCACCGGATTTTATCAAAAATATCTTAATTTGTGTTCCGAAGACAAACGAAAGCTTACGGGTGTGGAACGGCATGAAGGTGAGTAATAAATGACAGAATTTTCATTTTTGGGTGAACTAACCCTTTAAATTGAGGTTAAATCATTAAAGTCACATAGATTACTTTAATGATGTCTTTACTACCTTTCTGGGACTTGAAAATGATTGCTAGGCTGTCAATGGAGGGACAGAGAAAGCTCTCGGATTTAATTAAAAAGATCTTCATTTGTGTCATTAAGGTCTTATGGGTGTGGAATGACATAAGAGCGAGTAATTAATGACAGAATTTTCATTTTTTGGGTGAACTAACCCTTTAATGATAGTTAATAAAATACAATTGTTTGTTGATTTTAGCTCAAAATGCATTGATTTATATTAATGATTTCAAAAATGTGCTGTTAAATACATGATATTGTGAAATTAACATCAGCTAAGATTAATAAAAAACTGTATTGTTCATTGTTAGGTCATGTTAACTAATGTACTTACCTTATCTACAGAAACATGGAACCTTACCGTAACCTTAATGCAAGTTCCTTTACCTAACATGTTATTAATTTCCATGAATCTAAGAACTGAAAAAAAAAAAGAAAAGAAAAAGAAAAAAATATTTGTTAGTACTGCTAAAAAAAATCACATCTATCCAAAACTCTGTCACAATAATTTATTCAACAAGTCAAACATTCATTTTCATAGATCCGAATGGCATGGATGTAACTCGCCACCACCATATTACATGTTGAATAAAACTGTTTAAAACATTAATATCTCTAATCAGTTTATAATATTCC
Source organism: Elopichthys bambusa (assembly GCA_037101425.1). Classification (NCBI taxonomy): domain Eukaryota; kingdom Metazoa; phylum Chordata; class Actinopteri; order Cypriniformes; family Xenocyprididae; genus Elopichthys; species Elopichthys bambusa. The sequence continues at coordinate 22,315,261 of CM074442.1, forward strand.
ACACATAACTGTATAACTTATAAATACACGTTTAAAAAAATCTTTAGTCAAGTTGTAAAGGATGAGTGTCTGAGAACTTTGAAAACTACATAGATTCTCACAATACAATGTATATGCAGATTTACGTATTCAGCAGCAAAACATGCATATAATGCCACATGCAAATACAATTTGTCACAATATTAATTTTATAGCGTTAAACTATTATCATTTAACCGCACATGAATAGAAAGCTGAAATACATACAATTATATTTGGCACAAGAAAGTTTGTCATACGAAAATGGTCAACATTACTTCAGGACACTCAAGAAATTCACAGACCAGCTGTTTCATATATATAACACACAAAAATGTCCATTACATTGTACATTACAACAAATTTTTGATTTGTAACTATTTTTGACAATAGATACAAATCGCAAAGTATAATGAATAATATAAGTTACCATAAATTTACAAAAAAACGGACTACTTTCCAAAACTCGCTTTCAGGATTCAAAGGAAAACAGTAAAGAAAAGAACATTCTTTACAAAGCATTACATTTGATTTCCATTCAATACAAGCAATCAAAAATATTCATAGACGTAACCGAAAATGTTATGGCAACATACTATATCATAAGCAATAACTAAATGTTTTGTTTATGGCTTTTTGGTGTCCATGCAAAAGGTGTTGTTAAGTCGGTCCACAGCATCTGTATAGAGCTGTAACATGCAAGTTTGTGGGGAAGGCGATTCTCCTACAAAGGAAGTGACATCAGTGTCCATTCCCACCCTCTGACAGAATTCTGTTCGGCTCTGTGAACCTGGCCGTTAACAGGTAGAAGAGAGCGGGTCCGGGCACCAGAGCCAATAAAGGCAAATCCTGCCCCAGTTTATCCAGTCGGGATATGGAAATGATTCCGTATGCATGGAGGAGCCAATGGCTGAAGAGAACCACGAGGCGTTTCTTTTTAGCCACAAGGTTTTTGAAAGACTGCGGGAGATAAAACACAAACAGTTTTAACACATTTGTCTTTGAATACGAGATAAAAAGCACTGTGACATTAAAAAAAACATATAGTAACAATGTATTTACCTGTATCTCTGAAGCTGACATGTAAACTGCCAACGTGACCAACGATAACACCAAAATAATATATGGAAATGCATAGTCTGATAAAATAAGTAAGAGAAATATAAAAACACAAATGTCAACTAGGTACATTTTCAAATATTCATAAAAAAAAATAAAGAAAACGACACTCACAAAGAAGTCCTCCTCCGACCGCCTGCAGGACAGTGAGGATCGGGAAGAAGTACAACGCTGCATAGATGCTCTTGAAACGATCGGTCTTGCCTAAGCCACATGCAATCTTTTTGACCAAAAGTGGTCGCAAAAGCATCATGAAAACCAAACAGAAGGCGTAGTAGATCAACACAATGGTGTACCTGAAAAAAATAGGGTATCAGAAAGCATAGGGGTGTTACAATGTATCGTGTCTCAATGTATTGCAAAAAAAAAAAAAACAGAGTGCAAGAATGTGTGTCTAATCTAATTCTGTATTTTTAGCTATGAATATGATTCTGGTGTCTCCACTTCCCTGTGAATGGGGGAAAAGGACCAAGTCTATTCAAGTGCACCTCTGATGTAATACAAAATTTAGCATTTTAATAAACAGTACTTTTTCTTTAAGGGATAGTTCACCCAAAAATTAAAATTACCCTATGATTTACTCACCCTCAAGCCATCCTAGGTGTATATGACTTTCTTCTTTCAGACGAATACAATCTGAGTTATATTAAAGGGGTCATGAAGTGGATTTTTTTTAAAATTATTTTATGTTTCCTGAGGTGCACTTATAATGTTAGTATGATTTTTACATCCAAAATCAATGTCATAATTTAGAAATAAAAGATAATGCATAAGCTAATGAAATTTTTCTATCCTGATTTTAGCCCTCTGGCTTGAATGCTCTGTTTTAAGGGGCATGTCTGCTGTGACACTTCAGTGTAAACACCCACTACTGTGATTGGCTGACATCTTTGCATTTGAAATACGTATTACATGTGGAACCCTCTCGGTTACTTTTACTATTAATAAATTAACGAAATAGTTATATTAACGAATCCTGTAAATACAGTAATGTTAGCCTAAGAGCTTTGTTGTGCAGTGTAACAGCGTCATTCATTATAACGGCAGTTTTGGCAAGTGTCCAGATAAACTCACGCTGTGTGATTGACAGCTTCAGCCATTGTAAAGGAATCGTACTTTGAGCGCTTTCTGTATGTAATTTAATTTTGCTTACCCCACTGGCAGATTATTTTGCTTGTTTTAAGGAAAACCTCACTTAATTTTGACTTATTTTTTCTGAAAACAAGAAAATAATTTTTACTTAAGAACTTTAAGATATTTTGACTAGAAACAAGACAAAAACTCTTAAGTAAGAACAGCATTTTTTGCAGTGATCGTTTAGTCACTGGCTTGATTTACTGATGCATAAAGAGTATTAAACAATTTTGGGACAAAGAAAATCTGCCTGAACTTGAATAATTACACATCAGATATCACTGATCACAGATCAGGCATTAGAATGAACACTGTTACTTAAACGTTTGTGGTGTTGCTATCAAATCCATATCGTAAAAATCTGACTGCAAAGCCTGTGTCGATATTGCAACTGAATTACCAAATAAACCAGAGTGAAATGTAAAAATAAACTGAACCCGTTTTTCTCTGACATCAGGATCCGATTGGCAGCTTATGCAAAGATGATGTTTTTCCACAGCCAGGAACAGCACAACGTCTGCATGGCATCGCAATCTTGTTATTATCACAATCTTATCGTAAACAACTAAACCTACTTTAGATCCACTCGCTACACTCGCTAAAGTAGGTGTTGTTGTCTTGCTCCAGAGGCAGTCGTATGCAAATTATTGTGCCCCTATGACGTCACATGCCACCTCGGATTCAAACGAAGTATTTTTACAGCTTGATTATATAAACATTTTTTTTATTAATGATGAGGACGTTTTAAGTTATGGAACTTGCAGGATGTATTAATGATACAAAGACCTCTTATATGCCAAAAGATCAAGGAAAATTTGATTTCTCATGTCATGACCCTTTTAAATAATGTCCTGGCTCTTTTGAAGCCCAAAAAAGTGTAACCATCCATCAAAAAAGATATCCACATGGCTCCAGGGGGTTAATAAAGGCCTTCTAAAGCAAAGCGATGCGTTTGTGTAAGAAAAATATCCATATTTAAAACTTTAAAAACTAAAATAACTAGCTTCCGGCAGACATGTCGACTTGCACCAAAAGAGTAACCACTGACTGTAAGAGTATTGTAAGGTTTGACACCTCTTGCTGTTCAAACAAATAGGGCTGGGCGACAAACTCAAGCTCTTCTCTTATATCAAAATCCTCTGACATTTCTCTTTAAAAATACTCATTTTAGACTTCTAATTCGTAACCGGCGTTTGCTCTCTCCTCTGCGCTTCTGTGTTTGTCAATACATCATGCGTCGGGTCAGAGTTCACACGTTCGCAGTAAATCAATGCGTATGACCATCTGTCATAAGCTAGTTATTTTAATCTTTTAGGATGAATGGATGCACTTTGTTGGGCTTCAAAATCTCATCCTCTATTTACTGCCATTATAAAGCTTGGAAGAGCAAGGACATTAATATAAGTCCAACTGTATTCGTCTGAAAAAAGAAAGTCATATACACCTATGATTGGCTTGAGGGTGAGTAAATCATGAGGTAATTTTAATTTGGGGGTGAAGTAACCCTTTAAATGTTTATCATGTCTTTAAAAAAATCATTTGAACTATTTTGGCTCTGTTTAAAATATCATGAGATCAGTATTGCGTATCAAACAGAATCATGACATGAGTGTAATGTTACACCTAGAGCTGCATGATTAATTGTAAATGTTGCAATGCAAACACCCACACAATCTTATTCCTAAATGACAACGGTTTGGCAATGTTTATTTCACGATCACAGCAAACATTCAGATCTGTGTTGGTGCTGCCGCTGATCCAGAGAGAGCAGTTGTAGTGTATTGGTATGAAACAGCTTCACAATCAGTCTTTTTAAATACACAGTATAATAATTAATTGTGTGACAATAATTCAAAATAACAGAAGTAATTGGATAAAAGTTTATAGTTCAGAAATAAACACTGATGTCTACGGTAGCTATCAAAATAGCGCAAATCACCTTTTGAAAGTAACTTGATGCTTCAAATAAAGATTGTATAATTACATCATTACACCAGTAAGTGGCGACTAATGACTGTCAAAAAAATGTAATTGAATCATTCATTCAAAAGATTTGTTCAAATAACACTGAAAAACACTTCAGTAATAAAGCAAATGAAGTCTCTAAATTGACTATTCATTTAGACTGATTAATTTTAATTAATTAATTCAATATTTTTAAATAGCAAATTAACATTTTGTCAGAACCTCTAGTAAATGACATGTTATTGCTTAGTTGTCTATTCAGAATCGTGGGAGAATTGTGATCTCTAACCTAAACAAACAAAAAACTGTGATTCTCAGTCTATCCAGAAACATGCAACTCTAGATACACCCCTAGAAAGCAACAGAAATAACTGGGGTTTCAGATCAAATCAAATGTAAAGGGCACTCACAGAGGGAACACAGCCTCCTGCGTGCAGTGCAGCGTGGTGACGTAGTCGGGACTGGGGTTATACAACATGGTGTACCAGTCAGAAAGCATCTTAACCTCACAGGAACGAATAGACAGCTGGCCGACGGGATCGTTGAGCAGCAGAGTCACTACGGCAGCTGCCGTGCACTCAAACAGGGCAGTGATATGCTGGAAAAGGGCACTAGAACTGGAGATGACATTAAGAGAGCATAGGTTTGTTTGGAAAGCTCACTTTAAAGATGTATTATCAAAGTTTAAGGCATAGTACTGCAAAAAAAAAAATCAGATCCACACAATATTATTGCCTCACATATCTTACTATTGTTTGGCACAAGAAAATTCTGCTGACTACCTTTTCTTCCCAGAATACCACTCAATAAAGAACCAATGCAGGACCAGAGGCAGCATCGCCATGAAGCCCAGGTACAGCCAGTCATACAGCTCAGGAGATCCAGTGCATTTCATGCAGATCTTCTCTAGGTTTGTCCTCTGACCACGAGGACAAACCTTTATAATGAGAATGGTAAAGGTTATTAAATTAAATACAGTCTACAAAAAACCAACAACTGTGCAACGAGTACAAGCAGAACTGTTCTTGAATGACCAGGTGACAGCTGTTGCAGTTAGAAGTAACTAATGGACTTACAAAGAAATAAAGGTAACACTTTACAATAAGGTCTCAATTGTTAAAGGTACAGTGTGTAAGACCACTAGAGGTTGCTTTTTTTTAAAAAAAAAAAAAAAAAAAAAAAGAAAACAATAAAGGCATAGCTTGATGAATGAGCATGGAATCATGGGAGTTGTCATTTTCACCTCTAGTCAATGAAAAGCAATCCGACAGACTCAACAATTCATTCACAATATTTTATTTCATTCAAATGTTGAATTACTACTAATGCAGTTCACTTTATCTGACTAATTAAAATTGTGGTGTAACACAGCGCTGTCTTACTTGGTCAAAACAATCATACTCAAATACGTTTGTGTGTTTTGAAAGTTAAGTTATAACGTTAATCTGTGTGTTCGCTCTGTGGCTGATATAAGACACTTGTTGCACATTGCAGTAAACTAGATCAATATTAGAATATCACAAATAATAAAAGCTGGATGACTTGTGTTGCTAAATGGCAGGTAATTAATTTTAAAATATATTGTATGGTGGAGAAAATGCTTTATTACTGTTACTACAGATAAAGCTCTTTCTGATTTTGCTATGTTAGCCACTTGACAAAATAGCATTGTCTCTGAGGCATGGTACAAACATGTTACTCACAGTAAACTTAAAAAACAAGAGATTCAAACAAATAAGACTAATCCTGTCAAAAATCTTTCCATATTATACCTTTAACATTAGCTAATGCATTATCTAACACAGGGGTTTTCAATCTTTCAGATCTCACAGACACCCAAATATGATCATCCTTGTGTGAGGGACCCCCATTTTTAAATCAAATGGTAATACTTTACAATAAGGTTCATTTGTTAACATTAGTTAATGTATTTACTAACATGAACTAACAGTGATTAATACATTTATTACAGTATTTATTAATCTTTGCTAATGTAAGTTAATAAAAACACAGTTCAAAGTGCATTAACAAATGTTAACAAATACAATGTTGGGTTTTAATAATGTATTAGTAAATGTGGTAATTAATATTAACTAAGATTAACAAATTATGTAGAAGTATTGTTTATTGCTAATTTGTTAACTAATGTCAACAAATAAAACCTTGTTGTAAGGTGTTACCAATTAAAAAGGCTTATCTTTTATAAACACCAAATTTATACACTGAAAAATTAATATTATAAATCTAAAATTAGTTTATTACATTATCATATTTTTTCTACTAAGTATTATTTATTTATAATACTTAGTAGAAGTACTAAGTACACTCCCCTGTGGCCCCAGGACCCCAGTTTGAAAAAAAAGTAACATTGAGCAGTATATTTTTGAAGCATTTATTAATGTTGGTAGTACATTAACGTAATGCTAGTTCATAGAAATACAATTATTTATTGTTTGGTTGTGTTATTTCACAGTGCATTAACCAATACAACTTTTGATTTCAACAATATTAGTAAGTGTTGAAACTAACATAAACTAAGATGAATAAATGCTGTATTAATGCTGTAAGTATTGTTCATTGTTCGTGTTAACTTGTTTAGTTAACCTTAGCATAATAAATTAAACCTTTGGTTAATAAATGAAACCTTAATGCAAAGTGTTGCCGAAAGAAACGATTGTGAACTAGTAAAATGCACACCATGGTGCATATATACACAACTGTGCAGTCAATATGACATCTTGCATGAGTACACATTGTAATCAGACAGTTACACAAACTGTGTCTGTTTTATTCGGACCCATTAAATTAATATGAGGCACTTACCCCACATTCTCCTTCAATAGACTCATTTATGATGGTCCTTCCACAGTACAGCCCAGGACAAGTGGAGCTCATTGCTACAGCTGCATTACAGCCAGAGAAACATAATTTAAAAAAACATCCGTTAATTCAAAATAAAGACATATTTGAATGTTGTTGTTATACCAATAAACTAGCGATTCTATCAACAGCAAAAAAAAAAAAACCAATTATGGCTGAAATAGATATTGTCATTAGCTGTTAGCATTCAATATTGTTTGTTTTTACATACCCATGTCATATGCAGCATTACAAAGCTATCAATATGCCCAGTTTTATTTATTAGTGATTATTTATTAGTAAACTGCACCGATCTAAACGACGTAACAGAAACCGGAAGAATAAACACATCCGTCTTCTTCGCGTGAATGTGGGACGTGTTGCTAAAGACTGAATCGTTTAACAGCGCCACTCACTGGTCAGGTGTATAGTCTCTGGTATGCATGTAAATACATATGACAGTCATTCAGATCCACTGTGTATATATGCATCACTATATCATTTAATCACAATGAGAAACTGACTCATTTTTAAAGTTGTCTTCCACTTATTTATTTATAAAATTATAATATTGAAAGTGTTCAACCATCTTCAAGGGATTTTTCCAAACACACCTGAAAACGCAATAGATAGATAGATTTAAAATAAAGTAGTTAAACACATTACAAAAAATAGACTGCATAATATAAAATATACACTAAGATAATGGCACCGATTGCAGGTTTGCATCAACGGCTGCGTGCGCACAAAGCACAACAAATGAAACCAATCTTCATAAGAAAGTGCGTAATTCAGCTGGGGAAAAAATCTGGTCCGGTGTCATGGCAACGGCTTAAAACGTCACGGGGAGGTGCAGGGGCCTGCATCTGTATAATAGAAATAAAGCAAGCATGTAGAGCGGCGATTACAATGAAACGGTGTCTAAAAATGGGCTGGCGTTGGTCAGATACAACGGGCTAGACAAACAATTAAACACTTTTTTTTTTTTTTTTAATTAATTGATTATTCAAGTTTTACCGTGTCAAAATAGAAGTGTAAAATATTTTACAGGTCACTACTGAAGTAAACGGCTGTGTCACATGATGCTTGTTACTTTTCACAGCACTGTTTGCTCGAATTCACTTAGGCTGATGTTTATATTTATTAGGTAGACTCAGTAGTCGTAGACTGGTATGTTAGTAAACTATTCCTAATTCATCTGACAATGAGTATTTTTGATTCAACTGGGAATTTGATTCAATCAGGTGTACATGTTAGCCACAACATCTACTGAACTAGAGCAAACGGTGCCTGTTACTTTTCTCAGCGCTTATCAGAATGGACCAATCGCAGATGCTGGTGCACATTCGAAGATGCATTTTTAAACTACTTTTATAGACATTGATATCTCCGAATTCCATTTGCATTTCCGGTATTAATCCGATAAATTATAATACTTAAAACTGTCAAAAACTTTAGGCAAAAAAATGTTTCCAGTAAAACACAAACTGTCTTAAAATCTGAATGTGTCTCAACGGTGAAATGGCTGTCTGGGCCTCCAAGCGCCCCCTAGAGGAATGACAACGTTTCGCCTCGCATTAACAGTAAGCGAGCAGCGTTGTCGGCTCAATTTGTAACAGGGGAGGGCTAGGGGTGCATTATTTACTCCCAAGCACAGTGTATGGCATTAAATGACTACAGAGGGACCATCTGTGACATCGTAGCGCATACACATTTTACTGTGATACGGACACGGGAGACACTGACAAGGGATGAATTCTCTTCCACCCTGTGGATGCGCCCTAACCGTGTCCAATGGATCTCCCCGGCATCAGCAACACGACCGTGGACAACATGTCAGGTTTGGGCTTCATTTTAGAGATTGTGACCATCAAACCAGTTGTAAACAGCCTGAGCACTCAGGCCAGCAACTATACAGCCGGGGGCGAGATGAACACCCCAGTGTGGAGTTCGGAGGGGAACTCGGTTCTCCAGGGCATCGCGGTGGCCGCGCAGGCGCTGCTCCTCCTGGCCATCTTCTTACTCTCCAGTCTGGGTAACTCAGCAGTTGTGGTGGTTATTATCAAACACAGGCAGTTGAGAACGGTCACTAACGCTTTCATAATGTCCCTCTCCCTCTCTGATTTTCTCACGGCCGTTCTTTGTTTGCCCTTCTCCTTCATGATGCTCTTCAGCAAGGATGGCAAGTGGATGTTTGGGGAGCCCTTCTGCATCGCCAACGGCTTTTTTAACACCTGCTTCGGTATTATCTCCACCTTGACCATGACTCTTATCTCATTCGACCGGTATTATGCTATCGTCAGGCAGCCGCAAGCCAAAATCGGCCGGAGGAGAGCGATCCAGCTCCTGGTGGCCGTTTGGTTCTCCGCGGTGGTCTTCTCGTTTCCTTGGTACCTGCTTATGGAGACCTCCGGGCGCTTGGTGGTGCACAAACAGGGCTTTTACCATTGCATGTATGTGTTCCACTCGGGCACCTCCAGGATGGGTACTGCCTACAGTATTGCTTTAATAGTAGTGTGTTACCTGCTTCCCTTCGCCCTCATGTGCTTCTGCCACTATAACATTTGTAAAACCGTCCGGCTGTCGGAGATCAGGGTGCGGCCGGTGACCACTTACGCGCACCTGTTGCGCTTCTACAGCGAGATGCGCACCGCCACCACCGTGCTCATCATGATCGTGTTCAGCATCTTCTGCTGGGGGCCCTACTGCCTGATGGGTATCATCACCGCGCTCGGGAGGTACTCTTTCAATCCAGCTATGGATACTGTGGCTATCTGGATGGCGTGGTCTAACGGTGCCATAAACCCGTTGATTTATGCCATAAGGAACCCGAATATATCCATGCTGTTGGGCCGGAGCAGAGAGGAGGGATACAGGACTAGAAACATCGCTGCGTACCTGTCCACGCAGACGCAGCGCAGGGACGCGGTCCGGACTCGGGCCGACCGAATTCGGGACCGGTACGTGAGCCGGCACGGCGCAAACAGCCGCCTGTCTTCCTCCAGCCCGGCCAACGGGGGAGATGTGGCCATGTGGGCCTGTAAAAACCCGGCTGTGTTCTTCTGCAGAGATGCGCATCCGGATACAATCACTGAACCGGCGGTGCCCAAAGTTGAGACTGCTGACACCAGTTTGTAATGCGGCCACACTTTATGATGACTTAAATGAAAACGACGGGAGGTGCTACAGGTGGGCCCAAACATTTACTTGGGTCACACTTTAAAATCTAAAATTACATTTATTACAATGGATAACAAAATTAAGTCAAGTGGAATTTATTTTAAGGAAACAAAGATAAATTTCAGATGAAAAAAACACGTTTGAATTTGGACGTTAGTGGAGCATTTGTTTTCAGATTCCACTTGGTTTCGATTTTCTTTTCTAATGCAATGACATTAGAATCAGAATCTTTATTTGTCATTATACAAAAAAGTACAACGAAATGATATGAAAAGTAGAGCTCTGAGGCGCAGCGTCTATGCGCGCTGCCATCTTGCCATTATTACACTTTTAAACTGTAAGATATGAATTTGGAAGGATTCAACCAATAAACATTTTTGCAATACATTTACTTTAAAAACATGCAACATAATGGCCAACTTTATTTTCACATGTATTTGGTATGATTTTATATTGTTTGCAGGCCGTTTCTTGTATTTTGCTTATACAGTAAATATAATATAATAGAAACCCTATCAGATTTTCTCCTTAAATTATATTTATGCTGGTAATAGCCAAGTCTTTCTTTGCTGTGGGCCAACCTAAAAGAGCTAGAAAATTAGCCTACATGAAAAGTGTATTTTTAAGTATTTAGATAAACAATTAAGATTTTGACAGAAGGAGCTGACAATCACAAACTATTAAAGGTGCAGTGTGTAAATTTTTTAGGAGTATCTGTTGACAGAAATGCAATATAATATACATAACTATGTTTTCAGTGGTGTATAAAGACTTTACATAATGAAACGTTATGTTTTTATTACCTTAGAATAAGCCATTTCTATCTACATACACCGTGGGTCCCCTTACATGTTAAGTCGCCATTTTGCGCCGGCATGTTTCTACAGTAGCCCTAAATGGACAAACTGCTCTACAGAGCACGTTTGCTTGACTGGCTACTCTCTGCTGCCTCAGACGACATCTTTGTCCTGTGCTGGCCACCGTAGTTTCTCTATATATCAATTCGCAACCTCACCGCTAGATGCCGCTAAAATTTACACACTGCACCTTTAAGTTGTTAATCACTTTAATAAAAATTACATTTGTGATATTTTCTGTAGGGTTTATATAATTTGCGATCAGCTATGCATTGGCTAAGATCATGTTTAATTTGCAGATTTTTTTATTTATAACTTTTATTTAATTAGGGATAAAGTCACAATGCAAAAATTGTGCGTTCTTATGTATTTTATTACAACAACATTTCATTTTGCTGCAAGGAAAATGTCACCTGTAGTAGCCTTCCGATTTCAGAAAATCATGTGCATTCAAATAAATGGAGTATAGTCTGCTGTGAATCTAAGTTTTATGGCAGTTCCAACTATTTGAATGTACAATAACTAACATTATTACATGATATAATGTTTAAAAGAGCATTATTTTGCATGTTTTTTTCAAAGCTGAAGCATGTCATTTCTACGTCACTAGTGCCACCTAGTGAAAATGTAAAAGTGAAGTTTAGCGAAGAAACGGATAACCCCACCCCCAACTCTCGCCATTGGTCGAGTCCGTGTATTGACCGGGTCGCTCAAAACAATTTTCATAGAATTGAATGAATGTACATGAATTTAAGATCTGTTATGCATTATATACTCTAATAATGTTTATGATTTACTTATAGGCTAAGTCATTATAAAGCGTTGCTGTGTTTTAACACTTTTGCTACCACCAACCTGTATTTGAAACCAAACTCTCCAAGCATACCTAATTGAATTAGTGTAATGAATCAGCAGATAAAGTGTGTAGACTAGTGTATAGTGTCTGAAGTGTCAAGATGAAAGTCACTCTTGAGCCTAATGCAAATGCTTTACAACACTGTGAAAGAATCGAAGGGTTTACAGAAATCTCTCACATAGCCTAAAACCACATCATTATCTGCTGACCTGAAATATTAAAGGGGCTATACGTAGAATACAGAAACCCTTATTATTAGCGACACCGGTGGCCGTTAAGTGAACTGCAGTCAGCACCTTACTGCTCGTGCTTGCTCTCGTGCACACGTAACGTACAATAGACTGAACATGATCCAATGCCCCGATATTCTCAAGGCGTTCTTTTTTGTTCTTTGCTAAGAAGTAAAAAGCAGCTCTTTATCCTGAACATTACATTCGTTTCATGTGTTATAAACGTCACATCCTTTTGATTTTCCCGGCAAAAACGTCCCCAGTCCTTCACATAAAATTCAGTCTTCAGGCTTATTTTTTAGACAATCTAAGGTCTCGTTTTTTAAGTTTCGTTACAAGCTGTTCACACATTGGCAATAAAAAAATTAATATATATATGAAAATTCTCATATAGCCCCTTTAACAGTCAAACTTAAGAGTTGAGATGATTTTGTAACTAATTAAACGATCAGTCATATTGACATGGTCGTTTAAGAAATAGGGCTATAACCTTTTCATTTCATCATTGAAATATATTTATTTGCTTGTAGCCTATGTTCACACCCTTCACACATACATTTTCAAAACATGCTGTGGCATCCAGAACCATGACTGTACCTTCTATAGTGCAGTAAAAAGGACTCCAAATCACACCGCATTTGTAAACAAGTCAAATAAAATAGGGATGGGATATAATTTCCTTTTATTAATCTGTACCAAAAAAAAAAAAAAAAAGAAGAAGAAGCTTATATTATACTACTGTCAAATAATTCATCATATTTTTAAAAGAAACCAGATTAAATCTTTTCTCTGATGTATGGCGTTTTGGAAGATCAACTTAAAACCTGTATATAACCAATAAACTGCCTTAATTGTTGGATGTAGCATGGTTTACAGATTACAGAATGCATTAATATCAGTTTTGAAATATTTGGAACAGTTCCATTATTTCAGTCTGTCACCTTGCAGCATGAGTTTATCAAATTATGAATTTTATAAATGTATATCACTTTAGCATCAGACTGCCATTTATTAGTTTGATGTGAGGGGTTAAACCAGCATTTATGTCTCTATATATCAGTGCTTTCTACGTCTTTAATATTTTATGAAATATTTTCCTCGACCATTCATCAGTATTTATGTCAATGTAAGACCAGTCTTAGAGATCTAGAGAGGTATATTATGTTGATAATCCAATCTTACAAAAGCACAGGGTCTTTTATATGCGAAACATTCCTTCAAATGGATGTATTTTTTTAGATGGTATTAGCAAGCATAGAATGATCATATTAATTTTTTTAAAATTAATTAATAATTATCATTTTCAAATACTCAAATTATTCATTTTTTTAAATATATCAGACACTTCAGCTATTAAAAATTGCCATGTCTTTGAAAACAGTTTGCCTGAAATAAAGTTTAAATTTGTTTTATCCAATTTTGCTTCTTTTAAGTAATGACTTTATGCTTGATTACTCTTCATAGATCACTCTTTGACACTATAATTCATTTTTAACTACAGTAATGTTGTGTAATTATGGCTATGAAGCACTTAAATTTTGTTGCAGTTCAAGAATGAATTGAGGTTGCGAAACACAAATCAGCAGTCATACACCAAAGGAATGACCCTCAGGGTTTTGTTTATTGATTACTTATCTTACATCCAAATGAATTCTTAAATAAAGAAAATGAAACAATCCCGCCAACAAAGGAAACTATTACAAAGTAATTCAATATAACAAAGAACTATTAGTGAAAAAGTTTTAATAGCATCTGATCAACAGGAAAAATTATTAGCACAACATTGTGTCAAGGACTAAGAAAAAGCCGTGGTCAGAAGAGTTAACAATGGGTATATGTACATATATACAATCTTAAACACAAACAAAAGAAATTACAAGAATATACATGCACGGCAGACAGTTTGCTTTGCTTAAGATGCATGTTTCGCATCCACAGCTCTTTTAAATGAATGTTCTTTTTGGTAACCGTAAAAAAGGACATTGTGTCTCTACAATATACTTTCAATCAAAATTTGACCTCAGCATATTTTTTTTTCCACTAGAATTCCTGTCAGTACATTTAATACATGGCATCGGTAGATTATAATAAACACTTTAATTTCAATATCATTTCATACAAGAGGTTTTTTCTAAAGTTGTGCATTGTGCTTTAACAGGTCTGAAATGGACCCTTTATTACCAAACAATCACTTGTGCTTGAGTTACAAGTGTAACAAAAGGAAATACTTATTACTTAGGCCGATCAGTCACACCATACAAGTATCACTGATTTTGTCATTTGAGTCCCAAGATTTGGCAAATATCACTTTTGCTTCCAAAACACCTGACTTTTAGTGTTGCAAAACAAGGCCTGTTTCTTGAAAGTTCAGTTTGTACACTACCAAAAAATAGACAAAAACATATGCAGTATCTGACCTGACAGAAATAAACAGGGTTTATGGTTGTCAGGGAAGCAAAACTATGAAAATGGGTGTACATTTCAGCATCATTTTGTTTAATGCTTTATAAAGCATGTAGCCCTTTCTGCTCATTCTTTCCGTGGGGAGAAGTATGGTTTCCTTGGTGCACAACTCCTGTCATCTTCAACACAAACACTGTCAACTGATTTACATGTTTAGAAAAGCCTTTATAAATCTTTCAGAAGTATTTTGGCAGTCAGCACAAATGGGGCCTGGATATCCTCTCCAGTTATAAACAGTGGTAGAGCATTGTGCACGCAGGTGTAATGTCTCAGCTCTACCACCAGGAGGCAGCGCTCGCATGCAAAGCTTCCTCAGAAGTTGAGTTTGGTGATGGGCCTCTCTCTGCTGCTTTCTGCGCTCTGTTTGACGGGACGTTTGCGGTTGTGCTTCATCTTCGATAGATCTTTGTCGAACACCTCCCCAGATCGAAGTGCAGACACCAGGTCGTCGAATTCTCCATCCTCCTCGCAGTTCTCTTTGGCCTTCCGGGCTTTTCTTTCCTTCTCGCGCTGTTCCTTGAGCTGTTCACAGACATATTTCCATTAATCACGACTGTACGTTTTCCTTTTGTCTTAATGTTAGTCATTGTGGGTGTTTAGTTTGCTCAATGGAATAGTACAGTACTACTGGCTGCATACTACACAGGAAATACTATAGGCAGCAGGCAGCATACTAATTTTTTTGTTAAATAGAGAGACATATTCCTCATAATCCCCCTCCCCTCAGTCTGTAGCATGTCTTTAATTCGATTAATTTAGCTGAATAACAAGGATACTTATTGGGGCAAAAAAAAAAAAAAAAAATGTAGGGTTACAATTTGTCTAGTAATTTTTTTAATCTTTTAGGGTCCGGGTCTGTTTGGGGTCAGTAGGGTTTTGTTTTTGGTTTTTATTTAAGAAATGAATACTTCTGCACTAATGTGACAGTATAATGTTACAAAAGATTTTTATTTCAAATAAATTCTGTTCATTTGAACCTTCTATTCATCAGAAAATTCTGGAAAAAAAAAATGTATCACAGTTTACACAAAAATATTAAGCAGCACAACTGTTTTCAGCATTGATAATAAGAAATGTTTCTTGAGCAGCAAATTAGCATATCATAATGATTTCTGAAGGATCATGTGACACTGAAGTCTGGAGTAATGATGCTGAAAATTCAGCTTTGCCATCACAGACATAAATTACATTTTAAAATATATTCAAATAGAAAATGGTTATTTTAAATTGTAATAATATTAATATATTTTTCATCAAATAAATGCAACGAACATAAGAGACTTCAAAAACAATAAAACAACCTAATCGACCCCAAATGTTTGAACAATAGTGTGTATATATTAGGGCTGTCAAGCGATGAAATTTTTTAATCTAATAGCACGATGTGGCTATTTAATTAATAGCAAATTAATCACACATCAAATTTGGTGGAGAAATTATCCCCAAAAGATAATTTAAAGTCATTGTTGTGTTAAATGAGAAAAGCAACAAATAGACATTACAATATTTGCTTTAGAAAGAAATAGTATAGCCTATTTCATTCAATATAGAATTTATTACACATACTTTTAGGCTACAATGGCCATTAAGGTTGAGTAAATGATGACAGAATTTTTATTTTTTGGTGAACTATACCTTTAATGGGTTTTTAATTCATATGGTAACTACAACTGCCAGTAGGTGGCAGTAAAAGTCTAAGTGAGTAAATCATTGAGTCATTCATTCATTCGCTCCATTCAAATGGCAGATTAATTCAGGATTTAGGAATGAAGTAAATGGCTCTTTTTGCCTGCGTCTCAATGTGCATACTATCCATCCTAAATACAGTAGTCAACATCAAAGTTGTCCTAAAACCTTCTTCTTAGGACAATTTAGTTCTTAGGACAACTTTGATGAACTTTTTTGAATGTTGACTACTGTAGTATGTGACATATTCAATACTAGTTAGGGCGGATAGGGTGGATAGTATGCACATTGGGATGCAGGGTCAATGAATGGGCCATCATTCAAAACGGGAATTCATTCAGAAACACTGCTGTGTTGTACAACATTCCTAGTATGTTTCATAACGATAGCATGTCATTCATAATTGTTTTTGCTTAGAAAGAGGAAACAATTTGTTTATATTGTCTATAAAATGACATGTTAGTACAACACTTTTGAGAAGGAATGTGTGTACATGTGTTTGAGATGGACACACTGCATGCTTCTTGACACATTACCTGTGCCTCCATGCGGGCTCTGCGCTCCTCTTCCTCCTTGCGTCGCTGCATGTTCTCATTGTCCTGTTTAGCTTCATTGAAGGCCTGTAGGAACTGATCAAAGATGCCAAAGAACTCTTCGGGCTGCATACGTGTGGCGTCCTCCCCAAAGTGCTTTACGGCATTCTCAAACTGTGTAGAATGAAAGACAAGGACATTTAGGAGGGTGTGATTCTTTCATAATCATAATGATGTCATATAATCATTATTTTATGAGGGATTTTTTGGCACTTGAACTTGGTAGTACAAAAACTGACGTAATAAACTCTGATCGGGTCCAGGCCACTAGAATGAACTAGTGATCTCCTTGCTTCCCATGTACACTAGTCAAGTCAAGTCACGTCACCTTTATTTATACAGCATTTTTTTTACAATGCAGATCGTTTCAAAGCAGCTTTACTGTGATAGCAGGAAACATCCTTTTGGCTGTACAGCGGCTCTAGAAGAAAATGGTGTCATTGTCCAGCTTAAGTAAGTTCAATATTGATTCATTTTCATTGTAAAAAATCATTAGTTATTAATTTAGTTCTTTATCTATATAGTATCTCTGGTGAAAACAGTGATGTCATCGTCCAGCTCAGTTCAGTTCGCATACAATGGTGTCAATACAGGCAGGTCAGTAATATTGTTTACTACTGTTTAAAAGTTTAGGGTTGGTAAGATTTTTAATATTTTTTAACAAAGTCTTTAAATGTTCATGTTGCATTTTTCAGGTCAAAAATACAGAAAAAAAAAAAATATTGTGAAATATTATTAGAAATATTATCAAATACAACTCATTCTTGTGATGGCAAAGCTGAATTTTCAGCATCATTACTCCAGTCTTCAGTGTCACATGATCCTTCAGAAATCATTCTAATTGGCTGCTCAAGAAACATTTCTTATTATTATCAGTTGTTTTATATTTTTTTTTGTTTTTGTGGAAACGGATACATTTTTTTCAGGATTCTTTTATGAAAAGAAAGTTCAAAAGAAAATCAATTATTTGAAATTAAAATCATTATAAATGTCTTTACTGTCATATTTGATCAATTTAATGCATCCTTGTTGAATAAAAGTATTAATTTTTCTTCAAAAAACAAAAATGTACAAACCCCGAAGTTTTGAACAGTAGAGTGTAAATGTAATAAAATATGAGACAGGTATCCAGATATTGCAGAAATCATGAGTAGGTCCTCATGTCTCGCTAAGATCAAACCCTCATCTGTTCCTTTGCCAACCCTTTAGAAAACTTGACAGCTGCAGTGCCATCAAATTCACGTGCAGCTTCATGAGCAAGATCAGACTGGAAGAACCTGCCTTTGAAAATGATCTTCAGCCTATTGCAGTTAAAGATTAAGGTTCATGTTTCCAGCGGTTCCAATGTCCACACAGACGGTCAGAAGCCCAATAAACTCCAACGAAAACAGTGATTTAACTTCTACATGTCTGAGTTATGTTTGCCAGCATGGAGCAGGGGGGAAAAATCTGTCATTTCAGACGTTTAACAGCAACTTCAAAGCTGCAGCGGAGCAACTTTATGTGAGCGTTCACATTTAAGCAGCCAGATAGAGTGACAGGCTTCGCTATGTTCAAACCTCTCATAAACCTTTAACATCTATAATCTCCTTAGGTTCAACGTACGGTGGTGTGCGTTCGATCTTACCGATTCCTTGGCATCCTGAAGAGAGTCTTCAACTTCAGAGAAACTGAAACCAGCAACAGTGATGAACTGACTCACAACAGACACAAACTTGTCGCCGTGGGTCTGAGGCTGACCCCTTTGGTACTCCATCTCCTTTTGAGAAAGAGAGACAGACTGCTATCAAGATGGCGGGATGGACACAAGTAAGGCCATGACTTAAATAATAGAAAAAGTGCATTAAATTTAGAGCAAAATCATCCCAAATACCCAGAACTACCCTAGTAACCGCTCAAAACAACTTAGCAATCTATCAAGGCCTTCCAACTTTTGAAACTTGTTTTCTAGTTTCAAGTGTTGTAACCATAAATAATGTTTAGCTATTATATTGCATAGCTGTTGTATAAATAGATACATTTGCTACACTGGATAACCTTATAAGCTCTAGAGCTTGTTGTAATTGTAGACAAAACGAGAATGTCGCTCACCGCCTCCACGCTTTTTAAGCCAGTGCGCAGATTGTTAATGTCTTTCTCCAGTTCAGTCATGCTGAGAAAAAAGGAAGAAAAATAAGTTGGAGAGGGAGATAATGAGAGATAATGTTTCACTGGACAATTTGCAGACCCTTTAATCTCATTTCGAATGGCTGAGGAATGAATCACATCAAACAGTATCTTCACACAGTGACTACGGTTTTGCCAAATAGGACATGTTCCTGGATCAACAACTTTTGTTGGTCCTGGAACAACATTCCTGTCTAAAAAAGTCCTAAACCTATCCCGAACTATAAACTACCCTAAAATGAAAAGTGAAAAGATAGGCTGATACTGTTCAAGCTCTCAGCCCAAACCTTATCCCTAACATCTGATTGGTTTTTAAAGGATTTAAAATGAAAATTACCCCAAGATTTACTCACCCTCAAGCCATCCTAGGTGTATATGACATTTTTCTTTCTGATGAACATAATCGGAGTTATATTAATAAATATCCTGACGCATCCAAGCTTTATAATGGCAGTGAATGGGAAACAACAAGTATGAAGCTGAAGAAAGTGCATCCATCCATCATAAATGTACTCCACATGGCTCTGGGGGGTTAATAAAGGCCTTCTAAAGCAAAGCGATGAGTTTGTGTATGAAAAATATCCATATTTAACAAGTTATAAAATAAAATATATAGCTTCACTTCCGTCAGTTACGTGTTTTTCTTAAGTTGAATACAGAAGGCATAGGACGTAGCCTAAGCGTTTTGAACTGCGAGAGGCATTATATATATATATATTTTTTTTTTTTTTTTGAAAATGACCAATCATTTCACTAGATAAGACCCTTATTCCTCAGCTGGGATCGTCTAGAGCCCTTTGAAGCTGCAGTGAAACTGCAATTTGGACCTTCAAACTGTTGGTAACCACTGAAGAAATTCCTGGGATGTTTTCCTCAAAAAGTGAAGAAAGAAAGACATGAACATTTTGGATGACATGAGGCTGAGTAAATTATCAGGAACTTTTAATTCTGAAGTGAACTAATCCTTTAACTTGTAATAAACCTAGAATACTCTTTTACTCCTTCCTGGAACAACAATGACATTTATCCTACTTAGCCACATTCTAAGCATCTTCCTACATTCCTATCTTATTACATACAACAGAAACTGGAACAGAAATTCTTTAAAACCACTTAAGTGGGTGCAATAGTGAGACTTGATTGTTTTAGTGCTTACTTGACTTTGGCCGCTTCTGGAACGCTGTGCAGATCCTCATGAATCAGGCTGACTTTAGGGTACTTCTGCTCAAGAATGGTAATCAGGTAGTGCAGAAGAGTGACATTCCTATTGAGAAACATGCACAGCTTGTGTAACTACATGGCTGGTTGGAGTTTAATAAACAGTACTTGCACAAACCAAAGCTCTGTCTTACTTGTCGATGCTGGACTTGGTGTCAGCGATCTTGTTGAGAGAGGACACTTTGAAGCCATAGGCATTGCCCCTCTGGCCTTTGTTCATGTAGTTCCCGAAGGCCAGCACCACCTCCAGAAGCTGTCGAAGATTCCTGCTCTGAAGAACCTCCTTAGAAGCTTTATTGAGAGCTGTGGAGGGGGATTTTTTTTTAATATTACACCTTACATAACCTACAAGTTTGCTTTATTTCATAAAAGTCTAGTAGAGAACATAACTGTAGATGATTGACACACATGACTGACAGAGGTATCAGGATTTACCTTCCACTTTCGGCTTGATTTCTGCTATTCTTTCTGTAAACTTCTTTTTGAAGTAAAGAGACTGCAGTCTTTGCTGGTAGTGGTTAATTCTGCGATTTAAAAGCAAAATTGAAATGAGAAACTATTAATATTTGATAATATATCATTTACACTACCAGTTTTTAAAGCTCTTAAAAAAGTAAAGGCTTAAATGCTTGAAATTAGTTTTGGTGACAGTTATAAATTGTGTCTACTTTCAAACTGATCAAATATAAAACTGATCTAAATTTATCAAATATAAGCTTTGATTTATTTAACATTTGCATTATTTCCCATTTTTGAGGACTTATTTTAAAAGTTTAGAACAATTGTCTGAATGAAAACCTCTTAATATTAGTTCATATGCTTGAATTTATATTGCTATGACTGTTATTCTAAATGTGGAAAATAATCAAAATAAAGAATAAATGTGTCCAAACATTTGACTGGTAGTGCACATGAAATAATATAAAAATAAATGCATACTAGAATAGAAAAAAATAAATGTAAAAACCCCCATTTATTTACAAGGGGTGTACCCATAATGCACTGCTGCAAAACGTCTGTAACATTAACAGCCAAATATTCTTCTGTGGTTTTTCATTGTTCTGTCGAAGCACGCCTGTTCGTGAGACACGAATACTGTTTCCCATATTAAAATAATTTAAAAAATATATATAGTCCAATAACACCTGCAACTTGTTTATTTTTTATTAATTGTTGGAGCTGCCCATTCTTCATGGCTTTTATATTTATGTCTTTGTTGGCTGTCATTCCACAGAGATTAATGACATTAAGAGCTGCACAATGAAGAGGTCAGAGAAATGACGACATGTTTCCAGTCTTGTTTCAGACAATTTCAGACTGCCAGACTGAAGTCAATGATTATTATAGCAAGAGACTAGACAGACCAAGATAAGAACGTTAATCCTGTAAAAGAGTTTATTTTCCACATACTGACCTCTACATCACCTGTAGCTGTTGTGTAGCAGCACCATTTAGAATATATTGTGTGTTTTGACAGCTCTGTCCAGTCTGATGTACTAAGTGACCTAAATTGATCGTTACCTGCTCATCTCATAGAGGAAGCGATCTGCCTTCGCCATCCGCTCCAACTCATGTTTGTGTTCCTCCAGAATGTCTACGTCACTTTTTTCTGGCACAAACTTCAACAGCTGCAGGGAAGGAGAGAAAGCATTATAATGACTAAATTGGGCCAACTAATCAGAGGTCATTTTGAAAGAGAAGTCTTAAAGATACAGTAGCAAAAAAGCCTGTTTATTCATAAAATAAAATGTATAAGATAAAGCATGAAAAAAAGTTACAATTCAGTATATTATAGCCCTTTTAAGTTCTTTAATGCAATATAGCCCTATCAAACATATATCCATTAAGTGAACATGCATTCCTGTCACACTACAATAACTGTTTGATTACTGTTCAGATTAAAACAACAGCAATCAGAGGACTTATAAAACCTGATTGCCATTATATTCCTTTTCAAGTCCATTTGGAAAATGTTACGACCATTTACTTGCTGCTCTTATGTGGGGATTTGCTTTAAAGGTTAAACAGGGTGAGGTATACAAAGCTGCATTTTATTACAAAAATGGCTACATGGCTTGAACGGGTTTTAATTAAACTATAAATGTGCTTGATTTCAGCCTCCATTAGCAGGATATACACAACAGATTTAATTCAGGCATGTGGAAAGGCTTCGGTATGGTTTATATTTCTACCAACTACAACAAATTTCACTATCATCCAGAATGACAAAAATGCAAGGACAATACTGGTGTCTTGCCAAAAATATTTCTGCAAAACAGTAATTACATTCTGGCTTAGACTGCTGGGCTTATGTAATTAAACTCGCCGCCCGTGCAGATGCTGTATCAGCTAATCACAGTTCTGAAATGTTTGACGTCAATCCACTGCAGTAAAACAGGTTTGTTTTGGACATAAGCCATCTGGAATTATGAGTTAAAGTGTGAGGTAATTGATGAAGTATGTGGTGATGCATCTCACCTGCTCCAACATATCCTTGGGTAGGTCTTCCTGCTCATCCATGGTCAGTATGGCTCTCTTGATCTCCTCATTGGAGAGTTTTAACCTGCAAGAAATAGATTTAAGTGAATCTTTGAGTTTGGCTTTCATGAGTGAATAAAATATATTTCTGTCATGACAACTCTCTGGTAATAGAGATTGGCATTGTAATGAATATGTATTTTGTCTTGCTATGCTGCTGCTGCTGCAGAGCAAGTACCGAGACTTGCTACTGCAAATACATTTACAGACATTGCTGTGAGCATGTAAGACATGCTGCTGCTGCTGCACAAGTAACGTACATGAATTAACCCCTGTAGCAGATGTATACAGGTGGAGCTGGGGAAGGAGGGGGGTTTCTGAAGATGCGCTACCAAATGAGACCTATCAGCCTGCGGCATCTAGAGTTTCATGCCAGAACATATAATTATTTTTCCTTTATGTTTTTGTGCATATAGTGCAAATATAAGCACAAACAAAAAAAAAAATCAAAGTTCTGAATTAACTGTGAATTAGGCACGTGACAGTAAAATTTTTATGTTGCAATAATTGACGACGCTTTTATCACGGTATACAGTATTATCACGATATTGAAATAATTTGCAAAAAAAAAAAAAAAAGTGTTGTCATATTATAAAAGGATTAATAAAACATGAATTATATAATAATTCATGTTAGCTCAGCTCCATTAAATAATAGTTACAACTTTTGATTTTAATAATGTTGAAATTAACATTTTTTCATCGTTAGTTTATGTTAACTAATAAATTAAATAATGTTAACTAATGAAGCCTTATGTTCTGATTCTGTTCATTCACACTTTAGCATATGCAAACAAAACCTAGGGCATGTTGTAGTAGTCCAGATTAAAATATAAAAATGTTTAAATCTGAAAATAAATTGTTTACACGTGTGTGCCTCTTTGATGCAGCATACAGCGGTTTTGTGCATTTTAAACGGATGATGGGTATTCTTAAAATGTAAGGATGCACCAATACCATTTTTTAAGGGCAGCTTACCGATACTTTTTTTCTAGTACTCACCAATACCGATACTGATGCCTATACATCTATTAATTTCTTACTTTTTTTTTTTTTTTTTTTTTGATGTTGCAGTTTTCCAAACACAACACCGTGAGACTGATGAATTTAGGACAGCTTCTTTATTACTTTAATAAAAAAATTATTTGTAATCATTTTTATGTGCTGGTCACAAACTTAAAGAACAAAAAATGTCAGTGTCCAATAACCTTCAAAGGGCATAATTACCAATATATATATATAATTGTTGTTATATAAAGAAATTTACAAACAATACAACAAATACTATAGAGAGACAAATTAAATAAACTTGTTTTTCAGATACAGTAGGTTTATTTACCATGTATACATTTATTTAACATCTTTTGTTGATGTATTAACATTAATGACAAATATAGGCTACAGTCCTGACACTGACACATATCCTGTTTTCACCCAAATATTTACATCCACTTAAGCCATAACCGACTGTATTTACGTAAGATACTCCACACGATGGACATTTTGACAACTATATGTGCATTTGACCATTCAGGCGCAATGAGAACTGATCGCGCACTGTCTGAGAGAACTGGGATCGCGCGCAAGAAAGAGAGAGAGCACGCACGAGAGGGAGCGCTTCTGGTCTGTGTCATTCAGTGCAATTCCGCCTATCCCGCCTCCATTAATCGATAACGAATTGTGATTGAAAGCATGCAGTTCGCAATGTGTGTGTTGTCATCATTAATTTTAAAGTATTTCCACACCTCTGTGACATTGTTTCTTCTGCTGCCACCGGTGTCTCTATGCACAGAAAATTCTTTAAGTTATGTCACATGAGGTATCGGGGATATTTTTACGAGTACGAGTACAAATACAAATACAAATACAAGTACATGAGCTTGGTATCGGCCCAGATACCGCTACTAGTATCGGTGCATCCCTATTAAAATGCATTCTAAAAATCTGAATAATTCATAATAAATAATTGTTCACAGTATTTTGAAGTGCCCACAATAACAATATCGTGCATATGTTCATTATCGTGATATACATCGTATTACCGTATACCGGCACATGTCTATTGTGAATTATGGTTTCTTGATGCAGTAAATGTTTAAAATGGCTGAAGTCCAGGTTTCATTCACAGCTGTACAATTAAATCGAACACATGAAGTGAGCTTGTGGGGGAGATGTTTATCACCACTTCTATGGCAACTTGTGATGCAACAGGAAAAAAATCCTGCCTAGGATCATCCAAAATGGCTTAAATAAACAAAGAATTGTTCTACAGTGAGTCATGCAGGAATGTTCATTACCGTGAACGAATCTTAAATGGTCAAAGATGGTGTCTATGGGTTCCTAAGCTACAGACTCACTTGGAGAGAAGGATGTTGCAGTTTTGTGCACGACGACCATCAATGACAGACAATTCTCTGACCTTTTTAGAAGTGACAGTGTCATCCTCTGATTCTTTCTGCAGACAGACAATTGGAGTTAAGGTCAGCATTAATACCACATTGAAATGAAGAGCAAAAACTATGAGAGAGCAGGCTGAAGTTGGTTTTCACACTTGAGGTTTTGGTGCAAATCAGCGTTTGATTGTCCTCAAAGTTGGTGTACTTGTCATGTATGGGATGATATTTAGAGACTAAAGCATTTTTCAAATGTAGTGTGGTTCTGAACATCATAACATAGTTTAAAAGCAAAACCACAGTCATTTTCAAATACACTGAATATGAAACCAACAAGACACCTGCTCTCTAAAGTAAAACCCAAACAAAATGATTTTTCAAACACAGGACAACATGCTCATGGCACATCCATGACTGAACACACCAGACATCCACAACAACAGAGGCTGAAAACAGTCATCTCCGCCTTTTTAGTGCCAGCTGGGGAGCAGACAGCAAGAAATTGCGTGTTTAGACAATGGCACGCCGGGTTTTATTTGGAGGAGGGAGAGGGTGAAAGGAGTGGAAGGGAATCTGTCTAAAAACAGGGGGGGGGAGATATTTGTTTTTTAGCTGGTGGAAATCTGTCTCCTTCACTGTTGCATAAACTCCAGATGCATGGAAAACCAACTGCATGCCTCATAACCAACTTGGCTAATTACGAACAGAGACATCTTGAAATGCTCGCTAATAAACTAAAATAGGTCATTTGGTTCATTGCATTTTTAAGCTAGGATACAAAAGGCAACAATTTGGTGATAAGAATGCTGATTAAAACTATAGTGGTACCCATGGTAGTGATGGCATCAGACAGCACTTTAATATATACTAATGTACTTACTGATTACTATTATTTATATATGGTATTTGGGTGAATCTCATGAAAACCTTTTAAGAAAATGACAATTAATTCCAAAAATCTAAATAAGAAATTTTATTTTGTAAAAGCAGAACATAAAATCTATTATTTCAAGACAATTAAGATTGATAAATGTTTTTACAGTAATGCATTTTACATGTATACCTTTTACATAAAACACGATTTTAATGACAATTAAGCACAGAGAGTTTAATGCAAAAACCCTCTCATTTTCATATTCTCATATTATTTTAATTTTAAGGTATAGCCCTTAGTCAGGGTACTGCCATATTTAATTTTTGACAGGAATGAAAATGAGGCTTTGAGGGTTGGAATACAGTGCATTCAATGGATTGTACTGTTGTTTAACAATTGTTCAGCGGACCAAAAAAAATTTACAGTAGACAAAAACTCTATAAAACAGTTAAAAGTTGTGAAAATTACATGATCTAGGACCTTTATATAGTGCATGCCATTGTACTGAATGTCTGTCCCTCACACTTGTTATCTGGCATCTAACCTGACTAAAAATAATTTTATTTTTCATTATAATAAAGTAAAGAGTACTGTATCACAATAGTAAACTGCAAAATGTGCTCTAAAAATAATGCAACAAAATGCACATAGTGCAACAAAATCTTTATGCCAAATGTAATTACTTTTCTGTGATTTTGGGGGTGAGATGTAACAGGACATTTATTTTTAAGATTCAATAATTCATACAGTATTCTAAAGTACTTCAGAGAGTGCCATCTAACTATAACATGTCCAAAAAAACATGTCAGTACCATAATATCATCACCAAACTAAAGAGTCAGGACCAGAGACCACTTACCTGTCTAAAGTTATTGAACAGAAAGTCCTTTATGGCAAGCGGGGAGCAGGAAAGTGTTAGTTAGATCAGGAAATATATAAAAGGGCAGGTGTAAACATCAGGCAGAAAAACAGAGAATACAGAGAGAGGGAAAGAAATTCAAGGAGTGGAGTTTTAGTCATTTTAGTCTGACACTCCAGTATTATTCATAAAATGCATTTCAAACGATGTGCACGATATTTACAATCCAGAAGGGTAAAAGTTCTCAAAAAATGTCTTATACCTGCTGTCTCTGGTAAGCGGAGAATGTTTTTTCAATATCCTCCAAGTCCAGTTGCTTGAAGACTCTGATTTCATCCAATTCCAGCCACAATGTCCCTTCCAGTTTATTCTGTGAGACAGAGATGAGTAATGAATAAACTATGAATACACCTTAGTGGACTTAGTTAAAAAATTAATAATAAAATATTATATATATATATATATATATATATATATATATATATATATATATATATATATATATATATATATATATATATATATATATTATTATTATTATTTATTTTATTTTTTTTGTGAACAATTGTTTTTTATTGAATAATCATTTAAATAAAAAAAAAGATAACATATCAGAATGCTGAGAAATTAAAAGACATTGCAGTGACAGAAGTATAGAGTGAAGTACCTAATCAAGAAATAAATAAAAATAAAATAATAATAATAATAATAAAAATAAATAAATAAATAAATAAAATATATGGATATTTCTGTATTTTATAATTTACATCAAAAAGAAGAGAGAAAGGATTTAACAACATCAAAGGTAGCACTCCAAGTCTTTAAAGTCTTTGCTCCATGAATGCGAGCTGTTGATAGCTCCAAAGAAATAATATCCAGCAAAGATAAGGCCCATACACGCCTGCTCGTCATATGTGGAGGAATTCAACGACTGACTAACATTTTCTTAGCCGCAGTGAAAGCAGCTAAAAGTAAGGCAATTCCGAAAAGTTACATAGGAAGAAAAGTTCTGGAGTCATAGATGTCACCAAAGCAATTTACATTACATTTAACCCATTGTGGACAACGAAATGGAATCTTTCCTGATAAAAAAAATTATTATTATGGAACAAAGGTGGGTGACGATGCCAAATCAAATTTGGTTCCATCTTTCTGGTCACCGTTCTCCAGGTAAAAATAAAATGTGTTAGAATAGGGCCAAAACGAAGTTTACATTGTCTAACTGAGACACCAGCAAAAACCAAATGCTTTATATTATAAGGAGAAACGATAGATTCAATAGCCCACCATGAAGTTGACATATTTGGTTTAAACCAGCCTGACAATGCACGAAGGGTAAAGGAGTCAGCGTAAAACTTAAAATTTGGGAAGGACCAACCCCAATCTGCTCTGCTGCGCTGTAAATTAGATAGCTTAATTCGGGGACGTTTACCATTCCAAATATAATGAGAAATTATTTAATTGAGTTTTTTCCAATAGCCAGCAGGTGGAGGTAAAGGAATCATAGAGGAATAAAAATTGACACGAGGGAGGATGTTCATTTTAACAACCGATATTCTTGCATGGAAAGTAGTAGGAAGGTGCGTCCAATTTGAAAGATCAGAGGTGACTCTGGCCAAGTTGTTATTTAAATTTTTTGAGACAATATCCTGCAAAGAAGAATAGATATCTACCCCTAAATATTTGAATGAATGCACCACTGGAATACAACTAGAAAACGTCACAGATCCAACAGAAAAATTAAGAGGGAGTAGATATGACTTTGTCCAATTAATTTGATACCCAGACAGATTATTAAACTGATTAAATAAATTTAAAATATGGGGGACTGATTGAACTGGATTGTCTAAAAAAAGCAAAATGTCATTTGCACCTAACCGATTTAGGAAGAATAAGTTCTGACTGATGTACAGCTTGAGCAAGGGGTTCTAAAAGATAAAGCAAACAGTAAGGGTGAAAGAGGACAACCCTGACGAGTGCCTCTTCCAGTCGGAAAAGATTGTGAACATACCTGGCCAGTAAGAATAGAAGCCGAGGGATTAGCATACAAGAGTTTAATCATATTTATAAAGTTAGAACTAAAACCTACTTTGGTCTGCCCACAGATAGTTCCACTCCAAATGGTTGAATGCATTCATTGCATCTAAAGAGAGTATTGCGGAGGGAGATGTCAATTGTTTGAATTATGTGAAGCAGTCTTCGCAGGTTATCTGAGGCAGAGCGAGGTTTAATAAACCCTGTTTGATCATGATGCACAAGTTTGGTCATAAAGCCTTCTAGACGGCGGGCTAAAACTTTTGCATAAATTTTAACATCTGTACCAATTAGAGAAAGTGGGCGATAACTAGAACAAGATGTAGAGTCTTTATCTTTTTTTTAAAAGAAGAGATATAATAGCCAAGTTCATATTTTGTGGCAAGGGTCCTTGATCAATTGAATATTGAATCATATCTAACATAAGTGGACCCAACTCGGCCCAGAAAGTCAAATAAAACTCAATTGGTATGCCATCTAGGCCTGGGGATTTCCCTTTTCTCATACCTCTGACCGATGATTCTAATTCAACAAGTGATAAAGATCTTTCTAAAAACTTGATTCTGGAAGATTAAGAGCAGTTAAAAAGGAAGTATAAGAGGTATATTCACATTTAGAGTTGGAGCTGTATAATTCAGAATGGAAGGAGCGAAGTGTGTCGTTTATACACATCTGATCAGTCAGAACCTCACCGGCTTGAGATTTCACTGCTGTAATATTCGCAAATTTTGCGCTATTATGTAGCCTTAAAGCCAGTAAATGGCTAGGTCTGCTACCATGAAAATAATAGTTTTGTCTAGATCTTTGTATAAGGAATTCAGCTCTGGACCTATATAATAATTTAAGTTCTTTCCTAACAGTTTCAATTTTAGCTGCAATGCTATCAGAAAAAGAATGTTGGAAAACAAACAAACCCCAGGCTGCCACCCTCCCCTGTCGTTGTCAGTGACAGCAACATGACAGCCTGTACAACATTAATACACCGTCATTAGCCCTACTATAAGACAGTAAAGTAACTTGAGTTCACATCAGTAATGAAGTGGGGTAAAAAAATTTTTTTTAAATTCTCTAAAGAGAGGGAAGCAAGCACAAACAAAACTGTAAATTAGTGATACCTTGTCTCCTAGCTTACAAACACACACACATATACACACACAAAAAGGAAGTAGATGACCCTCATATGTAGCTCTAGGTTATCAAGTCAGGAGTCATTCATTAACAACAATTTCTTCTCCTATGTCCATCCTTGAAGAATGAGGTCGGGGAATTTAGCTTAGGAGTTGTCGTGCTTCCTCCAGGGAGTACAGTAGTTTCGTCTCGCCGTTTTTTAAAACAATCTCTTCAGTGTGGCTGGATACAGAAGAAAGTTCTACAGACCTGCCTCTTTCAATTCTTTCCTTATTATAGTGAAGGAGCTCCGCTTCTTTGCCATTGCGGGAGAGAAGTCGGGGAAAAAGCTCAGCATTGCGCCATTGTTTGTTTTTACGGGACCGTGGCGTCTGGCTTCGTTTAGAATCAGATTCCTGTCTTTGTAGCGTAGCAGTTTGAAAAGAAATACACGTGGCTTGGGGTGATCAGTTGCAGCTCTGGAGTAAATTCGATGCGCAC
Organism: Elopichthys bambusa; assembly: GCA_037101425.1. Taxonomy (NCBI): domain Eukaryota; kingdom Metazoa; phylum Chordata; class Actinopteri; order Cypriniformes; family Xenocyprididae; genus Elopichthys; species Elopichthys bambusa. The sequence goes on from CM074442.1 coordinate 22,345,910, forward strand.
GTTCGATTTCGATGTCTTTGCCCGCTAGTGATGGAATCCAGGTCGGTAGGGACCGTTTCAGAAAGCCACCTGGATCATCTTTTTTTGCTCCTTCAGGTAACCCTAGCAGCTGGAGATTACTGCGTCTGCTGCGATCCTGCAGATCTGTCACTTGTTGCTCGAGGACATCCAGACGCCTAGTGTGTTCGTTCTTTTCTGCTCTCTCTGTTCCCCGGTTAAAAAGTCCACTTTGGAGCACAAACTTTGTAATGTGGTCATGTGAGAGGTGAATTCGGCGCGCATTGCCGCTAATTCAGTTTTCAATATGTCCTCAAAACGTTATAGTGGTCGCCATGTTGTCTTCCATATCCGCTCGGCCTGCCGTGGCTGCTGATTTAGTTTTCTTCTTTACTGGAGAGGATGAGGGTGAGAGGTACGCCAGTTTTCGACTGTGACATTTACAAAACAACAGAAAACGAAAACACTACCCCAGATGTCAAAAAAGAAAGTTAAAAAGGCAGAAAACAAAGGGCTATGCGCAGAGCTTGATTAATGTGCATCTAGGCCCATGAAAGCGTCACGTCAATAATAAAATAAATTCTAAATAATAGATTGAAAATAAATAAATCAATTCATTAATAAAAATGTAGAAAGAGAAACCTTTATAAAGACTAACAGTTGTATATCTATCTCTCTATATAAATATGAAAATAATTATTGTGTTTATTAATATTAATAAAAAGTCATTATTTATTGAACATTGGTGTCTTTTACAGTACTACTGCAGACACAGTTTTGCTGTTCTGCTTCATGTCATGCCTAACAACACCCCTTTACCATGGTTGTAAAGAATGGCCTATCATGGTTTATTTTGTTTTAATAAAAACAGCTGGTTGTGACTTCCGAATAAAAATAAACAAACAAATAAAAAACACATTGATGAAAGATATTTCATAAACATTACAAACGTTTATTAACTCACTTCACTGAGTTTGGTCCAGTTGAAAGACTTAAGCGGATTGGATGGTTGAGGGATGTTCTTTTTCTTCAGCGTGGAGCCCAGAAGACCTCCAAGGGGAGGAGGAGCACCAAAGCCAGGCAGGCCTGGTGGAGGTGGCGGTCCACCAGGGGGAGGGGGAGGGGGTGGTGGTGCTCCACCTGGAGGTGGTGGAGGAGGAATGCCAGCTAGACCTGGTGGTGGAGGTGGGATGCTACCAGGGGCCAATGGGACGAGAGGGGGGCCACCTGGGATATTTGTCCTCTAAAAATCAAGACACAGTAGGAACATGAAGCAAAAGGGTTGTAAGGCTTTGGCTATATTATAATTATGAATCAAAACATTTTGGTCTGTTCCAAACCCCATGAGCTGTTGACACTACATTTTTAGGCATTGATGGCTCCAGGCTGTTTCAGCTATGCTGGCTTATACACTAACAAACGAGTACCACTGGAATGGTACCAGTACCATGATTATTTTGGACATGACATGACATTACTATAGTATTCTTTGAAGTACCTTAGTGTATACTGGAAATACTATAGTACACGAATATGGTAATCATTCAATACCACTACAGTAGTTTTTGTAAGGGAACCTCATTCTAAGGCAAAATCAAAGCGACAAACTTTGAAAGCCAAGAGAAATGTAATTTTATATTTATTTATTTATTTAGGGTGTCAAACGATTAACGATTAAATAAAAGTTTGTGTTTACATAATATATATGTGTGTGTACGGTGTATAATTATTATGTATATATAAATACACAACATGCATACATACATATGTTAAAAATTTGTTATTTTATATTTATATATAATATACATTATATAAATATATACAGTATGTACATGCAAATATTTCTTAAATATATACGTGTATGTGTGTGTGTATTTAAATACACAATTATACACAAAACATTAATCGTTTGACAGCCCTAATATATATATATAATATTATATATATATATATAATATTATATATATAATATTATATATATATATATATATATATATATATATATATATATAATATTATATATATATATATATATATATATATATATATATATATATATATATATATATATATAAAATATTATATATATATATATATATATATATATATATATATATATATATATATATATATATATATATAATATTAATACTCATGCGCATACATACATAGCTCAGCGTAAATGAGTACACCCCTTTTGAAAAGTAACAATATCTCAATGAACAAAAACAATTTCCAAAATGTTGAAAAGTTTTAAATAACATCTGTTTAACCTATAACATGAAAGTAAGGTTATTAATATAACTTAGATTACACATTTTTCAGTTTTACACAAATTAGGGTGATGCAAAAATGAGTACACCACACAATAAAAACTACTACATCTAGTACTTTGTATGGCCTCCATGATTTTTAATGACAGCACCAAGTCTTCTAGGCATGGAATGAACAAGTTGGCGACATTTTGCAACATCTATCTTTTTCCATTCTTCAAAAATGACCTCTTTTAGAGAGGATGGAGTGATGCTCAACTTGTCTCTTCAGAATTCCCCATAGGTGTTCAACTGGGTTCAGATCAGGAGCCACTGAATCACTTTCACCCTGTTCTTCTTCAGAAACTCAACAGTGGCCTTAGATGTCTGTTTAGGATCATTGTCATGTGGGAAAAGTGCACGACGACCAAGGGCACGGAGTGATGGTAGCATCTTCTCTTTCAGTATAGAGCAGTACATCTGTGAATTCATGATGCCATCAATGAAATGCAGCTCCCCGACACCAGCAGCACTCATGCAGCCCCACATAAGGACACTGCCACCATGTTTCACTGTAGGCACCATACATTTTTCTTTGTATTCCTCACCTTTGCGACGCCATACAGTTTTGAAGCCATCAGTTCCAAAAACATTTATCTTGGTCTCATCACTCCAGAGTATAGAGTGTCCCAGTAGTCTTCGTCTTTGACAGCATGAGCCCTGGCAAACTCTAGGCGGGCTTTTTTGTGCCTGGGCTTTAGGAGAGGCTTCTTTCGTGGACGGCACCCATGCATGCCATTCCTCTGCAGTGTACGCCATATTGTGTCACAGGAAATAGTCACCCCAGTCTGGCTTTCTACTTCTTTAGATAACTGCAGTGAACTGATTTTCGATTTCCCGATTTTCTTCAACCCTTCTCATCAGAAGACACTCCTGTCGAGGTGTTAACTTCCGTGGACAACCTGGACATCTCTGTGAGATGGTTGCAGTTCCATCTTTTTAAAATTGTTGTACCACTTTTGCTACAGTATTCTGACTGATAAGTAAAGCTTTGCTGATCTTCTTGTAGCCTTCACCTTTCTGATGTAAAGAGATTATTTTCTTTCTCGGGTCTTGTGACATTTCTCTTCTATGGGGTGCCATTGCTGACAGCATGAAATGGGAAGGGGTTTTAACACCCTTTTATAGTCAACTGTCTGCTGGACACTTGTGTAATGAATAATTAGACTCACCTGTGGTTGAATTCTTGTTAAATCAGACATTTGTAGTCTAAAAGTTAGCTTTGCTCCAGAGACTTTCAGTGGGGTGTACTCATTTTTGCATTTTTGCAAATTTTGTTCTCCAAGTTATATTAATAACCTTACTTTTATGTTATAAGTTAAACAGATGTTATATAAAACTTAGTCTTGTCAACATTTTGGAAATTGTTTGTGTTAATTGAGATATTGTTTAAAATGTTACTTTTCAAAGGGGGTGTACTCATTTACGCTGAGCACTGTATGTATGTATGCATGTATATTATTTATATATATATATAGCAAATAGTTAAATGTCATTTAAAACTAGTTCTCACCATTTTTATGTGTGCAATGATTTTTTTATTTATTTTTTATTTTCATCCTAAGATAGTAAGATGGTCTAGCTGGATTATCTGGTTTCCTTTGACACCAGATCAGTCTAACTAGCAGTCTAACTAATTCACTCCTTGAATTTCTTTCCCTCTCTCTGTATTCTCTATTTTTCTGCCTAATGTTTACACCTGCCCTTTCATATATTTCCTGATCTAACTAACACTTTCCTGCTCCCCACTTGCCGTAAAGGACTTTCTGCTCAATAACTTTAGACAGGAAAGTGGTCTCTGGTCCTGACTCTTTAGTTTGGTGATGATACTATGGTACTGACATGTTTTTTTGGACATGTTATAGTTAGATGGCACTCTCTGAAGTAGTAGCTGGATTATCTGGTCTCATTTGACACCAGATCAGTCTAACTAGCAGTCTAAATAGCAGCCAAGGAGCTTGTTCTAATTCAGTGACATATGAGGTTCCATTTCAGTTAGGTTGTTGCCTTAAAATGTAGCTGCCAACAGGAGAAAACTAGGTTTTGGATAAGGTACTTTGTGCTTATGTGCGTATGTAACATACATTACTCATCTCATGTAGCCGGGCAGAAAGATCAGCCACTTGCTGCTTAACAAGCTTATGTTCACTGCTCTCCTTCTCCAGCTTCTCTTTCATCTTATTGAGCGTTTGCATCATTTCTTCCTTCTCTTGGGCTTTTGCATCACACTCTCTTTCTTTCTTTTCCAGCTTCTGCTGAAGTTCATTATGCTCTACGATTCGAGCCAGAGAAAACACACATATAAAATTGTTTTTTTTAAAAATCAAAACGCAGTATTTGACAACATCAGCAATGTCATCGCTGATTCCCATGCTGATGAAGGCACATGTAAACACATTTAAGGCCTACTGAGGGTAAACAGTCACTTAGATCAATATTCGCCTCATAGAGAGTTCATGTACCTTTTCTCATTTTTTCCGCTTGCTCTTTCCATTGTTTCACCTCATTCTCATTGACTAACCTGTCAAATTGAACAAGAGAACAGTGTTGGGCACTTATGTATGGCTAAATGGATAGTTCACACAAAATTTACATAAAAGGAATAGAGATTGTCATGTTCCACACAAGAAAGAAAGTCATACAGTTTTGGAATGACATAAGGGAGAGTAAATGATCACAATTTTCATTTTTGGGTGAAGTATCATTTTAAATAGCACCATGTGACCCTTAACCACAAAACTTGGCATTCATAATTCTTAAAAAAGCACAAAGATGGCTTCATATTAGTTGGGTAGGACCAGCAGGAAACCAAGGAACCTCGGTGCGAAATGTTAAGCAATCAGAGGTGCCCCTGTCGCCTTAAAACTAGAGTCAAATTTCAGCTCTGTAACATTTGATCAAACCACCAAATGTTTTCCATATGCATTCTGCATATTTGTTTTTATTTGACTGAAACTGTCCCAGACCGTCTCTCAGCCTTCGACTTGTTTGAACTAGAATGAAGTTGTGTCTCACTTCTAATTAATCCCATGCAGAAAGATGACACTTATTTATTTACAAGAGTTGATTACTTTAACTCTTGTACCACCAAAAAGAAGCAACTTTTCAGTCTGTACACGTTCTATGATTGTCATGTTCAATCATATTCTGGAAGGGTCTAGGTTTAAAACCATAAGACACCAAAATCTATAGTCTGGCGCTTTCCTAAAATGTGATGAGATACAGGTGGATGGGTGGCTAGCTCCAAAATGACTTTGAGACTGGATTATGTATTTGGGATTTTAATTTGCAAAGCTAAATAACTAAAATTGCAAAATGTACCAAATGGCAGGCAGTTTTGGATGGTATTAAAAGCTCAGGATATTAATGAATGAGAGTAACTGAAAACACCAGGGTACACTACTTTATTGGGTACACTAATTCTTGGACTGTGCCTCACTTACATTCGCACCACGTTCTTCACGTCGAAGTTCTCAAGGGGAGCCACATCAGGGTCATGACCCTTATCGTTCTGTAGGACAATCTGCTGGACAATTCGATCGAGAAGGAGCCAGTACTGCACAGTGTTCCCAGTTCTTTTGTCTGTGAGCAAAGAGCAAAGATTATGTCAATACTTCGAAGCAAACTACACAGTGTTCACTATAGTAATCAACTAATATGTTTTTAAGGGCTGATGCTGATATGTAGAGAGCAAAGTGGGCAATGGCCCATACAATGCAAATCATATACACAACTGTTCAAATGTTTGGGGTCTGTAAGACCTTTTCATGTTTTTGAAAGAAGTCTTTTATGCTCACCAAGGCTGCATTTATTTGATCAAAAATACAGTGAAAACAGTAATATTGTGAAATACTATTATTACAAAATAACTGTTTTCTATTTTAATATATTTTAATATTTAATTTATTCCTGTGATCAAAGCTGAATTTTCAGCATCATTACTCCAGTCTTCGGTGTCACATGGTCCTTCAGAAATATTTCTAATATGCTGATTTGGTGCTCAAGAAACATTTTATTAAAACAGTTTTACTGCTTAAAGGGTTAGTTCACCCAAAAATGAAAATTCTGTCATTAACATGTCATTCCATATCCGTGAGACCTTCGTTCATATTCGGAACACAAATTAAGATATTTTTAATGAAATCTGAGAGCTTTATGTCCCTCCATAGAGATCCAACACAACTACCTCTTTCAAAGTCAAGAAAGGTAGGAAAGACATCATTAAAGTACTCCATGTGACAATTTTATGAGTGCTTTGTTTGTGCAAAAAATCAACAATTTATCACCATCACCGAATATACTGATCTGCAACGCGCGTTCATGAGAGCACCACAACGCATGCATTTTGTGTTCATGCGAGAGCTCACATTGTTGCATGAACACTCTTTGGATAATATTATTTTGTAAATAAAGTGGTAAATTTATGTTTTTTTGCTCAAACAAATCACTATTCATAAAACTGAGGTTAAACCACTGGAGTCACATGGATTACTTTAATGATGTCTCTTCTACCTTTCTGGACCTTGAAAGTGGTAGCTGCATTGATCTCTATGGAGGGACAGAAACCTCTCAGATTTCATTAAAAACATCTTAATTTGTGTTCCGAACATAAACGTAAGTCTTACATATAAGTAACGGCCCGAGGGTGAGTAATTAATGACAGAATTTTCATTTTTGGGTGAACTAATCCTTTAATATTTTTTTTGGAAAGTGTGGTACATCTCTGATGAATAGAAAGTTCAAAAGAACAGCATTTATTTGAAATAGAAATCTTTTATATAAATGTCTTTACTGTCACTTATGATCAATGCAATGCATCCTGGCTGAATAAAACTATTAATTTCTTTAAAAAATATATATTTTTACTGACCCCAAACTTTTGAACGGTAATGTGCATAATAAAATCTAATGCCGACTACAATTCACAAAAAGAGAACTACTTTTTTACTAAAACTTGTAATTGTTAAAAAAAATAATAATAATTTATGTAATAAATGTCCATATTTATTATCGTAGTGGCATGTCCAAAACTATATACCATGGTATTCTTTTCTAAGTGCCACTATTTGTGTATGATGAGGTAACATTTATGATGTTTATTTGTTCACATTGATATGGAGGGGTTAAGGGAAGTGACATCACTCACAAGGCATATGAAGACAGTGCTGTAAGACAGACATAAAGTGCGGGAAGGCGTCCGTGTGGTTTATCCTCTTCCGGATGAGATCAAACACCTGAGTGGCACTTTTAGTGTCTATATGAACCTGAACCAAACAAAGAGACAATCTTGAAATTACTACTGAAACAAAGTGGCTATATTCAGAGACAAATTAAGACCGCAAGCATACATTTTCAAACCGCTTAGCGAGGGCTAATTCATCTTCATTTCGTAGCATCTCAAAGAAGTCCAAATGCCTGAAGAGTAATAAAAGACGACTGCATGTTAAGTTCAACAGAACTCGGCCAAGTACTTGAGGACAGCGCGTCTCAAAATACAGCACTTACCGATCTAACGTGGAGTTTTCATGGGACCGCAATTTATCAATCACTGGTTGGATGCCCAGCATTAGAAATTCATACCGCAAATGAATTCTGAACTCCAAACTGGTCTGTAAATGAAACATTGGAAGTCAGGGAGAAACTCTTTGGATGATTTGAATCTAATGAGAGGCAGATGTGGAGAAAGTAGCGCTTACCTCCCCTGCTCCTTGACTGAGGACCGCGTTGATGAAGGACATGATTGCCGTCTTGAGGTTCACCTCATCTCTGTAGCGGCCCGTACTCTTGTCCAAGTCATTTAGAAGGGTCTATGTGTAAACCGAGAAGATGAGGAGAAAGAATGAGAACAACAAAGGAGAAAGACCTCTTAACATTTCATTCATAAGTCTCAACGGCCTTATTCATGAAACACAAGCAGAACGAATTTCTCTGTGTAAATTGTTGCATCCAATTCAAAGGGACAATTTATGTACAAGTGTTTTTTATGAATGATTTGTGTTTTAATAATAATGAGGCCCAATGTGGCTATGAAAGAAAAGTCTTGAATTCTCCTGCCCACCTGAAATCGCGTCCGTTCACAGGCAAACTTCTGATAGTGCATCATGGCTTCCAGGATTTTCTTGTGTCCTCCTGGCACCAAGCAAACAGCACCCATGATCTCAAGAACGGCCACTTTGGTCTTGATGTTCTCGGTGGCCAAGCTCTGAGCAATAATGTTGATGCTTTCTGAATGTGCGAGTACATGGGCACGTCCCTGAGAGTTGTTCATCAGGGCTTTAATGCAGCCAATCAGTGAGGTGTGGATCTGAGATTCGGTAGTCTCGTAGTCCATCGTTTTCAAGAAGTTCAAGATGCACGTCAGTCCATCGAGGTCTATGAAGCGTGTCACAAACCTTGAAGAGCATGACAGAGGTCAGGCCAAGCGCATGAAAAGACATTTCAACTCACAGGTAGGAGACCACATGGAAAATTTAAAACTTAATGTCCTGAATTTTAAGCGCATTTTCTGTTGTAGCTTAGAGACGGTTGCTGGCCCTGTAAACGGTTTCTGGGGGACAGCAATAGAAATTCATAATCACTTCTGCAGCTGTTAACAGTTATTGCACGTGTTATTTTATAAAACTGGGAATTAACAAAAATAATACAATTAAATGTGTGTAAAAGCAGGCCAACATTAACATCTTTTGTACAAGCTTCATTTACATTTTCAATTTTAATTTTAGTGTGCATTTATTGGGATGATATATATTTCACATCTGTTTTTTAAGCAGTTTCATACAAACATGCAAATCAATAAAATACATTAAAATATTATACAATAATATAAATGAAAATTTCATGAATGTATACATGAAAGTAGATCTATACTCAAAGTGCTGTGCAAATGCATTATATATATAATGTATATAATATATATATATAATATATACACACACACACACACACACACACACACACACACACACACACACACACACACACAGAGTATACATGAAGATTTTAGGAATTGAGCAGTAAATATAATACTCCGCAAAGACAAACTACTGTATGCACTTACAATGAAGCGCTTAGTGAGGGAGAGAGAGACTCAATTTGCATACAGCCATGTGTAAGGTAATGTGCTTAATAAGATTAATTAAAAAGAATTATACTGTCATGAAATGACCCATAGTGAGTGTGTGTGCTAAAGGCAGTACCTCATTGGCTGTGTGCGGAGGGCTGTTTTCAAGCTCTCTATGGTCTTATTCCTCTCCTCCACATCCTCCTTCTCCAAGGCCAGCAGGGACTTCCTCTGGTGGTGATATTTAACGTAAAGGCAATTAATGGACTGACCAAAGTTTTCCAGGTCAGAGTTTTGTTAAAGTATATAATTAAAAAAATGTGTGAAGGAATTTATAGCTTCACCAATTATCTCAGGTTTGATGAGCATCAGCGCTCTTTGCCATATTAAATATTTACAGTTGTTTACTATTCTTACATCCCCAACAACTTCCTCAAGGCAACATATGTGAGTTTAATGACTCCCTTTTGACTAAGACTTTTATGTCCTCAGGGAAAAGACGGAAGTTAGCATGGTCAGGGAAATGTTCAGTATTTGCTGTCTAGCTGGCAAGTCATACTTACAGCAGCCATAGAATTTATCTGATCGATGTAGAATTCAGGCCAGCTGGTCGCCCCCTTATTCTCTTCTTGTTCCTATGGAAAAACTAAATATTAGCTTGGATAATGGAATCATATAAACACACATTCGACAGACAGACTCATATTCGACAGACAGAAAGACAGACATCTTAAACTGCAAACATTTGACACAAAAACATCAACATTCTGTCCACCAACAGAGATCTCTTTGTATCACCACATTCTCATGCATTTCAACAGCCACCATGTGTGAGAACATAGCTTATCTAACCATTGCAATTCCCAGAGAAATCGCATCCAACAATCCAAAAGTGTTTGTGAACGGATATGCTTTGTGTGTGTGTGTGTGTGTGTGTGTGTGTGTGTGAGTGTCCACAGCTGACACCTTGTTTGAGATGCTTCTTGTTACCTGAAAACAGACACAGACTCTGCACTTCGGCACTACTCCACTCCCAATTTCGAGTTAAACGCTCTGGCAGTGCGCTAAAAGGCTACGATTCAGTCCAAAACATGACTTTTCCCATAGTAACTTATTCTTTAAAGCTTTTAATACAAAGCCTGGGGTTGGGAAACAATACCACAGTGTTTTGTGCTATGCTCAAGTGTCTATAATATAGCAGCTGCTTGCTCTTTCAGACTGAGATTGACTTATGCTGGCCAGGGTAAGTTTGGAGTTGGGAATTGGGGTTGTTTTGGGGGGTTTCGCGCACCACATGAGCCGATAAGCTTCCAGGAATCTTATTTAACAAGTCCACCCATTGTTTTATAACCACACTTTGCAATTATACAATTTAACTAAACTATTTTGGACCAAAGGGGCTTGGAGATTAATAAAAGTATAGCTTGAAACCAAAAAGAAGGGTGAGAAAGTTCTCATTATAGTTATTATGAACACAAATACTTCATACCAGACATTCACAAGTTCTTTTGCCTCAACATCTTGACAGTAGTTTTAGCACTCATTATATTGCACGGTGTTGGTTCCACATGTGCTCAGACCTCAAAACTCCACTGGGAGGAGATTTGATCCAGGCCTTGCAGGTGTAGTTGGCTGACACGCTGCATGCAGTGTTTTATTGAGCTGGGATTACACAGCATACTCATTTTTCTGAGACAGTTTGGCTTGAAGCATTTCTGCAAAGTTCTGCGAATCTGTATTTCTAAAACAAAATAAAAAAATAATAGCTATACTGTTTTACTGAATAAAAATTGAGGAAATTATAAATAAATAAATACATTATTTTATTTTCTATTTATTTGCTTTCGGTCACACGTTAGATTAGGGTCCAGTTCTCACTATTAACTAACTATTAACTACTACTTTTGCCTCAAACTCCTAAATACTGCTTTAGGTAGGATTAAGAGATGTAGAATATGGTCATGCAGAATAAGGCATTAATAAGTACTAATAGCGGCAAATTTCTTAGTAATATGCATGCTAATAAGCAACTAGTTAATGAGAATTGGACCCTAAACTAAAGTGTTACCTGTATTTCTTCTTGGGAACACAAACAAACATTTTTATTAGTGCTGTCAATCGATAAAAAAATTTAAAAAACGAATTACACATTTTTCTATAATTAATCGTGATTAATCGCACCTAACATTAAAGTTATTAATATATGTTTATTGTAATAATTTCACATTTAATCTCCAAATTAATGTAGAAACAACAAAGTATATTTTAAATATTTGATCCAACAGGTAGGAAATATCCAGAATCAAAGCAGTTATCAAAAACTTCAATCTTCGCTGCATAACTTAGATTAAAATATAGATAAATTTTTACTAAAGCTACAAAAGTTACTCACCTAAGGTTTATTAGGCTGCTGTCACTTTAAGACCTGCTGCACTATTTTCTCACAACTGTGTGTTCATTTAAAACTGTATTTAACTAATTTAAGACTTAAATTAGTCTTAAAAAGTGCTTACGAGGATACTCAACAAAATGGGCATTTTGACATAATTTTGTGTTTTGTCCATTCAAGCACGAAAGAGAACTCAATGCAGCTCAGATTGTGCTACCAACACTTTATTTGCATTATTTTAAGGGTAGGTTTAGTGTAGGGGTAGGTACTGAAGTTAATAAAGCCAGAAACTACATGAATATGATGTTGGTAGCACAATCTGATTGCTTCAATTCAACAGCAAAAAATGCTACCAGCTTACTGTGCAAATGAGTCGTGTGTGTCACACAGACAGAAGATTTACAGACAGCGCTCCAGTACCACACTGAGTTCTCTTTTGTGTCTTGTTGCGCTTGAATGGTTTAAAAGCATTTGCATGAATAAGAATGTGATCATATACTATAATGTTAGCTAAAGAATGATGGAAAAAAATAGATGCTGCGTTAATTGCATTAAATAGTTTTAACACGTTAATGTATGCGAATAATTTTTTCAGGTTAAGGCATTTGTTAAAAAATTACAGCAGTAATTTTTATATCGTTTTTGCCATACAATGACAACGTCAGTGGGGTGGAAAACAACATTTGTGGGACCCCACTGACTTTCACTGTATGGCAAAAAAAAAAAACATATTTTGTGTTTTATAGAAGAAAAAGTCAAACAAGTTTGGAATGACATGATGGTGAATAATTGACACAATTTTCATTTTTGGGTAAACAATCCCTTTAAGTTGAGAGCTGACAGACATAAGCTATAAAAATTTCCAACTGAAATTCCATCTCTACCAGTATATAAGCTTACAAAGCTTTGATCCATCATACAGAACACCAACATAAATGTTTGCTTTAATATATGAATGAGAATAAACTTCATTCCTAACATCATAATGATTGACAGTATTCTTTTTTTAAGTGTTTTGGAGGACAATAGGTCAGCAGCTGAAGAGCAGTCCCCTGGTGGGTCGTGACCAGGTAACTGGTCATGAACTCCAGCAGCCGTAGACAATCCCCAGGCCACCGCTGTGTGGTTTGCTCTTTAGTTCCTCCGGTGTAAATGCCTCTTATAAATGAGGGTTTACAGAGTGTGTCAGGGCAGCCTGGGTTCTGTTACCTCTCACTCCTTAGACCCAAATCACACATACTGTGAAAATAAACCCTTGCACTCAACACCACTTCTCTGTCCCGAAGCCAAGCCTATGCTAGAGAAGCACCATTTACATTACATCCTTTTTTGGGTGTACAGTAAGAGTGCAATGTGTTCATACATCTAGCTGCTCAGTTTCAAGATCTATGGTCAAGTCAGATTAAACTGGTTTTAGGAAACTGCTATAAATGTTTAAAGCCAGGCAAAATGCTTTGACATGCAGGTATTTCTGAAAATGGAAAAGGTCTCTGCCCAGTACCATCCAGTGGCAATGTCTTACCTTTTTCTTGCTACAGTAAATTTGCCATTTCTTCTCAGCAGGAAGGGCAAACATGGCCTCTCTATGTTTCTCTGTGAGATCCAGCTCATCCTGTAGGAGAGGGAGACATGATGTGAAGTGTATACTCCATAATTTCAAGCCCAATAAATAAAGTTTAATTTGTCACATTCTCATATGGTTAAATACCTCAAATTTAGACTTTATGTCCCTTGATTTCAATATAATAAAATATAATACAATAATACAATATAAAATTCACATATAATATAATAATATATAATATAATATAATATTTATTTATTTACATACATTTTATTATATCTTACAAACTACAATAGCTGCACAAAAAATATTTATTATACTTTGGTAAAAAAAAAAATTTATAGTTGACAAATAAATAAATACCTTACAAACTACAATGATTGCACAAAAGTATATATTTAGGATATATATCTATAACTATATCTATCTATATATTTATATATAATGGAAATTTACACACACATACATATATATAGTGTGTGTGTGTATATATACACACACTATCTATCTACAGTGAGATGTATATATGTATGTGTGTGCTAATATTATATATATATATATATATATATATATATATATATATATATATATATATATATATATATATATATATATATATATATATATATATATATATATATATATATATATATATACACACACACACACACGCATACATACATACGTGTGTATGTATGTGTGTGTGTGCTGTGGTATGTGGCACCAAGATGTTAGCAGCAGATCCCTTAAATCCTGTAAGTTGCCAGGTGGGGTCTCCATGGATCCATGGATTGGACTTGTTTGTTCAGCACATCCCACAGATGCTCAACTGGATTAAGATCTGGAGAATTTGGAGGCCAAGTCAACACCTCAAACTCATTGTTGTGCTCCTCAAACCATTTTTTGTGGTTTGTGCCAACCCTAACCCTAACAGTTGTTGTGCTAACCCTCATCATTCCTGAACTATTTTTGCTTTGTGGCAGGTGGCATTATCCCGCTGAAAGAGGCCACAGCCACCAGGGAATACAGTTTCCTTGAAAGAGTGTACAGGGTCTGCAACAATGCTTAGGTAGGTGGTACATGTCAAAGTAACATCCACATGGATGGCAGGACCCAGGGTTTCCCAGCAGAACACTGCCCAAAGCATCACACTGGCTCTGCTGGCTTGCCTTCTTCCTATAATGCATCCTGTTGCCATGCGATGCACACACACCCGACCATCCATGTGATGTAAAAGAAAATTTGATTAATCAGACCAGGCCACCTTCTTCCATTGCTCCGTGCTCCAGTTCTGATGCTCACGTGCCCACTGTTAGCACAATACATATATTTTACACACACACACACACACACACACACATATATACCTATTTGTATTTTCACCTAAATATTGGTTTTAAGTCAGTTATTTAGGTCTTTTGCTTTTGAGTCAGTAGGAAATATCAGTTTACATTTCCAAACATTCCTTTTGCAATTAATTGTAAAAAAATTTGTATGCACAAGAAGTCTGACAACAGCCGGTATGCTTCGCACGGAGATCTGATCACACCATCATCAAGTCCATCTGGGATTACATGAAGAAACAGAAAAAACTGAGACAGACTAAATCCAGAAGAACTGCGGCAACGTCTTCAAGACACTTGAAGAAACAGACCTCCAAAAGCTACAGTACTGTGAAAAGTTTTTGCCACATGTTTTAAAAATGCTGTAAAATAAGGATGCTTTCAAAAATAATGTAATAAATAGATTTCAAATCAATATTTGTTGTGACCACCCTTTGTGTTTAAAACAGCTTTTGTCAGTTTTTCAGGTAGCTTTGGAGGTAGGTTTCTTCAAGTGTCTTGAAGACGTTCCCGCAGTTCTTCTGGATTTAGTCTGTCTCAGTTTTTTCCTGTTTCTTCATGTAATCACAGACAGACTTGATGATAGTGCGATCAGATCTCTGTGAGGAGCATACCGGCTGCTGTCAGACTCCTTGTGCATACAAAAATCAGACAAAATATTTTATTGCCAATTTATTTGTTGCATTTAATATTTAGTTTGGCATTAACACACACAGGCATCTTATCAAGTCAGCCACGAGGCCTGACAAAACCAACATGATTTAAAGTCTGACATCAGCCTCTGGATATCACTGACCCTGAAGCGAGGGTTAATTTCCCACAATCCTGTGTGAGAGAGAGACTTCTTGTTTCCTCACAGCAAAGCAAAGATTTAGTCATGTAAACCATCAATTATTGCCTGCACACTCCTGTGACCTCGGTGCATTCCCATGATGCAGTTCTGGACTAAGTTGGTCATATTCAGTCCAGATGTTCGGGCACAAGTTAATTAACATCATGTGAAAGACACACAACAAGCAGGTCCAGAGACCACTTTAACAGGCTGCATAAGGAAATAATGAGGATAAAAAGAATGAAAAATACAGGGAAATCGTTTAATCCAACTCGTAAGTACTCATGTATATTTGAGCAGAGATTCCAGAGAGAGAACATCACATCCAGACACCACGTCTATTGCAAAGGCAGGCAGGTCAAAATCTGATCTTCTCCAGATCGTTCTCTCATACTTTTCTCCCAGTTTATGTCTCTGCGGAAAAACCTGAACCTGAGATTTTGTTAAATGAAAGCCATTTAGATAGAAGCAGCTCCGCAAAACTGCAACAAATGATAATCGGATGTTTATTTTAAGCAGTGACAGCAATGTACTTGCAATACTTCTTGTGTATGGTTGTGACAGTGTTAAACTGAGACCAGTTTTCTGTTTGAGTTGCAGAGAAAGCTGACTCAGCCAAAAAAAAATAAAAATGTTCAAAGATATAGTTCAGTATTCCTTAATAAGGAAGACAGCTTTCTCACCTCAAATTGATGCAGAATCAAAAGCCTGTCAGAAGTATTTTCCTGTTAAATCAACTTAACATGACACTGATTGACGCCTCAGTTGTGTCTCTCTGTGAAAGCCCAAAGGCTCAGCAGGGGACAGACTGCGTAAGGGATGGAGTCTGATGCATACAAGTCATCCATGAGCCCATCTGTGCCAAATGCCTGCTGGTCATGCGCTGGTGGGCATGAGACATACAGACGTTCTTCTACTCAATGGAGTCTGCAGAGCTAATGAGGGGACATGCATTGTCTAACATACTCTTTACTGGACCATTAGCAGGGAATGCTTGGATTCCCCATATTATGGAATCCAAGACAAGCACTGATTCACTCCACAAATGGAGGAATGGTAGAGCAAAGCAGTTCTTAAATAAAGAATACGTTTTTTTTTAACTATTCTGATGGGATTCTTTTGAATGAACACAGTTAACAGACTCTGTTTGTGATTTTTGGCCATGTGGGCGTGCAAGCTTACAAACTTTGAATGTTCAGTCTTATCATAAAAGGCAATGGTGAAAATTCATCGTGGGATACAAAGACAAGCTCCCCTCTGTTTTAATAAGTTATCCTTAACTTGCCTGTCAGTATAATGTTTTGCAAACCCAAAGACCAGATTTGACTTTCAAAGTGGCCTGAGTCCAAAGATCTAAAGTATCAGTTTAATAAAATATATAACAAACTAAAAAAAAAATGTGACTACAATGAGTGCTCCATCTATCCACCCATCTATCTAGCCATCAATCCATCTATTCACCAATCCATCCATCATGGGATACAAAGACAAGTTCCTCTCTGCTTTAATAAGTTATCCATAACATGTCTGTCAGTATAATGTTTGACAAAACCAAAGACCAGATTTGACTTTCAAAGTGGCCTGGGTCCAAAGATCTAAAGTATCAGTTTAATAAAATATATAGCAAACTAAAAGAAAATGAGATTACAATGAGTGCTTCATCTATCCACCCATCTATCTAGCCATCAATCCATCCATCCAACCACCCATCCCGCCCATTTACCCATTCATCCACCCACTTATCTATTCACCAATCCATCCATCTATTCACCAATCCATCCATCTATTCACCAATCCATCCATCTATTCACCAATCCATCCATCTATTCACCAATCCATCCATCTATTCACCAATCCATCCATCTATTCACCAATCCATCCATCTATTCACCAATCCATCCATCTATCCACCCATCCATCTGATACAAAGACAAGTTCCTCTGTGCGTTAATAAGTCTATCTATCTATCTATCTATCTATCTATCTATCTATCTATCTATCTATCTATCTATCTATCTATCTATCTATCTATCTATCTATCTGAGAGTATGGGAAATAAATAAAACAAAAGAAAGGAAACAGAAAAAGCCTGGGGTCATAGCACATACCACCAGTTCAGTGAACATGGCATCCAGTTCCTCGGTGGGGGGCATGGGCAGGGTGGGCTCCATGGTTTGCAGTGTGAAGTTGCTGTCATGGCGGAGGCGGTAGGTGATCTCGGGATGGTCCCGTCCTTTTAGACAGCAGCAGAGGAATGACAGGCCCCGCCCTCCTCGCTTACGTGGGGCCATCATGGCCAGAGCCCCAGCCAGTCAAATGTGTCTCGCTTCAGCTATGACCCCCTGTCCAAGAGAAAACAAAAAGAGAAAATGAAAAGGCGTGATATCAAAGCTACCAAAAAAAAAGGATGCAGGGATTTGTTTCTTAGGTCACTGAAAATGTGCATGGCTGTGCTGGGATGCAGCTCAATGAAAAACAGAACAACATGACAACATGGTGGAAAATCATACCCTCACCCAGGGCTATTTGCAGTCACATGAGAAGTGTGAGGTATTGAAACTAAAATGTTAATGTATTGAGTATACACTCTTGACTAAATTGATTAAATTGAACTGTAGACCATTAGTGATTGCAAAGTGTCCATATTGGTACATAAAATCTTACTGCAATGAAACAATCAAAGTTTTGATTATACTTCATCATGTTTTGCAAAGGTACATAGTTTGGGGTCAGTAAGATTTTTTAAAGAAATAAATACTTTTATGCAGCACATTGATTAGCTACTCCATTGATCATTACATTGATCAAAAGTGACAGTAAAGATATTTACAAAAGAAAATCTCTCATATCAAATTCTGATCTTTTAAAAATGTCTATTAATCAAAGAATCCTAAAAAAAAAAAAAATCATGGTTTAAACAATATTATTAGCAAAACTGTTTTCAACATTGAAAGTAATAAGAAATGGTTTCTGGGCACCAAATCAGCATATTAGAATAATTTCAGAAGGATCATGTGACACTGAAGAGGAAGACTGGAGTAATGATACTGAAAAATTCAGATTTGCCATCACAGGAATAAATAACATTTTTAAATAATTTCACAATATTATTGATTTTACTGTAGTTTTGAGCAAATAAATGCAGCCTGAGTGAGGATAAGAGACTTCCCAAACTTAGACTTTTAAATGGTGAAAATGAGAAATGGGATTGACTCTTTGCATCTCCGTGCAGTGATACAGTGCTGCATATTATGAGTATGATCTTATAACCCATTACAACGATCACACAAGCCTCATAAACTCTAGAAACACACCGTGACATGATTCGACATGCAGAGCGTCATGTAGACAGATATAGCTATAAAAGCAATGAGCTATCACATTATGCTATTAGGTGCTTTCATATGTGAATCACTTTACAGAAAAAAGCAAACCATGTTGACACTAAACATTGTTTATAATGTGCTTTACAAGTGATGGCCTATAATTTAGTATTTAAGTGGGTCTGTGTCTATCAGTGAAAGGCAACTGCATGGGAAAACAGAAGGATTAATCAAAAATGCTAAAGCAATGAAATTATTAAAATCATGTAAACAACAGTTTGTTTGTTTTTTGTTAAAGGTGTGGTGGCATAATGTGTGAATGTCAACCGAAATGTAAGTTTGAACACCAAAAAGGCCAATACACTAACAATAACCACTGCGAAAGAAGAAAGTTTAAAAATGCTCACACATCTCCTTCACATACAGTGAAACCAAACTGACCAAGGGGCTGCACAAGCTCCAAAAAGCACCATAAAAATGGGTTTGCATTGCAGGTCTTCTAAAGCCATTTGATAGCTTTGTGTGAGGAACAGACCAAAGTGTAAAATTTGAGCTTCTGCATATCAAGATAAGACTTATTTTTTGGTCTATTCTTCACACAAAGCTATCGTATTAATTCAGAAGACTTGACAAATAGTGCATAAACCAACTTTATGGTGCTTTTTATATCCTTTTTTTGGGCTGAATGAACTTTCTTCTTCTTAAACCAATTTGGAACATCATGAGGGTGAGTAAATGATGACTTAAATTACATTTTTGGATGAACTTTCTTTGAATCCCTTTAACACCAGGTTACTACAAGGCAACTGTCATTTGTGTCTTTTCATAATAAAAGTGTCTGCCAAATGACTACTTACTACTTAACCACAACATCACCTTGTTTGATCTAGATCCCCAGATGTCCCAGATTTCATAAAACACAAAAGAGACATACAGACACATAAAGATTTGTCTGTCTGTAATCTACCTCTCCAGACCTAAAACACAAAAGAGACATACAGACACATAAAGATTTGTCTGTCTGTAATCTACCTCTCCAGACCTCACACAATGAAATTAGCCCTCACCTCTCAAAAGACTGAACTGTGTTCATCTTCCTTTTTTCCATATTAGGAATAACAGAGAAAGTTACAGTGCCCAACTTTATCTTCATCCAGTCCAGCTTTAATGAGTACACCAGCCTGAGCTCCAGCGCAAAGGCCATCATGACCCATAAGTCGTCAAACATAAACTTCACTCTGAATTTATGATCAGACCCAGAAGCTCAAAGTGACCAGATGTTTCTCTTTAGAAGAACAGGGACATAAAGGCTTAAATGGCTTCAGGATTAGACTGGAGTTTATAGTACGTGTGTTTGTGCTCAGAGTACTTGACCCTGTAGCGCAGGTTTATAGTGCCATCATACCCAAACACAGACTTAAATGGTGATGCCAAACATGATCCGCTATGCAGTTTGACCTCTGAATGTTTGTCTGCAGCTCATCTGAGAAAAGAAACTGATGAAATTCATTCTATCAATTTAGAGCTACACAAAATATTTAAAGGAGCAGTTTTAGACCATCAACCATCAGAATTAGAATATAAAAATGGAGACTTTTGTCATTTTTACTTAGAAGACAGTGGAGAATTGACAAGAAAAAGAAGGGATGGACCAAAAAGTGGCCCAAGTATAGGGGTGTAAGGATATATTGAGATACCGTGATATAAAAGTGCGACAATATGTATCATTGATGTAAATGTTGTGATTTGCAATAGTTAGTTTTATCCAAGGCTCAGCTTACTGTACTTATAAGGTATAATTCACAAATTCTGTCATCATGTACTCCCTCTCATACGGTTTCAAACCTATAAGATTTTCATTCAACTTCCAAACAACTGAAAAAAGATTTCTGTCCCTCCATTTAAAGTCCAGTCAGATCCAAAAATGTCAAAGGCATTGTAAAAATAATCAATTGAGCGGTCTAATCCAAATCCAAGTCTTCTGAAGAGACATGATGGCGTTATATGATGATCAGATTTACAACATGAGAGTGAGTAAATGCAGAATTTCAATTTTTGGATGAACTAACCATTAACCACATGCTTTCTTGCAATTAGAACTGTAATTAATGTGATTGATTGCATTGATTTAAATCACCATCATGTTTAGTTTTAGTAGTATGATTATTCAAAGTGTTTTAGATGGTTTATTCTTGTATGTATAGTGCATTAATAGAGGGAGAGGCAATACTACATTAAACTACTATATATAATGTTTAATATAATGTATAATAATGCAATGGCAGAATATTTGTGGGTCCTGATAATAAAATAAAAATAAATAAATAAATAATAATAATAAACATTTATTATTCATTAATATTAATTTATTCCCTTATTTATTTTGGATTAAAATATTGCAATAGTATCGTATCATAAGTTCAGTATCACGATTTGTATCGAATCGTGACATGAGTGTATTGTTATACCCCTACTCAAGCTGGACCCAAATTCATGGGTGAACAAATAACTTATATTAAAGACAATGAATAGAACTAAAAACGCAATGTCATGCAGGGTCATCCGTGAACACCATTGAGAGATTATTCAAATGAATCTGTGAATCATTTCTTTTCAACTGGTTCTTTAAAATGAATCTTTAGAATGAGTCACCAAAACCAATAGGACTTTCCATTGCTTCTTGAAATCAAGAATGGCTTTGTGAGCATGTCTGAGTAACTCCACTTTGGTTATTAGACTACATGACCAGTACAACATGATATTTAAAAAAAAAAAAAAAAACACAGGTTTGTCAGCATTTTGTTAAGCTACACCACTTCTGAAAATAGAATAATGCTGAAAAAGCTACAGTAGATAATATCTAAAAGACTGTCATGCTACTGAGAAATGTAGTTAAATTAGTATGGAAATGCGACTTGTATAGTTAAGACAATCCTCAACTATTAACTCAAAAGGAAAGAAAGCCTTTGTTTGCATACTTATAGTTACATTGAAGATCAGGATTTCCAACCATTAATTCAGGTAAGCAGCATCTCTCAAACAATTAGGTTCAAGATATAGACATTTTAAGGCTTTTGTCTGTAAACTCATAATAGGCCGATGCAGGACCTAAAAAGTCACATCAAGATGAGAAAGATAAAATAGGAAGGAAGGAAGGAAGCAAAGAGAAAGCAAAATTGTAGAGGAAACTCTGTTTTTTTTTTTTCTTCTGAGCCTTGAAACGAATGATTCACTCTGCCATGTCAACAGCCTGGATGTTCACACTAACACGGCCTTGAGTAATTTTCCAACAAGGAAGAGTATCTCGATTCTCACACTGTAACCATTTAGCAGCGATAACCCAGCAGAGCAGACACAGCTGTTCCTCTGAGCGAAGCTGGGAATTTTCTCACCGCTGGGTTTATTTAATGGTGTGAAAATAGCTCCGGCCTGGCTAGCTGGTCAAATGATCAGTGGGCAAAGACCACACACTTCTCACCACAAAAAAAATGGATTCCAGATCTATTATTAGATCAACCTGAACACAGAACAACTGCACAATTTCTATATATGACCATTTCTGTTCATTTCTATTCATTACAATGTTGACCATGTCAACAGGCTTTGAGAATGTAGATGTTCTCAGCAATATTACATTTATTAATTTAGGAGATGGGTAAATCTCATGAAAACATTTTACTTAACAAAAAACATTATGCAACATATTTTGCATAATTATAATGAAGCCCTATTAGCCCATAAGTTTTCCCTGAAGACATTTATTAAAAAAAAACAAAAACATTTAAGCACATTCATTCCCCCAAATTCTAATTCTAATTCTAATTAATTTTGAGTTTTATTTTTAAATTCCCATTGTATTGATAATTCTCTTTTCTCATTACTGTCACAGTGTGGGTTACAGCAAGGGACAGCAGATGCAGGTTCTAGTTGCAGCAGTTATACACTGTAAAAACAGAATTGTTGGTTTAACTCAGAAGTAAGTTACATGGTTGCCTTAAAATTTTAAGTTCATTGAAATTAAAATTTTGAGTTAATACCATGAAGGTGACTGGCTTAATCAACAGAAACTCAAACTATTATGTTATCTGAACCACATTAATTAAGTTGATTTGACAAAAGAAAAATGTTGTGATAAATCATGAAAATAATTTTTTTACAGTATATATATTTACAAAAGAGCCAAGTTACAAAACATGCGAGAAAAACAGGAGAAGAACAACAAGGATAAAGCAAACCACTGTGATATCAATGAGAATGGACAAAGACCTACTAAAACTGAGGGCTGCATATTCACAGGTTAACTAATCAGACAGGTGTGCAACTAAATCAGTAACCCTAGAAACAAAGAGCAGAAAAATGGGAAACAAAGGGTACAAAGCAAACAGGAACAGAACACAGGAAAACAAGGTGATACAAACTAAAAGTCCATGAAAACAGAAAATAAACCTGACAATTACATTCTTAGTACTAATTAAATTAAATCCAGTACAACAAATACTACTTACTATAAAATACTATATGCCACTGTAAATCATTCACAAGCGGCAGATTTTAATCCCACGTGCCACTGCTGGATGTCCTTGTTCGCAAGGTCTGATCCAAACTATGACCCACAAACGCCGCTGAGCAAATATTCTCTTCCTTTGCAATTCAAACACAATACAATGCAGGAGCTTATCTGACAAACGCCGAAATAAAAACTTGTAATACAAATCCAAATCTTGTCCAAACAAAGCACTAGGATCACCTGGGAGCAAAATAATCTTTACACCCTGGGAAACCCCTAAAATGTAAACATCGTAAAAAGACTAGGACAGGAAAGTTATTATTACAAAACCTACAAATGTGTGAATGTAAAAAAGTTATCATCTGCTCCTCATCTTTCAGCTTACAGACTTATGGGATACCGCAGTCTGTACAGAGACAGGTGACTAAAATATTTACAACTAAAATAGTAAAAGAATCAGCAGCTAGCCTAAATGAAAGCAAACATGTGCTATGAACGGAGCTTAACATTTTATCCCTAATAAAAAAAAAAAAAAAAAAAAAATGACGTCTTTCCCAAAGCCCAAATGAAATAAGAGTCTCTCTGTGCTTGTAAAACACATAAAACAACCAGTTTATGTAGAAGCTTGTCTTTACTGAATGGACAACTGAAAAAAAGAAGCATGTTCTAAAAATTGTGCTCACAGGTTCAAGTCCATTTCATTTGACATGCATCCTTGACAGTGCTGTTATTGTTGACTAAAACTAAAAAAAAAAAAAGTTTAAGTTAAAAAATAAATAAAATAAAAAATAAAATACAAATACTAAATGAAAAAAAAATGTTGCCTTGGCAACTAGCTGAAATAAATACGTTAAAAAAAAATCATGCTACAGAAATATATGGGGAAAAAATAGCAAATATATCAAATAAATAAATCACAAAAGCACATAATAACAGTTTTTCATAAAAACTGAATCAGAATCTTATTAGCCATATTTGCAACACCTCCAAGCATCTATTTCAGGCATCCAAGATCAAGTCCTATCTATTTGAATGGGGGAATCCTGAAATCTCAAAAACTGCTTGGCGAACTCCCAATTAAATTACATATTTCAAATCGGCAACAAAATCTGACATGAACCGTCCCATAAATGTTGTTTCATATGCTCAAATAGCGTTAAAAAAAAGCGTATTTTTCAGGCTAGACGAGCCAATGCGCATGTGCAGTCCTAAGCACGAGTCTCAGGTTTCTATGGGAACTGGATCCTCTAACCGCAGCTGCAGTGATGCAATGAATTTATCATTTAGCGATTGGCTCTTTTACTTAAAAGGCGGGACGTATTCCGCCATTTTGCGTGTTGCAGTTTCTCCCATTCATAACTAATAGGAGTGAACAGTCTTTCTATATCTAGTCTTTGATACGCATGACCAGAGTCAAATATCCTTTAGTAGGAAATACTTCTTAGTAGGGCTAGAAAGACACATCGACATAATTGATTATGTTGATTACGCACTGTTTATGTTGATCCCTAATCCCTAGTCATGTTTCACACAAAAAACAAAAGTCTAGAGCAGATGCTAATGGCTAGTATGGCAGCACAGTTTAATATGGTTGCAATCATACAGCTTTTTGTTTTTTTATGAGTGTGACAGCCACATTCTATAATCAAACAGACACCTGCACATTTTCAGGACTCACAACAGCATTCTCAACAAACCCGCGCTGAACGAACAGAACTGCACTGGACAACTAGTCTGCTATGTCAATATAATGTGAGAACCACAGTGAACTTCACAGTGGTGACAGCATTTGTAGGCTCTCATTCTCCTAGGATGGCTTGAGGCTGAGTAAATCATGGGATAATTTTCATTTTTGGGTGAACTATCCCTTTAACCCTCTGTTGATCCAACTGTCTGTGTTCACGGATAAAAAAAAATAAAATAAAAAAAATAAAAATGCGGCCTGGAGCTCTGGAGCTGTCAAAAGGATGACCTTTTTTGCATCATCCAGTGGACTTTTGGTGACAAATAAACGTGAATTTCTCAGTTACACAGAGAATGAGTAAAGGTTGTTTAAAATACATATACTACCGACATTGTAACAATACAAAATGGACTGAAAATTGGTGAAGTTACACTTTAAATACTTGTCCAGATACTCTCAGCATCCTCTTCCGAAGCAATTCAGATACATTTTTGGAGGGGAATAGTATCAATTTCTGCAAGCCTTGTACTGTCTATATTAAAGGTCAGGCTCAGGAGACTAAAATCAAGGGCTACGACAAGACTGATATTTCACTACAAAAAAAATATATAAATAAATAAAATATATATATAAAAGGGAATAATGACAACAAGCACATAAAAGAATTGGGAAGGAACACCAGAAGGTACATCTTAAGTGATGTGCATGTCTGTGCAGCAACTGGCATGAAAATGCCTCCATAACACACTTGTCTTATGAAATCTCTCTCTCTCTCTCTCTCTCTCTCTCTCACCAGTGAAGCTAATCCATGACAGCCCAGCCCATGTATCTCCGTGCCCCACCCTGGTGACAGCACTTCAGCAGGGCATGTGCTGACGTTCACTCCACACGTTTACACCACCTCTCTGATCTGATTCACCAGGACTCATCAGGAAGCAATTCCCATTCATGCTGGATCAGGAGTAAAAGCATTGAGAATAAACCAAAATCATGAAGCACGTTTACACTCCTGCACATAATGAAGCACTGTACATACACTCCTGCTTAAAATGAATGGTTTCAGAATGAAAATCAAAAGCAAATATGATGCAGTGGACCATAAAATATATTTAAAAACTTTAGCCACACTGTCAAGTCACCTTTATTTATATAGCGCTTTATACAATACAGTCAGTTCAATATTGATTAAATTTACGTCAGTTATGAAACAAAGTCGAAACAACTCTAAAGCAGCTCTGCAGAAAATAGTAGGGCCATTATTCAGCTCAATTCAATTTTGTTTTCATCAAATACATTTAAACATATTTGCATTATTATATGGCATTTATTTTAAAGAGAAATAGTATTTTCAAGTAAAATATTTTACAGTAAGATGATTGTGAAGTGAATTTTTTTTATTTTTTTTAATGTAAGATAATTTGGACACATTCTGCTTGTCAAATGTCAATATTTATATTGATGACTTCATAAATCCACTAAAAATCCCCTTTCTTTCTCAACTGCTTCCGTTCAATTAAAGGTGGGGTAAGTCATATTTCAAAAACACTGTTTGGAAGTTAGTCGGACCGACACCAACAACAAACATGTAGCCAATTAGCATTAGGGGGCGTATGACGGTCGAGGAGGCAGAACGAGCAAGAGGGAGATTTGAAGAAAGACTGCAGAAAGAGAGATGAGACAATACAAAAGAGCTGAAATGAATATCACTGGGATGAAAGTTTAAGACTGGGCAAGTGCTTTAGGACAAGTGATAATATTAGAAAAGCTTTCCAGCGCTGGAGAGAGCTAAGCGGCAAGGCCTGAAAACAGACAGGGAGGCCGCTTTGATTCCGTTTCACACGTGAGTAACACTAAGTTTGAGTGCTATGATTGTCTGGAGCTGCAGTTCTGTTGGCGACTAACAACAAACTCTTGTTTGTATTTACTCTTGTGTACTCTATGTTCATTTTTTGTGCTTCCTTGTCGTTCGCATCAGCTGTGATAAACAGACATCAGCTCTCGCATTGCGTGTGTAACAGTGGCCAGATAGTGAGAGTTTTGCAGGTAAACCACTGCGCATAGACGACCGCTAGAGAATGCTGTGTTTAGCATCATTGTTAGTGCACTCGCCTCGCCTGCCAGCAGCAACCGGGGTTTGAGACTGACTCAAAGCAGGGTGGTTAGGATTGGAGGGTGAGTTTTGGAGGCAGAGCACTGAGGAGAGGGGTGGGTTTGTTTGGGTAACGGGTTGATTTCAAATATCAACAATGTCCAACAGTGTTATTGAAATATCACTTACCCCACAGTGTTTATAGGATCCTTGCAAAGACGGACATTTTGATAGTAGGCTATGTGTATTTAACAGATACTTACATTACTCATGCGCTCTGAGCAGTGGCTTCATGTGTGCACATCTCTCAGACAGCGCTCAGACAGCACGCGCATATAGTAAAATGAGCACGTTGTGCTTCAACAGTTTTAAATAATTTTTAAATGCAATGCTTAAAAAATGCATGCAAATGATAAGCTTTCGTGACAGCAATGTCACATGAGCGAAACAGCGATAGAGACGATAGTCCAAATTCTCTACCATTTGAAAAATTTCTACCAGTAAATCTTGTCTACCCTTATCACCCACCCCTAGATGGCAGCTTGTTTTTATATGCTCTGACAGAAGGGTCTGATTAGCCTTAAAGAGCTGTAAAATGAACAACAACAACAACAACAACAAAAAACACTTATCCTCATTCCACAGACAGATCTTAAGAGAAGTGCAAGAAACAATTAGAATTTCTACTGCACGAAATACTGGTAATTACTTGTGGTAACAAACACTTCCTGAGCTTCAGATCAGAGTGCTTTGTCTTCAGTTGTCAACAGAATGTCTGGAAGCTATAGAAAATTGCAGTGAAAACCGACAAATACAAACGGCTTATTGGTCAATTGCCAATAGAATGAACAAATCTGAACAAATCTATATGCATAGCTTGAAAGAAAAGAAGCATTTTAAAGATTAATAAAATGTGCATTCTTCAAATACATGGGAAGACAAACGTGCCTGATTCAGCTTTGTGTACTTAAACTAAACAGTTGTAATCAGTTTAATTAAAAGTCTCACCACATTTAGGCACCATCTAAAGAGTTTAGGCGGTTGGATTTTTAAAGGAGAGTGTTCTAAAAGAGGCACACAACTCAAGTGATGTCATGGGAAATGTACTGCTCATGGGCAATTTGCATTTTCTTTCTTTGCTGTTGCAACGGTTGTGACAGGATTAATTTTAAGTTGTTTAATATATGCCAATAAATTTTGTATTTTATTATATTTTATTTAACCAAGAAATATTTTATCTTAGCTTAAAAAAAAAAAAAAAAAAAAAAAAAGTGTCAATTGTTAATATGTATTAAACAACAGTACCAGTTATAGAGTTTTAGTAAAGATTTTTAAAAATTCAACTTCAATACATAATCTGTCCGAGATGAGGCTTTCTGTGTAACCGTTGAAATAACTGTTTATAACATTGTCACATGTCCAGTCTATTCTGCGGTGACATAAAAATTAGACTTTTCGTAATTTTTAAAATCATTCACTTAGTTATCGCAAGTCGTTGCAATATGCATATCGCAATTGTACATTTGTGATATTTTGATATATCGTGCAGCCCTATCAGAAAGTATGCATTAAAAGTATGCTCAAATTACAGTAAATATTTTTACATTATAAAAATTCAAATAACTGCTGTTCTTTTGAACTTTCTATTTGTCAAAGAATAAAAAAAAAAGGTATCACTGTTTCCACAAAAATATTAAGCAGCACAACTGTTTACAACATTGATAATAAATGTTCCTTACACACCAAATGAGCATATTAGAATGATTTCTGAAGGATCATGTGACACTTTGCTTTGCCATCACAGCAATAAATTATATTTTAAAATATATTACAATAGAAAGAAATATTTTAAATTGAAATAATACTTCAGAATACTGCAACACCAAAATTTTGAACAGTAGTCTTCTAATGCCGGTTGATTGCAAGGAGCATAGTAAAGACCCTCAGATAGTCCTAAGATACTGTGCCTTTAAATTAAACCAAAACTAATGCATACATCCCAGAGCAAACATCACTCAAGCCCTGGCGCTCCATAATAGCATAATTGCACAGCAATTGTATGAACAGATGAGGCACGATTTTGAGGTCCCATGATGAAGTCAGCAGTCATATCTCTTCCAGGATGTGACCTAAAGAGCTTTTTTCCTGGGAAAGACAACAGCACTTCAACACCAGACTCTCTCAACAGACCTCACTGAATAATCTAATGAATGTGTGGCTGTTGGTCTGTCTTTCCTTATTTGCTCTGTGACATTTTCTCTCCCTGTGCCATTTATTTTGTGCCCGTGTCATCTGGAATGGAAAAAAATCCATCATCATCAGTGCTCTGATATCAAATGCAGTCATGAAACTAACACTAAACCAACATCTCCGCAGGCTTGCAACATTGTCTGTAATTTTTCTGCCTCTCTCATTAAAAGCTAATCCATTACTCTAGAAGCCTTGATCAGTGGGGCTGCAGAAGAGCGGATGGGTTTCCATTTTAGAGTTTACATAATGGAGGTCAGCCAGTGCAGCTCTTAGGCCAGACTAGGATCGACTAAAACAAACCCTGGCCTTTGGTCTCTCATCCAGCAGTCACAAGCCAATTTTCCTAATGGCAAGTTACAGTATTGATCCATACTGAACTAATCAAAGCAAATGTTATGTCTGTTAGTGGCATATGCAACCACAAGATTTCTCTGTTGGTGTCGTGCGAGTAAACAGGTGGTGAAAAACAAAAACGAATGAAAGGTTTTTGAATCACATTATATGTAACAATGAAATGAATATATTAAACATACTTCAACACATTCAAACATATTTTAGTATGATTGTTTTGACCAAGTAAAACAGTGCTGCGTTACCCCACAATTTTAATTCTTCAAATAAAGTGACCTGTATGAGTAATAATTCAGCATTTGTGGCGGTTTCATTAAAATGAAAAAAAAAAATAATAATAATGTGAAGTTATGTTTGGTCTGTAAGTGATCAAACGTAACTGCGACAAAGTTTAAGTTCAGGCATGTTAAACAACTTTAATCGTAATTGTAATCATAAAATATGAATAATAGTATTGTCAAAAGTATCGACCGTGATACTAAGTCGGTACTGAAATTTAAAAAAAAATGTGATGTTTTAAGCACTGTTGAGCTGATTTGTACCTCTGATTTGGCAACTGTGTTCACAAGCTCATCAGATATGTCTGTGATTGACTACAATGATCAATGCTTCAAAAACATGTGAATAGACAACAATGACGCTCTTCACCGAACGCATATACAGATACACGCGCTCCCGTGCGTTGATCATTATAGCCAATCACAGACATATCTGATGAGTGTATGAACACAAAGGCCAATCAGAGGTGTTTACGAATCCACTGAACAGTGCTCAAAGCATAATGTCATAATGTTATAGTAATGTACCAAATGAGACAGTTCCCCTAACAGCATTAGTTTTTTTCCCCCTTAAGAAAAATCTAACCATCTGTATTGACAGATATCATTCAAAATAATTGGCTATCAGTGTCAGCAGAGAAATGTGGTGCATCTCTAGTATAAATGCCTTATATAATACATTCAAAAATTAACTTTACATTTTAATTAATTAAATTAATGAAATTCAATAAAACAAATGTAATTGTTTGTTGTGTAGTTATTTATTTAGATACAGTTTTGTGTAGTTAGTTATTTAGATAAACTCTGCTGTATACTGCATGGAGATAAACAGATCAATTAAAAAGATATTAAAATCAACAATACTAGAACTTTAAACCAATTTTAAAAAATAATAACTCAAAGACCGTGAAAGCCTCTTAGCTGGGCCTCAAAAAGTGAACAGAAATTAGTGAAAGGGGTCATACTATAAAAAAAAAATACAATTTTCCTTGTTCTTTTGAGGTAAAAGAGATTAATTTATCATTAGGTTTTAATTTTTTCAGATTTCATCTAAGTTTCAAGAGAGAAAATATGCATGACGTATACATTCATGTAAGAATGTACAAAAACAAGTGATGTCAAACACGCACGCACAGAGAACATTATCTATGTCCCCGTTAAGTTAGAGATAGTAAGGTTGCTGGTATCTCAATGGGACTTTATGTGTAATCAATAACATCAGGACAGTAGCAGAGGCGTCCCATAGGGGTCATAGGCCGCACCCCTGAGGGATCTGCGCACTTAGACAAAACAAGAAAGGCAACTAGAGAGGAAAGATGCAAAAATGCTGTCCATCAGGCAGACGACGAGCCAAATAGTTTTCAAAATACAGACCCCTGACCCACATTAACTTAATTCCAAAGCCACATTTAAGCCTGATTCCCCAGGGTCAGACTCCTCCAGAGTCTAGAGAACCAGTATTATCCAGCACACGCACACTGTCTGTTTTTGCCAGGCGTGTTTGTCATTCATCAGGCCACATTACATGTGCTAATCCTGTGGCTTCAATACTGGGGATTGCAGTTGAACTGAGTATATAATGAGTTTCCTCAAGCTCATTTGTGATTGGATGAGCAAAATACCAAATAGCACATGCTGGTACTGGTTATTAATTAATATAGAGGGTCATCAACAAAAGCACAGTCCAAATGTCACCATGGTGAGAAAAAAAAAAAAAAATAATAATAATCACAATGCAAAACACTACTGAAAACAACAAAGGAATAAAGGTTCTACTTGTTTTCACAGTGATGCCATAGAAGAACCATTTTGGGTTCCCCAAAGAACTTTTCAGTGAACAATTCTAATAAGAACCATTTCTTTCTTAGTGATTTTAATAATCTAAAGAACCCTTTTCCACTATAAAAAAAAAAACCTTTTGTACCAATAATAAACCTTTATTTCTAAGAGTGAACATACACACACAAACACACAGATGTCAAACCCCTGACCCTCATCCAACAAAAACAGATCAGTACACAATAGACAAACATAAATCAGAGAGGACAGTAACATATCAGATAAATAAATCATCAACAGACTGTTTACGTATAGCTGATTAAGTATGCATTATGTCACTTGGCACACCCACAGGAAAAATGCACACCAGTCTCATTCCATTCATAGTAGTTCTACAGTTGAGGTTAAAACTCTACGGCTGCTTCATCCGAGACACTTAGCTATGGGACAAAAATGACAAGCGCACGCACGTGCACACACACACACACACACACACACACACACACACACACACACACACACACCAGTTCATCTGGGGCCAGTTGCACTAGCTGTGCGCAAGTTAAAACTGTTTTTAAAATAAAACTTACGCACTACCAAGTGTTTTTGTGTTGCACCATTAAACTTAGCTGAAGCGTAACTCTACGTATAAACTAAATATTTACAGAAGCCTCCGATCAGGAGTAATGTTTGGAATAAAACTGCAGACTGACCGAACTTCATCAATAAGCTCTTTTATCCAACAGACTACAATTCTTTAGACATATAATGATAATACTGACATTTACACTTGCTTACATTTTAAGAGAGAGAACATTATGTGAATAGAATACATTTTGTTTAACACGAACCCATCCTGTGTAGTGCATGTCAAATGTCATTTCTTATGGGTTTTTTTTTTTTTTGTATCAGTATTTATTTATTGATCTTTATTCATTTCAAATACAGTTTCTGAATGTTATTTAGCCTATGCTACATATAAAAATACCTATTATGATCACAATTAAGTAGTATTGTATTGAATTTAACTTATTTTTCCATTAGTTACACAAGGCAAAAGTTAGAACGAAGGATAAACTGCATTTCAACATATTTGAAGGCTGCTACTGGAATATAGAGGGTAAACGTCATATGAGATTATGCATTACTTTACACTTTTACGTTTCAATTTAAGTAAGAAATTACTAATGGCTGGTGCAACCCTACCCTAGGGCCAAAGGGTAAGTATGCATAAAGCTTATCTATCTGCAGTAATCTATGTATCTTCACATGGCAACCCACACAACAAACTCTAACTGAGCTACACTAGCTGAGAAATACAGAAACAAACACTCAAAGTGTCAATGTTAAAGTGATATCACATTCTGATTTCTCTAAAGCATGCTCACCTGGCAGAAAGGCACATCAAGAGCACATTGTCGCGTGAAATCCAGGCAGCGAGAGCCGCGTTGATCTCAGCCCTGAATGCTGCGGTGTGGGAAGCACGCAGACCGCAACGGCTCATACATCTCTCACCATCAAATCAGAGAGCTGGTCCTGAAATAGCTGATGAAACTCCCTCTACTCCACAAGAGCAACACAAAAAAGCACTCTTTGAAACAGCACAGCCTCTGGTTTAATTCTCCACTGGATTTACAGTATAAGCAGTTTGAATATTTTAATATCTGACTACAACTGTAAGCTTGAGCTCAGAGTCTGAATAAGTGCTCCGTCCACACATACAGTCAGACAGATGTTCCCGGTCTAACTGGGACCGCCCTCTTCCTGTATGCCACACCTCCTTTCTGCACTGTCCACTGGGAGAGCTGACAAGTGTACAGTAAAAGAATCTAAGATGTTAAAACAGTAACATGAATTAGAGGACCAATCAATAGCCAGCATTGTGTTTGCCAAGCAGCATTGCTATTATTAACTAAAACTGTTTAAAAAAAAAAAAAATTCAAATTAGGCTGAAATTACATAAAATATAAATATTAGATTAAAAAAAATTTAACTTAAATGAAAATTAAATACATTTAGGTTTATGTTGAAGTACTAAAATTACTAAAAATGACAGCTAAAAGGCTAAAAAACAAAAACAAATGAAAAAGAAAAGCACAAGTGCACTAAAATAATAAATTAAAAAAAAAATAAAAGCTAATTCCAAATATGAATAAATACTATAATAGTATATAAATAATACTAAAATAACACTGTAGCTAAGGCAACTGTCACAATCACTGTACCTCAAATCATGAGGTTTACTGGGGAGGAGGTGTGCTATTATTTTTCTAAGCAATTAGACTTAGAATTTTCGATTAGTGGCCATAAAATGAGAAAAACAATACTATTAACATGAATATCTTAAAGACTTGTGGGCTCTTTTGACTCGGGTTAACAGAAAACCGTCCTAGCAACCACACAGAAAACACAGAACACCTTAGAAACCACACAGCAGCACACTAGCATTCTGTCTTTGGAAAACATAAAAATTTAAAACTGCTTAAACCCTTTATAAACATATTAAGCTGTTTTCCACTGCCAACAATGTACTAATCCTCACAAATAAAGATGTTTTCTTTACTTGCTTTTCTCTATGTGCCTGCAAATAAAGCCTGCTTTTGTTAAAGTGGGTTCAGTGAAGATAGTAAACAAGTTAAAGCAGATTATGCAAGACTTGATTTGAAATTATCATAATTCTAAATGCCTTCTGTCTATTAACTCCAGTTTACAAACCTTTAGCTTAAAAACAAAGCTGGAGAGGACGATTAAAAAGCTGAACAGCTGTCACAGAACATCTTTACTGCAGAAATGTTAGCGATTATTTTCATTTTTTGGTTCTGACCTTTTGTAGCAAAGCACTACCCAGCTTTCAGGCAAATCCCATCTGGTGGAATACTGGAAATACTGTTTGCATAGACTATGAAAAAAGTATTAAGATTTATTGTTATTAGTTTAAAAAACATGTTCAATTCAACATGGCAAAGCATCTGCCACTAATTTGACATCCGTAATGACATTTTTGCATTAAACTGGATTGATTAAATTGTGAAAAGTAAGCATTCAATACCAGAATGGAGCCAGACCTGGATGAGAATTTACTGTTAATATTGGTTGTTGACATTGTCTAACACTGACAGAAACATGTACTGAAAAAGTCAACAAGGTTTTAATGTCATGTCGACTTAAACGGTTGTCTGACACTCACACAGCAGTGAGCAGACATCTGATCACATAATAAACACTGATTGATCATTCAGTTAGCATCAGCCCATATCACTCCGGCAACTGATTAATCACTAATTCACGTCACTCCATTGATTTCCATCAACCAATCAGCTGTGCTCTTGTACACAGACACAAAAACATGTACACAGTGTCTGGTTGCCTTACTTGAGCAATCTGCTTCAGATATGAAATGCCATTATTTTCCCAGAATACCACTTGAAGCAATAATGAAAGCCTTGGTTTCCAAGAGCAGATCAAATTACCTCTGTTTAAAGGACATGAACCAGAGTGTATCTGGCTCTTTCCTCTTCTGTGCTGAGCACAGGTCACAGAGGTCAGGTTAGGGTCATTGGCAGGAAGTGTGGGTAGTGCTAATGGGGATCTATGTCTGTCAACAGCAATTATTGATCATGAACTTTGCTATTTTGCATCAGTGGAGTGGACAAATACATTCACTTCACTGCATCAGCACAACAACAGCTACCATCTGAGGACAGAGTCTATGCCAATTTTGTTAACATGAACATTTTTAATCGAATATCTAACTGCAATATCTCTTGGTTATGTATTGGAATATTTCTACTAACTACAATTACATTTCATGATGGAAACAGCAGTGCTTGCAAGGCAAAAAAAAAAAAAAGTTTTGGGTAAGTTCAGGCTTTGGTTGAAATGCTACAGAGACCCATCTTGTTTTTGGTCAGTTGTGCAAGAGAACAAAGTCCCTTTAAGACCGTTCATTTCACTTGGTGGCCATCTTTGAAATGCCTCTCTGGCATGCAGCTCCTATCTCTATGAACGGGGAAACATCAAATGGATCAAGCTAATGCACATGCGCAGTCCTAAGCAGTCCTTTCTATATATAAAGTCTCTGATGAGAATCAACACATTATTGTTCCTTTGCAGTGTAGATGACATTCAGTATGCAAATAAATGTGAACCATTTGCAATTCCGAATGCAATATTACAATGACATCATTGTTGTGTTTAACATTTTGATAAAAAAAAAAAAAAAAAAAAAAACATTCTAACAATAAAGGATTTTAAATCTAAATAAATCAGGTGGTAAAAAAAATTCTTAAAGGGATAGTTCACCAAAAAATGAAAATGAGCCCATAATTTACTCACCCTCAAGCTATCCTAGGTGTATACGACTTTCTTCTTTCAGCCAAAAACAATCAGAGTTATATTAAAAATATCCTGGCTCTTCCAAGTTTTATAATGGGAGTGATTGGAGGATGAGATTTTGAAGCCCAAAAAAGGGCATCCATTGATCATAGTATGTCATGCCATTACGTTGCGGAAGTTAAAGCTTGTAAAGATGCAAGTCGAATGCGTATGGCTGTCGCACCAGAAGCTCGTCATTTTACTTTATAAAGTTTTAAATAAGGATATTTGTCTTACACAAATGCATCAGTTCACTTCAGAAGGCCTTTATTAACCCCCCGGAGCCGCGAGTACATTTGATGATCAATGGATGCCCTTTTTTGGGCTTCAAAATCTCATCCTCCAATCACCAACATTCTTTTAAAATATCTTTTTTTGTGTTCAATAGAACAAAGAAACTCGTACAGGTTTAGAACAACTTGAGGGTGAGTATATGATGACAGAAACTTCATTTTTGGGTGAACTATCCTGTTAATTACACCTCAACATATCTGAACACCAGCACTGTGAAACGAGGACACCATTTCAATATTTTTACTTTCTTTCTTCAATCAGTGCAGCACAAAATGCAAAGCATTTAATCAGATACAAACTCAAGTATGATAAAGAACCAGACTGATTCTTTAGGTTTTGAGGCGTGTCTTGAGTAAACATTTAGAAAATACAGCTGTATCCTCTCTGAGGGCTCTCACACACCCTTAGACTGTCAGGTAAAGCAACGGGTGTGGGAAGTGGGTGTGCCTGATGACAGGATGTGCATCATGTAAACCCATGGGCCTATTGGAAAGTGTTTAAACTATGACCACACACTATCTGTGGAGGGCTATTCCACCACCCACCACTGACCTTCACCCAGATTATCCCCTGCTCTTTTCAAAATACTATAACAAAGTGAAGAAATAGAAACTTTCGCTTTGGCCAAGAACCTCTTACGACGGAATGGATAAGAGCCTGTCTCTAATAAATCAGGACTGGATGTATAGAAAAAGTATGAAGGTTACAAAAGGCCAGCAGAAATCACTCATTTCATTTACACAAGAGTCGTATCAACACACCCACTCATTAGACAGCAAAAACTTCTTTTGTGGCCATAAAAGAAGGGATATCCTGTTTCTTCAAAATAGAAGCACAAAGTCACTGTCCAAACAGACAAAGTCAAATTCTAATAGTAAAGTGTGCCAGAAAGCTGTTGAAAACACAGCAGGCAGTCCAAATCGGACACAGTGTCCTGTCTTCTTTATTTGATACAAACCAAATCTAATCCACAGCAGTTCAAAACAATCTGAGCTTTCTGTTTTAATGTAAAAAAGGGTGGAATTTATTCAAAGTGTCTATAATGTTTAAATAGACAAAGTCAATGTTTTGGGTCCATGAAATCTTTTTTTTTCTTTTTCTCTCTCATTATACAGTAGGTGTGTCACACACAGGCGGATGAATTCAAGGTGTGACAACTCAGAGCCTCGCCCTTAAGAAACAAGCTGTGATTTATTTGTACTTAAAACATATAGATGCATATGACAGCCAGTGTTGACAAGCACCATTTAACCATTCATTCTGACAGCTAGTGGTAGCTAACATGGAAAAAATTAAGTCCGAGACATCACCTAGCATTCCCTAACCCTACTGCAACTATTATCAGCCTCATTAAATATAGCAGAGAGTGAATAAATAGTTCGTTTTTTTTTTTTTTTTTTTTTTTTTTTTTTCAGAAATAGTTCTGGCAAGACTGGTGGCATAAACAGTCTTGCTTTTGTCCGTAGTCTAGGGGATGAAGCTGAGAGCTCTGTGGCCTTTCTTCCACGCCGCAGGATAAATGTAGTCAGTTTTCCCCACCATTATTGCTCTAATGTGCGCCCGAAGGGCTTCTAGTCGTTGCCAAACCAGAAGAAGCATACTGGTTCACCCTGGTAACAAAAAGGGCAATAAAATTCCCCCCGAGAATCACATTGCCACTGGCTACTGTTTGGAAACACCCTACCGCATGTGCCGGCACCAATCCAGAGCCAATTAGAGACCTTTAGACTTGATTGCATTTTCAGCCTCAGCGGTCTTGTTGGGAACTTGCATTTCCACTTAAGTTAAACCCACATTTGCACACATTTCATGGCCCACTGAAATGTTTAGTTAACGCTGGCAGGTCGCAGGCATTCCCTTCTGCAATGCTAGCTAGCGCCCTCAGCTCTTGAATACAATGACCTCCAAAACATCTTTGTTTCAATCCCCAAGCGCATTAAATGTCGGCCTGTCTTCCTGGTGCAAGAGGAGTTCAAGGCTATGCCGTTTCTGCTGCTTTGGTACATTACTTGAGCCTCTGATGTGGATTCAATGGACAATGGCTGCTGGCCACCACCTTCTCCATCTGGTGAATCCATCACTTAAAACCCACTCCATGTAGAAGCACTGTCACGCCTTCCCATGTGTCACTGAGGACATAGGGTTTCAAGCTGGAGAAAAAACTGTGCAAAATAAAATAAAATAAAATAAAAAAATAAAATAAATGGATCAAACAAGAAAAGGAAGAGAAGAAAAAAAACTCACTTTTGGCTACTTCCACAGATGATTAACAATAAAAATAAAATAAAATAAATTATACTTTATACATAAAAATATAAAGCTGCATATTTTAGAGATATTTTAGTTCTTCTCAAGGGGATCATGATATTTGAGGGTTTGTGAAAACCCCTGGCTTTGGATAAAAATCAATGTTAAATCTAATTAGTTTCAAAGGCTAAATGCTTTGAATGCTTTCATGGCTTGGATTGTATAAATTAATATGAGATATTATATATATGTTCCACACCTGTCCCATGTAAACATTAGATACACTCTTGCAATCTTTTACTACATTTGGAAATGGCTTTGGATTTTGTTCATCTAAACTGGCACCTTTCCACCTACCGTCAAGCTCAAAGTCTAGATCTGGGTACTTATACAGCAAGAAACCTTCATGAATACAAGTCAAGCACAACTGCACTGTCAAAGTAGAATGGTATTAACTAAAATGAGTCAAAGAGGCAAACCTTTAGTCGATCTCCATTAAGGAATGCCACTAGGGCTCTTTTGCGTCAGTTGTATGTTGCAACAGGATGCCATGGGCTGTGGCAACGATGGACACTACAGGAACCTGTAGAAAGGACAGATCAGCTCAATGGTATTTGTGTCCCCTACCCATGCTGAGAGCCTCCTGCCTCTGGGTGGTTAGAGGTGCAATGCTTTTTGGAGCACTGGGGTGCCAAGCAAGACCGTAATATGAATAACATGAGATCAGAGCATTGTCCGAGCTTTATCCAGGAGAGAATGGCAAATTTAAACAGCTACACTGGGCTTTTGTTCCACTACACTGGACAGAGCTGGGATAGGCCTCCCAGAACACCTCCTTTATCCAAGGCACACAAACCCGGAGGCACATTCACATACACACACATACACACTCAATCACTCACACGACTCCTTCCACAGGATTGTGCAGTGCAGTACAATCTCAAATACAACCCGATGAAGAAGAGGCTGGCACCAGTACTAGAAGACAAGCATGCCACCATTGATAAAAAATAAATAAATAAATAAAAAAACCGATCAAAAGAGAAACAAACAGTACACGTTTTTACAATGACCATATAAAATGTTCATAATGAAACTGAAATGACTGAAAAATCACCTAAAGGGTGAATCTATTAACAAAATTAAATATATTATTTCATATTTTATTTATATGTTTCCTAAATGTGTTTTATATTTGATTTTATGTTTTATATTTTTATATTTGATTTTATGTTTTATATTTTTATATTTGATTTTATGTTTTATATTTGATAGCTGATATTTGATTTTATGTTTTATATTGGATTTTATTTTATATTTGATTTTATATTTTTGATTATATTTTATACTTGATTTTGATGGATGGATGGATGGATGGATGGATGAGTCAACAAATTATATTACATTATATTTTTCAGAAATATTAAATTATGATTAAATAATTTAATATATAAATTATTATAAAATAAGCAAATTGATTACAATACTAAGAGCGTATTGTATTGCATAAATTATCATTATAATTGTATTAAAAATCATTGATTATATAAAATTATAATATATCTATTATATCATATAATTTAAAATGAAAAAAATAATAATATATATATTTTTTTTTTTTTTTTTTTGCAATGTTTTGCATGTCATAATGCAAACAGTGGTCCTAAAAACAAGACATATTTTCTTTAAATAAAATAAATAAAAGAATAAATAATATTTCTTTTTCGATTTTGAAGTAATATATGACCCGGACATATTCTCGACAGGTTTATCTTTCTATCTTTTAAAGTTACCTACTGTAGACATGGCAAACTAAGAACATCAAACTGGAATAAAAAAACAAAACAAACAATAAAAGTGTACAGCATAGCACTTTAGGCAAACAAGAGACATCCCTGACAGTGCTTTAAAGAAATCTCTGTTGCCATGGATACAGCAGAGGGGTTGTCATGGACTGAGGGTTTTAGGTGTGGTCTTTAAACTTGAAACTAGATTACAATTTCTCTATCTTATCAAAGAAACATGCGCATGTGATTATCAGACCAGAATATCCAAACAAACTTGTCCTTCTCTTACTTTCAATTCTGTATGCACAGCAAAAGTAAACCAGCTCCAAATCCCCCCAAAAAAGCACACACATATTACACATCTTTCTATTTACAACAGATTTCATCATACATTACGTATTCAAAGAGACACAGAAACTACACATAAACAGCACTTAAAACCTAAAAAAAAACAGATTAGCTCAGACAGAGGCAGAGCCCATAGGAGGGTGGAGTCTTCCGTCTGGTATCGGTTGCACTCTGAAAGAAGTCCCGGTATCATATCTTGGCACTATTTTGACATTCTCTAGCCCTGAGATACTGAAGATGTGTCAATGTGACCCCACCTCTGTAATTAAAGACATCTCCCACACGTCTAATGTCAGCATCTCTACCAGCCTCCCCAATTAGGCAAAACAAACTCTCGTTGCTGTGCACGACCACGTACATGCTCACACACCCTTCAACCCTCTCCCAAAAAAAAAGTGCTGGTTCTGCAGGCAGGAATTCTGGGCCCTGCTGGAGGGATTTGGCTTATTGCCCAGCATGTTAAGTACTAGAGGTGTGACTAAACGAGAGACGCTGAACACTGCACGGTGCAACAAATTAATATGGTCAGACGGCCCTGGATGAGCAGTCGCGGATATAAAAGGAATGTGGCAATGATTTGAACCTGCATTACATCCATGAGCGAGCAGCAATTTCGGTCACATCAGACTCATGCTTTAATACTTACATTGTCACTGCAAGTCTGTGCTTGTGAGCTTGATCACAGAAGAATGCTATAACTGCTTGTTATTGCAATAATTTAAAATGCTGCGGTGAATCGCGTGCAGACGTAATCGTTCCACTTTGTGTAAAATTAATGACAAAGGAGAAAATAATACCACACAAGTCCCAGGAGCAATATTTTATTCATCCAAACAATCAGAAAACAGACCTCACACACAGCTGCCTATCAGTCCAAGATCTTTTTGGTAAAGCTACTGCATGTAATGTGAAAGACCCACAGCCTGACCCATAGCAGTCTTTGCCAGATTTACATACCTACCTTTGAAAAAATAAAAAGGAAGTTTGTGAAGGACTTGTTAAAGGGCTGTAGTAGCTACAGGCAGGTGGAATCAGGGAGAGGATTTAATTGAACAAATAAAAAATTGGATATGATCAATATTTTGGAAAAGTAGTTAGGTTTAAATGTTAATTTAGTTTTTTTTGGAGCACAAACATATTGAATGACCTCAAATCTAACAGACTTAATGTCTGAAAACTCAAAGAGTTTTCATGGATCGGATCCTATATGAAAAAATACCATAGCCTCAGTTTTGTTCTCAATTATACAAGTCACAACAACCACAGTATCAAAGCTTATTATAGGAAACACTATAACAAATGTGCTAAAAACCAATACATACTCTGTTTGTCCAGACCACAAGTTAGTGTACTAACAATCACTATACTTCTGCTGTGTTGTGAATGAACAATATCTTTCTCCTAATGTTTTATCTGTGGGTTTTACTTAGTAAAACATTTCATTAACACAACTCACATCAAAAGAAATCTTCAACATTTCTTCTGCAGTTCATGAAAAGTAGATTTTCATTTGCTTAATCATTAACTTTCCTTTGTCCTTCATGAACTAGAACAGCTGGAAAAATGGTGACAATTACTGTCTGAATTAAACTGAAGTAAATCTTGCGTGTAAAGGAGTTTTAAATGGCAACATTGAATCAAACTGTCATGAGTTGGTAAGACAAACATTGTATAAAGTGCAGTTTTTAAAGTAAACTACATCAAAGTAGTTAA
Source organism: Elopichthys bambusa (assembly GCA_037101425.1). Taxonomy (NCBI): domain Eukaryota; kingdom Metazoa; phylum Chordata; class Actinopteri; order Cypriniformes; family Xenocyprididae; genus Elopichthys; species Elopichthys bambusa. Next base: position 22,388,431 of record CM074442.1, read on the forward strand.
ATAATTACAAACAGGCAGCGTTTGAATGCAAACAAATGTACTGAAACTGAAAACAATTGAGTTTCATTTGATTTATAAATCAGACGAGAATCATTCGTCCATTGAACCGCCGATTTCGCGTATCTCTATGTCCCTCCCTTTAAAGACAAATCACTTACAAATAAGTCCAAAGTCGGCTGTATATATATTATTTGTTTTTCTGGACGTGTCATGTTACTGTCAGTTTGACGTCTGAGATTGAGAACTTACCTTGTAAACAGTCCCATCCTCCCCGCAAACGCTCTGAGCTCGTGCGCCGTCATTCCCCGGTGTAACAATACAGCACGACCCAACAGGCAGGTGACGTCATCCCTTTTAGGCTTTGGGATTGACAATTATTGCGCATGCGCAAACGTTAGGGCCGCATGTTTATATGGGAAATGTAGTAGGCATACTCTGTGTGAGGGAAAGTGCCACAGGCAGTGGACACAAAAACTATTTGGACATTTAAACCGCACTTAAAAAAGAAATTAAAATGAATTAATGACAATGATTGATAATGAATTAATGGTTGTAAGTTTGTAAATTAATATAGGTTAATATACACTATACACTAAGTTACATGTATTTATATATTGTGCATGAACTATAACTTGATAATTTAACTAACATTTATAAAGTATGACAATTTTAATATATCTTATATTAAATGTTAAATCAAAGATTTAAAAACATAATCCTTCTGTGCTGATTTTAGAAATGTGAGTGCGAAAATTAATAATCCCAGCTTTTTGTCCATTCTATAACTCTAAATCACTACAATAGTTTCTGTTATAATAGATAAAAACATTTCATTGGTGGAAGTCTTGCCAAATTTCAATCGTTGATTTGAGTAGAAACATCAAATTAGCTTACAAGAACATTAACATAATGAGCACTAATTAGCACGCAAATCTTAAATTTCAGACAAATTTGTCAGGGCTGGATAAATATCCCACTCTAATTCCATGCATGCAATTATAAAGTATTTTTTCAGTAAAATGTAAAGTCAGGTGATGATCAGAAGCATGGCAGTGCAATATGTCAATATGTAAAGATCATAACATATAAAAAATGAAGAATACTTATTTTACTTTTTTCATGAGCTAGTATGAAATCCCAATTAAACATTTATGTCCAACTAACAGTCTTTCTGTACACAGTACGTCACGTGAGGTTCAATGTGGCACACATTCCACTTAAAAGCAACTGAAGGAAGAGATCCATAGGATTTATTTAGGCAAAAGCAGGCCACAGACAGACTTACACAGGATTATGGGAATAATTGTACATAGTGGGCTGTCTGGTGGAATTACAGGCATGGCAGCAGCTGGTGATGGAGATTGGGCCTTGGGGCTACACTAATCAATGATCAAATTTTAATTCCCAAAACTACTGCCTGCTCTAATTTATTTCTAGGAATTAATGTTAGTCAAAAAATTAGGACTCACCAGAGTGAGTCTGATTCTTAAATTGATTATTATTATTATCATTACTGACTTCTGTAACACAGCATGTGAATATGTTATTATATATTCTTATATTTTTTATAATATATATTTAGTGTTTTGGGGCAAATATTGCAATAATAGTAGCATAATTTTCTATAGTAATAAAATGAACTTCCCCATTAACTCCCCCAATATATATAGTTATTGAGATTTTTACCCCGGTTTTAACCCCAGGTTGAGGAATGTTTCACACTTGTAATTTAGAAGTGGGGTTAGCACCGCTTTTTACGCGGGGTTATGAAACCCTGCTCCAGAGAAGGGTTAGAACCGCTTTTGCGGCGTCAGCTCCATATTGAGGTGCATTGCATTGAACAGTAATGACGGAAACATAGCGTGTTGACCGCATGTATAAGGAGAACAGATCATTTCAGTAGGTTTGAGTAGGACAAACTTAAATTAGTTCAGTCAAATTAACTAGAAAAAATCTGATCGTGATCAATCCAGAAACTCACAAAATTACTGAACAATAACAATTTCTAAAGCTAGGGCTCCTAAACATTAGATTGCTGACACCTAAGGCGGTTATTATAAATGAAATGATCACAGATAATAGTCTCGATGTAATTTGCCTTACTGAAACATGGCTTAAACCAAAAGATTATTTCGGTCTTAATGAGTCTAATCCACCTGGTTACTGTTATAAAAACAAATGCCTTCTGATTGGCTGTGGTGGTGGTGTTGCAATAATCTACAGAGATATTCTTAACGTTACTCAGAAAACAAACTACAGTTTTAATTCATTTGAAATTCTTGTGCTAAATGTTACACTCTCAGATATAAGCAAAAAGTCGGTACTATCTCTTGCTTTGCCACCATTTATAGACCTCCAGGGCCTTATGTTGATTTCCTAAAAGAGTTTGTAGACTTTCTCTCAGACCTATTGGCCAACGTTGGTAAAGCGCTGATTGTTGGAGATTTTAACATTCATGTAGACAATACAAATGATGTGTTAGGGGCTGCGTTTACAGATCTACTAAACTCCTTGGGGGTCAAACAAAACGTCACTAGACCCACTCATCGTCTTAATCATACACTAGATTTAATTATATCACATGGAACCAATCCTACCGATATAGAAATTCTACCGCAAAGTGATGATGTCACTGATCACTACCTCGTAACATGCGAAGTAGTGATAACACAACAATATTGACTAGGTAGAACAAATCTCCCGGCAATTATAGATAAATTCACAAATAACCTGCCTGATCTGTCTCAGCTGCTCAGTGTACCTAAACACACAAATAAACTTGAGGAAATGACTAGCAGTATGGGCACCATTTTCTCTAGTACATTAGATACTGTTGCACCTATGAGATTAAAAAAGGTTAGAGAGAAAAATACTGTACCATGGTACAAGAGTATTATTCACGCTATCAAGAGAGAAACTCGTAATCTAGAATGCAAATGGAGACAAACTCGTTTAGAGGTCTTTAGAATTGCGTGGAAAGACAGCTCGTCCCATTATAGAAAGACTTTAAAAGCAGCCAGGGCCGAGCATCATTTTCATAGAAAATAACCAAAATAATCCAAGGTTCTTGTTGTTACCTGTAGCAGAAGAGCCTCTTCTCAATATTATTAACTCGTCTTTATCTCTAGGTCATGTCTCAAGACCATTCAAGCTAGCAGTTATTAAGCCCCTCATAAGGAAACCACAATTAGATCCAAATGTATTAGCAAATTACAGACCCATTTCAAATTTTCCATTTATGTCTAAAATACTAGAAAAAGTTGTATCTGCTCAAATGTGCTCCTTCTTGCAAAAAAACGCTGTCTATGAAAAATTTCAGTCAGGATTCAGGCCTCATCATAGCACAGAAACTGCGCTCGTTAAAATTACAAACAACTTACTTCTAGCATCTGACCAAGGCTGTATCTCAATACTAGTGTTACTTGATCTTAGTGCTGCGTTCGACACTATAGATCATAAAATACTCTTAAATTGACTACAAAATTACACTGGTATTCAGGGACAGGCATTAAGGTGGTTTAGGTCGTACTTATCAGACCATCACAATTTTGTCGATTTCGATAGTAAATTATGGAGTGCCGCAAGGATCTGTGTTAGGCCCTCTGCTATTTTCAATATATATGGTGATATTATAAGAAAACATGGAATTAGTTTCCACTGCTATGCTGATGATACTCAATTATATATTTCAACACGACCGGATGAAATCTCCAAATTATCCAATCTGACAGAGTGTGATAAAGAAGTAAAACATTGGATGACTAGTAATTTTCTTCTACTAAATTCAGATAAGACTGAAGTATTACTTATTGGACCAAAAACTTGTACACAGAATCTCTCAGACTACAATCTGCATGTAGATGGATGTACCATTACTCCATCCTCTACAGTTAAAGACCTGGGTGTTATATTAGACTGCAACTTGTCCGTCGAAAATCATATTTCATATGTTGCAAAAACAGCCTTCTTCCACCTCAGAAACATTGCTAAGCTACGGAACATGTTATCTGTTTCTGATGCAGAAAAGTTAGTTCATGCATTTATGATGTCTAGACTAGATTACTGTAATGCATTACTAGCTGGTTGTCCTGCATCCTCATTAAATAAGCTACAATTAGTACAAAATGCAGCTGCTAGAGTTCTTACCAGGTCAAGAAAATATGATCATATAACACCAATTTTATCATCTCTACACTGGTTACCTATTAAGTTCCGTATCGATTATAAAGTATTGCTACTGACCTATAAGGCTCTAAATGGTTTAGCTCCAGTGTACTTAACCGATCTTCTATCGCCCTACAATCCTTAACGCTCTTTAAGATCACAAAACTCTGGGCTTGTTGTACCTAGGATATCTAAGTCCACTAAACGAGGGAGAGTGTTTTCACATTTGGCTCCTAAACTCTGGAATAGCCTTCCTGATAATGTTCGGGGCTCAGACTCAATCTAGCTTTTTATTTGCTTTTCTGTTTTACGCCCTTCAGTTTGGATCCAGACTCTTAAGAAGACCTCAGATGACCATCACCTGTGAAGAGACTGCGCCAACTCCTGTGAGGACTTCAGATGACGCAATATCTGGATCAACATGAACATTCCCAATTTTCTATATATCCTAATTATTGTTAATATGTAATTCATTATTTCCAGGAGCTCATTGCTGCGACCTTCAATTAAACTGCTAACAGTGATTGTAAATTAAATTGCTTAAATCATTACATTGTTAGCTAACTGCATTCTCTAAATTGTAATGTTGACATGCATTCTCTGTAAAGCTGCTTTGAAACGATATGTATTGTGAAAAGCGCTATACAAATAAATATGAATTGAATTGAATCGAGTTTTATTAACTTATTTCTTTTAATGTAGACAAACTTAAGTTTATCTGAAACTGCTGGGATTTCTATTTCCCAGCATGCTTTGCCCATGGCACTCGAAAGGGAGAGTAAATGCTAAAATTAAGTGTGATATAATGTTTTTTTATGCAAGATTAATGTTAAGTGGGAGATTTAGTAGTGACTAATGTTTTGTTATGCTAATTTAGAAGAGTTTCTGTTAATGTGGGTTTTTGGATGGTATCAAGTGGTGCATGCGGCTTGATTTGAGAGCAAGAATTAAAATGCTTTATATTGCTGTACTCATTCAGCAAGTGCCATAAGATGCTTGTTATAGCTAGCTAAGCTTACACTAATAAAAATGTTCACATTGAGGTTATGTAAAAAATTTTAAGTTAAATATGAATTAGTGTACTCAAACATTTCAATTTAAGAACAATTAAAATATGTGAGTACAAAATAAAATCTGCCAATTCTGCTTACTTAGAGTTTGAATTTCTTTACTTAAAAATTTTGATGCAACTGATTGCCTCAAATATTTTGTGTTTTGCCAGCTTTTGGGTTTACAGTGCATGGTTTAGGAATTTTTGAAATGGCAGTTTATAAATACCCAGGATTAGGCGTAATTGTTAACTCCAGGTAAATTATAATATAATTATATTATAATGTTGTGAATTCTTTATATTATGTTTTTTCAGTATTATCTGCTGCTGTGTTCTGAATCTGTTAAGGGTTTGTATTATATGTGAATACAGCTTTGGCGTAAGTAACGTATACTCTGTTACGCATACGGACAGTATGACACATTTTCCACCCGTGCAGGACAAAGTTGTTGACAAAGTAAGTTTATTTCCTAACTTTATGTTTGTCATACTGGATGTTTATACTACTGAGACGATCTCTAACATTAAGCCGCGGGTGTCTTTCGATCTTTATCATTATTTGTTGGTCATGTGAAACGCATGTGGTCAAGTGTACCTCGTTTAAGTATGTTTATGATTCTGTATAATATATTGTATATTTGTTATACTTTAAAACCATATGGACGCTGTTAATGTACCTCAAGTTGTTTATATGCTCTTATATATTCTGTTTACTTGATTGCTATTCTGCTAATCGCACTTGAAGAGCGTTTATATTGTTTAATGTATAGTTTGCTGTTTTATACAGCAGTATGTAAATATTTATGTTTGATATTTAGTTATTTACTGCTGTTTATTTATTTATTGCAGAAACTACCTCCAATGCATAGTATGTGTATATGGTGAAACCCTGCACAAAATGAAAGGTGGAAAAAATATGATGACTCCTACTCCCTGATCAGAGTGCTGAAGTGGTTAAGACCATTAAAGAACTGGCATTCCCCAACATATAATATATAATTATATTAAAAGCAAGATAACACAGGATTCCATTTACAGGGTTTAGAATGACCCAGGGCTAACTATATCAAGTGTGAAAAGCCTTAACGTTTCATAAGAATAGGCCTATCTCATAGCAATATTGTTAATAATTTTTTTTTTTTAACTTTGTCAGCATGTAGTGTCTTGTGTCTAGAATAAGATCTATTGCTTTCACATTCTTAATTAACATCCAAGTAACTATGATTACCGTTGTGATGCTGTGACTATGACGACCATAAGAACACAGCGGCCCTCTGTCATCCCTCCCCTATGCCCTTTCCACATCTTTTACTTCTATTTTTATTTATTTTTTTAATTAAAAAAAAAAAAAAATCTTGTTCCACTGTTTCTGTCTCCACTCCCTACAACTGTACATAATCACTATCTCTCTTTCAGCTATTTTGGCAACAGAACTTTAGTCTGAAAACTCACTAAGGACACCTTACTTGGCTTTCAACATGCTTCAGTGTCTTGGCAGTCAGTAAATGTCTTTTCAGAAGCCAAAGCTGTTCCTTTCACTTCAGCTCAGAGTCAGTATGCCAGACTAGAGCTGTCATGGTTGGAAGGACAGTCTGTTAAATGTATATAGAGGACAGCGCTTCTAAGGACTGGGCCGAGAGTTTAGAGGTGTGTAAATATTTAAGCAGTCCAGGTCTGCATATTGTTACTTCAGCATGCAGGAACTAATGGGAATGAGCCTGTGTGCTCTCTATAAGCGGCTAAAAAAGAAAAACCCAGCTCTTTAAAAATGCTTAAGCCAAAAGGACTCTTTCTGGATTACATGACTTATCTATAAAGCCTGTTCGACCCTTAAACTAACACTGTAATTACTGATTCTGTGGATAATTTGTAAGGAAATCCAGAATCCAGATACAGAAGTCATATATGAAAAATGAAATACACAATCATTCAAAAAATTGGGATTAGTAATGTTTTTTGAAAACAAACATGAAAGTAGTGTTTTTGAAAGAAGTCTCTTATGCTGCTCACCAATGCTACATTTATTTGATCAGAAATACAAATACAGTAAAACAGTGATATTGTATATGATCCATTTTGGGGTAACTGACAGCACAAATAGGCTATTTTATAGGTCTTTACTAAGACATCAACTTCTAGCATTAACTTCCTGCATATCATTGCCTTGTGTATTTAACAACAAGCTGCTCTTAGCTGTCGTGTTTTTTCAAATGAAATCAACCTCAGTACAGTACAGAGTACAGAAAGTGGCCAGAAGCAGAGTAGATTATGGGCCCTCTGTGGCGCTCAAAATCAATCTCACGGCTTTGATCTGCATTTAACTCTTAGGACTGAAAACTGTGAGAAGCATAAATGCACTCTCATTGTAAAGCCGTTTATGTCTGTTCAATCTTGGAAGAAACTTTAATGCCAACAAAGATCTGGTTCCCTAAAAACTTCTCTAATTCAAGCTATTCAATAATGTAAAACTAGATAAACATTCCCATGTATCAGTCATTTCAAACAATCATCAATCAATGCAAAAAGAACGTTGCTCATGTCAGAAAAAGTATGATATCTTAACCACAGTGAAGTATCTTGTATGTTTCCCGGCATTCAGTGCACTATAAAGCCTGTAATGTACACAATTACCTGCTTTTTCCCAATCACATGACAAAGTACTTGGTAATTTCATCGTTATTTACATGGATCATGGAGTCCATTTATAACAGCCATAGGAAACACAGCAGCTCCTGAGTTACAGCCAAGTGGTTTGCATTATACTGTCACATTTTTGCAGTTTTTTCTGTAGTTCCAAAACCAGAAGACATTGTGTGTGCTCAAGAAAATATATATAATGAGAAATTATACACTCACTGGCCACTCACTCCTATTCTACTTCTCTTTATAGCAAATATCTAATCAGCCAATCACATGGCAGCAACTTAATGTATTTAAGCATGTAGACATGGTCAAGACGATCTACTGAAGTTCAAACTGAGCAGCAAGAAAAATGATTTAAGTGACTTTGAACATGTCATGTTTGTTGGTGCCAGAAGGACTGGTCTGAGTATTTCAGAAACTGATGTTCTTCATGCATAACCATCTCTAGGGTTTACAGAGAATGGTCTGAAAAAGAGAAAATATCCAGTGAGTGGCAGTTCTGTTGGTGAAAATGCCTTGTTGATAACACAGGTCAGAAGAGAATGGCCAGACTGGTTTGAGCTAATAGAAAGGAAACAGTAACTCTCGGTACAAGGTATGAGAGCACTGACCCTTGAACCTCGAACCTTGAAGCAGATGGGCTACAGCATCAGAAGAGCACACCAGGTGCCACTCCTGTCAGCTCAGAACAGAAAACTGAGGCTACAATTGGCACACTCACTGAAACTGGACAATAGAAAAACGCTGCCTAGTCTGATGATTCTTGAACATGACAATGAGTTCACTATGTTCCAATGTCCTCCGTGATGGACACTGCATGGACAATGCTATCACGTGAATATGGACCAAAATCTATGAGGAATGTTTCCAGCACCTTATTGAATCTATAACACGAAGTAGTAAGGCAGTTCTGAAGGCAAAAGGGGGTCCAACAGTAGTAGCAAGGTGTACCTAATAAAGTAGCCAGTGAGTATATCTTAGTATATCTATATCTTTTTTGTCGCCATCTTTGAAAAGGCTAAGCTGAAAACAGACATTGGCTATGTAGTTTTCAATTGATTTACATTATGAAAACCCCCATTGACTACCACAGTATTATTTTTTCCTACTATGGTAGTTAACGGGGGCGAGATCTTTTTTCGTTCCAAATATCTTCCTTTGTGTACAGCAGAACAAAGAATACAGGTTATACAGGTTTGAACCTAAATGATGACAGAATTTTCATTTTTGGGTAAACTATACCTTTAAGAAGCTTCCCTTCTATTATTATTTGCATATTTGCAGACTTGCATTTACACTGTCCTAAAAAAAAAAATTAAAAAACGACAACACTGGTCATTCTTTAAGGCAAGACACTTCAGGTGAATATGATAAATAATTTTAAAAAGAAATCACCATACTTCCCCAGCTGATTTATCTGAACACTGAATAACACCAGGTTCAAAATTCTTGTTTTATTTTGCTCACATTTTAGATTCAAAGATTTTACATTGGGGACTTTGGATAGCTCTCTTTTTTTAAATGGGAAAATACTGTCAACAGCCAGAGAATACATTTTTAGGAATAAAATGTTGTATAAAATCAGGCAAATGATATATGAACAAAACCTTCTGTAAAAAATCCTTCAGAATACAGATACATACAAATAGATAAAATGCAATAAAAATAAAAGTGACATGTGAAGGCCAAGTATAGTAACCCATACACGGAATTTGTCCACTGCATTTAACCAATCCAGTTAATACTCATTAGGAGACGCGAGTAGTGAACACGCACACCACTGCAAACTGTGGACACACACACCCGGAGCAGTGGGCAGCCATTTTTCTGTGGCACCCGGGGAGTGATTGGGGGTTAGGTGCCTTGCTCCAGGGCAGCTCAATCATTTCCTGCCGGTATTGAGAACTGAACCCACAATCTTTGGGTTACCAGTCTGACTCTCTAACCATTAGGCCACAACTGCCCCAACTATAAAATAAAACACATTTAAATGGATACTTTGGATGTTTTCTTTCCACAAGTCTGAAACAACATTCTATGAATATCCAAACAACCCAAAATCTCAATGTATAAGTGCATTAAAAAAAAAGAAAAAGAAAAAAAAAAATGTTTAGCCTTGCCTTATTGTTCACTTGCTAAGCAACACATATCAAAACGACAGACATTAGCACCACCTGCTGGTTACAGGTGGTAAGTAACAACATTCTGTTCCGTCAAATGATTTTATTACACAAACAGCATTTCACTAAAACAAGGGGTTACAGAAAATCCAAAGAATAGTTTTGAATGTTTGCTCATAGTAATTTACTCTCAGCTGTCTGAAATACAGCAGATTATCCATATCATCTTTTGATTTATGCAACACAACATGTCAGCGCTACTCAAAGCAGATGCATTGACCATTTTTCTCTGTACAGATGTGGTCATTTCCGTATGATTTCCTGTAGATGTCGAAGCTGAGCCAGGTTCACACTGCCACCCCCACACACAATCATTACCAGCGGGTTGAGCGGTTTAGGAAGGCGTCCCTCCTCCTGTAGCCTCTGAATGACTCCGCTGTATACTGCAGCCAATGATGCTCCGCAGGCTAACTCTACCAACACACGCTCCTCATCTGCATGTAGTATACAGTAATCGATTGCAAAGCAAGTTTTGTTGTTATTGAGTTGTTGTTTGATGGGCTTAATCATAGCGATGAACTTACCCAGGAACAGTTCCACTGCCTCCAGGGCCTGTAGATCTGTCACCACCTCTGAAATGACATTGGGCCGTTTGCTGTACTCAAACGCCTGCTGGCATGCCGTTTTTGCTCCTAAACAAGTTGCTTCACTTGCAAGCAGTCAATTTCAAAAACAGTCAGATATGCAAACAAAAACACTGTTTATGAATTCAAGATGATTTGTTAATTTATACCTTGTAATGTCAGGCAGTGTGACCAGATCTCTGGATTTCAGAGCAATATTTAGACAGTCAGCACCCACGGTCTCCATGCACAGGACAGGCACATTACCCCAGCCTACTTCATCCAGCCCTTCCATCACCCCACAAAACAGACCTCCACCCCCTACCGAAAGCACTATAGCTCCAGGTTTGGATGGCAGTGAGGCCTTGAGTTCATGCACAATGCCGGAATGACCTTTCCTAAGAAACAGATATATTTTTTAACAGCTTTTCATTTGTGTGAAATCTAAAACCAAGAAATAAATTAAGGGCTCCACATTATCAAATTCCTTGAGTTATTTTATTTATTAAATGTTATATCTACAAACTCACCAGACCAGAGGATGGTTGAACGGGTGTATTACAGTAAGACCTTCACTTTCTGCTAATCGTAGGGCCTCAGCATTTGCATCATCCCACACCTACAACATCACATAAAAAACTGTTATATAAATGATTTAAGATAGGATAAAATAACATGCATATCTGGAATAAAAGCATGTAGGATATCTGTGATGGTACTTTGCTCTTGCCTTGCCCACAACTTTGACTGTAGCTCCTTGGTCCTTAAGTTTTTGAGCTACCAGTTGGGGTGTCGATGAGGGCAAAACAATGGTGGCTGGCAGGTTGAGTTTTCTTGCTGCATATGCTGTGGCCATACCAGCATTACCACCTGTATGTACGCACAGAGACAGAGAGAAAATGTTTAAAATGTAATTTCCATTACAGAATGCTGTTAATCAGGCATAACATTATGACCACTGACAGGTGAAGTGAATAACACCTATTATCTCTTCATCACGACACCTGATAATGGGTGGGATATATTAGGTAGCAAGTGAAGATTTTGTCCTCAAAGCTGATGTGTTAGAAGCAGGAAAAATAGGCAAGTTTGACAAGGGCCAGATTGTGATGGCTAGACGACTGGGTCAGAGCATCTCCAAAACTGCAGCTCTTGTGGGGTGTTCCCGGTCTGCAGTGGTCAGTATCTATTAAAAGTGGTCCAAGGAAGGAACGGTGGTGAACCGGCGACAGGGTCATGGACCAAGGCTCATTGATGCGAGTGGGGAGCGAAGGCTGGCCCGTGTGGTCCGATCCCACAGACGAGCTACTGAAGCTCAAATTGCTCAAGAAGTTAATGTTGGTTCTGATAGAAAGGTGTCAGAATACACAGTGCAGCGCAGTTTGTTGCGTATGGGGCTGCATAGCCGCAGACTAGTCAGGGTGCCCATGCTGACCCCTGTCCATCGCCGAAAGCGCAAACAGTGGGCATGTGAGCATCAGAACTGGACCACGGAGCAATGGAAGAAGTTGGCCTGGTCTGATGAATCAAGATTTCTATTACATCACGTGGCTGGTTGGGTGCGTGTGAGTCACTTACCTGGGGAACACATGGCAACAGGATGCACTATGGGAAGAAGGCAAGCCGGCAGAGTCAGTGTGTTCATTTGGGCAATGTTCTGATGGGAAACCATCAACATCTGTGGGATATGCTGAACAAACAAGTCCAATCCATGGAGGCCCCACCTCGCAACTTACAGGATTTAAGGGATCTGCTAACATCTTGGTGCCAGATACCACAGCACACCTTCAGGGGTCTAGTGCAGTCCATGCCTCGATGGGTCAGGGCTGTTTTGGCAGTAAAAGGGGGACCAACACAATATTAGGAAGGTGGTCATAATGTTATGCCTGATCGGTGTATATAATTTAATATATTCATGTTAAATAAACAAGTGACAGTGTGAAAATTATTTTAAGTTTGTTTTCCAAAGGGCCCCAGGGCCAAAAGTGCCCATGTATGAATGGAAATACAATTAAATGTTTACCATTTCACTCACCAGAAGAACAAATGACACCTCTCGACTTGTTTGAACTTGCAGCCTTATAAAGGAATAGAAAATTAAATTTAATGTTTATTAGAATAGTATGCAATCGTTCCTTTAATAAGCGCTAGAGGGCAGTGTGAACACGCAATATACTGGGTGTACGGGACGTAAACGTTGATTCAGTGATCTATGTTATACAAGCTTAGGCTATTTTGAAATGCAACAACATGCGTTAGACATTTATTGTGGTGCTTGAATTTATGAAACGCAGCGATATTTTTCCTCACGTTTTGACACATGTATCCTATTCCACGGATTTTGAAGGAACCGGTGGGTTGTGAGCTCTCCATCTTAAGAAACACGGTGGTCCCCATCCGCTTAGACATGCCCGCGCTCTCGAGAAGCGGGGTGACGACATGAAATCCACTTTGCTTTGACATATTGTTCAATTTTCTGAAATGCAGTCCTGCAGGGAATAAGTGGACAACCGGTTACGGTGGGTAAATGACCTCTGTGCACAAACTGTGACGAACATTTAAAGAAATTCGACCGCTTTCCTGCGTTTTCAGTCGTCTACCTCGGGTTTTCTTAAGTCTCAGGCATGTTAAGTTTTAAACATAAAATATACAAAGTAGTATCACACTGGTCTACTCACCTACTGTGTCACGGTGTATAGGATTCTCCTGAACATGAGTATTGCCTAGAAGTTCAAAGTTCGTTTACTGACAATAAAGTACTAATGAACTAATGTCCAAGACCACTAGATAAACTATGTCAGCTTGCGAAATAATGTAATGTTAGATTACACTAGACTAAGTTACTCATTCATGGGAGTACCGAGCAATGATATCCTGTCCAAATCCAATATTTAACAACGAACAATACCATATAAACATTATGATCCTTCACAACTTGCCAACAGTCAATTTTTCGAAAGATATGATAAGCATATATTTTAAAGCTAAACACGTAATTGAAGTGAAATAAAGCAAGTAAAAACACTTGGGTAATATCATATATCAAACTTCACAACAAATGCATCTAGATATTTCAAGATAGAAATCCCAAAGAGATTTAAAAAAAAAAAAAAAAAAAAAAAGGTTTGTGCAGTACACAGCATCACTCACACTCCTGCATAGACTGAAAAATCCAGTCAATACAACAAGTGACTTTGTCACAATGTGAAATTTTATTGTGCACATATACATGGCATTGCATAAATGGCTCTCATATGGCAGCACAAACACAAGGCAGATGGTTTGCCTACTTGTTTTGACAGCCATAAAAGTCTATATCAAGCTTTTTAAAGTTTTTTTTTTTTTTTTTCCAATTTTCATTAAATAAACAACCTTTAAAGAGGGAAAAGATCATGTAGCATAAAAAAAAAAATCAGGCCCAACTTAAATAAAGCATAGTAATATAGGTTTTATGTGATATGTTGTCAATATCCCCTGATAAAAACAGCCACAGCATTAGTTTTTATGGCATCAGTTGTCTTTCAGCATCCTTTTAACACTCAGTTCCTTATAGATGACTACACAGTTTCACCTCCATCAGCCCACATAATTCTCCACACACAAAAATATACATGTTTCGATACCAGGCCACTTCCTTATTGTCCATCAGTAGCTTGACCAGCCTCAAGGTCTCTTCTAAACACTTTGCAGCACTTTCCTTCCTTTTCCCTGAATCAGCAACTTCCTAACCGTGGGAAATGAAACATCAGTCCCTTCAGTTTCCTCTTCGCCTGATAATAACCACAGAGCACAAAACACTTGAATCCAAGACTGCATACTCTGTCACTAACTCTTATCATCACATCCCCTTCCCACTCTGACAGTAACATCCCATTCTGAAACACTCACACACGCACATATACTCCGGAGGTTTGCACTGTGGAAGAGGTCAGAAAAGCTAACATGTTTCTCAACAGATATATGGGTAAGAGGGATACTGCAAAAACAACACATCAAAGTGACGAATAAAATCTGGGATGCAAACAGAAGACCACTGAATTGCCCACTCTTCAGTTATTCCCTCTTGTCCAACACCAGAAGTGCTCCAACATCTCGCCACCCATGTGGGCTTTGTGTTGTGGTGATGGCAAAGATAGGGCAGAGCGCCATCCCGCAGCTTCATGCCAACTGCTGTTTCAGGAACTTGCGCTATCTCTTCTGGCCACCTATGCCAAGGAACGTTGCCTGGGTTTGATCCTTGGGTACAGCTACAATGACAACAGTGAACAACAATTACAGATGGAGAACCTACCTTTTAAACAATTTACAGGGTTGATTCTCATTTTATGCCTTAAATTTGAACAAAATATTTTAGTGCCTAACAGTGCCATTCAAGAAACAAATGCATGCCTATACAGATATCCTACCCCTAACAAGTTGCGTGGTACGTAGGCCTCCTTGTCATTAAGTCTGGCCCACCACCACTCTGTCTCGCTGTCATCTCTACGGCTCATGATGGTCAGAGCATCGCCCTCATGGAAGGACACCTCATCTGCGCTCTGAGCTTCATAGTCCCACAGAGCATAAACTGTCCCTTTATTCATTACGCCAAGTTTCTCCTGAACACCTGGAAGGGAAATAAAGAAAGCAACTACTCTAGAAACACTTAATAGTAAAAATAACAACACCAGATAATGTTTTTGTTAATTACCATATAGAAACTGAGAGCACTGGATATAACCCTCCTCCATCTCTTCGCACTTGTCTGCTGCCGTCTCCACATCACTGATAGTAGTGGCAAAAATGGCAGCTCCAGACTCCACCAGCAACTTGCAAAGATGAACATTGTTGCATGAAGCTGCACAGTGCAGGGGCGTCCTGATCACAAGTGAGATAGTGTTAGTAATTGCTAACACATTTTATGAGTAAGAATTTCATGTCTGTACAATATGAAATGACAACAGATGTCCGATGTTCTCTATTGCAGTCAAGAGTTAAACTATCAGACAAAAGTTATAGTTCTCACCATCCATCACTATCTGCTGCGTTGACATTAACCCCAAAGTCCAGCAGGAATTTTACAATATGGTGGTGACCTGCACATACCGCATTATGGAGAGGGGTAATACCCTCATCATTTGGAGTGCTAGGATTGTCCACCTGAGGAGTCAAACAAACACAATATGAAGAGGAAACAGTTGACAAGCTACTACTGAGTCCATTTCAAGCATACAATATAGGTGTAAGGGGCATATGGCAACTGAATGGTACCTCATAGATAATCCTTTGCACCAAATCAAACTCTCCCTCCAAAGATGCATCCAAAAGCAATGCAAGAGGATTGAACTTGACCCTCAAGCCATGACCTGTCCTCTCAGACCCAGGCTTCTTCAAGTTGGTGCGCTTGACCTGTGAAAAAATCTTATTAGTTTTCATATTTCAAAGACAACCATCTTGTTTTTTGAGCCATATGTCTTTTCAGGAAAAAAAAAAAAAAAAATCAAACAATGAAGATATATCAGAGTTATGCTAATTGATACAGCCTACAGTATGATAAACTCATTCTGCTACCAAGGTTAGGGTTAAAGGATTGCTGCAGGACTCTGTGTATGTATGAATGTTGCTTGTGAATCTCACAAGACTTTTTGCAGAATGAGGGCTACATCTAGACATGACCCTGGCCAACAAGCTAGTGCCAACTCACCGTTGATGCACCAAGAGGAGTGCTTGACTGTGCTGTGGTGTCTTGCTCTGCAGGGGAATGAACTTCTGGTACTGGACTAGATTGTGTGTCTGTAACATTTGTGTGGTTGTTGTTATGATTGTCCTCATGGGTGTCCTTAAGAGAAGGGTCTGAGGCATCATCCGTCTGGGCACCCCCTGAGTCACTAGATAGATGTGTCGGCTGGTTTTCATTGTCATCAGCTGTAGGTGACACAGAAGAGGTGGGAGGAGGGATTGAAATTGACGGCTCTGCTGAAGACTCAGCTAACATGCTTGACTCCATCAAATTTCCATTGGTAGTGTCCACATCACCCAGGGCTGCCACAGCCATATAGTTCAGAGGACTATCAGGCTGGTAGAAAGGTGTACCAACCACTCCACTCTCAATGCCCCCTGCAAGGGTGTTGAAGCGCTGATATAGGAGCTTCTGGATGTTAGGCCCACTGGGTCCTTCTGGTTCTGTGATAGAGCTTCGCTTCTTCAAAGGTCGGGGAGCATTGGCTAATTTCCTTCTCAGCACCTCCAGGTCAATGTCACTTTGGTAACGGAGAGGGGAGTGGGCCACAGGGGTCAGTTTGGTAGGGCTGAGAGGGCGAGGGATGTTCTCCACACTGGGTGGAGGTAAGGGAGTGCTGTCATGGGCTGTATCTCTGTCAACCTCATCTGTGGAGGACTGCTGGTAGAGTGGAACTGGAGATGGAGAGGTGGAGCCCGGTAGGACTGGTTTTCCATATACTGGAAACCAATGAAAAGAAAGCAAATTAAAAAAAAAGGGAACATGCATGATCATAGTATGGAAAGCTAATTTCCATACCTGTTTTTGAAACCAATGCAACTGCTTCTTACCTGCTTTAACAGCAGCTCTGCTGCTGCTGGAGTAATTTTTGGCTGTAGGCTGCTGCAGGTACATATTGTAGATTGAGCTGGAGTTCATAGTGGCAGGGCCCTTCCTTGGAGACTGGGGCCGGGAACCTCTGTCTGGAATAAAGGGACGCACTGCCACAGCAAGAGGAGGCTCTGTCCTCTCACTCTGAGGGAAGAGGGCTGATCCAGACTGAGGTGTAGGGCTGGGAGGCACTGTTATCCGCTGTTGGATCTGCTGTGAAGAGGAACCAGAGGCAGGGGGTGTTCTCTGCCAGCCTAAGGTGCCAGGAGCAGAGCGGGGCAAAGAGCTGGTGGCACAAACTGTGGAGTGATGGCCTGCACTGGGATAGGTTCCATAGATGGGTGGGGGCTGCTTAGACAATGCTGTTACTGTCCCTAACAGCTTAGGGGCATCCTGGAAAGAGACAAAAACATGAATTAATGTCTTTCAGTAGAACTTGTGCTTAAGCTCTAAGGAGGACTGTTTAATCTCACCTTGTCTGAGGTACCCATCTTGCTGGTATGATCTTGACTTGTGTCCTTCCAGTCTGGAGGTTTTAGAGGAACCCTATTATTGCTGAAGGAGGGCCAGATTGCATCATTAGCTGTAGAGAGCACAGCAGTATGAGTTAGAGTGAAACAGACAAAGACGTGTATGCTCTTTCTCCAGTCAGCCTCATTATGACACAGACTGACCTGCTCATAAGGTCATTAAAGCAGGAGTCTCAAATGGGACTACACTCACATCTCTGACCCCTGTGACATCAGAACACTTCTAATCAGGGGCTTGAATGGGGTATATTTTTGTCCTGTCCTCTGCACAGATCCAGCTCTCTTCGGGTTAAATGGATTACTAAGCCTATGTGTCCAAGTCCACTGCTATGCTTGTCAAAGCCACGGGCGATGACGCATGTTTATCCCATCCGTCTGACAGACACATCAAACTCACTGGCAAGTTGACTGCCAAGTCCCACAAAGGAGAGATGGAGTGAAGCAAAGGACTAAACTCTGTCAATATGGGGTTTTCTTTTCTCTAAATAGGTCAAATTCTTCCAGTAATTAATTATGCTAAGGGTTGAATACAGTCCTTTGTTATGTATTCTTACATCTGACATCTTCATGACTACTTACAAAAATAAAGTTATTACATAATAGCTACTTTTTTCCACCAGTTCAGTTCAGGGTTTTAGTCCTGTGGATCTAACTTTATTGACTATTGGGATATTGTACAGTAAGTGTACTTGTAAGTGTGCTTTTTAGGATGAATAATGGGTGGGGCTTAAATTGTCATTTTATGCACTTGGTTTGTCATTACCCACGAGGTAAGGCATTATGCATAGGACTTACCTTATGGGTACTGACAAACTAAGTGCAAGCTAGTGTTGTTGTAGATTTGTTATGTCAGTGTGTGTGAATAATTGATAATCAAATAAATTCACAGTGTCTTTATATATTATTTATCTACAACTTAAAATCAAACATGGTTTTTAACAGTGTTTTTAAATGTCTTATAAAGGCAAATATCTGTCTTGTAAGTAGAAGTGCAACCCTGTTTTATGTACTCTGATCAAAGATTTCCTCTTGATATCATGCCCGAAAAAACTCACTAGAAGTACAGTCGGAGTCTCTGTGGGCCTCTGGCCCATCTCTAGGCTCTGAGGATGGCACCAGAGGATCCACTATGATGTCTAAGTCTGAGACCTTCCATGGGCCTGCAGGCATCCTCACCCTCTCTTCCTCTGTCCCGCCGCCCCCAAATGTGACACACAAGCATGACAAACGATAGGGGGAGGAGATAAAAGGTGACAGACATGAGAAAATGGAAAAGCATGTTAGCGATAAAGGCTGGAAAAAACAAACAAAAAGATGTTTTAGTTTGACATTGATGAAAATATCTGAATAAAGATATGTTTCAAAACTTGGTGCTTATGAGCTCCCCTTTTAGATGGAAAGAGATACTGAAATTCATCCAACTGCACTATGATGCCAAGGATGATAAAGATTGTGACATCAAGAAAATGAGTGAAGCACAGAAAGAAATTTGAACTAAGCTGAATGAATGATTTTACAGAAGTGGTGAGAAAGATTTATTTTCACAAGGAGAGTCGGTGAGCAGATTTCTGCTGTTAAGTGATTGATATACACAGCCTTCAAGAGGAAAGCATATTGAGATGATATATCTATCATCATTTATGTAGTACTATCTTGCTGATTGGAGTCATGAACCTCGCATATCCATTTGATGCTCATTGTTTTACCACAGAGAGCTTTTATTTGGAAGTTTTCTGTATGAGAGCACCAAGAGTTTTCTCGATGCATTAATCCCTGGACAAATCTCCAGAATTCCAGTTTTTGGTTACAGTCCTGGAAAACAGCAAGTGCAAAAGTAAAATTCTGTCAAGGAATAAGAGGAAAGACTGACCTGACTTGGAACGAGCATGGTTGACTGTAGCAGGACTGGAGAGAGACTGTGGCTTCAGGGGATCAGGAGGTAAAGAGTAGCCTCCTTCCTGTCGCCCGGGCACCGGTATCTGGATGTAGGGACAGACTGCTGCCACCCGGCCTGAACTGCCTGGGGTGGGCTGGGGGGAGGGAGGACCACTCATTCGGCCAAGCTGTTAAGAAAAAGAATGGTTAATCAAACCCCATACAGACAAGTTTGCAAGAAAGGCTAGTCAATACAGTACTAGTTTTTACGCCTAAAATATGCAGCATACTATATATATCAACAAATACCCTTGAATGCAATTTGTATGCATAACTGGGGTCAAACACTTTGCTTCAAAATTCTTTGAGCTTAAAATGCTGGGTTTAACTAATTCCAGGGTATCTTTAAAGCCATTAAGCAATGATTTACAATGCACTCACCTCTGCTTTTTTCTTGTAGAGACGCTCTCTGAGGTCCCCAATACGCTTGTCCATCATGGTCACCTCCATGTTACGCTTGTTAAGCATATCCTTGTGTTGCTGTAGCTTGCTGTTCTGTTCCTGATTTAGCTTATTCCGGATCTAATTGTTAATACAATCATACACGAGTAATACACACGCATTCAGAAGTGATGATTATGTTACTGCATCTGAATATTTTATCTCATCAAATGTCACATGTTTATGCAACTAATATCTCTGGAATTTAAAAACACGCTTGATAATCTGAATATTTTATGCAATATCACTCTGGGGTGCAAACTGTACCACAAACAACTTCAGAGAAGATTGAGGAAAGAATAAACAAGTGTGGCAAAACAGGAAAGCGCATTAAAATCAAAGTCTTTTTAAAAAATCCCCAGGGAATAAAATAGTTTTTGATGATCTAACTGCATTAATGGATTAAAAGAAAGTCTATTTTAATTACTCAAAGGAGTCCAATATTTTTAAGATAAATGGAGTTGGAGGATTTTTTCTGGTTTGACTTTTTGGCTAGTTTTGGTGCCGGTAGCCCTTCGAGTTATTATAAGTTGACTGTACTTGAACAAAAAACAAACAGCATCACCACCACCAACACATGTAGTCACATGTAGTCATACACTGTAGTTTCTGTACATTAAGAAAAGAACATTTAAAACAAACAAAATTCTAAACATTTTTAGCTTTTTTTGAGTTCTGTCTGAATCATGCCTACATCATTTACCTGCAGTTCCTGGTAGAGTTTGCGAAGTTCCAGAGCAGCATTGCTGGTCACTGGTCCCCCCAGAGGCTGCAGTCCATTGAGACGCCCCCGTCGCAGATCGTCTAGCTGCTGCGTGAGCTGGTCCACCTTGAGCATGGCTGACTGCAGCTCTGCCTGCTTTTCCTGGAACAGGCTACTAACATGCTCAATTTCTGCAGCTGAAAGACACACAAAGCATTCAGATTATAAATACAGTATCGTAATGTGCAAATGGATGCACGATTGTTGATACGCTTCATATATATGTTAGTGTCTGTGGATTTTTCAAGTGTGGGTGTGTTTGAGCAAGTGTGTGGGAGTGAGGTCCAGTGCAAATTGCTGCTTGCCCAGTTGTCCACCCCCCATGTCCACATGTCATAAGACAAATTGTAAATAGAGAGGAATGGTATTGTGATCTTGGTTTTTATCTCAAGAATGTCATGAGGGGGTGAAATCGTCCCCAGGCTCTTCCACACCCCAAACAGAACTCCCTGTTTCAAAGTTCAGAGATGCTCATACTGACTGATCCACAGCCAGGAACACGGAGGAAGTGGACGGCAAAAGCAACTGGAGCAAGGAATGAAATTCCACTGTGTGCTCTAACAATAGTAATAACTGTTAGCTTCAGACCTAGCGGTTTGCTTTCTTTAGAGAAACTTTTTTTGTGCACAGTTGCCTTGGAATGTCGATATAAACGTATTATAGGGACAATCACCCTGGAGAAATCTGGGGTTAAGTGCTTTGCTCAAGGGCACAATAGAGTGGTGCTGGGATGATGCAAAACCCGGAAGTCTAATTCACCAGTGGTTTCCTTGAGACATTAATGAATAAAGTCTGTGGTAAACAATGCTTGTTTTACAGCGTAAACTGCACAAACTGTCTTATCTAGTTATTTATTAACAAACGTACATTTTCAAAAAATGCAAAAAACTGCTGCAAAATTCACGTTTTTGCTAAGGGTTTGTGTAATTTGTTTCATCAAGTTATGTTTACCACACACATTATTTTATTCATAAATTGAAAAAAAAAAAAAAAACATAAAACCCCATATATAATCTCGAGGGGATAAGGCGGCAAGGTTTTGACGTCATCCCTGCACCACTTGTGACTCAATACTTGTAGGGTCTGAATCAGCAATTTTCCAGTATCCAACCCTGAGACTTAAAGTTAGCATGAACTGGAAATTGCGATCGACTTTTGTTCCCCATTGTGATGTATATCTGAGTGAAACAGATTATTAAATGAAAAACAAAGGAGGATGGGACTTGATTGTGTCCAAATGGGTTGTAACTCATCTGGCCTTTGAACAACCATTTTGCTCGGTATATACCAGGGGTTTGACGAGATACTTAGCTCACAAGACAAGATACGAGATTGGGTTCATGAGAACAAGACAAGATTTTTGCACAGTATTTTAAAAAAATCCTCAATGACAAAATTCATGACTGGAAAAATAGTCTGCAGGTGCATTTTGAAATGTTTTAACTAATCTTTGTGTAATGAATGTCATTTCAGTTCTATTTTAGGAGTATGAATATCATATGCTTTGAAAGACAACAATATACAAGCACTGTAAAAGGTTTTGCCACAAACTCAACTGACTGGGTTCTCTCCTGTATGATTTCACAGAAGTCTCTTCAGACCTTTCTGTACATGAATTATGAGCTTCCAGAACGTCTGATTGAGGCTGTGTTCGACCTCCTAATTGAACTCCTTAGGTTCTGTTGCACAACAAATCTTCTGCCATGATCTTGTCAGTCATATCACCTTACTCTCATAACAATAATAATAATATAATAACTTTATTTTTATATAGCGCCTTTGAAGTAGCTTCTTAAGGCGCTTTACATAAAACAAGCAAATGAGAATACAACACACACAAAGCAGAACAAGTTATATACATATACATATATATACATACAAAAAATAAAAATCAAGACAGTCAAGAAAAAGCTAACCTAAAAAAAATTAGTTTTTAAATGAGATTTAAAAGAATTCTGTGCATCTCTAATGTGAGGAGGGAGTGCATTCCAAAGCCTAGGAGTGTAGGATGAGAAAGCCCTATCCCCTACAGAATGCAGCCATGTCTGTGGGACTGCCAGTAGACCTGCTTGTGAGGAGGGTAAATGACACTTGGGTGTGTATAAGGTTAAAAGTGCAGACAGATACTGGGGGGCCAGACCATGCAGTGCCTTATATGTAAGCATGTGGACTTTAAAATAAACTCGAAACCTGACCGGAAGCCAGTGCAAAGACTTTAGAATTGGTGTAATATGCTCATTTCTCCTGACTCCGGTCAGGATCCTAGCAGCTGAATTTTGCACACATTGCAATTTGTTAAGTGTGGTTCTAGAAACCCCAGCCAGAAGTGCATTGCAATAGTCAATGCAGGAAAACACAAAAGTATTAATAAGCCGTTCAGTCACAGAAAGGGATAACATAGAGTGGAGTCTAGCAATATTTCTAAGATGAAAAAAGGAGTTCTTTACAGTGTACTGAACACGAGAGTCAAAAGACAAACTTGAATCAAATGTAACTCCTAGATTTTTTAATTTGGTTTTTTTTTATTGCAAAACAGATCCATCTACGTTTAAAAATAGTGAGCCAGCTTTACGAAGCTGATGAGAGGTGCCAATAAGCAAGACCTCAGTCTTATCACTATTGAGATTATCACTATTATCCATGTTTTTTATCTCAGAAATACAATGTGTTAAAAAAGGAAGGTCCAAATTTTGACTAGGCTTAGAGTGAATATAAATCTGAGTATCGTCTGCATAAAAGTGATAATTAAGCCCAAGTGATCTTAAAAGCAATCCAAGTGGAAAAATGTAAATGCTAAAAAGAAAGGGGCCTAAGACTGAACCTTGAGGAACACCCGTACAGACAAAGCCGGTCACAGACCAGAAACCACTCATACATACAAACTGATGACGATCAGAAAGGTAAGATCTAAACCATGTTAAAACAGTCCCAGAAACACCAAAGACAGTTTCCAGACGTTTGAGTAAAAGATTGTGATTGACAGTATCAAAAGCGGCACTAAGATCCAGAAGGATCAGAATAGAAAGAGAACCAGAATCTGAGGCTATTAACAGATCATTGGTGACCTTGACCAAGGCTGTCTTGAAATTTTCAAAAGGGGCTCAAAAAGATTATTTACTGTAAGATGACTGTGTAGCTGCAAAGCCATTTTTTTTTAAATGATGTGCACGGACAAGTCATTTTTTATTAAATACTATGTCACATAACCATAAGAACAGTCCTGGGCTAAAGGACATATCAGATACTTCAATAACCAACAGATATTGTACTCGATATGATAGACGGTCATCATATGCCATTTTAATGTTTCAGAGAACATATATAAGTTATATATGTTTATAAAGTGAGCAATCTCTAAAGCTTTTTCAAGTCTGTTAACATGGCTGTACATACACAGGTTGCCGTTGATGAGTTTGCTGTAGTCCACTTGGCCCCTCATGGCACGGACTTTCTTGAGTTTGGCTTCTTGACTGTCCACTCTTTCCCTCAACCTCTGCAGCTTCTCACTCTCAGACACGGACTGGCCCTGACGTGGGTCCTGTTGCTTCAGATACCGCAATCGTTGCTCCTAAATGTGGAGAGGAGAGGAAATGGAAGGACAGGAGAGGGTCAATTTAAAAATGGGGAGGGGGGGCATGCTCCACAGATTATCAAAACAAACACGAAATAGATCAACAAAAGCCCTTTCTCACACCTCACTACGCACAGTGGAGAGCTGCGAGAGAATGGGATGGAAACAATAAGGAAGGACCAGGTAGGATGGTAAAATAGAGAGAGAAAAGATAGAGACAAGATAAAAGAACATCAACTTAATTTCAGTGCCAATGTTATGTTAACAGAGAAGCGATTACATGTAGAAAATTATACTCTAATTACTCCAACTGTATATGAAAGATTCAGTTATGTGGGATATGACAACATAACATACCCAAAAAGTGAATGTATGAAGAATGAGACTGAAATAGAAAGTGGAGGGAAGCACAGGCATTCATGCTGACAAGCACTTTCAGGTCTGCTTCAGAATGAGCAAATACAAAGCCAGGCCTAACAGTCCCAGAGTGTTGACTCGACACAATTCAGTGTTAAATGAATGGACAAACAAACAAAGTGTGTTTTAACCGCAGGGCTACTACGGTTAGTTACATACAACATGTTTGTTTGAAATATGCATGCACTTTTTTTATATTCTTTCATTTATTTTTATCTCTATACAATGTTTAAAGTGAAAAAATATTAGTATTTTCTGCATTATCTATTCACAAAACAATTCAACAACTACCTCTACCTGAAGAGTTCTAAACAGACATGAATTTGTTTACCTTACAACAGGTGAGTTGATGACTTCTCGATACATTTTCAAGAAATACACAGTAACATAGACTTCAAAGATCATAGCTAGTCCCTGTGTCGCTTGTCTGCGAATTTCCAAGCATTCTGGTACTTTTTTCCCGGGAACTGACTACACGTTCACGAGCACACATACATCCACACTCAATCTCCAGTGGTCTTAACGTCCACCCTCTTCCTGACAGCTGCAGTTCCATGCTGATCTCATTTCCTATGTGAATGCAGTCTCTTTCCTGTTGTTGTTTAAGAAAAAGAACTTTGCATCCAGGCAACACGCAGAGTTCCCTCCAGCCCTGACCTAAGTGTTATATTCAACCATCACACACTGACCTCAAGACAATATCTCCATCAAACAATTCTCAAAACACAGTATCAAAAGAGCCGAATTAAACAAATGATGTCAGGTTTGAGTGCACTTTTCAAATACAAATCATTTAAAAGGTTCAAAAATTCCTGACATGGCCGCATAGAACCAGGCTAGTACAATTAATCAAACATGACAGTTCATGCACTACCCAGATGATATGACCATGTGTTCACATATGCCCCTTATGCATGTGTGTACACCTGCTTATGGCGAACCACAGGGGTCTTCATTTTAATAAGCAGAAGTCAGCAGACCAGCAGAGCACTATTAACAGATCTGAAAATGACTCTAAAATAAAATATGCATATCTTAATAATAAAAGTGAACTTAGGCATAGGACAGGCAATTCCTTCTCAATTTAACAGTCCAAACATAAGAAGAGGAAAAAGATCTGAAGACATATGAATAAATAAAGATATAGTAGGCTTCATACCTTAGCTATCAACATCTGCTGCTGTGTTTCGATCTGCTGCTGCTGTCGCATTGCCATCTCCTGCAGCTCTGACAGTGTTAACTCCACACGTGGATTCCCCACCTACATACACACACAGACGCATACACACAAATTAATGCAAAATCGTCTTTGCGCACAAACGCAAAGTTGAAACTTCACTGAACTTCACTTGCTGAAACAAAAAATGACTTCTTTTTTTTTTTTATGAAATCTTTCCAATAAAATAAAAATGATCAGCCATTTTAGGAATAAAATTGGTTTCAAATTAGTAGCCAAAAGACTATATTACCCAAAGCTGATATTCATCTCACAACATATGTAGGCCTAATACAAATTAATGACAAATGGGGTGTACACAAAATTGCTGAAATTAAATAAAAATATAAAACAACATTTACTTTAAATTTACTCAAAAATATACTGAAAATAATATCGAAATAGGCCAAATATTGGCTACTTTAATTATTATATTGGTTTATAACTATTTCAAATCAAATGCAGTGTTTTCTTATAGGTATTTTTTGTCTAATTTTCATGTAGACAGCCAATATCTAAAATAAATTCAATCAAAGCGTTACAAGAAAAAAAACATTCTCAACTAAAAACAAAAAACTTTTTATGCTTTTTGGCCATTCATTTACACGATGAGAGCATTTTTGGGGACCTGAAAACACAAACTTTTGAAAACGGTTTTCGAAGTCCAAGTTTTTGAAAATGACACAATTATCGTCTCTATGTACAAAAATACGAATTTGTGAAAATGGTGACGTCATGTGCATGTATAGTGTTTCTTTTTACAAAGTGACATCGCCAACTACTGGCCTGGCATGCATAATACAACGTTTTCCATAACATTCACTCATACTTAACAATATAGGCACACACATACACACTCAAAAACATTTAAAAGCACAAGTAACAAGAGCTTATGTATCCGAATATTCCAGAATTTTACAAACAAATCCGGGATGGTCTTTCTGTCTGACATATCAGTATAGCACACATTTAAAATAATTGAGTCTTTGGCTTCTCTCAATTTCCATAACTGGATCACTGCACATGTTATTCTTATAATGACTAAAACATCTGACAGGCCCCAGTGAGTCAGAGCAGTACTCCGAAAAACCTCATTTCTGTGGAGGGTACATTTATCTAAATGATCTCATTGAGGCATCACTGAGATTTTATAAGAAAAGTCAATGTGGCAAATCTGTTAAAATTGGGGCTGACCAGTTAATATAGAACTGACACTAGATAAAGCAGAAATACTCAACTCTGATAGTCAATAGAATTGCACTGGGGTCTATAATAACTGGAAAAAGCTATCTGTTAATATTCACATTCATCTCATTGGCCGCTCGCTCACTGACTGACTAATGCAGGACCCCCTAGAAGTATGCGGTTTGAAATCAGCCATTTTTGCTGATTGGCGCTCCGTTCTGCTGACAAGTTAAAGCCAATCACCTTGAGCTGTAAATGCCATGTGGTTAATCACTTAAAGGAAATACTGGGAAAGCAATACTGGGAAGGAAACATTTAGCAAAGTGTCAGACAACATGTACAGACAACATTACAGATAATCTACAGGTACCATTATAAACAAAGGCTTTCTCTGCTATATAAACATTCAGGGAAACATTCTTTCATGGAAAAATCTCAATTCTTTCAATGAGTGTCTTTCTTAGCAACCTTGGATGTTCATTCTGAGAAAGGATTTGCCTGAAATGTGGTACTAGCCACAGAAAATGAGGTCACCCCTGGGGCCGTTCTGGTGTTGGTGAGCACCTGGTGCTACTGAGGAAACAGGCCCTCTTTTTAGGATGAGATCACTTTAATACAAAGTATTAAACACACTCAGCCATTACATTATCAACCCACCCTGCATAAACTAAAGCATGAGGAATATATTAAAATATCTTACAGCAAAATGAGTGACTTTGTGAATAAAGCATATAAAATTACATTTACAGCCAATAGTATCTACAGGAGACATAATTCTCTCTTTACCTCTCTCCTTTTCACCCTTTTTTACACATGACATAGTCCATTAGGTCATCGCCTGCCCGCAGCCACTGCTATTCATATCTCGCCTGACAAATGAGCCATAATTAGAGTACTTTTAGTTCCTCCTGTCACAAGAACAATTCCTAAAAATGCTCTTTTTAAAGGTCTGAAAATGACAGCGTACCGAAAGCTTCAATTCATCACACGTATTTAATCACAAGTAATAAAACCTGCTTGATTCTGGCAAACCTGTAAATGGGTAGTTGACAAATAACATTTAGAGGAGAGTGAGAGTAATACGTTTCAGATTGTAAACTGAGCACTTTTTTTTTTTTTTTTTTTAATCACATAATCATATATTAACAAATGGCCCATAATCTACAGTTGTGTGATTGAGAGATGCAAGAGAAAAGTTAAAGATGGGAAAATGTTTTTACAACATATTTTGTCATGTCAAAGAAAATTTTATTTGTGACAGGTAACATGAATTTAATGTCAAAGCAAATTTATTCAGTATATTTATTTTATCTAAATATGCATTATATTATATTTTATCTAAATATACATTCAGTGTTGGTGCATTGCTGAAATATAAAACCGTGTAAATGATAAATTATAACCATAAATTACCTCTTATCACATTTCTGTCAAGACACTTTAAAGTGAAAAGTGAAGATTTTATATATATATATATCCTAAAAAGTTAATGTATGTATAAGGGAAAGAGCAGGCTATATTTTAAGTTTGTTTTTTTTTTTTTTTTGTTTTTTTGCCATTTTTATTTCACCTTTTTGAAGCTAGCATAAATCATTTCAAAGAACAACATTCAATTTAGTCACTCTACTAATATGACATCACAAAAACTGCATGTATAATAATTATACAAATTAGAAAAATGCAGTTTAAAGTAAGATGAACTATAGCATTAGCCACTCACTGTCTGAAATGTCATGTCAACTACCCAAATATTACATGTCAGGTGAGAGCATCCCTTTCCTTTACATAAAGCTGTGATCTATCAGCTCATAGAACTACAACAAAGTAACCTGATCCAACACTTTGACACTTATCACAGCTGGTCAATCCTTTTTCCTATTGATCAACAAAACGAACAGTGTGAAAATGTGAGTAAACCGGTTCTGCTCTTCACAAATCAATGCTACAAAGACCAATACACTTAAAAGAGGGGCGCGAAAATTACCTGGTGAGAGTCCCAGGTTATTCTGCATGATCGGACCTTAATTTTGCTGCATTGTCCTTCAGCAGTGAATTCCTGCACAGTCTCGACGTGGTTCCACTCCATTTCTAATAAGAGTCAGGTGCGTGTTTCCGAGTCTCTTATGAAAAAAGAATCGGCAGTGGCAGTGTGGACGGATGCAGTGCAGCTGTAGCCTAGTATCTGCGGTGATGTGCTCGTTATGAGACCCCAGAGTCACACTCACAGCCGCAATCCTCTCTCCAAAAAGCAGGAGTGAAGTCATCCAGCACATTAGCGATGAGTCAGGCTGTCATCCCCACTCCGCGCGACTGACTTTGCGTGTTTTTGCTTACTATACATAGTTAGTCCTGTGACTCTGATGAGGAATTACAGTACATTAAACACTAATATGTTGGAAAGACATGCGTGACCTTTGTCAAATGTTAACGTGAATCTGTGATGATGGAGACTGCGTAAGTTTTTTTCCCCTCAGGCTCAGTTTTGACGTGCAAGCACTTCTCTTGCTCTTAATGTGTGTGCGTGTTTCTCCTGCCCGGAGTAGACTGCAGTAGTGATGTCTGATTCCTGAATGAATCGTTCTTTTGAGTCAGATCTTTTCAAAGAATCGGTTAAACAAGCTCACAAAGACGGTCTAAACGATTCATTTAAACGATTCTAAACATTACACTCACAGCTGCACACCCTGAAAAATATAAAAATAAAAAATAATCACATATATTATTTTTTTTCTTCATATTGTCTTGATACTTGTCTATTTTATATCATAGGCGATATATATATATATATATATATATATATATTTTTTTTTTTTTTTAATTAATTTCTTAGCACCTTATTTTAATATTTTTCATTATTAGGCTTTGTTTTCATTTGTTATTGTTATATTGTTTATTTTTCTACCATAAAAAAAAAAAGGGGGGGGGGGGGTGCTGGTTTAAAAATTTAATTTTGCAATTCAATGGACAAATTGGGTAAAAATTAAGTTTATAATTTCAACATGGCTTCTACTTAGGCTAAATTTATTAATAATCTAATTTACAGGTAATTTACCACAGCAATGCGATTCGGTTCAAATGATCCGAGTCAAGCGGTTCGCGAATCGGACATCGCAACAGCGCACACATGCACACACACAGACCCCTCCTCTCCCGGGAGCGCCGCTGTCAGACTGCCCGTGCTGCGCCACAGCTGCCCCGCACTCACTTACTCCCAGATGCGTGACCGTCTCCAGAGCATCTGAAATTAATGTTTGCAGCTTTGCGGCACAACTTTACAGCATGCATGTGCTTTAAAATACGCCAAGCATTACAGTGCACAAGAGGAAGCTGATGAAATGGATATTTAACAAGTAAACACGTCAATTTAACTTAGGCTACATAAAGTACCATAGTACATTTAGAGTATTAAACGGTTATGTCTTGACACCATGCTACTACATCTTACTCCTCCAAAGAGGTGTACTACTCTTTACTCTAAATAATACCAAGGTTCCAATAGGCTATATCAAATTATATAAAATTAAAATGCTGTCATATCTCATGCACAATTTGTCATTCTAAACTGCACAATTTTAAAAATGCATGTCTTTCGGCAAGATGTGAAGCTCATGTGGGCAATGTGGCAAATCCATATTAGTATTCCAACAGCGATGAGCAATTCAACAAGACCGTTTTTGTGCCAGTTGGATGAGGTAGAAATGGGCACAGTCAATAAGTGCTATAATAACGCTGAGCCAGCCATTTAGCTCCCTCTGTATTTTAATGGCTTCTATACTGACCACAGTCACTCATGACTGACCTTCATATGTCCATATGCTGAAAAACAGTCATTGCCACAGGCCAAAATCTGTGCTCTAATGATTTTGTTCTGCAAAAACAGACTTTTGGAGGAGAACAACCGGACAAATAAGGTGCAATCCATAAGATGCAAAGGATCTAATCTGAGGTTTCAGCATCAGCAGTGGGACTGTTTCTACAGCTGTAATGTGCTCTAAATAAATTTATCCACTGAATAAGTGGTTATCAACTGGCAGGTTATGACAAAAATTGGGTTGCAGGTCCATTCTAATAGAGTCATGGAAAGCTGTCATTTTGAATGCAAAGTATAAAATGCAACAAAGCATATAATTGTGCATAATTACATATCAATTTAAATTTGTTCAAATTTACACAGTATGATTTCATTTCTGTTTTAGGTCACAACTTATTGTCCAAATGATGCAAAATTTAGGTCCTAAAGGAAAACCAGTTGAGAAGCACTAAGCTACATGACAAGCACCAAATGACAATTAGGGTGTGTTTACATTTGTAGTTTGATTCTCTTGGTTCTCTCTTAGTTTTCTTTATGGACCAAAAAAGAAAATGTTACATTTAGGGTGTGTTCACACTTGGCAGGTTTGGTTCAATTAAAACAAACTCTGGTGCGATTGCTCTGTTAGTGCGATTCATTTGAATAAGTGTGAATGCTGCCATCCGAACCCTACAGTAGTTTGCTCCAAACAAGTGGACCGAAACTCCTGAAAAGACGGGTCTCGGCCCGCTTCCAAATGAGCTCTGGTGCGGTTCAATTAAAATATGAACACAACACGGACCAAAGACATGTAAACTAACAAAAAACAGGACACGATGTCACAAGATACAATCCTTAAAAGGACACAGTGCTCAAGCATACCTGTTTTTTTCTTGTCATAGTCGCAATGTTGCCCATCACAGTTTGGTACAGGTATCAGAACCACGTCTCCTCACAGCAGATCTTCATTTGTGTGTGTGACATAGGGATTCCTGCCACTGTTGTGATTCTATTACACATTTTATAAGCTCGTCACGAGTTGTCAGCATCATCATTTACCATCATATGTATATGCACATACACTGAGCGCATTTATCCCAGCATCCAGCATCGTTTTGGATGTTCAACAAGTTTCGTCACAAAATATGTCATGACAGTGTGAACACTTAGCGAACCAGGACTAAATGTATAATTTTCTGTTCTGGTTCGGACCAACAGAACCAAGAGAACCGAACTACAAGTGTGAACACAACCTTAGTTCTGATTCTCTTCGTGTTCACACTGTCATTTTTAAGATCGAACCTAAAGATACAAAAAAGGCATTTATGACATATATTTTGTGACAGAACTTACCGAACATTCAAAACATGATGGAATGTTGGAAATAATGAAAAATAGGATGGAATTTTTACCAGCTGAGAACTTACAGAAGTGTCAAAACTGAGCCAGAAATTCCTCTCTCACACACAAATGAAGATCTGTTGCAAGGAGACAGCGTTTCCGATGCCTGTAATGGACAACATTGCTCCAATATTGAGAAAAAAAAGAGATATGCTTGAGCATTCTTTCCTTTTTAGGGTCATCTTGTGACATCACGTCCTGTTTTTGCTTCGGTTAGATGTCTTTAGTCCATGTTGCATTAATATTTCATTCAAACCTCACCAGAGTTCGTTTGGAAGCGGACCGAGACCCACCTTTTCAGGGGTCTCGGCCCACTTGTTTGGAGCACCCCAGGGTTTAGATGGCAGTGTTCACACTTATTCAAATGAATCACACTTAAATCGAACCAAACCTGCCAAGTATGAACATGTTCATAATGCTGTCTTTAAATGCAGTGACACTTAAATTCACTGCATATGTTTATTTTTTCTGCTGCATTTAGGCAAAAAACACATTGCTCTTTCATGACTATGCAGAGCACCCTTAGGGACAACATGCACAGATCTTTGGCAACTTTCAAGAGCTAAGCATTCATTTCTACGGACAAAGCATTTGCATTCTCACAGAACTCCTAATCGCATTTTATGGTGAATTTTGATTATCTAATAAAGTTTTATCTGCTGGGTGCAGAAAGCGCAGAGCCACCGAAATGATAACTATAAGCATCATCATGAACTTTACAGAAGCATCTAGAGGCAGAAAAGGAGAGAGTGAAGGTCAATGGTAGTGATATCAGAGTGGGGCAAGGTCAGTGAGCTCAGAGACAAAGCTGCCAGGCGAGCCGGGCCTGAAACCAACAACATGCCTGATGAAAGATCTCATGATATATTCCTGCAAAGCCAGACTTTTAACTAACAGCATAAAAGTCCAGATTGCAGCTTATTCTGGCCAAGAATCGCCCACTTAGTCAGTCAGAGAATAACTTAAAGTAAATGTAAAAGAGACCAACCACAGTTTGTTTTGTTTTTAGATGCCATTTGCGTATGGGTTTTAAAATTAAAAAAGCATAAAAAATTATTTTTAATGCTGTTATTTTGAACTTTTTATTCATCAAAGAATCCTGAAAAAAATGTATCACGGTTTCCACAGAAATATTAAACAGACAAATGTTTGCAACATTGATAATAAGAAACCTTTCTTGAACACCAAATCAAAATATTAGATGGCTACAAACTTCAGCTTTGTCATCAGAGGAATAAATTACATTTTAAATAATAAATAGGAAAACTGTTATTTTAAATTGTATTAACATTGCACAGTATTAATAGTATTAGTATCAAATAAACACAGCCTTGGTGAGCATAAAACACTTCTTTAAAAATAATTAAAAATCATACCAATCCCAAACATTTGAACGGTAGTGTGCATCCATCTGAGCTCTCTGCAAATAGATGCAGATGAGCAAACAACATAAATATGTGGGTTACATGCTGTTGACATGAGCATAATGACATAAGACATCATAAATGAAGTCTGATGTATTCTGACACTAAAAGAAACACTGCTTTAAACTATATAAAGATAATGCATGACTGTCAAATGTACAATGTCATTCTCAGCTGCTCGGCTGTATTATCAAGGGGAGGGAGAGATTTTTGGTGTGCTGAACATGCAGCTATTTATTTTGCCTTCTGGCCCTGGTTTAAAGTAGAGCACACTTGCAGACTTGCATATTACGTTGACAGTTTTAGGGTAAGAGTATACAATCAGGCCAGCACACGAGTTCAGAAGTCCTAAAGTTTATTGGCCGGATGTAATTAAAATATCATTACATGATACTGCCTGAAAGAGAAGCCCCCCCTGCATGGATTATCTCTAATAACAGCTGCATAATGCGATGTGGGGAGGGCCACATATCGAGATGCCGCAGTGAGCGTGTCACTCATTTATAACATAACTGGTGATGCTGGGAAGCTCCCAATGACCACCTGTTCAATAGCTGTGTGCCTTTAAGCGTTTTATGATTACAGCCTTGTGGAATGTTAAGCAATCTAGAGATCTGGATTATACATACATACAGACATCAGTTTCCTTTTTCTTAAAGAGCACCTATTATGCTTTTTTACATTTTCTTTAGTGTGCAATGATGCTGTTTGAGCATGAAAAATGTCTGCAAAGTTACAAGCACAAAATCTACTCCAAAAGGAGTTATTGTCTATCAGTAAGGATTGTTTCTGAACCCCCTGAAATGCCTCAAGTTTTCTTCAGGGAACGAACATCACAATATTCCTCATTAAAACAATTCCCACCCAAGGCATACACATAAAAAAAGTTTGAGATCTGGTTGAGTTGTGTTAGTAGTGTGTTGTCACCATGTCTAAGTGTTAGTTTTTATACCTGAGTAGCTGAAAGCCACGGTTATGGAAAGGGGTGTGGCACATCAGAAACATTCTCAAAAGCAGTTAACCATTCACAACTCACTGGTCCAGCCTACTAATCAGAGCACATTGCACTTTTCGGAAGGTGGGGCTTCATAGAAACAGGAACTAAACAGATCGTTACAGACAGACGGGAAAGAGAGGTGCTGCAACAATGTAAAATATGTAAAAGAAAAAAAAAGTTTTTTTTTTTTTTAACATTCAAGCATGAAAACCTATTCAAGTAGACCCTAAAAACTAAATCAAGGGCATAATATAGCCTCTTTAAAATACTGACATGGATACTCAGAGGAATGTAGATGTGCGTTTTTGAGCTTGGAAAAAGAGAACACCACCTCATTTTTAAAAGCATGATCAGTATATCATCATATATCAGTAAGGCAGACATATGTAGTCGAATAGAAAGCATACAGAATTATTATTTGGTCGTTTTGTGGTCAAGTGATCTTTTGAAAACAGGGAAAACTGTGCATTGTTTCTCTAACACTTCATGTGTCCGCCACGTGAACCAATCTGCTGAAAATGACTGTGGTGGGGACTGCAGCTTATCAGCACATTGCACACAAGCTCCCTGCTGTGAAAGCTTCCAACTTCTAACTTCCAACTGGAGCCTCTCATGTGGACCATAATTATATGGCAACAGTCAGGCCTGATTCCTAAAAGGAACAGTTCACCCATAAATGTAAATTCTGTCAGCATTTACTCAACTGTTCCAAACCTGACCAACTTTCTTTCTTCTGAGAAAAACAGTGTCTTTTACATATAATAAGAGTGTAGAGTCTGGGACCTGTCCATCACCAAAAAAATGACAAAAAAGCACCAACAAACAAATCCATACACTATATTTGAAGTCTTCTGAAGCAGTGTTGCTTTTGTTAACTAAAACTATTTAAAAAGTGTTAAAATACAAACCAATAAAATATGAATATTAGATGACATTTTTAAATAAAAAACTTAAATGAAAATTAACCAAATAAAATAGGCTGAAGTACTAAAAGAGTCCACTGAAGCAAGCCTAGTGAGAATCCAAGTGCAGTTTTTATTTAAACAAACATGAACAAATACAAAATAAACAAAGACTTGGCTTGGCTTG
The DNA here is from genome assembly GCA_037101425.1 of Elopichthys bambusa. Taxonomy (NCBI): domain Eukaryota; kingdom Metazoa; phylum Chordata; class Actinopteri; order Cypriniformes; family Xenocyprididae; genus Elopichthys; species Elopichthys bambusa. Next base: position 22,424,380 of record CM074442.1, read on the forward strand.
ACTTGACTTGAAAACTAAACTTGAACATGAAACATAACTCACCAACAGAGGTTATAGGGAACAAAGCCAGACAATAGACAATGGTACATAAGGGCTATTTATACACAGACTAATAAGAAACAAGAAACACCTGAATCTAATGAATCAATAAACCAGAGACGATGAACCAATGAGAACGTTACACATAAGACTGAGGAAGCACATGACATGATCACATGAGGGATAAGGGAATCACATTACAAACAGGAACCATGACTATGAAAACAACAAAATAAAAGACATGAAAACATAAATGCGAACCTCACAGAGTGGCTCTCGACGGAACACCCACCCAAAACCCAAAAATAACATGAAAAATCCAGAAGGGTGGTGGAACGAAGGTGGTACAGGGGGAGAGATGGAGGCCCAGGCCTGTGAAGTAGAAGTGGCCCTGGATCATGGCATGGAGGTGGACCTGGATTGTGGAGCTGATGTCACACAGGCTCATACTTGAAAAAAAAAAAACCTGAAGTTCGTGAGGATTTGGAAGTACTCCGTCATACGTCTAACTCATGTTTTGAAACTTTGGCCATGTTTACCATGAGAATCCAACTCTTTAGCAGTGTAATTAAGTCAGAATGCATGAAATAGCATTATACCCCCCTTTAAGCAAACTGCTGGGTTCATTGTAGGTCTAGCTTTCTGTAATGAGTCCACTGACGCGAGGGGGGGGGGGGGGGGTGGGTGCATCTCAAACACACAGGATGGAATGTTGTCATCACAGGCAAAGGTGTGGACAAAGGGATAATTTCCGGGACCATCCGACTTGGACTTGGGACCACCAAACTTGAACTTGCGACCACAGAACTCGACCTGCTCACCACTTTCACTGACCCCAGTTGAGGATTCATAACACTGGCAGTTAGTTTCTTCGTGAGCCAAGCTCCGCATCCGCTGGAGCTTGGTTACTATAGCCCCCCTCCAAAAAAGTATCTATATGGGAGACTTAAACAACCATGAAGTTAGGAGACTCTAGCGTGGCGGCCATGACGTGAAGAGGCTCTGGTGTGGCGGCCATGGCGTGAAGATGCTCTGGCATGGCAGCCATGATTTGAAGAGGATCTGGCATGGTGGCCATGACATAAAGAGGCTCTGGTGTGGCGGCCATGACGCGAAGAGGCTCTGGCGTGGCGGCCATGGCGTGGCATGAGCTGCGGAACTGAGTTCCTCCGCAATTCCCACCTTGAATGATGATCCACTTAGCAACAGAGCTGTATTTCGCCAAGAACCAGTGGATTTCCCCCCCAGGAATCTGTGAGTAAATGGGCTCATTTGATCCTTGATTGAAAATATCCTTCATGGCAATGTCGTTAAAATCCACAAGGTTGGAAAGTTAAAGAAACTCAGTAACATAGTCGTCAATAGTTCGGTTTTCTTGACAAATGCGAATTAAAGGGGGGGTATCACACACAGTTTCTGCCAATCTCATGTTAATCTTAAGTACCTATAGAGTAGTATAGCATCCTTCATATCGCCGAAAAGTCTTTAGTTTTATCATATTTATAAAAGATACATACGCTGTACCGAGTCTTTCCGAAAACAGCCGAGCGCCTGGAGGCGTTTCGTGTGAGCAGAGATAGAGTGACGAGCTGTCACGAGCAAGCACAGCTTTTGTGTAGAGATCGGCTGCAAGCTATCAATGGTCAGCCAAACAAATATATTTAAACACACGCAATATACAATCGCATTATCCTTGGATAACTTTTGAATCACTATAATGAATATAGCTTATAGTGAATGATAAATAATTAATTTATAAATTCACTGCATTCGTATTGTTTACATTATATGCACTTAGGTGCCTATTGCCAACAAAACAGACATTTGAAGCAGTTTTACTCACCACCTGTGGTTCCAACTCATGACCAGGACTCATTATCGCTGTGACCACTCCATTTTTCAGTTTCAAACAATCTGCAAATCCAGCGTAGAGCTGGGCCTTGTTTATAAAACCATAAGCGCCAATCTGAGGGCTCAAGCAGCCACGGAAAAACATGAGATATTCTCAATTCATTTTAACCAATAAAAAGTGATTGCAACTATCAGTTTCTATGGTATTTTAATAACAAATATCGAGAGCACATCAATGTAATGTATGAGCACAAATCTCTCAGCTCCACTGGGTTCTTTGGGAAGCAAGGTTATCTTTCCCTCACAACCAAAAACACACTTCTTTGGTGACATTGTTGATTTCGTGGTCTAAAAACAAAAAAGTCGAACGAAGTGCGTTGATGGGCGTGCTCTGGTTGACGTTTGCACGCGCGCTCTTCCGGGAAAAGTGCCCGTACAAGGAATTACGACCAATCTGATGTCACACAGGCTCATACTTGAAAAAAAAAAACACCTGAAGTTCGTGAGGATTTGGAAGAGTATTTTTGGCACAGAAATACTCCGTCATACGTCTAACTCATGTTTTGAAACTTTGGCCATGTTTACCATGAGAATCCAACTCTTTAGCAGTGTAATTAAGTCAGAATGCATGAAATAGCATTATACCCCCCTTTAAGCAAACTGCTGGGTTCATTGTAGGTCTAGCTTTCTGTAATGGGTCCACTGACGCGAGCGTGAGAACCCAAGTGCAGTTTTTATTTAAACAAAACATGAACAAATACAAAATAAACAAAGACTTGACTTGGCTTGACTTTAAAAACTTGAACATGAAACATAACTCACGAACAGAGGTTACAGGGAACAAAGCTATACAAGAGACAATAGGCTTGTTCGACTTGAAGCTGCGCTGCACAAACCGATCGGCGAGAGTTGCGTGCAGTCAGGGAGAAGCTGAAAACGGAGACGTGAAGTCAGACACTTTCTGCATCCCTTATGAGGCTTGTACGATGTTCGCATACTTTATCACTGATGAAATGAATTAAATGTCAAATACACAGGCATTTCAGATGTTTTCATTCAATATTTTATGTACTGCTTAATACAGCGTCTGTTTGAACAAGAATAAAGTTCAGCATAAGCCTATACTATTTAAATACCAATGAAGTGGGGTTTATGCTTTTGTGATCAGTTTTATTTTGATAAACATGACACAATATAACATTATGAGCTTTAACTGTTATAAAAATGCATATTTGTAAACATTAGTGGAACTGAAGCTGTCAGAATGAACACAAAACACATGTTATCGTTGTCATCTGTGAATCTGGCCAATCGTGAAGCAGCTGTGTCCTCATCAGAGCTTGTGCAGCGGCCAACAGCCGCTCTGAAGAAGCTTTGCTTTGCTTCTCAGCCGACTGCTCTCGAATCTTTTTCAGACTCTTACGGAACTCTGATGCCATACATCATCACAGTGACATGCTGTCGGCGCTGTCTCAAGGTGGACAACATTTCTGACACGTCAGCCACTGATCAGTCTGCGCCGTGCTGCACTAAAGCCAGGTACAGAATGCACAATTTTATCAATCCTATAAGATCATTACAAAACACACTGTGCAACATAGATCTATTAAACCTGGGTAGGACATGCACATAGACTGTACGATGATGACACCTGTTGACTAGTAGGCTACGGTGCAAGTTTCTATAGAAGAATGAAACGTCGTCAGCATGCGCTAGTGGTAGAGTTGTCAAAAGTACTGACTTCGGTACCAATTGGTACTGAAATTTTAAAAATGTGACGCTTTGATCGCTGTTGAGCGGACTCGTAAACACCTCTGATTAGCCATTGTGTTGACGCGCTCATCGGATATGACTGTGATTGGCTACAATGATCAACGCATGGCAGCACTTGAAAGCACACGGAGGTGTTTGAATTTGAAAGTGTTTTGAAAACAGGAGCGTTTGAAAGCAGGAGTCTATCATGTGTAACTCTGTAAGCGCTTGGTGAAAAGCTTCATTGATGACTATTTACAACGTTTTTACAGCATTGATCATTGAAGCTAATCACAGACATATTCGATGAGCCACGAACACAATGGCCAATCAGAGGTGTTTACGAATACACTCAACAGCGCTCAAAGCGTCACATTTTTTAAATTTCAGTACCGAAAAGGTACCGAAGTCGGTACTTTTCATAACTCTAGCTAGTGGTAAACAAACCATGTCTCGTTGATTTTCACATATTTCACGTAGGTCGTAGCAGCAAACACACTGTGCGATGATCATGCTGAATTTCTGACACTGTCAGAATATTATTGAAGACTATCTTTGGTCACAAGACTGTGACAACTGCTGTCTTTGAACCTCTCTCACTGTATGACATAGGACCACTAATTAGGAGCCATGATCACAGAAATCGCCACAATTGATTCACGATGGTAATCTTTCGTCTGGGACAGTCGAACAAGCCAAAAGCTACATGAGGGCTATTAATGCACAAAGACTAATGAGCAACAATAAACACCTGACCCTACTGAAACAATGAACCAATCAGACAATGAACCAATGAGAACATTACACGTAAAACTAAGGAAGCACATAACATGATCACATAACGGGATAAGGGAATCACATGACAAACAGGAACCTCGACTATGAAAACTACAAAATAAAAGATATGAAAACATAAACAGGAACCAAAACCCAAAGCCAAAACTAATAAAAAATTACAAAAGAACATAACAAAATATTAGTAAATTTTAGTAAATTCAAATGAAAAATTAAAATAGAAAAATAAAAGCTAATTCAAAATATAATAATAAAATAAATAATAAAAAATATAATAGTAATACTAAAATAACACTGTTCTAATGTAGATGTGTGTGAAGACCAACACTTGCTTAAAATCTTGCCCTTCTAGCTCTCAAACTTGCATTTGTATATGTACATTTACATGCAATTAAAAAATTTGACATCAGTTGGATTAAACAATATTTTGTCTTCAGTCCAACTGAAATTATACCAGTCAAACAATTTGGCCATTTGAGCATATGCAAAAGAAATTTGAGAGATATAAAACTCAACTTTATTCCTTGAATACTAGTCTTTGTAAATTAAAGACTAGTATTCAAAGTTTTCCATAATTACATTTTCTAATGAGCCCATGTTGTGTAAAGGGTCAAAGTCTATTACAGTATGCAGTGAAATGCCTGTGCTTTCAGTATCAAGGACATTATCATTATCTTGTTAATTGTACATATGCTCAAATTAAGGTATAAAAACAATAATTTGCTCAAACATAAGCAACAGATGAAAGGGCCATGAGCTTTTTAAAACATTTTCTATTCTTTTGCACACAAAAAAAAAAAAACAAAGAAAGAAAAGAAAGAAGCTGAATGATTTACATAAAAAGTGTGCTTTTACGGTTTGAAACATGAACACTACACAGAAACACACACGTAGCGCAAAGAAAGTGACCCCTGAGAGCATTGCTCACTTAAGTGCTAAACTTGTGTTTTGACTAGACAGTTTCACTGTAATTATGTGAAGCGTCAGTGAACAGCCCTCATTACGAACCTTAAACAGTCCAGAAGGGAAGTGTGACTGAGAACACCGTGAATGCGTACGTACCCCATTCTCGCAGGGCTTGTCCGAGTTCCCCCTGCTCTTCCTGTCGGCCTGCTCTGAAGTCTGACTTCCTGCTGGGAATAAAACGAGATTACATCATCACCCCTGCACTTGAACAAAGTCGAAACAGTTGCAGAGTGCAAAAACTCACAGCTGTGGGCAAGCACATACAGTGCTACTAGACAAAAGGGCATTTTTATATTGACAAAACATTAAAATATTAAAACATCGCTTACACGTATGGCTGAAAAAGGAAAAGGATACCTTTCCATCTAATGAGCATGTGATCCAGCAGTGGGATTTTGGCTGGCATATTAACCCTGATTACTCTTTGCCGAGACAGTGGGTTGTTTGACAACGTTTACCAACCTCCAGTCATTTCTCTTTTGTGAGCCTTTGTTTCACCAGCGCTCTCAGCTCTGCCTTCTATAAATAAGCAGGGGCTTAATTCTCTAAATCCAGGACTGTGTTATTATGTGTAATCCTGTCAGAGGCTCTGGAAATACCTAGACCTTCATGGACCGCGCCGCCTCTGATAGGTCTGTACACAATCCCACTGACCGCCCTCTGCTCTCAAAGACTAATTTAGAATAGTGATACGATGAACTAGATTTATACATTTTCACATTACAGTACTGCTTTCCATGCAAAACTTACTGCCACAATGTTATTACAAGGTTGTGGTTTTCATGCATTGTTATATATCAATAAATAAAATAAAATAATAAAATAAAATAAAATAAAATAAAATAAAATAAAATAAAATAAAATAAAATAAAATAAAATAAAATAAAATAAAATAAAATAAAATAAAATAAAAGCTTGATGGTTTGAGAGTAAAGAAATTAGAATGTAAATATAAGTATTGCAATTTTACAGTTGTACTATAAAATATTCAAATGTTTTATTAACATTTTATTAAATGTTTTATTTTACAGTATAACAGCATTATTACAATGTATTTCTTATTGTACTAATTATTATTGTATAATCTTAATGAATGGGTCAAAAAAGTAGAAATGTAGCCAATTTAAACAAATACTGTTTTTTTGGTTCTTATAACAAGTATACCCAAGTGTGAATACCCAAATATTTAAATTCTTCCCGCATATTTTTCAGCCCTAAAGGATGGTTTGCACTTAAAATGATTACATTTTAATGATTAAATTAAATTAATGATTACATTTTCTGCTTTTTTATTTTTATTTAATTTCTATACAGATGCACTCCCCTACTATAACGGTTATGTTCTATGTGCAAACTCTTTTGTTGTTTTTTCTTTGGTTCCCATGTTTCTTTCCTTTGTTTAGTTCCTGTTCCCTTTGTTCCCATTGCTATTTAGTTACTCACTGGTTAATTGATAATGTTCACCTGATTCTTGTTTGGTTCCTCATTTAGCCATGTATTTGAGGGTACGTTTATACGACAACTATGTACTAAAAACTGAAAAGCTTGCCATACAGACAACAACATTGTCAAAAAAAATCCCTGTTCACACGGATTTGTGAAAACACTTAAAAACACTGTATTATTTATGCCAAGTCAGTAGTTGGCGATGTCACTTTAGTAAAGAACCACTACGCACCCACAGACTAAACATGTAACACGCATGTGCATGACACACCGGTTTCACAAATTCGCATTTTTGTAGTTTACACAGAGACAATAATGTTATTGTTTTCAAAAACTTGCATTTTGTAACCCATTTTCAAAAGTTTGTGTTTTCAGGCCCCCAAAACGTTGTCATGTAAATGAATGGCCAAAAAACATAAAAGGTTTTCCATTTATAGTTGGTGTCTTGTATTGTCTTTACATATGTGAAGCTGTTACACTGATTCTTGACTTCTGGATTGCCTTCTTTGTTTTAATTATTTGTAAATAAACTAAATCTGCTGCAATTGAGATCCTCTGCTCATATTCGCCTGCCTGCACTGCACCATGACACCTACAAAATCACTCCAAGCATTCGGGAATGATTAATTATTTTCAAATAAAGCTTCAAGCTATTGGAGAAAAGCCAAATATTGCCATGTCAGTTTATTCCGATGTCATGTTCAAATCACTAACCCTATGTATGAGCAATATTAATAGTGATGCTTTTTCCTATATTAAAACTCAAAGCCTGTATTTCTCTGTTGAGGTCAGGCAGGCATCGGACACTCGCCGTGTCTAGTCTGATAGAGCTGGGGTCTGTCTCAGGTGCAGATATGAGTGCAAGAAGGCGGGAGACCAATTACACAGAAAGAGGATTAGTTATGTAACTGCAGATAACTGCAGAGGCAAAACTCTGCAATGCCCAAAGCTGACAGGACTCTCACTTAAAAGAACTGAAAGAACCAGAGTTTGAACACTAGATTTAATAGAAAGTTTTTAATCAAAAACCTAAAACATGTTAAAATCGCCATGAAATTAAAGACCCCCTGTGGTGAAAATCAAGTTTTTAATGTTGTTTATATGTCTATCTATGTGGTGTTTTTAATATGCTTTAAGACAAATCATGTGCAAATTCATATGTCAACACCATTGCTGAGTATTTTCTCTTTAAAACTGCAGTGATCTAAATGCAGTTTCAAAAACACGGTCTGAAATTGCTGGTGTTTCTTATGTCACAAATTACCTTGTTACTAAGCACGTCAATGTGCCGTCAGGCTTTAGCATATCATTAACTATGACCGATCTGAAGCAGATCTCAAGAGAGCTTTGGTAAGGATGCTGATTTTTAGAAGACAGCTGTCTGTCTGAGATGGTGAATGTGAACATGGTTTGTGTAACATTAGCAACACATTATTAGCTGTTTGATAACAGTCAAGCAAAAGGCTAATCATATTAATTACCGTTATGTGTCCGACGTTGTAAAAAGTGATACCATTGTGCAGCGTTTACTTCAGTAAGGATTTCTGAGCTCGTGCGAGTGAGTGGAGGCGGGTCTAATTAGCATATTCATAGATCCGCGTATACTAAATGAAGCAAGGGTGTACAGTTACATTAAAACTATTTTAAAACTGACTTTTTTTATTTTAACTATTTTAATTTTTTTATTCACAGGTAAAAACATTTAAATATGTCATTTTGGTGATCATGAGTTTTTTTAAAGGGACTTTTTAAAAATTATTTTAAAATTCTTTTTTTCAGTTTTTTATGGAATATTGCAGTATTTATTATAAATGATTTATCTGTACACATACATTTTTTTAATTCATGTGTAATCTCATAATTTTTCATCAAAATAACTTCCCCTCCCTCTTGCAGCCACATTTCTTCTCTTCTCTGATAACGTGTTTTTCGGCATGAGGGCGGGACAACCTGTCACTCACATGAGATCACAGCAATAGCAAACCATCCAACAATCCATTGTAACATTAATAATATTTCACAATATTACTGTCTATTACAAATTGTAATATTTCACAATTTTACTGTATATTAATCAAATAATTGCAACTTTGGTGAGCATAAGAGGCTTATTTCGAAACAATGTTACCAAATAAAAAGTTCTGAATGGTAATAGAAACCAAGTATCCCACAAAAGGACCTGTCGTGGTCATTCTTGCGTAACTTTTACCCACCTTGAGAAAATTTTGCGATGAGAGACTCCTCGTGCCGCAAGTAAAACTTCACTTCCTGTCTCCTCTGACCCCATTTCTGTAGGTGCTCGAACATCAGCTGATCAAAAGGGATCGCTCTCTCTGTGAATAAGAACACAGACACTCTTTGTCTCAAGCAGGCTGTAAAACCAAATACACTTAGCACAGTGGATGTCAATGTCAAAAATGTTACAATACATCTATTTTAATCTAGTCCACATGATATGAAAACCTAAAATGGAAAATTGTACAACAGCCCCATAGCAAAGCATGGTGACACGTCCAGATGAAAAAGGTCTGGCTATCCTTGCTGAAGGCAATCTTTACTGTCTTTGACAGGGCAGGCCGCGTGACATCTGTAGGACACTGGAATAACAGGCCCACAGGAGCCATGTAAACAAACCTAGAGGCTGCAGCCCAGGCCCCGAGACGTTCTGTCCCACATACTACCACCCACTGTCTAGGACAAACTCTGACAAGGGTGTCATTGTTATGTGATGGACAGCATTGCTTTCTCTGTGGGATCTGGTCCATGAATGTTTTCATTCAGTGCTATTTAGTGATATAAAAGAGCTAAGCAATACATCTGTATCTGTCAGCCATGTTGCGCAGAGCATGTGGAAAACCTGTACTGCACATTATTGCATGAGTCTGTATCCACTGACCAAAGAACAATCCTTGATTTTCAAAAGAGTTAAAAAACAGAGGTGACTCATGAGACTAGACAGACTAGACTAGAAAGTACTATATAATTTTACAGTACTGTGTAATATGTTGAATCAACACTTAGTCTCAACCTCAGACAGCACGCCTACAGACCCCTCGTTATGCTAAAATAAAACTAAAATAAAATTTAAGTATTAGATGAAAAACGTAATCTTAATAAAACTTTTAGAAATTACTAAAATAACTAAAACTGAAATAAAAAAAATTAAAGCTAAATAGATTTTTTTTAAATTAATAACAGTGACAAAAGCACATAACAAAATTGCTAAAACTAAAATTGAAAATATAAATTAAAAGTTTACTCAAAATATTAATAGATACTATAATAGCATATAAATAATATTAAAATAACAGGTTCAAAGTTCACATAAGATAGTTGTCCAAAATGGCTAGGTCCAATGTGATTACATGGTTGTCATAGTTTTTTTTTAATCAGGAAAACAAAGTTGTACCATGTTGCTAAAAATTAAGCAATTCATATAAAGAACTAAGCACTCGATACAAACCCGATTCCAAAAAAGTTGGGACACTGTACAAATGATTAAACTGAGAAAATGTATCATTTTAAGGGAAAAATAAGTTGATTTTAAATTTCATGGCATCAACACATCTCAAAAAAGTTGGGACAAGGCCATGTTTACCACTGTGTGGCATCCCCTCTTCTTTTTATAACAGTCTGCAAACGTCTGGGGACTGAGGAGACAAGTTGCTCAAGTTTAGGAATAGGAATGTTGTCCCATTCTTGTCTAATACAGGCTTCTAGTTGCTCAACTGTCTTAGGTCTTCTTTGTCGCATCTTCCTCTTTTTAATGCGCCAAATGTTGTCTATGGGTAAAAGATCTGGACTGCAGGCTAGCCATTTCAGGACCCGGATCCTTCTTCTTCTTCAACTGATGTAGTATGTGGTCTGGTATTGTCATGTTGGAAAATGCAAGGTCTTCCCTGAAAGAGACAACGTCTGGATGGGAGCATATATTGTTCTAGAACTTGGATATACCTTTCAGCATTGATGGTGCCTTTCCAGATGTGTAAGCTGCCCATGCCACACGCACTCATGCAACCCCAGACCATCAGAGATGCAGGCTTCTGAACTGAGCGCTGATAACAACTTGGGTTGTCCTTGTCCTCTTTAGTCCAGATGACATGGTGTCCCAGTTTTCCAAAAAGAACTTCAAATTTTGATTCGTCTGACCACAGAACAGTTTTCCACTTTGCCACAGTCCATTTTAAATGAGCCTTGGCCCAGAGAAAACACCTGCGCTTCCGGATCATGTTTAGATATGGCTTCTTTTTTGACCTATAGAGTTTTAGCTGGCAACGGCGAATGGCACGGTGGATTGTGTTCACCGACAATGTTTTCTGGAAGTATTCCTGAGCCCATGTTGTGATTTCCATTACAGTACCATTCCTGTATGTGATGCAGTGCCTTCTAAGGGCCCGAAGATCATGGGCATCCAGTATGGTTTTCCGGCCTTGACCCTTATGCACAGAGATTGTTCCAGATTCTCTGAATCTTTGGATGATATTATGCACTGTAGATGATGATAACTTCAAACTCTTTGCAATTTTTCTCTGAGAAACTCCTTTCTGATATTAAAATCCACTATTTTTCGCCGCAGCATTGGGGGAATTGGTGATGCTCTGCCCATCTTGACTTCTGAGAGACACTGCCACTCTGAGAGGCTCTTTTTTTACCCAATCATGTTGCCAATTGATCTAATAAGTTGCAAATTGGTCCTCCAGCTGTTCCTTATATGTACATTTAACTTTTCCGGCCTCTTATTGCTACCTGTCCCAACTTTTTTGGAATGTGTAGCTCTCATGAAATCCAAAATGAGCCAATATTTGGCATGACATTTCAAAATGTCTCACTTTCAACATTTGATATGTTATCTATATTCTATTGTGAATAAAATATAAGTTTATGAGATTTGTAAATTATTGCATTCCTTTTTTATTCACAATTTGTACAGTGTCACAGCTTTTTTGGAATTGGGTTTGTAGTTCATTTACAGCATTACATTGTTAAAAAAAACAGATGTATCCAAATTTGCATATTATCTATTGCATACTACCTACATTTTATGTGAGATTAACACTAGAACTGCCACGGGGTAAAATTTACCCATGTCTGTTTATCAAATAAGAGATTTTTAATAAAATATCCAAGTCTCCTAGTCATTGACTTTTACTAAAATTTTGTTTTTTTACAATCACCTGTTGTTAAAAAATGTTTAGATAAAACCAGATAAAAAAAAACAGCATTTATACCTAAATTATACCAAATTTACCCATATAATTAATTTTTATTTGAGCAACGTGTAGGCTTACTGTAAATAGTCACACAAAGCACATTCAAATAAAGATGTTTTAGCCTAATCATAAATGTTCAAACTTTGGATAAATTATTAATTTTTGTTTTGCAATTTTTATCGTTTATTGTTTGCTACTATTTATTCAAGTCTGCCCATTTCCTAAAATAAAGTTGAAAACAGAATGTCAAAGGTGCCTGGATGGTATACTAATTCCTGTAGATTTTCCAAGTATACTAATATAGGCCACAATGCATTGCGCTTCAGCAGAGGAGTTTGTTATGGTTCTCTTTCCACTTCTTCGGATTGAAGTAATGCATTTTAATGTAATTCATTTAGCCAGATGCTAACACAAACAGTATATACTAGTCCAGATGACCAGATGATGCATTAATAAAGTGGTTCTTGGACAGAAAAAAATATGAAAAGTGCACCAGACTTTAAGCTGATTGTTTTATATTGTCTAAAGTCAACCAAAAGCCACACAGACTAATTATAATAATTATATTATAAATGTTGAAAACAGCTGTGCTGCTGAATATTTGTATTAATATATATTAATAATGTGGAAACAATGATTCATTGTTTCATTTATGATTCCTTGATCAATAGAAAGTTCAAAAGAGCAGTGTTTATTTAAAACAAAAATCTTCTGTAACATTATAAATGTCTTTACTGTCACTTTTGATCAATTTAATGCATCCTTGCTGAATAAAATTATTTAAAAATATAATGACTTCCTTTTTAACAGTAGAGTATGTGCTAGCAGACTGGTACCTTTGCCTCTCCAGACCTCAGCGAGGTGGCAGCCGCTCTCCCCAGCCTCCTTACAGAATTCCACCACATCCTTACAGAGCGTCTCTGGAGTAATGGGCACCTCAGTCAGCAACTGTTGATTATCACTCAGAAATACGGTCAGAATCATCTGTAAAGAGGAAAGAATAACATCTGTCTTTGAGTAAACTCGCAGCCTCTCATTTTTGACTGTGTGGGCTTCTCCTTAATCTTTCCTTGCCTTGTTATAATTCTCTAACTGTTTACATTAATTTTCCCAGTGGTCTGCACCACAACCGTCTCATGGAATGAGTCTCAGCTGCAAAGACAGATGAGAGCTAAATAAAAGACATTCAAAATGTGTGCTGAAATTAAGGGAATTGCATGTTTATTCTATGCACTGATTATCTCCCACGTACCAAAACATATTTGCAAGGACTTTAGCCACACTCAAAATGAAAAATGTCTAAGGTTTTTAGGAGATTTAGGAAAGAACCTTCAGGAAGGACAACACAATTTGCATCATTCCCAGACGGCAATCTGCAAGAGTTATTTAATCATGGATGGATGGATGGATGGATGGATTGATTGCATGGATTTAGAAAGCGCCCCTAAAATAAAATTAATAAAAAAAATCTAAAATGCGAAATATTTTCAAAAACATAAATCTGCAATCTTGGATAAACTTCGCAGTACAGTAAGAATAATTGTAATAAATAAATCTTCATAAGTATAGGCATTTGGGTAATGTGTGTATTTTATTACACAAGTCACCAATAAAATGTAAACACATTGATGTATTCTTCATCCTGCTTCCCTTCATTTCACTCAAATTTAAATACTGTACATCTTATAAATCCTTCTGAATTCAATTCCCAATTGAATGGAGGCTTTACTTCTGAAGTGTAACACAATCCCTTCAAACAAGCAAGCACCAGATTGAAAGAGAAATTCTGTGAGGGTTGGATTACAGGGCAGAGCTATAATAATCTGATTAGAAGGGGGTGCAAACATGCAAGCGTGTGTGGCTACAGAGAGCTAAGGAAACTGTTTCGCTGGCTGAAGCCAAACAAATCCAGAAAGGGAAATGCTGCTATGATCTGTGAAGACAGCAGATAATCCCGACCTGGACAGCTGCCTGGAATTTTAGCGTCACATGGTTTCATATTAAAATAGCCCAGGGCCAAAAAAATGTCAAATCATGCTAACGCTCCATATGAACAATTCAATTACTGGACTCTAGCCATGACCAAAGGCAAAAATTGTAAATCTAACAAAATTGAAGGTAGAGTCCCCTTCCAAAAATGTTCTCATTATTTTCTCGACCTCATGTCATTCAAAGCCTGTAAGTCTTTCTTTCTTCTGTGGAACACAAAATAACTTTTAGTACATAAATTGTAAAAAAAAATTCATAATTTATCACATTATTTCTTTTGTCAAATCAACTTAAATAATTAATGTGGTTCAGATAGCATAATATTTTGAGTTTCTGTTGATTAAACCAATTACCTTCATTGTATTAATTTCATTGTATATTGTATATTGTTTTTAATTTAAATGAACTCAAAGTTTTAAGGCAACCAGGGAACTTACTTTTTTAAGTTAAACCAACAATTCTTATTTACGGTGTACAATGAAAGTCAGTGTGGTCTAAAACAATTAATTTGATTATATATATATACATACACACACACAAAAAAACACTTCTCAAAATATCTTCTTTTGTGTTTAACAGAATAAAAAAAGTCATACAGGTTTGAAAAGACATGAGGGTGAGTAAATGATGACAAACTTTTTATTTTGGGGTGAACTATCCCTTTAAATAATTAAAAGAGTAGATCAACAGGTAACAATTTACATTCATTATCTTAACATAAGTTAAAATGAACTAACAGTGAGCAATACTTAATAAATAGCCTTTATTAATCTTAGTTAATGTTAGTTTCAACATTAATCAATCAATTTTTAAAATTTCAAAAGTTAGTTAATGCACTGTGAACTAACATGAACGAACAATAAACAATATATTTTTTATCAACTAACATGAACAAAGTTTAATACATACTGTAAAAAGCATAAAGTTCATTGTTAATTCATGTTATGTTCACAAAGTGTTACTGACTGACAGTATGTGAATCCTAGGAAATGTAACATCATCCTTTACCGGAAATGATTGTTCCAAATTCCATACAATTATAACATTTGATTACCTCAGAAAATAATTTCAACTCATCCCTCAATTTGTATAAACAAACAAACAAAAATATAGACAGATATGTACTTAAAATAAAAGGAAGCAACATACCCCATAATGCTCTTAAACTTCCATTCCATACGTTTTTTGTTTGTTTTTACAAATTGAGAGAAGATAATTATTCTGTCATAACAAACAGAATTACAACTTTTCCAAACTACAAATGCTAGCGTGCAAGAAACAAACAACAAGCCTATCCCAGCATGCCACAATCATGTGCGTGAAATAGCAACCTTTGATTTATCATATCCGCGATCCATTCCAACTATAGTAAGACTCCATTTAGCACTACTCACTTACACATGCACATGAACACAAATGTCAGTCTTCTGAAATCCATGTCCCAGACATGTCTTGCTATTTTAAGCTGTACACAAGTGCCTAAACTTCTATACTCAGCGTCTCCTTGTCTGCCCCTATCTTGCTCGTCTTTAAGCCCTCCGGACTTTCACCTTAGTCAACCCGTGTGGGACCTTCAGCTTCCGGTCTTCCTTCTCCTGTGCCCGCGCTCTCTTCTGCAGCCACGGCCTGCCCTTGGAGGTGCTGACCAGGCTGCGTAGCACCATACTGATGAACCTCCTCATGAGGCTCTGAGGTTGGGGGTTGATGGATTGGAGGAGCCGGGCAGCCCAGGCGCTGGGGAGCTGCCTGCTGCCACTGAAGTGTGTCTGTCTCTCTCTCTCTGTGGGTGCCTGACTGTCTGTCTGACTGAGTGTGTGTGAGTGTAGATACTATAGAGTGGTCAAGGGAAGGGGAGGGGGTTTGGGGGCATTTGGAAAGGGGAGGGTGGGCAAGCTCTCTCTCCCAAATTGCATTCCCTCAGGAACAAGCAGAGGTGCCAGGGGAAGATAAGAAGTATCTGATGACAATACACAGACAGTCCTGTGACATGTCACTGATAGAGAGGACCAAACTCACTCAGACTAAAACGCACACTTCCATGAACTCAAGTCGCCGCAGGAAGTCATGCTCGTACCACTTACGTTATCAAACTAAGAAGCGTGCAGATAGACAGCATGTGCTTGAAGTATACATCAGCTTTAGAATTTGTTGATCATCCATTCAAATTATACACAATCTACATTTTTACATAGCCTAAGAAAATTGTTACTAGGGTGTTCTAAGTGGTTACCAGGGCATTGCAAAGCGGATGCTATAGTGTTCTGGGTGGTTGCTAGAGCATTGCTAAGCAGTTTCTAGCATTTTGTGGATGGTTGACAAGGCATTGCTAAGCAGTTGTTAGGGTGTTCTATAGGGCCCTATTTTTACGATCTAAGCACATGGTCTAAAGCGCATGGTGCAAGTGCACTTAGGGTGTGTCTGAATCCACTTTTGCTAGTTTAACGATGGGAAAAATGGTCGGCACACCAAGCGTATGGTCTAAAAGGGCAGTACCTAGTCTCTTAATGAGTCATGGGTGTATTTTGTGCATAACGTGAAATAAACCAATCAGAGACTCATCTCCCATTCCCTTTAAAAGCCAGTTGTGCTTGCGCCATGGCGGATTCGCTATTTACATGGCGGAATTTGCAAGCTGAAAAACTGAACGCTTCTCGGATCTGCTCTTGTGCGAGGTTAAAGCGTGTGAGCAGACCATCTACGGGACAAGCAGGATTCCACCAAAGCATTTTTATCTTTATGCTTTATGAGTTCTAAGCCATGAACCAAGCCAATCAGCTATGAGGCGAATCACAACACTACAAACTTTGATTTGAAGAGAAACATTTTTTTGAAAATCAGAAAAGGTACAAAACTGTATACTTAACACTTTTAGTGAGCGAAAGAACTACAATCCCCTGAAGCATTGCGAACAGCATAATCGCATTAAAAACGATGGAGAAATATAAAACTACTCATTTAAAAATGTTGATTATATGTATAAAAACTATATATATTTTAAATTTATTGCAAAATATGCATATACAAACATTTTAGTATTTTGAGAGTGTAGGGTTATTGACTCGATTACATCATTTGCAGTGTTTCATGGGAGTGGGCGGAGCTCAAGAGCTATTTTGGAGCGTGTTGCTTTTTTCGACTCTCTGATTGGTGGAATTTTCTGTACAGCATCATGGGTAATGTAGTTTTTCACCAGGAATTCCGCTGTTAAACAATTCTTTTAAAAATAAGCTGAATAATGCAGGTTGACGGCTTCAACGGAAGCAAGTACCATCAATTAACAACCTCGTAGTATGTCTGTCTTTAAAAGCTTTTAAGTTACCATTCAAAATCAATTTAATTTATGGAGTTTTTACTTCCGCAACCCAACTGTTGTTGTTAAGCAGTTTCTAGGCAGTTTTTTTAATGCATTATTAAGCAGTTCCCATGGTGTTCTGGATTGATGCCAAGGCATTGCTAATCGGTAGCTAGCATGTTCTGGGTGGTTGCCAGAGAATTGCTAAGAGGTTGCTCAATTGGAACCATCTACAGTAGAACATCCCAGCACCAAGGCATTGCTAAGCAGTTGCTAGGGTGGTCCACTGTAGATGGTTGCCAGAGCGCATGTTCTAGTTGATTAGCAGGGCATTGCTAAGTGGTTGCTGACTAGCCCACATTAAAACCACCCCCAAATATCTATAATATTCTGGTCTCTAGATATGACTTAAATCCCTCCTTAAAGGAGTTTAGAAAGGTAAGTTGTGAAAAAAACCAAAAATGTGAGAGTAATCATTATAACCACTAACCAACACCATCTTGTTCTGAAGCACAGAGCATTCTTGTTTATCTCTCTCTGTGACGATTGTGCAGTATCTACCCTGTAAGTCAGAGAAGAAGGTTTTCTGATTCCAAAGAAGGAGGTGCACTCAATGCTTTGTCAATAATAAATCTCAGGACACAGGCAGGCCTTGTCACTGTGGGTCTCAGGCAGTCCTGACAAATAGAGCTCTGGCTGGGTATAGCTGCCCAGTTTCCACTGTAAAAACTGTTATTGCTTCCTTTAGTTTGTAACAACATGTCATTGAAATAAGATGCTTCTGTATGGAAAATCCTAGAAAAAGACAATGAAACTTCTGTGAAACACTAAATATATAATACTGTCAAACTGCTAAATACCCATATTTCTCAACATATAAGTCTCAACATCAAATGCTTTTTATTCATTTGATGCAGATGGGACATGTGCCCCTGCTCAAGCATTGTGGGATTGTTGACATTGTGAATGCTCACCTGATTTACTGTACTGAGCCATCAATAGGGTGTCCATAGCAACGACTGCATCCACGGAAACATGTCAGTTCCTCTCACTACACTGCTGGTCAAAGACTTGCATAGTTAAGTGCAGTTAACAGCAGTAAACAGCACACTCAATCTCTGAGCATTTAATAGCTCTGACAGCTCCTCGCTCTCATGGCCAACACCTGGACCCAGTGAGCTTGAAAACAGACAAGAGTATGGCATGGAAAAGCACTAAAAGGAAACTGGAAAATTGAGAATAAAGCATCATAAATTCAAGAAAAAATTTATAAATAACTCCAAATTTGCAGAGAGCGTTCTCCAGTCTCTTACTCATAATCAATAATCATTAGTCACAGTTTTATTATTGTTTTTTTTTTTTCTCTCTCTCCATGTAGGAAAACAACATCGGTTGGCGTTGTGAGGTTATGAGCTTGGAAAAGAGTGCATGAGAGAGTTATGGAAAATCAGATGGAAATGGAAGAGGCAACGAACGAACAATATATTCTTTTTTCATATAACTTTATATAACTATATTTTTACAATTTTACACTTTATACTTTTATTCAGCAAGGAAGCAAGCATTACATTGATCAAAAGTGGCACCAAAGGCATTTATAATGTTGAAAAAGATTTGTATTTCAAATAAATTCTGTTCTTTTGAACTTTCTTTAAAAAAAAAAAAAAAAAAATGTATCATGGTTTCAAAGCTGTTTTCAACTTTGATAGTAATAAGAAATGTATCTTGAGCACCAAATCAGCATATTAGAATGATTTCTGAATGTGACACTGAAGACTGGCGTAATAAGTAACATAATGTATGTTAAAATAGAAAACTTTAAATTGTAATATTTCATAATATTACTGTTTTCACTGTATTTTTGCTGTAAATTTTACTGTAACTATGACACTGCTAAATATTTCGGTTACATTAATGATCTGCCAAGCATTATATCATGTTTGGTTTCAATACTGGCTTCTGGCTTCAATACAGCGTTTTAGCCATGTTGAAGTTCACAATATAGTAACAGCTATGACATATAAGACACGTACAGATCATAAATATTTACTACCATCTCTTACTGATGAATGTACAACACTGGTCACAAAATAATCAAAGTAACCATAAATGCAAAGGTGAAGCGCAGGAGTCAATTCCCTCAGCAGACTTAGAGATTCAGCAATACTGTGGCAATGCCGTGTTGTCGCAATTTCAATAATGAGGCTCTGGGGAGATGTGAGCGACACTAGCGTGGACTCTAATAACTAAAGCACACTCTGGCTCAGCTGCCTACTACAGTGATGTGGGACGTTTTAAAAGATCCGGAGCTGCCAACACTCTCTGTTCTGAGTGCAGATGAAGTTGTAATCTCACAGACAGAATGCTGCCTGCCACAGTGCAAAAGACAGGCCAAAACACACCATGAGACAGTCAAAATGTGTGCATGTTCACTCGCATTCACTTAGGGCAGGGGTTTTCAATCTTTTGGATGCCACACATCCCCAAATATGATCATCATCATGCGATGGACCTCCATCCTAAAATTCAAAAGGCAGCTATACAGTATATATTCAGTGTTTAAAGATCTAATTTATACTTACAGTCAAACCAAAATTTATTCAGACACCTTGAAGATTTCATTTATTAATACAGTTTATTCAGTATAGTTTAAATAAAATATGACAAAATCTCAAGAGTTAAACTGTGTCAGAAACAATTAATCTTAATTATGTCAGATAACACTTAAGCAAGACACGGTCAGGTCAAAGTGTCTGAAGAATTTTTGGTTCCAAATTTGTATCAATTTTACTTGTAGTCCACTGTATGAAGAATTTTTGGGTATAATATGTCAGAGTTTACTTTATTTTGCTATCCTCACTTACATAAATTAACTATAGTGTCCTGCACCCACTAGTAAAAATATATAAAAAATGTCTGAATAATTTTTGGTTTGACTGTATATATTTATATACTCAGTGCTGGGTAGTAACTGATTACATGTAATCTGCATAATCAGATTCCCAAAAATTAAGTACTTGTAATAAGATTATATTGTTTTAAAATACTTGTAATGAGACTACAGGTTTGTGGAATTGCTCGCACTAGTCATATGCCTATCACTGAAAACTGAGACCAACACAGAATTTGATCACTGGATTTACTGTTTTCTCAAAATGTCATATCTAATCAGCTCCTTTTGTCTTTCAAACACATTCAAATGTATAAATTGCATAATAAACATAATTTCATATTTACATGCAATGCAGGGATTCCCCAACGCTCTGAGATTTTAAGTTGATAAGTTAGGTCAATAATAAAATTAAGTCAATAATAATAACAATAAATAATAAAATTAAGTTCACGGTTAAGTCGGTTAATGGTCACATGACATGCAGACAAACAAGTACTTTTTTTTCTTTTTTAGTAAGCGCTTTGTTTTGATTGTTTTTATTTATTTTACATTTTTATGAATTAATTGCATAATAGCTTTTCATTAAACTCAACACCTGCAGTTCCTTCACGAACCCCAATCTGGGAAACCCTGGTGTAATGTAGTATTTAATGCACTTTATGTAGTTGATAACAAAGAATGGAATATATTTTCTTTTTCTTTGTATTTTTATATCAGTATGGTACAAGATTATCCTATTCAAATCAATGTGATAAATGAATTAGGTCAGAAGTAATCAAAAAGTAGTCAAATTATATTATCTTAAATGTGTAATGTAATGGATTACGTTACTAACTAATTCAATTTTTGTCATTTAATTTGGAATAACTGACTACAATTTGTAAGTAATATACCCGGCACTGTATATACGACACTAATGTAAAATATTATTTAGAAAATATTACTTTTTTCTTCTTAATTTGGTATGCTGTTAGATTTATTATTTTAATTTATATCTAGTTTCAAGATATTTTTAATGACTTATTTTAATCTATATTTTATTCTGGCTTTTTCCTTAGCACTTTCTTGCAGACCCCAGTTTGAAAACCCCAGACCTAGGGCACAATATGTTCAATCTATAACTGGAAATTGACAAGAAAAGACATATTATATTATAATCTCACAGCAAATGAAATTCTGTCATGGTTTATCTTAGAAGCTTCAATATTCAGTTCTATAGGAAATGCCATAGCTGTCATAGACTTCACACTATGGGCGTTTGTTTATGAATATTAAAAATGCTGAGAGCAATTTTACAAAACAGAATAACTTTCACTTATTGTAAGTGGCAAACTTCTGAAAAGACTTAAACTTAACATGAGGACAAATATTTCTGTTTGCTTATCATATTTGATATTTTATTTATCTTGTCCCAAAGGAAGAAATTACTTCTGCATTTCCCCATCCAGCAGTTCTAGATTTATAAATATTCATATGCACAGTAAGTCAACATAAACCACAGATCTGGGAAGAAAAAAAAAAACTGATCTGAGTGTGTTTGGAAGATCAATTCTTAAACTCTGGCAGGATGTAAGGACATCTAAGCTCTAGTACTTTTATATTTACATGTCAATCTGAAGTCCTGAGGTTAATCACACATGTCTGTGTTGGAGTTTAACAGAATTATTCCGGTGGTCTAATGAAAGCAAAAGGGCCAAAACATGCAGTCAAAAGTGAAGGAATCTCTTGACCGTCTAATTCAGTACAGGGGAAGTGTGCAGTCCATTAACTCTAAATGTGACCGCTCATGAAAAGGTGAAAGGTTAACTTCAGTACAGAGAATGCTCTTTTCTTTCACCTTTGACCCCATCTGGCTCTCCCTGTAATCTGTGCTCTAATGTCTCCTATTGAGGGACACTGTCTGCTGCCTCATGGAGATGGAAGATAAAATGGCAGTTTCTTCTCTAACAATATTCTGTGCAATGGCTGGAAAAAGTGCTCTGGGATTTAGGGTGTG
Source organism: Elopichthys bambusa (assembly GCA_037101425.1). Lineage (NCBI taxonomy): Eukaryota > Metazoa > Chordata > Actinopteri > Cypriniformes > Xenocyprididae > Elopichthys > Elopichthys bambusa. The sequence continues at coordinate 22,446,609 of CM074442.1, forward strand.
AGCGATTTAAAAGCACACAGCCCTGAGAGAGTGTGTCACAATTTAGGAATTCTGACAACTTTTCCACAGCTCACTGCACAGTGCTTTCAAATATTCCCAATAGGCTTTCATTCAACACAGCCACAACTGCATCACTCTCACACAGAAATAATGACAATACAAGAAATCAGTCAAAGCAGTAAAATACATCATGATTTCTAATTGGTAAGACAATCCTTATAACTGCAAGGAAGAAAAAAAAAAAAAGAAAAAAAAATAAATTAAAAAAAAAAAAATATATATATATATATATATATATACACACACACACACACAAAATATCACAAATAAAACAAAGTAGCCTAATGCTAGAGCATAGAACTATCCAAGCATCAACTTCAAATACAAATTCTGAATAAATATATTTTAATAGGGATGAATACATGAATACATTTCAAATTTATGACCTATATTACTTTTTGTAACAAATTCTTTGAGTTCTTTTGTGTCTCAAAAAACGTTTTGGGGCTATTTATGTAGATATAAAGAGATCCTACATACTGTGCTTTTTATTTACTCTATCATAGAGTAAGCCAACTGATTTCAACCAAAATCTGAGAAGCCTAATAACTTTACTATTGTTGTAAAACCAGATATAACAGTGATTATTATAACAGACCGATAATAGAAGCAACCCAAAATGTAATGGTAAAATCCATACTACACCCATTTGACAAAATACAGCATGACTGCTTCCCTAGCTGTGATTGACAAGCCATAAGAGTCGCATTCCTGCATGATAGTCTAACGGAATCCCGCAGTCCAACGCAATGTATAGCCTACACAAGTTATGAATGAATGTTGACAGAGCTGTCAGTCACGATCCTGAATGACTGTTCTGAGTTTGAGCGCCAGTAAAGTATCATCAGCTGTTACAAACTTACCGGCATCATGATTGCAGAATGGCGAAATCAAAGAGGGATTAAAAAAAAAAAAAAAAAAAAAAAGCGCCTGCAACTTCCAAAGGAGCGAGGACAAATAGTTCAGTGATTAATTCTGTTATTCAAGCCCTTTGCCCGTTATGAGTTTGGTCCTGTGAATCTGGTGAAAGGATGCGCCATCTGAACTGGGTCATTTACGTCACAGCGGCGTCCCAATCCAGTGGCTTCGATGTTTTGCGCAGGTTTTTATGGCAAGCCGTTTTAACATTTATCTATTCATTTACGCAAATCTAAATGTTTTATCCATTTTTATTTTAATAGTAGACTACTTATTTTTAATTTATGTACCATTTACAAACTATTAATTAGATTACTATATGCCTATATAATTATAATAATGGAATATGCAGTGTCTGAAAACTCCTCTATCCACTTTGTAGTGAAAACTGGAATAGATACTAGTAAGTATCTAAATAGTTACTAGTAACTAAAGAATAAGTACTAATGAAACAGGTACCAGCAACAGCTGGAATACTTATTAGTTTGAAGTCAACAGCAGAGGTTGCGATAGACTTTCGCATGGATCGTAAAAATTCTGTCTTATCAATTATTACCCATCATTTAAATTTTTATATTTTAATGATAAGACATTTAATAGCTTGTTTTCATTCACAAACTTAATGGATAAGCAAATAGCACTAGGCTATGCATTTATTTATATTATGAAAAGAAAGTTGAACAAAGACTGTGTCTCACTTTTCATCTTGAACAGTTGTCGCGGATCATGAGTGAACATGATCATCCCTTCCTCTTTTACTACTTTACAGAATGAACATGAGAAAATATGTTGAAAGATACAGTAGCTTACCGAAATATGTATCACGTCTTAATCAGTTCAATCAGTGCTGCAAAGAAGAGCCATTCGTTGACCATAAACTTGTCAGCAAGAAAAATAACAAAACGAACTGGATTAGAAACGCAATTATGTAAGTATAAGTATTATAATTTTATTACTATAAAATGGACTTAAACTGGGTGCTAGCCTGTGTGTAATTAATCGCATCCTTTTCCTTTTAGCCTGAACTTGCACTCTGCTGCCACACTGGCGGCACTCATCACCAACTGGACAAGTGTGTGAATTACAGTTACAAAATATATATTTTTAAAGAATAAATGTTAACACGGATTGCCATAGGTCTTAACCAGTCCGGACAACGAAATTACAAATTGTACAACTGTGAAGGTTTAGCTAATGAATATTAAACATGCCATACTGACGATGACCGGTAAAACTTCCCAAATCGTCCAGTCACGCAAAGTAAGTAATATTCATGAGCCATGCTCTCACCATAGTATGATTCGCGTCGAAACATCATGCATTTTATTGTCTGTCCAGTGAATCTGCATTGCACCGACTCGTGGTCAAGATAAGAAAACACCACCGAAAGAAAAGTACCATTATATTATCATTGTTAAACGTCCCACGATAGTACAATGGCATTACTTCTACATCAATATTGAAATTCAATACCATGATATGTATACGATTTCTACAGTCGGACATCTAATACAACGGTACTAGCACATACAAGTTTATCACATGGCTGTCTATGTAAACATTTGTTTTCCACCCACATTATTGAAAATTAGTGTGAGAAGAAAAAGAAACATGACAACAAAAATAAAATTATTTGATTTTTTTATTATTATATGAATTTGACTCATTTTATTCAGTTTAGAGAGGAACAAGTTTTGTTGGTGGGTTACTAGGATTTCCTTCATCTGTCCATTTTACAGACCACCACAATCTAGTGTCCAATAGTGCTGTGAATATGTCTTGGAATGTTTAATATCTATAACATTAGATACAGTAGTTGTGCCCATGTAACTTTGGAGAAGCTGACAAACATTCACCAACCAATTCACCAACAAAGTGAATTTTTCATGTACTGCAGGATGTTACACAATCCAGACAACTGGGGACACCTAGTTTTAGAGAGGGCATAAAACACTAACAACTGCAGTCAATCATTACACCAATGTGTTTGTCACAATGAAAAACATTGCGTTTTGCCTGCAAGTTCATGTGATTGGCTAAACTGTTTCGTGTTTTTTTTTTTTTTTTTTTTTTTTTTTGACCAATGCTGTGTAACCTGTTTGTGTGCTTGGCACTGTAATACAGCAAAATCCTGGTCTAATATAGTAACCAAACAAAAACCGATCATAACACTAACAATAAAAATGTCAATAGTTTCCAAAGTTCCTTTAGACAAATGTTTCTCTACTGAATGCAGCAGTTTTGACCATTGGCATCCTTGAAGCGCAGGCGCATCTTGGGTTTGTATTTTTCAAGGTACATAAGTTGTTTGGCGTTAAAAGCCCCACGCCTTTTCCTGAAAAAAAAATAATCATCCACATCATAAAATGACCAACAAAATCACATCCTACAGAAAAAGAAAAGAAACTTTGCTTGTGACTCACTGTCGAATAAACTGGACAGCATCTTCATACATCATCCCGCATTCGATTAAGGCTATGGCCACCAAGACAGGAGCTCTGAACACAAAAAATGCTGTGTTCTCATTTAAAACTACTTAAAATAAGTCAAGAGTCAAGTCACTATTATTAAACAACAATTTCCCTAACTGATGTAGATAAATGATGTTGAGGTTCACAACATTACAGCACTAAATGTTCCAAAAGAACAACGTGTTGCTGCAGATCAAGATAACTCAAATGACAGTGTAACAGATCAGTGAGCAACAGACAACCATAAACCAGCATTTGTCCTGATAATACTTACCGTCCCAATCCAGCAACACAATGTACTGCAACGCAACAGCCTGGTTCATCCTTGAATTTACATTTGAGAAGGTTCAGCCAGTCATCAACAATTTGGTCAGGAGGTGAACAACCATCATCAAAAGGCCAATCCTAAAGAAAAACATTTCGATTTAAAGGATTAATTCACTTTCAAATGAAAATTACCCCATGATTTACTCACCCTCAAGCCATCCTAGGCGTATATGACTTTCTTCTTTCTGATGAACACAATCTGAGAAATATTAATAAATATCCTGACAAATCCAAGTTTATAATGTCAGTGAACGGGATCAACGAGTATGAAGTTCAAGAAAGTGCATCCATCCATCTTAAACGTACTCCACACAGCACCAGAGGGTTAATAAAGGCCTTCTGAAGCGAAGCAATGCATTTGTGTAAGAAAAATATCCATATTTAACAAGTTATAAAGTAAAATATCTAGCTTCCGCCAGACTGCCTTCCGTATTCAACTTAGGAAGAAAGTGCAATGCCTCTCGTAGTTCAAAACACTTACGCTACGTCCTATGCCTTCTGTATTCAACTTACGAAAAAAAAGAGTAATTGACGTCCGCAATCATCTTTCTTTCAAAGTTGAATACGGAAGGCGGTCTGGCGGAAGCTAGATATTTTACTTTATAATTTGTTAAATATGGATATTTTTCTTACACAAACGCATCATTTTGCTTCAGAAGGCCTTTAACCCCCTGTAGCCTTGTGAAGTACACTTTCTTGAGCTTCATACTCGTTGGTCCCGTTCACTGCCATTATAAAGCTTGGACGCATCAGGATATTTATTAATATAACTTGTGTTCATCAGAAAGAAGAAAGCCATATACACCTAGGATGGCTTGACGGTGAGTAAATCTTGAGTTCACTGAAATTGTGTGCAATCATAAGAGTGGAGAGAAGTAAATAAAACATACAAAACACATATACAATGATCACTAAATTCTGTCAGAAACTTTTGGACTGTTAATAGGGGTTAACAGCAAATCTCACCAAAACTTCAATGCCTTCTTTTTCCACCGGTGTTTTGTCATAAGTTGCATCACAAACCCGGACAAGCGTCTGCACTCCAAAGCTCTTCAGTTCCTAATAGATGGTGACAAATAAAATAAATATTCAGCTTTGTCACTCATGTTAATATTGCTATTCATATTAACCTCAACCATCTAGAGACTTACCTCTGTAAACTTGGTCAGCTGTGAATTGGTGGGATTGTGAGTGATGAGAAACCTCATGCATTCGTAAGTTATCTCAACAGGAGCAGGGCGATTCATTTTGACACTCAACTGAAGTTTTAATTGTACTTGACGGGAAAAAAAACAACAACTTCCGAATCTTCTACAGTGGTAGAAATAATGATTTCAAAATATCTAAGCTCTTTGACTTTTAGGCAAATCTCTGAATGTTCTAAAAAAGGGAAACAGGAGAAGGAAACCACTCTCACGCTCCCACGGTTTTAAAATAAAAACTAAAGAAGGGAACTATCCTTCTGATTCGCAATTTATAATTACCCCATTCAGGAGAGGAGAGATGATCAGTTGGCACTAGAGAGAGGGAAAAACGATTCACTCTCTAGTACCTGGATTGGCTCGAACCGATTCATACACTTCAACTTTGGACAAAAAAAAAAGATGCTCCCCGAAAGTGCAGAATGTAAGACGGGCAGTCAGGTAGTATAATCTTCATATGGCAGGCCCTCTGTTCACTTGTCCACAATGACCAGGTGCTGTGCCTGGCAGAAGTCTCTACTCACACTGACAAACGCCATAAATGTGCAGCCTGGAATAAGAAAAAAAGACGGTGACTGATAAATATCCGGGGCAGTGGATCCTAAAGCATCACAACCAGCAAGTGCAGTGAATCAAAACATGTCACCATTAACTCCAAATGGTTACTGGATATAGCCTACAGCTTAAAAAAAAGAGAGACCTCATTCCACTGCGATGATATTGACTTTGGCCATTGGATGGATTAAAAACTCAAAAGCATACAGGCCTTGCACCACATACTAAGACGGTGGTTTATATAAAATGTTTAGCAATCGGCATAATTAAATCTATCATGCACTTACTTTCAATAAGTGAACAGAAAACAAGTTGAGAACTCTGCATTCTATCTTCACCATTCGTGACTGTCTCTACTTCGCACCTAGAAAAGATAATCAACATAAAACAAGCACTAAACAAGACACTTCTTCATTCCAGCCTGAGTTAATTTTTAAAGAAACGAGTCAAGAATGGAAAAGGGAAACAGCTAAGTACTGTACAGACTTATGTTATAAAAGATAAGCTTACCTAAATAGTTAGTTCACCTAAAAATGAAAATTAACCCATTATTTACTTATTATTTACCTCAAGCCACCAGTACGGTCGTCTGCCAGAAGCTAGTTATTTTAATTTATAAAGTTTTAAATATGGATATTTTTCTTACAAAAACGCATTGCTTCGCTTCAAAAGGCCTTTAATAACACCCTGGAGCTGTATGGATTATTTCTATGATGGATGGATGAATTCTTTTAGGCTTCAAAATCTCTCGTCTGAAAGAAGATTGTCATATACACCTAGGATGGCTTGAGGGTGAGTAAATCATGGAATCATTTTCATTTTGGGGTAAACTATACCTTTAAGCATTTAAATATTAACACACCATCTTAAAACGGTAAATATAAAGGAGCAAAGATGCTGGAGCCAATCTACACATGCCTATGACACATATCTTGCTCACCTCATCCACTGCCCAAGTCTATTTTTGACCATTATCTCATTCTTAAAGGGATAGTTCACACAAACATGGAAAATCTGTAATTTACCAACCTTGATACTGCTCCAAAGTCCAAACCCATATAATTTTCTTTCTGCTGTGGAAAACAAAGGGAGATGTTAAGCAGAATGACAGCCTCAGCCATCATTCACTTTCATTGCATGTTTTTCTCCCACACAATGAAAGTCAATGGTGACGGAGGATGTCGTTCTGTCTAACACGCTCCTTTGTGTTGTGTTCCACGGAAGGAATAAAATCATATTTTGGATTGGAACGACATGAGGGAGAGTAAATTACAAAAACAAACAAACAAAAACATTATTTGGTTGAACTATTCCTTTAAGAAATAGTATGTGTGCTTGGGTTTTTCACATTTGCTGACTACACGTTAATCTATATTTGTGGAAGACCAATTAAACAACCATTTAATTCCAAATTAACATTCATTAAAGGAGAATGGTTTTGTTAATCTCTACAAGAACAACACCATGCCCATATCACCCACTGCATTATTGTGTGAATATTACATATGTATTATAAAAACAGAACTCGTTTGAACAGCCTTGTTATCTAAATAATTAATACATATTTCATATATAAACAATATACTATAATTACATTACAATGGTAAAACATTGTTCAAAAAGTCCCAATGTTTTTTTACGAGATTAGTTCGCTCTTGTCCTGCTAGCATGTGTTTTAGCTGCTAAATGCGTATATGTTTAAAAAACACGCACAAGTCCATAATTCATAATTCATCTAGACGTTTATAAATAACAGAATAATACAGATACAATTTCATATAGATACTCACAGAGAGCTGACGGTAGATATGAATACCGTGACAAAGAGAAAACGGATTGAGAGACGCTGCTAGCCGGCTAGCTCTCCTCTACCGTAGAGCTCCCGTAACCAAGCGACAATTCCGGTCCGCACAGATGACTGCTGATTGGCTGGCAGTAGTCACGTGGCCAATAATCCCGCACCTTTCACACTCGAACGTTCAAGATGTTAGTTTTTATCCGATAATGGGTATCGACCAATCCCGTTGATTGTTCTCATGCCCTGTACATTTTAATGGTTGTTTGTTATAATTGTTTGTGATTATTATTATTATTACTACAGCACACATAAAAGCCTTCTGGGATAGGTAAAATTATATACTTTCAATTAGGCTAAATAAACATGCATTAATTATTGAAGAATGCTTAGGTCTATATTAAATAAATTAGTGCACAGGTCTTAAAAACATAATCGATCCAATGGTCATATATATCATTCAAATAAATCTAGTTTAAATGCAATATTTACAAAAGGTATATAAAAAAAGTGCTCATACAGCTTGGAAGTTGCACAGATTTTAAAAAGGAGGTTATGTCACCATCTCCTGGTGAGAAAGAGTTAGAGCATGAATTAAAAAAAAATAATAATAAATTCTTAGCCAGACCGACGACATATTCCTGCGGTCTGTTTTGAAATGTGTACTATTCATATATTAATGATTAAAATGATTTTCGTGAAAATGTCATGTATGTTTTCCTGTATTATATAATGTTTGCTGTTTGCTGGGTGTAGTGATGGCACATGACAAGGCTGCAAGGTTTGCAAATGTATCCGGACACTAGTAAAGGCCAACTCACATTACAGTCCCTGTCGACAGATCTGTAAGATGATATCTAATGAATACCATGCACCACCCACACTCCAGCACCGCCACACCCTGCAAATGAGGCTGCATCATCACAGGTGTCCTTTGTGTGAACACCGCACTTACACTCAGGTATGTCCCTAGTTCAGGTTAGGATCGCTTAGGGCTTATAGTTTCACCTTTTCCCCTTTTTTGAGGTTCCTGTTTCAATGCCTATCCGATTTGCGGTAAAGCACGGTAAGATCTTCTTTTATGCTTTACTTAGTAGCTACCAAACAAATGTAGGCCTTATCAACACTGCAATTATAAGAAGCTGTATGAAAATACAAAAGTTTATGCTTATATACAGTAGGTTAAATTGAATATGTATATATATATATATGTATATGTATATATATGTATGTGTGTGTGTGTGACTAATAACCTTTAATTGCCATTAAAGTGAAATTACTGGACATAAACATATAGGAGCCTAATAAAAATGCTCATTTAAAAGAAAAATGTCAGACGGTTTTTGCATCTAAAGTCTATACACACATACTATATATACTTATATATTCATCAAAGTATCCAGAAAATATTCAGCATATTAGAACGATTTCTGAAGAATCACTGAAGACTGGAATAATGATTCTGAAAATTCGGTTTTGCCATCATAGGAATAAATTACATTTTGACATATCAAAATAGAAAACAGTTGTTATAAATTATTAAATTGCATTAAATTGTAATAATATTTCAAAATATTACTGTGTGCATGAGTGTGTGTGTGTGTGTGTGTGTGTGTATATATATATATATATATATATATATATATATATATATATAGTACTGTGCAAAAGTCTTAGGCCATTATCAGATGTTGTTTTAGCAATAGTATTAAGACCATATATAATTATTTCTCAGTCTCTTTATTAGAACATAACCAGAAAATACAGTAAATATGTATGCATATTAAAAAGAGAATAAAAATCAGAAAAAACAGCTTTTATAGGCTAAAGTGGCAAGTATTTAGTGACCTCCCATTATACTTGAGCAATAGCAGGAACCTGGCTCTCTTAAACCTAAATGGTATGAAAAAAGACAGGAAGGCCAATAAAACTTTCAAAAGTTTCTCTGCTGTGGTTTCTTCTTTGAGAAAATGGAAGTTTTGTGTACATATTTCCTGTATTTTCTGTTTGTATCATTATAAAGAGACAATATGAATACATTATAAAGAGAAATATGGATGGTCATTAAAACATTGCTAAAACAACAAAGCTGGTTTGACCAGTCTGGCCATCCTCCTCTTACCTCTGGCATTAACAAGACATTTTCGCCCACAGAACTGTCGCTTATATTTTCTCTTTTTCAGACTATTCTCTGTAAACCCTAGAGATAGTTGTGCATGAAAATCAGCAGTTTCTGAAAAAGTCAGAGCAGCCTGTCTGGCACCAACAAACATGACATGTTCAAAGTCACTTAAATCACCTTTATTCACCATTCTGATGCTCAGTTTGAACTTCAGTAGATCGTCTTGACCATGTCCACATGCCAAAATGCATTGAGTTGCTGTCATGTGATTGGCTGATTAGATATTTGCGTTACGTTAACAGGCAGTTGAATAAGTGTACCAAAGTGTGTGTGTGTCTGTGTGTATATATATATATATATATATATATATATATATATATATATATATATATATATATATATATATTACAAAACTGCTAAAAACATGTAGGAGCAACTATGAGACATCTTAGCTGTGACAAACCCTGGTGTGATACAGCAGGATGACAAATCCACATTTCTGTTTGCAAAATCAAAACAGCAAAGATTTATAATGAGCAGGTGAAAACATGCTTGGAAATACGTGTCAGCGGCAGGCTTGTTATATTGAAATGTGTCATCCTTGTGATTGCAAAAACCCTTATTATTAAGTAAAAAAAACAAAAAAAACATTTAAAGTGCTTGGAACAGAATCAGGCTTGCAAACTTTCTGATAAGATGTTTAGAAACAATCTGGAGTACCTGTTATGTGTGACTAAATCCCTTTTGGAGTTTAAATATTAATCGAAGACCAAATCTCCACTGGCTAATTAAAAAGATAATCAGCAACACAAAAAATGACAAAAAAGCCATTAAGTTTTTGATTAAATTTAGACTACTTTCCTGACACCAGTTGTCAAGAGATTCACTGACCCAAACTAAAATGGCCTATATTATGCAAAAGTGTCTCTTTTAAGTTTCATGATTTATCATATGTGTTTATTGCAGGTTTGTGATCAGGGATGAACTGGTCAGGACTGGAGTCCCTTCTTAGTGGGGTCAATAAATATTCAACAGTTTTTGGTCGAGTGTGGCTGTCCGTGGTGTTTGTATTCCGTGTTCTGGTGTTTGTGGTGGCGGCTCAGCGCGTTTGGGGTGACGAGAACAAAGACTTCGTATGCAACACCAGGCAGCCCGGCTGTGTCAACGTCTGCTACGACAGCACCTTCCCCATCTCTCACATCCGTCTGTGGGCCTTACAGCTCATCTTCGTCACATGTCCGTCACTGATGGTCGTAGCCCACGTCAAATACAGAGAGGAAAAAGACAAGAAGTACACTGCTGTCCACGAGGGCGACCATTTATACACCAACCCTGGAAAAAAACGCGGGGGTCTTTGGTGGACCTACCTGTTTAGCTTGATCTTTAAAGCGGTGTTTGATGCTGCCTTTCTCTATATTCTTCATCACATGTATAAAGGCTATGACCTCCCCCGCCTTACCAAGTGTTCGCTGGACCCTTGTCCCAATACGGTGGATTGTTTCATCTCGCGCCCCACAGAGAAGAAAATCTTCATGATCTTCATGGTGGCCTCCTCTGCTCTCTGCATCTTCATGTGTATCTGCGAAATGATTTATCTCATTGGAAAGCGTATACTCAAATGCTGTATGATGCCACAATCACCACCGCAACGATCTAAAAGACCTGATCCCACTCTCTCCAGCAGCCAAAACTTGGGTTCACAAAAATTAAAGGACACCAAAATGGACAAGGCTGCTCTTTAATGATAGCGCTGTGTTGCAAAACCTTTACAACCTCCCTGAGATCAGGATATTAAAAAGCCCTTTTTCTCAAACATCCAAAATGGTAGCAAACGAATACAGATAGATAGATAGATCATATTGAAAATAATATTGATAAATGAAAAATGTTACGAGGCATTTTAGACATCATGCTAATTTTAAACAGTGGTAGATATATATTTTTTATAAAATGTTTTTATTATCATGTCATTATATTTGATGTATTTATAAAAATGTATGTATTTTTGTTGGAATTTGCAGTAAATGCACTTTAAAAGCACAATGCAGGAAAAAGCTGGGTGAGGTTAGCTTGACTAAATATATGGTGTGATCAGTGTCAGCTTGCTCTATGCAAATATGGTATCAACCGCAACCTCATTTGCATTTTTTTTCAGAAGTACCATGCATTTTAAAGTTTTCTGTGTGTATTCAGTGCATATGATATCAATAAAATCTAATTTATGTTGCCTTGGTTTCATTGGTTTTCTGGAACTGAAAGGATGGGAAAGGTTATCATTATATTAAAAGGAAATGTTATCCAAAAATAAGAAATCTGTCATCATTTAGTCACCTGTATGCGTTTTGAAACTTGCATGACTTTATTTTTACATGGAACACAAAAGGATATATTTATAGAAGAATTCGTTACTGAGAAATTGAATGGTGCAATTCTTATCTTCACACAAATCCACCATATGCCTTCAGAAGACTTGGAACTGAGTCGTGAAAAACACTTTTATTATGCCTTTCTTTTCTTTCTTTCTTTTTTTTTTTTTTGCAGGTTGACTTCCCCACTTTTATTGATTGGAAAAAGCAGCTCTAATATTAACTCCTACAGTAACACTTTACAATAAGGTCTCATTTGTTAACAGTTAATCTATTAATTAACATGAACTAACAATGAGCAATACATTTGTACTGTATTTATTAATCTTTGTTAATATTAGTTAAAACAAATCCAGATTTTCTTTTTTTTGTTCTTGTTAGTTCACACTGCATTAACTAATGTTAACAAATACAACATTTGATTTTAATAATGTATTAGTAAAAGCTGAAATTAACATTAAGATTAATAAATGCTGTAGAAGTATTGTTCATTCTTAGTTATTGTTAAAGACAAAATGAAAATTCTGTCATTAAGTACTCACCCTCATGTCGTTCCACACCCATAAGACTTTCGTTCATCTTCGGAACAAAAATTAAGATATTTTTGATGAAATCCAATGGTTTAGTGAGGCCTCCATTGACAGCAATTTCCTTTTTCAATGCCCAGAAAGCTACTATAACATATTTAAAACAGTCCATGTGACTACAGTGGTTCAACCTTAATATTATAAAGTGACGAGAAACACTGCTTCATGGTTTGTATCAAAAATATCTTAATTTGTGTTTTGAAGATGAATGAAGGTCTTACAGGTGTGGAACAACATGAGGGTGAGTAATTAATGACAGAAATTTCCTTTTTGGGTGAACACTTTAAGTGTTACCACTCCTCCTTTTGTGTTCCACAGAATTAAGAAAGTCGTATTAAGAATTAAATTTTTGGGTTAACTATTCCTTTAAAATGACTTTTGGCATTAAGGCCAAATATGTCACATCAAATCTCTTAACATTTCAAACTCTCCATATAATTTTTCTAACGCTTTCTGAATCTTTTCTGTCCAAATTTAAGTCAGCATACACTGCTTTTGTACGTAGAATGCATTTAAAAAAATAAAATCTTTTAGCACCCAGTGCACTTTCATTTACATGTTACATAAGAAGCACCTCTTGATCTTTTGCCTTCAGCAACCAATGATTACATCCCTCCTACCTTTTCTATCGCAAACTCACACACCACACAAATATATCACACTGCACACCAAGGGCAAAAAAAAAAAAAAAGAATCTAAAAAGATTTAGTATATATTTATTTTAATGTGTTTCAATGATAATGTGAGAACGACACGTGATTCTTTCATCCTAAGCATTTTATCCGACCTGAACAATTCCTTGGCATTGGCATGTTGCTAACCTGCAGATAGTCTTTCAGTCTTCAGTACATTGACCAGAAAGAATACAGCAAATGTCCTAATGTATGATTCACTCACTCTGTGCTGCTCCTCCTACACATGTGCCCTGGCTTCTGCTCAAATGCACACAGCAAACAATCCATCCCACTCACAAACGCAAACCAGCACACACACACTTTTAGAAATACCACCATATACTCGTACACATTCAGCTATATTCCTTCTCCACTGCAAATAATTATGTTTTAGTATCTGAGTTGTGTGTAACTTTAACGTAAGGAAATAATATTAAATTAGAGTAAACTTCAATGGTCACATAACTGCTGTTATTGTAATTTTTTATCTTTTATGGCCATTTTCATTTCAGATATTTCCAGACATGAATAATTGTTAATAAATAATTATATATATATATATATATTTAACCAGCATTTATTAATAAACATAGAATAGGCTTGGTCTTGGTGGACTAGATCTGCTGCTGCTGGATGAGTGAGGATACATCTAAAACGCACATGAAAATAGTGAACTGAATTCAGGCTGCTGCAGGGAAACATAGGGAGAACCCCCCGAGCAGATCTAGGCAGGTGGTGCTGGGGAAGTTGGAGAGCAAGCAAAATCTCATGGCGCGCTGATCCTATTCGAAGTCAGGAATAAATAGGTTACGTAGATAGAACAAAGTGACCTGTGGCTGAACTATATACACTACCTGTCAAAAGTTTGGAAACAGTAAGATTTTTAATGTTTTTAAAAGAAGTTTAGTCTGCTCACCAAGGCTGCATTTATTTAATTAAAAATACAGTAAAAACAGTAATATTGTGAAATATTATTACAATTTTAAAATTGTTTAAAAATGTTTTAAATTGTTTAAAACTATTTTCTGTTTGAATACATTTTATAAAGTAATTTATTCTTGTGATGGCAAAGCTGATTTTAGCATCATTACTCCCAATCTTCAGTGTCACATGATCCTTCAGAAATCATTCTAATATGCTGATTTGATGCTCAAGAAAAACATAAAACACAACAGAACTACTGTATATAAAAGCTATTAACATGAGCACGTTTAATTAAAGGGTTTATACTCTACTCTCATTAATTTAATACGCTACTCCACATAGGAAGAACAGACATGCCAACTAGTTACTGACCTGATGCAGACACATATCTGAAGCGGACTGATATCGTATTGGTCTGGAGCGAGGTTTACGTGAGGTAAGGTCACGTGGAAATAAGCAGGCAGCCCGAAATCTGCCCCAATGGCTCTCTATAAAAGCGTGCTGCAGTTCCATTTTAAACCACAGATTTACATTGGAAATTTGTGGGGCGCTGTAGAGCTGGGCAGGGCTCTGAGACCAGCTGCCCGGCTTAGTATCATACCGGCCGAATCCATGCGCATCATTTTAATATATCCTGCTCACTTTACGACTTAAATAGAAAATCCGAAAAATATTGGTTGCAGAATGCTGAACACATGTATTATTAATTCAGTGTATAGAGGTCTAGGATGAATATTTTGGCCCATACAGACGAGCCGCGGCTACAGAAACTGAAAGTAAAAACTGACTGAGCTTTTGGCATCTGTCACTGCATTAACGGCGCATATTCTCTTAGAGACGATGCGAAATGAATCTAATTTATTTTCTTCATATTTCTCTTGTGGCCATTTTTTTTTTCATGAATCGAGAAGTATTTCGTGTTAAACAAGTAAGCTATCTAATATTTTGTTATCCTCGCAGCGCGTGGGTTATGCGGTGATGTGCTATGATATAATATTGCAGGGCAAATGAATTGCAATATTAAATTAATAATAAAAGTAGCATAATAATAATAAGAATAATTTAATAGCCCTGCGTGTACGCCACTGTGAAGGGATAAACGGTGTTCAGGCACGGCATCAAACCGATTAGGCTACCTGTTTTATTCAAATCCACATGCATGTTCAGTACTGCAATGTCTCCAGTCTCATGCTGTTTCTCTTGTGTTTTTAGTCGGCGCAAGCAAGAAACGTTTACTAGACTGTAGACTAGTTTTGACTCTCTGAACAGTGGCCGCATTTTTTTGTGACCACGGACGCGTGTGCATGGGCCGAACGTTTCTTTCCGTGCTCATTGGCAAAGGATATCTTTGAAAGGCTCGCGCGTTCAACTGTGCGCGAGATGGAGTGTAACGTGGTAAATGAAGTATACCCGGGCCTTAACCGCTAAATTGAAGTGGACTAGTCTGGAGCTGACGGCTCACATTTGTCAGTTGCGTCTTGTTCCGTGTTCGCAACAGTTCAGTCTTTTCAATGTAAAAGGCTGTCCTAAATCGCCCCCTATACCCTTAGATAGGGCACTATTTGAGGGGACAGCCATTTGTAGTATGTCCGAAACCATAGTGGACGATGTTGAGTGCACTCATTCAATCCCACAATGCACCGCAATAACGAGTGTACAACCGATGCACGCTCAACGGCTAAAGAATACCCATAATGCACTCTGAGAGTCGTGCACTGAATGAATTCCCGCATCTCGCCAGGAGATGGACGATGCGAAATCGGCAGCACTTCTGGTGCACTCAGTGTCTGAATTCACTCACTCGTTTCATTCACTCCTTCAAGTGGACTATATTAGTAATGTAGGGAATAGTGAATGAGGGTATAGGGGGCGATTTCGAACACAGCAAAAGTCTTCGCTATGACTGACTCACTCATAAAGACAGTCTTCGCCGCCGTTTAATGGCGTAATAATAACTTCTGCTGCTGTTCACGGTCAGGGACTTTTTTTTTTTTTTTTCCGGCGGAAGGAAGGCTTTTAGTGATTTTACTTCATGAAAATTGCATTGATACATATTTTTGGCTTTAATATTTGTATTGTGTGGTAACCATCTTATAAAAGCAATAAGGTACTCGAGGCTAGTGCTGTATTGTGAATAGGTCATGGCTGAAGGCGTTGCAGGGGTAACAACGCCCTTGAGCGTGACTTATTCACAATACAGCACAGCCTCTCGTACCTTATTGCTTAGCCTATATATATATATATATATATATATATATATATATATATATATATATATACAGTTGATTTCAAAAGTTTACATACCTCTTGCAGAATCTAGAAAAATGTGAATCATTTTAACAAAATAAGAAGGATCATGAAAATTGCATGTTATTTTTATTTAGTACTGTCCTAAATAAACTATTTCACATAACAGTTGTTTACATAAAGTCCACAAAAAATTTATAAAAATGTCACAAGTTTACATACCCTTGATTCTTAATACTGTGTGGTTACCTGGATGATCCACAACTGTTTTTTGTTATGTGATGGTTGTTCATGAGTCCCTTGTTTGTTCTGAGCAGTTAAACTGAGCTCTGTTCTTCAGAAAAATCCTTCAGGTCCTGCAGGTAAGAACCTTTTCTTTCCAGCATCTTCTGCATATTTGAACCCTTTCCAGCAGTGACTATATGATTTTGAGATCCATCTTTTCACAATGAGGACAACTGAGGGACTCAAACCCAACTATTACAAAAGCTGCAGACATTCACTGATGCTCCAGAAGGAAACACAATGCGTTAAGAGTCAGGGGTGAAAACTTTTGAACAAGAAGTTGATGTGCAAGTTTTTTTTTATTTTGTTTAAAGAACATATTTTTTTCATTTAGTTCTGTGGATCATCCAGGTAACCACACAGTATTAAGAATCAAGGGTATGTAAACTTTTGAACGGGGTCATTTTTTTGTCTTGTGGACTTTATGTAAACAACTGTTATCTGAAATAGTTTATTAAGGACAGTACTAAATAAAAAATAACATGCAATTTTCATGACCCTACTCATTTTGTTAAAATGATTCACATTTTTCTAGATTCTGCAAGGGGTATGTAAACTTTTGAACTCAGCTGTAATATATATATATATATATATATATATAAAGGATGCATTAAATTGACCAAAATTGACAGTAAAGTCTTACATCTTTACAAATAATTTTTATTTCAAATTAATGTTGTTCTTTCGAACTTTACATTCAGCAAAAAAAAAAAAATCATGTCAATCAAGGATCATGTGACACTGAAGACTAGAGTAATTGCTGCTGAAAATTCAGCTTTGTCAGTAAATTACATTTTAAAATGTGTTAAAATAGAAAACAGCTATTTTAAATTGTAATAATATTTCACAATATGCTTTACTGTATTTTTAATCTAATAAATGCAACTTCAGTGTGCAAAAGAGACTAATTATGCTCATCAATAAACATCAAAAACATTCAAAAATCTTACCGACCCCAAATCTTTGAATGGTAGTAAATAAATTATTTAATATATAACATACATTATATAAAAAATATATAAAATTTGGTCCATTGACCACAGTGAAAGAACACTGATTTCTGAGAATGTTTTTCAGTTGCAAGGCCCAAATCTTCAAAATGGAATCAAACAACATGAAGCGGCTTATACAAGTTTAGAAGCAGCTTACACCAACTTTTCTGTTCTTGCCCATTTTGTTGTTGTGTAACTGTTGATTTCCTCTTTGCGTCATTCCAATTCTACATCCTGTGGGGATGAAAAGGGAGACTGTTCTTAAATTATGATTTTGCCTAACCTTGCTAATAGGTCTTAAAACCATTTTATGTCTTTCATAGAAACACATAATAGAGACATCAAAGTGCTGGGAATGCATGGCATGTGTTGCTGCAGGATGTTCGGTCAAAGCCAAAAGATTCAGGTTGGACCCAGGAACAACTGTGACATTGTTGATGCATACTATGCATAAAAGATGGAACACAACGAGCGTAATGTAGGTTACTGAGGAACAACGATGGGCGGCAGCAAAATCCCATGCACACGACCCACTTATGTATTATCTTGGCACACAATGCATTCAGTTTGGCCTCATTCACACTGAGCTAATTAATTTAACTAAAAATAGCCCATTTGGCCCCTACAACACCACCAGAATTTCAGGCTCCTTCACTCTGATCCCAAATAATTCACATGAGAAATCATATATATATAGGCCATGAGACAGATGGTGCAATGGAAAGGAGGCTGGAGGGGGGTAGTCTAAGAAGGCTATCCAACAGCATGCTAAGTAAACAGCTAAGAATAAAAAGAAATTAAGTGAAGAAATGAAGACTTAGATCCTTTACATTTCATTTATTGACAACCCAGGCAAAAACGCATTTCCTTTGTGTTAAAAGGTGAAACAACTCTCCCTGCTGAATTTAAACTTTAGTACACACATTTTACTGCATATTAAGCATTATTTGTGCTATAAACTGTGCTTCTATATTGATGAGGTCAAAATTTCTACACCAGCCTATTTGCCGTTCAGGACTTTCACAGTCAGTTTTTAAAAATGATCCCAGTAACATAAAACATTAATTATTGTTATACAGAGCACACAGCATATAGTGTATCTATTATTGACGTAACATTAATGTGCAATAGATTTGAAGCTCCTATGCTTGATCTCTGATGGTCATATTGCATCCACGATCACCTATTAATAGCCAAACCTATCAGGTAACAAATACTTACTGGTTAACATAACATTGAAATTAATAACAACTCAATAAACCCATAAAGCTGTCCACCATGACATGAACTTTAAAACAGAAATGCAGCTTAAAAGAGAGACTTAAACTGTGCTTCAACAAAATTTATATCAAGAACACATCCAGATTTTATTGTGAATACTGGTAGATGTTGGAGTCACAACTTTGAAATAATATATACATCATTAAATAATGAGAGAGAGGAAAACAAAAATGAAAATACCTGTTTATGATGTTTAGCATTGGAATTATTAAATGGGCTCTAACACAATAGGTTTGCAAGAGCAGTAATAAGAGTTAGGATACAGACTTCACCTCAGTGTGTGCTTCTGCCCCCTGTGTATACTGTGAGGACACCTCTTCCAGCTCCTGTACAACAATAGCAGCCAACTCCCCACGCTGGCAGGAAATCTGCTGAGCTTGGTTGCCATAGAGCAGTTTGTCTGCATCTGATTGGTCCTCACTGAACAGCTCCTGCAGCACCCCCTGCTCTAGCTCCTCCCAGTAGTCCCACGCAGGCTTGGAAGAGTTTGGCTCGGTTTCAGAATCAGACAGATCTGAGTCCCAATCGCTATCTCCTCCTACCGCAGAGGCCAGAACAAAGTCTGCCTTAGAACCGCTGTCCTCTGATTCAGAATCTTTTGAGTCACCATATACTGAATGTCCCTCTGTAACCAGCAGGTGGCAGTCAGGAGCAGCCAGGTAAACAAAACTATCTGTAGAGAGGAAGTCACATTCATCAGGGTAACGGCAAGGTTTGGCAAAGGAAGTAGGAGGCAATGGCTCCTCCAGTGCAGGTTTGGTCACACTTTCCAGGGGTGGGGGCAGCACTGATACTGCCAGGTAGACAAAACTGTCTGTGGCAACAAATGGATCAGTGTCGCTCTTGACTAATAAAGTTTCTTTAGCCTCATGTTTGGATGGGGAAAGTGGTAAAGGTACATCAGTCTTTGTTGTGTTCACAGTGTTATGAATCTCTTGGGTTAGAGATCCTTTGTTAACAGGTTTCAAGCGTGCTTGTATTTCTGTAGCTTTGGTTGTAATCTCTTTACAAAATGCTTGCCTGCCTAGCTCTACGCTATTAGCTCTCAGTCCAGAGGGATCTTTTTTGTGGAAAGATGCCAATTTGTTTGCTTTTGGAATTGAAGAGTATGCCCCAATATTTCTGACATTGTCTTTTCCCTCTTCCCCTTGAATAAGCGATGTAATACTTCCAAGATCTGACATAGGTCTGTCATTATCAGAAGTGATGTCCTCTCTACTCGTTTGGCTGGGATTTGACATGTAGACACCACTTGAATCCGAGTCTAGTGTTAGGTGAGAATCTGGCGATTCGCTATTGTCATATTTGTTACCCATTTGGGCGTCAATGGTGGCAAGATCCAAACTGGTTGGTATCTTTGCATGAGCAAGTTTATGGCCCCCTGGCTGAGTAACAATAATATTACTTTTACCTTCACATCTTTGTAAATTGTACTGAAATACTGGTTCGTCATCATCTTGGCTTTCCACAACCTCAAGGTTCATTTTCTCAATCTCCAACATATCTTCAGCACCCAGTTCTGAGCTTGTACCTGATGGAGCTTGTGAGCCACCAAACCCCGATGGAGGATGTAAAAGAGGCCAGCGCCTTAGAGAGCCAACATTTTGCAAATCTTCATTCCATGTCTCATCCCAAAGTGAATTAACCATCTCCAATACAGCCTCCCAGTTTTCTTCCTCACATTCAGGAGTGGTATTTTCATCAATGCTTGGCTCAGTGCTCTCCTGTATGAGCACCATTTTGCTCTCTTCTTCTAAAGCTTCCTCAATTACACTTTCATTTTTGGATGCTTCAGCTTTACGTTCTTCTTGCTCTCGCAAGATCTTCCATTCTTGAAGTGAGCAATCCTTCAAATCTCTTGTCAATGTAGACTTGCCAAGCTGTCCATCCACATTTCCCTGGTGCTCAGGGAATGGTGAAAGACGGGGAATGGTCTTTTTATCAGAAACACTCCGCATTAGCAGAGAGGGTAGAGGGGGAAGAATTGGGAGGTTGTGAACAGCACCACCTTGTCTTACTGTTCTCCTCCTTCCAATCAGTCGGCGTGGCCAGGTGGACTCCATCGGAGTGGGGGAAACAGCAGGTCTTTTTGATGTTTGGGAACGCAGAAGGGGTGTAGTGTCCGTTTCATTTTCTGGGGTGGTTGGCAGCGGTTCTTTCTCAGGCTCAGTATTCTGGGGTTTAAAAGTCAGAAACAAAGTATCTTTTGCCATACACCCATCATTTCTTATACCTTGGTCAATCTCTAGTTTGTCTTGGTCTTCTTGGCCACACATTAGGGCACTGACTGATAATTCAGACAGAGGTGGTCTTGGTGAAGATGGTTGGGCAGGTAAAGACTGCCTGTTGAACTGCTGATGATAGGGCAAGGGAGAGGGAGAGAAGAACACGGAAGGTGTATGTGTACCAGTGGAGAAAGGGGATCCAGAAAAGGGTGAAATCTGTGGGGAGGTGATGCTGTTTGGAAAGAAGGCAACTCCTGGGTTTAAGTAGGTCTTTTCCCCTGGAGAGATTTCAAATGTTTCTGGGAACTTTGGCGGAGACAGAACCTTCCAGGAGTGACGGCAGAGGTTGTCCTTCTTGCCACTGTCCTGGTGATGATGCCGTTTGTTCATAGATCCACTTGGAGCCGAACTGCAGGATACGCTGGGGGATGCCGACCTTACAAACCCTCTTGGTGACTTGCTTAGTTCATCATTTGCTAATTTCAGAGAATCAAATATGAACCTTTCGTCCAGTTTTCTGCCACTGCTGACTAGCACAGAAGACCTTGTGTCAAACATGTCTCCACCTGCTCCCAGGGAACCATTACTGGAGAAGTCAGTTTCTCTGCCCCTTCTCGAACCCAGAGTGCTGTGTGCCGAACCGTGGTCGATCTGTTCATTGATGCACATTGTGTCATAAATGGAGCGTTGAGGTATGTACCCATCTTCATTGTAGCCCTCCCTGTCATCACCTTTTTTCGAACAACAAGGGCTCTGCCGTAAGCAGCCAGGACGACTTAATGGCTTTCCCATCGTGTCACTTCTTGACAATGGCCTTCTACACAACCTCCTGTACAATCCTCCAGAAGTCTATCGTGTGACACTGCCAGTGCATATGTACCAGATATTCTTAGCAGTTACTGGAGGCACACATTTTTTATTTAAAAACTGAAAAAAAACTTACTGGTCTTCTGGTGAAATGGCTTCAGTATCTCCACTGGAAATAAAAAAAATAAAACATGCCTTTAACATGCCATTCCCTTAAATGTATAGCTTGATAGCAACATAGAGTGGGAAGGAAGCAACTTTGCGAGTCAGTACGCTCTACATATCCTTGTAAACATAGTAGCTTTTCGTTTGTAAACTGACAAAAAGAAGCTGTATGTCTATCCCCTTGGTTTAGTTAGATATAAGCAGTTCTGTTCCAAATTTAGAGCTCCCAGTCTCCTGAGGCAGCATCTTTACACTTTAAAAATGCAGTTTTAGAGCAAAAACTCACTTCTTTTCCTCATTCAAATGTGACATAACACTTCTCCATGGTCTCTTTGCATTCTCTCTTCATGTTGTTAATCACTGACGTAACTAACAGTCATAGCATCGCAGGATGACAGATGGACAGTCCAAGTCCCTTGTGCACCGGTGGTCCAGGTGTAAATAGTGTCCAGGAATCCAGTCTGTATTCCAGCATTATCTTGCAGCTCTCAGAGTCTTGTCCTTCGTCACACAGAAACACAGTTGGTTTGATAAATAGCCTCTTATATCAACACCAACGGCAGCTCTCTCTCTCTCTCCCTCCTCTCTCTTACTGCCTCACTATCACTCTTTCAGCTCCCTCCCCTGAGTTTTGAGGCAGCTTCAGGGCTTTAGCACTTATCAGGAGCTTAGGACTTTTTTTTTTTTCCGCCTCACTCATTTCATTTCCTTTCAGTCACTTTTATCTCAATTTGCTTTGACCTCTAATAAGATGGCTTAGATTTTCATCAGACGTTATCTTCATTTGCCAATATCCTTGTCTTATCTGTGTAAATAAAAACCTCATCTAAATTAAACATTTAGCACATGATGCCAATAGCATAGGTTTTAAAAAAAGCAAAGTTTGACATTGTTTTTGGATTTTTCAAATGGCAATCCAGTCATGCACTGCCAGATTGTCTGTCTTTGTTGTACTTCTCTCTCCCACACACTCTCCTCTCATTCTCGAACCCTCTCGAATCACACCTCATCTGCCCGGAGCACGCCTACACACTCTTTGAACAGGCAATATAAACGTGATCTGTCCCTGAGATACATCTTTCTGTCCGCCATACCCAATTATACATGTACAAACAATTGGTAGGAGATGTAGTGATCACACAAACAGCATTTGCCCTTTACAACTGTAAATAGTTCAGCTGCTTCACTTATATATTGTTCCCCTTACATTAGCCTGGTAAAAGTCAGTGCAGGCTAAATTAAAGGTCCCGACGTGGGACGTGCTGGTTAAGTTAGACAATAATTCCATTACTGAAGGCTGATGCACGTATTTAAGTGCTTTTCATATCTGCGTTGCATGATTCTCAAAAGCAGCAGCACATTCAGAATCCAGCGTGAAGCACATGTAACAGCTCTTGTCTCTGTTACCATGGTAGCGAATGACAATTGGCTTTACATCGTAGGCTGGCGCTGCATCTATCTGTGCAAATATCAGCATAATCATGTGGCTAAACAGTTCTTATTTGATTCCCCATTGTTGCTCTGTCAAGGTCCTGTCACTTGAACTAACAAAGCAGGACTGCCCTCTATTGACTGAGACATGACACTTTGACTCCGTGAATGCATCGCACTCATAAATGTTGCGTTAATATCTTTTCTAGAAGCAAGACATCTAAAATATCTATTTCTTGAGGACCCACTGAAATCATAATTGGAGCTTTTAGTACATCTTTTGAGGTCATCTGTACCTGTGTCTGCGGTCTAGACAAAATGGACTTTTTTGCATCTTGCACACATGGGAATATACAAATTTCTGTCCATTAAAATGCTCTCAGAATGAGATTTATAGCTTTACTGTTACATAAATCTGTAGCATCGCCAATAGTTGCTCAATTCACCAGTTCTCAAGGAAAACAAAATGACTTCTGGTTGCTTTGTGGCGGTGAAACATTTTTCACTGTGAATGTTCCTTTACATGTCAATAAGTGTACAAAGTAGCAATTGTCCAGAAAACATGTTAAGATCAATGCCAACCCTTACAAATCTTACCAGAAGTAAGCCAGTCATTCATCTGAGAATTCATATATATTTTCAAAGGTTACCAACAATGACATGATGAATGTTTAAACTTAAAAAGCTTTCACTAAATAATACTAAATACTGAGAAACAATATCTACTGTGACTAAAAACCAAACAATTCCCTCCAAATTTCATTGTAACTGTCTAACATTCATGATAGAATAGATGACTTAAGGAATGTCTGTTGAGCTTGTGCACAATTTCATTTCTGTTTTCATCCCATTCCCGTCTGAATAAAAGTAATACGTAGATGTCATTAAATGTCTCATGATGGTTTTTCTTTAGTTCATTTTCAAAGCAAGGTCTCAAAGTTTGTATGTTCTAATTAAGAGCTCTCTTCATCTGACGAGTCCAGGTACTTTTGCTGATGCTTAGAGTCCAGATGAATGTCCCGTATAGCTAGGATACGTGTGAGCATGCTCTCCATCATGGTGCTGTCCAGTGGCTGGGCTGAGTACCACACAGGGCTGCTGGGGTGGCACGAGGCCTCGGGCTGCAGGTAGAAAAGATCTGGACGCTGCTTCACAGAGTTTGAGCTGTGGATATAAAATAGAATGAACATTATAAAGGATGTCTCCTTACTAAAAGAACCAGAAAAAGACTAAAGTTTCTCTTCTCCTCCAAGCAAAAGCAATTTGAACGAAGCTCATTTTGTGTGCAGAACTCAAGCTGCATCATTCAAGTATCTGCATAATTGTAATTCAATATTCAGTCTCAAAAACTCACAAAAATATACTCGAGATTGTAGAGAGTGATAAAATACAATATAGTTCACTCAAAAATTTCAAATGCGTGTCATTTTCATTCTTCTGTGAAACAAAATGAGATGTGAAATCTGCTCTTTTACATTCAACAAAAAATGTCAAGCACTAAAAGGAGGAAAAATTATTATTATTAATCATTTTATATTATTATTATTATTATTATTAAGAGTCATTAAAGCGGTCCATATTATTTGCCATTATATTCCTTCTGATGTTTTCCAATACCTTTGAGATTAACATTTATGCTAATTTAGTGCTAAAGCCTTAATTTCTTGCATTTATTGTAACTAGATATCATGAAGTCCAACCTGAGCCATATTCAGTATGTGTAATTTGAAAGCTTCAGCAGCAGTGATATTTTAGTATTACTTTTATAAGATTATAGTATTTATTAATACTTTAAATTAGCTTTTATTTTTAGTTTTCATTTTAATTTAATTTTATGTGCTTTTTAATTTTTCTATTAGCTTAAACTTATTTTTATTTCAGTTTTAGTTTATTTCAGGTAATTTTAGTACTTTTAAGTTTTTTAAGTTAAAGTTTGTCATATAATGTGTGTTATATTTTATTTCAGCTAACGAAAACCTATTTTTAATAGTTTTAATGAACAAAAATCATCATCTACTTTTGCTGATCGGAAGACATGATAGTGACACTAAGAAGACACTACGGGATAGTGACTAAATTATGACAAATTTCATTTTTGGGTGAACAATCCCTTTAAAATAACACTCACCATTTCGAGAGATAGAACTCATAGAGTCTGACAGGACAGCGTAAGGGGTTCTCCACATTCTCGGGCATCTCCAAAAACTCCTCTTCCACCGTCTCTTCCTCTTTCCTCCTTTTAGCAGCCGGTGCTGGATGTTCAATAAACACAAGAAATATTATGATCACAGATGACTAGGAGCTCTGTAAAGATTCAAACACAAAGTGGTCATTGCATCTTCAGCGCAGCCCTCACCTTTCTTGTCCTTTTCCTTTTCCTCTTCCTTGCTAGGTAGTCTGAACCGAAGATAGGACGTCACGCCGTTTTTGGTGGTCTTTGAGCAGTGAGAGACATTGGAGAATGCAAGGCGTCGATGCTCTTCTACCGTTTTGAGGTTGAGCAGCTTGGCTCCAAAAAACAGCAGCGTGTTGAGCAGAACAATAGGTGATAGAGCGCCCAACTGCTTGCATTCCCAAAGGTACTCCTCCTCAACCCGTGAGTGTATATATCCTGTGGAAACATCATTATCACCTTAAAAGCCTATCCACAACAAGAATGAATTTTAATTCTTGTACCAGAGACAAATATTCTCCTGGTGAAAAACAAACTTTTGTCATGTACACTACCGTTCAAATGTTTTTTTTTAATTAATGTTTTTGAAAGAAGTATTTTCTGCTCACTTAGGCTGCATTTACTTGAAACGGTAATACTGAGAATTATTTTTAAAGTTTAAAATAACTGTTTGATATATTAACACGTTTTAAAATAATGCATTCCTGTGATGGAAAAACTGAATTTTCAGCACCATTACTCCAGCCTTCAGTGTCACATGATCCTTCAGAAATCATTTCTTATTATTAATTTTAAAAATTGTTGTGCTGCTTCATACTTTTGTGGAAACTGTGATACATTTTTTGATGAATCATTTATTTGAAATAAAATGTTTATGTATCATTATAAATGTCTTTTTTTTTTATATGAAGTATAAAATAACATGACATTTTTCAGCAGGTGACAAAAAAAGTCATTTGAAAAAGATATTTACCTCCAGGTGGTAATGTATTTCCCCAGTCCTTCAGCAGTGTGGTGATGTCAGTGATGAACTGACTATAGAGCGGATCCGTGAAGATATTCTCAAGACGCTCATTTTCAAGCAGGCACTAAGAATTGAGTGAAGACAGAATGTGTGACTAAAATGCTTATTAAAAAATATATAATGTATATAAAACTGTATATAAAAATGTGTTTTTACATGTAATTACATTTAAAGGTGCTGGATTTAACCCTCAGGTCAAAAGTGAACAAGCATTTTTTCCCCAGTAAAATCAATGTAGTATACTTTTGTTCATTAATGTTATATTTCATAATGAGGTAATGTTATGGTACTAAGTAATATTGATGCAATATATATGATCCATTTTTTGTGTGTGTGTGTCTCTTTAAATGCAAATGAGCTGCTGCTCCCGGCGCCCTTTCCAGAAGAGGGCGGAGCTTTAACAACTTGTGCTTCGGTTGCTCAACAACAACAAAGCTGGAGAATCTCACACAGCTAAAATGACGATTGTCAGTAACGGTGTTCAGCCTTACATTGTTCAAAC
Organism: Elopichthys bambusa; assembly: GCA_037101425.1. Lineage (NCBI taxonomy): Eukaryota > Metazoa > Chordata > Actinopteri > Cypriniformes > Xenocyprididae > Elopichthys > Elopichthys bambusa. The sequence goes on from CM074442.1 coordinate 22,473,742, forward strand.
CGGAGTCGGACACTGATGGAGAAACTCAGGAAGAAGTTTTAGACGTTTCTGAATGGTTAGTGGATAAATTTGTGTAGTTGCTGTGGAGTTGATTCAGCTCATCGACTAGCATGTGCCGTCATGTTAATCTTTTGTGCAAATCCAGCGTTGCATTGACCCTCGTTTGTGAAGCAGTCCGGCGTAAAATGACGGCATGGCAACAACACTTTACTACAACTCTTCCTCTTCTCTAAAGCAGCCCAACATGGCCTCGCCCCCTTATTTGCATGTTCTCGGGGGCAGGGTTTATGTATATTTTAGGATTAGTGATGTCACTAAGGATAAATTATTCATTTTATTCTCAAACCTGCTGAATGCCCAGGCACAGGTAGTAGATGCTGTCGGGTTCATACGCGTCGCCATTCGGCCTGCGGACCTCCTTGATGAAACGACACAGACTGTAACTGAGATCTGCAGAAGTGCACTGCAACACATCCTGCTTCACAGTCATGGGGCCTTCTGAACAAGACACAGTGGGAGAAGAAAAAGTTGCTAAAACACATGGTGGGTCAGCGCAATGTCACACACCAACTGCGACAGTGACCTTTACTAATGACACATGCTGTGTGAGTCATGAGGCAGACGGAGAGGTAACGACTCCATGTTCTGACCCATATGTGTGAGCTTACCGGACTCCTGGTCCTGTTCACTTTGCCCTGTTTTCATTTTCACCCAGCTGGCCCAAGCTTCGACTCCGTACATTTGGTTAAGCTTTGAGCTGGACGTACTAAGCCAAACACTGCCTGATGTATCCGTTCCAGATCGCTTACGACCCTGAATAAGACACACAAACACTATTTTTAGTACTACACAAGAAAGAAAGAGGACATTTTGAAAGGAAACTTACAAAGATCAAACCCAATAAAACACAATATCTGAAAATATGTTGTTAAACAGCTCTTTAGAATACTAACTGAAATAAGTTTAAATACTAAAAATATTAAAAAAGTAATACAAAAATTATTAAATTTAAATGAAAAACTAATTAAAAATATGAACAAATACTATAAGAATATGTAAGTAATACTAAAATACCCCTTTTTAAATAAAGACATTACATTGTACATAAAAATTATATCTGATAAAGCTGCATGATTAATTATTAAAAGATCCCAATTTTGATTCAAACATCCACACAATCTTATTCCTAAATGACAATGATTTGGCAATGACTATTAAACCTTTCACAAGTATGATCAAAACAGTTTTTTCAAATATAGTATCATTATTTCTGTGTGACAATAATTCAAATTATCACAGTACTGGGATAAGGCTTATAGTTCAGATATAAACGCTGATGTCTACGGTAGCGATAAATAAAAAAAAAAAAGAGTAAATCACTGTTTGATATTAATTTGCTTCAAATAAAGATTGTATCAATTACACTAGTAGGTGGAGACAAGTGACTGTTGGTCACTGAATCATTCATCAAGAGATTTGTTAAAAAATGTGTATTCATCCAGTAATGAAACAAGTGAAGTCTTTAAGAGTGAGTTGTTGAATCATTCATTAAACCAATTTTTAATAAAAAATTATTCAAATTAAATATTTTAATAGACTCCAGCAATTAACATTTTGTCAAAACCTCTAGTAAATTATTTTGTCTATTCAGAATTGTGATTTTTTTTTTTTTTAATCACAATGCTCAATTTAAGAATCATGCAGCTCTAACAGCTGACTATACATAGAAAAAGTATCTTGCATTGCAAATATTGAATTCTAACATTTTATTAATATTGTTTTAGTGTTCATCTTGTTGTTAGGGTGATTGTTTTCTATAGTTTTAGCTACAAGAAAAAACAGACTCAAATCAGTATTTCATCTCCATGTATTTACTTATTTGAAAGTAGTTGTGTAATAATCATGATAAATGTACAGTAAGCCAGTCATTATCGAAAAATAAACCACTTCAAGGTGATACAAGACCCCTTTGCGGCCCCCAAATATTGTTGATTCACTTTCTCTTTTATTCAACCAAGAAAAAAAAGAATGTTTTCCCCATCAGAAGCAACAAGAACTGATAACATAATATAAATGAAAGCTTATTATACTGAATTCTTACTAAATATGTAAATAACAATTACATATCATATGTATTTTAGAATGAATAAATTAAGTCAAATAAAGATGATTCCTCAAGAGGTATAATACTGAAATAAATTCCTGCCTGACAAACATTAAAAAAATAACATCCGATTCTTGTAAAGCAAGCACAGACACTTCAGAATGTGAAAGAAAAAAAAAAAAAACATTTTGACAGATGCCGCCACATTCATCTCCTTTTATGGCGACTTTCTTCAACTGCAGCAGCCTCCATGGCAACCACTCCATCATCATCATCATCTCCTTCACTTTCAGCTTCTTCTGTCCCCATTTGGCCTGCATTCAGTCTCATTGTATTTGGCTGTGGCGTTATGTACAAAGTTCCTGATATCTTTTCAGCTTCACACTTTAAACAAGCTAGTCCGTCTTATATGCCAGGTTCCCTCCGGAGGGATATTGTGAACCTTCCTAATTGCCATCTGACAGCTTCACACTTCTCACTGCAACCTTTTCTTTTCTTTCCAGTTAGAATAACAACATTTTTAAACATTTCTGGTGGTAATTTTAAAGTCTCCAATCTAGGAGTAAAGTACTGAAGTCGGTACTGAAATTTTAAAAATGTGACGATACCAGCATTTCCCCCTAGCATTATGAGCGCTGTTGAGTGGATTCGTAAACACCTCTGATTGTTCACACACAACAGATATGTCTGTGATTGGCTACAATGATCAACGCTTGAAAAACATGTAAATAGACATCTTTGACGCTCTTCACCGAGTGCTTACACCAAAGTCCCTTTCAAGGCAAATCTGTTCACTCGGCAGCCATATTTGCAACGCTTCCGGGCAGCTATTTCGGGCATCCAAGTCCTATCTATTTAAATGGGGGAATCCTAAAATCTCAAACTGCATGGCACACAATTAAATAACATTTCAAATCTGCAACAAAATCGGACACAAACTGTCCCATAAATGTTGTTTTTTGCTCAAATAGTGTTTAAAAAAAAAAAAAAAAAGTGCTTATTTTTCAGGCTAGACGAGCTAATGCGCATGTGCAGTTCTAAGCGCGAGTCTTGGATTTCTATGGGAACCAGAGCTTTTAATTGCAGCTACAGTGACGCAATGACTTTATCAATCAACGATTGGCTGATTTACTTAGAAAGCGGGACGTATTCCGCCATATTGCGTGTTGCAGTTTCCCCCATTCAAAACTAATAGGAGTAAACCGTCTTTTTATATTTATACTCTTTGCTTACACAAATACACGTTTGAAAGCAGGCATCTATCAGCAGATATATTAGGGATCCATTCAAAGATCTGTGACTGGCTACAATGTTGAGTGCGTGAACACAATGGCCAATCAGAGGTGTTTAAGAATCTGCTCGACAGCTCTCAAAATGCTAGGGTGAAATACTGTTATAGTCACATTTTTTTAATTTTAGTACCGACTTGGTACTTAAGTCAGTACTTTTGACAACCCTATCTCCATCTCAATTCCTCTCTAGTGCCACTTACACTTAAAATTTGCACTTAATTTCCAGCTAGATTTTCCAAATTTCTTTTCTGAAAATTCTCAGACTTTCAAACTCCTCCTAAAGATCACCAAATCTTGAAATTTGGGACAGATTTGATATATCAAAACATTCAGTTTATCAAACCATTCATCTCAGTTTCTTTCCTAATTTTTACTTCAAACCCAAACATAAGAATAAGAATATGACCAATTCTTTATAGATTAAGCTAAGCTCACACAGAAATTGGAGCTGGTATTTTAAGCTTTTAAAAATGAGGAGTTTTATTTCTGTCATTAACCTAGTAAAGTTCTGTAATGAGCGACAGTCTGCAGGGGATGATGGGACTATGGCATCTACATGTTTAATTTCAGCACACGGCACATCTGAATAAGAATCATATAAAGGAATAGATCACATACAAATTAAATGTTATTAGGAGTTCACCTGTGTAATACAGAAAAAAGAAATCATACATATTTAGAATTATATAAAGGTGGGTAAATGTCATTTATGGCAGAATTGTCATTTCTGGGTGAACTATCCTCTATAATGTAGTTTAATTTTTGCTTCACAGCCAGTTTTACTCATTTATTTTTCATAGCACATCCAAAACCAGGGCTGGATTCATATTTTTATTAGAGCTTTCGAATTATTTTTTAAATTGAAGCCAATATGGCATGAACAATACTGCTAATTTTCAGGGATAATAGTGACATTATTTTATTAAATTAATTTAGCCAGGTGTGTACACGGACTCCTCTGACTGATAACATGTTCATTAAAAGGTCCACAACATTTCTTTTCCAAAATTTAATGGGAAACCAACTTTTTTGTTCATGTCCAGAATCCACAAATTAGCCCAATTCTCAACAACAACAATTGCATTTGTTCATCTCCTTGTAAACTCAAATGGTTTATTGCACAAATGTCTTGCATAACCAAAGGTACATCTCTCTTTTGATGTGTCTAGAACAATACAAAGCTGATAAAGGAACAGCAAAACAACCTTGTGATTTTCCATTGACAAGTGAAAAATATCAATACCTATATCTGCCATTCACAAATTGTTTTAAAATGATCAAACTGCCAATGCAAAATGCTTTTGGAGTATTTAACAATCCTGCATCTTGACAATAAAAAATAAATACAGCCAAAATTATATGAAATGTTAAAAACCTTAAAAATTAAGCTTTCTAGATAGAATAGTCTCGCCTGTAGTTAGAAAGCTGCCAATTATTCAATTTGTCATTTGGCATGAATTGACTATTTACCAAACCATACACTTTCAAAACCAACTACTTACTGAAGTAAAAGAAACAAGACATTTAAATCCTCTAAACCTTTGGTGAACACTTTTTTTTTTTTTTTTTTTTTTTTACTTTGGAAACACTTCAGTCTTTAGCATTCATCTAAAAGTTAGGAAACAACCCACTTCAACAGACTTCACACTTCAACCTTCCAAACTGCAAAAAGACTCTGGCTGATTCTCTGTTGTTCTGTCGCTTTCAACAAGCCAGGAATCTGATTCATTCAGATTACATACCCTTTTTCTGGGAGGGTGGCTGTCTCTGCCCCTCTTACGTCTCTTCAGCGTCAATACCAGTCTATTCTCTTTAGCTGATCCAGGGTCAATTGGTGCTGTGAAATGACATGTTACAATTTCGTGGGGATTTTACAAATTATAAAACAGAAAAGCTGTCAAAATCTGCTAAATGTGTAAGCAAGAAAAAAAAAAAAAAAAAAAAAAAAAAAAAAAAAAGGGTTTTAATGCAATATTTTATTTAAAAAACGTGTAACAGTGTCATGTATTAGGGACATTTTATGTGCTACATCTAAAAAAAAATTATTTTTTTAAAAATTGATGATCATCAAAGCTCAACAACAATGAAAAAAACATTCTATAAATCAGAACATTCTATAAATGAAGGCTAAGACCATAAAGTGCATTAAAAAAAACTGAAAATTAAATTCTTGTAATCAGTGTTGAGAAATATAGACTGTTCTACTGCAAGTGAGATGACTTTCTGTAGTTAAACGTGCCAACATGTTAACTAGGGCTGCACGATTTATCATGATTAAACCACACGCGATTTAGCAAAGGCTGCGATTATTTAATGCGCAGCTTGTCAGAGCTGTACGGCCCTGTGATCAGTAGTAAATGCTTCTCCATCTGAAAGCCAGAGGGCGCTCTTGCGCAGAAACTCCAAATATGCCCTGCCGCAGAAGAAGATAACACTCGTCATATCACTGTAGCTGAATAAACAGAAGACTGAAACGCTTTGATTGATTAAACATGTTTAATAAACACACGACTGCCTTATTCTGTGCAAGAAGCCACATCATCTCACAGAACGATGCTCAACTGTCGTTATGAAGCGAGTTTGGAGTAAAAACATGTTATTAAATGTTGTCTTTTGTTTGATAAGATGTTAATAAATGCTTCTCATGTCTGGAAAGATGTTTGACACATGTTGCTTTTTCAAATGCACATTATATGTGACTCAAACTTGCAGTGCTTTCAGATGGATTAGCATTTGGAGCCACACTTCATTGACAAGGTGCACATAAAAAAAAAAAAAAATAATAGCAGCCTTTGCGCTAAGAATCGTGTTTAATCGATAAACGTGTTTAAGTTCAATGTTATTTTTCGTATCGTGCGATAAATCATGCAGCCCTATTGTTAATATGTTGTAGTATTGTCAAAAGTACAGACTTCAATACCAAATTGGTACTGAAATTTTATGAAATGTAACGCTTTAAGCACTGTTGAGCGGATTTGTATACACCTCTGATTGGCCATTGTGTTCACAAGCTCATCAGATGTCTGTGATTGGCTACAATGATCAACGCTTCAAAAACATGTTGTAAATAGATGCTCTTCACTGAACCCTTACACAGATAGCGCTTTCAAAACACTTTCAAATTCAAACACGTGTGCTTTCAAACGCTCCTGTGCATTGATCATTATAGACAATCACAGGCATATCTGATGAGCGCATGAACACAATAGCCAATCACAATGGCTATTTCAGTACTCGCAATTTCAGTACCGACTTGGTATCGAAGTCGGTACTTTTGACAACACTAACATGCTGGCACATTTAACTATAGAAAGTAAGTAATTTAGTTTAATTTCAACTATTGGAATAAATTAACAGGCCTAAAACTAATTTCTTAGCTCTAAACTTACCACGAGGAAAATCCTTTTCCAGATCTGGCTGTTCTGATGGCAAAGACACGGTAGGGACAGATATCGGCTCCTCTCGTTCTGTCGATGCCACCAGTGGCTTCACGTTGGCTCCAGGATCCTCAGCATCTGCCCAGCTGAAGGGTGTTGATCTGGCCTCTGACTCTAGATCACCACTGTAAGTGCTGCCCTGGTCTGAGTGAAACATTAATCCCAAGACTATCAAATACTGAAGTATTTAAGGAGTTTGTTTGGATATAAAGGTTTAGATAAGCAAACAGGTCCAATAGTAACAAAATGTTTATGCACCAAGTAACGCAGGCTTGTCTTTTCCTTTCTCCACCTCATCGTCTTCCACTGAGCTCTGAGCAGGCAGGCTACATTTAGTGTCTTTCTTTTCAGCAGTGTCTTGAGATCCAGGAATGACCATGGGAACAGGCACCTGGACATAAACAGCATGAAATTATAAAAGAGCTCTAAACTATAGCACAGAATAAATGATTCGATAATAAAGATGACATACTGGTAGAGGTAGCCCCAGTGGAAAAGGTGTGTACTGAGTGTATAGATGCATTGGCACTGGAATGTAGACAGGCATCGGAATGGGCACCGGCACTGGCACCAACCTCACCATCTCTCCATTTTCGTCAATCACTGCGGACAAAGAAAGTGTAAACACAATATTTCATAACGACTTCTAGCAGGGGTGATTGTGAAAGTGAGGAAGGCCAACCTGTTTCAGACATATTTGGAGGTATTGGAGGCTCTGGCTGACACTGGACGCCTTGCTCTTCAGTAATAGGTCTGCACATGAGAGCTTTGTTCTTTAACATTCGTCGATGTGGAATAGCAGCCACTGAAGCATCGGTTTGTGTACTGGCCTATAAGAAAAACCATTACATTTAAGGGTTAAAAAAAATAATCACATTTGGGAAGAAAAGATGCACATTTTGGAAATAACTCTGGTTTAATGAAACAAATTTTAAATGCTGATATTAATACCAGTGAAATTTCACAATTCTCAATGTTAATAGCAAAACTGAATTAACAACTAATACATTAAGTGTCTTATTTCTCATTAGTTACCTTAACTTTTACTTGAGTTGCCTTTGATACTTCCATCTTTACATACACTACCGTTCAAAGTTTCAGGGCTGGTAAGATTTTATGTTTTTGAAAGATGCATCTTATGCTTACCGAGGCTGCGTTTATTTGATCAAAAATACAGCAAAACAGCAATATTGAGAAATAATACAATTTAAGATAAAGCTATTTAATAAGAATAAAATTTTTATAAGAATGTAAAATGTAAATAAAAACTGTAATAAAATAAAAAATGTAATTTACTTTCGTGTTATCAAAGCTGAATTTTTAGCATCATTACTCCAGTTTTCAGTGTCACATGATCCTTCAGAAATTATTCCAATATACTGATTTGCTGCTTAAAAAACTTTTCTTAATATTATCAATGTTGAAAACAGTTGTGCTGCTTAATATTTCTGTGGAAACAGAATTTTTTTTTCAGGACTCTAATACAAGATAAGTTCAAAGCTAACAAAAAAATAAATAAATAAATCTTGTGTGCATTTAATATTTAATACAATACTTTGTTACATGATGCATGTGCGCATCACTACTTACTTCCCCAATGTTTTTTGAGCTGGCATTTGAGGTAGGTAGAGCTCCTGCAAAGAAAAGTAATGAATTAAATTAAAACATAAATGGAATTAAACAGCAAAATCTTTTAATCTAAGGACATAAAACTGAAAAACATGACAACTGAATACCTGTGAGAGCAGTATTCCCAGGTAATGTGGAGGCCAGAGACACCACACCACCAATTACAGGCATGTCCTTAGACAAGGATAATGGAGCTTGGACTGTAGTGGTATTAGACACAGTACCTTTAACGATGAAGCAACAAGAGTTTTGAAAATTAAATCTCAGCAGAAACTCTGCACATTTGTTAAAGGTCTTTAAACAATGTAATTTGGTAGCCTTGCTACTACATATTTTTTAACACCAGTTTTACATGGTGACATACCGTTGCTTGCTGGCTGATGAGGGGAAATGCACTTTGAACAGAACTGCAGCAAACAGGACAGGTTACAGAAGTGTTTTGTTGTTCCATCCCAGACGAGGCTTTCCTTAAGTGAGCCCTGGTTCTTACAGCAATGACACTTGGCCATCTGACACAACAAATTCATGCAGGAATGATGCAAAAAGAAGCAACAATTAGAAACACTGCCAATATGAAGAATTCAACAGTGTATATCTTAAATAAAAAAGAAAAATTCTTGCTCAGTTCACAATATAATTTTAATCCCAACTAAAAAGAGGTGATTGTGAGGCTCTCTTCAAAAGATAAAGGATAACTTATAAATAAATAAAAAAAATCCCAAAATATATGCCATCTCTAACCTCATAAAAGAGCACGGTGTAGAGAGACATGCACTCTTCTGTGCAAAACTCCTCCAGTTTGCCCCCAAAGAAGTTCTGAATGGTTTTATGGGTCATGTTTTGACAGTAGGCACAAACCCTGCATTGACCTCCATGTCGTTTGGCGAGGTCATGCTTAAAAAGCAGTTTACAGCCTATAAAAGAACACAGAAAGAATGAAAGATAAGTAAATATATGTGCAAAACATTCAACTTGTTTTTCTTCACGCTTTTTCACTGTACATCAAGTGGGCATCAAAACAAACTAAATTGTTTATTCCACACAAGTAAAAATTTCCTTAAGATCCAACATTTAAATGGAATTTTAGGGGCTTTCGTGTTTTCATAGATCCTATAGGCAGAAGAACGCGCTTTTTGGCATGTTCGCACCGCAGGAACTGGGAACAATTTTAGTTATAGGTAACTAAATTAGCACCTATTCAGAGTAGGGTCTAACCCTAATGCTAACTGGAATGGCATAGGCCCATTAATAAGCAAAATAAGCATCACAGGGGCTGAACAGGACAACTGCCATTGCATTTTTGTTTTTGTGACCGACTAGTTGATAACCACTGATATAAGAATCAAGTAAAGAGGTTGGACAAACCTTCACAACAGAAAGATCTGGGCTGCTTTTCGTATGTGATGATGTCTTTGACTACTTTCTCTAGTTTGCAGTACTCGCACACAGCTTTCACGTTGCTTTCCCTCTTATATGTGTCGCAACACGCTCGAGAACAGAACAACCCTGCATGACCCTAAGAGAAGAAAAAAAAATATAGTGTTTTAAGAAAATATTTTAAAGAACTACAAAAGAATTTCAAAAATCATAGCAGGAAAAATAATGAACCATCTGTCCAATATTGTCTGAAGTTTATGTAGTTTATGTTTGTATTTTATAAAAGTGACATCACACTGTGCTGTTGTTCTGAATATCAGCCACAGTAATATCACTTTTGCTCATGTGACCACTTTTGGAAGCCGCACCTTAAACTGGAAAACCTCTGGCTTGGAGCTAAACTGATTCTGGCACTGCCTGCATGTGAGTCGTATTGTGTCAGAAGACGAGGGAGGCTTGTTTGGCCATTGCTGCTGGGCGTCTTGTGAGTTAACCACACCAGGAGCTGGCACATAAGTTGGAACTGGATTTTGATTTGAGGGTGGTACAAAAGGTGGGGGAGGGTTGTAGCTTGGGCCAGGCACATTGGATGATGTTTGGGTGGGCTGGAGATGGTCAGTGGTGGGCCGAGTTGGTGCATTACTCTGAGGCTGAGGTCCATGAGAGTTTCCATTCATCTGGTTATGAGGTACAGAAGCATTCAGTTTCTCCTAAAGAGAAGGAAAAAAAAAACAGTCACATGATCTGATTTACGAAGTATTAATTTTTCAAAAAACAGTGGTGTATACTTATGTTTCTGAGAGCTAAAAGAATTATTAGAGTATAAAAGTCTGTTTAGTCTATATACTTGCTTGTTTCCAAGTGTAAAGCTTTATATGCTCTTTCCTCCAATAAGCGCAGAGGATAGAGCAAGACAAAACACCGGTCATGAATTCAAAGTCAAAAATAGAATTTTTAAAGAGAAATATCAGAGGATTTTGATATAAGAGGAGCTTTAGTTTGTTGTCCAGCCCTATTTTTTATTTTTTTTAACCATGAGAGGCGTCTAAATTTACAATACTCCTACATCCTACGATGCATCAGAGATTACTCTTTCGCCGTAAATTAATGCGTACAGCTGTCTGTCGGAAGCAAGTTATTATAGTTAATAAAGTTTTAAATATGGATATTTTTCTTACAAAAACCCATCACTACGCTTAAGAAGGACTTTATTAACCCCTTTATGAAGACCAAAAATCAAATTGTGGAGGAAAGAGCATTTGAAGCTTTTATATTCTAATAATTCTTTTAGCTGTCAGAAAAATAAGTATACACCACTGTTTAAAAGTTTTGAAAAATTAATACTTTTATTCAGCAAGGATGTATTTAATTGATCATAAATCATATTAAATGTTACAGAAGATACATATCTATTTTTTAAAAAAATGTTGTTTATCTGAACTTTTAAGCTGGTGTCAACATTGAACATTAGACATGTTTCTTGAGCTCCAAATCAGCATATTCAAATTATTTCTGAAGGATCATGGGTCACTGAAGACTTTGCCAGCTTTGCCACCATTACGGTAATAAATTACATGTTTAAAAAATTAAAAAAAGCATAAGAAACTTCATCTAACCGACTCCACCTACTGAACGTTAGTGTATATTTTATTAATGCAAGTCTAAGTCACACAAACAAGATGTGAAAAGCTAAATCCTAAACTAGATAATTTAATGAAACAGTCCATTATTATTTATTTAAACTAGTGTTACAACTATAAAAAAAAATGCAACACAAAATACTGTAAATATAGACGAAGAATGAAATACCTGGAATTTGCCCACACAGTCTAATGAGCAGAAGTTCCTGATGGACCCATCAGAAATGGCAAGGTGATACTGAGGAACAGCTACCTTCTTGCAAGTTGTGCATGGGAAAGACGTGCCTAAGAGCAAAACAAGACGGATCAAGACGGATTTAAAAAAAAAAAAAAAAAAAAAAAGCACTCTTTAAATGAACCTCATAAAACATAAAAATTATATTATACTATATATATAAAAATCCTCTATTTTACTTTTACTAAAAGCATGCTTTTAAGATGAAATTTTTATATATATATATATATATATATATATATATATATTATATATATATATATATATATATTTTTTTTTTTTTATATATATATTTAATTTTACTAAAAGCATGCTTGTATATTATATATATATATATATATATATATATATATATATATATATATATATATATATATATATATATATATATATATATATATATATATATAAAACATATAATGACGTTAGCTTTTTTTTTTTTTAACAGTGAAAACATGCTTAATAGTCGTCAAAATAATGTCACAGAGTGAAAAATATCAATGGTCTTAAAAATATGCTTTAATGTCTTTATGAAAAATATAATGTTCGTTTATCTTTTGATTTTGGGTTAAAATTGTGACCTGGACACACAAAAGAGGATATTTGTCATGGTGCTCTATTACAACACAATTACCTGTCAAACTGGGAGACGCTTGACTCAGGGCCACACATCTTTGAGAGCAGAAGAATTCTGTGACACCCTGTATGTTTGTCCCCTCCATCATTTGTTCAATATTTTTGATATCTTGGCAGTAGGGACAGTGAAGCCGCTTGCCACTCTTCTGCAACACAGTGAGAAAGACAACAGCTTTAACTCCACTAAATTATTATGCTTTTAAATCACATTTTTGGGACTTTTACCACTGTTATTGATTGCAAAATCAGAGCAGAAAGGAAATGGGATCAGGAGACAAAGTCGAATTTGAACCTGCATATCCCACATGACCAATTCCACTAATTTCAAAATGAACGAATTAGGCCATGCATGACTAACACAGATTGAGAAGAGCACAGGGAGTTCAGTCATTTAATGTTGGGGTACCTGTTTGTAATTGCTGATGCATTCGGTGCAGCAGAACTTTTTAATACTATCCTCTATCTGAACCAGGTGATAGTTTCCTGAGGCTGTACAATTGCCACAGTTCTCGCAGTAGCTCATGTAGAGGTTTCTGGAGGATCTGAAGCGTGCAAAGCATTCATCGCTGCACAGCTTATGAACGGCACCCAGATGAGTCACTTCATGCTGAATCTGTAAAGCAAAAAAATAAATAAATTAATTAATGGCTTAAACGCAGCATTTAATTGCATGGACTCCAAGTTGCACTGATGTTCTATGACCTTGCAATGGGCTAAATTAACATTTACACAAGGTGAACGTGATTTCACCAAGTACAACATGTTCCTGGAACAGCATATTTGATGTAGAAGCACCTAACTCTGATTGTCAACAGTGTTATTCACCTATCATTTCCCTCTTATTTTAAAGATTGGTTAGGGTTAGGGTTACGTTTAGGGGTTAGGACTATGCTTTCGGACAGGATCATGCCTTACCTGGCAAAAATCACGGCAACAGCACACAAGCTTTGAATTTTTAAGACTGAATGTCAAGTTAAAAGCTGAGGACAATTATAAATGGTTTATTTCAATTTCTATTGTTTATTTACACTTAATTTTTTCAAATGAACACACTATGTACATTTATGATTGTTAAAGTGGTAAATATAAAAATGGTAAAACAAGACTTGACTTCTCAAATGGTTAGCAAAATTGTGCAAATGGCTCATTAGCTCAAATTGCAAGATAACAGAGAACAAGCCTTTCAAGATATTTGCACCCTCGAGCTGTATTACGCCATTTTGAGGGCCTTACATTTTTATTGGGAATGTTTGTGAACATTTTGTACTGTTTATTTGGGAGACTGAATCCATTGCATCGTACTGTACTTACAAATAATCTACTTCATAATGTGCATAAATCAAAACAATTCAGCCCATAAGGGAGTAACAAAATAGTATATGTAAAAACCACAACAATGAATCTGAAATCAAGTGTGTAATTTGAGCCTTACCTCTTTGACCAACTTACACACGCTGCAGTGTGTAAATATATCCGGAGGTGCATCTTCATACCTGTCTTTATAAATACTTAGACAAGCTTGGCTGCAAAATTCCTTTAGTGTGTTCATAGAGCCCACGGGGATGGTTATCAAGTCCTTCAGATTGACAATGACCCTTTGGAACAATAAAGTACTTTAATAAAACGATCAATTCCACATACCATTTGTATAATTTGCATTAAAGGGTTAGTTCACCCTAAAATGAAAATTATACCATGATTTACTCACTCTCAAGCCATCCTTTCAGACGAACACAGAGTTATATTAAAATATACTCTGGATCTTCCAAGCTTTATTATAGTAGTGAAGGGAGCGTGAGATTTTGAAGCCCAAAATGTGCATCCATCCATCATAAGAGACGTATTGATGAACGATGAAGCGCAGAGGATAGAGCAAAACAAAACACCGGTCATGAATTCGAAGTCAAAAATAGAATTTTTAAAGAGAAATATCAAAGGATTTTTATATAAGAGGAGATTTAGTTTGTTGTCCAGCCCCATTTTATTATTTTTTTTTACCATGAGAGGCGTCTAAGTTTACAATACTCCTACATCCTACGTTGCATCAGAGATTACTCTTTTGCCGTAAATTAATGCGTACAGCTGTCTGTCGGAAGCAAGTTATTATAGTTAATAAAGTTTTAAATATGAATATTTTTCTTACAAAAACCCATCTCTGTGCTTAAGAAGGACCCTGGAGCCATATAGATTACTCTTAAGATTGATGGTTGCACTTTTTTGGGCTTCAAAATCTCACACCCCCATTCACTACCATTATAAAGCTTGGAAGATCCAGGATATATTTTATTATATCTCCGATTGTGTTCATCTGAAAGAAGATAGTCAAATACACCTAGAATGGCTTGAGGGTAAATAAATCGTGGGATAATTTTTGGGTGAACTATCCTTTTAAAATATGCATCATATAATTTAATTTGCATGATCAAATAACATATTAGAATCATTATCAGTTACATAATTGATTTCCACATTTAAAAGTAGAGAAAAAGTTCACTCTGTCTTAAAGGGATAGTTCAACCAAAAAAAAAGAAAAAAGAAAATTCTGTCATAATTTATATACTCTAATGTAATTCCAAATTTCTTAACATAATATTTATGTTATCATAAACTGTCATCGCTGCTTGCAGCTTTAATTTTAGTTCTTTTGCATACAACAAAATGAGCTCCAAAAATGACAAAAAGCATGTTGTATGAACTTATTTTATAGCATTTTTTTAAATTATTTTCTGGAGCTTGACAGCCTCAAGATCCCAAATGTATTTTTGTTGTATGGCAAACAGCAAAGATTTCCTGGTGGACTTCCTTTGAGTTCAATGGAAGAAAGCCACACATGTTTTTCAGTTACCTGTACACTCAATAAACTAAAGAAAAAAAATGATATAATACACAAGTACTCACTTAAGGCAGAGGTGGCAGGTTTTCTTAGGAGCGATTATGGGGGTAAACTGAACAGAGGGTAAACTGAAACTAGTTAAACAAACAGTGGAGCAAAACAGCTGGTTGGAGCCTTTTCGCTGAAACGCTGTTTGACCCTTCTGGAGGACTTTAGAACATCCCGAGCAGCAGATCCTCACTGTGGGTGGAGGTGCATGGACCTGGGGCGGCTGGGGCTGCAGGTGGGTTTGCGGCATCATCGGTGGCTGCATTCGGCCGTGGGTCTGGATTTGAGGATGAATCTGGGCCTTTGGCTGCAGTCGGAGTTGAAGCTGAGTTTGGGTTTGGGCTGGCATAATTATTGTGGTCCCTCTGAGTGAAGCAGTGTTCTGGGACATTACGGAGAATGAAGATGGCTGGGAGTGTGCCACAGACGCTGCATGAAAACAAACAGCAAATGAGCTAAAAGATGTGGACCATTCTTGTTCTTATTTAATGAAAAAGCCATATTCTACACCGTTTTAGCATTATATTTTTCCCTGCAGTACACTTGTAACATCATTTGCTTAAAATGTTAGTCAAAGCTTCTTGCACCAGAAGAGGTTTTAGGAACCTTAGATTGCCATTTTTGGATTCATAAATTCTCTCTTATGACTGCCAACCTTATCAAAGATCGAGAGAAATTCATTAACTGAATTTTGATCATTAAATTCCTAAGGATAGTATCATTATCATTTCGCAATCCTTCTTATTCTCCCTAGGATGTTGTAATAGCATCTCTGATACTTCTGTAACAAAAGTTAATAATTTTGATTATTTTTTGCAAATCAGTTAAAACGGTCAGATTCAATTTATTCAATTCAAAACTTATTTTTATGCATTGAAACATTTTAGAAACAAATGTGTAAACTGCTGTTCAAAAGTCTGGGGTTTGTAAGAGGTCTTTGAAATAATTCTCTTATGCTCACCAAGGCTGCATTTCTTTAAAATCTAAAATACAATTAAAAGAATAATAGTGTGAAATATTTACACTAATGCCTTTACTGTCACTTTTGATCAATTTAATGCATCTTTGCTGAATAAACATTCATTTTCTACAAAAAAAAAAACCTTACTGACCCTAAACCTTTAAACAGTTTAGTAAATATTAATGATTATTACATGACTTATGACATTTTTTACTGTCTTGAAAGTTGTTTTTTTATTACAGAGTCCATCTCATCTGGCATGTTATCAGAATTATTAATAATGTTTTTGTCGGTCTCTAGATTATGAAATACCTGCTGACAGAGTGCTGTTTTTATCCATGCATTTACACAGAATGTCTCTCGCGGAGAAAATTTCCACAGAGCTGTAATTATTTAGATGTTTATTATCTAAATAGATGCTATATAGTAGAAGTTAATATAATTTAAGTAGTTTTAAACGAGTGGATCTTGTTAAAAGTTAGATACGGTGGCCAAGATGAAGCATCTGAGCCTCAGCCCAGTCAGTGAGATGACGACACTATGAACGCAAATTCACAAGACTAAGAGCATAGACAACACACAGAAAGAATTAAATTCAGCGATTTTAATTCCAACATGTACTAATTCATGGCTGTTTTATTTAATTCATATAAAATTACATCTCATCTATTGGGACATGACTTGACATAGCACGTGACTCTGAGTTAGTCTCTATTTTTTTTTTGCACCAAGTTGGAACTACATAATTTATCTAACGTATCTTATTTGTATACATCTCATTTTTGCATTAATGGCCGTTATTTTAAATTGTTAATTAACTAAGGGATGCAAGTTATTTTACCTTTGATCACCGTTGTTGACTTATCTCCTGTCAGACACAGCGCTATTGGTGGTCATTTATCGATGACTCCGATATTACAAAACCGACACCCGATTATGGGAAAATGCTTAAATATTGGGAAAACGATATATCGGTAGATGTCTAGTCTCTACAAAACATTCTGCATTAAATATTAATCTATTTTTGTAAATGGCTGTTTGGTGAAATTATGGTTTCTCTAAATGGAAAAGAAAAGCTATTTCGAAGCAAATACATAAATATTAAGATCTATATTATTAACCTTTGTCAAATTACAGCAAAGTTTTTTTTTTTAATCAACAGTAAAGCCGATGACAAACAGCGACGTCCTGCACGGACAAAAAAAACAACAACAACAACAACGTGCTCTCACCTGAAACTGCATCACTGCTGTTTCCACTGACAGAGAAAACAGAGCTAATCCTCAGTTCATCAGATGCAGAGGCCTGAAATGAGTCACAAGTCATTTAGTACATTTGACATGTTTTTACAACAGGCTGAACAGCACCACTGCACAGAACAAGACCAAATCTTACCTCATTCTCATTATTTTCAGAACCGTCAAGCTCCTGTTTAATACGGCTCACGTCGGACTGGGGCATTAATGCTTTATCATAGTCTTCATCAATAGGCTCATCCTTAATTCTTATTACAGGTGAGTAATTTGATTCTCTATCTGTGGATTCTGTAGGAATCTCTGACTGTAACTGGGAATAAAAGGCACTATTATCAAACAGCACAGTCCCATTTAACAGTAAAACACCACCACTAACAAGCAGACAAAATTGTGAAGAAAAAAAAACAGTGCTTCACCTTCAACCACATACATTCAGCGGCCACTTCATTAGGTGCACCTGTACACCTACTCAATCAAATATAATAATATTGATATAAAATATAATTAGAGATGCACCGATTGATCGGCCAGGGATCGGAATCGGACGATTTTCCTCATGATCGGCCGATCAGTCTCACTTCTTATCAATTCCGAGCCGATCCGTTTTGTTACCAGCGGCACAGGCAATAACGTCAGCTGCACGTTCTTGCTCTCTTCTCTCTGACGGTGAAGTGACACACACCCGCACGGGCGCCTCTTCTGTCTCAAGCCCTGTTCACACTGCCAGCGACACGCAGCGACAGGCTCCCATTCATTTCAATAGAGAGCTGGCGACTTCCGGCGACAAGAGCGACAGTTACCGTTGGTGACAGAATGTAGGCGTGTCAATTTCGCGAGCAACAACCAATAGGAGTGAAGGCTCTCTGGAGCTCACATCACTGTCTCAAGTGCAGGCAAGACAGACAGGACAAGGCTTCCGGAGCGATTTCACCGTTTTATATGATTTGACTGTACATACATATAATAAAATGATGCGTGGAAAAGAAACTGTCTTGTGAGTTTGATTCATACATTGATAGTTTGTGTTGTTACTTATATGATGCTGTGAGCAGTTTAGCACTGCTGCAGTTCATATTACAGTTTCCCCTGCACTGTGTTGATTATTAGGGACAAGTAAATTGATTATTTGTCAAATTCGAATGACGTTTTAGTATTTTTTGACAGTATGAGTGAGTTTAATTTGTTGATAGAACGATTGTTAATCTAGTTAATGATTTAATGCACTGAGCTCTGCAGTCACAACACTCTACAACAGCAGAATGTTACTTTTAATTATTTTAAACCTAATTCCTAGTCAAATTAGAATGATTTCTTAGTTTTATATATCATTTGTGATTGCATTTTCTGTAGATATGATCAGACGTGCAGTCTACCAATGATATTAGAGCGACAGCACTAGGAACGCCCACAAGCGACTTCACAGTACAGAGACTAGCGACATGCAGCGAAAAACTCGCTGCCGGTGGGAACAGGGTTTCACTCGTCTCATTCGCTCCGGTTAAATAGTGCTTGTATTGCGCATAATTTTAGTCATAAACGCAGGTTTCGTGCTCGCACCACTGATCTATATTAGTGGAACGGACAAGCCACGCTCAGTCTCAAACCGAGACAGAAGTCAAACAGAGTCACATATACCAAAATGAGTGGCTTACTGTGCTTAAATGGTCAAATACATACAAAATTATGTCAAAATGCCCATCTTGGCGATTATTCAGATAAACAAAGTCAGTTTTGGATCGTTATAGTTAAGAAAGAGAACGCATGTTGTGTAACAGTATTGGGTCCGTTCATAAACTCTTAAAGGGACAGCAGTCCAATATTCCTGCTGCTGTCTGTCATGTTAATCAAAGAATAAAAGACAAAGAAAATCACTTTCTGCTCTTGACTGAATATGTTTTATAACTTTAATGGTAAGAATAAATCTGTATTTAATAATAAAAACTACAGAAATTAAGGTAAACATGTAAAATAACACTGGATGTGCTATTTTACACTTGATTACTTTCATTTCTGTAGTATTTCTTACCTGAATAAAAACCTACTTAACCTTTCATAGCTCTCTTTATTCTATTGCATATATTTGTGCTGTTTGCAATTTTTTTTATTTGATCTTATTTTATTACTGACCTTTTACTTTTTCTTTTCTTTTTCTTTTTTTTTTAATGGAAAAACTTTGCGTTGAAGAAAAATAGATTTTTGTATTATAGTTCTTAGAAAGAAAATCGGAATCGGCAGCTCACACTGACACAAAAAAAAAAAAAAAAAAAAAACGGAATCGGCCAAGAAAATTGCAATCGGTGCATCTCTAAATATAATATATAATAACTTACAGCACCTTGCTGAATCATGTCGTGAAGAATTTAGGATGTTTTGGGAGCAAAAGTGGGTCCTTTAAAGTATTATATAACTAATAAAGTGGCCACAGAGTGCATGTTTCTATTAACACCCAAGATCTGTCAGTTTTTCACTTAAACTTACGATGGCATCACTTCGCGATGACTCAATCCTAAGCTCAGACTGTACGTCTTGGATATCTGACACAGGAGGACAAAAGTAGCACTTTGACATATTTGCAGTTCCATAATTTTCTTAACAGGGCATCCAGCTCATCATAAAACCACTGTACTTATACCAGAGTAAATTATTCTGGAAGAAGCAGCTGAATTACTGAAAGTATATTGTATAAAGCATAATTTCATTTAGTTTTACCTATAATAGTGTCTGATGAGGGGGTGATAGGGGTGTCTTCAGAAACCTTCGCTCTCTCCACATCCATTTCTGAGGTTCCATTGGTAGAGGAGCTATTCTCTTCTGTAGTCAGAGAGGAACCCAATTTTTTAAAAAGTCCAGAATAGTTCACCTACATTCTGATTTATAATTCATCCACATTTAAATGATGATTTACTGCATAAATATTAAAAACAACATCTCATTCACTAATGACTGCACAGATTCATTCGTATTTGTACGCACACTTGCACAGGAGAACTTTTCACCAAAAAATTCCACTCGCACATGAATTTGTTCTTAACCTCACTGTAATGTTAATGAATTTGGAGTATTCTAAATGAGTGACCACATGCTCAAAGTTAGTCATTTGCATAAAACATGCTGACAACATTTTCTTTTAAAGACATGGTCTCAGGCAGCAAGATCCTCCTTCTCTTACTCTTTCACTGTATGTGATGAAATATATAAGATGAAATATCAATAAAATGTAATCTTAATTATATAAGGCCACTTTATAAGGCCAACCAGAGTAGGTGACATTTGTAATTTTGCGTACATGTGGTTCCAGTTGTTCCTACCTTTTTGTGCAAATTTAGAATAGATTTAAGTTACTGGTGAATCATTTGTTTGTACACAGATTTTACTCAAATTTGTGCATTAGTAAATAAGACCCAGTATCACTGCAAAAACTATTTAGCCTATGACATCTTGCTTAGTAAATGATTTAAAATTTTCAAACTCACCTGCATCAGCACCACTAGTTGGCACTCCATCTTGACTTTCATTTTTATCATTGCTGTTCCCATCCAACTGAGAGTAAGCTTTCTTAGCGAAGCTGCTGTCTATTTCCCAATCATCTTCATCTGTTCCAAAGACTGGAAGTCCATCGAGCTCATCATCCACTGGCAGACCAGTGCTGCTCTCACCCTGATCAGCAGAGGTTTTAACCTCAAGCTCTACAGGTGATAGAAAAGACAAATAAAATGTAAGAGACGAAACTAACAAAAAAATGACCAATAGCAAAAACAAATGTTAAAACGTGGAGTAAACTTCGGTGAAATTAAGGGTGTTTGTTTTCATACCTGATGACTGGTCCATCTGGCCCAGATCTGCTGGCAGAGTGCTGACTTGCTAGAGTTCAAAAGACATAGAAAGAGCGAAACTTAGTTTTGGTATCAACATATTGGACAAAGCTAATAAGATTTAACACAGAAAAGGGCAGTTGACATACAACATGAACAATTTTCATTGTGACTGCAGCATTAAAATTTACACCCTCATGCAGAAAAATGCAGACTTTAATTCTAAGTTAATTTATAAAACATATTTGATATAGAATAGTAATTTAAGGCACGTTACACTGGCATAATAAAGAGAAAAAGACGTGTCAGTCATAAAGGAATGAAAATGAATGAAATGAACGAAAACAAGCAAAATGAAAGTTAATTCAGAAGTTGATCAAGACTAAATAAGTAAAAAAATATATATATAAATAAAAGGACAAAAAATGAAATGTCAGGACACATTTGTACAGTTTTAAATGTAAAGAACATTTAAATGTGAAAAAACTGTTTTGGTTGTTTTATACATATAACTGTAAAATGTAACAGCTGCATTTATGTTAAACTTCCATTTATTTCAATAAACACATCTGACAAAAAAAAAAAAGTGCAAATAAATAGCAAAACAAAATTAGAGCTGGCAACAAACAAGTAAAATGTTTGTTTATGAGTCTGGATGAGCGATAGACAAAGAATCTTCAGCCACCATTCAGAACATGTAGAGATAAAAAGTCAGAAAAAAGATAACATGTTAACATGTAAGCAGCACATTAATTCACATACTATGCACTCACATAAATGAATGCTTTTCCTTCTCCAACTTCTTTCTTTTTGTACAATAGCCTCTAAGAAATTGTAACTTTGTCTCTTCAACTCTTTCCTCCATTTACCTCATGAATGCTGATGATGTTAAATATATATCTATCAAATTTCACATTTACAAAAGCTCAAGCATTAAAATTTCCAGGCTTTTCATTTTCTGTCATTAATTACTCACTCTCGTGTTGTTCCACACCCGTAAGACCTTCATTCATCTTCAGAACACAAATTAAGATATTTTTGATGGAATCCGATGACTCAGTGAGGCCTCCAATGCCAGCAAGATAATTAACACTTTCAGATGCCCAGAAAGGTACTAAAGACGTATTTAAAACAGTTCATGTGACTACAGTGGTTTAAACCTTAATGTTATTAAGAATAGTTTTTGTGTGCCAAAAAGAAACAAAATGACTTCAGTGACAGCCGATTTCAAAACACTGCTGCAAATCTTTTGTTTTCGAATCAATGGTTAGATGTAAATTAGAGGTAAATTAACTTGCTGGCAATAGAGGCCTCACTGAGTCATCGGATTTCATCAAAAATATCTTGATTTGTGTTCTGAAGATGAATGAAGGTCTTACGGGTGTGGAACAACATGAGAGTGAGTAATTAATGACAATATTTTCATATTTGGGTGAATTAACCCTTTAACTCTATGTCTTGATATCTTTGTTAACTTTTGGTCGTACTACAGGAAAATGTACACAAACTACTTAAAACGGCAATTTCAAGACAATTGCAATGAATAATAATAATAAAAATCCATAAAATATGTAGGGCCAAATTACTCAAAATCAAAAGAAATTGGAAATACATACTTAATAATTTTATTAAACCTATTCAATTTAAATGGTGACAGCCACTATTGTTAAATCACGTACCGACATCCACAACCCGGCAAATGAAAAAGAAATGAAAAATCAATCCACAGATTTTGATAAAACTGAACACAAAGTAATGCTAAAATAACACATGACAGACATTTATTAATTTGTTTGGTAATTTAATATTTTTTGTTTTATTAACAATTTATTTATGCATTTCAAAATTAATTTAAATATTTATATATTGGTTTAATTTTGAATAATTTGGCCCTCCATAAAAAGTATGCATTTTATTGTCAATTCAAATGTAGATTAGATTGTAATACACTGTCTTACAAAAAAGCTACATGTTATGTCATATACTTCCCAGCTATTTAACTAAATCCATCTCAAAGAAATGTACATAATAAGCTTTGAAACTGGAAATTAAACATGAATGTCAAGAAACATGAAAGCGCTTTTTACTGGATGAAGTGCAGGATGAATCATCAGAGACTTTTTAAAAATGTGTTAGCTGCTAGATTTTAATTTTGTTAACTTGAAGGACAACACTAGCATACAGACAACCAGAACCGACAGGCCTTTTTGTTATTTTATTGACAGATAGATAACATGAGAGGACACAGGAAAGAATTTGTGATGGAGTACAACCACTGCCAGTCCACGGTTCAAACCTTTCTTTGCATAATGAGTCCTATTCATATTTGGTTCTATATTTAGGCCTAGTTGATTCATTCCCATGTAATATGAAAACCAGAAAGATTCAAATGAATCTGACAGCATTCTTGCACTCTCAGCCTCACGTTCACACTTACCTCTCTGTGACATTACGTGGGTTTACTGCTGCAGTCGATATTTAGCACAGCAAAGCAGCTTGAATATGTCAAGAACACTCTACTGAGAATGTTGTTTAAAATGGAAGTGAAAGTGATCAAAGTAATAATTATTTTACCAGTTCATAAAAATGAAGCTGTCCATTACAAAGTCAAGTTTTATTATGTTTATGACAATGGAAGTGTATGGAAACTTGTTTCGGCCTCGGAATAAGAAATAAAAAAGAAGCAACCTTTTCTCTTACAAAGACTTTTTTTCCACAATGGCGAGTTTGTCACAATTCTGACATATTTTTCTTGCTATTCCGAGTTTATATAGCACAATTCTGAGAAAACCATGTTACAAACTCGGAATTGTGAGAAATAAAGTCAGAACTGCAAGATATAACTTGCAATTCTGAGGGCAAGTTTTTTTTTCATGGCAAAAGCAAGCTTCCATAGGAATGGGTATGTAATATACCTGTAAATAATAAAACGAGCATGTAAAACAGAAAAAGTAATGTTAATATATACAGTAAATAAGCAGTTGTTGACAGTGGTTAAAGTCAACAGGAAATTTTCAAATGTTCGCAAGACATTTTTATTCCATAATGTAATGCAGAACAGTTACTGATGGAAAAATGTAGGTCAATGAAAATGAATCACAGGTATCAGGCCTTGTTTATGGTGAAGAAAACAAATGAGACATGAAAGGTGAAGTGACAATTCTGTCATTATTTGCCCATTGTTGTCATAACTTATTACATTAACCAGCATTAAATTACTGTTAACCATCAAAGAAGCATTTCAGAAGGTTGCATTGCCTAAAACAGTAAACAAAACAGCTGTTTGTCCATTGGTTAACATTATTTCTCCACCCACTCTGCATTACAAACATGTATTAGGTTAGTAAATATGATCAATTTTTATTTAAAAATTCTAGTCATGTGCCCTTGTAATGTTTAATCAAAATAACTCCCACTCCCACTTGCAATGACATCTCTTCTCTAATGATGCATTTAATGATGTGAGGGCGGGACAACCCATCACTCACATGACATCAGTGGTTTCAATCTGAAATACGTCACAATAGGGAATAAAAGACTTCGCCGACTTTAAATAAGACACTCACACACACAAAAAAACCTATGGAAAAAACATTAACAGAAAATATTTCCGGAACCAAGGCCGTTGAAAAAGAAGGGGGGACATTTTTCATTTTCAATAATCTGTTACACTCAGATGTATGACACAGCTCTCTACTACCGTTTCATTAATATTTTTGAATATGTTATCCATATGATGGGCACATGAACATGTACTGCATAGTAGGAAGGACCTATTTGACACTAATATCGAGATTTACTCTTTTTCTATCATTCTAATTATTTTAGCATTTAAATTGTTATTGATTGGAATTATACATACAGTAGCGAATCCTATAGAGGCAAAAGTTTTGGAGGCAAAATTCTTCAGCGACAGGGGCCAGGGCTAACGCAGCCAATTACGTATTTCCGGTTCCCTCGCTGAGAGTGCGCCTGACGTCATAGAGTACTGAGGGCGCAAGTCTGCAGCTAGACCATATACAGACCTGAAAATAAACTATAATGAACCTCATTGGTGTATATTCAGACTCATTTCAGTACTAGTGTCACCAGCATTGCCATGGAAGCCAACCCACACATGCACACGACTCCCTGCATGCATCTGCATTGAGAGATGCCTGCTGCAGACCCCCTGCATGCATTGCATTATACCGCCATGTTAATAATGCAACCCAATATCTTTAATAACAGTGATTTCATAGGCTCACGAGCGCTTATTAATGGTTTACTATAAAATTTGAGCATGAAACTACTGATCATCAGCATCGTACTCACAGACCTGCGTTATGCTTTCGCATGCGTGCTAGCAAGCTACATATGAGAGGAAATTCAGAGAGGAAATTATGCTTTAAATTGAAAGAGAGGTTTGTGTTTAATTATATACTTACGAAGAGATAAAGATCAGCTGTCAAACGGGGGCTTTCATGCGTTATCCTGATGTTTTAAACGTCTTCACTTTAGTATTGTACGTACAAAGCCTTTCGCCAAAGCAACAACGCGAATCGAGCTCCTGCTGCTTCCCAACAAGCTCAATATGTTCTGCTGCACCCAAGTGTCCAGGAGGGAAACTGCAGGGCCAGTAGCACATAAACTGTTCCAAATGGGGGAAAATTATTCATGTGCAATAATAATTTAAATAGCAATTATTTAATTCAATTTATACTATTATATGTTATATTATAATGGAACAAAGACTTTTATTTTGTTACAAAGCTGCCATGCATTAAGCAATAAAATAATTTCTTTATGTTTGAAAAAATATATTGTGATGTTGTGATGTTAAACTTTTTTTGGTTTCAGGAACAAACGCTTCTCGTTCTCTCACTGTGATATACCTATTAATGCACATAATACATTATAGTTATTCTTTATAAACGAACAACCAGCAGAACCAGTTTAGGAAAATGTATGCTTCTTAATTTAATTGGAATTTTACTGATATCAAAATTATATTTCAGGAGAAATGTGTCCTCAAATTAAACAATAATAATAAAAAGAAGAACAAGAAAGGGGAAAAGAAGAAGATAGAGATTAAAGATTAAATCTTGTCTTTGTACAGAAAATAATAATTAATTGGCATCGCTACAATACAAACCTTTATTTTGAAAACAGAATATTGGTTATTTTACTTCCGGTCTTCCAGTGCCATTTGAAGGCTGTAGCAGATTGTGGATTCCTAAGCAAAATCATAAATCTGTTAACTTCTTTAAATAGTTTTCGCAGTTGAAAGGGATGTTTCGTAGAAAGCTTGCAGCCTTAGAATATCACAACCCTACTGGATTTGACTGTAAAGGTAGGAATCTGTCTGAAATTAATGACGTGTTGCCACCTCATGCTCCCAATACTGATCATGTACATTCAGGATAATACCAACAGAGCTTAATAGGGAGAATTTGTCGCACACAGCTAGGTTTAATCTATATGCTAAATTGAATTATTAATATTGTGTGTGCTCTTTTCTTCACCCAGATGAAACGGAATTCAGAAATTTCATAGTTTGGCTGGAAGATCAAAAAATCAGACACTACAAAATTGAAGACCGGGGAAATCTCAGGAATATTCCCAGCTCAGACTGGCCTAAACATTTTGAAAAGGTGAAACTAATATATAGCAACAGATTTATTTTCATATGTATATGTCTTCAGTGTATATATAGGCCTAAAGTAATTATTATGTATATAATAGGTGTTGTATGTTTGCAGTACCTTCAAGATGTGAACTGTCCATTCAGCGTTCAGGAAAGACAGGAGACAGTTGACTGGCTTCTGGGTCTTGCTGTTCGTTTTGAATATGGAGACAATGGTATGACTTTTTTTATTTTATTTTATTATTTATTTATTTTTTTCAGAGATTTAAACCAGTCACTGAGCGAACGCACAGAGTAACGTTATAATATAATGTATTTTTTAGTATGATTGTTTTGACCAATTAAAATAGCGCTGCCTTACCCCACAATCATATTTTATAAAATAAAGTGACCTGTATGAGTAGATCAGCACTTGCGGCTGTTTCATTAGAATGAGATAAAATAATGTGAATTTAAGTGATCAAACATAACTGTAACAATGTTCAAGTTCCGGGAAGAAGGGGGCGAACATTAAAGGAAACTTTAATCATAACTTTAATAGTAAAATATGCCTAAACACCAAAATGACTGTGGCATATACGCATAATAAAAAAAACACCAACGTAAAATGTCTCAGGCTCTCGTCCCACCCTGCTTCATACCACAGTAATGTTAATAAAACTTTAATACATTAACTCATCCATGATCATGATTTCTACGCTCATTCATGGTGTCAAGCGACCTCTAGCAGCGAAACTTACATACTGTGCCTTTTTTATTAGCCAAGTAAGCACAAAATGCCCAATTATTTTAATTTCCCGGCATATATATTGGTCTATCACTAATTGTAACATGCCTATTCTGCCCTTTTTAGTGGTGAGACTTCCCCATTGAAAGCTGTTTAGCAATTATGTTCAATCTCAAACCACCAGGTGGCAGCAGTGGCAAAGTTTGCAATAAAATGTAAAGTTTGCAGCTGTCCCACACATTCCATTGCACAATCTTGATTCCATTCATGTTTAGAGCAAGATGTTCCTAGATCTGCCATCAATTTTGACAACTTGAAACCCCTTGTTTCCATCACAGTGACCACTTATATTATTTAACATCCCACAGTTGAGAAATATCGAAACTGCAAACCTGTGACGGAGGCCAATGATGCTCAGAAGTCTGCAGACCCATTAATTAATCTGGACAGTGAGTATTCCCTCCCCCAAATGTCTTTCTAGTCTCCAGTCCTGTTGTTATGATACGGAGGAGGCTGATTAAAGAAACCAACTCAATCACTAAAGTGGCTTTCCAGGCATGTATGTATGAATGAACTGATTATACACCCACCTCTCTCCACAACCCACAATGAGTGGGCTGAACCGAGCCAGTGACCCACAGCTGGAGGGACACTCCAGATGTCAAGTGAATAATGGCACACCCCAGGAGGATGGGGTTCACTGAATAGAAAATATTGGGCTCTGCTGTTGTTTGTAGTTGGTTTAAGTCAACTAATCACAAATCAAGCCTTTCTATGGTAACATTTTCAGAGACCATGTTTTCTTCTTTGTAATCAGTAATTCAACCAAGGCTTTGGTTGGTTCAAGGAACAATTTTGCAAAAAAAACTTTCAAATGATATGTTAAACTGATATTAAATGTGATTCCCTCTTTAGTTAACAATCCTGATTTTAAGGCTGGTGTCTCGGCTCTTACAAATCTTCTCAAAATTCAGCGGCATGATGACTATTTGGTAATGCTTAAAGTAAGTATGGTTTGTTTTGTTGATAGTATGAAACATTTGTCTGAATCCAGTGCATTTAAACTTCAGTTATTCTGTTGTTTGTCATCACAGGCCATTAGGATCCTTATACAGGAACGTCTGACCCCTGATGCTATTGCTAAGTCTAGTCAAGCAAAAGAGGTGAGCATAAAATGTTTTTCTGAAATAAAAACACTCTGCTGGACTTCTTAATCTGGTGCTTTTCGTTTGTCGGGTTTTTAAAAAAAAAAATGTATTTCAATAAATGAATGTACTATATTTTAGTTAAGAGTTTAATATTTTATATTTTATGGTACTAAATTATATTCACGCTGTAGTTATAATCCATTTGTTCACTTTTTGAGCATAGACCTGAAAATGAAATTTCCAACTTGAACTGTCATAAATTTTGAATGCTTTAGAGCACAGACCTTTTCAAAGACAACACTTGGGAAATTATTGCAAAAAAAGTTAACTCAAAAAAAGTTACAGAATCTTACGTTTATTATGAAAATTGCACAAAAATGCTATTTTAAATTTTTATATGAAATATATATTTTTAAAAACACGTTTTACTCTAAAACTGCAAGAAAATCAAAGCTATAAATCTAAACCAAGTTAAAAATTCTGGTCAATAAGATTTTTTTCATGTTTTTGAAAGAAGTCTCTTATACTCACCAAGGCTGCATTTATTTGATCAAAAATACCGTAAAATCGGTTATATTGTGAAATATCACTATTGTTTTCTACTTTAATATATCTTAATGTCATTTAATCCTCTGATGGCAAATCTTAATTTTCAGCATCATTACTCCAGTCTTCAGTGTTACATGGTCCTTCAGAAATCATTCTAATATGTTGATTTGCTGCTCAAGAAACATTTCTTATTATTATCAATGTTGAACACAGTTGTCTTTTGTATCCTTATAAATGTCTTTATGATCACTTTTGATTATTTAATGCATCCTTGCTGAATAAAAGTAATAATTTCTTAAAAAACACAAATAAAAGTAGTGTATATTTCAAAACATTTGCTTATTTGTTCTTTTGTAGGGTTTACCAGTTGCCCTTGACAAGCATCTTTTAGGATTTGATACCGGAGGTAGGTGTTCACTTGCAGAACTGTTTTTGAGCTTCCCATGTCTACAAATTGTTTCTTTAGCACACAATTAATGCACCATCATGTTCACATTCTGCATTTAATCATATGCTGTTGACTTTCGGAGAAACTGTAAGCACAAAGAATGTGTTTGATCATTCCAGATGCGTCTCTGAACGAAGCGGCCAGGATTCTCCGCTTGCTTCACATCGAGGAGCTCAGAGAGTTACAAACCAAGATCAACGAGGCTATCGTGGCAGTTCAGGCCATCATCGCCGACCCCAAGACTGATCACCGCCTCGGAAAGGTGGGCAGATAAAACACCTGCCAGGGCCTTGCTGCAGAGACCGTCTTCACAAGACATGCTATGTGAAATATGCTTGTTTTCATTAACCATACCACAGATATTTTGTTTAAATTCAAGGCATTTTTGTGGGAATGCCGAACTGGACTTTTTTTTTTTTTTTCTTTATTATACATTTGTTCTGCCCTGTAATTAAAAAAAAAAAGCACTTATTAAAAGTTACACGGGCTACCATTAAAAGCTTGAGTATGTTTTTGTTGCATAATAAACCTTAATGCAACGCAGAAAAATTTTATGGCCAGATTGTATGTTGTTTTACCCCTGGAGCAAGAAATTCAACCTGTTCTGCTTTATACCTCCAACTGTGCATATACTGTATTTAAAAAAAAAAAATCAAAAAAAAAAATCACTGCAGAGCCAAAAATATCTGAAACATAATGCGAGCAGACATAGAAGTTGTCAATCACATTTTATTGTTATAAATATCACATCTTACAAAAGATAAAAAGGATAAAAAAATTAAGGTTGGTAAAAGACCACTTTGGTTGTTTAAAGTAATCTTAAAAATTTAACTTTTTTCCCCCAAATACTGTTTGTGTTTTTATAAACGTACAAATTACACAACTGAGGATATTATTTTTTTTAATTATTATTTGTTAGGGTTTTTTTTTAACAAAGTCACATACAAAAGTACAGTAGAAAGAAATGAGGTATAAAACAAATTTACAAAACTATTTTGAGAAAATATTCACGCTTTCATGTTTGTAAATTTGCACTTTGGCATTGACGGTGATGTTTGTCGAGACTTGCGGGTTCTACGATCGGCTCTCTCTTGGTCCACATCTCCGCCGCGATTCCCACAGCACCAGTTCTCCAAACACTCACCCAGAATAGCACCATGTAACGCTGGCTCTGTCATTAGTGTCTCCCTATAACACAAAACGGGATACTCGTCGGAAATCTTTCACAGAAAGCCAAGTTTGGACAAATACGATAACATTTCATTTTCGAGCAGAGGAATGCTTTCATATGCTAGTACAGATATACAAACACTTATTCTGATCTTGTTTGACTGTTTTCTGGTCTGTAAAGAGCCAAAATGCTTTGAAGTACCGGTGCGACACCAGTGTTTCATCGCCTCTGTTAAAACTACAGTGATTTGGAGGCAGGTGCCTTGTACTTTTCTCTTAAGTGCCTGTAGCTGATAGCTCATGTCTGAAAAATGTCATCCTGTTATTTGCTTGAAAGAGGTTACCCACGTTTTGCTACATGGAAAACGTGCTTTTAGGTGTACCTGCACAAATATAAATACTTCAAAAAGAAAAATCTGAAAAAGAAAAATACATTAGCAGGAGCCCATTTACAGAGTGCTTATATATAATGGAAAATGTATTAGCAAAACTAAAATGATGATATATACCACAGAAATCTTTAAGTACCTTATAAACAGTGTGGAGGAGCAACTGTAATTCCATACAAATGAGACCTCTGATCGGGCAAGTACTCATCTGTTGACTGGTTATCTCGACTGAGAACGATGACCCCATCTCTGAAACATCACAGAAGAGAATCAGTCATTTTGTAATAATTTAATTGATAAAGGCACAGTCACACTTGACAAACTGGACCTCACAACAAATATGAGTAAGCTCCAGGGCTTCTGTTTTTAATAAATTGTAAATAATACTCCACTGTTCTGTTTGACTGCAAATCATGTTGGTCTGATTTTTGTATCAAGTATGAATGGAAGTAAATAGAGCACCAAATCTAGTGTGACACAGAAAGTGAACTGAACACTATCTGATTCTGAAAATGGTCATTTAGTGTTGGACACGCATGTGCTATGCTTTACCTCCTCCAGTCTGTGTAATAGTAGTGATTGGCGAAGGAGACCATGCTGAAGGGGTAGTTCAGGTTACTGTGGACCACACGTCTCCCTGTCCCGTTAGGCGATATACACTCTAGGCGCTTGGTTCCTGTCCAAATCACAAAAAAAAGAGGTTATCAACATATTTTGAATGAGCTTTTCAGTCCTGGCTTGTTATTGTGGTATCTAATTCAGATTTACATGGTCAGAATAAGATGCAATGTGGACCAGACTTTGTCGAAAGCCAAAAATATTGCTGCACAAAAACTAGCCTACATGGGCTAAGTGCATACCTGCATCGGCCCAGCAGACCTGGCGTGCAGTGGAGTCATAGGCCAAAGCATTGGGCAATCCAATGCCATCCTGTACCAGGACTCTTCGGTTTTGTCCATCCACTGAGGAGCTCTCGATTTTAGGAGCTTCTCGGTTCCAATCAGTCCAGTAGAGGGTTCTGTGAAAAGATCAAGTTTTATTTGTCAGGACATTATGGCAATGGTTGAACTGTCAACCATTATAAATGTGTATGTGCATACACACACACACAAACACACACATGTCCTCCTGGGACCCAGGAATAGACTTTTGTCCTCTGTAGTGGACATTCTATTTGAGTGATTTTCTCTGACATCATACATGTCACAGTTTTAATTCAGCAGTCCTGTAAAGAGCACATTCAGGGCTTTGCAGAGATACCATGTTGGAGGTTTCACCATGACAACTCTGTTATAAATCAACATCTCAGGAAAATATTATGGGGTTTCTAATCAAAATATGACTTTCTTTTACAAAACAGGGCATTGATTTCATACTGCAGAGGACAACAGGACTTAAATCATGTTTATCAGGCATTTTGGGAGACAACAAGCGAATAGCGAAATAAATTATATATCAATATAACTATTAATTATTAGATATTATTATGAAAATGTTGCCAATTATTACTCCCATTATTACACTTATTTTTTCATTACATGTTGCCACAAGAACACATTAATATGCAAATTATATACAGTGTATAGATGCACTGTATTGAATGGGAAAACCCATGTATGGCTATTTTACCCACATATTGCATAAAGTAAAATGGTATATCAATTAATTCCATTTTATCTTTCATAACATATTTGAGAATCATCTTTAAACAAAGTTTGGTTAAAAAAACCTGAAGCCTGAAAATTGATTGGTGAATAAAATTTTTTTTTTAAATCCCATTGTTTTTGCCTATACATGTCATTTCATGTCATTTTATTTTTTAAACAACTTAGTCCTGGTGTCCACTACAGGGGACATAGCATACAGTGCATCCAGAAAGTATTTACAGCACTTCACTTTTTCCACATTTTGTTATGTTACAGCTTTATTCAAAACTGGATTAAATTCATTATTTTCCTCAAAATTCTACAAACAATACCCCATAATGACAACGTGAAAGAAGTTTGTTTGAAATCTTTGCAAATTTATTTAAAAAAAAATAAATAAATAAAAATAAATAAATAAATAAATAAAAAATCACATGTACGCAAGTATTCACAGCCTTTGCTATGACACTCAAAATTGCACTCAGGTGCATCCTGTTTCCACTGATCATCCTTGAAATGGTTCTACAACTTGATTGGAGTCCACCTGTGGTAAATTTAGTTGATTGGACGTGATTTGGAAAGGCACACACCTGTCTATATAAGGTCCCACAGTTAACTGCATGTCAGAGTACAAACCAAGCCATGAAGTCCAAGGAATTGTCTGTAGACCTCCGAGACAGGATTGTATTGAGGCACAGATCTGGGGAACGGTACAGAAAAATTTCTGCAGCATTGAAGGTCTCAATGAGCACAGTGGCCTCCATCATCCATAAATAGAAGAAGTTTGGAACCATCTGGACTCTACCTAGAGCGGGCTGCCGGCCAAACTGAGCGACCGGGGGAGAAGGGCCTTAGTCGGTGACCAAGAACCCGATGGTCACTCTGACAGAGCTCCAGCGTTTCTCTGTGGAGAGAGGAGAACCTTCCAGAAGAAAATTATCTCTGCAGCATTTCACCAATCAGGCCTGTATGGTAGAATGGCCAGATGGAAGCCACTCCACAGTAAAAGGCACATGACAGCCTGCCTGGAGGACTCTCAGACCATGAGAAACAAAATTCTCTGGTCTGATGAAACAAAGATTGAAATCTTTGGCCTGAATAGCAAACGTCATGTCTGGAGGAAACCAGGCACTGCTCATCACCTGGCCAATACCATCCCTGCAGTAAAGCATGGTGGTGGTAACATCATGCTGTGGGGATGCTTTTCAGCGGCAGGAACTGGGAGACTAGTCTGGATCGAGGGAAAGATGAATGCAGAAAAGTACAGAGACATCCTTGATGAAAACCTACTCTGGGGCGACGGTTCATCTGCCAACAGGACAATGACCCTAAGCACACAGCCAAGATAACAAAGGAGTGGCTACGGGACAACTCTGTGAATGTCCTTGAGAGGCCCAGCCTTGAACCCGACTGAACCATCTCTGGAGAGATCTGAAAATGGCTGTGCACTGATGCTCTCCATCCACCCTGATTGAGCTTGAGAGGTCCTGCAAAGAAGAATGGGAGAAATTGCCCAAAAATAGGTGTGCCAAGCTTGTAGCGTCATACTCAAAAAGACTTGAGGCTGTAATTGGAGCCAATGGTGTTTCAACAAAGTACTGAGCAAAGGCTGTAAATACTCTTTTTATTAAAAAAAAAAAATTTACATTTTCATTATGGGGTATTGTTTGTAGAATTTTGAGGAAAATGATGAATTTAATCCATTTTGGAATAAGGCTGTAACAAAACAAAATGTGGAAAGAGTGAAGTGCTGTGAATACTTTCCAGATGCACTGTACATAAGGCTTTTGACATGGGAAGCAAAATGGCTCACAGTTTGAGATTTTTTTTTTTTTTATTTTTTTTTTCAAGGGTTAAAATCCATGTTTTGCGAAATGTAGAAATATACAAAACTGTTCTACTCTATTTAGCATTAATTTAAACAAGATGTTTTAAATCAAGGCCTATGAAACTCATTCCCTCAGATGATAAATAAAAACTAGCCAGCACTATTTTTAATGCTGAATTACTCATTGGCCAAAAAAGATTTATAACCTTAAATTACATTACTCATGTCCCTCCCAGAGGACTTCTGAGCAAGAAATCACAGTTTCACAGCATTTGAATTAAACTTGAGGGATGCAGCGAACAATGCAGCTTTGCACATTGCTTGAATAATTAAATATTTGTTTTGTAAAATTCTCAACTAATGCATCAGACTTTAACCCAGATGGCATGTTAATCGAAACCATCACATTTATGGCAAAAACAAACTAGCACGTAGCCCAAATCGCAGCACCAACAAACACAAACACACATTAGCAGCTATTCTCATGGCCCATGAGGTTTGTGTCTCCTGTCCTCCACCCTAGTTCAGTTGCTCCAGATGTTGCAGATGGCTGTGTTTGTGGAGTTGCTGGCCCACACATTGCCTACCTCCCCTGAGACTCAAGAGCCAGGCCAGACACTGAAGCAACACTAACATCTGGGCCAATTTGTAGTCTTGCCCTCTTATTTTCTCTTCCTCCTATACACGTCCTGACCTCCTCGCTCTCTGACTTCTTGTCCTGTTCTCTGGCCTTCCTTCAATCACACTTTCACAATAGCAGATAACAGATTTTTAGTTTTGGAGCATTCTTGTAAAGGAAACATGGGAGGTTGGTGATGGAGGGGAAATGAGGGTTCATTAAATCAGCCAATTATATAATTAATTAAGCAGAGATGCCCCTGTCAATGGTGCAGTCTGAGTGATCCAGCATGCTCAAGACAAAAAAAAAATGTTAAAAATAATCAAATGAATAAATTAAATATATTTATACAACAGTTCTTTCTGGTTCTCAAAGCTGATTGGCTGAGAGGTCTTTCTCTCTTTATTTGCCACAGGAACAGTTTCACTGTTTGAATCACTCCGCTATCAGCATTCTCACAGCGAGTATCATGATGGATGAGCAAACTCACCATATTTTTATAGATACTACTGTTATTTTGTAACGGAATGTAATTTTAAGAGTTTTTTCTTTTCAGATATGTGATTTATATGTAAACATAGTACCTATTTGAAAATTTGTTTAGACAAGCTCTTTCGGGGAGCTCCAGGCCATCAGCGACCGTTCAGTGCTCATGTACCCACTGAGAACAGCTTGATCTCGGCCAGTCTTTCAGGAATTTGCCGCTGGCTCTTATGTAGATGTGTTTAAACATGAAGTATAATTTGTTTTGTTTATATCAAATGGGCAATCTTTAGTCTTATTAATCTATTACTTGCTCCAGAGCTAATATATTTGGCACTAAAATTAAATCCTTTACTAACTAGAGCGCTGCTTTTGTACGTTTGACTGAATTGTTTGCTTGTGTTTCCTATTTTACTTCTTATACTGTTATAATGGCTACTGTTGTTAATTGAAATACTGCTGTTTAATAGATAATATTTTATATAAATAACATGACATATTTTTGGTATTGAGAAAGAGTCTGTTAGTGATTTCGACTTCAGTAAAAGTTACATTAATATGCCATTAGATGGCAGCAAAGACTGTCTTTATGACTGTCAGTCAGTCGCAAAGACTTTCATATTGAAATGGACTGAAAAAAGGAAACAAGGACGTTTTTACTTTAAACATCTTACGAGACACAATTGACAAATGCATTGACTAGTGCTGTCATGGGAATTTCTTAAATGTTAAAAGGATAAGGATATCGCTTTCCTCAGCGGACATTCAAACTGATTTTGTGATTATGAATATAAGATTGACCTGACGAATATCAGCTAGATGCAGGTAATACACTCGCTCGCTCATCTCTCTCTCATAATACTCTACATATTACAGTTTCAATGAAGCGACTCAACATTCCTTCATTACTAGTTCTAAAGTGACGTTTTAGAATTAGTAACGGAGGCTTGGGCTCAACTGTTAAACTGTGAACTTGAGATTTGAATCTGTGGCGGAAGGAAGTAGTTCCTCACAAAAGAGGGTTTTTAAAGACACTCCATTGTTGTTTCTTTTTATTTACACACT
Organism: Elopichthys bambusa; assembly: GCA_037101425.1. Classification (NCBI taxonomy): domain Eukaryota; kingdom Metazoa; phylum Chordata; class Actinopteri; order Cypriniformes; family Xenocyprididae; genus Elopichthys; species Elopichthys bambusa. Next base: position 22,510,700 of record CM074442.1, read on the forward strand.
TGTGTCATCAAACTGTTGTATAAATGCAATATCACACTCGTAGCCATACAATATGGCTGTAGATCAGCACGCTGTGATTTCCTACCACCGAATGACAGCCATGCTGATATACAGCCACTCGTGTGATACTGCTCGTATAATATGCTCGTATAAAATCAAACCTTCCAATGACAAGCATTAGTTTTTTATTTCTGGTATTGGTTTTATATCTTTAAGATCATTTTTAAGCAATTTAAGCACATACCCTGTAGGGGAGTCCACAATGATGGCTCTGGGATTCACTAAGTCTGTGTCAAACAGAACACGTCTGTCACTTCCATCAAGGTTTGCGGTTTCTATCTTGTCTGGTGTGCTGTCCACCCAAAACAGTCTCCTACGGGCCACATCTACAGCAAGACCTTCTGGACTCGTCAGAGCTGAAAAAGATGGATATAAATAGTAATCAATTATTATATTATATTATTAATTATAGTTTTTTTTTTTTTTTTTTTTTGCAAAATAAACATACCTGTATTGATGATAATCTCAGATTCTGATCCTGGCTCCAGACTGGCTCGATTGATTGTCCGTCCTGCCAGATCTGTCCAGTAAACTTTCCTTTCTCTGCAGTCGTAATCAATGCCGACCACTATAGAGCCCTGAAAGTGTAAACAGAACTGAATTAGTATACTTTTCTCAAAGCCACAGACTTCAGTATTTCAATCAATATTGTGCAAGTCTCACATGTAGAGCAAGCAGCACTGAAGATCTCTGCTTGTCCATCTGTGTGCCATTGAGAGGCAAAACTCCAATCTGTTGACCCTGGGCATAGAGCAAAGAGGTGCCTGCTGGAGGTGGGGTCACATCTGGGCGTGGCAGAGGGCGCATGGTGGGAGGGGCCACAGTAGGTATACCTAGAAGGTAGAAGATTGACGATAGATTGTTTTAGCTTTAAAAAATTAATTATTTTGTTGCCTCATTATGAATATATACATGAGATTATAAGAAAAATAGAAATTAAATAAAACATATTCATAATATAATAATAATAATAATAATAATAAATACATATTCAACCACCAGAGAAGCATCATAACTTTTATTGTCTAAGCATGGAGCCACTTAATTTTTGAAAAATTTACATTTCACACAGAGCGACACTCACAGGCAGGTTTCACAGCGTCGTGCGAGCGGGTTCCTGGTACTTCACGTCCGTTTCGGTCCACACACCAGCAGTAGCTGCTGTCTCCATAGCACTGAACCGGGTTAAACTCGCCGGAGGAGTCACACTGAGGTAGATAGTGGCGGGAATCCGGCTGGCCTGCATATTGCTGCAACAGACTGGCTCTCCAGCGCTCACAGACGGTCTCTGGACGCTGGGTTGGAGGCACTATCACTGGGTATCAGAGGGGAAACCACAAACATATTACTGATGCTGCACAAAATGGGTATATATATTAATAACCACATAAAAGGATTGAACAAAACTGAACAAAAGTATATATAATATTATTATATGTAACATACTGTATGTAAACTATTTTTATGTGGCCCTAAACCTCTATTTATAAAGAAACAGAAGATATAGTACCAATGTATTTACTTAATTTCTATCCATTTTCCATTTAACATCTAATTTTAAAAGTTCAATAGCATGTTTCCTTCTTTCACAAGTTTCACTTTTGGCTACAAAACATTGAGACAAAATAGAAGGCATTTCTAACTGTGGTGAGAAGAGAACATCCATTGGCAGTGTTGACCTGGAGTAAACTGCTCATATTTTCCTTCTGCTCTGTAATCTCGATAAACACAGACTGGACTCTGTGAGCTCTGCTACAAATTACTTGCACATGATGAGAAGCTACTTAGCAAATTAGAAGCCCTTTGCAAACTTTGCAAGCAATATCACTATTCTGACACCAGTTGCTGGATGAAGACCATGTCAAACATGTTTTAGATGTGTTGCCCATGCAAAAGTTGGTGCTATGATCCTAGTATATGATCCTGGATGGATGATCCTGAAGGGCATTTCTATGCAGTTGTTAAGGTGTTCTCTTTGGATGTTATGGTATGGACAATTTTTACAGACTGTGATTCCACAGTTATTAACATCGTTAGTTTTTTATATTTTCATTTTTTTTATGTATACTATGTACATTTATAAGTCTATACTTTGTGTTACATTATCTTGCCATTAAATTTCAGAAAACTAGTAAACTTTTGTCCATTCTTCTCTCTAGATATGGCTATAGCTCCACCGGTAATATAAGTCTATGGGATCTCTTATATCATTCACCAGGTACCAACTCAGAAGTTTGATTGCTTAGAGAAGCAGCCCCATCAACAGTTTAATCCCATTAGACCAAAATCCCACTCCATAACTATATATTCAATTGGCTGTGATTTTATCGCTTTATGCAATGTTTTGGTTTTATTCAAACCTGAAAAATTGCTTGACACTGGAAACTTGGGAATTATTAGGATGAGGTGGCCGTGTACAGCTCTCTTACCAGGCTCGTCACAGTTTATTCTCAGGGTTCCAGGTGGAGTTCGGGTTCCCGCTCTCTCCTGCCCCCTACTGTCCACACACCAGCAGTGACCTGTGGACCCGTGGCACTGCTGGGGCCTGTACTGACCCTCCTCATCACACTCAGGGATGAAGGCTCCTACGCGAGGAACATCACTGTTTCCGCTCTGAAGACTGTCTCTGTGCTGCTCACACTGGGTCTTGGGACGACCTGGATGCACATGAGATACACAAGAAATAGTTATTCTGCTCTCTAGATATGGCTAAGGCCTCACCTATAGTGCAAGTCTATGAGATTTTATTAGCTGTCATATCATTCACCAGGTACCAACTCGTAAATATGATTGCTTAGAGAAGCAGCCCCATCAACAGTTTAATCCTATTAGACCAAAATCCCACTCTATAGCTGTATATTCAATTGGCTGTGATTTTATCGCTTTATGCAACTGGAAACTTGGGAATTATTAGAATGAGGTGGCTGTGTACAGCCATCTTACCAGGCTCATCACAGTTTATTCTCGGGGTTCCAGGTGAAGTTCGGGTTCCCGCTCTCTCCTGCCCCCTACTGTCCACACACCAGCAGTGACCTGTGGACCCGTGGCACTGCTGAGGCCTGTACTGTCCCTCCTCATCACACTCAGGGATGAAGGCTCCTACGCGAGGAACACCATCGTTTCCGCTCTGAAGACTGTGTCTGTGCTTCTCACACTGGGTTTTGAGACGACCTGGATGCACATGAGATATACAAGGGATTGTTATTCTGCTCTCTTTCACCACGTACCAACCCGTAAGTTTGATTGCTTAGAGAAGCAGCCCCATCAGCAATATAAACCCATTAGACCAAAATCCCACTCCATAGCTGTATATTCAACTGGATGTAATTTTAATCGCTTCATGCAATGTTTTGGTTTTATTCAGGCCTGAAAAATTGCTTGACACTGGAAACTTAGGACTTGTTAGGATGACACAACCATGTACAGCTCTCTTACCAGGCTCGTCACAGTTTATTCTCGGGGTTCCAGGTGGAGTTTGGGTTCCCGCTCTCTCCTGCCCCGTACTGTCCACACACCAGCAGTGACCTGTGGACCCGTGGCACTGCTGGGGCCTGTACTGACCCTCCTCATCACACTCAGGGATGAAGGCTCCTACACGAGGAACACCATCGTTTCCGCTCTGAAGACTGTCTCTGTGCTGCTCACACTGGGTCTTGGGACGACCTGGATGCACATGAGATACACAAGAAATAGTTATTCTGCTCTCTAGATATGGCTAAGGCCTCAGCTATAGTGCAAGTCTATGAGATATTATTAGCTGTCATATCATTCACCAGGTACTAACTCGTAAATATGATTGCTTAGAGAAGCAGCCCCATCAACAGTTTAATCCCATTAGACCAAAATCCCATTCCATAGCTGTATATTCAGTTGGCTGTGATTTTATCGCTTTATGCAATGTTTTGGTTTTATTCAAACCTGAAAAATTGCTTGACACTGGAAACTTAGGACTTGTTAGGATGAGACAACCATGTACAGCTCTCTTACCAGGCTCATCACAGTTTATTCTCGGGGTTCCAGGTGGAGTTCGGGTTCCCGCTCTCTCTTGCCCCCTACTGTCCACACACCAGCAGTGACCTGTGGACCCGTGGCACTGCTGGGGCCTGTACTGACCCTCCTCATCACACTGAGGGATGAAGGCTCCTGCCAGAGGTACACCACCGTTTCCGCTTTGAAGACTGTCTCTGTGCTGCTCACACTGGGTCTTGGGATGACCTGGATGCACATGAGATACAAAAGGGATTGTTATTCTGCTCTCTAGATATGGCTAAGGCCTCACCTGTAGTGCAAGTCTATGGGATTTTATTAGCCGTCATATCATTCACTGGGTACCAACTCGTAAATATGATTGCTTAGAGAAGCAGCCCCATCAACAGTTTAATCCCATTAGACCAAAATCCCACTCCATAGCTGTATATTCAATTGGCTGTGATTTTATCGCTTTATGCAATGTTTTGGTTTTAATCAAGCCTGAAAAATGGCTTGACACTGGAAACTTAGGACTTGTTAGGACGAGACAACCATGTACAGCTCTCTTACCAGGCTCATCACAGTTTATTCTCGGGGTTCCAGGTGGAGTTCGGGTTCCCGCTCTCTCCTTCCCCCTACTGTCCACACACCAGCAGTGACCTGTGGACCCATGGCATTGCTCAGGCCTGTACTGACCCTCCTCATCACACTGAGGGATGAAGGCTCCTACCAGAGGTACACCGTCTTTTCTGCTCTGAAGGCTATCTCTGTGCTGCTCACACTGGGTCTTGGGACGACCTGGATACATTTGGGATACAAAAGGGGTTTGTTGTTATTTTTCCATCACGGCACTCAGTGCAAAAATCATAAAGCTACTCCAGTAAAGTTACAGAGTTAATCATGCAGGTGGTTTTGGCAACATTCAACCTTAAAATCTTGTATTTTTTCAGAGGAACAGGGTTGTTATTCTTTAATAAAACAAAAACTATTGAACATAATTTTTGTTATTCGAAATAAAGTTGAATTAAAATAAAATTGAATTATCAGATGAAAAACCTAAACAGCAAAAACAAACAAAAATCAGAAACGTTGCCTCGGCAACTAACTGAAATAAAATACATTTTAAGTTGAAGTACTAAAACTGAAAAAATATTTTTTTTTTTTAGCTTAAGTTTAGAATTAAAAAATAAAAATACAAATGACAAACGCACATAAGAAAATGACTAAAACAAACTAAAATTATTAAAATGAAAACTGAAAATATAAAAATAAAGCAAAGTAAAATTTTTCACAAATACTATATAATGGTATATAATTAATACTAAAATAACACTTGTGAGGTAGCATCTGGAATTTTAGGATGTATTCCAAAAAAAAAAGGAATTTCTACCTCTCTATATCAGATCCCACAACAATTAATTAATAAAAACATTAGAAATATTATTCTAAAATAGGACGGACGACCTGTTAAGAGAGGACTTTCCTGTAGACCATTTCTTACCAGGCTCGTCACAGTTTATTCTCTGGGTACCAGGTGGAGTTCGAGTTCCCGCTCTCTCTTGCCCCCTACTGTCCACACACCAGCAGTGACCTGTGGACCCGTGGCACTGCTGAGGCCTGTACTGTCCCTCCTCATCACACTCAGGGATGAAGGCTCCTACGCGAGGAACACCATCTTTTCTGCTCTGAAGACTGTCTCTGTGCCTCTCACACTGGGTTTTGGGACGACCTGAATGCAGGTGAAATGCACAAGGGACTGTTATTCTGCTCTCTAGATATGGCTAAGGCCCCAGCTGTAATGTAAGTCTATGGGAATTTTTAGTAGCTTTTATATCATTCACCAGGTACCAACTCGTAAATATGATTGCTTAGAGAAGCAGCCCCATCAACAGTTTAATCCCATTAGACCAAAATCCCACTCCATAGCTGTATATTCAATTGGCTGTAATTTTATGCTTTATGCAATGTTTCGGTTTTATTCAAACCTGAAAAATTGCTTGACACTGGAAACTTAGGACTTGTTAGGATGAGACAACCATGTACAGCTCCTCTTACCAGGCTCATCACAGTTTATTCTCGGGGTTCCAGGTGGAGTTCTGGTTCCCACTCTCTCCTTCCCCCTACTGTCCACACACCAGCAGTGGCCTGTGGACCCGTGGCACTGCTGAGGCCTGTACTGACCCTCCTCATCACACTGAGGGATGAAGGCTCCTGCCAGAGGTACACCACCGTTTCCGCTCTGAAGACTGTCTCTGTGCTGCTCACACTGGGTCTTGGGATGACCTGGATGCACATGAGATACACAAGAAATAGTTATTCTGCTCTCTAGATATGGCTAAGGCCTCACCTGTAGTGCAAGTCTATGGGATTTTATTAGCGGTCATATCATTCACCAGGTACCAACTCGTAAATATGATTGCTTAGAGAAGCAGCCCCATCAACAGTTTAATCCCATTAGACCAAAATCCCACTCCATAGCTGTATATTCAATTGGCTGTGATTTTATCGCTTTATGCAATGTTTTGGTTTTATTCAAACCTGAAAAATTGCTTGACACAGGAAACTTAAGACTTGTTAGGATGAGACAACCATGTACAGCTCTCTTACCAGGCTCGTCACAGTTTATTCTCGGGGTTCCAGGTGGAGTTCGGGTTCCCGCTCTCTCCTGCCCCGTACTGTCCACACACCAGCAGTGACCTGTGGACCCATGGCACTGCTGAGGCCTGTACTGACCCTCCTCATCACACTCAGGGATGAAGGCTCCTACGCGAGGAACATCACTGTCTCCGCTGTGAAGACTGTCTCTGTGCTGCTCACACTGGGTCCTGGGACGACCTGGATGCACAAGATACACAAGGGATTGTTATTCCCCCATTATACTCCTTTGCACAACTCTTTGTTTATAAGAAATAAAAGGGTTTGTGCAAGCTAAAGAGCTGCCTAACTCTAAACTCCAATAAAGTTACAGAATTATCTGTTTTGATCATAATATTGCAGATGTTAATACTGTCCATGTAAACACAGGTGGTTTTGACAACCCTCGATCTTCCCTAAAATCCCATATTTTTCAAAGAGGAATGCAAATGTGTCCCCAACAGAAAAAGTTCTCTTTTTTTCACATTTTGATCCTATCCTCCTTAAAATCTCAGGGTCAGGGCCTGTTTTCCTAGACTGCCTTCAGTGAAGTAGCATCTGAAGTTTGTACCAATGCTGTTTACTACAATTCAAAAGTTTGAAATCAGTTTGAAATCAAAGATGTTTAAAAAAAAAAAAATCTTAATACTTTTATTCAGCAAAGATGCATAAAATTGATCAAAAGTAACAATAAAGGCTTTTACACTGTTTTACATAGATTATGTTTCAAACTAATTCTGTTAGTTTGAACTTTTTATTCAGAAAAGAATCCTGAAAAAATACATCAAGGTTTCCACAAAAATATTAAGCAGTACAACTGTTTTAAACATTGATAATAATAAGAAATGTTTCTTGAGCAGCAAATCAGCATATTAGAATGATTTCTGAAGGATCATGTGACACTGAAGACTGGAGTAATGATGCTGAAAATTCAGCTTTGCCATGACAGGAATACATTTTCTTTTTAAATTGTAATAATATTTCACAATATTACAGTTTTTACTGCATTTTTAATCAAATAAATGGAGCCTTGGTGAGCAGAAGAGACTTCTTTCAAGAACTTTAAAACCTATCTCAACCGTATGAATAAGAGTGTATTCCAACAAAAAAAGCAATTGCTACCTCTCTATAACAGATCCCATGACAATTAATTAATAAAAACCATTAGAAATGTTATTTAAAATAGAACAGTTAACCTATTGAGAGAGGACTGTGACGTAATTTCCCCCCAAAAATCTACAATTTACTGTAGACCATTTCTTACCAGGCTTGTCACAGTTTATTGTAGGGGTTCCAGGTGGAGTTCGGGTTCCCACTCTCTCCTGCCCCCTATTGTCCACACACCAGCAGTGACCTGTGGACCCATGGCACTGCTGAGGCCTGTACTGACCCTCCTCATCACACTCAGGGATGAAGGCTCCTACGCGAGGAACATCACTGTTTCCGCTCTGAAGACTGTCTCTGTGCTGCTCACACTGGGTCTTGGGACGACCTTGATGCACGTGAGATACACAAGGGATTGTTATTCCCCCATTACACTGCTTTGCACAACACTTTGTTTATAAGAAATGAACAGTTTTGTGCAAGTTAAAGAGCTGTCTAAACTCCAAAAAGTTTACAGAATTATCCGTTTTCATCATAATATTGCAGATGTTAATACTGTCCATGTAAACATGTGATTTTGACAACCCTTGATTTTCCCTAAAATCACTTCGTTACTGTTCGTAACCCTGGTTCTCTGAAACCACCTATGGCAAGGGCATTCATACCTGACCTCTGCAGAAGCATCCAATTGCACCAAGTCTGGCTTGACATACAAGGGACCGCCCCTTACAAAAGTGCATAAAGCACCTGCACCTGCATATATGCTTCTCTGGCAGCAAGTAAAGCAAGCTTGGAGGATCTCTCCACTCAATGTTTCAGAGAACCAGGATAACGAACAGTAACCTATTGTTCTCTTTCATCATCTTGTGTTCGAAATCCACCTATGGGTGATATGGACAACTCTCCGGTTGCCCAATACACTCATAGTGAGGCCCTGAAAGCCAAAGGATGGTCACCTGAGAAGGCGGTGCTTGACAAGTCAAAGAGTCGCAAACCACACACAGAGTGAGAATGCAACACCTGCAATGAAAGGAATGACATGTGGTAACATGCATACATTAAATAACCAGACAATGCAAATAATGATGAAAATATTGTTGTCAAGTGAGAGTATAATGACATGCTTTGTGACATGAATAAACCGGGCTTGACAGCCCAGGCTTAAAACAGGGTAGAGGGCTTATGAGCATGAGGCCACGAAGAACCCACCCCCAGGACAGAATGAGCTACCGGGGTCCGGGCAACAGCAAATCGGTAGTATCTGACAAATGTTTGGGGAGAAGCTCAGCTTGCAGCAGCACAAATGTCCTGCAAGGAAACTCCAGAGGCCAAGACGCAGCCAAGCCCCTAGTAGAGTGTGCTCTGAGGACCACTAAAGGTGTGTGTGTGGGAGGGGGGGCCTCAATCACCTCACATATGAATGCTGGGAAGCATTTAGGCATGAAGGCCGGCACCCTTAACACCACTCTTCAAACGCACGCCACTTACAATCATATAGGGACCATGTAGACAAGGGCCCTAGCATTCTGAATAGTGGCGATAACACTTGGGGAAGCCCCAACGTGTTTAAATTTGACCTCTCACGGGTCAAGCCCAGAGGGCCACTCTGTCTGGGTGAGGGTGGTATATTTCTCCATCCGCTTGGGACAGCGGGTCCATGTGTAATGGGAGGGACCACAGCTGGGCATACAGCAGAGGAATGATCTCTGTGAGCCATGGTGCTTTGGGCCACCTGGGTGCTATTAAAATCAGAGTCAGGCTCTGATCTCTCACCCTGGCCAGAGTAGGTGTTATTAGACAAAGGGGAGGTAATGCGTAGAGCAGCACATTGGGCCATGGATGGGCTAGTGCGTCCACACTGAGGGGGACATCCTCGTCCTGTAACAAGAAGAAGATAGGAAAATGTGCATTTTCGCATGAGGCAAAGAGATCTAAAGCTGCCTAGCCTAATCTCTTCCACAGAAAACTCACAACCTGATGGTGGATGCGCCAGTTTCTGTAGACTGGGTTCCCTTTCGACAAGAGGTCTCAAATTGGGAAAAATTCAAACTTGTGTGCAATGGGCTGGCAGCCCAGAAACCTGGACTGAGAAACCCCTGAAACTGACCATCAGGTAGGGCTCTTCCTCTTCCCATCCGAAAATGTAGATTTGGTTAGCTGCAGCCACAGCAAAAGACATCTTAAACAAGGGCTTAGATGGCTTGTTAGGCTGCTGGTTAGGTGGCCTGCTGCGAGCTTTGGTTCTGGCACAGTTCTGATAAGGCTGTCTCATGGCAGGGACCTGAAGTGACCAAGAGGGGGGCTGATGTGGTGCATCCTCCCTAGGCAGCCACAGTTTAAAAGCCTCATCCTCCTTTTTATCATTGTTGCATGAGGGCAACATCAGGGCCAAAATTCTACCCATTCTACATGTAGCCATATCCTTAACCTCTAGACCCGCCAAGTCATGCTTCAGATCAAGCGGGTCTCTCTAATAATGGCACATGTGCTTTCCTAAGATGCTCACACATTTCAAGAAGGATCGTGTGTGGTTACCAGGAGAACTCAGGCAGACGGGATGGTTTCCTCATTGTCTGAGCCCGAGTAAAGCGGGGTCATCGTCCTAGCCGGGCGGCTAATAATCAATCGTGGAAATACCAGGAAGGATTTCCTTGAGTAAACTCTCTTCAGATTGGCCAGCCCAACTGAGAGCAGGCATGTTCCGGGAGCCCCCCAGAGATGTGATGCTTTCACCAGCTCCTATATCCGAGTCCTATTGCTCATTCGTGCTTTGGGTAGAAGCAACTTCAAGTCGACGAAGAAGCTTCTTTGAAAGAGCGAGGTAATGGCTGCAGTTTTCCGAGAGCAAAAATGTTTCCTCCTCGTGCTTCAACCACACAGAAGGGATGGGATTCCCTCGTGACAATGAGGGAACCACAGGCAGCAGGGCATGTACTTGACTGCTATTACACCAAGTTTAGCCTGATCCATAGGAGAGGTGAAAAGCATAGAAACAGGTGGGCAGCCTGAGAAAAAAAAGGTAACGAGCTTGCGGAACAAGAAAAAAACAACAACTGCAATATCCTGACAATCTTGTCAGGCGAAAAACAGTAGAGCTGCAAAAACAAAGAGGTCGCGAGAAGCGAATATCAACTGAGGAAAAGTAGCGCACAGGTACTTTATGCACTCTGGTAAGGGACGGTCCCTTACCTGGCATTGGGCACACGCTCCTGTCTGTCAAGCCAGACTTGGTGCAATTGGATGCTTCTGAAGAGGTCAGGTGCGAAAGCCCTTCCTATAGGTGGATCTCAAACACGAGTTGATGAAAGAGAACCTATATTTTTCAGAGAGGAATGCAATATGCGTATACAACAGAAGAAGTTCACACTGTGATCCTATCCTCCTTAAACTCTCAGGGTCAGGACCGGTTTTCCCAGACTGCCTTCAGTGAAATAGCATCAATGTTTTTTTTTTTTGTTTTTTTTAAAAGAATTTAATAAATTTTTTCAACAAAGATGCATAAAAATGATCAAATGTGACTTTAAAGATTTGCATTGTTACAGAAATATTATGTTTAAAATAAATGCTGTTCTTTTGAACTTTTCATTCATTTGTTCATCAATGAATTCTGAAAAAAATGCATCACAGGAAATGTTTCTCGAGTGCTAAAATCAGCACATTAGAATGATTTTTGAAGGATCATGTGACTGGAGTAATGATGCTAAAAATTCAGCTTTCCCATCACAGGAATAAATTAATTTTTAAAATATAGTAAAATAGAGAACATGTATTTTAAAATATAATAATATTTCTTATTGCAGTTTTTACTGTATTTTTGATCAAATAAATGCAGCTTTGGTGAGAATTTGAAGAACATTAAAGAACATTAACCGACCCCAAAATGTGACCTATTGAGAGAGGACTGTGACATAGTTTTCCACAAAAAAAGTTCAGGTAGACCTGCTTACCAGACTCGTAACAGTTTATTGTAGGGGTTCCAGGTGGAGTTCGGGTTCCCGCTCTCTCCTGCCCCCTACTGTCCACACACCAGCAGTGACCTGTGGACCCATGGCACTGCTGAGGCCTGTACTGACCCTCCTCATCACACTCAGGGATGAAGGCTCCTACCAGAGGTACACCATCTTTTCTGCTCTGAAGACTATCTCTGTGCTGCTCACACTGGGTTTTGGGATGACCTTCAATGTAAAGGTACCAGAAGTTAATTATAATATTTGTAATTTTAATTGAAGGGTTAGTTCTCCAAAAAATTAAAATTCTGTCATCAGTTTATATATTCGCTGATCAATGTTTACTTGTGAATAAAAGCCTAAATAAAATCTGTTCATTATATAAAGAGACTGTGTCTCTTCAGAAGACTTGGATTAAACTGCTCGATTCATATTATTTTATGATCTCTTTATAAACGTTTTGAAGCGTCAGAGTTTTAGGTGAATAGACTTTCAATGGAGGGACAGAAATTTCTCAGATTTCATTCAAAATACTTTATTTGTGTTGCGAAGATGAATGAAAGTCTGGGTTTGGAACGACATGAAGGTGGGTAAATGATGACAGAACTTTCTTTTTAAATAACAACATCAACCAACTACCATTTTGAGGGTGGCACTGGAAACCATTTCCATGGTATCCTGGTTGGCACTGGCAGTGGAAAGATCCCGGACTGTTGGAGCACAAGGCCTGGGCGTGACACGGCTGGTCACGACACTCGTCTACATCTGCACCAACCACAAAACACAACACTCACTCCATAATCAAACAAATACAATATTAACTACATTTCCCAGGATGTTAGTCTGAGTCATTCTAGTGGTTGCCTAAAAGCTCCAAACTCCCACTATCCCGTCAAAGACCAGAGAGCGCTAAACAGGAAGGAGCTTTTCCACTGCATGGTACGGCTCAATACGGCTCACTGATTTAACTGTCCACTGACCCCCTTGTGTTCTTCAGCTGCGAGTCTCCTACGCACATTCCCTGAGTGAGGACATTGGGTCATTGTTAAATGAATACCCTCCCCTCCCCAGTGTCTCTGGTTACCTCTGCCTCTCTTCACACTGCAAACCCTTCACCTTCAGCATTTAGCTGAGAGAATGAGTCTGTGATCTTACCAACATTTAACCTCTGAATATATTATACATATAAACACATCAGGTATACATTGATCTCTGAATGATAAATAATAATATCCAATGTGGTTGGATATTATTATGTTAAGTCAGGGCACAGGAAACAAATAAGTTTCTTACCCTGACATGTGCGGCCATCAAATCCAAACTCAAATCCGCCCTCACACTGACAGCGATGGCTTCCGGGCAGGTTCACGCAGTGAGAGTGAGCACCACAGGAACTCAGACCTTCTGCACACTCATCCACATCTACAGGGAGAAAGAAACTGCTCAATTACAACCCATAATGCTCTAATTTTAACCAACCAGATTACAAGATTCATTTTCTTGGAAGCTAGGAGTCTAGAAAGCTGTGAGAGGTGCCTTGGTGTGCATCAAACATGTCAGTGAGGTGCTGGAGAGATAAAGCATGCTCTAAGATCCTGACATTTGTGATGACAGAGGAAGATAGAAGGGGATCTCGTCCCTGTCGGAGTGCGTGGGAACAGACCTGAGGCTCTGGGTGGGTTAAGAGCTGGTCAGCAGGAGACCTGGTTTTGATCACTGCTAATTACAGGGAGGGTAAGGAACCCACGGTCCCCCTCTCTCTCTTAATTTTTCTCTGCTCTCTTTCCTTGACCCCCTTATTATCTACTCTAGAGTGAAGAGTTCAGACAGGTGATAAAATTTTCCTCTAATAGGAACATGGTGCCTGAAAACACACTCACGCACACATAATCAAGTGCAGACAGTGCCTTCAGAGCAGCATAGGGAAATGTGATTCATTCTGGTAAATCAGTTCATTCGGATGGTTTGTTCCAAAGAACCAGTTCTAAAAAGTCAGTGAATCAAATTAAGTGGATGAGGTTGTGTCAGATCATTTTAACAACAAATAAGAAAATGCTGCCAATATCAATTACTAATGACATTTATATCAGCATTAATAATTATTCCACAATATTTATTTCCAACAGTTTAAGTCATTCACTTTCAGTGAGAAATTTTTGGATTTTTTTGCAGTGTTTTATGGGTGTGTCCAACGATGTGACACAGTTGAGGAAAATGTAACTTTATGCAAATTAGTTTTATGGACATGATGCATGGATAATTTCATTTTAAAAACTGTCAGCATAAAAATTATGCATGGACAGTTTCTTTTTTTTTAATCATTTATCGTGTTTGTGATATGCACTGCAGCAGTTTATATATTTCATAACACTTTCCCACCCAGAATGTTAGTTTTTAAGTGCAAGAAAGATGATTCATTGTCAAATTGGAATCAGTTTGTTCAGATGGTTTGTTCCAAAGAACCAGTTCTAAAAAAATGATTCACTGAATCAAGAAAAGAATTATATAAAGTATTCTCAAAAGTCTTCTCAGGGCATTTTACATTTCACTCATGTAGTAAAATTGCTGTTTATCACTGCGTTTCTGATTAGTATATGTAGGTTGCGTCGGGTAATTCTACACAAAATACACAAAATTGTTGCCGATATTAATATTAATTAATAATGATATTTTTAATAATATTAAAGTTCATTATTCAACAATATTCTTTCCAACTAAACAAAATCATCCCTTATGGTATGTCCACATATACAGAGATTCAAAGTGATAAAGCCACGATTTCAATGAGAATATTTTCAGGTTTTTTGCAATGCATTATGGGTGTATCCAGTGATGCGACACAGCTGAGAAAAGTTTATTCAAATGAGCATTATAAACTTTATTTTTCTTTTTTTTCATTCATCTTGTTTGTGATATCATGCAATATGCACTGCTGCAGTTAATATATTCTAGAACACTTTCCCATCAAGTATGTTATTTTTTTTAGGTACAAGAAAGCTGATTCCTTGTTAAATAAGAATGACATCTCTTTTTTTTTTTCTTTTCTTTTTTTACTGGCAATATATCTAATTTGTGATCAGATTTTCAAAACCTATAACCAGTTGTGCAGCCCAACCTCTCTTTATGAATCAGTTCAACCAAATCATTGAATCAGAATCAATTTGATCACAATTCAGACATCAATTCATGTCTCGATGTCAAATATCATCTGGAATTGGGGCTCGCAAGGGAAAAAATGCACATCTGTGAGTACATTGGGAGTTTTCCGGAGGGGAGGTGCGATTTGCTCTCACCCCTCTTCAAACGAGCAAATATTAGGTGGTCCCCCCCCCCCAACTAGCTTGAAGCTGAGGATGTGGCCTCTGCATGTGCAGCTCAAACAGAAATGCCACAGCAATGCGTCTTTGCTTACAAATCTTTCCCAGACTCACCACAACCCTACAGATCTCCCACATTCCACCTAAAGAGTGTTTAGTCTTTCTGTTGTTTGACTTGGTAACAGTGGGAGGAAGAAGATGAGAGACGAACGGAGGGGAAAGACCCCATGCACGTTAATGATTCACTGAGGGTTTCCTCTACTTTGCGTCTGACTCATCGGATAGGAAACGTCTGGTCATGCTAATGTACTACAGTGGTGATGACCCCACTTCTGAACGACCTGTAGTGTTGATGTTACACAGATGCATTGCTCTAATGAGGGAAGACGAAAGTTTTGGGTTATTCTAGAAGTATTCCAGACCCTTGACTGGTTAAACAGAGTGTCAAGGGCCTGGAATTGAATTTACGACTCAAACATGTGTGTTGTGTAAAAGGCAGAGGAGATATTTCCATATAACTTCTCTTACCATAACAGTTGCGACCGTCTCCACTGTAACCTGTGGCGCACTGGCACGAGAACAGCTGTCCCTCGCCTGGCACACACTGTGCAGTTGTGTCACAGTCATGATTTCCAGAGTAACAGGGGTTCACATTTTCTGGCTCGGTTTCTCCAGCTGAGAAAAGATGTAAAGGCAACAAAACTATAAATAGGAAAGCAGAAAAATGAGCTAATATCACTACAAATAACTTCTTATGTAATCTCAATGGATCTCAAATGAATCAGCCCCACAGAAAACTTAGCAAAGTGAAACACTTCTATAATAGGGGGCCAAAAGAGGTCAATAGTTAAAGTTTTTTCACACCAAGGACAATAACTATAACTATATAGTTTTAACAGCTGTTCTAATGCACCGAAATTTCAAAATATTTAAAAAAAATAGTGTTCAGCACTCAGGCTTCACTCTCACTCCGCTCAATATTCGGCTCTATGCACGTGCGCTCCGCTCAGTTGCTCATGGCCCATGTGAACTCTCCACTCATGTACTGCTAATGCTTATCAGAAAATCAAAGTCCTCTTAAATAACACGGCGACATGAATTTTCTCTGTAGTAGTATACTTGTTTCTGTTTGGAATAGCCCTACTGTGCTGTAACATGGTGTGGTATAGCCGTGCTGGGCAACTGTAAAATGAAGCTACCCTCTCGTTTACTGATAATAGCTTTGTAGGACTATACATTATTTGGATAATTGGTCAAAAAATAAATCTGTTAAATCTGATTCTGTTGCATAGAACTGAATAAAGAGTAATATATTGATATTTAATATTAATATATTTTCTGTCCAATTTTAGTGTATCACTTTCAATAAAAGTGTGGTTATTTTATTTTATTGGCTTGTATTTTTTATATTTTGTACCATTAAATGTATTTAATTTTATTAAAAACTCTAATATTAATTCATTTATACAAAAAAAAAGCGAATAAATAAATAAATAATAATAAAAAAAAAAACATTTTCAGTTTTGGTTTTTGGCCAAGTGCATCCAGAATCCATCCTGCTTTATAGAGCTTAAACATTTAAAGCGTACTCAGACAACAGAACTGCAGCGCACATTTATATTAAACAGAACATTATTGTCCATTGGTGTGTTTTTAACCCTAATTTTTTCTCCACTGACATTTCAGAAAATTCTTCAATAAAGACTTTTAGGCAAACAGATCAAAGCATTACGAAACATGATTCAAAGCAACAACAAAAAAAAAAAAAGAGAGAGAGAGAGAGAGAGAGAGAAATTTTCATCCATATATAAATCCCAGCCCTTTCTTACAATTTACTGCAAGCTCAGATTAATTTCTGCCTCCATTCAATCAACAACCCATATACTGAATCAATTCTTTTTTCTTTTTGAATAATTCGTTTCACTCAGATGTACATCAAAATAGTGTTGCCAAAACTACTGACTGCGATACCAAATCAGTACTGAAATTTGAGCACTGTTGAGTGGATTTGTAAACACCTCTGATTGGCTCTGAATCGCAAGTAGCAACAGATCATTTCTTCCATATTTTGATGTAGAGTTGTCAAAAGTACCGACCACAATACCATACCAATACCAGTGTGACGCTTTGAGCGCTGTTGAGAGGATTCGTAAACACCTCTGATTGGCCATTGTGTTCACACACTCAACAGATATGTCTGTGATTGGCTACAATGATCAACACTTCAAAAACATGTTGTAAATAGACATCTTTACCGAGTGCTTACACAGAAACATACAGGTGTGTTTGAAAGTACGCCTGCTTTCAAACGTTCCCGACATTTGAAAACACACGGAAGTGTTTGAATTTGAAAGTGTTTTGAAAGCAGTTCAAAACACTTTCAAATTCAAACACTTTTTTGTGTTTTCAAATGCTCTTGTGCGTTGATCATTGTAGCCAATCACAGACCTATCTGACGAGCGTGTGAACACAATGGCCAATCAGAGGTGTATACGAATCCGCTCAACAGCGCTCAAAGCGTCACACTGGTATTGGTATGGTATTGTGGTCGGAACTCTACATCAAAATATGGAAGAAAAGATCTGTTGCTACTTGCGATTCATCGCAAATTTAATCTCATGGCTTTGTTCACACTTAAGACACATACTTTTCCGTCAATGTGAATTACAACTTTAGTATTTTGACAACAGCTCCTGTTCACAAATGACCTCTAAATTGGAAAATGTCATTAATGGGATAGCTCACCCAAAAATGAAAATTCTGTCATCACTTAAGGCATGTTTAAACCTAGTATGATAACTATAAAGTTAACTATATCAATATACTAACACCCAAATCAACACACAATGTTTTGTTTATTGTAAGTGCAGTTATGTTGTCTGCTGCTTTAAAAGCTTGGTTCAGGTGGATTCAATGATATTGTTCCTCTGTCATTATCGTTATACACTAGTTATGGTGTGGACTTTCCTATTCTCATAATATCATAACGATTATCAAAACGTTAAGTTATTGTTATCGGCATTGGTGTAAATAGGCCTCACTCTCACATTGTTCTAAACCTGTATGACTTTCTTCTTTGCAACACACAAAAAAACATCTTTTAAAGAACGTTTTTAGTCCAAACAACATTGCAGCCCATTGACTTTCACTGCAAAGGACAAAAAACCAAACCTTTCTTAAAATATCTTTTGTGTTCTACAGAATAAAAAAAAAAAAATTCATAAAGTGTTGCAAAAATATTAAGGTGAGTAATTGATGACAGATTTTTTTTTTTTTGAGTGAACTATCCCTTTAAATTGACTGAAAAGTTAGTCTGTTTAAAACCACCTTTTAAAAAAGAAAATAGCACCAAACATGACTATGGCAAGGAAAAAAGTCCATATGATGAAACAAAACACTCAAATGGAGATTTCTGATAGGCATTTTCACTCCCAGAACCCCACTGAGGAGCTCGATAGATTATACTGCTCTTTATTCAAGATACCAAAATAATTCATTGTGATGGGGAATGCACACACTGGAAATGTGACTCACAGATGCATGAGTCACTGCAGATGTCTTAAAACCACCAGCCAAAGTCAGCATCCTGAGAGGTTTCTTAAAAAAAAAAAAGTAAATAGAAAATAATTGATGGAACTTTTCTATTACAGCCATAGGGAATGCTGGGGTGTCAGCACCGGACATGACTTTATTCCGAGTAATGTTATATAACCACAGACCTTGAGTATTGAGGGTCTTTGAGATAAATGTGCATTCACAGGTGTTAACATATGGAGAGGTGTGAACACTTTGCTTCCCGACAAACCAACACAATTTCAAATGGTCCATATGTTCTTTAAATTTGACCTTGGGGGTCAAAGTACTTGACCTGGAAAACACAACACCTTTAAAAGGGTCTTAAAACGCAGGGTGGTTCACACACCATTACTAAAACTACAAGTGACATTACCAAACCCCTTAGACCAAGACAACAGGACCTCATTGTGCTCATACCCACACGGCCTACCATGAGGGACCCATTGTTGGGACCCTTGGGCCATGTGGACACCCTTCACCCCCACCCAACGCCTACTCATCATGCATTAAAAACAGCTTGATTTCCTCACCCTAGGCCAGGGACCAATTTGGCCAATTATCAAAGGCAGACAGGAAGACTTTTGTTTGAAGTGAGAGAGAACGAGAAAGACGGTCCCCTTTAAAGCGACTCCACAGGGGAGGGGGAAAAAAATGGAGAGAAACTACAGGACAAACGTTGCCAAAGTGAGTCGGGGGGGTTCTATTTAACTTTGTGCTAATTAAAGGGACAGGGGCAGACCAGTGGGGCGAAGCGCTGGTTAACACAAGACTTTGAGGAAAATGAAGGGGGTGGATGCACCAGGTGGGAAACTGTTGTCGCAAGTGGGAAAGATCCACTCTTCATGTAGTTCACACAACAAAACTTATGTTAAGAGTGTGTAATGGGGGCTTCTGGAGGACTGTACTTGTGCCAGAAGAAACAGAACCCCATACACAAGCTTAAAGCAACTGACAGACATAAAACACTGACCATCACTGTTCTACACATCTAAATAAACCCAAAACTTTTTCTGTTTCTGGACCAACATTCACCCATGCAACCAAAAAACATGAAGCTTCGAAGCTTTACGAATCTTTTGTTTCGAATTAGTGGTAGCACGCATCAAACTGCAAAAAAGTCACACCTCCCAGTGGTGAACCACTGAAATTTTGAACCACTTATGACGTAACGAAGACTATTTACTAAAATCACGTAAATTTGGCAGTTTGATACACGGATTTTATTAAAATGATCTGAACAAAGGTTTTATGAACAAAGGTCTTATGGGTGTGAAACGACATGAGGGTGAGTGATTAATGACAGAATTTTCATTTTTGGGTGAACTAACCCTTTAATATAAAAATATGGTTCTACATTTGAAATTTTCAAGGTGAAGTAATCTCAAAAAATGTTTATAAAAATACTTTCAAATCATTACAGTGTTTCATTTAATTTAAGAGATAATTTATTACTGTAGAAATTATTTTAATCGAATGAACTGCACCGTGGTTAACTATAAATTTGGCTCTTGTGGTTGGACATTTTCTCATGTAAAAAAATTAAATTAAATTAAATAAATAAAAAAAAGCTGTATTTTCATGAAAAGAAAGAAGCTTTTAGGGTGTTGCCAAGATGGCTTCTGAGTGAACTGTGTGTAAGTTTCACCGCTAGAGGTCACTTATTCAAAACAATAACAAAGGCGTAGCTTGATGTCGGCGTAAAGGAGTGTGGAATCATGGGAGTTGTCGTCTTCACCTCCACAACTGATCTGCAATCTGATGGGACTCAGGCAGAAATTGTGTTCATGGATGAGCAAATGTATTAGTTTTATTAACGTTACTGTGGTACAAGACCCTGAGACTTTTTACGTTGCTGTTTTTATAATGCTAATATGCCGCAGTCAGCCACTGGTGCCACTCCTTACGCTTTGTAGTTTGTTTATTTTACGTTTAAAGTTATTTAACATCCGCCTCTTTCTTCCCTGAACTTGAACTTTGTTATAGTTATGTTTGATCATTTGCACATTATTTAATTTCATTCTAATGAAACAGCTGCAAATGCTGAAATACTTCTCATACAGGTCACTTTATTTGACAAATTAAAATTGTAGGGTAATGCAGCACTGTTTTACTTGGTCAAAACAATCATACTAACGTTACTCGCGGTAAATCAAGAAAACAATAAAACGGACTGTGTTGAGCTATATAACAATGATTAGTTTTCTGTTGATAAAGGAATCCAAACAGTTGCTCGTCTGTCTAATAAAACACATAATACATTTTGTAGGTGGCTATATATATTAATATATTAAGTCTTTTTTTTTTTTCATGGTTTCTACGCAAGTAAAACCAGAACTCGAGGGTAACGGCGATATGATGTCTTTAACAGGCGACGCAATGACAAAGGCTGCTACACTGGTTAAATTGCTGATTTTTCTTGGAAACATTTGGGATTTTGTAAGTGTAAGTACACAAATCAACAAAATATATAACATTGTTTTAGTGGTTATTGGATATTTTAATCCAAAAATCTTACATATTGTGCCTTTAAAGTGACCCTGAACAAATTCCACCAGCCCAGGTTGTGGGAAAAACGACTGCTTAAACATCATCAACCACATGAAACTCTAACAGCTGGTCTGAAATGACTCAGAACTGCGATCCAGCCACATACCTCTACATATTCACAGTCAGCAGGACCATAATGACATGTTATACGGTCACATAAGCGTGTGAATCCACCTCAGTCTAATCTAATATGCTTTAAGTCAGATCTGATTATGTGTCAGCACTGGTCTAATTACTATATGTCAGTTGTGTTGAACAAACTGGACAAACAGTGGCAGCTGTGTTTTCCAGCCTCGGCTAAAATCCATGCATGGCTCTCTTGGGTACAGGGATTCCGGGGTGTCCTTCTGTTCCCACAACATCACTCTGCAACTATTCCTCAACCCGGCCCCCATTAGGGATACTTTGTCTGAGTGAACACAATAATAACAGCAGTGTGAAATTTATCACACTCACTATTTAGGTTATATATCAACATATGGACTCCCCAAACACTAAATACTCTCACAGGGCATGATCTGGCCGAGAAACAACCTTGTAGATGACCAACCACATCTTATTTATACATAAAATCCAGCAACTAGGTCCTGTGAGTTCAGCTTTCACAGTGACAGCAATGATCAATTATGAAAACACAATAACTGTGAAAAGGGATGCACAAATATTACATTTATCTGCAATATATAGTGGTTGATAAATGGACATAAAAATCACTATTTTGTCTAAATAAATGTAAAAAATAAACACTGAAAACTAAAATTAAACATTTTAAATGCTACAAGAGGGAATTTAGGCATCACAACATTACAATGTACAGTATTGGCCAATATATATTCAATTTTGTCTGATAATTATATATGATATATGATGATATATTGGGCAATATTGGGCGGTCCAAACTGAACACAGGGTTCAAAGCAGTCAAAATGACCTAAATGCACATCCCTATGTCTGACAACACAATCTTCACATATAAATTTGCAATCTATAGCACGCGAAAGGAAGGTCACATCAGGTTTTGCCGATTGAGCAACTCTAGGAAACTGGATTTTATTCGGCCCACGGACTAGATACAACACAGCTGGAGATATGCTCATCCCAGCCCCACTTATCATCCTAAAGTCAACATCTATAGCACCAGCCAGGAACCACAGGGCCATACAATGTGCAATGTGATGTGCCTGTGTCGCACTAAAAACTCTATTTGGAAAAACACAGCCTTACAAGGTCACAAAATGAGGGGTTAAAAAAGAAACGTTTGATTTATTCCTTGAGGGAACTAACTGGATAAAGGGATTTCAAAAAACTGCACACACAAAGCCCCATAAAATACTACAGGCTCACTTCACAGACATAGTTAATTTTAAGTGCAGACCTCCTCTCTCTCCAGCTCTTGGTTCTGTCTCTAATGCCAGGCCGTGGTAGAAAGCAGCAGGTGGTTCAGAGTGGTTATCTTAGACCTCCTATTTTGCATGATGGGAAGGCAGCTGAAACCAAGCCAATGTAAGTCCTGTGTGAGAGCCAGACGTCTCATTGCCACATCAGTCAGCATGTTAATAAAGAAACTATGCCAAAAATGAGGGTTGGTCTAAACGAAGGATGAGGAGGAGGCCATATAGAAGGAGACTCAGTTTCTCTTAATATAGGAAGGTTCCACAGACATTGAGAAGAAGACACCAAAATAATCAACTGGTAGACTTTTCACACTAAACTGTTAAGCCACTGTCATTCTAAACCCTGAGTTTACATAATCCTGGGTTATCTTGTTACATGTTTCACCCTGGGTTAATTAATCCTGGGCTGTTAGGTTTCAGAATGTGTGAACTCTGGGTTAATGTTTTTATTTGCATATTAATGAGATTAAAAAGGTTGAATGGATCTTTTAATTACTGCTTGTCAAATGGTGAAAATGTCACCATGTAAATTTGCTTCTACCAAAACAAGTGTGTGAACCTTTCTGTGACTGCACAAAGCATTGAGGCACTTTATGATTGGTTGTCTGCTGCCAAGCAATATACTTTTGGTTTTGCAAAGTAAATTAAAATGTAGCTTTAGAAATTTAATTCTTATGTCAAAGTAAGATGTTCTTACATTTTAAAAAATCTAACTGAAACAAGCTAGCCATTTCCATGCATGTACAAGCTGGTTTATATTGTCTAGTGCTGGTCTAGCAGATGGATCAGGATAGTGTTCACCAGCATAACTTGGTGAAGCTGGTCGGGTGATGGACATCTTACCGCCAGGACGATGAAATTACATACAGAGAGCAGCAGCTTCCGTTTTTGCTCTGACAGCCGCAAAACCAAACATTATGAGTACATGTTATCAGGAATGATGATAGAACATTGTGCTTAGGTTTTTCATCTTCAAACCAAACTTGGGTCTTCAGCTGACAAAGTTTAAATCCCGTCTGGCTAGCGTGCTTCCCATAATGTTTATGCATGCGGAGAGTAGGCGGTCTTTTGTCGCTGTTTGAACACATTTGATCACATGAGCGTTTACACTATGAAAGCAATTAGGTTGAATGTATTTTTGACTACCTCTGGAAGTGGTCGAAAATGGACAAGCTTTAAAACGTTTTAGACACCGTTTACACCTGTATTTAGCGTCGTCCACTTGTGAACCGATCGACCAAAACATCTTAATACCAGGTGCAAATGGGGCCTATTTGAAAAACTAATCTGTGGATAAGTTCCTTTGTTTTTTTTATTGACCTTGTAATATTTAACCAAAATAACTGGACCTTCTGGTGCAAATAACAAACTTCTCTCTGGTGAAGCATGCAGGACTTCTCCAATCATTTAGGCTACTTAAACTCCACCCCTGCAAGCTCACGTTCATCTTCAACACCCACATCTCAAAATCCAATCAACAACCAATGTATAGAACCAAGTCCCCATCCTACATCTTTTCTATTTCTATAATTCATTACACTTGAATGTACGTCACTACATAGATCTGTCACTACTTCCGTTTAACAAACCTGGCTTGGACATCAGCACATTCACATCAAAACCACAACATACAATGGTGACCAGAAATGTTGGTGTTTTCAGCAGGGTCTTCATACCCTGTACCAGTGCTGGCAGCCTACCTCCGAGAGGGCCGATCTTGTTGGTGATGGCATATCGAAGGATGCGCTCCTCTTTGACGTACATAACAAATATGCGCTCCATTCTCAGCTCCTGTGTCTCCAGTCCTCTGCGGTGCCCGTGAGTGCAATCCCTGTATGTGATGTTCTGTTTGACATGGAAAGTGAGGGTCTCTGCTCCTTTTTCAGCTGACACGACTGTAAACTCACGCACTGATGAGGAGGTAATCACTGAGAACAAGAAAAAAGACAATAGGAAAGCAATTCACATCAAACTTTGGGCTTCTATTCTAGACCCAAAATCCCACAGGATTTTATTGTTAAGCAACCTCGTGTTCAGCAACATGAGAAATGCTTTTATTTAGGATGCATCAAGATCAGACAGAGCTTCCTCTAAAAGGAAATGGAGGAGACAGGAGACAGAAATCTATTTTTTTAGCTTACATCTCCACCCCCCTCCACCCCTAATCATTTTTTTTTAGTTTTATATTATATATATATATATATATATATATATATATATATATATATATATATATATACACTGAATTTGTTTAGATTTTTTTATATATTACATTTTTTTTAGGGTTTTTTTTAGCTAAGCCATTCTCAAAGGCCACAACTCTTCAAATTTTATACCATTCAAAAGATTTGGGTCAGTAAAATTTTAAATGTTTTTAAAAGAAGTCTCTTACGCTCACAAAGGCTGCATTTATTTGATCAAAAACACAGTAAAACCTTAAAGGGGACCTATAATACCCCTTTTACAAGATCATTTTTACAAGATAAGTCTCTGGTGTCCCCAGAATGTGTCTGAAGTTTCAGCTCAAAACACCCCACAGATTATAGCTTGTCAAATTTGCCTCTATTTGGGTGTGAGCAAAAACAAGTTGTTTTTGTGTGTGTCCCTTTAAATGCAAATGAGCATCCCTTTCCAGAAGAGGGCGGAGCTTTAATGGCTCGCACTTCGGTTGCTCAACAACAACAAAGCTGGAGAATCTCACGCAGCCAAAATGACGATTGTCAGTAACGGTGTTCAGCCTTACATTGTTCAAACTAGCTTCGGACACTGATGTAGAGACTCAGGAAGAAGTTACAACTTTTAGAATGAAACTGGACGTTTCTGAATGGTTAGTGGATACATTTATGTAATTACTGTGGAGTTGATTCAACTCATGGACTAGCATGTGCCGTCATGTTAACCTTTTGTGCAAATCCAGCGTTGAATAGACCCTCGTTTGTGAAGCAGTCTGGTTTAAAAT
Organism: Elopichthys bambusa; assembly: GCA_037101425.1. NCBI lineage: Eukaryota > Metazoa > Chordata > Actinopteri > Cypriniformes > Xenocyprididae > Elopichthys > Elopichthys bambusa. Next base: position 22,536,207 of record CM074442.1, read on the forward strand.
GACGGCATGGTAACAACACTCTTCTACAACAACTCTCCCTCTTCTCTAAAGCAGCCCAACATGGCCTCACCCCCTTTGTTGCGTGTTTTCGGTGGTAGGGTTTATGTAAATTTTAATGGTTAGTGATATTACTAACTCAGGGAGAGGCTTGTTGTAGTCCCTACCAGCCGTTTGTTGTAGTCCTTAAGCAGAGAATTCTTTAAAAGAAAATATCCTCCGTTGCATTGAAATTTGTTGTAACTTTGCAGATGTTGCTTATGATCAAACAGCAACATTACACACTAATTTAAGTTAAAAAAGTGAAATCATAATCAACCACCCCTTTATTATTATTAAATATTATTTACTGTAATATATTTAAAATGTAATTTATTCCTGTGATGGCAAAGCTGAACTTAACTCCAATCTTCAGTGTCACATGATCCTTCAGAAATCATTCTAGTATGCTGATTTGTTATTATTAACATTTCTTATTATTATAAATGTTAAAAACAGATGTGCTGCTTAGTAGACAGAATTAACCAAAGTTAAGATAATATATTGTAACATTATAAATGTCTTTACTGTCACTTTTGATCAACTGAATGCGTCCTTGGTGAATAAAAGTATTAATTCACTTTAAAAAAATCTTACTGACCCTAAACTTTTGAACTGTAGTATATATGTGATTGTTATATTGTGTAATTCATTTGATCAGGGTTGATTGAATCAGGGTCGAGAGACAAAGATGGATAGATATATTTACTCCCCAATTACTTCTTTCGGAACTTACATGAAGGATAATACTGGTAGGTGTCCTTAAATGGCTCCATCTGCACTGTAGCACCAGGAGGAATGAAGGGAACACTGCCTTGTAAATGAGTGTCCACATTGAGGTAGTTCTGGGTATCCAAACCCATAGCTGTCTGGACAATGCTGAGACGCTGGTTACCGGGATAGAAGGTCACATCTGCACGCCGAGTGAATTCGGCACCTGTCAAACAGAAATGTTGGTTTTCAACATGAAAAAGGTCACTAAAAAGCAGTGTTGTGGTTTGCTCATTTTACGGCAAACAAATATTAAGTCAAGAAATAAGATCCAGATGGGGGTTGTGACCCTTATAATGGTGCTTGATGAACATTTGAAAAGAAAAAAAATGGCTTTTTTATACAAAGTGAAAACATATTATTATACAATGGAGCACCTGACTTAAATTAGGGGAAGGGGTTGTTGTACAGGCCTTGAATATCAGACTAGCAAAGCCCTAGTGGGAGTCTATTAGTGAGAACAAAACCACTAAGCCTGAAATCTCACAACAGGAGGCCATATGTTTTACAAACATGCAACACCATAAAAGAGGTAGAAGATGAGATCATGACGGCCTCACCGGTGATACTGAAGCCATTAAGGCTGTTAGGCAGCTCCAGGGCAAAGAGCCAACCAAACAGACCTCCAATGGGGGCCACAGGCATGAGGGCCCAGCCCACTGGCTCTGGGACCTCACTGATGGCAGTGTACGCTCGCCCATCGCCAACCACGATGTAGGCGTGCAGGTCGATGCTGTCCAGCTGCACTGCTGTGCCACCCACCAGCACAGTCCCTCTGACCTTTCCATTCACACGATGAGGTGCACCTGAGAACAAGATGAAGACGAAATCAGAAAAAGTCTATGTGGATTGCTAATTAATTCCTTTGAGTACTAAATCTGAGAGGCAGAAATTTCATTTTTATGTTTTTATTCATTTTTCTAAATGATCAATAGAATGCTGTAGAGATGATGTTTGGAAGTAATGGTGTGTCATGAATAAAGACTATGCATCAGTACAATACTATTGAATTTTGTAAATGCAACTTAAAATACATTCATTTCAATAAATTTACCAACAACACAGCCATTGCATCTGACATGTTTTCTCACTGACACGTCCCTAACTTGGAAAATCAGAAAGTTCTGAGTTTCCCACTTGTAATTATGACTTTGTACTGGTGTTCAAGTGTGTTCGACTTAACAATACAATCTTTCTGGCATGACTTGAACACACCATTACCATCAACCTGGTTCCTTCCACAAAAAGCCAATAGTATTTTGGATTATTATTGCAGAAAATCAGCTCTGTGACTAACAAGTTTATGATTCTTTATGACATGTTTTATTTATCAAGATATAGGCAATAAATGAACTACACCATGAGCGCACCTCTTCAACATCACCATCACTAAACTCTTTCAATTTTTAATCTACAAGTAAAAAAATTATATATATATCGTCTTAATCATTTGCAAGAGTGTGAGTATAAACACAATAAGGCTGCAAAAGTGGACTAATAAGTACATTAATCTAATGAGTGCTTCCAGTCATAAAGAGACATTTTTTACACATAAAATTTTCAAACTTGGTTCTTGCATGTAACAGATTATGAAGTTTAGACCTATGGTTTGAGACCTATGGTGGAAAGCAAGATTTTCAGTGAGTAATGACTTATATATTAGGGTTGAATAAATCATGTCACAATATATCACAATACAAAAAAGCAACAATATGTATTGTGGATAGTGACAATATGTATTGTGTATAGTTCACCCAAAATTAAAATTACTGTGTGAGGAAGAAATTCACTACACTGAACTACTATACATAATGTTGAACATAATGTGGAATATTTGTGGGTCCTGATAATGCCAATGGTCTTGTGTTACCAGTAAAAAGTGGCCTACATTATTTTAAATATATATAGTCAATGACAGAGTGCAAGCATATTCATATTTTTCTGTATTTTCAGCTTCAGAATCATGAATATTTTTATTCTGGTATCAGCATTGTCCCGTGCAAAGAGTTACCAGTCCAAGCATATTCATTTCCACTCCCAATGTCATACCAAATTTAACATTTTAATCAACAGTTAATTTTTTATTAACCTTTTACCATATGTCTTGAAGTATCGCAATATCATATTGTGAGTTCAGTATCGTGATATGTATTGAATCATGACATGAAGATATCATTACATCGCTAATATATATATTATATATATATATATATATATATATATATATATATATATATATATATATGCATTTGGCAGATGCTTTATCCAATGTGACTTACAATGCATCAGTGCATCAAAACTGCTCTAAAAGGGTTTGGAACAGTTTTGTAAATGAAAGAATGTTATTTTTGCAGAATTTAGTTTGGGGTGAACTAGTCCTTTAATTTACAAACTGTTCTCAAAAGCTCCAATTTCTCCAGTTACTCAGCTGTTTCAGAGTGGTTGGAAGGCTTTCCCTCTCCACTACCTCCCTCACTGGCCACACAAAGCTCCTACTGTACACATGCATATCCAACAGCTGAGGAAGCTTTTCCACTGAATATTTTCTCTCAGAAACAAATGTCTGTCATTCAGCACAAGCCAGACATGCCGCTTTGAAACAGGGCTCAAGTTTTCTTTCACACTTAGGCTTGTAGTGGATGTTCACAGGTAGATTACAGTCATACAAGGCCAATGTGATGTCATTGTCTTGAAAAGATCCTGTTACTCAGGCCCCATGAGTGCCGCCGAATGATTCACTAGGGAATTCCCATCTTTTTCCAAAAGATCAAGTGTTTCCGACATAAAACCTCCCACAAAATTGGCATGGCAGCCACATCTAATAAGAAAGAGACTGTGGAATAAGTTGTGGGAATTACCACAGTCACTTAACACAAATGTTCGCCAATTAGACACAATTAGCGGCCACTCGGCACGTTAGTGAAGCAGTTAGTAAATAACCAAGTTTAGGCTGGGAGACATGACTAGATTTGACAGAAAATAACTGCATGGAATTTGCATAACTAACCAGTACAAAGTATGCGCCAAATCAAAATTTTATCTACAAATTCCTTTGCATTACAAAAATATACTTTTGTACCCCTAAAAATACTGTGTTGGAAAGAGAAACACTGGTAATATGTCCCCAGAGGTGTACAGCGAATGTTGTGCATACTTTCAGAACAAGCTCATGTTATGTGTGGCTTTAACAACGGCTCTTTTTACAACATTCCCGCTGCAGTCTTACCGTTTGGCAGGCAGTGGTGGCCGTTGCCGTAGAATCCTGAGTTGCAGTGGCAGCAGAAGCCAGTGGGATAGTCTGTGCAGTGTGCGTTCTGACTGCACTGCTGCTGGAAGCGCTCGCATGTCTCTTTATTATCGGTTGAGTAATGGATCACTGCATGGAGAGGCGGAAAGACAGAGAAACTGCTCTTAAATAGGCTAGTAAAGTCAGGAGTTAAAATCCCACACAATCTTAAACTCTCTCTTTGTATTGTTTAGATAGATAATTGTAGTAGAACATCTAAAACATAATACTTGAATCAAAGTAAAAGTGCATTAAAAAAATACTGACCTATATTTGATATACAAACGTATAGATTGAAGTGATAAGGAAATTATTTTGTGTAAAATTTTGTGCGTTTCTGGTGTAAATGTTTATGTTGCGTTTTTTGTGCTCTTTTGTTAACAACATTAAAGTATAATTTATACAATTTACGACACAAACTAAACTTTCGTTAAACTCTGCCCCCCATGGTTACTGTTACTAACTCAGACAAGCTTTACAGAACATCTAACAGGAATTAATGGAAATTTCCATCAACAGCTTAATTCATTAACATGCTCGTAATATTATTCTACATAATATGTGTGATATTTCTGGATATATTTGTCATGGTCACCGTCATGTTCTGATTGTTTTGGTTTTCATTCAGTCACATGTGCTCCTTTGTTCTGTTTTCCCGCCACAATCAGTCACCATGGACACTGCACTAATCATCACAGCTGTCTGTCATTTGAGTTAATCATCTGTGTATATAAGTTCCTGTCTTTCCTTAGTTCAGTGTCGGGTCTTGTATGTTACTAGTATTGTGTTTCTGCCTTCATCTGTGTTTGCCTGTTGGATTATCTAGTAAAGACTATTTGAGAGTTTTCTTCTTCTTCTTCTTCTTTTTTGTGAGTTCCTACACAGCCAACGCATTACAATATTACTGGATAACTGCTGTGATATTTTAGACAGTGATATTTTAGTATCATTTATATATTATAATTTATCTTTTCAGTTTTTATATAAATTTGTTATTTTGTTAAGTGGTTATTTTATTTTTAATTTTAATTTTAAATTTTTTTCTTATATAGCTATTTATTTACATTTCACTTTTAGTTTTAGTAATTTAAGTACTTCAGATTAAACTTTTTTCGTCACGGTAGTTGCCAAGACAAGTTTTTCATGAAATGCTTATTTTGTTTTATTTTAGCTTTTTTTCAATTACAAAAATGAATTTTTAATAGTTTTAGTTGACAATAACAAAACTGTTAGCTAAACACACAGACTCTCTCCATATACATGCATTAGAAACGAGCAAAAGCTTGTCTAAGATGGCGGACGGCAACAGATGCTAAAGTAGGATTGGTCAGTAATATTTAGGGCGGGCCTTAACGAAGGTTAAATTAGTAAATTTGTTCAATCTGTATATATCAGTATTGGTTATGAATCACAATCATTAAACTCTCACCTCCCGAGTCAAAGTTCACTCTCTCCTCAACACTGAACACTTGGCCACCAGAGTTGTGAGGAGGGACGTCCTTCACACGGTTTGGGTACACCTGCAGAATTGCGTGCTTTGGTAATGGCCGCTGGGGCTGGGTCACATCCTCCGGGGGGAGATTACGGGGATCAGGCTGAGGAAATTCACCTGGACCAGACACTGAGGGCTGAAGTGGAGATTGACCAAGAGGCGCCTCCTGGTTGAGACGCTCCAGTCGGGAGGAGTCCTGCTCTGGCTCAAGAAACTCTGTTGTGGTGGGATCCTGAAAGTCTGGATCGATGGGGTACTCATCCTCATCTGTTTCTGTGTAGTCTTCATCAGGGAACACAGCACCCTGAACTGAGGGAGCTTTGGTTGAAACAACCTCATGCTGTGCAGGAACGACATTCTGGAAGGAATATCTGTTTCCAACGTGGAAAAGCCAAACTCCAGGCTCTCCTATGTTTCCTTTCCTGAGGAAAGTTATAATATTAAAAGTTTGAGGTCATTATGTTTTTTGTTCCTTTTTTAAAAGAAATTAATAATTTTATTTAGCAAGGATCCATTAAATTTTTATCAAAAATGGCTAAAATATTAAGCAGCACAACTGTTTTCAACACTGACAATAATAAGAAATATTGACTGGAGTAATGGCTGCTGAAAATTCAGCTTTGCCATCATAGAAATAAATAACATTTTAAACATTAAAAAAGAAAACAGTTATTTAATAATATTTTACAATTATACTGTTTTTACTGTATTTTACATAAATGCAGTTATTTTATTTTAACATGGTAAGTTCCCTGATGCTTACTGGTAAAGGTTCTTGACAGACTGCTCGTTGCTGGTGACGCTGTAGTAAGGCCCTTCAGTCCGAGAAAAGAAGAAGTAGGACAGCTCTCCTCTGGTAAAACCCACACGAGCTGGAAGCTCAATTTCGACATTGTACGATTCTTTGGGCCGTGTCCCAAAAAACTGCAAGCCATCCTCAGGGTATAGGAAGAGCGCGTAAGTATCCTTCTCATTGTACGCAAGCACCACTTGAAACGTGTTTACCTAAAAGTAAGAAGAGAAGGCCATTACTCAGGGCTCCAGAATCCTGTGCAGCACTTTAGAAGGTAATAAAAAGACATTCAAAACATATCAGCCGTAAATATTACATTACATACTTAAAATCTATCCAAAATATTTAACTTAAGAACTTATTTTTCCTTACTGTTGGACAAAGTGATCTCAAAGAGATTTGTTTTTTGTGTACAAAAATCTCAACCATCTAGAACGTCAGCCGAAATCCAAATATGGTGTTTTAAACAGCTTCACTGATTTTACAAGCCTAGCAACCCACCAAATTTGCCCCCTACAAGGGTTTCCTCACATCAGTACTATCTTTTGCCGCCTTTTGTTGTTTTACACACCTAGTTTTACTGCACTTAACAGACCACTAAAAACATTTTGAGAGTCTAGTGTCACTCTTGGCCATGTCAGCTATTCCAAATATATGATTAAGAGGATCAGAGGATATTACCCAGTGTTATTTTTGTACTATTTATATGCTATTTTGAGCTGCACGATTCTGAATCACGTTTTTTTTTTTTTTTTTTTCTGTCAAACTGAGATCACAATTCTCCCGTGATTCTGAACAGACAACTAAACAAAATAATGTAATTTACTAGAGGTTCTGACTGTTAATGTTAATTGCTGCAGTCTATTTAAACTGTTTAATTAATCTGAATTTAAAAAATCTCTGTTTGAATGAATGATTCAATGACTTACTCACTAATACTTCACTTTGTTTAATTACTGGATGAAACTGTATCTTTGAACGAATCTCTTGAATGAATGATTCAATGACAAATACATTTAACAGTCACTTTGTCGCCAACTGGTGGCGTAACAATGTAATGACACGATCATTATTTGAAGCTCCATTACTTTCAAAAGGTGATTTGCTCTTTTTTGATCGCTTACATAGACATCAGTGTTTTTATCAGAACTATACACATTTATCCCAATAGGCTACTTATGTGATAATATGAATATTTGTAACAAAAAAAATAAAAAAAATACTGTGTTTGAAAAGAATGCTGGTGAAGCTGTTTCTTACCTATACATGACAAATGCTCTCTCTGGATCAGCGGCAGCGGCAACACAGATTTAAATAGTTCCGGTGTTGTGCAGATTATTACTCCCCTAGTATTGGTAGGTTTAGGAATATGTGTGGGGGAGGGGTTAGGATTAGGGGTGGGGTTAAGATTAGGTAATCAGGTAGCGACTTCAACGAGGGGGGTAATAATTTGGCAGGGGGGTCGAAATTCGGCACAACACCTGTACGATTTTTTCAAAGGTTTAATAGACACAGGTGAATCATTGTCGTTTAGGAATGAGATTGCGTGGCTGTTTGAATCGAGATTGCAATCTTTTAATGATTAATCGTGCAAATCGAGATTGTGATCTCTAACGATTATCATGCAGCTCTTTATGCTATTATATTAAGATTTTATTAATATTATTTATTTTCTATTTTATTTAACTGCCAAAGCAGCATTTCTCATTTTTTCATCTAATGTTTTATTTTATTCCAGCTTTAGTTCAATTAACAATTTTGAATTGTTTCTGTTTTAATAGTTTAAGTTCGCAGCCCAACTAGCCTCACAATTGTGACTGCACCACTTAAGTGTACAATCAAAATCAAAGACTGTTTGCAATCTATTTTATATTCATAATGTAAAATAATTACAAATGAACTTTGATATATACAAATAAGGAGGCTTGGTGCAGTTGCTGCAGAAATGGAGCGAGTTACATTACATTTTGATCAAAGCTTGTAGAAAACAAGCATTTTTTTCTTTTGAATAACTTGCAAAGATGAGCTTTTCCCAATAAGGTAAGGAATGTGTATTATAAAAATATATTGGGTCTATTTTTAAGTAAGCTTTTCTAGCAAGACATCCTAATGATGTTTCAACCCAGATATTAAGATGCCCTTCCCCCTTTCCAGCCTGTCACGTACACACACAGAGGATGTGTGTGAAATTCCTCTCCTCTGTTTAGTAATCCAAGCTGTCCCCGAGTAGAGCTATCACCTCCACAAAACAACCCCCCAATTCCAGAGAGACAATGCTGCATCTGGCTTTCAGAGAGCCTCGGGCCGACTCATTCCCCAGCACGCATCCCTCCTCGATCCCCTCACCCAACCCTGCAGCCTTCAGCTTCAAACTCTTAATTGCAGGACCACACTGCCTCTAAGCAGTGCAGAAACACACCCATAAACCAGATTGTTTAAAGATGTTATGGTACGGGAAAAAATTAGACCCCCACAATGTAGCTTGAGATGGTACTATATCAATATTATCAATAATATCACAGTAATCAGCATCACCATCATAACATCAATACTATTACAGTATTTTTTCTTCATAATGTCTTAATAATAGTTATTTGTTATTGATATAATGTATACTGTATTTCTTTTTCTTGTCATTACTTGTTTTGTGTATAAAGTCCAACATTTATGGAGTATCACCTCCATAAGCCTGTCCTTCTTCTATCCACAGGACGTCTGCAGTGACAGACATCTGGAGGGGGCAAAAGACTAGATAAAGTGGTTTAAATCCCAAAGGAAAACAAGATATCATCCAGAGATTTCCACCATTTAGACCCCCTGAGCTTCAGCAAACTCTCTGCGGAGAGACGGAAATGTAGTAAATCAACTCAAGGATGTGCTTTCTTCAAACAAGCCCTATAGCCTTTAGCTATTCTATTGCAATCAAGTCAAATTTAGTAAGCAAACACTGCTTAACAGACAGTTCTGAAAGCATGCAACCTTTTAGTCAAGAAAGATGACTTTAGTAAACTAAAATGTCAAAAAATCATACACCGAAATCTGTTAATATTACCATTAACTGCATAGGTGCGACAGTATGCAAAATTTAATACACAATACACATCATGGCTAACACAAAACCATGTATTTAATATAGTCTCAACCTGTCTATCATTTGTCTAGCTTCTACCAAGTGACAGATGAATCTGGGCCAAAATACCAGAGTTTGATTGGATGCAGTGCATTTTATGTCAATAACAAAAGATTTGGGATTGTTTTTATCTGTTTTTAGATGTTAAACAGCGTACTTATTTTGCAATCCTTAATATGCTTAGTTGCATTTTATTATTTGCATTTAGCATTGTTCTTTCTCTGCTGACCAGAACCCAGTGGAACTCCTGATTATATTTACTCTGAGGATACAAACATGAACATGGCCTTGTGCAACCACAACAAGAGAAAAAAATGCTGCTTCCGGCCAATGAGTAACAAATGATAATATTTTATGAGCAGTGCAGCTGTTTGTGCTCAGCAGTCTGGACAAGAGAGCCAAACATGCACTAGAGATTTAAAGTTGGGCCCGAACGCCCATTAGAATACACTGAAAACACTCAGAATTCAGTTCCATTTCAGCTCTGAAATCGCTCCTTTTACACATCAGAAGACTGACCAACAACTGTTACATTTGCCAAATGGACCTAATAAACTGTAATATTCTTGTTTGTGAAAATATGGTCTGAATGTGAGAGATACATTTAGGATATGTCTAGTCTGCTGAAGAAATTGACCTATACATAATATTGTGCCTGTAAATGTAGTTCAGCAGATACATTACTGTTTAAGTTTGGGGTTGGTAAGATTTTTTTTATGTTTTTGAAAGAAATCTCTTATGCTTGCTACAGCTGATTAAAACTATTTGATCAAAAATACAGTAAAAAGTAATATTGTGAAATGTTATTACAATAAAAAAAAATGTTTCTTATTTTTCATCTTATGTGATTTACTCCTGTGATGGCAAAGCTGAATTTTCAGCATTATTACTCCAGTCTTCAGTGTCACATGATCCTTCAGAAATCATTCTAATATGCTGATTTGCTGCTCAAGAAAAACAAATGTAAAAACCGTGATTTTGTCAGGATTCTTTATCATTTTTTAAAATAGAAATCTTTTGTAACTTTATAAATGTTTTTGCGGTCACTTTTGATCAATTTAATGTGCCCTTGTTGGGAAATAAAGCCAGTTGGGAACCACTGCAAACTTGATTGGATTCAATAAGCCCATCAGACACCTGAGAAGCACTGTGGACAATCTAAAACCTTCCAAGTCATTACTCAGCATTTCTGTGGTATGCGAGGTGTTGATAAGACCTAATCACTGTGGTGACAGGGACAATTAGGAGCGGTTCTATCCCACCAATTGTTCCTGTGAATTGCAGGTAAAATTAAAGGCTGAAGGGCTCTGGGATAGATTAGCGGGTTCTGGGAGACGCTATTGTCCTCTAGGCCTGAGATTAGGACACACCACAGATGACCAGCTTTGATAACCTCGGCCTAAAAGGAGTTCAGGTAAAGCCAGACCTTCAGGGTCACATTTAGTACCACTCTAAGCAGTTCTCTTACCCGATTGGATGGGCTAGAGCTGCGGGTAACCTCCTCATAAGCTGACACGTTCTCCCAGGTAGCGATAAAGGCATGGGTAGGGGTGAACGTGGCATCTGGAAAGCCTCTCTTGACATCTGCTTCCGCCCGCTTCAGCACGGTAGGAGACTCCGTCTGCCGGTAGAAGATGGATCCTTTTCCTTTGCTGGTGTCAATGTCAGCCAGGAAGGGAGCAATGACAGGGAAGTCGGTGGGGAAGCCGTCATCCACATACTGCTTCTCCATGGGAAGATCCTGAGTTGAGATGATTCCATTGGTGGCCACCTGGAACGAGATATATATATAAAGACAACTGTCCATAATGACCTTATTTTAGGGTCATATTCTTATCTTTTTTTTTAGAGTCAAATCAGAGTTACAACCTATAATGATAAGTCATTTTTGACCACTTTGGATTTAAATTTAATAATAATGACAAAAGAAAACTTTTAAATTCTAAATACTATTAGAAAAATTAAAAATAATAAAACTGAAAAGAAATTACAAACATTATTGTGCATAATGTTAACATAATGATGAAAACATTTTACAGTCTTATTTGGAGGAACATGCTCATCTCAAAAGAACTTTTTTTTATATTACAGTATAATCTTCTTTTTTCTCAGTTTTTTTTTAAAATCTTAGACTTTGCTTAAGGTCTTTAACGATAAAAACTAATTTCCAGAGATTAATCTAAATCAAAGCCTAATCCACTGAAAAAACATACAGTGAAGATATACATATATATTGTCACTATAGTACGATAGTACGACATACACTAATACTTTAGGCAATATAACAAAACATTATCAGACGCTTCATATACTCACATATAAGTTGGTGAAGGACGCCTCATAGAAGTACATGGGTTTGGTTAGCGTGTTCACTTTAGAAGTCTCATCGTCTCCCTCTTGCAGAGCTACATCGCCGTATAACATCCCATATGGATAGATGTCATGTCTGTGAATGGCTGTGACACGGTGAACTGTCCATAAAAGTTGTAAAAATAACACCGCTTTTTTGACCCACGTCATTTTAATGAACAGCTGGTACACATACAGCTTGTATATGCGGCACACTCAGATTCAATGAGTTTGAGACTTTGAGTGAGCGGCGATGATGTTGGGCATGAAGGTGGGAAGTTTGTGATCCAGGCACTGAACGGGAGGGATTGTGGGAGGTCACGCGGACGTTGATTGGCTAACGGATGACACTCGGGACACCGTCTGCATTTCATTACATGTACAAGAGAAGAGACTTTGTGGGGGAAAGAGTCGAAATTTATTAATTTAATGGCGAAATTTATTTGAAATTATTTTAAAATGAATGCCTTTTTATATATATAAATTGTATATATAAATATATGTAAATAATATTATTTAACATTTAATAATGTTATTATTAATTAGCTCTATTTTTGTTTGATTTTATAGTGAAATTATATATTAATATATTTTAATCTGTTAAATATCCTGCTTTCTTCGGCTTTTTCGGTTTTACCTGACAGTTTAATGATAATTGCATTAAGACTGATTTAATCCAATCCAATTATGCAGTCTGAAAGAGACTGAATTTTAGATAGCCTTTAATCATCTTAAGGAGTGTAAACATAACAAATGGACGAGTGTCACAAATCACTGCTGATGCTCATCAAAGACTCAATGACCGTGATATTCTGTCACTATCATGTTTATATTTGCATTGTGAAAATTTCCTTTGTGTATATTGCACATGTTGTGTAAATAATTTATTATGTGTGACAACAGTACTGTATATGTATTAGCCTACATATTTCCTTGTATTTGTTTGTTCATTCATCTTGAGAAATGATCACGTCTTGCTTGTTTGTGATGCCATCTAGTGGCCATTCCTATTCGAATACTAGACACTTTTGGAGTGGGGTCGCGTCAAAGCTGGAAATGCTACAAAAATAATAATAGGGTATATGTCGAACGTCACATGACCAAACCAGAAAACTGAGCCGTTTCTCAATATGCGTTCTTGTCTGTACTTGTGTTCTTGTGGATTTGTGAAACGTCATCAGTCGCTGCCCAAGTACTGTTCCAATTCAAAGTTCACATCAAGCCAAGTACAGTTCAAATCCCCGGATGTGTTCTTGATCCGCCCCTTTTATCCACAAGCTTCCTACGCCCCATGAGGCCTTGCGTCAAAAGTGAGAGTGTCTTCCGGTTCGAAGTAAACAAGCTGGACGCGACACTCATTCATTGAACAGTTGACAGTCATTCAAGATTTAGCGATCCAAACTTGCGAACGTTTGGCTTTTACTTAAAGATGTAAGATTCCAGCATCAATATTTGAACAATGCTTAAAAAAAAAAAAAAAAAAAGTTACAGTAACAGTAATTTATTAATTTATGTCAGGAGTGCACATCAATCATGCTAAATTTAACAGATATTAATAGACATAAAAAGAAAACATAGTTATTCAGTTGCACCTGCTTCCATTTATTTACGAGAATGCACAAAACAACTCAATTAAGGCTTTTAAGTCCAAAGGCTTACACATTTAAAATATATTGATAAAATATCATATGTTCATGTCACTTTTCTGAGCATTTCTAAAAAAAATTTTCCTCTAAATTACGTTTGAGCGATCTCTCCCCGTCTGTCTATCCTGATCCTTTCAGCCAGAGCAACAGAGGGAGCTCATGAGAGGAAACCAGGAGTTATGAGTTATACGAGTTAACTGGAGTGTGTGAATCTGTGAAAGATATGCGTATGCGTTTGTCCGGTATCAACAAAGGCACAGGGAAGAGACAAATAAAACATTAAACCAAATAAATACACGATTAAAATCATATAAGAATTGTCTACGTTTCTGGTATTTTCCATAAACGTGTGTATTTATTATCGCAATGGTTAACATAAATAGCCTTTAGCAAAGGACTGGATCTGGCACGCACGACATCAGTAGGAGTAAAATATCACATCATAAGGCTTGGGTGCTAGCATCAGTTACAGGTGAAGGTATTGCTGAAACACATTACAAAGACTGTGAACTCTGTAGTACTGAACTGTGAAGTTAGAGCATTAAACAGGTTTTTACCTGTGTTCAATTTACCTAAAACGGGGTTTCGAAGACGCACTGGAGCCCCCGAGCATGGCCCCGCCCCTAACTCTATATAACTGTAGATGACGCACTAGAGCCAGCGAGCATGGCCCCGCCCCTAACTCTGTATAACTGTAGATGACGCACTAGAGCCAGCGAGCATGGCCCCGCCCCTAACACTATATAACTGTTGATGACGCACTAGAGCCAGCGAGCATGGCCCCGCCCCTAACACTATATAACTGTTGATGACGCACTAGAGCCAGCGAGCATGGCCCCGCCCCTAACACTATATAACTGTAGATGAGGCACTAGAGCCAGCGAGCATGGCCCCGCCCCCAACACTATATAACTGTTGATGACGCACTAGAGCCAGCGAGCACGGCCCCGCCCCTAACACTATATAACTGTAGATGACGCACTAGAGCCAGCGACCATGGCCACGCCCCCAACACTATATAACTGTTGATGACGCACTAGAGCCAGCGAGCATGACGCCGCCCCTAACACTATATAACTGTAGATGACGCACTAGAGCCAGCGAGCACGGCCCCGCCCCCAACACTATATAACTGTTGATGACGCACTAGAGCCAGCGAGCATGACGCCGCCCCTAACACTATATAACTGTAGATGACGCACTAGAGCCAGCGAGCATGGCCCCGCCCCTAACACTATATAACTGTAGATGACGCACTAGAGCCAGCGAGCATGGCCCCGCCCCTAACACTATACAACTGTAGATGACGCACTAGAGCCAGCGAGCATGACGCCACCCCTAACACTATATAACTGTAGATGACGCACTAGAGCCAGCGAGCATGGCCCCGCCCCTAACTCTATATAACTGTAGATGACGCACTAGAGCCAGCGAGCATGGCCCCGCCCCTAACTCTGTATAACTGTAGATGACGCACTAGAGCCAGCGAGCATGGCCCCGCCCCTAACACTATATAACTGTTGATGACGCACTAGAGCCAGCGAGCATGGCCCCGCCCCTAACACTATATAACTGTTGATGACGCACTAGAGCCAGCGAGCATGGCCCCGCCCCTAACACTATATAACTGTAGATGAGGCACTAGAGCCAGCGAGCATGGCCCCGCCCCCAACACTATATAACTGTTGATGACGCACTAGAGCCAGCGAGCACGGCCCCGCCCCTAACACTATATAACTGTAGATGACGCACTAGAGCCAGCGACCATGGCCACGCCCCCAACACTATATAACTGTTGATGACGCACTAGAGCCAGCGAGCATGACGCCGCCCCTAACACTATATAACTGTAGATGACGCACTAGAGCCAGCGAGCACGGCCCCGCCCCCAACACTATATAACTGTTGATGACGCACTAGAGCCAGCGAGCATGACGCCGCCCCTAACACTATATAACTGTAGATGACGCACTAGAGCCAGCGAGCATGGCCCCGCCCCTAACACTATATAACTGTAGATGACGCACTAGAGCCAGCGAGCATGGCCCCGCCCCTAACACTATACAACTGTAGATGACGCACTAGAGCCAGCGAGCATGACGCCACCCCTAACACTATATAACTGTAGATGACGCACTAGAGCCAGCGAGCATGGCCCCGCCCCTAACACTATACAACTGTAGATGATGCACTAGAGCCAGCGAGCATGGCCCCGCCCCTAACACTATACAACTGTAGATGACGCACTAGAGCCAGCGAGCATGGCGCCGCCCCTAACACTACAGCGGCACGCTGTAATTCACTGATAATCCGTTGTTATTGGTGAATGGGGCTGAACAGAACAGACTATCTCCCGCCTCGGCCTTCATCCTCCCGTCCTTTGATACGGGGCCGGACAGAGTCTGTCCCGTCCCGGCCTTCATCCTCCCATCTCGCGGCACCGACATCTGTCGACAACAGTCGGCAGTACGTGCCCACCAATGAGTGTAAGTTGCCTTGTGTGCTTATGTTATAATTAGGGTTGGGAATCGTGAGAAATTTTCCGGTTCTGCTTAACGTTTTCGGTAAAAAAAAATATTTTTACCGAAAAAAATAATTCCGGTATTGAAATAATAAACAACTAATAAAAAATAGTAGTAAGGGGAAAATGCACTCGACTCAAAAAAGTCCTTTTTGTGTTTATTATTCTTGTAAAATAAATTTAACAGACTGTTAATCTTAACAAATTTGCTAACACTTTACAATAAGTAGTTAACATAAGTTAACTGCATTAACATGAACTAATAATGAACTGCAGTTCTACAGCATTTATTAATCTTTGTTAATGTTAACATTTACTAATACATTATTAAAACCAAGAGTTGTATTTGTTAATGCATTGTGTTAATGCACTGTGAAGTAACGTGAACAAACTATGAATGGCTGTATTTTTATTAACTAACATTAACAAAGATTAACAAATACAGTAATAAATGTGTTACTCATGGTTAGTTCATAAATGAACCTTATTGTAAAGTGTTACCATAAATTAGATAAGATGCTCTCTCTCTCTCTCTCTCTGCATTGAAATCTGACGTATACGAGTAGCGCGAGGGCTTTTCAGTGCATTCATTCAGTGGCGTAGAGTCTGAGGATGCAGGTGTAAAGCTTCTCATCTGACAGCACATAAATCACAGGCGGACACGGAAAACTGCGTTTCATGCGTTGTTTACTGTAACACAACAAGGAGAAACATATATCCTCTGACGACAGTGGGCATTTACACTCATATGCATCACCTCTCAGCATCAGAAAAACTTCTCTGCTGTTGCTTTAAACAAACACCTGAACGCCTGTCTCAGTAAAACAGTTTTAACAGTCAAGATTCAAACAAATAAACATACCTGTAACACAACAAGGAGACAAGGAGAAACATGTATCCTCTGGCGACAGTGGGCATTTACACTCATATGCATCACCTCTCAGCATCGGATAAACTTCTCTGCTGGGGGTGGGGCGTGGTTTCACAAGCAAGACAAATGACCCACTAATTATTTAATGTCGCCACAAGGGGTCTCCAAACTATTAATAAATGAACAAAAACACAGTAATTTTGGTGAAAGTCATAACATTTACAGTAACATTTTTAATCCTGTTACACAGGGTATGCAGTGCATATGGGCCCGGGCGGATTGGGGGCCGCTATTACAGGCTTAACCCAGTGGCGGCTGGTGCCAAAAATGTTTGGGGACACAAAAAAAGAATTAGAGATGCAGGAATAAATAGGCTAATTGTTAAATAACAATTTACCAAGTGATGTAATGTATCATTACTGCTTATCTAAAACATAGAAAATTCAGTATTTAAAGCACGCCATAGGGCTAGGCGATATAGCCAAAAAATCATATCTCTATTTTTGGGCTGAATGGCGATGTGTAATCTGTATTTTGTAAATTTTTCTGTTTGAACTAAAAAAAAAAAATCTGTATTTAATTACAAACATTTTAAAACAAACATGAAATGAACCTTGTAGGCTATATTATGTGCAAAAAAAGGGGGGGTCAAATTACATTAGGCCTACATTCTTGTAACACTACAATCTAAAAACGAATTGTTTTTTTAAAGCAGAAGTTAAATTCACTAAACTAAAAATGAAAATAAATAAAAACAAAAGCACAGACTAATTATTAGTCTATTTCGATTACCCTACAATAGTCACTTTACAGTTACTGCTATCATACAAATACACTTAGTTGTAGGTTCGAAATTCTACGAACCTACACACATTTATGTTCGCAAACAAAAACAAATACTCAACAACAAATATTTTAGCTACATGTATTTTTTAGTCAGAATTACTGCGCTCCGTCTGTTTGGCGCGCATGCACACGACGGCGCCTCCACAAGTTTGTGCCTCCACTCCTGTCTCCTGGACAGCAAAATGGAAATATTTCCTCGACTTTCTAACATGTACAGATGCAGAAAATGTCTTTGAAATGTAAGGAAATTATTGGATGTCACTTTAGCTTAAAGATTATAAATAGAGACGTTCCCACCAATCGCTGCACAAGTTAAGGTTGCATACGATGATGAAGGCACGTTAGTGTTAGCCCTCCCGGAACCCATAGAGATTGCATTGCAGTGCCTGCAGTTCGAAACGGAAGTGGAATGGAAGTCTATGAGAGCACTCGGGGCAATTCTCGACCAGAGCGAAATCGCCCAAAAAGAGGCGGTACTCCGAAGACAATGACACTGATTGGACTATAGCCTATATCCAGAGGCAGAACAAACAGCCTAGCAGTGACAGCTAGCATAACACTGGTTGAATGTGATTGAAAAAATCCGTCCCTTTCTCACTTCGGTAGTGCGTCGCCCTATTGCCCTAATGAAGAAACCGCCCCCGTGGCCTAAGCTTGGCCACCCCGCTCACAACTGCTATTTCTCTCTCTTTGTTGTTGACAAGAATTGCGTTTATTTAAACGCAGAATCATCTCTTTAAGACCACAAAAAACGGGAGACTTTTCAGACGCGCACTCCAACTTCGCCTCAGAGCCAGGCGCAAGTCAAACGCGCGCGGAAATGATACAGGTGCCGAATGAGCTTCAGCAGAACAACACTGAACGGCGATTATATATAGCTTACGTAAATGTTTCTCAAACAGTGGGTTGCAAGACCGCGCACTTTTCAAATACGGCGCGCTGTATATTACTCGCTATGAATAAAGTGTAAAAGAAAATACGAGCATGCAACCAAAAAGGTGATTAAAGCTGCGTTAAAACTGTGCATGCATGTATGTAGGCCTATTTGATATATATGCGTCACATGTCTAAAATATTGTGCTATGTGAGATCACAATATAAGGCACAAGCTGATATGTAATTTTTTTAATGCACAAATAAATGTGAGAACTGTGCATTTGTACTAGAAGATGCTAATTCTGCGTTAATTTATAAAGTATAAACAAAAATGTATCACATTTAAATGCATAAAATAATTAATTTTTCATTCTGGCATTTATGTGCTGTTGACTTCCACTTCCGCATCTTGCAAATGGGAACTTTTTTCTTTGTTCTGAGTTTAATTTAGGTATGATAGAACTGTTGCAATTTTATTTTAAAATATATAAAGTTAAACTTTTAGTGTTTACTTTTTCAGTTAGTTTTTTAAACAGACAAACTCAGAATTGTTGAAGTTCATTGATTACACATGAAAATCAATGAAGGTTGAATAATCTTTGAAGTACAGTAGTTATCTACTGCATGTCTCATCTATTGAAGATGCAACAGAACAAGCTATTGGGGGTTTTGAGAACCAGAACAAGCTGACTGAACAAGTTGAAATTTAGCTATAGTGTGAGCCCTTTTATTAATATGAGGAATGATTTTTTTTTTTTTTTTTTAACGGTCAAATTCACTCCGCATTCCATGATCTAATTCACGATCTCAATTACAATTAAGTACAAATTAACTGTATTCAGTTGTGTTGTAGGCACAGTCCAGTAGCCTAGCCTAGTCTTATAGTCAGACTAATTTTTATGTTGAAATAATGAAGATTTCTGCGCCCCCCTAGACTGGTTGCTGGCCCCTGCCTGGCCACCCCTATGAAAAAATCGTCACAATGAGGGTTCACAGACGTCCGCACTCCCCGTCCGCGTTCAGCCCAATTTTTGTGATGGCACGGACAGTGTGTGTACTGTACAACAGCCCATGCGAGAGTGAATTGAGTGCTTGAAAACAACAGTCCACTAGGTATTGCGCAGTGCACACGCCGAACGCGTCTTTCTGCAGCCAAATATTTTAAAAGGCTCCAACGCGCGTCTGTGCGCGAGACAGAACCCGTGCACATATGTTCAGAAAAATGAAGTATAATAGAAATAATGTTGTCAACTTGCTATAGCCTATCTTAAATGTAGGCCTACTAAAAATCATTAAGAAGCTGAATAAATGGTCCATGCCATGTCTTAGAGATGATCTATTGTATTTGACCGGTATTCGCTTTTCTGTCATTTTTAAAGTGGGTTTCTGAAACTTATGCATGCAGTAATGTAAGTAGTACAGAATTTAAAATTTTAAATGAGTTATATTGGTTTTCTGAAAAAATAATAAGCGCATATACTCTAGTGCTGTTGTTGTCATTCCTAGAAAAGGTTTTACCATTTTTGTCTGCATGTTTTAAAGTGATAATATCTTATTCATATTAAAGTCCTGGGACTCATTCGCATATTTTTTTTTTTTTTTTTTTGGTAATTTTTTTATGAAAACGTAATAGGTATAGTGTTATAAATGTACATACATTTAAAAAAAAAAGAAGAAAAAAAAGAAAAGAAAATATAAAAAACCGCAAGATTTACGATGCTGATGACCGTTAAAACGCGTCATGACAGTCCATGAAAAGGGTCTTTTGAAAAATATATTTTGGCACAAACCAAATGGTAAGGACAAGATAATGTTTTTGACTTGTGTAGGGGCTTGAACTGTTCTCTTATAACAAATTCCTCTGTAACAAAATTTGATTACAATGCATGAGGTGTAACCGAGTCTGATCTTAGGTGAAGTGATCTGCTTAGAGAAATGATCACTCGCTAGAGAAGTGATACCATGTCACATGGTAACATGGACTGTAAACAGAGCACAGGTCCGAGGTTTGACAGTAAGGACACAAGCTTGATTAACTATACTAACAATAGATGTTTAGTGTCTGACAGGGCAAAAGGCCCCTCAGGGTGAAGAGCCACATCATTTTCCTAAACACTTGTTTGTTATTAAATGTACAGAGAACCCGTCCTGTTCCACGCCCTCATTGCGAGCACTGACAAAAGATTTAATATACACTACCAGGATCAGGATTCTTTGATGAACAGATAGTTCAAAAGAACAGTATCTATTTGAGATAGAAATCTTTTGTAGCATTATAAGTGTATTTACTATCACTTTTGGGAATTTGTCCTTGCTAAATAAAATGATTAATTTCTTTAAAAAAAAACAAAAAAACAATCTTACTCACCCCAAAATGTATACACGTATATTTTCTGCAACTGTCGAATAAATGAAAGTTAAATCAATTAAATCATATACTCGTTTATTTTAGTACTAGGAAACAAAAGTCAGTCAGTGCAATTTTAGCCGCATTGTACCTTACTTTATTTGGCCTGTAGAGGGCGCAAGATGAAAACAAATAACACCAAACCTAACTATAGGCGGCCGTAGATTGGGTTGTAATGGGTAAACATTTAAAACGATTGTGTTGCAAATGAAACTTTTGTTATATTATTGTTATCCTCCACAATTGATTATTTTATTACATGACTTTTCTGGTTCATTTATTTATCCTACAATCATAAATTGTACAGTATAATGCTTCCTTTAGGCCTCTTTATTTCGTTGTTAGTTAGTTTACGTGTTCTTTTGGCTGCTTAACGTAAGTGAAATTTGACCGTCTTCTGATGTACGCGTTATGTTCCTCATCTTCAGTGAATCTGATCCAGACGTTTCAAGTTTCAGGACAGTTTGCTATGAACATAACCGTGTTTGGTCTGTCAACACGAACATAACCCGAGCTTTTTGTACTGTAATACATACAGTGTACTTACACGTGTATTAACAACATGCACTGGGGTTCCCAGACCTGAGGAGAGCTCTGCAAATGCAACCATCATTGTCATATTAGGCCTAACACAAATGCAAGATTCACATTTAAGGTAGCCTACAAAAAAGTTTTGTTACTTGGATGGCAATGTGCCTACATAGCTAATATGAACAAAACACAGAATAGTATACATATTGTAAATGCTGTTTCATTATAACATAAAACATTTTTAAAAAGGACCAGAAAGGCCTAAAGTAAAAAGAGTACAAAAATCCCTTCTGGCAAGACAGTTAAACACGTAGCAGCATGTTGTGAGCTCAAATCT
This sequence comes from Elopichthys bambusa, assembly GCA_037101425.1. NCBI lineage: Eukaryota > Metazoa > Chordata > Actinopteri > Cypriniformes > Xenocyprididae > Elopichthys > Elopichthys bambusa. Next base: position 22,558,099 of record CM074442.1, read on the forward strand.
GTACAGCCCAACCCTTAAAGCCATGGAAAATTCTATAACATCGCTCAGCATTCAGAAACGGTTATTATTGTTGGAAAAAAAAGGGAATTGAGCTGTTTGTGGGTATAAAGGTAAATGTTAGGGGGCCGTTTTAGATGGTTTAAAACAGGTCTACACTGTAATAAGATCTAAAAAGCACTTAGCAAATATAACTTTGCAGAACAAATGTATTTAGCCTATTTATTTCATTTATTGTCATTAGATCTTTAACAAATCTGTAAAATGTATACAGTTTAATTATAAAATCACCATTTTTAAATTTAGGTCACCAGTTATTTTAAGGATCCTTCTTTCCTTGTAGTCTTTGGTGGTATGATGGTCATTTTAAGTTATAAATGGTCATTATTCAATCAGTGGTAATTTTGACAATCATTATTTCCTAAAGGCAAATTTAGGTGCTCAAATCACATGTAACCCTGAAGAGACCCATTCAAGCCCATTTTTAATGTTTTTAGCATTACAACAGCTATTTGATTATTATTATTTGTACATATATAGCACAGGGCTCTTTGGGACCCCAAACAGTCAGGAAGTAGAGTCTCAACGGCACATGAGGTTTTAAGGAAGCTCAGATTTCTCAGTCCTGTGTCTGGATCAGTGTGCATATGTGTGTGTGTGTGAGGGTGGGGTCAAGACAATGACGTGTTTCACCAGTCAACAGCTCACTCAGCAGAGGAACTCATGGCTCACACTACATTCTCCCACCACTGCCTCTTTGCCTTCGAGAGCATGGGGCAGACAAAGAGGCAAGTCTGTCTGACTCCAGAGGCATTGAAATACTGGTATGGATCTGTAATGTGGTGCACACCATGCTTAGACTGATGAACTCCACACTTTTACTATGGTGAACCACCTCTAAGCAATTGAGATTCTGCGCCTGGCAAGAAAAAAGGACCAAATGAATACAGTTTTCTTAATGTAGAGTTGGGTTCTCTCAAACATGCCAACCTAAACTCATTCAAGGAAGCTTTTTTACTTGAGGAGAAGTTCTGAGATGATCTACAACAGGAGCTTTGGTATATCCACTGCAGAAATGAACACAGAGAACAATACTTGTAATAAGAGTCTGAACCTGAAGGAGAATGGGAGCCCGGTCATCAGCGCAATGATGTTTGCAGCTGGAGTGCTTGGGAACCTGGTTGCATTGATTCTCCTGGAGTTCCGTAGGAGGAAAGAGAAGAACCGGCAAAGGCAATCTCTGTTCCATTTGTTAGTGACCACGTTGGTCATTACGGATCTAATGGGAACCTGCTTGATCAGTCCCCTGGTGCAGACTGCATACTTAACCAACACCACACTGTTTGGGATGAGCAAGTCTCCTGCTGCTCCTGTGTGTCAATATTTTGGATTTGCAATGACTTTCTTCAGTCTGGCAACACTTTCCATCCTCCTCGCCATGGCGCTGGAGAGGTGCATCTCCATCGGGTACCCATACCACTATGGGAGGCACGTCACCAAGCGCTGTGGATACATCACAATCCCTTGCATTTATCTAGTCTGCTTTCTATTTTGCTTGATGCCGTTTGCAGGCTTTGGAAAATATGAACAATACTGTCCCGGGACATGGTGTTTTATTGCCATGGATCCAATAGAGTCTGAGGACAAGGCTTATGCCAATGTTTATGCCACCGTGTTGCTGCTTATTATTATAGTTATAGTGGCGTGCAACTGTTTTGTAGTTTATCATCTGGTGTTAATGTACCGGAGGCGCAAACTGAATCGAGGATCGGTGCAGACCCGGAGTAAAAGAGACAGGAGGTACTTCTCATGGGCAGAGGAGGTGGAACATCTCATTCTTCTGGTCGTCATGACAGTCATATTTGTCATTTGTTCCCTGCCATTAATGGTAAGACTTACAGTATTTTATTAGGATGAAGGAAAGTGATTTGTAGTAAATCCACTAAAATGTTTTAAAAAGTATATGTTTAAAATGTAATTTCCATATAAGTTGCATAAGAAGTTTTCCTTCAGGAATCAATAAACTATTTTATAAAGAGAGAAAAAAAAAAAAACATGTTATTGTTAAAATACATGATGTATATGATGTAAAAAAAAAAAAAAAAAAAGGGTGAAACAGATTTTTAACCTTGCTTGTCTATCCCAGAATGCATTATATATATATATATATATATATATATATATATAATTTATAGTAGCTGCAAACTATCTTGTTTATGTACTACACACATTTATATATATATATATATATATATAATTTATAATAGCTGCAAACTATCTTGTTTATGTACTACAGACATTCATTTCCAAGAAGCTGGTATTCACGATATATGCCACGGAAACATCATTATCAATGCATGAAAGCATTTAGCATTTTGAAAAGGACAGCTTACTGAGATCTTGTGTTCTTGTAGATCAAACCCAAGATCATAATATGGAGCTGCTTTCATAATCATTCCAACTCCTCAGAGCTTCTGCACCAACAATAACTGTCAGTATCAGATTTAGATAGCTGGAGTGTATTTATTTTTCTTGGAGTGTATTTATTTTTCTTGGAGTGTATTATTAATGCTTGAGAAAAGTGATTAGATTGTAGTCGTAACACACAAAGATTCTAAAGCAGACTTGATCATGACTAGTCTAGCTGAAACCAGACTCAAACGCCCCTCACTCGCCCTTCAGTCACTTGAAACAATGCCAGGCATGTTAATTATTTAGAAATTATATTAAAAGCAAGTGAAAGGACATTAAAGAATTACAGTTCATATTTTTGCCTCCTTCTGGCTCATTGCAAAAGTACTGCTGATTCACTGGTTTAAATTGAGTTTAATAAGGACAACTGAATTTCAGCATAAATTACAAATAGTATAATTTCAGATTCCAGCAACCCGCTGACTAAATTTATGGGAAGCGGCTACTACGTAAATGTAATGATGGAAGGCTCGTGTCCGGTGAAATGTTGGACATAATCAGAATCATTAGATTTTACAACAATATACTTACTTCTTTCAGATTTGAAATCATTTTCTTGATCATGGTCTTCAAACCATTAGTGTCATCACCAAAAACATGGAATTTATTTTTTATTTAGCATCAGTGTTCACACTTTTCAGGGAAATTAATCAATGAATGGCTGATTTACAGTGGTTTCTAAAGTGGGATAAGAGAAAATATTTGAACATACAAAGAGATTATTTATTTTAAGACTTGATGAAATGCAGTGCATGAGAATTTCATAATACTTTCATCATACTTGATGGTCTGTGAAAAAAATTATTCTCCTGCCCGAACAATACTAGGCAAAAGAGAACTTCTTACAGTATATATATCTGCACTTCTGTGTGAGATGAAGGAAAAACAAAACAAAGGCTTATGTAATAAAGCCCTATGAGGAAAAGTAAACAAACTCTGTTATGTATCTGTTATGATCAGGAGAATGAACTGTGAAATTATCTAAAGTTTTTAAAGTGAACTTATGAGTCATTGATGGGAACTCCATTATGAAGACATCTAGAAAGTTTATTATATATTACTGCTTCCTGGTTGACTGAGCAATGGTTACATGTTTATGTTTTTGAGGGTTTTTTATTTTATTTTTATGCACACCCAAAATCTTATATAATCTTATGACCACATAAGTGTGTCATTCAGTAATGGCTGAAATCTTAGTCAAAGCAAAAGCTCTTTAAATTAGGATTGATGGGAAAAATGACTAAAGTCTCTTGCCATTTGTGGGATGTGGAAAAGAAACATGAATTATTAAAATCATAAAATGCAAAGCTACACCTTGGACCAGACAGTGTATATACAGAGGCTCCATATCTCACCACAATGCTTTCATTACAACTGGTGATTACATGGCAATACGTAACCAGCTGTGATTAATTATTGATAAATCTAATTATCAAATTTTAATCTTTTCAAATTCTATCTATCTATCTATCTAAAGGCCTAAAAACCAACAAAGTCTACAATGACCAGAAATAAGATCTGCAATTGTTGATACTATTCTATAAATATATTTATAAATTAATGTCTTTCCTGCTTGACATTTGATACAGTATTTTTTAAAATAGATATGTGTCTTCATGCTTCTCTGATTTCCTTGGTAAGTCTCCCAGTGGTTCTTGGAATAAATAATCGTTTCCTATGACATAATAATTTGTCAAAATGCCATCTGTGGTCATTGTTGCGTGACACCTTTGAATTATCTTCTTCTCTCTAGATCCGCGTGTACATCAATTCCTTGGTAAAGCCTGGAAACTACAAGACTGATCTAATAGCTCTGCGGTTCCTCTCGGTCAACTCCATCATTGACCCCTGGGTGTTCATCATCCTCAGCCCCTCGGTTCTGCGCTTCCTTTGGGGGGCGCTGTGTAAGACCACCTTAATGCCCTCCAGAAACTCCTTGTTTAAAACGTCCATTTCCAAGAACCCAGCAGACCAAACCGAGCTGTACCAACCCACTTCCACCTATGTGGAGACCACACATCTCAAGTCTGTTCAGATGATCTGACAATGAAGACAGATGAAGACAATGATGATGTACTGGATGGATCCATCTAAAAATCTTAATGCTTTGGAAGGCAAGGCTCATTGAGGTTTAAAGGGTTAGTTCACCCAAAATTGAAATTTCTGTCATTAATTACTCACCCTCATGTTGTTCCAAACCCGTAAGTCCTTCGTTCATCTTCAGAACACAAATTAAGATATTTCTGATGAAATCCGAGAGCCCTCTGACTCCTTCATAGACAGCAATTTAATTACCACATTCAAGGCCCAGAAAGGTAGTAAAGACATCATTAGAATATTCCACGTGACTACAGTGGTTCAACCTTAATGTTTTAAAGTGATGCAAAAACAAAACAAAAATAACAACTTTATTCAACAATCTCTTCTCTTCCCTGTCAGTCTCCTACGCAGTTTGCGTAGTAAACACAGTGCAGCGCTTCCGTGTTCTATGTCTGAACGTTTTGTTTTTTGTGCACAAAAAGTATTTTTGTTGCTTCATAAAATTAAGGTCGAACCACTGTAGTCACATGGACTACTTTAACAATGTCTTTAGTACCTTTCTGGGCCTTGACAGTAGTAATTAAATTGCTGTCTATAGAGGATTCAGAGAGCTCTCGGATTTCATCAAAAATATCTTAATTTGTGTTTTTAAAGATGAATGAAGGTCTTACAGGTGTGGAATGACATTAGGGTGAGTAATAAATGACAGAATTTTCATTTTTGGGTGAACTAACCCTTTAAAGTTCTTTAATAGTATTTCAATCTATCTATCTGTCTATCTATCTATCACCAACCCATCCATCCATCCATCCATCCATCTATATTTGAACATCTTAACTGATCTGTCTGCTATTCCAATGGCGATCTTGTTTATTTGTTGATCTAAAAATAACGCCAACTGTGAGGTCAAAGGGAATACGTTATGTTCCCTCGACCACTATATTAATTTCTTTGAGACCAGAGGCCCTGTCAACTGCGAACGCCAGAACTTGAATGGCATGTTCAGTGGGCGTTCAATCATGGAGGATTTTCCAGTTTTGAAGGAGATATTCTGTGATTGGACTGTCTTAAAACAGAAAAACTATCCTGAAGCTATCATTCCATGATCATTGCTCATTCATGTTTCCAATTTTACCAGTTCAGGGGTAAAAATGGCACGTTCTCCAACGCAGTCTGTCAAGTGTATTATGTGACATGGTTTCCTGTATTTCAAGTCAAGCAGTTCTTCAAATGTTACATATGAAAGGTGTCTGCTTGTATTTATAATTCCAACATATTTATTGTGTTTTAATTTATGTTGATACAACTATAAGTCAATGACATATATGTGTCTTCATATGTATGTAGGCTGATTCAGTAGTAATCAGTCATTTCTTTCATGTGAGAGATTCCGATTGTACATAATTGTACATAATGATAGTATAAGCATATAAGCATGACGACATGCGTGGTGCCATTCAGTAGCTACAGACCTGTTCTTTGTGTCAAGAGATTTGTTTTTCTGTGCCTTTGAAGGTCTTGAATGTATTTGTGAAATAATGTGACTCTTGTGTTATATATGCATGTAATTTATGTTGAAGTGTTGTGAAATTGTCTGTTAAATGTAACATTGTAATCAAGTCATAGCCATCCAGATCCACTGAAAAAAAATGAGCAAATCAATAGGAGATCGGAGTCTGGAGCAGGATTGTGCATCACTTTTAATTTCCAATTCAATTCTTGCATTTTGAATTTCAATGTTTATTGTTAACTAGAAAAGTTTCTCAAGACAAAATCTTGTGTGTGGTTTGACAAAGTCTTTAAGTTTGAAGGTTTATAGGCCTTATGGACAGAGAAACAAAATATTTCTAATCCAACTTCTGAATAAAAAGCGAGTCAATTTTTCAATTCTGAATTTTGCCCAAACCTGCTCAGGACTCACATCTCTTGACAAAGAAAGAAATAAAGCATGCATACTTCCCCTGAGGCCATAAATAAGTATGCAAACACTCAAATGCTTATCAAGCACATTGCACATGTTCCTGTTGTACATACATAATGTTCTTGCATTTCAGTGCTGTGATAAACCATGGGACTCAAGGGGGTGATAGCTACCTTATCATGTGTTTTATTCAAGTTACTAGTTCCTCTACATGTTTAACAAACTTTAACTAACTGGCTTAGAAAATGTTTTCTTCAAACTGTTGCTCTGCCATGGCAGTAACTGACCTGCGACCGTAGAAAAAAACTGCTGATTGTAATGACACATTTCTGAATGCTTTTATGTTAAAAAAAAAATATGTGAAGTTTGCCTTTTGAGCCTTGGGCCGCCTACCTACATAATTTCTGACAGACAGGATTGTCTAACGTGTTTAAGGGTGTGAAAGGAGCCATGCCAGTTTGACATTAAATCCACTAACTTTTTCCATTGATGAACATATGAATTTTCCATTGATGAACAGATGCCTATGTCAGATTCTGCTCACATAATGCAGTTTCCCAAACCAAGGGTCACAAACCATTGTGGGTTTGTGACGGAACTGCAGGAAGTGAAAAGCTAATAATACTGTACATTAAATCAGAAAAATGTAAACTTAAAATAAATAAAAAATTTAAATAAAAATAATAAAAAACAATTACTAAAAAGTTTAAATATTTCATTTGTTTGCCTGTATGTCATGTGATCATTAACTAACAACGAAAACATGAAAATGAAAATTATCTTATGATTTACTCACCCTCAAGCCATCCTAGGTGTCTATCTTCTTTCAGACAAACACAGTCGTAGATATATTTAAAAATATCCTGGCTCTACCAAGCTTTATAATGGTAGTGACTATTTTGAAGTCCAAAAAATGCATCCATCCATCATAAATATAATCCATACGGCTCCAGGGGGTTAATAAAGGCCTTCTGAAGTGAAGCGATGGGTTTTTGTAAGAAAAATATCCATATTTAAAACTTAGTTTATAATAACTAGCTTCCGGTGGACAAACTTTATTAACCCCCTGGAGCCGTGTGGATTATGTTTAAAACAGGCCCCCCATTCACTACATTATAAATCTTGGAAGAGCCAGGATATTTTTTTAATATATATCCGATTGTGTTCGTCTGAAAGAAGATAGGCATATACATCTAGGATGGCTTGAGGGTGAGTAAATCATGGGATAATTTTTTTTGGGTGAACTATCCCTTTAAATTCTCAAGTAAATATTTTAGGTCAAAGGGATTCAGCTGCCAAACAAGTCATGAAACAGAAATTGCGATAGTCTTTTCTTTCCTTTTGTGATGTATATCCGAGTTAAATGGCTACTCGAACAAGAAAATATGTAGGGCTGGATTTGCTCTTGTCCATTGGGAATTGATTGGATGGTTATCCTGAAAAGCATGTCACCAGAGAAGAGAAGAGATGTCATTTCAAGAGGGAAGGGAAGTTATTTTGATTAAAGATTATGAGGGCATATGAATTACAAAAATAATGTGCATTGATAAATAATTTATAATAAATACTGTAATTCTATTAAAAAATATATCAATTTTTATTTCATGGTGACTATAAAATATGTGGATTCAAAACATTTTTTGAGTAGTGGAAATTAATTGTGCAAACTGAATGGTGGCCAAATCAATACAAAAACATGCCAATTGATTCTGTGGGCACTAAAAGTGCAACATTGGTTGTACCAGGTAAATAGTACTGACTTCTCAGAATAATTAATATATAATAAGCCTAATTAACATAGAAATGGGGCACTGAAAAAGACAATTACTTAATTTAAATAATCATGGTGCAGCACTAGCAGATTAGTGAATTCACTCCTAGCATTAAGACGTCTCCAGTCTTCATCAGTTTGCCACATGGCATGTGAGTTTCTCAAGGGAAAGCACAATTGATTAATACACATCTGATAAGTGGAACAGAACTCCCCATAAGTATATTAACTGTTCGACAGATATGAGGTCATCAACCTCACAAAAATAATTACAGTTACTAAAAGATAAAATCATCATCTTTAGCATGGTTGTGGGAACTTGTTTTTTACAAGGCAAATATCAAAGCATGCGAATATTTAGCATTGCTTGTGACATGGTGCACCATGAGGGAGTGTGAGAAGCAGGACATAGATTTTGATCTCTGCTCTTCTGCTCAAGCAGACCTCAGATGTCATGGTAACACATCTATACCAAACCCGCAGCTTATAGTCAAGCTCAGGTGCCTGCGGCAGTCTTGAGAGCTAGAACTTCCTGTGGTTCATTCAGAGATGTACACTAAGAAGTGTTCATAGAAGTGTTCAAAAAATTAACTGCATCACTGATGAGATCAAATCAGATTTAGAAGCCTTGGCTTAAATTGTCACCATCAGTCCACAACCACTTTTTATTTCTCTGAATAGTGAGGCAATGAGGTGTCAAAGTGATTCGTTGTAAAGTACCTTTAAGAGTTTTCCATGATGCCGGATGCTTTGTTTCTTGCCTCTGCAGTGTCTTTACACCGTTGTGTGTAGAAAGTCTATTGATTCAGTTTATTGATTCTGAATGATATATTCACACACTTGATCTCATTGAAATAGCTATAAGCAGTTTCGGGTTCTATACTCGTTTATTACCTGATTGTCTAGTCAATCTTTTACATAACCATATGCATAAGTGTCTGGTCATAATCAATTGTCCATTATGTATTTCAAGATAGTAGCATGTTAAACATCAGTTTATCAGAAATAAATTATTTTAATTTCATTAAAACCTGTCAAAAATCTGATATTTCACTATATATATATATTCACACACACACACACACACACACACATATATATATATATATATATATATATACATATTTATACATAAATATATTTACATATAACAAAATGAAATATAATTTATAATAAAAATAAATAATATAATTCTTTATAATAATAAAAAATAACATATTACAGTACTGAGAATCAAATTTAAAAGCATTATTTTTAATCAAAATTACATAAACCTAAAAATTAAAAGATATAATCTCATTAAAGGTATAGTTCACCCAAAAATTAAAATTTCCCCATAATTTACTCACCCTCAAGCCATCCTAGGTGTGTATGATTTTTTTTTTTTTTTTTCAACCAAAGACAATCAGAATTATATTAAAAATATCCTGGCTCTTCCAAGTTTTATAATGGGAGTGATTGAAGGATGAGATTTTGAAGCCAAAAAAAAGTGCATCCATCGATCATTAAACATACTCCACATGACTCCAGTGGGTTAATCAAGGCCTTCTAAAGCGAATTGATGCGTTTGTGTAAGACAAATATCCTTATTTAATATTTTATAAAGTAAAATAACGAGCTTCCGGCATGACAGCCATACACATTCAACTTACGTCTAAAAAGCGTTAACTTCCGCGATGTAGTACACAACAATATGACGTTCTACCCTACGCCTATGTCCTAATACTTTGGGCCTGTCGCCGCAAGTGTTTTTTGCTAGTTTTAGCCCGACGCAGTTATCATTTTCACGTCTTGCATCACGTTGTTTAAATAGCAAATGCATTTGCACCCATTTGTGCGCCCATGGGTGTGCTGGTCTGAAAACGAGGTGTGTTCAGGCGTGTTGCTATTTTGAGGCAACTGAAATAGATTATTTGGTATTTAAAGAGTACGTTAGTAACAGTGCGCCTATATGCGGGTGCACAACGCGCGTACACTGTGCTTACTACACACACAGGGATGCGCAGCAGCACACAAACATGCCAAACATTAAAAATAAAAGGATTACAATGTAAAAGATTATTATTGTGGGCATAAAGAAGAAAAATGCTTTGGTGGAATCTAGCTTGTCCCATAGATGGTCTGCTCAGGCGCTTTAACCTCGCACATGAGCAGATCCGTTTCCTCACTAGAGAAGTGTTCAGTTTTTCCGCTTGGAAATTCCGCCATGTAAATAGAGAATTCGCCATGGCGCGAGCGTAATTGGCTTTTAAAGGGAATGGGAGAGGAGACTCTGATTGGTTTATTGCACGTTACGCCCAAAACGCACCCATGATTCATGATAAGAGAATAGGTACTACCCTTTTAGACCATGCGCCAGGTGACCGTTTTATGATCAATGGATGAACTTTTTTAATATAACTCTGATTGTGTTTGGCTGAAAGAAGAATGTCATATACACCTGGCTTGAGGGTGAGTAAATTATGGGGTAATTTTCATTTTTGAGTGAACTATCCCTTAAATGTTCCTAAAATAGTCTTGATTTAATTGAATGAAAAATGATTTTGATTTTGGCGTGAAATGTGATCTAGAAATGTTGCCATGACATTTACTCAGTTACACCGATGCTAATGAATGCCATCCACTGTAATTAGTGTCAACGATGGTAATGAAGATTGGAGACTCATGAAGGACTGTGTGCCACAGTGGCCTGTTTAATCTAATGGAAGTTTTCATTGTAATCACATAAAGCAGATCTAACTGTGTTTATTTGTTTTCTGACGCAAAGGGAGGACGCATCTCTGTCGACTGCAATGATCTGTGAGGTTATCTATGAGCCCCGGCCAGAGCACCAGCAGATGACTAGCAGGAAACAGCAGGAAACAGCTGCTCGTCTCTTGGGAGATAGCTGATGCCACACATCAGTGAAGACCCATCATCATGTATTACAAGCATGCACTGACACAAGACTCTGTAATGTACATTGCTCATACATTTCCCTCCCTTTTTGTCTCACTTTTATTTTTCTCAGTCCCCCAAGCACTCATTCCTACATTTCTCACTCAGGGAAAAGTGGTCAATACCAGTCCAGTCATTACTGGTGCTCTGTGGAGTTTTATGTGGTGTGAAATGAAGCTATTTGCTGAGCTCAACAGTATTGCTCCCTGATGACCTTAGACCTTAAAAGGATAGTTCACCCAAAAATGAACATTCTGCCATTATTTACTCAATTTCCAAACCTGCATTCAGATTTTTATTGTCCATACAGTGATAGAAATGGGGTCCAATGTTGTCATTATTGGGAGAACTATATATATAATGAGACTTTTGCTTCCTTTGGTATCTGTTAAATGACTCAACTCTGAAAAGAAACAATCATTTTCATTCATCCATCCAACACATTTACAGAAATGCTGTACACATGATGTGCTTTGATTGAGACTTTATGCTTTAGGAACAAAAAAGGACAACAGCAAAATGAAATACAGGTAGTTTGTAAAACACAATTTTATATATATATATATATATATATATATATATATATATATATATATATATGACAACACTGAAGAAATGACACTTTGCTACAATGTAAAGTAGTGAGTGTACAGCTTGTATAACAGTGTAAATTTGCTGTCCCCTCAAATTAACTCAACACACAGCCATTAATGTCTAAAAGTGAGTACACCCCTAAATGAAAATGTCCAAACTGGGCCCAAAGTGTCAATATTTTGTGTGGCCACCATTATTTTCCAGCACTACCTTAACCCTCTTGGGCATGGAGTTCACCAGAGCTTCATAGGTTGCCACTGGAGTCCTTTTCCACTCCTCCATGACGACATCACGGAGCTGGTGGATGTTAGAGACCCTGCGCTCCTCCATCTTACGTTTGAGGATGCCCCACAGATGCTCAATAGGCTTTGGGTCTGGAGACATGCTTGGCCAGTCCAGTGGTCATCTTGGAGGTGTGTTTGGGGTCGTTATCATGTTGGAATACTGCCCTGCGGCCCAGTCTCCGAAGGGAGGGGATCATGCTCTGCTTCAGTATGTCACAGTACATGTTGGCATTCATGGTTCCCTCAATGAACTGTAGCTCCCCAGTGCCGGCAGCACTCATCCAGCCCCAGACCATGACACTCCCACCACCATGCTTGACTGTAGGCAAGACACACTTGTCTTTGTACTCCTCACCTGGTTGCTGCCACACACGCTTGACACCATCTGAACCAAATAAATTTACCTTGGTCTCATCAGACCACAGGACATGTTTCCAGTAATCCATGTCCTTAGTCTGCTTGTCTTCAGCAAACTGTTTGCAGGCTTTCTTGTGCATCATCTTTAGAAGAGTCTTCCTTCTGGGACAACAGCCATGCAGACCAATTTGATGCAGTGTGCAGCGTATGGTCTGAGCACTGACAGGCTGACCCCCACCCCTTCAACCTCTGCAGCAATGCTGGCAGCAATACGTCTATTTTTCCAAACACAACCTCTGGATATTATGCTGAGCACGTGCACTCAACTTCTTTGGTCGACCATGGCGAGGCCTGTTCTGAGTGGAACCTGTCCTGTTAAATCACTGTATGGTCTTGACCACCGTGCTGCAGCTCAGTTTCAGGGTCTTGGCAATCTTCTTATAGCCTACGCCATCTTTATGTAGAGCAACAATTCCTTTTTTCAGATCCTCAGAGAGTTCTTTGCCATGAGGTGCCATGTTGAACTTCCAGTGACCAGTATGAGAGAGTGAGAGCGATAACACCAAATTTAACACACCTGTTCCCCATTCACACCTGAGACCTTGTAACACTAACGAGTCACATGACACTGGGGAGAGAAAATGGCTATTGGACACAATTTGGACATTTTCACTTAGGGGTGTACTCACTTTTGTGGCCAGCGGATTAGACATTAATGGCTGTGTGTTGAGTTATTTTAAGGGGACAGCACATTTACACTGTTATACAAGCTGTACACTCACTACTTTACATTGTAGCAAAGTGTCATTTCTTCAGTGTTGTCATATGAAAAGATATAATAAAATGTTTACTAAATTTTGAGGGGTGTACTCACTTCTGTGAGATACTGTACACCAGGGACGTTTCCTCCGAGGAGGCAAGGGAGGCAGTGCCTCCTCAAAAAAAAAAAAGGATGAGAAAATAATCCATATTACATATAAAATAACACAAATATTACAAATTATGACATTAAAAAGAGCGCAAGTCACTCGTATTTCTTAAGGAACACTGCCCAACAGCGACACCCGCAGGTAACGTTACAGCAGGAGTCATGCCTCCCTTTTCACTCAGACCCTCTATAGCGTGCGGTGGGAAAGTCACAATTTCTCCATCGCGCTATGATTGGATGTAATTGGTTATGATTGAATATGATTGGTTTGTGCGATAAATCCCGCCTCTTGTTTACGTGCGCGTTCTGCGAGTCTGTTTGAATGAACAAATGATGGCGTCAAAGGGAAGCCTAATTGAAAAGTAAGTGGTAATATCACCCAGTTAGATATTACCGCTTTATGTCACGTCAAAATCAAACTTGAAATGGACTGAAAGCATGATGACTGCGGGGTTTTTAGTGCAATCAGCTTGGTGAAATTAAAAATAGGTGTCTGTGACACGGAGCATGACTGATGATCCAAAATAGCCTAAGTTGACAATTAAAAATAAAAACATTAATACACAAATAAAATATCTTATATTTTAAATTAGCCTATTATTGCCTTTAGTTATTATTTTGGAATGAATGTAGAAATGCTTAAAACACTGACTTGGTTTTGATAAATAGAACATTTATTACAATACATTGTTAATGTAAAATTACAAAATAGAGTTGTATTTGGTTTCTTTTTTCTTTTTTGATGTAATGTAAAGTATTGTTCATTTAACAAGGAAGATGTGTCAACATTAAGAGTAATGCACATGAATTTACATTGATTCATAAATAAATAAAAAATGTGAACACCACTGCACACCACTGATATATATATATATATATATATATATATATATATATATATATATATATATATATATATATATAGATAGATAGATAGATAGATAGATAGATAGACTTGTCTTGTATATCAATAAAACATTGAAAAAATGTATTCATAAGGCTAAAAGACATAGACCCACTGCCATGACTATAATTTTTATTTCTTAGGGTGTCTCTAACAAATCAATATTTCAAAAAGAAGATTTTAAAAAGGATTTTGTTGATGGATTTCAGCCTTGGTTTGTCCAATAAACTGAATAATATAAGACTAGACAAGGAATGCATGACCAATGTTTTTACTTAATGTGATCACTTGGTCCCAATGGGACATTAAAAAAATGCACTGCAGACAGGGTTGCCAGATTTGCGTAACAAAACCAGTCCAATTGCTATTCAAAACCTGCCCAATAACAGCTGAAACTAGCCCAATCGCAAACCAGGTGTACAAAGCTACATCAGATAACAATAAAATCTTTCTGTAGGCCTAAAAGAGAGCATATCAATACAAAATTCAGGGTTCGACATTAAGCCTTGTCATGTGCTCGTCCTTTGGACAAGTAAATTGGTCACTTGTCAGAGCAAAAAAGTTGCTTGTCTGGAAATTTAAAAAAAAAAAACTTTTGGTGTAAATATAATTTATTCTGAAGCTATATTCTCAAGTGTTCCATCAGCTATGCGTATTTATATCTGCATATTTGTGATATTTACCCCAAGGGCATTTTTCCCCCGTAGTCTTATTACATGCTTCATCTTTTATTTCTGTGCGAGCTGCACGAGCTGCACAAGCCTCAACAGCGCAACCGTGTTACTGTCAACACTAAATGTAATAGAATCATGCTTGCGTTTTGCGTTTCCCTAGCTATTTTTGTTATTGATGTTTTAATCAGGAAAAGTAAAACTCTCTTTCTCTTGTCCCTTCAAAAAATGAAGCGTTAATGTCGAGCCAAAATACGAGCATAAACAAAATCAAACTGAACAGAAATAGGTGTGAGGGACTAATTAACAATCAAGGAAAGGTATTCAGGCAGGTATAAAAAAGGAACACAGTGAAAATGAAACTTAATCAGACTGCACGTGACACTGGGTTCCCCGATACAAATTTTGTTCTCATGGTGGGAGGTCGGGGGTTGCTTCAACCCACAGACTAATAAAACAACCTGCGGTGTAACAGTGTAAATGTAGCCCAATTCTGCGGAAAAACCGCGGACTTGGCAACACTGACTGCAGAATTAATTCTTCTTCTTTCTTTTCTTTTTTTTTTTTTTTTGTCTGGGAGGCAACCATAAAGTGATCTTCATTTTTCAAGTTCATGTCATAGCCACAATCTCCTCCACCAAAGAGTGCTTTCCATTACGAAGAAAACTCTCAGAACAGGCAATTAATAACTAGCTTGATGATTTTTATTTGCCTTTCTGCTTTTTATTAGTAGAACTGAGGCAGGACTAATTAGGCTTAACATTCATGTCCTGCCTATGGTGGATGCCAGGGGTAGGGTATACGGGAAAACATCTCATCACGCTGGTCATGCTCACTTGGCTTGGCCAAGCATATGGTGTGGACTTCCCAGCCCAAAAATAATTCAGATGGGCCATATGACAAGCAGAAACCTCAGGAGAGAACAGCTCAGCCTCAACGTTCATGAGAACTTCTGCTGAGATGCGACTGGCGGAGAACTATGAACTATGTGACAGAATGATGCTGAAAAATTATTGTACTTAGAATCATTTTTTTATGACAGGCCTGGCAGCCACCTAAAAACGAGGGTTTCTATCAACAGTTGCATGTTAAATAATTTATAGCCAACCTCTGCTTGAGTAATCATTTACTCCAGAGGACTGGAGAACTACTAGCAAAGGTAATGAAAACAATAAACCTAATAGCACTGTTGTTAATTCAAGATGGAAGCACTTTAAGTCTGCTTGGACAGATTAACTTGATTTGTTTGTACAGTCTGAAGCACCAGGAGTGGAGCTGAAATTACGTCCTCTTCGTGTTTCAATGCATTCAAATCAGTACCTACAGTGAACAACATTGATGGACCTTAGATATATATATATAATTATTATATACATATATATATAATGTATATGGTATGGTATAATGTATAATGTATATGGTTGATTTTATAATCATTTTCATGTTTTTTAAATTAGTTTTTTAAACTCTCTTCTGTTTACTAAGGCTGCATTTATTTAATCAAAAATACAGTAAAAACAGTAACATTGTAAAATATTACAATTTAATATAACTGTTTGAAATCTTTTGTAATCTTTTTGTTGTTGTTGTTGATAAATTTAAAGCACCCTTGCTGAATAAAAGTATTAATTTCTTTCAAAAAATAAAATCTGACCCCAAATCTTTTAAATGGAAGTCTATATAAATATATATAATTTATTTGATATAATATTATTATATTATAAAAAAGAGTCCAATACTTTTTGACACCACTGTATATTCCCAAAAGTAATAGAAAGGGTGATTTCGCACATTGTTATAATGGATTGAATATTATATCATTTTAGTTTTTCCTAGGCTTGTTGAACTATAATCGTTCTCACATGCAAGAGAGACAGGTCCTTTTAGCCTTAGTTATATCACAGATGCAAGAAAATTAACCAACTTGCACTTAATTTCCTCTGGGCACGTCAACAACTGTCTGTATAGTGTTTCCACATGGAGATCTAAACATTGTTGTCACTGTCATTACTCATGTCTTGTTACTGTATATGATGCTAAACAATACGTCAAGACTCTTACTGTTGCTACAACATATGTAGGATGACCCTTCCTCTGTTCCTATGGGTGTCGTGTGTCTGGTAATAATGCACAACCCACTGTTATTTTTAACAGTCTCTGACCTTTGTGCAGCGAGATGGAACTGGACTAAGAGCTAAAACTCTGAAAGGCCTAATGGCACACTGGCCTCTGTACAGTATTGGCTTAAAGTCTGAAGCGTCTACCAGCCACTGAATGAAATTTAACCTCCTGGATGAACGGGGAATGTCTTTACACATCCTGAAAAAGACACATCCACTTTCCTGAGCGGTCACCAACAGTTATGAAAACAGAATGAAAATTCTGTCATCACTTACTTAATTATTCATCAGGTTGTTCCAAACCCATAAGACTTTAGTTCATCTTTGAAACACAAATGAAGATATTTTTTTTTTAGGGTTGGAACATAATTGATTACATTGACGTGACGTTCCAGCCCTAGATATTTTTAATAAAATTTGACAGATATCTGTTCCTCCACTGAAGGTCTGTTTACCCAAAATGTGCATAAAGAGATTGTAAAATACATCCATATAAATCAAGAGGTTTAATCTAGGTATTCTGAAGAGACATGATCAGTTTATATGAAGAACAGATTTAATTTAGGCTTTTATTCACATATAAACATTGATCAGCGAACATACATAGAACACTCATACTATATAGAAGCATGAGAACAAACCTCATTGGTTCTTGTGGGAGCTCAAACATGCTTGTGTTGCGTAATTTCATTGGTTCTCATGTGTCAAGCAAGCAAGCTTTAGGTTCCATGACCAAATTTTAGTGCTCTATGCATGTGTCATGTATAGTTTTAGTTTTATGTTCATGTTTCATGTCTTTATTTTGTAGTTTCATGTTCATGTCTTGTTGCTATGTTTATGTTCTGCCATGCGCTCCCTTTTTGTCATGTGTTTCCCTTGTTTGTGTCATGTGATCATGTCATGTGCTTCCCTAGTCTCATGTGTTGTGTTGTCATTGGTTCATTGGTTCATTGTGCACAGGTGTTCCTTGTTTGTGATGTAGTCCTTGTGTATTTAAGCCCTCATGTTTGCGCTGTCCCTTGTCATGAATTGTCCCTGTACCATCATGCTCATGCTCATGCTCATGCTCATGCTCATGCTCATGCTCATGCTCATGCTCATGCTCATGCTCATGCTCATGCTCATGCTCATGCTCATGCTCATGCTCATGCTCATGCTCGGTGGTTTGCCAAGCAATGAAAAGCCAAGTTTATGTTTGATCATGTTTGGACGTTGTAACTAAAACTGCACATGGGTTTTCTAAGACTTGCCTGCAGTGGACTCTGTTACAGTATGCATGTTGATCAATGTTTATATGTGAATAAAAGCCTAAATTCAATTATGTTTGACATATAAAGCGATCGTGTCTTTTCAGAAGACTTGGATTTAACCATTAGATTCATATGGATTTATTTTATTTTGAAGCATCAAGGTTTAGGATTTGAAGGTGAGGGAAAGTGATGACAGAATTTTCATTTTTGGGTGAGCTATAACCCTTCAAAGATGTTTTTTTTAAAAAAAATTTTAAATGCATAGATATAAAAAGTACCTACAAACCACATCAACTTAGCAACATCAAAATGCGAACCTACTTAGTATGACAAATGTGTTTCCTAACAAATGTTCATGCCTAACAAATAGACAGTGATTGACATTTATTAGTAGCCATTTGCTTTTTTTGGTTAAAGTTATTCGTAAATGTCAGTCTTTTATATTGGTTAGCTTTGAAAGTCACAACACATTTCCCATGCGAAATAGGTTCACATTTGACTTAGACATCAGGAACAGGTCTCTCAGGCCTTGTAAATTCCTCCCCTATGTCCTTCATATGTCTCTACGGATTGCAGAGCAGAAACAGACAGTTTTGTGCACATGGAGGAAGTGTAGCAGGGCGCATGCTTTTGTTTTTGTTTTATTCTTTGAAAACTGCTTTTCCTTTTCCCGAGGGGTCTCCGAAAGAGGATGTCACTCTTCACAGTACTCCAAAAATGGGCCAGACAATGTTTGTTTTTTGGGAAAAAGACCTACCACCTGAAGCCTGCTTATGCCAGATAGACATAAAGGTTAGAAATCACTCCCTTAACACATACATTTGCTAAAAGGTGTTGATTTGGTGCTTAATTCAGAAAAGGGTTTATACAATTTTAATTTATGTATAATTAAATGCATACACTACCATTCAATGGTTTGGGGACAAATTGTTTTCTAAAAAAAATAATACTTTGATTTAATTTAATAATGAATGTGATTTTAATGGTAAAATATTGAAAAAATGTGTAAATAGGTAAACGTCTCAGGTTACGAATGTAACCAGGGTTCCCTGAGAACAGGGAACGAGACTCTGCGTTTGCAACGCTATGGGGGGGAACGTCACGTGACTCGGTGTTCGAAAGTCAACTATCCAATAACTCCAAATCCTATTGGCCGGCGACAGCCTATGACGTCACACAGGCGCGACCCGGAAGTATAAAAGGGGCGCCTGGAGAAGCAGTCATTATCCATCGTCTTGAGGGACTGTTCAGCAGGCAGCCCGATGTATGGCAAGAAAACGCAGAGTCTCGTTCCCTGTTCTCAGGGAACCCTGGTTACATTCGTAACCTGAGACGTTCCCTTTCGAAAGGGAACTTCTACTCTGCGTTTGCAACGCTATGGGGAACGATATACCCACGCCGCCATGCTTGAGGAGAATGCCTGCCAAGAAAAATGGCTGAGACAAAGGCTCCAGAGCAGTAGAAACTGCTTGGCAACTCTCCCTCGGGTCACACCAGGCTGTCAGTGACAGCATTCCCTTCGGCCAACAGCCCAAGCTGAACTCCACGAAGGACCTCCTCAAAGGCCCTACGGAAGGTGCTAAGGCGTCTGGAACCAACCTTTCTAGAAGAAAAAGTGGTCCCTTCAAGGGAATGTGGCCAAGGAACTAAAGGGAACCTCGGCCAGTCACTAGAGGGGAACGAAGTCACCCCCAAAGCCACCAGGGAGGCCGACCTAGTCTGACCTGAGACAAACTTAGTCTGGGCCAACCCTGTCTGAATACAGAGCCTCCTAACACGCATTCTTCATAGAAGATAGTAAGTAAGAGTGACTGCAAAGAGGCAGAAACAAACTCAAACCCACGCGTAGAGACGGGCATCCTGGAGAGCAGAACTCAGCTAAGTGCTATGAACCCTCGTATTGAGGGGAGTATAATCCACTCATCCTAGGATCTACCCAGTGCTTAATTAACACACTGAGGAGGCCGTGCGCTACAGAACCCTGATCCAGGGGAGCACAAACCAGCCTGATGCTGGATCCTTAAGAGGAGGCCTGATTAAGGCCTACCACCATGACCAGCTTAGGGAGCTAAGCACTATTACAAACATAACCATAAAAGGGAAGTACGAAACTCACCTAACAGGTAGACCATGCGATGGGCACATACTCATGGAGGCCGAAAGAGGCCTACAGCATGATAGTAGTTAAGTGAATAACAGAAGTCAGACAGAAAGTGCCCGGTTTTCTTTCTGGGGTAGAAAGATGACTTCAATGGCAGCCTAAGAGGCTGCAAAGTGCCCACATGACAATCCACCCAACACGATCCAACGAGCAGTGTACTCAGTAAAACCACCTTTTACTCTCTAAAGCAGGAGGAGTACAGCACGCATTAAGGAAGGCCTGGAGGGGCCTATAACCTCAACAGACACGTGGCATCAGCTCGTGGCAGTGTTTAGGCCCAAAGGACGATAAACAACCAGACAAAAGGAGGTTGGTTTATCACTTAGGCCTCTGGCCAACAGAAGTGTATAAAGATAACTCTCAAAGAGAAATACACCCAAACATACTCCAGTGTGTTAAAACTAGGCGGCCCGTAGACCTCTAATACACACGGCGTAGTCTCGTGGCCGTTTCTGGGAGCACAAAAGATCCACCCTAGGCGCTAGGTGGCCCTTAGCTCAAATAGAATAGGACTCAGGGAGGCAGATATAGGTAAAAAACAACCTTCAGTAAGGTTTTGCTGCCAAACCAACCTGAGGGGCTAGCCACTTGAAATACTCGGTAAAAAGCACCTTGTCACCCTCACAGCGAGAGGAGTATATAACTGAACTCCACATATTACACCGGAGGCCGAAGTAGGCCTGCCTTAGTAAACACGTGGCATCAGCAAGTGGCTACTATAACCATACCAGGCCATGTATTAAAAGTGTCATGATTAACACATGAAAAACACTGCCAAACACAGAGAACAGGCCTGTTAGGGCCTATCCGTCAGTGATGGGGAGTGGCCGACAGTGGCATCCTGCCAACAAGTCGACTAGAAAAAGGAGGCCTAAAGGGGCCTCCATTCCAGTAACAGGTGGCGATCAGCCTACTCACAGATTAAAACACAAATTGTGCCAAACGTAAACTAAAAAGGAGGCCTGAAGGGGCCTGCCAATTCAATAACATGTGGCTACAGCTCGTGAATAAAAGGGAACCAAGCTACAGGGAACCAGCTGTAACCCAAAAAGCTAAGGGAAGCTAACTGCAACCTGCGCTAGGCTACACATTCCAACAGGCAATGTACCCTAAATACACGTTTTGACTAAAACCAAACAAAGCCATCATGGTCTAAGGGAGGCTATTATAAGCCTACTACCTCAGACAGACACGCGGCATGGCCTGTGGCAGCGTAAACCTGTGAGAATATGTGAGCACATTATGATCAGTTAAACAGTATAGTAGAACAACCGCTAACTAGAAGGAAGCCGAATATCATAAGGCCTACAATCCGAGTTATAAGCAGTATAACCGTTAACCAGACCACTAAAAAAGGGAGCTAATAGATACCAGTTTTCTTCAACAAAGTGGCACTAACTACCCTGAATATGCAATCCAACAGGTGATGCACCCAGTGACAAGGACCTCAGACTGGTGAGTACAAGTCACCAAATACTCAAAACAAAGGCCTACTTTCACAGCAAAGGGCCTACTGTTATGAGAGCAGGTGCCAACCTGTGGCAGCATAGGCTCACATACAGTGTAGGGCAAAAGTCTAGAACCCAAAGTAACACAAACTTTGATCTACATGCTGTTTTTAAAAAGAAAAACACTTCCCACACAGATCCTCAAATCTGATGAGGATCTGTGACGTCAACTCAAACTTGATAAAACAAATGATCAAGTGGCTCAGAAGAAAGTTATTCCTTTTAGCATGAAAGTTCTAGAAAGTGGGGCCAAGCACACACCTGCATAACTTATCTATGCAAAAATAAGGGCCTACCACCTGAGGAACAGCATAAGGGAGTCAGAAAACAGTCTACAACCTAGCTGTAAAACTCAAATTGCACCTACACCAGCAAGGGGATAATTGGGCGTACAGCCTAACAACTCCCTCGGGAGGAAAACCAGAACTAGGAAACAAATCCTGAAAGGATAGTGAATACATATGGGGTTACTTCATATATCACATCACCTAGCTCTAGCCTGGCTGCCAAGTTATAGGCCTATTTTCTTTATTACATACAACAGGCACCATAACAAACAGCCTGATCTCCACTTCTAAATCTCATGATGAGAGAAATAAAGTGAAGCTCAAAGCTGAAAAGTCATACAAACTGAAGTAATGAGTGCCAACTCAAACTATACTGAAAATAGCCGAGAGGCTACTCAACATAGAGAGAAAACTAAGCAGCAGCCATTTTGTGACCTGCCTAGTCAGTCTCAACATTCCAGTTTTGCCCAAACCCCTTCAAATGCTATATCTCAATGTACATTCACTGTGACATGTTCAGGAAATACACAGGAACAACACAAAGTCAACATTTTAAGAAATTAAATCTGACTCTGTCTTACCTTCCCGTGGCTCGAAGACCAAAGACTGCTCCTTCACAAACATGGGAAGGAAAACATCCATGGTTCTAGAAGCCCAAAGAACCCTTTCACTATCAAGCCAGAAGGCGGGCCTCCAGAAAAAATCATCATGGGCCCGGCCGTCAGCCTGACTGTTCAAAAGTGTCACCTGAACATACACTAGTAATTAAAAAATGGATCTGAGCGGAATGCAACTCTTAAAAGCTGCTGAGCGCGCCCTCACCTTCAGCAGATCAGCCTGGTACGCCTGCAACACTGCCATAGTGTGTAAAGCTGCACCAGCCTGACCCGCAGCAGCATATGCTCTGCCGTTCAGACGAGATGTCTGTTTAAGGGGGCTGGACGGCAAAACTGGAGCTTTTAGTGTCGGTGCTCTGCCCATGGCGAGATAGATGGCAAACGTCTCGTCAATGGGCGGCAGCAACCCATACCCATACCCATGCTGGCCCAATCCATCCACATCAGCGAGATTCCCTTTGCTGATGTGGATGAACACTGGCCGAGCATGGGTTCTTCCATGCCTTCTCGATCTCAACGTGGAGATCCGGAAGGAATGGGAGGCTCACTCGAGTCACGGGGTTGTGGTCGGAAAAGAAAACATTCGTCAAGTCTGCCGCGAACGGGCTCTTTCCTCACACGCCCCCACGGCAGCTGCAGTCTGCCAGCAGCGCGTTCCACAACCTCCAGTAACTCTGCATATGCTGGGCCAGGAGGCTTGGAGAAAGAAGAAAAAGCCACTTCTTCCTCCTCCATTGCCTCCTGCCCATGGGGGCTATCAGCCAAAAGAACACTCGCTCCTGGATCTGATGATGTCAAAAATAAGACATCATCGTCATCCAGGAGCTCATCCCCGCCAGCCGCCACCGGAGGCTGAGAGACCATAACACCTCTCTCAAATTCGGCAGCGAGCTCCATCTGCGAGCCCCATGAGTGCAGCCGCTGCTCTGCCTCGGCACGAGTAGGGCCGGAGCCACTCCACATTTGAAAGTATTTTGTTTAAAAAAAATTATGTTTCTTAATAGTTTTTGTTATCAGTTACGTACATTAGGGTTTTATGTTACATCTTCTGTTGTTTAATGAATGTTAATTGCATTATTTAAGTGTTGTGTGTTACCATGATTAGCACTGCTGACCCTGTTTGCGGGGCCAAACTTGTACAGTGTGAAACGATGCCATGTTAGAATTAGGGCTGGGAATCGATTCCAAAAAGACCTTTTTTTTATTATTATTATTATTATTATTAGTCTGGAGATTCTTCACATTAGTGAATAAATACATATATCCACTATGAACATTCAAATTCCCTAGTGATCTGGTTATAGAACTTTTGTTAACTGTGTCAAAGGTTCTGGGTTCTAATCCGCCCTCATATGGGTTTTTTTTCTCATTAAAATCAAAGATGTTAATCATTGATTGTATATCAAGAGCAGGGACACGTTTGTGTGCATTTTGTTTTGTGATTTCACCGTAAAGAATAGAGTCTTCGCAACGGCATTAAGCCATAGATTGATGCACACGTCTGTGTGAAGACTGTATACGAGCCAAAAGAGAACGTAAACCCCACCTACTTTGATTTGATTGGCCATCTCATTTTGACATTGACGAGCGGTTAGACTGTTGAGGCAGACCAGACAAAAAATTTTACTTTTAAACCTTTTTGTCATCCTAACAACATACTAAGTGCTGCATAATGAAGTGCAATTTGGCCATTTCTAATTATTCGGGGGACTTGTCCCCCTTAATGTCTATGGTGGTTACAGCCCTGCATCAAGGGGAATCAACTCCTCTTTAAGAGCCCTTTTCAGTTCAACAGAGTTAGGTCCTGTCCCAAATGGCACCCTAAACACTCTGCAGAGCTCACATCAGTGCAGGCTCAGCAAAAGTGCACATCAAGGGCGCATATCAACCACAAATGGGACACCCTACGGTCTCATGGTCTTAACAGACACGTACATATGGCAGCCATTGTAAGTCCACAAGATCGAAAGTGCATATGAAGTGTGCCATTTGGGACAGGGCCTTAATCATTTATTTGTCTCTCGCCCACTGATAGTGATTGTAAGTCAATTTTAATTTCCACAAAAGGTTGTTTTAGACAGTTAATTTCTTTTGCATCATCGTGTCACTAGAACGTATTTCAAACCACTTGGTTTTATTGTATGCCACACTGAAACATTCAAATAAAGCCATATGTGAACGCAAGTTAATGGTGTTTGTCGTCATTGTTTCCTTTTGTGATCCTGCATCTTGGACAAGTTTACTACATTTTGCACCCAAAACACAATACATTGATGCACAAATGCGGATATGTTCTACATGTCTAAAGCCCAGAACACACCAAGCCGTCGGTTTTGTTTTTCTCAGTGCGTTCCACAACGTCGGCTAAAGTTGGTCCTCGTCTGCTTTTTTTCGGCCGATTCGACATGAAACGGCGTCGGAGCTCGTCAGGCCATCTGATAATTTTGATTGGCTGTTCAACTACTGCCACCTGCTGGTACGGAAAGGCATTTCGTCTTACGCAGGCGCAGAAGGGACGTGGTTGTCGAGCGTCGGTTTGGTGTGTCAGGGCAACTTTGGACCCAGACGATTCCAACGTGAGCCAACCCCACAGTCTGCTTTCGACGCCACTAGTTCGTCTGGGCTTAAAGTCTATAAAAATAGTCTTATATAAACTCCCTGATTTAGCTTAAATTGTGAAACTGTCCACAATGATAATTCTGAAAGAAAATGCAGCGAGAGTACTATTGCTAACGAACGCAACTTTCTCGCACATCTGATTGACAAATAAGCCGCACCCTCTTATTTCAGTGTTGTTGTTAATGTTGTGGTTATTTCGGATATGGATTAAAATTGTATGAACTTGATTCTGAATATATTAACACGTTTTAAGTAAATATATATTCCTTACTACTAAATAGTTTTAGTGATTCAGAAAGATATATTGAACTCAAAATCAATTACTCAGGTGATAAACAGAACATCCTTACTTTTTGTGACCTAAGAAATCTCTATAATTACTTGACTGCTATCCAGTTAACAAGAAGTGGATCTTGTTGAGGCTTGTGCTGCAAACAAAACACACACAGCCAAGCATAAAGTATATAAATGGCGAATCAGATTTAACTGCTCATTCTGACAGGTCTGGAGATGAATGCCTACCATCATCTGCGGTGCTGCATATTGGGCCTGTATTTCATCTGTGATGGATGTGGGCTAACGTTCAGCAGAAGATACAATCAAAAGCATCAAGCACTGGGCCAAGTTCATTTATCCACTGGCTGATTTATAGGATTTCATCTGCTAGCCGAAGAGTTTCGCTCAAGGACATACGTGCAGTTTATGTCTGAGATGTGGAGATGTTTATTCCAGGCAAAAGTGATTCAAATATCAATATTTCTTTCCAGTAAATTCATTCAGTGGCTGCTCAGTGAGCACACTTTTTTTTTTTTTTGTACGTTCTTAAAAAAAATAAATACGAGTTTGCCCATGCAAGACTCTCTAAGCCATTCTTAATGGTTTTTATCTGCGTAGCAACTAATGACAAAGATTATATAACAGAAGCTAACCGTCTAATTACTGTTATTGATTAGCACATCTGCATTTTCCTGCATGCATTTATATTTATTGAGAAGTGATTATGGCATTCTGTTACTCATCTGCTGTGCACCCTTCCTCTCTGATCATATTAGTTCAAAGTATCATTATTTAATATCATCAACATGCAAATTGCATTAGTGAATATCAATTTAATATTGAAGATAAGCTTAATGTTTTGTAATGAGATAAAAGATTAAGAGATTTATTGGGGCAGACACACCTGGCTGTTATCTAAGTAAAGATCTCTCTTTAGCCTGTGTCTGTTAGTAATGTCACAGAAGACTCCACCTAACATGCTTTTACTTGCATCCACATAGAAATCATGCATGAATCCTGTCCTTGTTTCATTAAACCTAGCAGTTTCAAAAATGGCTTGTTGCTTTAAAAAATAAGTTCATGTCATTAATTTACTCACCCTCAATTAGTTTCAAACCTGTATGAAAACTTTTTGAACCTTCTTTTGGAACACAAAAGATGACTTTTTTGAAGAATACCCAGGATGTTTTTTCCATATAATGAAAGGGAATGGGGACTGGGGCTGCTTTGGAGCGTGTATCAAGCTGCCAAAGTCACATGATTTCAGTAAACGAGGCTTTGTTATGTCTTAAATGTTTCGAAACAATGGTTTCAATGGTTCACGTGACTTTGGCAGTTTGATACATGCTCCAAACCACTGATTCGAAACAAAAGATTCGTAAAGCTTCGAAGCTTCATGAAGCGGTGTTTTGAAATCACCCATCACTAGATATTGTTGAATAAAGTCATTATTTTGTTTTTTGGCGCACAAAAAGTATTCTCGTCGCGTCATAACATTAAGGTTGAACCACTGTATTCACATGAACTGTTTTAAATATGTCTTTAGTAGCTTTCTGGGCACTGAAAGTGTAAATTATCTTGCTGTCAATGGAGGCCTCACTGAGCCATCAGATTTTATCAAAAATATCTTAATTTGTGTTCTGAAGATGAATGAAGGTCTTACGGGTGTGGAACGACATGAGGGTGAGTAATTAATGACAGAAATTTCATTTTGGGGTGAACTAACCCTTTAAGTCATTGTTTTGATCTTTTGTTCCTCAACAACCTCAGTCTCCATTCACTTTTATTATATGGAAAAAAAACCCCAAACATTTAGAATATTCTTCAGAAATTCATCTTCTGTGTTCCAAAAGAAAGTTATAGAGGTTTGGAACAAAATAACGATGAGTAACTAATAAGTATTAATTTTTGGGTGAACTAATTTTTTTCTCATTTCTGAAACTACCAGGTTTAATCATACATAGTGATCTCTAAGAATGGGCAGAATTTTTTTGTTCTACAGAAGAAAGAAAGTCATACAGGTTTAGACATGAGGGTGAGTAAATTACAGACATTTTTATTTTAGGGTGAACTGTCCCTTTAAATCTTACTTTTAAATCACAACGCTCACTGAAATAACAGTATTGCACATGAACCCTGTTGCAAGAATCAACATCCTCATTCTGTTGTGACTCATCAAAAAACATGATTTTCTCACTTGACATCTAAACATGAAGCACTTTCCTGTACCTTATCAAATAATAACCTTTTAGATCATACTCTGTACAGAAAAGAAAGGTAAATAAATGTCTGTCTTTATGGTTTAGTAGTTGCATCTGTATATACTGTACTTTTCTTTTTCCTTTCAAAAATACGTTAAGGAAAGAGAAATCTTCTTGGCCTTTCAGTACTAAAACAGCATTTGGCTGAAGTTTAAACGTTTAAACTGGTCTATCAGGTTTTCTTGTAGCAGCTTGTACATTTTATAATGTTTTGCAATCCACTGACTTGACTTAAAGAGAAATGAAATGAAAGAAAAAACAACTTCTGCTTCAGACTTTCCCCAGAAACAAGCTGCACACATGACAGCCCACAACTGCGTATAGCTGTCATCAGTTTCACCTTTAATAGGCCACATTATCAGAGCTTTAACCCACAAGAACAGAGGAAATTGCATTCTGTGGTGGAACTTCCAGCTAAAAATGTGTTCATTTTGTTGAAAACTTGACAACAATTACATACCTTATGTCAAAACAAATTGGCTGCTTGAGGCAGAAGTGCTGAGAGTTAATTACAAAATGTTAAATGTCAGATTCATTATAAAGACTTAGAGGGTTTTTTTGTCAATAAAATTTCAGTGTCTGTCCTTCAGCCTTCAAAGCAGTCATCCTTTATTTCTTCAGAGCCCAAAGGCACCTGGAAAAACAGAAGTGGCTAGTCTAGTCTCAGAAATGGCATTTTATTAATTGGACTAGTGTCCTGTTTGATTACTAAATCATGAAAACAGACAGGAACCTAAACATAATGCTTATTCAACAAAATATCTTTTTTATTATTAGGCTGCACAGCTACATACAATAAAAGTTTGGAATCAGTATGACTTTTTTAATGCCCTTTTCGGAGTGTCTATTTTCACTAAGTGCAAATAGCATCCCTTGTTTGCAAACACTATTTACACTAGCTCAGTCCATCAATATCTCATTGGGCCACTCAAAAAAAAAAAAAAAAAATCAAACCAGACACAATGCATTCAACGTCTTCAGTAGTGTAGCAGTAGCGAGTAGGACAAGTAGTTCTGGCTTTTCGACGTGGGTTCAAATCCGCCTTTTGCCGAGCTCTCTCTTCAGAAGCAATTAGACAAAATAATAACATTAAAGGAATACAAGATTTAAACACACAACACAAGATATGTCTTTATGCAGACGATCTATTATTATGTTTACAAGACCCGCACACCTCATTAGAAGAAACCTTTAAAATGATTAATACCTTCTCCAAAATTTCTGATTATACAATTAACTGGAACAAATCAACCATACTATTCCTCTCCGAAGACGCATGGGATTCTACAGCTCATAATACGTCTCTTCCACTTCGCACTGGCAACATTACATATTTGGGTATCAACACTTCCTCCAGACTGTCTGAGTTATTTAATCTAACCTAACTAACCTTCCATTATCACTCATTGGCCGCATTGCTACAGTCAAAATGAAGATTTTACCACAAATAACTACCTGTTCTCAATGCTCCCAATAACACCCACAGGTAAATGGTTTAAATCATTAGATACATTAACTTATCATTTTTACTGGAAAAACAAAACACCTAAAATATCTCTGGCAATATTACAGAAAACAAAGCCACAAGGTGGCCTAGAAGCTTCAAATTTTCAACATTACCTTTTAGCAAACCAATTACAATATATGATTAAATGGATAAACAAAAACAATTATACTAAATTATGGATCGATCTGGAACAAAATCAATACAATAACACATCTATAGCAGACCTTCCCTTTTTACCCACTTCAAAAAAAAAAAAAAAAAAAGCATTATTTGAAAAATAATTAAAATAATTTAAAAAATCACTTCGACTCTGACAGCCTGGTGGAAAATGAATAAAATTACTAATTCATCACTAACACCATGTAGACACACCCCAATATGGCACAACCCTGATTTCCAACTAAGCAATAAACCTATATATTTTCCTTTATGGCAACAAAAAGGAATCACTCATCTCAATCACTTATTTCAAGAAAATAAATTGGCACCATTTAAAATATTAGCTCAGAGATACGGTCTTGGGGGAGAACAGTTCTTTCAGTATCAACAAATTAAATCCACAATTAAATCGAAGATCAATATAACTAATAATCCACTTAATCCCTCTCAGTTAATGGAAGAAATATTAAAAATAACAATATTCATATTTGCTCACAGTGCACATCGGGAAACACAGATGACTACTTTCATGCCACATGATCCTGTCAAACTGTTCATTCAATTTGGATATCTGCCACTAAGGGGACATTGACATTTGACTTGACATTTGATATTCAACAGTGCTTTGATCTGCCTGCATTGACACTATTCTTTAAGACCTGCTGTGCAGCCAAAATAATGTACCAGTTATCAATGTAAAGCTGCTTTGACACAATTCTACATTGTAAAAAGCGCTATATAAATAAAGGTGACTTGACTTGACTAAGAAACTCTCTACTGTTTTGGGCTGTAGAATCCCTCTATCTCCATCACTCTGTTTACTTGGAAATAGTACAGAAATCGATAACCTCCCAACCAAATACAAAAATACTCTTCTTATTTCTCTATCACCAAGAAAATAATTCTAATGAATTGGAAATCTAAAAATTGTTTACATTATTAACCACTGGATCAATACCCTTATAGAATACATCACATTAGAAAAAATTACATCCACCAGTAAAAAAACAACAACTACGCCCTCATTCACCAACATCTGGAACCCATT
Organism: Elopichthys bambusa; assembly: GCA_037101425.1. Taxonomy (NCBI): domain Eukaryota; kingdom Metazoa; phylum Chordata; class Actinopteri; order Cypriniformes; family Xenocyprididae; genus Elopichthys; species Elopichthys bambusa. The sequence goes on from CM074442.1 coordinate 22,588,788, forward strand.
TTTACAATATTTCAATATATTAGACGCCTGAAACTGGATACATGCACACTCTCCCAACTATATAGTTTTTTTTCTTTTTTTTCTGGCGGAATTGTAAAATATTGGAATGAATGGAAAGAAACGGAAATATGAATCTATATATGTCTATATATATATGTGATATATTATGTCTATATATGTATATAATGATAGTCAATACATTAGTTTATAAATATATGATCATAATATACATTGTTAATTAACCATTATTATTACATTATTATTATTACATATTGCAATCTATACACATCTTTATACTCTCCTCACTCTTCTATCTAGTTACTTAATTGTTTATTTTGGATTATTTAAAAGACTATTATTATTATTATTATTACTTTTGTTTTGCTCTTTTCATTATTTATTTATTCAATAAATTACATTTATTTGTTTTTCTATCTTGTCTATCTTTTTTCCCCCCTATCTTATATATATATATATATATATATATATATATATGTATATAATTTTTTTTCTCTCCATCCCTCCTTTCCCTCCATCTCCCTCCCCTCTTCCCCTTTCCCTTCCCCCCAAACTGGGACTTACCATGGGGCTCCCTGCGAATGGACAGCCTGGATAAATCCGGCTAAACATATAACACTACATCGAACTCCTTAATAAACTGACTCCCCCCTCAGGGCTTGGAAGAGGTTTTGTAGGAGTTCATTGAGTAGTGCGATCCACCACCTGTATGGGGCTCACTGAGAATGGACAGTGTGGATAAATCAGGCTAAATAGATATCATTACATCAAACTCCGTAATAAACTGACTCCCCCCTCAGTAATAATAACTCCCCACTAGAGTAATAATAATGCTGAAAATTGAGCTTTGACATCACAGGAATACATTACATTTTAAAATATATTCAAATAAAAAAAGTTCCTTTAAATTATGAAATTAAATAAAATAAATGCAGCCTTGGTGAACAGAATGGTCTTCTTTCAAAAACGTTATCTTATCGATCCCAAACTTTTGAACGATAGTGTATGTAAATAAAAACAATGATATAAATATGCTATACGATGAGCAAAATATATTCTCCCCAGAATTCACTGCAGAACTATTGTTTATGTTTCATTTGGGGAGAAAAAAAAAAGGTTTACTGGAAGAAGAGCTGTTCTTATAACACAACATCTGCAATTCCTAATAAACTGATAAAATGATACACAGTCATTCTGAAAATCCGCCTACTTTGTGGCCTTATGCAGGTAGAAATGAATCTGTAGCAACAACTTTCTAAGCTGAGAGACTGCAACCTTTTGGGGTCAGATGTTATGATAAGGCTAATGCCGATGTCTAAGAATAACTTACTTGGCCTGTGAAAAGACAGACATCACCAGCAGCATCACCTTGAAGGTCAAGGTTTGGCTGATCTGATAAGATTTGGCATTTAATCCCTACCACTCCTACTATATAATTAAACAGGCATGAGAACTATAGAGCAGTCAGATTCAAGAATTTAAAAAATCTAAAATAGTAGGTACTAAGTAAGTTGTTCCTCATGATTAAAATGTTCTTGTTTAACAACTTTCTCAGTCCATCACAGGTTGAAGAACCTAAGGGTCAAAGGTCAATACCAAGATGGTGGATGTGTCCAATACTGACCAATACTAATCCTAGAAATATCAAGTCAGAATCTCAGACAAAAAGCAAAATGTACTCTTCAAAACTTACCACCTGCTTCATAATTTATTGTGCAAACCACAGAAGAACCATTACAGAGCCACTATTCTATATTACCAGGAGATTCAGTACACGCTTTAATATTTTTTGATCTAAAAAGACATGCTTTTTGTACACATTTTCTCTCAGAAGGGTCAGAGGGTAAAAAAAAAAAAGAGATGCTCACATCTCACAAAAATGGACATGTGTTCTAGACAAAAGTCAATGAAAAAAAAACATGTCCTACATGTCCTAACCAACACTCAGCTTTACCTCACAAACCTCCATGAAGTCTATTAAAGCTTCACATTGATTTTTAAAATCAAAATTACGCTCAGACCATGTGACTATCTGGAAATCTAATAATAAGTTGGTTAGTGTGGATTTCATCTAAGTTCCCAAGAATTTTTCTAAAGATTGATAGGACAATAAAAGCCAAAGTCAAAATCAATAAAATAATATGATCGGTCCCTAGTGCTTTTCCTTAGTAACTGCACTACCAGCTGAAGTCTGAAGTCATTTCTTACCAGACCTTGCAAAACAATTCCACTAATGGCCATCATGATGTCATGAGTAGGTCAACTTTTAAGAATTTACCATAATTGGACTGCCAGAAACGGGCACCACCAAAACAGTTATTTTAAATAAATATTAAAATAAAATAGTTCATTAAAATAATTGTTTCAAATTGCAATAATATTTCAATATCTGGATCAACATGCACATTCCCAGATTTCTATATATCCTAATTATTGTTAATATGTAATTCATTATTTCCAGGAGCTCATTGCTGCGACCTTCAATTAAACTGCTAACAGTGATTGTAAATTAAATTGCTTAAATTATTACATTGTTAGCTAACTGCATTCTCTAAATATGTATCGTGAAAAGCGCTATACAAATAAACGTGAATTGAATTGAACTTTATTCAACAAATTCGTCTCTCCCGTGTAATTCTGCTACGCTATTTTTGTTGCAGCGCTTCCAGGTTCTATATCAGAACGCTGGCTCAGTATTGGCCAACGCTGATCACCTGAGCAGCATGACACATGCATGTGATGCTGACACAGGAGCTGGCCAATAATGAGCCGGTGGTCGAACGTAAACACGGAAGCACTGAACTGCGTTTATTGCATTTATTGCGTTCACTGCTTACAAGTCTGACAGGGTAGAGAAAAAATTGTTGAATAAAGTCTTTTTTTTTGTTTGCACACAAAAAGTATTCTTGTCGCTTCATAACATTAAAGGTTGAACCACTGTAGTCACATGGACTATTTTAATGATGTCTTTACTACCTTTCTGGACCTTAAATGATGGTAATTATGTTGCTTTCTAAAGGGGATAAAAATAAAAAAAATAAAAAACTTTAAAAATATCTTAATTTGTGTTCCGAAGATGAACGAAGGTCTTACGAGTGTAGAATGACATGAGGGTGAGTAATTAATGACAGAAATTTCATTTTTGGGTGAACTAACCCTCAAACCCAAAATTTGAAGACAAAATTTAATTCAAGATGTATTTTTTTAAAGCTGCAATTCGGCATTTTTCCTCTTTGGCGCCATCTCTGTTTGAAACCTGCAATTGCAGTCATATGCGGAATTGTTATCGTTACGTGCGTTGTGCATCGGCACGACTCCTCAGCGGATGAATCTAATGTTCGCTGTCAATCACTACACCGGTGTGGATACTGTACTTCAGAATCACAGATTCTACATTTTGAAAGTATGACCAATATAAGAATTTTCACTGGTGAATATCAGATGAACAAGTAAGTAACATTTCTGCCACTTTTGTTCTGACCAACTGAGGAAAAAAGCATTAGGCCTACAATAAATCGTGCTGCCAATGATGATTAAATCTAACTTTTAGTTTATTTTTGAGTTTGTTCTCAAATTGTTAATGTTAACAACATCAGCATTGCGTGACTGTGTATTAGCGTTACCTATAGATTTCAATATTTGTAGCCACTCTTTTGCTTTTGACTACGGGTGAATCTCCAGTTGTTACTGATGATTGTCATTTGGACCTTTCTGGATTACAATCCGCCATCAAAATGATAAGTTTAGCTATTTCAGCTGCTGTGAGAAAAGGCTATAAATGATAAGATACAAGCAGCATCCTCACATGATATAGCTACTAGCTGGAACTCATTCCTTTCTGTTTACAGACGTGACCTAATGACGCAAAGACAAACTGCTGCATGCTCGAATTTCCCGCGGAAATCCACCAGGTCGCTCTTATTATAAAACATTATTACAATCTTACCGTTGTGAATCGGGCTAAGATAAGGAGATAGTTTTGAACACTGGCTGGTTATGTACATGCTCAAAAATTGATTTTGGATAATTTTTAACCCAAAAAAGTTCCGGACTGCAGCTTTAATTCAAAGAAAATTTTATTTAAAAGGACTTTTGACCATCTAGCGATTAAAAAACAAAACTGCATTTTGCGGAAGAACACTGTTGTGGGTGTGCTACGGCTCTGCATGATTGTGCGGATGAATATGGTTCGCAGCACATGTGGACGCAGTTACACTGCTTACCTCGGGTTACAAACTATTAGTGTCTCTATATGTCAGTAGGTTAAAACCATGTTTGGAGGAAATCATATCAGTCACCCAGTCTGAATTTATGAAGGGAAGAAATATTTTAAACAATATTAGACTGGTGTTAGACCTTTTTAGATTATTCAGATCTGGTAAATGAGGTAGCTCTTAGTTTGTTTTTAGATTTTTATAAGGCTTTCAATACCATTGAGCACAATTTCATGTATCAGGCCCTTAGTCACTTTGGTTTTGGCCCAAACTTTACAAATATGATGCACATATTTTATAATAATATCTTATCTTTTTCTCGAAGAAGCATTAGACATGGATGCCCTATTTCCCCGTTTTTATTTTTATTAGTAGCTGAAACTTTAAATCGACACTGTACATTGCTCCCAAATGATAGGGTATTGAGATATGAGATTTCACTTTAACTATTAATTTACTTGCCAATGACACTTGTTTAATTCTGAAGAAGAAAGGTCAGGTTCCTGTTATTCTGGAGGCATTTAAATTGCTCTTTGATGCCTCAGGTTTATCAGTGAATCAGTCTAAGATTGAGATTATGGCTGTACACCAACTAGATTATTCATGGATATCTGGAATACAGGTTAAACAGGTAGTTAGATAATTGGGTTATTGTAATTTGCCTCAAAGAGAATTACAAAAAATTTCCCCCAAAGATTACAAAAAACAAGAGATATTTTTAACTGTTGGCTCCAAAGAAATGTATCTATTCAAGGCCGTGTACTGATTTCCAAGGCTGAAGGGATCTCCAGACTTGTACAACCCGAATTCCGGAAAAGTTGGGACATTTTTTAAATTTGAATAAAAATGAAAACTAAAAGACTTTCAAATCACATGAGCCAATATTTTATTCACAATAGAACATAGATAACATAAATGTGTAAACGGAGAAATTTTACAATTCTATGCACAAAATGAGCATTTCAAATTTGATGCCTGCTACAGGTCTCAAAATAGTTGGGGCAGTGGCATGTTTACCATGGTGTAGCATCTCCTCTTTTCAAAACAGTTTGACGACATCTGGGCATCAAGGTAAAGAGTTTCTGAAGTTTCGGTGAAAGATCTATAGATCTATAGGTGAAAGATGTGGACTGCAGGCTGGCCAATTCAGCACCCGGACTCTTCTACGACGAAGCCATGCTGTTGTAATAGCTGCAGTATGTAGTTTTGCATTGTCCTGCTGAAATACACAATAGACGTAGTCTGGAAACCTTTATATACCGTTCAGCATTCATAGTGCCTTCCAAAACATGCAAGCTGCCCATACCGTATGCACTTATGCACCCCATATCATCAGAGATGCTGGCTTTTGAACTGAACGCTGATAACACGCTGAAAGGTATCCCTCCTCTTTAGCCCGGAGGACACGGCGTCTGTTATTTCCAACAAGAATGTTAAATTTGGACTCGTCTGACCATAGAACACTTTTCCACTTTGACATAGTCCATTTTAAATGAGCCTTGACCCACAGGACATGACGGCGCTTCTGGACTATGTTCACATATGGCTTTCTTTTTGCATAATAGAGCTTTGGCACGGCGGATTGTGTTTACCGACAGTGGTTTCTGGAAGTATTCCTGGGCCCGTTTAGTAATGTCATTGACACAATCTTGCCGATAAGTGATTTAATGTGGTCTGAGGACTCGAAGACCACGAGCATCCAATAAAGGTATTTGGCCTTGTCCCTTACGCACAGAGATTTCTCCAGTTTCTCTGAATCTTTTGATGATGTTATGCACTGTAGGTGATGAGATTTGCAAAGCCTTTGCAATTTGACGTTAAGGAACATTGTTTTTAAAGTATTCCACAATCTTTTTATGCACTCTTTCACAGATTGGAGAGCCTCTGCCCATCTTTACTTCTGAAAGACTCTGCCTCTCCAAGACATCCTTTTTATAGCTAATCATGTTACAGACCTGATATCAATTAACTTAATTAGTTGCTAGATGTTCTCCCAGCTAAATCTTTAAAAAAATTCTTGCTTTTTCAGCCATTTGTTGCCCCCGTGCCAACTTTTTTGAGACCTGTAGCAGGCATCAAATTTGAAATGAGCTCATTTAGTGGATAAAAGTGTAAAATTTCTCAGTTTAAACATTTGTTGTTATTTATGTTCTATTGTGAATAAAATATTGGCTCATGTGATTTGAAAGTCTTTTAGTTTTCATTTTATTCAAATTTTAAAAATGTTCGGTTTGTATATCCTGCATTATCTCTTTTATATCCTGCATTAAGTTTGTAACTTTAACTGATGTAATGGTCTCATTTATGGATTGTGATACTGGTTTATTGGAAATGGATAATACAATTAAACTTCTCATTTTATTTGGGAAATGTCATATACATAAAGCAAAGTGTTTGTCAACTGTACCAAATGATAGACTATTTTTCACTGACTTGAAGGTTTTTTATGACTCAACATCAATACTGAACCATCAAAAAGCTGTTAAGACATCTCAGCTGTTGAAAAGGATACTTGATGTGTTAGAAGCATGACTGATTTTTGATATACTGTAAGATGCAGAATGTTGATTTATTTTATAGATATAAATCTGTGTATTCCACTATTGTTATTTTAATAATAAAGTGCAATATATGCTGTTGTTTGACTTGAAACACTGATATTTTTAAAGCAATGATGACGTGACAAAAGTTATAATGAAGATTGCCTGATGTCAGATGTCTGGATATGGTCAAACATTGCAAATTATTTTAATAACTTATCTTCTGGCCAAAGAGAGAGAGAGTGATTATCCCACTGCTCATGAAAACATTCACTATTAGGTTGAAGAGATATAACCAGTTTAGATGGAAAGGATCTCAAGCTGACTAGCTGAAGACGCCACTGTAGCAAAAACCCATTAAAAAAACAGTACTTCCTTGAAAATAAATCAAATGAAATGACCCTTCACAGCAGATGCTTTTCAATGAACTCTGTTAGAGATACAAATGTATCTATTTAATAAAATACCTTACCTGCTGAGTAATAAAAACGCCATATTCGCATTGCTTTTACATTTCAAATCCTTCAGTTCTTGCCACCTCTGAAAAGCCAAGCCAATGTTGATTCTCGTTTTCTTACAATATCTGTCAAAGCAAATTTTCTCTATTTACAGATATGATGAGACACACACAGAGTGACATATGTTCGCAATTTCCTGCAAAAACCATTTCGACAGGTCTACAATATAAACACTTTATTATAGGCTTACCATAGTAAATCAGGGTAAGACAAAAACATGTTTTGGAAAAAGGATTATATATTGACTTGTTTAAATTTTGTTAAAGGGTTAGTTCACCAAAAAATAAAAATTCTGTCATTAATTACTCACCCTCATGTCGTTTCACACCCGTAAGACCTTCAGAACACAAATTAAGTGTGAACAATAATTTTTTAATAAAATCCGATGGCTCAGTGAGGCCTCCATTGCCAGCAAAATAATTAATCTTTAGTTAATTAACAATTAACTTTCAATGCCCAGAAAGCTACTAAAGACATATTTAAAACAGTTCATGTGACTACAGTGGTTCAACCTTAATGTTAGGAAGTGACAAGAATACTTTTTGTGCGCCAAAAAAACAAAAACAAATAACGACTTTATTCAACAATATCTAGTGATGGGCGATTTCAAAACACTGCTTCATGAAGCTTCACGTATCTTTTGTTTCGAATCAGTGGTTCGGAGGGTGTATCAAACTGCCAAAGTCACGTGATTTCAGTAAACGAGGCATCGTTACGAAAGCGCTTCGAAATTTCAGTGGGTCAGCACTGGGGGGCGTGACTTTGGCAGTTTGATACACGCTCCAAACCAGTGATTCGAAACAAAAGATTCGTAAAAGTTTGTTTTTTTGGCACACAAAAAGTATTCTCGTCGCTTCATAACATTAAGGTAGAACCACTGTAGTCACATGAACTGTTTTAAATATGTCTTTAGTAGCTTTCTTGGCATTGTTAACTATCTTGCTGGCAATAGAGGCCTCACTGAGCTATCGATTTTATCAAAAATTTCTTAATTTGAGTTCAGAAGATGAACAAAGGTCTTACGGGAACGACATGAGGGTAAGTAATTAATGACAGAATTTTCATTTTTTGGTAAACTAACCCTTTAATTTTGAACAAAAAATATTTTAATGGTACATTGTGACTATTTCATTCAATAACCCATTATTTGTGGATACTATGTATTTGTTTATTACTAGAGTATGACATTTGTTATACACCAAGGTGGCTCTATAGGTTTTGGAACAAAGATAAATAGTTAAGTGAGACTTAACTTTTAAATTATCAATTTTACTTAATTGTTGTTAAAAGTTATTTTTGCTTAATTGTTGAAACAATCTCCATTACAGAAGTCATGTCTAAATGACTGTGTGCTTATGGAGTTTCCATGCAGGCTTACTGTAAAATGACATTCACATTCACTATATATGTATGAACATGTACATATGAACAGTTTCTGAAACAGTTTCCCCTTTTTTTCCCTCCAGTTTCCATGCAGGCTTATACTGTAAAATGACCTTCACATGGCTATATGTACAGTATATATGAATGTGCATGCAACCACACATTGCATTTCCAAAAAATTGCATCTAAGATGTTCCAGAAAACATCTGCATTAGGGTTAAAATACTGGACTGAGATTCCAGGAACACACAAAAAAGTATGGGAGGCTTGTTTGGTAACTTTGGTTTGAATTAAAAAGCAGTTCTTCCCTTGTTAAATGTGACGCTAATTAACTTTAACAATGCAATCAACCAAAGACTCACCCACTTTAAGGTTTGACGTTAGTCTTTCCATCATGGAAGAAGCACGGTATGGTAAAAAAAACAAAACAAAAAAAAACAAACAAAAAAAACAAACAAAAAAAAAACAGTTGCTGTTCTTCCGTGACTAAAACAATGTGCAGTGCACAAACTGGAAATGTCATCCACATGTGAAGCTCTTTATTTGTATAAAAACTTGATCAAACAGTAACATACTGTAAGAATAAGAATAAGAATAATACATTCTCTCGAAAACAAATGCTTTGGATAAATAAATTGCTGTAGATTTCTTTTCAGAGCTTAAATACCTCATTCTGTATATAAAGTTACAGCACTAAAATGTAAACTATCTTGCGAGTACTTGATTTAATTTCTGGAAAAGTACATTTGATTTGGGAAAAATAAGTTGGATAATGTGCGATACCGACATTCTGATATACATATAATCATTTCTGCAAATAGCACTGAAGACATTAACAGCACACGTAACGTTAAAATCTGGCAGATGTCAAGCAGTCATGTGAAATGCTTACACAAGTCCTCTCATGGCACAGAGGTTTGACTTTATAGTTCAGAGTGTTGACGAGGTGCTCGGGGGTTTGGTGATGGATGTGGAGTTTGTTTTAGGTTAGGGGCCTCATGCTTCTGCTCTCTGTTGCCTTCCATGCCCTCATTCTTCATTTTAGGACCCCTCTGAGCTGCGTAAGTCGGTGCTTCTTGGTCCATTATTGCCAAAAAGTCAAAGAATGGCACAGGAGGGCCCCACTTCCCATCTGGGATCAAGCCTAAAAGATCAATGGAGAATAAAACAGAGAGTGTTGTTGTTGGTGATGGCTGTCAAACTCATTGCTTCACGTATGTTAATGAAGAACAGCTAGCGTAACTTGAGTAACCACTAACTGCGTACATGCTACTTATGACAACAAAACAAGACTTAGGGAGTAAATGAGGCTTGATACCTGGAAATCTGAAGTAGAGGAGTTTACTAATGAAGAATGACAACTGTTTCCAGATGTCTTGGTGTGGAAACTATGTAAATGTAAACAGATCTACTGCAATGTGAAAACATTGCTGCGTGCTATAACAGACTGAAATAAAACAATTTATAAATGAATGCAAATATTTCTCACTAAACCATTGTATTGTTAGTGTTGGTGAAATGAACTCATCTGAATTTACACTGTCCAAAGAAAGCCAAATAGTTACTAATATAATACTGTTTAAAAGTTTGGGTTCAGTAAGATTTATTTTTTTTTTTTCTCACAGAAGGGCCCAATTTCCCATCTGGGATCAAGCCTAAAAGAACAATGGAGAAAAAACAGAGTGTTTGTTGTTGGTGATGTATTTCAAACTCATTGTTTCATGAATGTTGATGAAGTAGCGTAACTTGTTGAGTAAACACTTGTGTATTTTTTATTAATCATGTATTCTGTTTTAGGGTGTCTTGTAACATTCTGTCCAGGGACAACAGATGAAAAATAGCTTGTCTGGCACATTTACTGAAATGTTTATTAATGTGAGGTGTCCCTGAAAAAAATGAATCAAATAAAAAAAGAAATTAATACTTTTATTCAGCAAATATGGATTAGCACAGTTGTTTTAAACATTGATAAGAAATGTTTCTTGAGCAACAAATCAACATCATGTGACACTAAAGACTAGAGTAATGATGCTGAAAATTCAGTTTAACATATCATTTAAAAAAATCTTACAGACCCCAAACTTTTGAACAGTACTGTAAAATTTCAACAGAAAAGGGTTCCTTGAATTACAATAAATCATGTGTCCACAGATAATTCAAATTCAAAATAGTTTTAGAGTGTATTATGTTGGAGATGCTAGAACAATCTGACACACAAACTGGTAGACCAAATATTGCCTCTGCAGTCTCCACTGAAATGGGCACATAGCCAACACTGAAGATGTGGAAAATATGTGGAGACCTTCTTTTGTAACATCAGAAATGCCTTTACACTTTTGATCAATTTAAAGGGGTCATGAACTGCATTAAAAAAAAAAAAAAAAAATCCATACTGTTCTCTGAAGTCAACTTATACAGAAGTAGTAAAAATAGTCAAGTTAAAATAGTCAACCTTAATGTCAACAGTGGTTCAACCTTAAATGTTATGAAGTGACAAGAATACTTTTTGTGCACAAAAAACAAAACAAAAATAATGACTTTATTCAACAAAAAGGTAGAAGTCTCTAGAGTATTCTCCTACTGTATTTTCGTTGCAGCGCTTCCAGGTTCTATGTCAGAATGCCTCAGACTCAGTATTGGCCGACACCTGTTCACGTGAGCAGCACGAGCCATGCGTGTGATGCTGACTCAAGAGCCGGCCAATAATGAGCCGCCATTCGGAAGTAAACACGGAAGCGCTGAACTGTGTTCACGGTGTACGAGTCTGACAGGGTAGAGAAGAAATGGTTGAATAAAGTCGTTATTTTTGCAAACAAAAAGTATTCTCGTCGCTTCATAACATTAAGGTTGAACCACTGTAGTCACATGGAGTATTTTAACGATGTCTTAACCCTTTGACGCGTACGATCACACCAGTGTGATCAGTCTTGGCTGGCCCAAGGAGCGTACGATCACACCCGTGTGATTAAAACGTTCAGTGCCAAATTAAAATGTGCGTGCGCGCTTTGGCTGGCGCTATATCACAAATATGCAGTGTTTTCAACCACACAATGTTTATCTTAGGTTTCAGACGTTTAAATACACATAAGTACTAACAAAACAATACATCTAGAGTTTGTAAAATACACACTGATGTCTATAGAAGCAGCAATAACAATTCTTTCCATTATAATTAGACGACACGTTTATTCATATCAGATACACATTGCGTAAGTAACTTTAAAGTTTACTTCCCCAGTTCACCAGCTTACTTACTTTAATGTATTTCGGGTGAAGTGGATGAATTCACGTGTTGTAAATCCAACAGAACCTGCGGCACAAACTAACATGGCGGCGCCCATAACGTGTATAGCGTCATAGTATATAACTAACGCAATCAATATAAAGGTGTTTAAACAGCAAAACACATCCACTTGCTCATATTTGACAATCGGAATATCAGATATTTCATGTTATAGCTAACAAATTTGTGAATATTTTGAATAAAAAAATGAAATAAAAGTAGATCATCAGTCATACAGCGCTGCGGTGTGTGACGTGACAAGCAATGACGCGTCACCATGGAAACAGTAAAGTGATACGTTCTAAATAACGGTCGCCTGGAAAACCTTCTGGGGTCAGCCAGAATATTTTAAGAAAGGGTTAATATCTTTCTGGGCCTTGAATGACGGTAATTACGTTGCTTTCTGTAGGGGATACAAAAAAACTTGGATTTCATCAAAAAAATATCTTAATTTGTGTTCTGAAGGTCTTACGGGTGTGGAACAACATGAGGGTGAGTAATTGATGACAGAATTTCATTTTTGGGTGAATTTACCCTTTAATCCTGGATTACAGCAAATGGCTTAGATAGAAACAATAACAAAAGCAGTACAAAAGCTTTCTTCCGTATCTGATAATAGTCCAACACCTTTACGTGCTATTAGAAATTTGAAATGGGAGGGCGTTCATGTGCAAAAACTCGTATGATAATTCAGAGAGCATGTGAAGGTAACATAACCCCATAAATGCAGAAGCAAAGGAAAGAACAGCAAATCACATCTATTTAGTTTGTGAGTATATACTGTAGAGCTGCAGTCAATCTGTAACAGACAAAGCAATAGTGACACATGGTAAAACATTTTCTTACACATTTGTGTGTTGACATTACGGTCAGATCCAGTGTAGTTGGCATTGCATCATCTTTTATTTTTAGTCTCTGTGAAAAGCTTGCTGTAACGTGGTGGCTGCGTAGGAACTCTCACAACGAAGATAAATTTTAAGTCTTTACTAGATAATCCAACAGGCAAACACAGATGAAGGCAGGAATAGAACACAACACAAGTAACATAAGAGACCCGACACTGAGCTAAGGAAAGACTAATATAAGTGTATATAAGTATATAAGGAACTTATATACACAGAGATTAACTCAAATGACAGACAGCTGTGATGATTAGTGCAGTGTCCATGGTGACTGATTGTGGCGGGTAAAACAGAACAAAGGAGCACGTGACTGATAAAAAAACAAACAGTGTGGTGTGAGGGTGTAAAGGCACGTCCTCGCGGCGTAGAGAGGAGGTGATGAGGACGACGAGATGGCCACATCCAGGGTAGTGCCCCACGGCGGCATTGATGGAGGGAGGAGCCATGGTGGAACAGTGATGAGGGCCGCCATGGGGATGACTGTAGACAATGACGGCGAGGATGGAGCCCACCGCGCAGCCGATGAGCTGAGGTGGTGGAGAGATGGCGACAGAGCTGCAGCGACGACCTCCCGAGATCGAGGAGGGGATCCAGATGTTTTAAGGACGAGTTGGAGCGACCGAGGGCGGAGGCGGAGCAATCCGTAGCCAAAGGGGTGGAGGACCAGAGAGCAGTGGACGGTCTGCAGCGGAGGTGAAGCGATGTCTGACCTAGGTGGAGCGGATGTGCCGAGGGAGTCCGGCGAGTCCGAAGGTCCACGCTGAGATTGAGGGCGGAAGGAGTGCAGGCTCAGGAGCCAGGGCGACGGATCGAGGCGGAACGCTGCAGACCGAGGCTGAAGGCGGAGCCTCGGGCTTCTCATGCCCAGGAGTAGACGGTTCCCAGCAGGCCCGAGATGGTGCCATGCTACTGAGAGGAGGTGGTACCGAGGGACTGAAGGGAGACGGAGGTGACTGGGTGGCACAGATGGCTGGAGACTGGGGAACAGACTGAAGTCCCATGCAAAACCCCCCCCAAAAAAATAGAGTGTCCAAAACAGATTGGAGAGATAGGACAGATAGGTTCAGGCAACAGTACTGGGGCTAGAAAAATGTCCTCTCCACACCTAGAGTCCAGCAGTGACTCAGCAAAAGACTCACTCTCAGTAGCAGGGGGGTGGGCGGAGCTCACTTCCGAACCCTCGAAGTCCACCAACACCCCTTCGGTGATGGATGGCTTAGCTGGCTTACACACCTGGTCAGGCACACGCTACTCGGGCTCCGTGGTGATGCACTACCTGCGGTGGACTCAGGTCATTCATGGTGCAAGCAGGGGTGAAAACGGAACAAAAAATACTGAACACAAAAAAAAGAAAAAATATTTTGCAAGCACGAGGATGTGACATCTAACTGTGTCTTGTTTAAAAATGAATCTGCATTAAAATGAAGTGAACAACGAAACAAACAGTGTTTTACAGATGCAATCTGACTAACTTCGTTAGCTTCCATGCTTTCTTAATTTTAGGATCACAAGGATGGCAATGCAAAGACTGTTTTTCCATAACCTGGCACTTCAAAACGTCTTTTATTCATCAGAGGCATCTTGTATCATTTTGTTTTAAACTTGTGTTTGTGTCTGTTTCATATTTACTACTAGACCTACCTGACAATGTGAATTGGTGGGTGGGGCTAAAAAGGCAATGATATATTAGTAGGCATTGATTTTCTTCTGAAGAGCTGGTCTTTTGTCGCTTGGTTTCAATAAAGGCTGTTTTTGGACAAACAAGGAAGTTATGAATCTTGCAGGATATTTTTAATAGTACAATGACCTCTTTTATGTCGAAAGTCCAAGGAAAATGTGATTTCTCAATTCATGATCCCCTTGAACTGGAAGGCTTTTGAGCCAGAACATCAGCAGTTATCACACTCTGGGGACGTGGATCCACAGATGTGGTGTTTCTACCATGAAATTCTGGACGACCGTCATGCTTTTACATATCAGGAAATTGATGGACTATCACTAGCACTCCTCTCATGAGCCACTGCTATCACTAATGTCTGTGGTGCGGTGGGATTAATCAGACTACTCAAATGTTTTGCCACTCTGGCGAAATGCATAGTAACCGACCAAACATGTTGGTTGCTCAAATTACAGGAAAAACGGACATCTAGGCCCTTGAAGTTATTTTGGAAATGAGAATGATATTGATTCCAAACACATTTTTAGTGGTGTTGGCTAAGACAAGCGTCACTGTTATTATTGCTCATGCTTATAGTTAGAGGTTTTCTTATACCTCAAATCATGCAGTTTGTTGAGAAAAAGCATCATATTACTTTATCCTTTGAATCTGACTGATTCGGCTGGTGGACTATAAAACAGTCAAAACATCATAGACTTAAAATGAAGAGGGACATGGGTCATATCTAGAGACCAGAATGACATAGATACTTTTTTGACTTGGGCCAATAAATAACCATCTAGTAGTCACCTTAGTTACACCCTAGCAACCACTCAGAATACCCAGGAACGTTTGGAATAAGCAATATAATGCATACTTGTCTCGGTGAGCATAAGAGACTTTGAAAATCCTTCTAAACCCTAAACTTTTTAACTGTAGTGTAAATACAATGAATATATCATACATAATCTAATATTTAAAATGATAAGATAGGAAATTATGAAGAAAATAAGAGAAATCAGGAAATGGAAATGTTGCAAGCAGGATTCAAACTCTCGTCGCTCCCATTAGCGCAATGGTGGAAAGTCTTGCCACATCTAAACTAGTGCACATTTAATATGGTGAGAATACATAAGGGCACTGCCACTCATTTAGAAAGTTTCTATATGAAATGTAAAATTAAAAACAATTTTGCTTGCGCAGAGAGACTGAATCCTTTCTCTGGTCAGACTAAAAGAGAAGGACAAACCCATGAATGTGTAATAGGAAAGATTACACTACCACCCAGACACACATGCTTTTTAAAAAGTTAAAACTCTTACGTTACAGTCATACAACAGTGAGACAATATACAAACAGCCTAATAAAATCTATGGAGCCACTGAGCAGAAAGGAAACAACTATTGTGTTTTTCCCCACTACCAAGAGCCATAAAACAGCTGTGTATGGTATACTATGGCTCTTTTAACAGCAATACAAAGGACATTTCATTATAAATACACTAATGCTTCAAGGATGAAATTCAGATCATGTGTAGACAATTGTATTTGCTCTGCATCTTACTGGCACATGAAATTTAATAAATATCTTCCAATGGACCAAAGTGCTTCATCAATCCACATAAAACACGCATTTTAACCGACAGACGGATGAAGCCAAGTGCAAAAAGCTGCCAAAAAAGTCCCCAGGCCCCAGGAGTCCGGCAGAAGGTTTCAGGGAAATAACTTGTAACAATCAGACACAATTAAGGGATACAGTTACTTCTAAGCTTTGTAGGAAGCAGATGGGAGATGCTGAAAAATGGGTATAAAACCAGTCCAGGTTTTGACGCTGACAAAAGCAAGACCCGCTCGGAGACCATCAACAGAATGGAGTGGTGTGTCTTTGGGGACATCCGAGTGAGAGCGCATTTTGGAAGGGTATCAACAGAGCTGAGTGCTGGAGTGACTGAGTTTGTTTTTTACCACAGACAACAATAGTGATTGTATTAGGGGGAAAGTGTTGATGAGGTTCTGAATGGACAGGGTGTGATCTCATAAACATCGGTGCGTGTCTGAGTACTTTGTGCCAGCCTTTTCAGGGGTGTGCAATGACTGATTCCTGGAACTGTGGGCATGGAGCAGACATTGCTAACTAATACAAGGACACACATTTGAAGACATTAAATATATAGTAAACAGCAGCTCAAGAGGAGGTGTTAAAGGCATTCATAATTGATGCTTACGCTGTTTTCTTCGGTACCAAGTCGGTACTGAAATTTAAATAATGTGATGCTTCGAGCGCTGTTGAGCGGATTCGTAAACACCTCTGATTGTTTACGCACTCATCGGATATGTCTGTGATTGATCAACACTTCAAAAACATGTTGTAAATAGTCATCATTGAAGCTCTTCACAGAGTGCTTACACAAATACACACTGGAACGTTTGAAAGCAGCCATCTATCGGCCGATAGATGCTTGCTTTCTAACGCTCCCCCTCCCCTTTTGAAAACATTTTCAAATTTAAACACTTCCGTGTGCTTTCCAGTGCTCCCGTGTGTTGATCATTGTAGCCAATCACAGACATATCTGATGAGCACATGAACACAATGAACAATCAGAGGTGTTTACGAATCCGCCCAAATCAAATCACATTTTTAAAATTTCAGTACCGACTTGGTACTTTTGACAACTCTACTGTTTTCACACTAATATTCTTGTGAAATTCATGCAAAATCTCATCAATATGGCCAAAAAAGGCAAAGCCACAAAGTCACAGACAGTGTAAATATAAACTATATTAACTAAGATAAAAATTATACACACACATATATATTTTTAACATTAATGATAAAATAAAAACTATAAATATTTTACCAAAATGTAATATATTTTAACATCAATATGCTAAAATATTTTTTAATTGAATGTTTTTAACATTAAAAATAAGTTTTTTTTTTATAAAAACAAAAATAAAATAAAACAATTTAAAAATGCAATATGTTTTAATTAACATGCTAAATTAAAATAAAACATTCCTGATGAATAGGCAAATTGTCCATCAAAAAGGTCACTGAATATATATATACAGTGGGTACAGAAAGTATTCAGACCCCCTTAAATTTTTCACTCTTTCTTATATTGCAGCCATGTGCTAAAATCATTTAAGTTCATTTTTTTTCCTCATTAATGTACACACGGCACCCCATATTGACAAAAAAACATGACATTTTTGCAGATTTATTAAAAATAGAAAAACTGAAATATCACATGGTCCTAAGTATTCAGACCCTTTGCTCAGTATTTAGTAGAAGCACCCTTTTGATCTAATACAGCCATGAGTCTTTTTGGGAAAGATGCAACAAGTTTTTCACACCTGGATTTGAGGATCCTCTGCCATTCCTCCTTTCAGATCCTCTCCAGTTCTGTCAGGTTAGATGGTAAACGTTGGTGGACCGCCATTTTTAGGTCTCTCCAGAGATGATCAATTGGGTTTAAGTCAGGGCTCTGGCTGGCCCATTCAAGAACAGTCACGGAGTTGTTGTGAAGCCACTCCTTCGTTATTTTAGCTGTGTGCTTAGGGTCATTGTCTTGTTGGAAGGTAAACCTTCGGCCCAGTCTGAGGTCCTGAGCACTCTGGAGAAGGTTTTCGTCCAGGATATCCCTGTACTTGGCCGCATTCATCTTTCCCTCGATTGCAACCAGTCGTCCTGTCCCTGCAGCTGAAAAACACCCCCACAGCATGATGCTGCCACCACCATGCTTCACTGTTGGGATTGTATTGGACAGGTGATGAGCAGTGCCTGGTTTTCTCCACACATACCGCTTAGAATTAAGGCCAAAAAGTTCTATCTTGGTCTCATCAGACCAGAGAATCTTATTTCTCACCATCTTGGAGTCCTTCAGGTGTTTTTTAGCAAACTCCATGCGGGCTTTCATGTGTCTTGCACTAAGGAGAGGCTTCCGTCGGGCCACTCTGCCATAAAGCCCCGACTGGTGGAGGGCTGCAGTGATGGTTAACTTTCTACAACTTTCTCCCATCTCCTGACTGCATCTCTGGAGCTCAGCCACAGTGATCTTTGGGTTCTTCTTTACCTCTCTCACCAAGGCTCTTCTCCCCCGATAGCTCAGTTTGGCCGGACAGCCAGCTCAAGGAAAGGCTCTGGTCGTCCCAAACGTCTTCCATTTAAGGATTATGGAGGCCACTGTGCTCTTAGGAACCTTAAGTGCAGCAGAAACTTTTTTGTAACCTTGGCCAGATCTGTACCTTGCCACAATTCTGTCTCTGAGTTCTTCAGGCAGTTCCTTTGACCTCATGATTCTCATTTGCTCTGACATGCACTGTGAGCTGTAAGGTCTTATATAGACAGGTGTGTAGCTTTCCTAATCAAGTCCAATCAGTATAATCAAACACAGCTGGACTCAAATGAAGGTATAGAACCATCTCAAGGATGATCAGAAGAAATGGACAGCACCTGAGTTAAATATATGAGTGTCACAGCAAAGGGTCTGAATACTTAGGACCATGTGATATTTCAGTTTTTCTTTTTTAATAAATCTGCAAAAATGTCAACAATTCTGTGTTTTTCTGTCAATATGGGGTGCTGTGTGTACATTAATGAGGGAAAAAAATGAACTTAAATGATTTTAGCACATGGCTGCAATATAAGAAAGAGTGAAAAATTTAAGGGGGTCTGAATACTTTCCGTACCCACTGTATTAACATTAATGATAAAATAAAAAAAATATATATAGATATTTTACCAAAATGTTATATATATATTTAACATCAATATGCTAAAATATTTTATTAATTGAACATTTTCATTTTTAAGATTAAAATATATATATTTTTATAAATGCAATATTTTTTATAACTAACATGCTAAAATAAGATAAAATAATAAAACATTCTTGAAGAATAGGTAAATGGTTCTTCTCCATCAAAAAGGTCACTGACACAATGTTAAGAGTGTTCTGAGTGGTTGTCAGTGGGTTGCTATACAGTTGCTAAGTGGTTACTGGCCTAAAGCTGGGTTCACACTGTACAGTTTTGGCCATGATTTGAGATCCTTTCTCTGATTCTAGGCCAAAATCTTATGTCTTTGATCATTAGTTGGACATGTTCACCGACAGCCAATTAATGACCATTGTGATCAAATTTGACCTCTGACGAAATTCTGGCAGTGTCAGAAGATTTGACACAGTCCTATAGTGTAGCTTCTCCTACAACAGTCATCAAAAAAAACAAAAAAACAACAGGAGTGCCGAACCTAATGACGCAATTAGTGAGACAACAACAAACCACCAACAAACCAAACACATCATCTTCATTTATTCCTAGTTTTCTTTTCAAGAGAAGCCATGATCAAAATTAACACTAGAGATAGTTTTTGTTTACCAACCAGCATTTCTATCCCGCATGTAAATGCAGCTCACGTCACTAAACATGTCACAGATTGATGATGTTAAACTCTGGACGGGTCTTCTTGCGTGCATCTGATTTTAATGTGTCTTGACTGCTGTACAATCTGACATTAATTCTCAGATCCCACAGTGTGACATGGCTTACAGCAGGGATCATTGTGCTTATCCTTCACGTATGTAGCACAAACGTTTAAAAAAAAAAAAAAAAAAAAAAAAAAAAAAAAAAAAAATTATGTGCCAGAAATGGTAATTGTGTTGACCGCCTTGGCCTGTTTAATTAAACCTCTAATTTAAAGCTACAGGGGCTCACCTGCTGGTTGCTCCTGTCCATGTTCCACATCATGAATCCACTGCAGGATGTTCTTAGCCATTAGGGGGCGCTCTGGAGGGAAAAGAAACACCTCTCCTCCAGTTCTTAAATTTGAAATCACCAAAGCAGGAAGTGGAGGTACAAAGCCAAGATACTTCTCCAGGATAGACCTCCCAACAGGTGTCCGACCCCTGGAACAATGAAAACCCATAGTTGACAACTAACAAAGCGTTTGCTTAAAGGGACTGAATTTTGATGAATGTGTCTAACAGATCATGTTCCTCACAAATGGATCCAACATGGCAGGAAGGAATCCAGCTGTCCAGAGCTCAGTGGATGCTTTATCTCTGCTAAAGACTTTGTGCTCTCTGTACTGTCCTCCTTTCCAATAAAAAGCAGTAGCAAAGGTTTCCCAAGCTCCAAATACCAGGGGAGATTCTCCACGGTCAGTTCAGGCTTTAATGCAACACACAACATATTTGCATCTTGTTAGTGAGTTTTTGGCAGATTACCAAGGCAACATTTCTAGTTTGTTAGTTCAATTTTTTATTGATTATTTATATTTTATTTCAGCTTCATTTTAATTACCAAAATCAATTTTTAACTTTCTTATAACTACGTCAATGGGAAAAGCCAGTCAATTCATGTTACTGAAATCCCAATAAAAAGCATGTGATTCCAATATAACGTACCATTGAGCAACTGTGTTTAGAGACTAGAGTGAATTTGCAACTTTGTTCCCAAAACAACTTACAAAATGATCCAGTTCCACTTGTTTTATGAGTGAGACATGGTCTGTTGGTGAGGAGGATGATGGGATAGAATAGACTTTATAAGGAACTCCAGGGCCGTGGGATACCAGTAAAGCAGGCAGGTTCACTGATAGTCCCTCCACCCTGATCAAATAAAGAGCAGTCAGCTGGAACGTTTTCTTACATCACACTGAAAAGTCCACACATGTATTATTTTGATAAGGTGCTTAAAATCTTTTTTAATGCAAGATAAAAACCAAAGTTGATTACATCATCAAAATAATTGCGGTAAACCTGTCAGATACCATTGCTCTGCCTCTTTGTGGGCAAATAGCCCAAGAATAGTCTCTCCTCTGAGCAGTCTTGCAGCTTCCTCAAATGAGGTTACACCTAAAACATAAAGAGCACATGATTGTCATCATATCAAGTTATGCAATACATGCTACACCCAAAAAATAAATTTTGGTTGCCATAATCTAAAATAAAAATAAACATACACATGGAATAACATTTTAAGAGGTCATACAGTAGGCAAAATCCATTAGTAACTTAGTTTTTCGTGTCAATGAAATTGCCTGCTTTGCCTTTAAAGAGATAGTTCACCAAAAATTTTAATTCTGTTATCATTTAACCACCCTTACGTCATTCCAAACCGTAACATAAAAGAAGATATTTAGAAAACTATTATTAACAAAACAATTTTGGTAACTATTAACTTCCATATGGACAAAGAAAAAAACAACAACAAAACATTTCTCCAAATATCTTCTGTGTTCCACAGTAAAAAAGAAAGCCATACAGGTTTGGAATGAAATGAGGGTGAGTAAACGGTGACAGAATTTTAAGTCTTTACTGTCACTTTTGGTCAATTTTAAGCATCATTGCTTAAAGCTACGGTAGGTTTTTTTAAACACTTTTTGTTATAGTGGTTGAAACTCTTCTTACATCATGATAGCTATCAATAATAGAAGTGGTCTAAATATTAAAAAAATGTACCTTTATCTTATGAAGTCTCAGGACCAAAAAATGTTCGTCCAATCATTGCATTAGGTCTAAATGCAATGAAACAATGTCCTATCTGCCTCTCAACATATGTATTTCCATACCTCCGCCTCTGCGCACCCTGCTCGTGCAGACTACACACGTCATCAGAGCGTTACGTAAGGATATACAGAGTTGTAGACAGACAGGCAGTAACTTATGCTGCTTTCACGAATCATGCCATGTCGTAATTATCTTAACTCTTGCCCTTCTACTCTGAGCTGTTTCCGTCCTCAGACTCAGATTTATGTGTTTCTATGACAGCACTTTCAACGTCGAAATGAATCTTCGGCAGTCAGGTGGTACAAGTAAGAGCTCTGTAAGTTGTTTACGTTTATTATTGTAATGTTATGTATTTTGAGACATTAGGGAATTTAACGCCGTCTCTCGTGTCTGGCGCTTTGCAGACTCTACTCTGGCTGTGCGCAGCTCATGTGTTTTGAAGGAGGCGTGGCTTTGGACACGCTTTGAATGGAGAGGATCCTCACTGCAGAACATGAGATCCAGGTGGCCAGGTTGGATCTAGATCCAACTCCTCCCACTTTACATATCCCTAAACCTACCCGTCTCCGCCCCCTGGATCTCATGTGTTCTGCAGTGAGGGGCTACTGTTTAAATGGAGGGTGGGATCTCATGCTTTCAAAGCTAGTTTGCTATTGCTAGCGTCTCCGAAATTGCCTACCTTAGCTTTAATAAAATGGCTGACAAAATACTGACAACAAACAACTTAATAATAACATGATGATTAAATAAAAAAAATGTTCACTTTTCATTGTATTACATCAAATTATACAAAGAAAGATAAGGATATAAAGGATTGTAACACGGAGGGTCCGGGTTCGATTCTCAATACTGGCAGGAAATGACTGAGGCGCCCTTGAGCAAGGCACCTAACACTCAATCATTCCATGGGCGACACAGCAAAATATCTGCCCACTGCTCTGGGTGTGTGTTCACTACTTAATACTCCTAATGTGCGTGCACTAACGAGGATACATGCAGAGGTCAAATTCTGAGTATGGGTTACCATATCTGGCCTTCACATGTCACTTTCACATCAACTAAAAATGTTTAGAAAAGGGATGTTGGTTTTGAGGAAAAAGTCCTACATCATTTGTTTGCAGATTCCACTTTGTTTGTTATTTTATTACCTAATGCAATGACTTAAATGTCCAAATACTTACTGTAAAAGCAAAACAATTTATTATGTAGAGATCAGACAATGATTTTTCTTTAATATTGGCTGGACTTTTTGGGTGAACTATTTCTTTCAAGGGTTCCCCATCTACAGCTGGGATGGGCAACTTCGGTCCAGGAGGTTCACTGTCCTTCAGAGTTCACCTCCAACCCTAATCAAACACACCTAAACAAGCTAATCAAGGTCATCAGGATAACTAGAAAGCTACAAGAAGTAGAGTTTTTGTCAGGAGCTGAACTACACAGTTTATCTATCCTGCATCTGTCACTGGGAAAAAGGAGCTTACCAGTGTCTTGTGTTGAACTGAACAGGCCCAGCACTCTGACAGCGGACAAATATACATGTTTATTGTACAAATCTCCCTCTAAGAATGACATCACCTCAGCAGAGGAGGATATATGGGAAGGACTGGAGACCAGACTCCTGCAAGAACAAAATTAACTCATTAATAAACATGACTGAGGTGTGGAATGTTCAACTGTGATGTCTTGGTTGAAGACTATTGGCTTTCTGGGAGGGGATGTAAGCAGAGCATTTATTATAACTGCACTGTTGTCTTGGGAAGAACTATTAATTGATTTTTGATGGTGGTCTCCAGATAAGACACCACAATTGCCATTGTCAGCTCAAAGCCATATAAGAACATATAATAGAAGGCAAACTGCAAATGCACACTGTAGCACTTGATTCCTGCACTATTCAATCATCTGGCCACTAATTTAAGGACTACAGACACAGACTAAATCACACCCAGAGGATCGGACTTTGTGTGAGAAAGAGGATGTGAAACTCACAGTAGTATGAACTTGTGTAGGCTCTTGGTTCCCAGCATGCTTCTGTACGGCTGAACAGCAGCCATGGGACGGTAGATCATAACGTTGGGGAAGGAAGTGACATTCTGATCACTGCAAATATCAGTCCATTCCCCACAGTCTACTGCTGCCAACTCCACCCCACTCACACCTAAACATGAAAGTGACAGAGAGAGCAAAAACAGTGCATTTAGTAAATGCTAATAATTATTACAGATTATTACACATTTTTAACATTGGATGTGGTGTTATCTGATAAAGTGGACACAAAAGTGGTGCATCTTTAATTTCTTTGATGTTTTAATTATGCAGTTTTCAGGTGTGAATTATAAGTTTGATTAATTGCGATTAATCGCATCTAAAATAAACATTTGTAGATTAATTAGTGCTGTCAAATTGATTAATTGTGATTAACTGAATCTAACATAAGTTTATTATAGTAATATATAAGTACACATCTACAAATTTTTGTTAGATGCAATTAATCGATTTGACTACACTCTCTTGCTACATGAGTGCTGTCAAATCGATTAATCGCATCCAACATAAAAGTTTGTGTATGTGTGTGTATATTTTCATATATTACAATTTTTTGTTAAATGCGATTAATCGATTTCACAGCACACTCTCTCTATATATGAGTGCTGTCATATCGATTAATCGCATCTAACATAAGTTTGTGTGTATATATATTACAAATTTTGATGTTAAATGCAATTAATCGATTTGACAGCACTCTCTCTTTATATATGAATGCTGTCAAATTGATTAATCGCATCTAACATAAAAGTTTGTAATATATAAATATACACAAACTTTTATGTTAGATGCAATTAATCGCGATTAATCGATTTGTGTTAGATGTGATTAATCGATCTGATAGCACTTTTTTCACAGTACTGTACATTTATGTCGATCCAAACCTGTATGACTTTTTGTGGAACACTGAAGGTGATATTTTGAAAAATGTTTTTGTCAATACAATAATACATTACAATTAGAATCAATAGGATTATAATATTGTTTGGACCCCAAAATGTTTCAAAATACATTCTTTTGCATTCCACAGAGGAGAGTCATACAGGTATGAAATTACATAGGGGAGTAAATTATGACAGTTTTTTTTATTATTTAATTTTATTTAATTGTGTCAAATTATTTAAAGAAAGATGAGGAAATAAAGGATAGAGGAAATGACTGCATAGAGCAACAAAATCACAGACCAGTCGGTTAAAAATCATTACAAAAATGTTTATAAAAGGGATGTTGGTTCTGAGGAAAAAGTCCTAAATCATTTGTTTGCAGATTCCATTTTTTTTTTTTTTTAAATTTTATTATGTAATGCAATGACTTAAATGTCCAAATACATTTTTGAGGCCACTGTAAAAGCAAAACAATTTATTATGTGGAGATCAGAGATTGATTTTCTTCAATATTGGCTGAAAATGGATTCCATCAAAAGAATCAAACAAAGACATTTCTACATTCTGCTACTCTGGCAATTTTGTTCATCATTGAAATGCTTTTACCTTCAAGTGCATCCGCCACCTCTATATATGACTGAATGAAAGCCATACAGACAGCATCCCCTAGAGGACAAAAGTGGATATATCAGGGTAGATTCCACTAATACAGCAAATATAGTGATACATAATAAAACTTACATTTAAAATAGAACAGCACCACAGTGATATCATTCTGTGTGACTGTAGACTGAAAAGTGTCTGATGTGAGTTCAGTAACAGGCTCCAAGTCCTGCATATGATCACGGTCTCTGTACACAGACTCTGACACCTCATCATCAAGAATATCTGGATAAAGCCAACAAGATATTTAGAATACGTTTAAAACCATTCTAAGACCTGGAACTAGTTAGCAATGAATGCATAGGCAACCTACTAAGATCTGACCAATGTTCCTCATCTCCCTCTTCATCTTCAATCTTGTGTTCTTGCACAAGTTCTTCTTTGAAAAGTTTCATAGCCTCTTCTGCATTATTCAGGGTAAAATATTTCACATCCTGTTGACAAAAGTTCTTGTTAAAAACAGTTTTTTGTTTTTTTGTTTTTATTCCAGATAATCACAGCCACATTCAAAGGTTAAACTGACCTCCTGTGGGAGTCTGTAAGCAGCGTTGTATTTTAGTGGAGTTTTCACATTAGGACTGTCCCTTAAAAAAAAAAAAAAAAAAAAGAAACTAATCAAGATACTGTGTTGACTGAAAAAGAAAAGGATGCTGTATGGATATAGCAAAACTGACCTCATTTCCTTTTACTCTTATTGTGCATGATTCATTAGTACATCCTATGCCAAGAAAAGTTTGTTTTCATAATATTTACCAAAATCTAAGAACTTTCTATACTTCCAACTTTTATTTTTAGCTGATGGGAAAATAAATATTACCAATAATAGCAAATTCCTCTCCTCCAAATCAAATCTAGACAGATAAAACCAACCTTATTTTGCATTTTGCTTATTTTAGTTGGGTCACTGACAAATAAAGCTTCAAAACAAGTTTTTTAAAAATCTTTTCAAAACTGATATAATACATATTTTTGAGTCATGAACAATGTGTTTAAACAAGTTTCCGTTGTTGAATAACATTTGTGTTTAAATTCATTTTATGTCAGATGGTACAACCAAATAGTTGTATGGATATACACAAAAATATGCACGTCTTGTCATTGACCCAGTTATTTAATGTGATAGTTAACATGACTAACAATAAATAATACTTTTATTTTTATTAATCTTGGATAATGCTTATTATTTTTGTGTACACTAATGCATTGTGAAAATACAATATTAATGCCCTTTGAATTAACAAACCAATTTATCAATTAATTTATCAATTATTTGGTGATTATTTTATAATTACACATACTAACATCGAAGTTTTGGGGTCAGTAAGATTATTTCTGGACAGAAATTAATACTTTTATTCAGCAAAGATACATTAAATTGATCAAAAGTGACAGTAAAGACATTTACATTGTTATGAAACATTTCTACATTTCAAATAAATGCTTTTGTTTGAACTTTCTATTCAGTAAAGAATCCTTAAAAAATGTAGTATGGTTTCAAACCTATAAAACATGGTAGCAAAAATATTAAGCAGCACAACAGTTTTCAACATTGATAATAATAAGAAATGTTTCTTGAGCAGCAAATCAGCATATTAGAATGATTTCTGAAGGATGATGTGACACTGAAGACTGAAGTAATGATGCTGAAAATACAGCTTTGCCATTACAGGAATAAATTATATTTTAAAACATAAGATTATAAGATATTATAAGATTTTTATAAACTTATAAACTTAATTTTATAAACTTAAATAATACAGTATATACAATTTTAAAAATTATAAACATTAGCCAAGACTATATTAAAACACTGTAAAAATTATTGTTAGTTCATGATACTTAATGCATTAACTTAGTGCATATTGTAAAGTGCTGACCATTATTTCCCATGAAATCTTGTTTTATAGACTCTGAAGTTTTATGAATTGCAGAGTTGTTTTCATTGTCATCATCAGTACCTGTGAATGAGCACTACGCCAACCTCCCCGCGGAGCTGCAAGGCGAGAGTTTGAGCGGTGGCCCGGTCCAGATGCTGGGTTTGGGGCTGAGAGAACAGATACAGCACGGGTACACTGAGGTGGATATGAACCACATCTACCTCAGAAGGGTCCACCACTGCCTCTGTCTGTAGGAAAAGTCCAGAATTGGATCAAAACAGAACGGATATGGAACTTGAGAATCAGAATAACTCCTTTTCATCATAACTGGCATAAATGTCAGGAAGTAGAAGATGCTTACCACTAGAGGTGCCTCCATCAGCTGGAGGAAAGTGTGTATGTTGATGGTTTTGAGTGGTTTCCTCATGGGAATGCTGGGGCATGGGTCAGACTGCCTGGACACACCTTTACAGTGCAAAAACCAGAGGCGTGCTTGTGAGGAAGAGGAATCGACAGCCCTGTGATAGATAACAGAACAAGATATATTTGAGAAACACTAAAGAAGTAGTAGAATTTGTTATAATTTAAGACAAAACTGAATAATATCTATTAAAGTGCCCCCTGGAGAATCTCACGCAACCAAAATGACTATTGTCAGTATCGGTGTTCAGCCTCACATTGTTCAAACCGGAGTTGATTCAACTCATCGACTAGCATGTGCCGTCATGTTAATCTTTTGTGCAAATCCAGCGTTGAATGGACCCTTGTTGTGAAGCAGTCCGGCGTAAAATGACGGCATGGTAACAACACTTTACTACAACAACTCTTCCTCTTCTCTAAAGCAGCCCAACATGGCCTCACCCCCTTTTGTTGCGTGTTCCCAGGGGTAGGGTTTATGTAAATTTTGGGGTTTGTGATGTCACCAACCCACAAAGAAGCTCATTGTAGTCCCTACCAGCCATTTGTTGTAGTCCTTAAAAAACGAATTCTTTAAAAGAAAATATCTCCCTTTGCATTAAACTTTGAGCGTTGGAACTTTGCAGATGTTGTTTATGTTCTAACAGCAACATTACACACTAACTAAATTTAAAAAGGTGAAATCACCCCTTTAAAGGTTCCTAATTTTTTTTTTTAGGTCTCCTACAATAGTTTTACAAGCATCCAAGGTAAAAACACTTTGATTCTCTCATAATACACATTGCACATCACCTCATTTCTTGCAGTGTCTGAAACAGTTTGATAAAGGATTCAGTCTCTCTAAACCCCTCCTTTCTGAGAGCCTACTCTGCTCTGATTGGTCAGATGTCCCAGTCTGTTGTGATTGGTCTGCCACTTATAGCACATGTCAAAAACTAAATGGCCATTACCATATCTGTATTTCACAGGCTTCCTCAACACTTGTGTACACAGTGATACAAACAGTAACAATGGTGTCGGTTTTACCATATTAATTCAAGTCCTCATCTTTCGGAAATGCATGCAAGATGGATTTGCTTTTGCAGCGCAAATGTCGATAACACGAATCAAACTTTTCCAGGCCTCATCTAGAACTACAGTGTTTGTGAGCGGGTCAATGTAGGTGTTGTTTGCGGGCAGCCAAATTTAGACCATATAGGCTGGCATTATGTAAATTTGTTACAAACCTACATAGGTTCGTGCAGGAAGTAAGACTGGAATGGAAGACTGACAACTCATTTCAGGCAGTTCAGAAGCTGTTCTTTCTTTAAGGAGACAACTACTCCAATGAATTGTGCATTTTGATCTTTGAAACTTTGCAGACTTTTTCCATTCACAAACAGCTATATTACAAACGGCATGACAGGTAATCCAAAAAAAAGCATAATAGGGGCACTTTAATGAAATGTTAGCTGAAAATATTGTGGTTGTTGGATATGCAAATGAGTGATGAGAGCTTTCATACAACATTGGGAACACCTTGTAGCCATGTATATCACTCTTTAGAGTAATGTATGAAGCTCACCCCATGTGTCTCAGCACTAGAGAGCCAGTTGTCTGGACAAACTGGTACTTGGTTCCATACACAAATGCTGCCTCCATCAAAGCTCGGTGCTCTGTTCAGACAAAGAAACAAGAGATGATATTGTTTCATTTCAACCAAGAAAACAGAATCCAGAAGCAAAATACATAGAATAGAGATTATACCTGGAAGGCCGAGCACCGGTATGTGACCGACCACAATGTCACTGTTTTGTTTGGCCGCACGCTCGACGCGCAGCAGCTCAGCAGGTGTGTGCACATAACGGACTTCATTGTAGAGGACGGAGCTGAATGGAGGATAAAAGGACATGTTCAAAGGTCATGGTCATCACTGTAGCTCCATCAGGCAAAATATGTAGATCTTTAAACGTTGTTGCTACTATAAAGTTTTAAATAAGAAGAACTCACAAAAGGACATGAGAAACAATTGCGCTGACGTCAAATACAGTATCGATGTCAAAACTCCTCAGGACTTCAGAGCCTCTGTAATGATAAAAGACAAAAAAAAAATATATATATATTTTGTTCCAGACTATATGGATTCATATGAACCATTTTTATGGCACTTTCTTATTATTTTTGATGCTGACCTCATTCACATTCACAGTATGGCAAACATATGGATGAAAGAAAATCATATGGGTGTATTCACTACCATTGAAAAGTTTGGGGTCAGTAAGATTTTTTTGGAAAGAAGTCTCTTATGTTCACCAAGGCTACATTTATTTGATCAAAAATACAGTAAAAACAGTAATACTGTGGCATATTTTTACAATTTAAAATAACAGTTTTGTATTTGAATATATTTAAAACGTAATGTGTTGGCAAAGCTGAATTTTCAGCATCATTATTCTAGTCTTCAGTGTCACATGATCTTCAGAAATCATTCTAATATGCTGATTTGGTGCTCAAAAAACATTTCTTATTATAATCAGTGTTACAAACAGTTGTGCTGCTTAATCATTTTTTGGAACTGATCATTTTTTTCAGGATTTTTTGATAGTCAGAAAGGTCATTAGAACAGCATTTATTTCATATAAATCTTTTGTAATATTATAAATAGGGATGCATATGAACATTTTGGCCGATACCGATAACCAATAATTCTTTATATTTAATTTTTGAGAGCCTGATTACAAAAACAAAAGTCTGACCATTGAAAGCCATGTCTCAAGCACACAATTATAATGTTCTCATTATAATTTTATGTAGCCTATATGACAAACTTGCACTGTACATTGCACTTAACTGTATTTTCCTTTTTGATTCCAATCATATTTCAAGAAATTCAATACCATAATGGCGAACAGTGCACATCTGAAGTTTCTCATCTGAATAAAAATAATCCATTATTTATCGGCTTTAATATATCGGCCAAATTTTCTTATCAGGCCAATAACAATAACATTAAAAATGGACATATGTCAGCCGATACCGATATGGTGGCCGATATATCGTGCATCCCTAATTATAAATGTCTTTATTTTCACTTTGCTGTTAATTTATGAATCCTTGCTGAAAAAACTTTTAAACAGACGTGTTTATATAATTATGAGGGCAAATTATATAAACCCATACCTGAACAAGTGTGCCTTGGTCATTAGCTTTTCTCCTGTGCAGTAATTTGCTATTGGATCTTTTGAACAGTTCACCTGTAAAAACAGTTAGTTATTCAAGCTGTTTTGCTTTATTGCAGCATAGTCAACTTCATGTACTAAGTTGGAAAACTAACATAACTAGAAACCAAAGCTCCAAATGCTTACATCCTGATGCAGCTCTCTTGTGAAGATCTTAAAAGGAGATTTTGCTCACCTTTACAACAGATATTCCATAGTCCTCTAGGGCATCAGCTGACATCTCGAGCTGCTCCATGAACAGTTCGATGGTTGGATTGACTGCAAGAAAAAATAGAGCTTATGTAATAGCAAATGGAGTTTATAACTTTAAAAAATTACCTGTAACATTGTTCTTGACGCAGAATGACTCTTGCTTAAGTCTGTAAATTATGATAACTGTCCTGCAATCATTTGCAACACATGTAAAAAAGTCTCACCATGGTTTCCAAAGTATATAAAGGATGTCTTCCCTGTGTGCATCCTCTCCATGAAGCTCTGGCTGGAATCTTCTATCAGTTCGGAGTAACATTGTTCTGCTGTCAGGCCGAATAGAAACGCAACCAAATAGACGATGCACATAGTGCCCTTTTCCACTTTATGGACCTCTAACTTATATTCATTTACATTAGTTCATAATAATAAGGATGAGCCCGTCAATAACTGGTATATATCCATATTCAATCAAAACAACTAGCCTGTGCTGTGCAACTGAATGCATTTTTCATAGCTTAGCATATTGCACGTTTAAGGTCAACCTATAAAAACAAACTATATGACCCTTTTGCAAATCCATTAGGTTAATGACTACGGGGTATTGTTACAAAAGTAACCAGCGCAATCGTACATCCTCAACAACAACACGCGCAAATATTGTCCAATCAAATGTGTGGGGAGGGTTTAACGGTGTGTTCAACACCAATCAGAAAGCTCAAAATACCAATGAAAAACCCAATGAGAATAAAGTAGGCGGAGGGATCATGGCTCATCGGCGAAACTCATTTGAAAAGCCTGTCATTTTGGCTCAAACTAACAGCGTTTCCAAATTTTAAATGAGATCCAACATGGCGACTGAAGCGCGTCAGTTTCCAGCTTCTTCCTATTGGCCGGAAGGTGGAGCCCGAGCGTAATCGCTCCCTACATTTGATAAACGTTTTTTTTACAGAGTTGTTTTTCCTTGCTTGAAGGGAGCTGCCTTGCAGAGATTTTTTATTTATTTATTTATTTATTTATTTTACTTATACTTATTTTTCCATACCATGCTTACAAAACGTCCAAAAATCTATTGCATGCATGAGCCACAGTTTAACAGATTGTACACCTATCAATTTATAAAAATAAATGATGCAATTATTTTTCACACTATGTTAACGATTACAATACAGTATTACAAATTAACTACTGCAGGCCTACAATTAAATGCCTAAACGTCCAAGCAAATAGATGGTACTGAAAATAATAACGCAGATACTTTGAAAATTAAAAAAGTAGAGGACCAGAGGCAGGGCACTTAAAAAGACAAATGATTGGTTTCTCAAAAAAGTAGGCGGGGTGCTAATAGCTCTTCGGCCAACGTACTTGAAAAGTCAAGTCATTTCGGCTCGAATGCGACAGGAATTTTCCATTCAGCTCTATTCAACTGAGAGCCAACATGGCGACACAAGCGCGTCAGATTCTAGCCTTTTCCCATTGGTCAGTAGGCGGGGATCGAGCTGCAACGCTAGCCAGCTGATCGCTTTTTTCTAGCTCTAGAGTTTGCTTTTCTTAGCTCGGAGGGAGCTGCTTTTCAGAGATTGGGGGGGACTCTGTGTTTTTTTTTAATTATTTGTTTTCCACATCTCGCTTATAAACATCCAAGAATTTGCGTTAAAGTTTATTTCATAGGATAACAACTTAGGGCAGCCTGTAGTTTGTCATTTTCAGCTCATATGTCATTTGTAATTAAGTTTGACGTTTTTAAATTTTTCATAATTTCAAAACATCTGCATGAAAAGTTTCATGGAAACGGAAAACGGTAGAACGTTTTGGATAATTCGGCGTGATAGCGAGCATCCTGGCGATATGTTGTTTTTACTAGAAAACCAGGTCAGTGTCAGTGTTTGGACGGACTCATCATCCTCCTCCTCCTCCTCTTCATCATCATCATCAGCCGAACTGATCCAGGCTGCGGTTCCCCCGTCCGTGCAGCTCGGTCTCACGGTTCTTTACACGGTTTTGTATTCGCTCCTTTTCGTGTTTGTTTACCTGCAGCTCTGGTTGATTCTGCACTACGGACACAAGCGCTTCAGCTACCAGAGTGTTTTTCTCTTTCTGTGTTTGCTTTGGTCGGCGTTGAGGACGACACTCTTCTCTTTCTACTTTAAAAATGTTGTTCAAGCAAACCAGCTTCAGCCTTTGCCGTTCTGGCTCCTGTATTGTTTTCCAGTCTGCCTGCAGTTCTTCACATTGTGTCTGCTCAACCTTTATTTTGCTCAGGTAAGTCCTACTTTGCTGTTTTCCATTGAACTGAATTTGTTTTTATTTGCAATGTATCTAAATGCATCTTTATGTGGGCTGTTGATCTAATTAGCATTCAAATCAATGTAACCTGTTATATAGAGAGAATATGAATCATTTTGATAAATGCAGAATGCAGTTTTCATGCAACTCACATGGGTCCCTCCCACCAAATGTGTTTACTTCATCTGACTGACTTGGAACTTAATGCTGCAGTTGCGATTAAAAGCATTGTTATACTGTCATTCGGGCAAATTATGTTGTTTAAAACATTCAGAGACATTTATCATGTCCATGATACTGGGGCAAGAGCACAGCTGGAGGTCATCAGTTTCTGTTCAAGCCCCTCTGCTTGGCCACAACAGAGCAGTTCACAGGACAGTTTGAATGAGGTCTATTATTGCCACTTTGGGTCCATCTTTCCACCCTTTGTGAAGTCTTGGCCATCTCTGAATGCATAACCTTATCATGCAGGAGATGAAATATTGTTCATTTCCTCTCTAAAGGAGAGGACAGAACATTACATGTCCTTATTCTGTGCTGGAAAAATAACAACTACTTAGTTTCACAAAAATGACACTATTTTCATCATCTACACATCTTTGTGTCAAGTCCAAAGCTGTTTGATTTTCTTTATTCTATAGACCACAAAAAGAGATGTTTAGAAGTGTGTCTACGCTGCTCTTTTCAGAGAAAGTGAATGGTTACTAGGGGCTGTCAAGCTCCAAAAAAAAAAAAAAAAAACCCATAAAAGTAACATAATAGTAGGTAGTAGTGGTATGACTACAGCGTGCTATATCCCAAGTCTTCTGATGGCATAAGATGGCTTTATGATAGAAACAGACCAAAATGGTTGACCTACAGGCATTCCTGTAGCTACACAGCATGCCGTTTGCAACGTCATGGGTTTGATTCCCAGTGTCCCAATGTTGGATAAAAGCATCTGCCAAATGCATAAATGTAAATACAAAATTTAAGTTGCTTTATACAAAAAAAAAAAGAAAAAAAGGGAGAAAAAGTCAGACATAAGATGTCTTGATGCACTATATTTGAATGGCCGCAAATATGACTGAGACTTGATACAAGTTGTATCAAAGGTTTAGTTCACCCAAAAATTAAAATGATCCCATTACTCACCCTCAAGAAGCCATCCTAGCAGTGTATGACTTTCTTCTTTCAGTCAAACACAATTGAAGTTATATTAAAAAATGATTGTCCCTTCTAAGCTTTATAATGGGAGTGAATAGTAACCAAGATTTTGAAGACCAAAAAAGCACATCCATCCATCATAAAAGTAATCCATACTGTTCTAGGGGGTTAATAAAGACATTCTGAAGCGAAGTGATGCATTTTTTTATATTTATAACTTTATAGACTATAATCACTAGCTTCTGGGCCTTCCGGCGTATAATGTAGGAGTAGCGTAAGCTTACTGTAGGTGTGTGTAGATGCCTATCGCGGTTCAAACAAATAGGGCTAGACAACAAACTCAAGCTCCTCTGACATTTCTCTTTAAAAGTTCTCAATTTAGACCTCTAATTCGTCTAACCTCTAGTTCGTCAATACGTCATGCGTCAGGTCAAAGTTCACACTTCTGCTGAAATGACTCGCATACGGAAGCCAGTGATTCTAGTTTATAAAGTTATAAATATTCATATTTTTCTTACAAAAATGCATTGCTTTGCTTCAGAAGGCCTATGGATTACTTTAATGATTAATGGATGTGCTTTTTGGGGATTCAATATCTCTGTTACTATTCACTCCCATTATAAAGCTTGGAAGAGCCTGAATATTTTTTAATATAACTCTGATTGTGTTTGACTGAAAGAAGAAAGTCCTATACCGTTTGAGGGTATGTAAATTATGGGATACATTTTTTTTATTTTTTTTTATTTTTGGGTGAACTATCCCTTTAAATACATTTTATGGTGCTTTTATTGTTTTTTAAAAAAAATCATTTTGGAGGCTTGATTGCCCCTTGTCACCATTTATTTTTATTTTAAGAAAAAGAGAAGTGGCATTCTGCTAAACTTCTCCTTTTTTATTATTTTTTTTATTTTTTTTACGTTTCTCGTAAGCAAGAAACAGGTTTGGAATTACTTGAAGGTGAACTATTCCTTTAAAATACAGTTATTTAAAATCTCATAAAGAAGAATTCAGAATGGAGGATTTATAATGTACTGTTGCTCTGGAGGTCTTGTTTCACTTTAAAAGATCAAGGCTGAAAAGATTCTTAAGTCTGAGATTGTTATTAATGCGCACTTTGAGGGAATCAAATCACTCTCTATTTTTTTTTTTTTTTCCTGTGCAATTCAAATTCTTAATTCCTGTAAGCATTCTTTGGCACAAAAACAGCACTGTTATGGTAATTTTTTTTACTCTAATTTGCAAGAATAGAAGTGTATATGAGATTCTCATTATTATTCATGTCCCAAACTCAACAAATGTGAGCTTTGCCCTATCCGTTGTGTCCGACATGACCCCGGTTGATATTAATCTAACCTTGCTTATATTGCATTTTATTTCACCCGTAGTCAGCACAAAGAGCTGTGGCACAATCAAACCTGACTGACAAGCCCTGCAGTCCTGTTAGATTTATTGACAGCTTTGTTTTATGCTGCCACCGTTTGTGCATGTCTGCAGCCTTTCCCCTTACACCCACATTAAGTTGCAGAAGGTTGCTTGAGAGAGCTGATCTTTGTTTGTACGTGTTTTCCTCGGGAGCTATTTGAGATGTGGGCATCGTACAGACACTGCCTGAACAGTGCGAGTTGGCATTTGAAGGTGCGAGCCAATCAGAGGCACCTGCTGCAAGAGCATTACATCACCCTGCTCAATCCTGTGCTATTCCAGGCACAACAAAAGGGGTGTGCAGCATTCTGCTCTGAGAACAGCCACTGCACAGACAAAGACGGCAAGCACCCCTTCTTCAAAATGTCAGTCAAAAACAAAATCTTACCAGTGGGGTACTGTACCCGTGTGGGGTATGTATTCGAGTAGGTTGTTTGTGTTGCCGTGCATGCTGTGTTGTGTTCTAGTACCCTGGTGACACAGTAATGACCTAATATTAGTGGTCACTATGGTGCAATTTATGATAGTTGCTGCAAAAACAATCACCTCATTCAATCACTAGCTAGTTTGTAAGAGGAAATGCAGCATATATATATATATCTCTGTGCTGTAAAAAAAAACCCAACAACAGTCATTTCATACAGTCATAGTGATTTTGCCAAGTAAGATATGTTCTTGCATCAACATCTTTTGTTGATCCTGAAACAGCATTTCTGTCTAAAAACATAGTCCTAACCCTGTCCCTGCCTCTAAAGCTAACCCTACCCATAACTTATTCCTAAAATCAGAGGGAAATGAAAGGTGAATAAGAATGGTGTAGAAGCCCCAAAGTTAACCCTATGTCTATATACTGTATATCTGCTGGAACTCAAAATGTCTGTTGATGTTTACAGCCGGAATACAGAGAAGATGCGAGCTCTTTATGGCACTGAAATTTTAACACTGTAAATAATGCATTTTATCCTTTGCAAGTTTTGTCATATTTCACAGGTTTTATTTCTGTTCTTCTTCTGTTATCCAGTTCCCTGAGGTGGCACCAAAGTGATGACCAATTAATTTTTCAGATTACACTTTCAGCAACTCTCGTGCATTGAGGAAACACATTAAAGGCGTGTGTACTGTCAACGCCAACTGTTTACTTGAAGCAGAAACTCCCTCGTGAAACGCATGTGTGATTTCTGCATGTAGGTGTGTGAGAGTAATGGATCACATGAGACCTCATCAGCAAAGCTCTGCAAAGAGAAGAGATGGGCCATTTTTTTACTCTTGTATGTTTTTTGCTGTTGATGCGGTTGGTGGCACGCTGTCAGCAGTTTTTGGTGCTGCCCGGGGGTTATTTTCAACATAATTTCACAAGAATGTTCCAGGTTCAGAACAAGCAAAAATTAGATCTGTGACATGCTGTAGATTACATAAGACAATATTTTTGACATGGCCTTCAGTTTGTAAAAATGACCAAAAGTCCTGTTTAGGGTAATGCACTTGAGAGACAATGAAAGTCTATGGTGAAACACATCCTGGAGGCTTTAAAAGCAGAAATGTGCAGCTTGTAGTTTTAAGTACTTACCTTAATTTTTCTAGTTAACACTTCAGAACACTGATTTTTCTATATGCAATCTGTCCCTTTCTTGTATGCTTGTGCATATCATGCAAGTTGCAGGTTTTCAGCTCTACAATTGAATATAATTTGGCACAGATAAGTTTAGTCATTTATTTTAACACACCACCTTTCAAAATTTTGGGCTCAGTAAGATTTTATATATATATATATATATATATAATATATAATATTGAAAGTTTTTGGTTTTTGAAAGAAGTCTTTTATGCTCACAAAGGCTGCAATGGATGGAATGGAAAGAAATGGATGGATGGATGGACAGAATGGATAAGATGGAAAAGGATGGATGGATGGATGATGGCTAGATGGATGGAAAGAAATAGATGGATGGATGGATGGAAAAGATGGAAAGAGATGGATGATGGATGGATAGGTGAAATGTATAGAATGAAAGGAGATGGACGGATGGAATGGGTAAGATAGAAAGGGATGGATAGAATGGATAAGATGGAAGCAGGTGGATAGATGGATGGAAAGAGATGGATAAGATGGACAGAGATGGATGGCTAGATGGATAGAATGGATAAGATGAAAAGAGATGGATGGATAGATGGATGGATAGGTGAAATGTATAGAATGAAAGGAGATGGATGGTATGATGGATAAGATGGAAAGAGATGGATGGATGGATGGATGGATGGATGGATGATAGAATGGGTAAGATGGAAAGAGATAGTTAGGAAGATAGATTTTCTTCCTTTAACAACAGGATACAATATACAGTATATTTCAGTCAGAACTAAAACAAAAAGTAGTTATGAAACATGCTGCAATGTGAAGTTTTGCTGTAATACAGTTGCATAAGTTCACATATTTAATCAAATTTTCTCTATTATTCAATACAGTTTTGAAAGAATGACACATGCCTGAAGTTGCTAATGTCAGACCTAACTCAATTTCTGTCATCTCTTGACCGTAAAAGTTGTTGAGCATGACATTTCTTCACATTTATCACACCAAACCACATATTCAATGCCTGTTTCTGCAGCCGTATCATCCCAGAGAGTCTTATTAATTCAGTTTGCTAAGGAATCTTTATAATGGCCAGCCAAATGGCAGCATCACCCCCGCAGCTCCATTACAGCTTACTGGAATGTTGTTTTCTTATTCCACACTCACCCTCTGAGCGTCTTTGTCCTTCTAAACCATCTCTAGATATGCGAGTTTAGTATCGACTATTGTGATATTAGGCAGATGTCTGTTCCTCACTGCTGTTTACACTCCTCCAGTGCTTCTTTAAACTCATATTTAGGACTAAGTCACATGATCAGGATCAGTAACTGAATCGTGCCACATAATTTGTTTAACAAACTTTAAGCACCTGTTTGAGTTGTTCATTGGCTGTTCCTCATTGGAATGAACCACAATTTGCCCTTTGACAGCTGACTTGAAGAGGTTTATGCTGGAATTTGTTTTCCCCTAATGATTTTAGCAGTTGTGTCAGGAGAGGTTTAGGACGGCTGTTGTTAATCTGTAACTAGGCCGCAGTTTCTTTGGCAGGGTTCTCTAGGTTCTGTAGACCTGCTTGTCTTGTAAAGGGAAGATGTGGATAACAAGGACAGTCCACAAGAGCATTGAAGGAAAACAGCCGTTTAATCCTCCTGCTTCCTAAATTAGCCGCTTGTTTGTTCCTGGTAAATACAGTTGTTTCTCGACATAAGTGGACTGAATTTGATTCATATTATTCATTATCTTAAAGGGGCCATGTTATGCTACTTTTTGTAAAGTTTTTCCTTGATGCCCACTATAGCCAAGGTGTCTTGTTCCAAAAATTGTTAATTTCTTTTTGCATAACTATTTATGTGGACTCACATTCAAAAGTTTGGGGTTGGAAAGATTTTTGAAAGAAGTCTCTTATGCCTACCAGTGCTGCATTTATTTGATCACAAATACAGTAAAAATATTAATATTGTGAAAGTTTTGATATTTTTTTTTAAAAGGTGTCACATGATCCTTCAGAAATCATTCTAACATGCTGATTTGGCATTTAAGAAACTTTTCTTATGTTAAAGGGGACCAATTATGCCCCTTTTAACAAGATGTAAAATAAGTCTCTGATGTCCCCAGAGTGTGTATGTAAAGTTTTACCTCAAAATACCCCAGAGATTATTTTTTTTAACATGATAAAATTGCCAGTGAGCAAAGATGTTGTTTTTGCGTGTCCCTTTAAATGCAAATGAGCTGGTGCTCCCATCCCCCTTTCAAGGAGAGGGCGGAGCTTCAAGAACTCATGCTCCGGCATACCGGCAACAACAAAACAGGACAATCTTACACACTGAAAATGTCAGACTTCAAAGAGCATTCATGTTTTTAACTATGAAACTTGTATTGACAATAATTCTGATAGCACATGAGGGCATCAGTGGAAACAGGCAGAGACAATGGTAGCTTTAACAACATTAGCTGTACAGAGTGCCAACAAGCACTTTCAGAAAGGCAATTTGGAAGGACTCACAACATGAGGTGTGATACTTTAGTTTGCGCAAAAAAGCGTTGGAATTGACCCATCTTTCAGAATTAACCTTTGTGAAAATCCAGCGTTGAAAAGACCCTTGTTTGTGAATCAGTCCGACACAAAATGATTGACCCAAACATATTAGACTTTACCGGTTTTCTTCTGACATTTCCTTCGAAAATGAAATTTAACCACAATGTCCTCAATGACTCAGATGGCGGGAGTCTATGGAGACTCTTATATGCATTGGTACAGCCCAAAACAGAATGCTTGTAATGCCTCATTGTAAAACTACAGTCTCTATGGCTGTCTCTATGCTAATAGGACAGATCGTGACGGCTGTGGGCGGAGCTGAATCAGCTCATTTGAAGAGACTGCTTTTGATTTATGGAAATTCTAAAAAAAAAAATTTTTTATAATTTTTTACCATTCTAGGCTGGTTGTTCTCACACATTGCGGACACACATCAATGTTCAAACCCCTTATAAAAGTGAATTTTGCATAATAGGTCCCCTTTAAAAAAAGTTGTGCACCTTAATATTTTTGTGAAAATGGTGATGCATTTTGACTACATTAGCATATTAAAAAGACTCAAAGCTATTCAAGGACTACAAGGCACAAAACTCCTATTTTGATTTCATGTGGTGTTAAAAGTAGCATCATGTTATCCAGTATTATGTTATCCAGAATG
This sequence comes from Elopichthys bambusa, assembly GCA_037101425.1. Classification (NCBI taxonomy): domain Eukaryota; kingdom Metazoa; phylum Chordata; class Actinopteri; order Cypriniformes; family Xenocyprididae; genus Elopichthys; species Elopichthys bambusa. Next base: position 22,629,728 of record CM074442.1, read on the forward strand.
TTTTATATACACAATTATTATTTTATTTTTTAATTTGTTTGTGTGTGTGTTGACAAAGCTAGCGTGACATCTTGTGAAAGTGTAACCCTTGTGATTTCAGTTACCACAGCCTGTTTGTTCACACTTTTGTCAGTGTTTCTCTTCAGTCGTATGTTCACATTCCTGTGGAAGTGTGTGTTTGCTGGCTACATATGTTATACAAGCGTTTGTGTCATGAACATGTAAAGTATGACTCACTTGGCATGGGCTTCAAACTCGCATAATTTCTGCTCCCCAAACACACACATCCTTGCTTGAATGATTGCAAGTTAATCAGAATTAAAAGGATAGTGGGAATGATTGTCCCAAGGGTTGCCAGACAGGTTTCTGTAAGACTCAGTGTTTCCCATACATTAACTAGACTGGCGGCCTGCCACATTCTACTTTGTTCCGCCACGGAAATTAGGTTTGTTGCGAAATTTAAATTCCATAACTTCATGTGAGGGACGGAAGAATATGTACGTTACATCGTTAAATTTAAGTTCACGGAAACTCATCTTCCCTCTGCTGCAGCTATCAATCATTCTCTGTTCAGCACTCAAATAGTGCGTTCGGTAACGACAGTCAGCACGGTAAAACTCTCCAATATGATACATTCCCATTATAATACTTGATATGTAGATAAAGGGCTGTGGATTTGCATAAAATTACTTTTCTGAATCTGCTGTTTCTGAACGATGTCGTCATACTGGCTACAGGGTGTCTGTTAGATCGCACAACAACGCAACTGCGCGCTGCGACTCCATATTGCTTCAAGCACATCATTCTTCACCCAGGATGCGCATAAGCGATTTGTGCTGCTGTTTTGAAGTGTTTCAACATGGTTTTGCACACTGAAAGATTATTTATATTTTGTTTTGTCGTATCTATCATATTTTGTTGCCCCATTAAAAAGCTGCACAATACATTTAAAATAAACATCTTTTAATCTTCCATTATTATAAATACATATAATTATTTACATTCACATATAAAGTTTTCTCATTTCATTAGAATACAAATAGATTTTTATAAAAATACTGTGCAAAGTTTTTTTTCAAGAACTAGCCTAGCATACTTTTTGCTGCTGAATTATATACTCACCTTTATTTATTGGTCAGCTTATGATTATATATTTCTATTCATTTGTTGTTGTTTTCTATAATGAAGTAGTGTGTTTAGTGCATTCTGGATTGTTTAACAAATCTAAAAGTGACCATTAGTTCCACAAATACAGATGTATAGATACAGGCCCCCACTAATTTTTCTAGAAATAAATTAATTCAACAAAAGTAACCTCTTTTGCTATATTTGAATGGTTTAAATGTATACTCTACATGTTTGACCACTTATGAACTATCATTTAGCCCACTATATGTTGTGTACGTGACTAATGTGCCCTACCATCATCAATAAATAAATTACTTATAGAGCACAAAATTGTTTACAAGAGAACAAATTTCTTAATTGATCTAGTCACTTAATTTTGCTCACAGAATGCACCAGATTTATGCATGTAAATTTAAAATTTACAAAATTTTCCTGCGTGGGGGCATGCCCCCGGACCCCACTAGAGGAACCAATGTACACCCACCACAGTCTCAAAATCCTGTGGAAAACACTGAGACTGGTTATGAATAGTCCAATAGTTTGGTGCTGCTTTTATTGTGGTATTGGGTAAAGCATGCAATGTGGGCATGAAGTTGGCATGCCTTAAAGTTGTTTGCTCTCCTCCTGTTCTCCTGTGTAGCCTGAAATTTGACTGATGGCGTAGTCTGGTCCCACTTAAAAGCTATCTGACATTTAAAGTGACCAGCTACAGTTCGCCATTACAGATGGGTAAAAAAAACATGCATTGCTAAATCAACTCCTGTTGCTAAATGTCTCAAATAAAGCTTTTGAATATCTTTTAATAATTTTTGATAATAATGAGGATGATAGTTATTTTTCGGAAGCACTCCTTGACTTGTTGCAGCATAACCTACTTTTTCCTGATACGATCCTGAAATTTTCCAGCCCGACTCAGAAATTGTTAAAACTGAATGGAATAGTTTGGTTGGATATCAACCATCCCAATGAGTCTTACTGAGTGTGTAGGCCTATTTATTTTTTGACCTGCTTTGGCTTCACACAGGATACCCAACCTACATCACACAATGGAGTAACCCAAGGGTCCAGTCTGGACGAAGGGTGCAGGGTGAAACAACCATTCACAGAATCTTACAGAAAGGAATGCACCTGCTCCAGCTTCAAGCATCAACGCCAATAAGATTTGCAGTATTATAAACCAATGAAACTGGATGTGGGTGGAGTGACGCGTGTCGCCCCACCCCATTGTCCAGACTGCACTCTGGAGTACTAGCTCAGATGTGTTCAGTGAGGGCTCTACGTAACAATCTTGTACAAAAACAAGTATTAAACAGACCAGAGGGAAGCGTTCCAGGTTTGTTTCCCAGTGTAGGTAGATGAATCACTGGTTTTAAACCTCCTCGGGGGCCCTCTTGACATGAGGCACTGAAGGGGAAAGTGTGTGTTTGCAGGGTTGTGTTCTGATTACCGAAGAGGAAAACAGGAAATTGTGTTCAAACATAAACATGTCAGAAGGCCTCAGTGTCCATTCAGATGAAAGCTTTAATTCTCTTTGGTTTGGTTAATGCACTGAGCAGTTGTTTTTGTTTTCTGAATTATGAATATTTTTATTCTGGTGTCACCATTGCCCTGCACTGTAAACCCAAATAATTTGGCAAAACTCAAAAAATTTGAGGTAGTAAGTTGCCTTGATATTTATTATTTATGTGGTTTATTAATATTTATTTAAGTTAAGGACTGGCAGGTTTTTATTTTGTACTCATACATTTTAATCATTCTTAACTTGAAATGTTCGAGAACACTCACTCATACATTTAACTTAAAATTTTCATGTAACCTCAATGTGAACATTTTTATTAGTGTAAACTTAGGTAATTCAGAAAATGCTAATTTGCTGTATTATGCTAATTAACATTTTGCAACATGTTAACAATAGCATGGTATAGCACTTGCTGAATAATTACAGCAATATAAAGCATTTAACATACTTGCTTTCAAACCAAGCCGCATGCACCACTTGATACCATGATGGTAACTCTCCAAAAACCAACATTAACAGAAACTCTTCTAAATTAGCATAACCAAACATTAATCACTACTAAATCTCCAATTTAACATTAATCTTGAACAAAAAAAACGTTATATAACACTTAAATTTAGCATTTACTCTCCCTTTCATGTGCCATGGGCAAAGCATGCTGGGAAATAGAAATTCCAGCCCAGTTTCAGTTAAACTTAATATATCAGTTCTGTGAACTTGAAAGAAAAAAAGTCCTAAATACTCATAAAAGTTAATTTGACTGAACTAATTTATTTAATTTAAGTTTGTCCTACTCAAACCAATTAATTATTTTGAGCGTTAGGGTTTACAGTGTGTGCAATGGGTCAAAATTAAATATAAAAATGTATAAAATACAAAAGCACATTAATATTACTCTTAAAACAAGCTGTTTGTCTTGGTAGGTTAATTATATATTAGATAATTTATTAAACATCTTATAGGTCTCACAAGAAAACAACAATGGATTTATGGCTGTAACACTTTTTACTTAATCGTGGAATTAATCTTCTTGTTTGAGTTTTCAAGTGTCATGAGTAGTGATAACATTTCACACCATCAGTAAAAGAGGAAGAAGTCTTAGTCTCACAAAATCTCATGACACTGAACCGCAGCATTATGCTTTTTCAAAAGCATGATTCTGTTATTTGGGCATCTTATGATAAAAATATGAACTGAGGAACTGAGACATGTCTGCATGTGGGTCACAGAATAGGTTTAAGTATCAGTCCTCTGAGAACACTTGCCGTCTGCTTCCTTTTTTTTGTCCTTTTTCTGTGACTGGCAGAAAGTAGCTGTGTGTGTGTGTGTGTGTGTGTGTGTGTGTGTGTGTGTGTGTGTGTGTGTGTGTGTGTGTGTGTGTGTGTGTGTGTGTGTGTGTGTGTGTGTGTGTGTGTGTGTGTGTGTGTGTGTGTGTGTGTGTGTGTGTGTGTGTGTGTGTGTGTGTGTGTGTGTGTGTGTGTGTGTGTGTTTGCGCACATGTTTATAGAAGTCATGAGTTCACATTTTATACACAAACAAAACATGTCTGTCTTAGTTCAGAATACAGGCCTTTCCTTATTTGTTTTCTCTTTCTTTTTTGTTTTCTTTTTTCACTTTTTTTGGTTGACTTTTTTTCACCTTTAATAAATAAATAATACAAATCATTAAAAAATAATCTTTTACATTTGAACACTCAGTAAAAAGTACAAAAGCTTTCACTGAGGTGCACTGGAAAAATGGCTTTTTGATTTTACTCAATTTTTTAAGTGGTTCCACTAATTTAATTTATCTTCGCTTTAAACATATATTTTTACTAAAACTTAAATCAACGTTTTTTTTTAGTTATTTCACTTCAAATATAGTTAAGTTGTACAACTAAAAGACTATCTGTAACCAGCACAACACAAGTAGAAAGATACTTGTTACTGCTCTGGCATTAGCAAAGCTATTGCTCATTGGACGTAGCATCTTTGTATATGCAGCTATCCACAACCTAACCATAAGCTATACTCTTCAGCACAATGGTAACCATAAAAACTCCAATTTCAATTTCAAGCTTTTATTGTCATTGCATCGGAATGCAATGAAATTTCAGATACACACTAAGACATACATAAAACACGAGCACCATACTGGTGAGCCAAAAGCCGCTGAACTCATGCGCACCGCCATCTTGCACAGAATTTGACATAACATAACATAACAGAAACTAGAAATATCAAACATTAACAGGTTTTTCCCTTCACTATAAACACATAAAACAACACTTAATTTCAACATTTACTCTCCTAATCCAGCCATATGCCAAGCATGCTGGGAACTAAACATCCTTTGCCCAGTTTCAATTAATGCAACAAAAATAATTCATGTAATCCGAACATAAATGGATTAAACTTCATTGCTAAATATATTTAATTGGATTGAACACAATGAAATTAAGTTAGGATAAAATAATTGTGCATTTGTGTTGCTCATTTTAATTAAGTAATTTGAACAAGCAGCAAAAAATAATTTTTTCAGTGGTATGCACCATTTAGGTACTAAAATGTATGCTTTAGGTACAAATATGTACTTTTCAGGTACTAATATGCACCATTAATGGGGTAAATAAGTTACCAAGGTGTACCTTTCGAAAGAGTACTGCCCCAGTAACAGCTTTTTTTCTGAGAGTGAATACTGGCCCTATATTTACCAGCATATCAGAGACTTTCAGGGCTCTTTTGACTTGGACCAGTAAGCAACTAACTGGCAAACCATCCAGCATCACCCTAGCAACTGCATTGCATTACTCTGGTTTCATGGTTATGACGTTTACATTGGCCTTTTTTTTTTTTTTCAGAGAATGCAAACAAAAAATAATCTTTTCTTTTTTTCATATAATCTGACTTGTACCTTTCTCCACCTTTTGACAAAAAATTGCAATATCTAATCTGTTCACAGGCAGTGCCTGCGTTGAATGCGGAGCGTGCTGACCTTGTTTTTGCATGTAAGACTGCTTTGGGGTGGAGAGCTGAGAGCAGATAGATAGGAGCTTTTAATGCTGCCTTTTTATCTGTGAAAGCACAAGGCTTGGGGCAACATGGGTCCCTCGAGCCTGCCGCTCTCTCGTGAGATGACGAAATGCGAGGTGCAGTTTGTGTGTTTATTTTCGGGAGGCTTTCTTCTATTTAACTCGGAATCACACTGTGCCATGTCCCGGTGGAGTCTGTGGTGTGTCTGCTGACATGGAGACACATGAGGATGACACACATCAACAAGCACAATACATCATACACAAGTACTGACTACTGCACCTTTTATCTCCTGATTTCCTTGTTAAATGAGCCATATTTTGCACTTTGAGCATTTGATTTGTTTTTTTTCTTTGAAGGTCAGTAAAAATGTTAAAGGTATATTTCACCTTAAATTTTGTGACATTTTCCGTTTCAACCCTCTTTAGCTGTTTTGTTCAGTGAGATTTTTTATTATTATTTATTCAGTAAGGATGCATTAAATTGACCAAAAGTTACAATAAAGACATTTATAATGTTACAAAAGACTTCAATTTCAAATAAATTAATTGTTATATACAATAAAGAATCTTGGAAAAAAAAAAATCCACAAAATTGGTGTCCACAAAAATATTAAGCAGCACATCTGTTTTCAACATTGATAATAATAAGAAATTCTTGAGCAGCAAATCAGCATCTTAGAATGATTTCTGAGTAATGATGTAGTAATGATGCTGAAAATTCAGATTTGCCATCACAAGAATAAATAACATTTTTAAATTAATTAATATATTTATTAAATAATAGTTATTTTAATTTATAATAATATTTTTCAATATTATTATTTTGTTAAATATGAGACTTAAAAAACATTAAAAAATCTTACCGACCCCAAACGTTTGAACCTCTGCATCAGTATATTTCACACTGTAGTTCATCAGGATAATTGCTAAATACTGTAAAAAGATGTAGATATGTAAAAGTAGATGGCCATATGGTAGATATGTAAAAGTAGATGGCCATATGTTATATGTTCTTTATGGTTGTGATGTCACAACAATGTTGATTTTTGAATGACCCATTTTTGTAGCTAAAATCATGTAGGTGGAAGGAAGAGAGAGCTTTGCGATATGAACGTTAGTGTATGTCTGCATACTACTTTTAATTTTGATAAGTAAGAAAATATTGTTGAATTTTGCCCCTTTAAATTTTACTTCCCCTTAACAGGAGCAAAATGATATTTGTGAATTTTAATTCAAGTAATGATTGAGTTCATGGTGACCTTTCAAGTGACTTCATTATTTCTCCATAAAACCTTCAAATTAATTCTAAGCCATTGCAGATGCCCATTGCCCCTGTGCAGATACAAACAAGACAGCATCTGTTCTTGATTTGCACATGTGCCACTGATGGCTGTCAAAGGCTGTCAGACGGGTGTCGCAGTCCAGTGAATGGAGGTGTCCGCACTCTCCTGGTGTGTTCAGCTGTTTTCTGCCCGAGTTCTCTTGATAGTCATGAGTGATGCTGCTTTGGTTACACAGATATCCCTTAAAAAACAACATTTTTGCTATAACTCTTGCAGGTTTGCCGTAATACTTCTGCATATTATACAGAGATCACTTGGCACTTGACCTTCTCACTGTACTCTATACAATCTTAGAGTGCTTCATTGCATGCTAGGATATGTGCGATCAGGAATGTAGACATGATGTGTGAGTTTTCACTGTTGTTTCTTAAATGAAGGAGCCTAGTAAATTCCCATTATCCCTTGCCTTATTGGAAATTTTGTCACTGTGTCCTGCCTAAGTTCCTTCCATGCATGGTACTTAGTTTTGTCACAAATAGTTAAAGTTATGACCAAATTGGAAGCATTTTTTCTTAAAATGTTTTGTGAAAGTAACATAGATAAGTGTGCAGGACACCATCTTGAGTGTAGTCTTTGTAAAATAAGATGTTGAAAAGTTTAAAGTCACCATGAAATCAAAACCTCTCATTCTTCTATTGACATCTCTTATCTTCTCTGATGACATTTTTCGTCACTTACATGAGATCACTGCATTAACAAACCACAACCATCCAATCAGTTCCCGTCCTACATATTTTCTTATTCGAGTTCACCATTTCACTTGGATATATACGTCACAAAAGGGAATAAAAGACTTTTGCAACTTCTGTTTCATGCCGACTTTAATGGGAAATTATGACAAGCAGCACTAAAGTCTTCTAGTCAGCTACATAGTACATGGTTGTTTTTTGATATTGTCATAAATTGTCATAACAAGGAAAAAAACAGTAGGGCTATATTTTGTACACTGTAAAAAAAACAATAAGTAAAATTGACCTAATTTTTCTTTTGCAAGTTTTTGCGCGAATATTTTTTAAGTAAATTTCAAATATGGAATTAAGTAACTCTACTTAATTAAGTTAAGTAAAATTAACAATGAAAATAAAGTAATTTTAACTTAAAGTGAAAGGTTGAAGTTTCTTTTGCAATACATTTTACTCAAACAATGTAACACTGAATTAAACCATGCTTTTAAATTTTATGCTTTACTTAGAAACATCTAAGTAAATAAAACAATAGATATTGTGTAGACACCATATCTACATATTAGAAGTAACACTGCACTAGAACACAGAGACCTCGATACTTAGTTCACAATACACAATGACGGTAACATTCGATGGATCGTTTTTGAGTGTGAATGTGGCATTTTGAGTAGAAAATGAACTCCAAATGTCACAAAATGGCAAGTTACTAAACAACCACAAAAGCAATGATAAAACAGTGTAAAAACAGTTGAAAACAGCAAAAGGACCAGTGCATGATGGGATTTACTTAATTTTATAATGTTCATATTTATTTAATTTCTACAAGCTTAAATTGAGTACTAATATAGAATTTACTTAGTTCAGGCAAGAATATAAAAAACTAACTTTTTCATGTAAAAATTACATTTGTTTTTTCTATAGTATTTACTTCACCATAAAATCATTTTTTACAGTGTAGAATGATATGCATATTACATTTTATGGATCCTTTTTCATATAGTTTAAAATCTAACTTTCATGTGAAACCCAGACCCAATAACCTTTTCAATGAGCAGGTGCAGAAAGCTACAGATGAAGTCAGTTCCTGTTCCTTTTCTTGTTTCAGCTGCTGTGGTTTATAATGTACAGAATTTAACATGACAAAGCTTAAAGAAAGCCCTCAATGGCCTAGTATCATTACTTTGAAGTATGCGGTCACGCATGTGTTCATACAAAAGTTTGGGGTCAGTAATTTTTTTTTTTTTTTGAATGAAGCCTCTTGCACAACAAGGCTGTATTTATTTGATCAAAAGTAAAACGGTAATATTGTGAAATATTACAGTGTTTTCTATTTTAATATATTTGTAATAATTTATTTCTGTGATAGCAAAGCTGATTTTCAGCAGCCATTTCTCCAGTGGCTACGTTTACATGCACCCAAATAATCCATTTGTAATTGGATTGACGGCTCAATCGGATTAAAAAAAACGTTGTAAATTCATGTTTATTTAAATCGATCCGAATGAAATTTTGATCAGATTGGATAGGGGTGGTTTATTCCTTTTCTAATCCAATCCAATAGCAAAAAATGACAATGTAAATGCTTGATTCCGACTACTTTCTCAATCGTATCTCAGTAGTCTCTGGGGCACATGCGCAGTGCAATGTTGACCAGATTATGCAGTGCGCAAGTTCATGTTCACAGAAAAAACGTTGCTGATTTATGAATGTGTATGCCAGCGGCAAAAATAATGATGAGCTCTGTTGGTTTCACGTCCATGGTTGTCTTCGCAAGTGTGATTGATATATCGTCAAATGCAGAGCGCGTGTGCAAAAGTTTTAATCGGAATTTATGTAAAACACATATAAATGGATATTTGAATCAGATTGAATCAGCCATTGAAATATAAATATTTTATAACATTATAGATGTGTTTACTGTCACTTTCGATAAATTTAATGTGTTTTTGCTGAATCAAAGTATTCATTTTTAACTTACTGACCCCTATCTTTTCAGCGGTATTATACATCACCTGCTAATGTATGTAATGAACTACATGAAGGCCAAGTCAGAATTAAATCAGTCCTTGAACGCTTATCAGTGACGGTTGTGCAAGCCTCTGTAGTTGTGCTTGCTTTGGGTTGACATTTGGGTTAAAGTTGCAAAGACCTCAAGTAAAGCTCTGAGAGTGTTTGCATAAACCGGAGATGTTTTTGTTTAAATAAACTCAAGAGATACAGCCTTGTGGTCACCCTTATCTCTGCTTTAGCACAAGCTAGTCATCACTTGGCCTGCGAGCAGGCGTGAAGTAGATAGCAGAAGTTTCTTGGTTAAAGCAACTTTTTTCTGTACTAATAATTCCTCTCCTCAAACAACCACAGATCTAAGATAAAGTTTGTCCTGGTCATGTTTGTAAGTAATAAAATGTTACTATGTCCTCTTCCACAGGTGATTTTCAAAGCCAAAGCGAAATACTCTCCAGAACTCAACAAGTACAAGTAAGAGACTTTCTTTCTTAGCTGTGAGTGCTGTGAATGAATTAAGCAGTTGCTTAGAAAGAAAGCACCAGTGCGAACAATATGCTCTTTCTTTACATTTTTAAGTGCTTTAAACTGTTGTCACCCCTGAAATCTTGCACAACTTTCACTCAGGGTTTTTTTTTCTTGCAGTATAGAGTGCTGCACTGATGCCGTATTTTTGTAGTCCAACACGTAAATTAGCTTCATCCGATTCCCTCGACAAAAACCCAATAGGATTTTTCCCTTGGCTTTTGGATTATTGCAGATTATTGCAGAAATAATCTCTGTGACTAACAAGAGTTTATGATTCTTACACGTTTTATTCATCATGATAATCTTCACAAGTTAACACGACTTTTATTTATTTTGAAAGCTTAAATGGGTCAATGACGTGACGAGTCATTTTTTTTGTCCAAAGGCCTTAATAATAATAATAAAAAACAAAAGATATGACATACAAAGTATGTAAGGTAGTACAACTAGATCACTTTTATTGAATCCAAAAGGTTTTAATTATATTTTGCTACATATAAAGGTATTTTAAAGATGTTGGAGTGTCAAAAAGTCATTCGGTTTAACCGTCCAAAGGCCAATACAGCCGTCTCATTAGTGATTAAAATATCTTAAAATGAAATAAATGTATATATTTTATAACATCGTATATCAACATAGTGCACAATGGTATTAAAATTATGTGTAGAAGTCGTTGCTTTGTTATGAGAAAGGATGTCCGGGAAAAATTAATTTCATTGTTGTCATTCGGAGTAACCAATATAAAGGGACCATTTTGGATCAAGTCATGCGTTCAATATCATCTGACAGGATGTGACAATATTCAGACACCTGCAAAGGACCACATGGTTGTTAAGCAAAGTTACTAGCTGGCTAGCTAGATATTAGCCTGTTAGCATTGTTTGAAAAATCTTGGTTAAACCGAATGACTTTTTTGGTGGCAAATTTTGTCCATCTTGTAAAAAATGACAAAAGCAGTGTTAACTGATTATAAAAACCACATAATCTCATTGTTAACACTTAATAAAACTTCAAAATTAAAATATCCATTAGGTTTTTTTACACTTTTAAAAAACTTATTCGTCAATGACCCAAATACAATCGGACTACACTACAGTCACATGACATGTAGTTCCATTTAGCCACTTGTTAGCAACTGCCTTTTACAAGACAAGTGAAAGCTATTAAAAAAAAAAGGGGGGTAATACTGACGTATTTTATGTTGTAGAATAAAACGTGAAAAAATCTTGAGCTTGTGTTCGCCACAGACCTTACTTCAGGCATTTAACCAAAAACTCATTCAAATTAGCTCATTGACTTCAGTATTTTTTCCCATACTATGGAAGTCATTGGGCTGTTTGAACTGTTTGGTTACCAGCATTCTTCAAAATATCATCTTTTGTGTTCAGCAGAAGAAAAAAAAAATCATACAGGTTTGAAACAACTTGAGGGTGAGTAAATGATGAGACAATTTACATTTTTGGGTGAACTATCCCTTTAGTTGTAAAGTGCTTTTTTGTTATTCGCACTTATTCTAATCTAATGGCTTCAGAAGTTTTGGTATAAAGAAAAAATGTCTTATGAACTACTTTTTTTTTTTATGGTATTTTTATGTTGCCCCACTACTCATCTGCTTTTATGTTCCACGCAAGAACAGAAATTGCACAGCTTTGGAAATACTTAAGAGTGAGAATTTATTTTTGGGAGAAATTAGAAGGATTTAAAAGCCTTTTTTTTTTTTTTTTTTTGGTGTAAATATCAAAAGACTTTAAAGAAGTTTGAGACCGCTTAAAACAGACTACTTTGTTTTGGTTTTTTTTGGTTTTCATTTAGAGCATTAATCTGTACAAATGGGCTTTGATCAGCTGATCAGTCTGATGCTGAAAGAAATGCTGAAATGCTCAAATGCTCCCGGCCTTCCCACCTAGTCCCGTCTCTGAGGCAGGATGAGTGGGAGGAGGGCATGTGGTGGAGAGAATTGACACATGGCCCAGACAGAGCTAAGCAACGGCTTGTCTGTGCTCATCAACAAGCCGTCTTTGAGCTTTTACCTTATTTGATTTAATCAGTATGCTGTATTTTTGAGCGAAGCAAAATATTGAGCATGAAGAATTATAGGACAGAGCTTAATTGTATTCCACAGAAGAGGGTGAATTTAATTATTACTAATATTGTTATTATGAAAATATTTGCGTTTTGGAATGCATTACATGTAACTTGAGTTACGTAATTAGATCACTTTTTTTTCAAGTAACTAGTAAAGTAATGCATTACTTTTAAATTTACAACAAAATGAGTTACGTTTTCAAATAAGTAACAGACGTTACTTAGTTTTCCCGTGTATTGACTGACACCTCTTCTGTTCCCATGTTGAGCGAAATCGTAAGTGCAGAGGCATTGTGTGTGAACATGATGGTTGTTGTAGTTCTAGACTAAATGTGAGCATTTACTCATCTCACTTGCACAAAAACAGAGTATTCCTCAGAAAAGTATTCCTTAAAATGAATAAAAACAGTGAAATGCAATCTCAGAATATTGTACAAACCTGCAATAATTAAACATATTAAATTAAACTAATATACTTTATGTATTTAATTTCACTTTATTAACCAATGTCTTTGCTGCTGACCTTCAATGATCCAATTCAACCATACTAATAAGCAAAAATGACTTTAGATAAACGTCACATTTACGTTCAGCCTGAGGCTTACTCGTTTCACTTTTGGTGTCAAAGGGCCTTTACATTTGCCAAAAACAGAACTTTTTTTGTTGTTATTAAAAACAAACAAGCAAGCCCAGGCCAGGAGAGAAAAAGTAACGCAAAAGTAATGTAATGCATTACTTTCCATAAAAATAATGCAATTAGTTACTTTTTAGGGAGTAACGCAATATTGTAATGCATTACTTTTAAAAGTAACTTTCCCCAACAATGGGTTGGATAAAATAACATAAGATCAGCCTTCTGTCTGTGACGTCTTGACTTACTTGCTCTTTCATCACTTTCGCTTTAATTCTCATGCACTGACTTGCTCGCTAAACTGAACATCCAATCAGAGTTCCCACTCTCACCCAGGGCACCGACTCTGATTCAACATGCTGAAGCGGACGAACTGCCATTGACATGAGCCCGACGAAAGCCGACGTGTGGAACACACCGCAATAACTGGCCTGGCAGACGTCCGACTGACTGCTTGGTGTGTCCCGGGCTTAAAACAATTTTTCTCTCCACTCTCAATAGGGTGCCCCTGCGTCTAGGATTTCTGCTGGCCAGTGTTTTTTTCTTGGTGGTGAACGTGACGTGTGCCATGCTGGTTCAGGGTGATGCGGCTGAGAGCCAGGTGAAGGATGCCGTTCTGGCACGAGTGCTGGTTAACGACAGCCTCTTTGTTCTCTGTGCGATCTCACTCGCCATATGCATCTTCAAGATTGCTAAAATGTCTTCTGCCAATGTCTACCTGGAGTCAAAGGTAAGTGAACAAGGATGCTGTTGGATTTAGGGGTTTATATCAAGCATATTTTTGTATTTTTAAACTGGCTTACTTCATACCTAGAAATACGTTGTTAGTACGTACTTCTACTTAGAAGTATGCGATTGGGATTCAGAACAACAGTGCAGTGTTTTTCAGTGTTTCAATAACAGCTAATTGCTTTGAACAGTGCCGAAGAAGTAATTACTGTTCTGTCTAAATGTGGTGATCTTTGTGATTGTGATCAAGGGGACATCAGTATGCCAGGCCACGGCCATTGGGGCAGCAGTTATTCTCCTCTACACTTCCAGAGCCTGTTATAACCTGGTTGTGGTGGCTCTTTCTCCTGAAGATCGGCCCAGCCCATTCAATTACGGCTGGTACAATGTATCTGACCAGGTAGATTCAACATAACTCTATATATTGTTATTGTTAATTCCAAGGGTCAGAAAGAGGGTGGAAAATACCACTCAATTATGACTGTCATAATTGAAAAATGAAAATTCTGTCATTAATTACTCGCCCTCATGTCATTCTACTCCCGTAAGACCTTCGTTCATCTTCAGAAAACAAATTAAGATATTTTTGATGAAATCAGAGAGCTTTCTAATCCCTCCATAGCAATTTAATTACCACTTTTAAGGCCCAGAAGGGTAGTAAAGACATTGGTAAAATAGTTCATGTGTGGTTCAAACTTATTGTTACGAAGCGACGAGAATACTTTTTGTGTGCAAAAACAAAACAAAAATGACTTTATTTAACAATTTCTTCTCTTCCCTGTCAGTCTCCTATGCTGTTGATCACACAGTGCAGCACTTCCGGTTTCTCATCAGAATGCCAGCTCATTATTGGCCGACGCTGTTCATGTGAGCAGCACGAGGCATGCGTGTGATGCGGCCAATACTGAGCTGGCATTCTGATGAGAAACCGGAAGTGCTGCACTGTCTATACAACATAAACAGCGTAGGAGATTGAACGGGAAGAGAAAAAATTGTTGAATAAAGTCATTATTTTTGTTTTGTTTTTGTGCACAAAGTATTCTCATTGCTTCATAACATTAAGTTTGAACCACTGTAGTCACATGGACTATTTTAATGATGTCTTTACTACCTTTCTGGACCATGAAAGTGGTAATTAAATTGCTGTCTATGGAGGGGTCAGAGAGCTCCTGGATTTTAATTTGTGTTCCAAAGATGAACGAAGGTCTTACGGGTGTAGAACGACACAATGGTGAGTAATTAATGAGTAATTTTTGTGTGAACTAACCCGTTACAGCTACACTATGAAATATTTTTGGGTTAAACATGAATGAAATTCCATTATTGAGCGAAATACATAAAAAATATGCAGAGTCTGTGAGCAAAAAAGGGTAAAGTGAAACAGCCTGCACCAAAATAGGATCTAAACCACAATGGGAGATATGATACATACTTACTCAGATGAGATTTCTTTTCTTTTATACACTTTTCTGACAGTTTTTCTTACAGTCTGTGGGTCTTGAGAGTATCATATAATCTCTCTATTATGGTAATTACCGATAACAATGCAGATTCCTCACAATATCAGATTCATACAAAGAACAGCTGTGAAATAACTACTCTGCAAGTGACATGAAATGTTATGTTATAAACACAGATGGTGATACAGTGGGCAAAGTTCTGTAGTGTACCTTTTAATGAAATAAAGAAGAAAAACAATGTATGATATGAACCCTTTAACAGTTCTACACTAAAGAATACTATAAAATGTTGACAACAATGCACAAATTGTATCTCTACACTTATACACTGCTGTTCAAAAGTTTGGGGTCAGTATGAATATTTTTTATTTTATTTTTTTTAATTTAGGAAATTAATACTTCTATTCAGCTAGGATGCATTAAATTGATCAAAAGTGACAGTAAAGACATTAAAAATGTTACAAAAAAGATTTCTATTTCATATAAATGCTCTTCTAATCATGAAAGAATCCTAATAAAGTATTACGTTTTCACAAAAATACTAAGCAGCACAACTGTTTTCAACATTGATAATAATAAGAAATGTTTCTTGAGCAGCAAATCAGCATATTAGAATGATTTCTGAAGGATCATGTGACACTGAAGACTGGAGTAATGATGCTGAAAATTCAGCTTTGCCATGACGGGAATAAATAACATTTTAAAATATATTAAAAATTTTAATATTTCACATTCTTATTGTTTTTACTGTATTTTTGATCAAATAAATCCAGCCTGCAGGTGAGAATAAAAGATTCTTTCAAAAACATTTTAAAAAATCTTACCGACCCTAAACTTTTAAACAGTAGTATATAATACTGAATATACTGTGAATATAACGTACCCTGAGTATATAAAACAGAAGCATAACACTGATAAACCCTCATTGAACTTTCACTGTCCCAGATAAACAAGTCTGAGAGATCACTGCTGCTAGTGTGGCACAGCTGTTTGAGTTAATAATCAATGTTGTTTTCACCTTAATGTGAGATTTATGAAGTTATTATGCATTTACGTCTGTCATAGTTGCTAATTCTTGTGTGCCCTGATTTAGTACTGTATCCTTCAAGAGTTGTCATTATGTTGTGCGTGTGGTAGATTTGTATTTTAGAGTATAATGCTGTGCATGCTGTGTAATGAATTAGAGATTATGCTTTTTGTTGCATATTTACAAATGAATTTTTGTACCTCGTGTTGTTTTATAAAAAGAGATGTTGACTTCATTCATTCAAAATAAAGTAATTCAACATGGATTATGCTTCTTTGCGCAGTGCCCCATAGAAACCATCCATTTGAGAGGATTTAGACGGATATGGGCTCTGTGGGGGAAAGGTCTTTGTTTTGCTATAAATAACACAGGCAAGGCTGCTGTGCAGAAAGCATGGCTGCCTGGTGGTGACCTAGTTTGGGTTCACCTCTGAGACGGGCCGTCAGGAAGCCGAGGTTCCCCTGATCGGCCTGCCCCCTTCTCTGACTCAGCTGCTTATGTTTGGGTGGCTGTCTGGTTACTTATTCTTCATAAAGCCACTTTGTCAGCCAAAGCCAAAAGTGTTGTCAGGATTTGTTAACTCTGGGATTGTATACATCCTTCTTTGTCCTGTGTTGTCTTTTTGCAGATATTTTTGTGCTTTTGTTTGTTGTAGACCACTAGCTGTGTTGAGTTGTTGTCATTTTTAATGGTAGTGTAGTATGTGTACTTTTTATAAGTACTCTCTTCTAGGTCGGCATGATTTTGAGGAAAAACAGATTGCTATTTTTCTGATTAAGATTGCAATTTAAAATGCTGTACTTGTTTGTAGGGCTGCACAATTTGGCCTAAAAATTGTGATCATAATAATAATTATTATTATTTTGGTAACACTTTAAAATAAGGTTCATTAGTTAACTACATTAGTTAACATGAACTAATAATGAACTGCACTTATACAGCATTTATTAGTCTTTGTTAATGTTAATTTCAACATTTACTAATACATTATTAAATTCTTGTTAACATTAGTTAATGCAGTGTGAACCAACATGAACAATGAACAACTGTATTTCCATTAATGTTAACGAAGATTAGTAAATACAGTAACAAATGTATTGCTCATGATTAGTTCATGTTAGTTAATACATTAATGTTTAACTAATGAACCTTATTGTAAAGTGTTACCGTTATTTTTTTTTATGATTGTTAGTATTACTAAATAAAAATAAGAAACAAAATAAGAAATATTAATATAATTTATATTTCACTGTAAATATGGTATATATAAGTAAGTGCTTGTCATTAGAAGTTTGGGAGAATAGTTGTTGTATTCCCAAATGCACATTTATAATTTTATCAGTTCAGATTCATAACAGATTTGCTAGAACAAGATAATACATTTTGATAACATTGTTATTGTATAAAAACAAAGTAGAAGTCAGATTGCTTAGAAACATAATAGCATATACAGTCAAACCAAAAATTATTATAATTATTATATTTTTTATATATTTTTACTACTGGGTCCAGGACACTATAGTTCATTTATGTAAGTGAGGATAGCAAAATAAAGTAAACTCTGACATATTATACCCAAAAATTCTTCAGACACTTTGACCTGACTGTGTTATCTGACATAATTAAGATCAATTTTTTCTGACACAGTTCATATTTTATTACCTTTTTTTTTTAAACTATAGTGAATAAACTGTATTAATGAATGAAATGTTCAAGGTGTCTGAATAAATTTTGGTGTGACTGTATATTTACAGTTTTCATTTTAATTTTAGTCTTGTTCTAGTTTTAGCTTTTTGACCCCAAATGACGTTTGCTGAAATAAAATAAAAAATAGTTTCCTTCATCTAAATGGCATGAGACTTGATGTCGTGGTTGACACTTGCTAGCTTTACAAACAAAAAAATTAATTGGAATTATATCTGGTTGTATGTTGGTGTGGGGAAAAAAAAAGAAAAAAAAAGCGTCCCTCAGGATGTTCGGGGTCTCCCGAGACACCACACTGAAATGAATGGGGAAATGAAAAAATCTATACTTTTTAAAAATATATATTTTAAACACCCCCCAACCCCCCACCCCCCCCAAAAAAAATCACCAATATACATCAAGAGGAGACTATAAAAACTGCTTTTTGTTACATAATTTGTCAAAAAAATTCAGTTACAACGTATAAAACATAAAATAAAGGGCCGATACTACAACACATTCCTGAGTAAACACACGCAACCTATTTTAAAGTGTTTTTTCATTTATTTATTCCAATTTTAAAAAATACCTTAAATCCCTCCAACACTGCACAAATGTAGAGTAAAAGCAATAATAAACTGAGTGATTATACATTTGTTTAAAAAAAAAAAAAAAAAACATTGTTACAAATGTGTGTATCCTGAGTGTACGTTCGAAATGAATAGCGCATAAGTTGCTATGCCAAATTTTTAAATTTTTCATCTAATGTTTATATTTTATTTTATTTCTTTCTTTCTAAACTTTTTAGCTAACAATAATAACACTATTCTGTACTCCAAGGTCTTTTGGCCTTTACAGTGTATCGATACATCAGCATGGTCAGAAGTGGAAAGTTCTCAGGGTTAAATTTGTCTTGCATTGTGTTTGTGTCTCCAGGCGGATGCAGAGAAGATCAATGGGGAAGCCTATGTGGTCTTTGGAATCATCCTGTTTTTCTGGGAGTTGCTGCCCACCAGTCTGGTGGTGTTGTTCTTCAGAGTGCAGCGGCCCAATCAGAACCTGGTGAAAGTCTAATCCTGTCTCACTTCTCTAAATCCGTCTGTCAATATCACAGCTGGACACTTACTCAATGACGAGAGCCTGCGATTGGCTTTTTAAGCCCCAAAGGAGAACTGTTTTCCTGTCAGATAGAATTAATTACTCATACGTCTGCCCCACTGAAAACAACATCCCATGCTGCTGTGTCAGGCTAATCATATGGTTTTATTTATATTTTGTATACATTGTTTCCACAGACACCAGGCGGCATGATCAACAGTCACAGCTTCAGTTCCAGGGCGTATTTTTTTGACAACCCACGGCGCTATGATAGTGACGATGATCTGTCTAGAAACACAACTTCCCGAGGAGAGAGATGCAGGTGTGTTTAGTCAGATTTTATCTTTTATCTTTCAACATAACTTTGCTGTTACTTTTGATCAATTTAATGCATCCTTGCTAAATAAAAGTATTAATTTCTAAAAATGAATACTAACAAATCTTACTGACCCCAAACTTTTGAACGCTAGTGTAACTGAAAATGACTGTTAAAAAAGTCACTTTTAAACTCACTAATAGACCCTAGACGTGTTTTAACGGTCATCATATCGTAAATCCTGCAACATTTTTTTTTTTTTTTTCATTTTTTTTTTTAAATGTATGTACATTTATAACACTATACTTAGTATTATATTACCTTTTGCATCAGATTACTAAAAATGAGTTAAGACTGCTGTGAGGGTGTTCCTAATACAGCGGCATGGAAGTGACAGTAAAAAAGACATCTTTCTCTCTTCTGACTGCTGTTTTTACATTTCTCTCTATTTTTTCCTCTTTTTGAAAGTTGTGAAAACACTATTGTGGTTTACTTTTGCTATTTGCGTGAATGGAAACACAAAAAATGTATTTAATATGAAGTCTCTCATTCACCGTAAAAGTTTACCCAACTATGATGACGTCTGCTTCTGAGAAATGTGAAAAGGGTCTATTGCTTGAATGACTCGCCACGTCTGATTCAAACCTCTGACCCATGAGCAAGTTCAAGGCTGTTTCCTCAATGACTCAGTGACCAGTGACACAGTGGTAACACTTTATTTTACGGTGTCCTTGTTACATGTAGTTACTACAGTAAATTGTAATAACTATAATTTATGCATAATTACATGCAACTAACCCTAAACCAAACCCTAATCCATACCATAACACAATTGTAAGTACATGTAATTAATTATTATTACTCAGTTCTCAAATGTAAAATTACACTGAAAAATGAACACCTTAAAATAAAGTGTAACAGAACCAGTTCAAAGAGTCATTTGTTTGTGAATGGCAATGGTCACTAGATTTTAAATTGTCACACTCACAAATTTTTGTTGCATTAGCAACCATTTTAGTTACAGTCTTGCGGCCCCGACGCACTTTCACATCTTTCCAAACCTGAATGACTTTCTTTCTTTAGTTAACTATTCCTTTAATTTACATGATTTATACATTGGTTAAATTATATATCTTAAGGACCATTCACACCAACAACGATAACTGTAAAGATAACTATAACAATAACTATATTATCATCCACACCAGCAGACGATATTGTTCTGTTTATTCTGAGCGCGCGCTGCGGTTGTGTCATCTGCTGCTTTAAATGATCAAGCTCTTTAAAGAAGGATGGATTCTGATTGGCTGTCAATGTTTTTATTGTTCATCAGCTTAAAAATATAGTTAAAGGCACAATATGTAATATTTTTGCAGTAAAATATCCAAAAACTATTAGGCCAGTGTTCTATATTTTGTTCAGGTGAGTACTTACAATATCCCAAATGTTTCCAACTATTTGTAAATTGTGAGAAAATCGCAATTTTAACCAAGGATACGGGACGTGTCAGGGAGTCACCTGTCTATGGTGTCATATCCGCATTACCCTCGGTTTTTGGTTTTATTTTGTAGAAACCATGGAAACACCAAAGACGCTTTAATATATTACATGTTTTTGTAGACAAGGGAACAACTGTTTGGTTACATTTATAGACAGAAAATGAATTATTGTTATATAGCTCAACACGTTTAGTCTTATTGTTTAAATCTAGTATTCTTGATTTTCCAAAAGTATAATGCTTTTACCATGCCTCAGAGAAAAAAAAAATTGTCAAGTAGCTAATACAGCATTTTCTCCATCATATAATACGTTTTAAAATTAATTGCATGCCATTTATCAACGTAAGCCACCCTGCATTTATTATGATGTTCTAAAATTGATAGCTTACTGCAGTGTGCAACAAGTGTCTCACAGCAGCCGCCGAGCGAACGCACAGAGTAAAGCCATAACATAATTTTCAACACACTCAAATGTATCTAGTATGATAAACAGCGCTGCGCTACCTCATATGCTTAATCGGAAGCGGCGACTGCGGCTTAATAAAAGTTCTACTGCTCTTGAGGCATGTGTTGCGCATGTCTCTCATTAACAATCGTCTCCAACATCACTCGCCCTGCTCTGCTTCATACTACAGTAACGTTAATGATCTCATCAATGAACATGATTTCTGCTCAAGTCCCGTTCTGATTCTTTTCCACTGGCTTTGAGGTGAAGGCGACATTTTCCAAGATTCCGCGCTCAAACTCATCAAGCTACGCCTTTGTTTTGAATAGGCGACCTCTAGCAGCGAAAAATCGACATATTGTAGCTTTAAATATAGTTATAGTTATCATCCTTAGTGTGAACGGGTCTTAAGTCTTACGGTTCTGTTTTCCAGCAGTATCCTGTCGTCCACGCCACAGACGGGCCCAAGTTGGTACGGCTCTATCCAGAGGAATGGCAGCCTTACGGCGATCCCTCACCTGCTGAACGGCCCCCAAACATCAACCGCCCCTCTTCTGTTTGCCTACGGCAACATTCAGACCAACCAACACCACAATTACTATTCCACCCCCCAGAACTACTGCTCAACCTCCCATACACACTACGCCACCCCTCAGAACTAATGCAGATCCTTCTGTGGATCGATCTAGTCTGAGGTTCAGCTCAGCCAGGACATCACTGAGCAATGCTTTATGGTTGTCTTCCCCCTCAGTCAATTTATCTGCCCACATCCAAAGGGACAATTCGAAGGCGAGGGGGGAGGGGGGGAGGCTCTATTTGGACCAAACGGACCAGATTTTCCTCTTTCTTTTATTTTCTCATTTCCGAAAATCATTCATCCCATCACCTTTCCAGGGGTTCAGAACTGTCACAATTAACTCCCAAGACATTTCAGCACATGGACTCCCCTCTGTGAGTTGGGATATGCTTTTTGCACTTACTGTGGGTCTACATATTTGGATCAGTTGGAATAGTTGTAGGCCAGAAAGTGGTGGTGGTAAGAATTTTCCTTATTTGGGGAGTATGCTTTTTATATTCCTTCGTCTTTGAGAAAGATCATGACCGCCTAGTCCATCCGAGACGAGCAAGTGAAAGAGCATTCTGGATCCGTTGGTATTAGGACCAAACGTGCACTGACATTCACATGAAATCCATGTGATTCTTTCTTGATTTTCCTTTTATGTTTTTATTGTGTTGCCAAAGAGCCTGTGCTTAAATCCAGGCTTGACCCCTGAGCCTCTATGGTAGTAGATTTCCACGTTTCCCAAAGACACCTGATTCCCACAATCCCTGGACCGACGACTGAGATCTAGTGTATTCAGATGTACCAAGTGTGACTAGGAAGACTAACTCTACTTACATCCTCTAATATTTTGGTATTTTCCTTTTGAAGGACACTGTGGGCTTGTGGGTGAATTTACCCACATATATCAGTAGTCGAAATCTAGTATATCATTCTCCAGGGATGCCTGAAATGGTGCCATCATATGATTTTCCTAGATGAAAACATGTTGCACAAAATTAATGTTTGTATTGAACATGTTTCATAAGCTTTATATCATCATTCCTGTATAATTGTATTTCAGGAGCGTGATTGGTCAGCAATCAATGCCCCATATCCAGCTTAAATGAAGCGACCCCTTCCAATTCCCTGAAATGTAATTGTTTTGTGTTTTAAAAAAAAGCTTATTTTTTTATCCCCTAATTTGCTGCTTCATATGTTATGAGCTGTGTATAAGATATCAACAATCATTTGGCTGAAGCAATCATCAGTGTAAATATGAATAGGCAGCTGTATGGTTGAAACGCCATATGCACCTGCTCTATTATTGGATTTATTTTTAAAATGTGTTATTTTAAATTGCGCCTTGCAGGATTTTGTGTATGCTGTATTAAAAAAAAGTGGATGATTTTCATTGATTTGGACATTTTTAAGTTGGCATGCTTCCTTGCTTTCTGCCAGCTAATGTGTAGCAAAGCTTTTCACATTTTAGCGAACATGATGCGTTAATTGATGGAAAAGTTGTGCGTTTAATCGAATGCTGATTTGGGTTTAATTTCCTGACGAACCGCAGAAAGGATGGGTATGTGTATGAGTTGGTAGGTTTGTTTTTATTTTTTATTAATTTATAAATGTGAGTCTGGTCTGAAAAATGTTACTGTGAAATCTGTCATATCAACTCTTGAATCTCGCAAAAGAGCAAGTAAAGCCTTTATTTTTTTGTTTGAGGGCAATGAATGTAACTTGTTTACCCATGTTCATAGTTCATTAAAAATGTACACAAGCACTACCATAAAAAAATAAAGTTTTATTGCACTGTTTTAAAAACAGGTTTGGTGTGAAGTCTGGGTCATTTGGTATGAAGAGAAATACAGGGAAAAAAGTGCCAAGATAAAAATGGCTAAATATTTAATGGTCTTAATCATTTTAAACACTGGTCAAACTTCCCATTTAAGCCAAACACCTCATTCTGGCAATGGCTTTTTAAGTAGTGCATTTGCTTAAATTTCACTCATTTCCTGACCAATAATTTTTGGTTAAGACAATTAAAAGCTCAGTGTTTAGCATTTTGTGTGTGTGTATAATATATATATATATATATAATATACACACACACACACAATTATCTAAAATATGTAGTGTGTATATATATATATATATATGTGTGTGTGTATGTATATGTGTGTGTGTGTATGTATGTATGTATATATATATATATATATATATATATATATATATATTTATATAATTATTTCAACTCCAGATCTAAAGTATTTCTGTGTTTTCCATTCAAGATACTACTGTTCATTTCTTTTGATAAATGTCTAACATAATTGTGTTTTCTTTCCTTGGCTGAAGTGCAGGCCACAATTGAATTTGTAGTGGTCAGATCTCATTGAGTTTCATGGAACAGCTTAAATTAGGAGCCTGTGAATCTTGGGTCCATGCACCTCTAAGATCGTCAGCTGTGTATTCAATGTTTGATTCAGCACTTTGCATTAATGTTTGCATTATGTTATTAATTCATATAATTGCTGAATTTAGGTTATGTCAAACATCCATCAGATGCATTACATCCTGCAGCTCAACTAGTAGATTGTGGAACTAACAATGTCATGGATTTAATTCCCAAGGAACACATATGTACATATTGAAAGTATCAAGTGAATAAATGCAAATGTGTAAAGCAATGTATAAAAAGACACATTAACATTCATCACAAAATAAATGGAAAGCACATGTGCTTGCTTAACTCAATACACACCTGGGGTGTTTATGGGAAAAAAACATGTCCAAAATAAAAGGTATCTCTTTTTGAAAAAAAAAAAAAAAAAAAAAAAAAGGATATATATAGCACAATATTCAAAATAAAACACTGATCTTTTTTAAACAGTCAAAATTTTCAGAAAATATAGGTGCCAAGGCATATATTCAAAAATGACAACAGAGCAATTAACCATAAATATGACTTCCATTTTCCTCAGTGGTCATTTCCTAAAAAACTGAAATATATTACACCTATAAAGAAATGCCAAATTGACTTTATATTATGCAAAATACACACAGTGTTTTATGTCCCTCTTGTAAACCATATTTGTATTTCCATTTTTCATCAGTTTCCAAGAATGTACAATTAAAACTACAATAATTTTGGTCGTCTATTCAATGTAACTTACAAAAATGTTTTTTTTCATGAAATAGTGCAAAATTAGCCCTAACATTACAGTTTCAAGACTAAAGTGGTCAGCTCTTATGGGGTAAAACAGTTCAGAGCTGTTAAACTGTATTTAGCAACAACTGGTATAAAATATTCTGACAACAGTAATTTATCAACCCCAAAGGAAATAATTCTGCCATGTCATGTGATGTGATTATAGACATCAAGTTCTTGACTGTTGCAGTCACTGTTTAAGCTTTGACAACAGCGACCGAAAGTTCTTCAACTCTCTAACACTTGTAGAGATCCTGAAAAAAACAAAAAAAACAACAACAAGACACATGAAAGACATTTCAAATAAGTATATTTGGACAAAAATAGATATTTAATGCTTCTGAATGACGTACCTTCCAAAAGCATTGAACAAAGACACAATTTCCTGCCGGCTCAGCTGAAATGATGGATTGGTGTTGCTTGTGTTGGGCATGGCCTCTATTTGCCTTTCTGAAAACAGGATTTTCAGTGCGGTTCCCAGGCCCTGGGTCTATGGGAGACATTCATTGAACTTCACATATCAACACAAATAACATCTGTCACCATCTTTGTTGTCTTACCTGCAGTTTTCCCCAAAGTCTGCATTTAAAGCATTCGACACAATCCATGATACGCGAGATGTTCTTAAAGGTGAGCTTGAAGTCTTCCTATGGTCAGAGATAAAGCAATTTATTTATTACTACTTTAAAAATTTACATTCTGTAACATTGTTATTATAGCAAACTTGGAAAAGAGCCACTAACCTTTAGTTTCATGGCTTCCTTCTTATTTCCAGCAAATAGAGCAGTCTCATCAAAATGCAATG
Organism: Elopichthys bambusa; assembly: GCA_037101425.1. Lineage (NCBI taxonomy): Eukaryota > Metazoa > Chordata > Actinopteri > Cypriniformes > Xenocyprididae > Elopichthys > Elopichthys bambusa. The sequence goes on from CM074442.1 coordinate 22,655,479, forward strand.
GAAAGGATCTGCAAATAAAGAATTAGTTATAATAAGACTGGAATACACTAATACATCTTTTAGATGCCACGGACCCCCAAATATCATCATCCTCCTTGTGTGAGGGACCCATCCTAAAACTTAAAGGGATAGTTCACCCAAAAATGAAATTTCTATTATTAAGTACCTCATGTCGTAAGACTTTTGTTCATTTTAGAACACAAATTAAAGATATTTTTGATGAAATCCAGGAGCTTTCTGACCTCGATTAGACTGCAAAGTCATTCCCACTTTCAGGGCCCAGAAAGGTAGTAAAGACATTGTTAAAATAGTCCATGTGACTGCAGTGGTTCAACCTTAATGTTATGAAGCGACAAGAATACTTTTTGTGCGCAAAAACAAACAAAAATAACGACTTTATTCAACAATTTCTTCTCTTCCCTGTCAGTCTTCTATACTGTTGACTTTCATTTTGGGGTGAACTAACCCTTTAAAAGGCATCTATCTTTTATAAACACCCAATTTATACACTGAAAATGTATTTTATAATAAATATAAAATTATTTTCTATTATAATGTTATATATTTTTATACTCACTATAAAAATGTACAGTTAAAATGTACTATTTATTTATTTTAATCAAATTTTATTTAAAACTAATTCATTTACTTATTTTAATCTTATCATTTAATTTTTTTCTTTCTTTAATTTTTTTTTTCCACAGACACCTCGTCACTCCCTTGCAGCCCCTTGAGAGTTCCCGGATCCCAGTTTGTAAACCCCTGCACTACTCCCAACGTTGCTAGGAGACGAATGACAAATTAAAATAATATGTGTTCTAAAATGGACCCTTTTCACAGACTGTGATGATGCGTTTCCACAGCTGACAGCACACAAGCCTTGATCAGGGCTAAAATCTGCAGGCTTGCTCTGACTTTTGGCAACTATTGCCTCTTCTTCTGCAAATCAAGGCAGATCTGGGCAAAAATCGCATTGTTTATTCTAGCCTTTAGTTAAATAAAAAAAATGTAAACATATTACCTAAATAAAACTATTAGCTCAATCACAAAAAAAAAAAAAAAAAAAACATTGCAATGCTCTTACTTGGCCACATGGAGGAGCTCTAAAAGCAGTTTCTTGTTCTCGTTGTCTTCTGTCGGCTGGCCGGTGTACAAATTGAAGGTGGAACGTTCAAAATACGGTAGAATTTTGGCTAGAGCACGGAGCTCAATCAGGTACAGGAAGTAGAGGTTGCGTAGCCTCTTTGGCCCCTCCCCTTCTGTCAGCTCCTCGTCAAACCTCAGCTGGAACTCGGACACATTGTGACCCCACTTCATTTCGAACCAGTTTTCTAAGCAATCAAATCAAACAATTTTAACACTTGACAAGTCCCAGAAAATTGTAATAATTAAAATGAAACAAACAAGTAGTACTCACCATCTAGTAGATACCTGGCACTCAGGTGAATGTTTATACTGGAATGCAATCCTGAGATCAGCCTGAAGAAAGCTCGTTTTTCCACACACAAGCCTGAAGAAACAACAATAGGAACATGTAAGGAACATGTAAATTATAATATACAGTAGTGCATATAAAATATAACAGCTTTAAGAGTCACTTACCCTCCAGCCAGCGATAGAAACCCTGCCCTTTAATAAGAAATAGATTTATCAATATCTAGTTAATCAAACTGGTTAAATGGATTTGAAGAACAAGACCTTACCATCATCTCCTAAAGTGGACAGAAAGAAAGAAAGAGAGGATTATGGGTCATGAGCATCACTATTTGATCTGTGGCATGGATTTGATCTAAGGTGTATACTGAAAAATCAATTAGCTTCAAACTTGACAAATTTTAGACTTGAAAAAACAAAACATTAATAAATGCTCACCACTGTTAGACGCCAAAGGATTCAGCGGTCGCTTAACTGAATACGGTCTGAAAAAGTTACAAAAAAGGATGGCAGTTGTTACAACAGTACTCAAAAATAGTCAAAAATATTAAAGTCAGAATTAGGGTGAAACTACCATTCAAAAGTCTGTGGTTGGTAAAACATTTTGAAAGCATGAGACGAACTTGACAGAAATTCCTTTATAAAGTTGACCTCCTAAAAGTCACTGAATAATTTGCACACTGATCAGAATAAGTGTGACCATGACTCTTACTTGAAGCAGTTCTCCTCATATATGCTGTTCCAGATCCGCCAGGCTTCTGGTCCTTTATAGCCGGTGAAACGCTCCGGGTTCAGCAGGAGATCGACATACTGTGATTCAGGTGAGTCCTCATCTGAGGAAAAAAAAAAAAAAAAAAATATCCAATGATGCAGCCTGTGGAGCATACTGGTCTTGTAGCCCAATGTGTACCAATTATCAGGCACCTCAAATAAAAAACAGATTATTTGATCAAACTAACAAACTACCATCCAACATGCAGAAACGTTCTGATTCATCATCGTGCTTCTTCCACTCCTGAAGCGCCTGAAGCGTCTCATGACTACACAGAGAAACACTGAATGAGAACTCACACAAAAAAGGTCAAGAAGTAAAGAAATCTTGGGTATTCTTGAGTCATAGAAGGGGCAACACTTTTAACACAAACCTTAGAGAACCGTTGACGGCTCCAAGTTTCTCTACCTTCTCACATTTCTCTATATCCTCACTAGCTTCTTCTGAATACTGTGGGGAAAAATATTAAACATCCAACAACACCAATATGCACGATATACATTATATGACTTTCTAATACCTTATAACTGCTGGATTTAAGGCCCTCTGGTACTTCACCCTGCACAGAAAGACACAAGGAGCCTTTTTAGTCTACAAGTCACATACAAAATGCCTCAAGACAAAAAGATCTGAATGAACTTCGCAAAGCTCACCGGTGTGCACGGTTTCACAGCACAGTATTTGAGTCCACACTGGCTGTGGTCTGTCCAGAACGGGCAGGGGTTGTTCAGATTGACCTGAGGAGCATAACATTGAATATTAGAGATGAACAATGAATCAACATTTTCACTGTATATTGTCATCAATAAAATCACCTTGTAAAACCGGAAATAATCGGATGATAGCAGTTTCTGTAGTTTGGGAAAGATTTCCTTGTTGTTGAAACTGTCGATGGTCTCAACATCACAAGCACAATCATCAAGAGTCCCAGTGACCTACAACCAAAATGAGACCAGTTAATCAATCAAGTGTTACACTTTTTGACATCAACTGGTTACTCAGGTTTATTCGCAAAACAACATTAAAAATTAGTCTCAGAACACCCTTTACAAATAAATATACTGTGATTGTACCATGGTGCGGTGATGGTTTCAAATTATAATACTATAATACTTGATATATTGCCACACCTTTTCATCTATGTTGTTTGTGGATAACTAGATATGGAAAATTCAAAATAATATTATTTAATCACACACAAAGAGTTATTAGTTGATGAAACAGCCTATTTGAGCATAACTAGAAAAAATGGTAGAAATTACTTTTTAGGCCACTAAATCACAATTTCAAAACAGGATTATTATGGTTTATTAAAACCATACAAATGTTACTTACTTGAAATAAAATAAACATGAACTGAAATAAAGTAAAATATTAACAACCTACAACATTTCTCATTGTACTAAAATGACTAAAATTGAAATAAAAAACAAAACACAACAAAATTACTAAAACTTTTGACTAAAATTAAAAACAAGATGGAAAAAAACGAATTCAAAAATCTATAATAGTATGTACATTTTCCATGACTGTGGGATCACGGTGTGATTACCATATTTCTTTGGTATTACCGTAGTTTCAGATCAAATAAACACTTACAGTACTATACTACTACAGTTACAGTACTATTGTAACTTTTAAGTTAGCGACACATATATTTAATCAAAATCCGTTTCCAACGTGATGAAACAATATCAGTGATGATGTTGAATATTGTGCTTCTTACCTGACAGAAACACCTGTGAGCAGCGGATCCTGCTGTCGTCACGTGGACGCTAGAGAGTAAAAGCGCCAACAGAATGAAGGACTTCATTAAGTTCGGCATAAACGGGTCTTTTCAGTAAATGTTTTCTCCGGTCTTCACGCTGCCGCTCACTTGTTACGGTGTTAGCGTGATGCGTAGTTCAAGTAAATAACACGTCGATGTAAGGCACGTTCACTCTCGTATCACTTCCGATTGAATCAGCCGCTACGTGAAGTACGTGACTGAACGACTAGTGCAATCATCCGCAACACTGAATAACTGGAACTAACCCGCATTCACGAAGGATTGTGCCGCAAAATATGCTTTATTTTATTTTCAGTGAATCTGTCGGGCTGAACTGTAAAATCAGCTCTTCTAATGTCGGTAGAATGAACTGGGGAACGCCTCTTTGGATGAAAATTGCAAGGCATGCATTTCTCCACATGATGTCGCCAAATACTAAGTTCTGTATTAGGCGCTATTCCAGCCTGTCAACTGTACAGTCTCTTATTTTTCTGATGGTGAAATGTAAGTAGACTTAAAAGGGTTAGTTCACTCAAAAATGAAATTGATCATACTCACCCTCATGTCGTTCCACACCCGTAAGACCTTCGTTCATCTTCGGTACACAAATTAAGATATTTTGATGAAATCTGAGAGGTTTTTTTTATCCTCCACTGATAGCAACAAAATTACCACATTCAATGTCCAGAAAAGTAGTAAAAACATCGTCAAAATGCAGCGCTTCCAGCATCACAGGCATGCCTTGTGCTGCTCACGTGACCAGCGTCGGCCAATAATGAGCCACCATTCGGACGTAGAACCTGGAAGTGCTGCAACGAAAATAGCGTAGCAGACTGACAGGGGAGAGACAAATTTGTTGAATAAAGTCATTATTTATGTTTTGTTTTTGCGAACAAAAAGTATTTTTGTCGCTTCATAACATTAAGGTTGAACCATGTTTACTATTTTAACATTTTTTTTTACTACTTGTACTAACATTGAATATGGTAATTTCGTTGCTTTCAATGGAGGATAAAAAAAACCCTCTCGGATTTCATCAAAAATATCTTAATTTGTTTTCCGAAGATGAATGAAGGTCTTACGGGTTTGGAACGACATGAGGGTGAGTGATAATAGAAATTTCATTTTTTGGTGAACTAACCGTTTAAATCCAGTTTCTCTTTATGTTTCTAGTGATATTCTCCTCTTCTACAGGCAGAACTTTTAAACTTTTGTTTATTCTCAAGTTTATGCAGTGCAACTGTTAAAAATCCAGAAATTATCTGTAATGCAGCAACATGTTTTAGATGTATTTATTTATTTAAACAGCAATATTTATTTTCTTGTAATATTGCTGATTTATTTTATATATTATAATATTTGTTTAATTTAGCAGCTATATCTCTTATAATATTATACTATTTAATTTGTATTAATTATTACCATATATGCTAAACTTCTAAAATTTCCATATGATCTGTCTATCTATCCTCTGATTTCAAACTGTGGTAGAGCAGCGCCATCTCATGGACGGAATCCACTACTTCAACGAGCCTCGCTGTAGTTGAAGAATTCAAGGGCGGAATCGAATGTATCCAAGTTTCCTTTTTCGACACTTTGTAAGCCACATTCAGCGCGTCACTGCAGGTCAAATTGACAAAATTCCATTCTAAAACAAACGTCCAGACTTCGACGACAGAACTTTTTATCTACCCCTCCCCTCTAAACAGTTCAAACAAAACTTCCACTCCTGCTGTAACATCGTCCAGTTTGATGCGGACACCTCTTGGATTCTTTTCTCCCTTAAAAAAAATCCCTGATTCCCGGTCAGTCGTCTCCTGTAGGATAAGCAATACGATCTGCTCCCCAACTCCATTCTCTATTTTTGTGCTTCCTTGTGCTGCCAAGCCCCTGACGTAATGCTCCGTGTTAATTATTAGCATGTGGGAAGCGATGCCGAGACTCTCCTCTGCTGCTTAAACAAGAGCGACTGACTGCGGGGAGAAAAACCTCGTCAAGATGGCCAAACACACTGACCCAGAGTGAAGGGGCACCGCTCCCCGTCCCGTCCAGTCCTGTCCTGTCCCGCGACCAGCACCAATGCAACTACGCCTTTAGGTGAGTGACTTCTGAGGGTTTTTACTAGAGTATATTACGCCTTTACAGTATAAACTTGGGTTACAACATCTCTTGTCCCAGCTTTTTTGCTACAACAGTAGCTTTTTATGGGAACGCTGAGTATGAAAAATGGAAATCAAAACACGTCTGTTTTATTAAAAGTTTTTGGATTGTTAATTAATTATTATGTGTACTTAATAAATGAGGATGTTCGATTGCTTTAGGCAGGGTAACCCACCACACTGCTGACATAGTGGGGAATTGCTTCAGATGTAAAGAGTTGTGAAAATGAAGACTGCATAGTGTGTACAGACTTACAGTAGGGACAGTCGAGCAACAATTTTTGGGAATGTTCTGGACAGTCTGCGATTCAGTTCGGATATTAGCTATGAGACGATCGCTTGAGTGCCGCATGTGAAAGCCTGTGTTTATTTGTATTGGTCAAAATGGATGATTTTGGAGGTAAGTGTGTAATTTAGGTCACCCCACAGACTCAGAAAAGATATTGAGACTGCATTATTCTTGCGGAGTTCCCATTTACAGTTCATCTGCGTGTAACGTCAGCGCGTGATTTTAATATGATCACAATTTAACATTCTTACGAACTCACTCGTGCCCACTAATGTGTCACCTAGCCCCCGGACATACTTGGGTTTTGAATCATCATTCTCATCTCAGACTCGAAATCTTTAGAATATGATCACTAAAAGGATTTGTTCATTGTTTGTAGGATCTATCGTTATGCCAGTAGGTGGCGATAAGCGAGTCTCTTTTTGTGTAATTCTGAGTCATTGAATCATCAAATTATTCATTAAAAGCACAGAGTTGTTGTGTCCAAAACATGTCTTTGCTAACATCGTCTGTTCAAGTGCGCATGAAATAAAAATGAACCATATTTACTTTGTTAGCGCACATTAATAGTCTTGTGGTAAACAATTAATGCATGTAAATTAATCCACAGAAAAAAAAAATGTTTTTAATGTGGGCATTTGTCTCCTGTAGAATAAGTCATACACCATTTTTTAATTATAATTATTTTGATATAATTCTTTCTCCTTCTTTCTGTCCTTTTTGTAATTGTGACACATGCCGGACTTAAAGGTGCAGTGTGTAAATTTTAGCGGTATCTAGCGGTGCGGTTGCGAACTGCAACCAACGGATCAGTCCATCGCTAACTCCTCCCTTTCGACGCACATAGAGAAGCTACGGTGGCCGACACAGGACAAAGATGTCATCATCTGAGACAGCAGAGAGTAGTCAGTCAAGCAATGAGGTTTCTTCTTACTTCTAACAAAGAACGCTTTCTGCTTCTAATTAATCAGACGACTACTACTACTACTACTACTTTTTCTTCTTGCATATTCAATGTAGTGATGATGCAAGCTGCTTCTAAAAACACCAACAAAGAAGAATAAGAACAACATATGAAAATATTATGTATATTATACTGCATCTCTGTCAATAGATCCTCCTAAGTATTACACACTGCACCTTTAATTAACGACTCAACCCTTCCTTTGAATCAGTCACTAGATGAAATATTCACTATTGAGATGATTCGTTTGTTCCTGAATGAGATGCCTCCTCTTTTTAATTTAGTTAATGAACTAATGCTATTTTCTTGTACTACAAAGAGTTTGTGAATGGAAACTATAAGTCTGTACATTGAAATGAACACAAATTATTCAGTCTCTTAAACAATTCAAACACTGATTCATTTACGAAAGAAGCACCACTGAAACAGGTTTGTTTTTGTCTCTGGAAAGGAAATTAGAGTTGTTTCATGGACTGAAACCATTGATATTTGCCAGCTTGTTATAAATGGTTAGCCTCAACCCTAACCTTAACAGTGTTTCTTTGAAGAAATTTTATATACGTGTCGTTGTCAGTCTAGAAGACTCAAACAACGGGTTTGTGTTGCGTTTCCAAAGGGTTCAGAAACCAGCAATGTGATTCAAAATATGTAGACTATACTAGACTCATAGCCAGTAGACTATCAGCTGGTCAAACCAGAGGTAGTCATGCTTTTTTTTGGAACTGGCTGAACAGCTATGACCAGCTTGGACCATAAACCAGCTTCCAAAACACAATTCCCAGCCTTAATATGAATTTCCTTTTTTTTTTTTTTTTACCAGGGCTTGACTTTCTGTGTATGTTTTTCTTCTGAAATATGTACAATCTCTGCTCTTTTCTTTTATAGAAAGAAGATGTTCTCTGTGGAAAATGCCATCAAAACTAAAGCTGGACAGTCACTGTATGCTGGAGGAAAGCTGAGGAAAGTTTTGTAAGCCCGAAGTGGCCAGAGGGCAGGAGAGCTCTGACGAATACCATATCAAAAGCTTCAAACAGGGAATTCCTACCACCAAGCCTAACTCCAAAACCCAAGAACAAAGATGCAATATGTTGGTACCCACTAGCAAATAAAATCTCAAAGAGCTATTCTCCGTCAAACCTCAAGTGAGGGCGAAAGCAAGTGTGTTTTTGTTTGGTGAGTCTCCATTAAGCTGCAAAGCAACGTCATTGGGTTGTGGCCATCTCTCCCCCCCCCCTCTCAACAAACTTGAAGTCTTGGTACCGTGAGCCTGCCCACCAGATCATGATGTTTCGTGACCAGGTGGGAGTCCTTGCCGGCTGGTTTAAGGGTTGGAACGAGTGTGAACAGACAGTGGCGTTACTGTCTCTCCTAAAGCGGGTCAGTCGGACCCAAGCACGCTTCCTTCAGCTCTGTCTGGAGCATTCCTTGGCTGACTGCACTGAGCTGCATGTTCTAGAAAGGGAGGCCAATAATCCAGGTCAGTACAGAAGCTACCACCTTTTCTGCCAGTATTTAACTGTATTGAGCTGTACCTGTTAAGAACAGGTGCACCCAGCTCTTTTGGTTCATGTAGAGGTTTCTTAGTGTCTTTAACCTACCCATTAGGCATTGTTACAACTTTCAGATTTGTGTAATAGAGATAATGTGATTTTGTGTCCATATTGTTAGGCTAAATTTGAGGGAGGGGTTAAATGTGTGCGTGTGACCGTGGAAATACAGTAAGAACTATTGTATATTTCTTTCTTGCACACATACATGCTCTAAAACTCAAACATGGGATTCCCATCAGAGTTTATAGTGGGCTGAGACCCATAAAGAGCCTCCTTGCAGTGGTGCGTTTTGTATTTTATATGAGGGATTTTAGTGCAGCTCTGTCATTGTTATTCTAAAACTTCAAGATGAAGACATCAAAGAAGAACTCGTGAAGTTTTTAAAGTGGTCCTCACCCTGGTGTGTCCACTGACATTAAAACCAGCTGACAGGGTGCAGCCCATCTGAAACTCTTCTGGATGGTGTATTTCTGGTGTATGCTGTTGGACTCATATATGTTCTTTCTCTGTGATGATGAGTTTCTGGTTTCGTATTGCAGATGGTGAATTTGCATGCTTTTACTGTATGTGGTGACCTTTTGCATTGTCTGTCTGTGCATGCCTACCTGTGCGATTCACCTAGGGTAATATTACGCAGCTGTGCCAATGTAAGCCAGAGCTCATGTCAGCTTCCTATTACTCACCAGACGGCAAGGATTCTTTGGTTAATCAGCATATTTTCTTTCATTCAAGCAGACGTCTAGCCTGGGCCCTCATTAAATATCTCACTTCAGACATTTTAGTTGTCGGAAATCCCATCTGAAGGTTATGTTTTGACTTGTTTAGATCAGCAAAAGTTTAATCAATCTTACATTGATATTTTATACAGTTTTTGAATTTTCAGACTTCGGTGTGGTTTTGTATTTGAAGACTGTTCAGGGTTTCTAATAGCAAAGACACTTAGTTATTAAGGTGATAATAACCATGTGTGTGTATATATATATATATATATATATATATATATATATATAGCGGTTAGTTCCTGTCCTTGATTCTGATTGGTCAATAGCTGTGTTTTATTCACGATAAAACATGGCTATGACCGCTTCACCTAACGGTTCTGTGTATCACTACACAACACCCTTAGCAACCACTCTTAGCAACGTAAACTAAATTTAGGCTTGCTGTATTATGTAGAACTAGAAGAGTATTGTGAGAAAGAGACTGATTGAGTGAGTTTATTACCTGCATTCAGATTTAGCATTTTCCTATGTTCATAATAAAAAACCCGTTTAAATGTCCGATGTATTATCTTGTCCTTTTAACAGTTATAGTAAATTTTATATATAAAAATGCATGTGTGTATATGTATAGTATGTGTGCGTGCATATATATTTTTTAATAATTTAATAATGTATATTTTAATTGTACATATATAATTAGATCATTAATCAATAATCTGGTATATTAATTTAACAATAAACATGTATATATATATATATCAAAGACAACTTTTATTTTACAAATAGTGCTGTCAAATGATTAATCGCGATTAACTGCATCCAAAATAAAATATTTTATTTACATAATATATGTGTGTGTAGTTTTAAGAAATATTTACGTGTGTGTGTATATGTATGTGTGTGTGTGTATGTATATATATATATATATATATATTTATATGTTAAATATATATATATATATATATATATATTTATGTTAAATATATTCATGCATGTGTGTGTATTTATATATATATACACATTATAAATATACGCAGTACACACACACACACAGATTTTGTAAACACAAACTTTTATTTTGGATGCGATTAATCACGATTAATCGTTTGACAGCACTATTTACAAACCAGTTAATGACCACTTTAAGACATCCCTGTTCATTAGTAGTTGAGTGGAAAGATGCAACTTTTTGGAAAGAACTGTGCCAATGAGAGGAAACCACAATGACCTACTTATTTCCCTCTGTGAAGGAGCTGCCTTGTTTCCCTGACCCAAATGATGCAACTTATTTGCCTCTCATCTCAGCATCGCAATCTGTAACAAAATGCATGTGTTTTTTGTGTGTTAGTTACAGGTAATATGTTGTATTCAGTTTCATATCTTAAGGTTTAAATGCTAATAAGACTGTTTTTGCTGCAGTAGAGTTCACATTTAGCCTCCTTGGTGATACCTTCATCTAGTTATATTAGTTTTAACCACCATCAGTGCAGTGGTTTAAGTTGGCATCTATGTGATTGCCAAAACACACAAAGTTACACTGCCCTGATTTAGGTTTTGTTGTTGTTTAAATTTTTCGACCGTTCGATCCAGTGTGGACGTCAGATAAAACAGAGAGTGTATATCTAAGTGCGTAAACAAGAGAGGGTATGTGTTTGTCGGAATATTATTCCTGTCTGAGCTGGTGTTTAACCCTTGGCCCTTTTTCCACCCTCCACCTCACAGCCCAGAGGCAGAGTAGAGCCCGGACAGGAGGGGCACTGTTGTTATGAATGACTGACTTCATACCTGTGTGTGTGTGTGTTTGAGATGATGAAGGCTCTCTGAGTTGTTTTTCCAACATGGTGGCCTCTCTGTGAGATGCTGCAATGTACCTTCAGAAATGTCAAACACCCATACAGTATATACTGTATATATCTAAACCAAACCCGCTGGACTGAACTGACATTTCCTATTGTGACAGGTAACGTGACGAGAGAGTATTTGTGTTGACATACAGTATTGATATTTCTGAATAGTAACTGTGTTTAATTCGTGTCCCCCATTCACACCGTAAGTTTAGAGCTGAAATGTTGCTGCTTTTGAAGGGTTTTCAGTTACCCATGAATCAGCTTTGGGGTTTGTCTTTGAATTATTGATTAACCAGTGATGTTAGGGCCTTATAGATATAGACTTTGGCAAGTACTCATAATCATAGCATAACATAGTTAATTTGACATTTATGCATTTATCCAGAGCAACTTACATTGCATTGAAGGTGTATATATATATATATATATATATATATATATATATATATATATAATCAGTTAATGCAATAAATTGGAATCGAACCTATGACCTTGCTGTTGCTGGCGCTATGCTCTATAGTTTGAGCTACAGGAAAGCTAATTTTGAATGTACTTAATGTAGCCTAATTATTTTACTTCCATAATTGAATGGCCAGTCTTCATGCAGTTTCTCTCTTAAAGGGGTCATGACATGTATTTTTTAACGTGTTCCTTTAGGTTCACTTGTAATGTTAATAAAGTTAATAAAACAAATATATATGTGGAAAGGGACGGCTTCTTTAAAGGATTAGTTCACTTCAGAATTAACATTTCCTGATAATTTACTCATCCCTATGTCATTCAAGATGTTTATGTCTTTCTTTCTTCAGTCAAAAAGAATTTCTTGGATGACATGGGGGTGAGTAAATTATCAGGAAATTCTGAATTAAACTTAATTCTGAAATAATCCTTTAAGGCATGTCAGTACATGGCCACTGTTTTGCCTTGCGTCATTGCATAAAAAACAGTATCAACGATCACTTGCTATTGTTTTGAAGTGTTTTGAAAACATTATCCATAAAAAAAGTAATTTACTGACAAAGCATTATGAAATCATTTACTTATGATTTGCGATGTAGCTGCTATCAGATCCAATATAGCTGACTGCTTCATCTGTCAACAAAAGTTTCTTTGTGAACTCTCCATTACACTGTCCCTCGTTTACAAAACAATCTGCGGTCAAATTCTCTGAACAAACATATAATCCTCTGACGTGATCCAGGACGGCACTAAAAATAAACCGTCCACTTGTTCCTCCTCCTGACGCTTGTATCATTCTGAAGTCTGTACAGAGACGCAAATGAGCTGTTTAAATGGAATGCGTCAAAGCAAACGCTCCTTTACACTTCTATTACTCTTCCAATTGTCTTCTTGTCTGCAGACTTAAGTGCGTGGAGTAAAGTGAACGAGGCATCTGTATACTGTATCCAGTGTAGACAGCGTCAGTGATTATAATGGGTTCTATTTGCTTTTGACGCAAATGCAAATGCACTGTAGGCAAATGACAGCTGTTAAGCAACTGAACAATGATGTAAAACTATTCATCATAAGAATTTTCTCGTGTGACGTCACAAGTCCCCCAATATCCAAACAAGCCATTTTTGGAGCTTTATTAAATAAATGTTTTATTTATAATGATGTGGACAGTTTAAGCTCTGAAACTTGAATGTATAAATGGTACAAAGACCTCTTATATGTCAAAAGAACAAGGCAAATTTGATTTCTCATGTCATGACCCCTTTAAGGGGTATAATAATTTGACTAAAAAAGTTGCCTGGTACGATTTCGGTACAATAGGAAAAATGGTCACACTTTCACTATTAACTAACTATCAACTATGACTTTTGCCTCAATTAAGGGATGTAGAATATGGTCCTGCAGAATAAGGCATTAATATGTGCTTTTTAAGTACTAATAAACAGCCAATATCCTAGTAATATGTATGCTAATAAGCAGCTAGTTCATAGTGGGAATTGGACCCTAAATTAAAGTGTTACCGGACAAAGGAACAAATCCACAATGCTAGGTTTCTTTTCATTTATCTTGAACAGACAGTAGTGCAAATCACAGTTTGTTCAACCTAGCAGCATTTAGTCCCCTGGGTGGTACAGTACAGCCTCCTTTAGTGTATTAAGCACTAAGCAGTAAACAGAATGCACCCCTGCATAGCTTTTGCAGGGCTGATAAAAAGCAAAAGGTATTTAATCACAATAAGCTACAAAACTGAAAGCATCTCGTGTTATAAAAGTATAAAAGTACAAAATAAATAGAATAATGAAAAATACAACTTGTGCATTAGGAGTGTTACAATTTGCTCCACTTAAACTATATTTAAACATTTAAAGCTTGAGCCCAACCCTCCTATACTTAATTTTACGCATTCCACTCCATTTTGCGTATAGTTTAGAAAGACTCATTCGACACGTGCGCACTACCTAGTGGACTTTGTTTACAAGCATTCAAGTAATTCGCGTATGCACTGTTCTTCTGCTCTTTTTCCTGTCGGGGCGGTTAGCAAACAGCATTATATTACCGTATGCGCCCCTTCTGGATTGGAGGGTGGATCGCCTGTGACTGACTGTTTTCGTCATCTAACTGCATGAACCGAACTGTGAAGTCCGTACTGTATGGTTCGGGACGAATACATGTACCGATACACCCCAAATATCTCTCTCTCTCTCTCTCTCTCTATATATATATATATATATATATATATATATATATATATATATATACAGGGACGTTTCCTCTGAGGAGGCAAGGGAGACAGTGTCTCTTAAAAAAACTGGATGAGAAAACATATTAAAATATAAAAATACAATAACATAAACATTACAAAATGTGACATTAAAAAGTGTAAAAGTCACTTGTTTTTATAAAGTAACACAGCATCTCTCTTGCCTCCCTTGAGCCCATTGACTTTAAACAGCCCCCCTAAAATGTGTGTTGGGTTTGTTGGGGGGTAATTGAGAATGAATAGGGGAAAGTTACATGACAGAAGGCAATATATAATATATAATCTATTAACTACATTTATGCTACATTGAGAAGTCAGTTAAAATTTTGAATGATTATGAGGTTTGTGTGCTTCACTGCCTTCATTCACTGGCCTTGAGACACACCTCCCCTAGTGACCAGTGTCCAGACCCTTCGCCTCTCCGGCCTGTTTTTGTTTTTTTTCTCTTCTGCCTTTCGCAGAACGTCAATGAGCTGTTTGGAAAAGAAAGAGTGCTTGTTTCTGGTTTGGGTGTCGAACTGTTACATCTCACCCACGCATGAGCAAACAGTTTATTTCTGGCCCTCGCTGTGTTCCGTGAACTCATGCGCAACCCTAGGGAGAGCCATGGAGAACCTGCCAAAAAATATTCCTTTTTTCTCTGAATCAAACTCTCCTTTTTAAAGTGTCAGCCCTTTCTGAAAGTATAAGATGGGTTGAGTCAGTGTGAAAGGCCTTTCCTTGTCTTCTTTGTTGGCTTGACGATTTTAAAATAACAGCACTTGAGTATTATGACTGGCCAGTAGTGACGTTGATAGGTAGGACATACAGTACACTTCATGTGAGCTGATGTAGTCTGCCATGTAGAATGTAGAACATAAAGGGTACTAGGGCAGTTTCCTGGGAAGTTCTCCAGCAGTACCAGGTCAGCTGGGAACCGTAAGGTTGTTAGTTCAAAAACTGTCCTAATGAGCCCTAATGAGTAAGATGTAAAAATCTTAAATAGGGATAAAATCATCAGTATATCATCTCTCTCACATTACTCTGCTAGACTCTTTTCCCCTTATACAGAGTTGTCTGTTTAGCAATACCTGCACTTGCTTTATTTCCCAATCTCCAGACCTGAAGACCCTCTTTTTCTTGTTCAGCAGGCTTGTTTTTTTGGCTCTAAAGTGATTTCATGGCTTGTTGCTAGTAAAATACAATGTACTTAAAGAGATAGTTCACCCAAAAATGAAATGTTGTCATCGGTTACCCTCATGTCGTTACAAAGCCATTAAACTTTGGTTCATCTTTGAAACAGATGTTTTTAATGAAACCTGAGAGAATTTCCATTCACAATGAATTCTACCAAAATATAAGTAGAGTAATTGATGACAGAAATTTCATTTTTGGGTGAACTATCCCTTTACGATGCTGATGCTCATTTTATAAATATTAGACCATCGAAAACTAAGACAAAATACAGTGATTTTTTTTTTTTACAAAATAATTTATAAGCACTGTAGCAAAGACATTGCAATCACATTGTCTGTTTTCTGTCTTTATAAAGTCATAGTTTTTGGTTAAACCCTAAAATGTTTTTTATGAAAATACAATAACAAATGCTAGGTGTCAGTATTGATTATGATACTCAATCGGAACCTTTTGTCTTCTTATACCCTAAAATAATCGAACATTACAGCTCATAACATAACCATCAGTTTTAATTTATAATCAATATAATTAAATATACATTCTAAATCAAATACTGTGCATTTCCTCCTGATCCTCTCCACCAGCCTCAATTAACTGACATTATTAAATATTCATAAATCGTTGGCGCCGATAGCCTCGTGGGCAGCGCACCGACATATAGTGCCGTTGTGCTTCGGGTGTCCTGAGTTCGAGTCCTGGTTCGTGGACCTTTTTTCCGATCCCATCCCATCTCTCTCTCTCTCCTCCCTTCCTGTCCACTCTATACTATCCTATCATAATAAAGGCAAAAATTGTCAAAAAAAAAAGCTGAAAATCTTTAAAGAGAAGCTCAGTGTAGTGTAATTAGTATTAACTTTGCCTTCTCAGAGACACTTTACTTTGGTACCACTTCTTGTTTTTCACATAAGTAAAGTTGTTGATACTGTGGCGCCCATGTTAACTTTGTTAAGGTGTCTCAGAAAAATGCTGAGCTTGGATGACATCAGCACTTGAGTCAGTCTAGGTGATAACTTACATATCACCTGTTTCTCATTTTAATGAATGGCAAAATATGCTCATCTCAGCGAAAAGGAATGGATGACATGCAGGTACTTGAAAGGCATACATCATCCTTTCTCCTTACTGAATAATGTTGCTTTCCTTACAGCATCTCTGCTGCTGTTGAAGGAGACTGTTTTAATTTGCAGCCTTGTCTATACTGTTGTGATCAAGACCGCAATACATTTTAATCTTCTTTCATGTTGGTTACATGCAGTTTTCATACATGTCATTTGTAAGATGCTTGTGTCTAAAGTTGTCTTGAGGTTTGCATAATAAGACTTTCCTGAGATCAGTCAGCTTCCAGTCACGTAAGGATGATTATAAAACATCCCAATTATTAATTTTTACCATACCCAGGTGAGTTGTAGAGTTCAGCGATATACCTTTAAACCATACACTAGTAGAAATTTGTCATTTAAAGAGAAAAGGCTCATTGCTTGCATTTTTTTTTTAAAACAAATGATGTTTAGCAGATACTGATAAAACTAGTAAAATCATTTTTAAGTAATTTATTTATGGGTAAAATTGTTTTATTGCAATGAATATGACTGTTTAGTTAAAAATATATATAAATAAGATGATATATGTGTGTGTGGGTCTAGTATTTTATAAATTGTCATAAGGATATTTTAGTAGTTAAATTAATTTTCTATAAAATTATATAAAAACACTATAAAAATGTTCCATTTGTTAACAATAGTTAATGCATTAACATTAAGCAATGCATTTTTTATAATATTTATTAATCTTTGTTAATGTTAGTTATTTGTTCATTGTTATTTCATGTTAGCTCAGGTCTATTAAGTCTTTTGATTTTAATAATGTATTAATAAATGTTGAAATTAACAAGATTACTAAATTTTATAGTAAATTCTTGTTAACTAATGTAATTAATTATTGTTAACAAATGGAACCTTATTGTAAGGTGTTACCAAAATGTGTATATTGTGGAATAATATGTAGCCTACTATTGTTCAAAAGTTTAAGGTTGTTACTTTTTTTTATGTAGGCTTTGATTAAAATAATAATAAAAAAAAATACAGTAATATTATTGAGAAATATTATAAAATTTAAAACACTATTTTAATATATTGTAAAATTAATGTCTTCCTGTAAAGGCAAAGCTGAATTTTCAGCATCATTACTCCCGTCTTCAGGGTCACATGATCTTTCAGAAATCATTTGGTGCTCAAAAAACATTATTATTATCATCAATGCTGTAAACTGTTGTGCTACTTAATATTTTTGTAGAAACTGTAATACATTTTTAAAAAACAGCATTTATTTAAAATAGAAATCTTTTCTGTAAATAGAAATGTCTTTACTGTCACAACTGTCACTGAAAAAATGGTGAAATGTAATGGTGAGGCTCCTCTTTGACTGTCTCCTCTCCACCTCCTGTCTCCTGCCTCATGCTCCCCATGGTTGTCTCCCACGCCGTCAGACCGGTTCTGTAGCTCATGCCACACTCGGGGTGAGCTGTCAGTTCACGCTTGACTGCAGCAGAGAACAATGCGTCAGAAGACACGCTCGCTCTTCACAGTTCTGTTTGCTTTACTGTCTTGAGTGTGTCTTTGGTGAGGCTGGTGTCATGTCTGTTTGTGGCTACTGTTTAGTATGCGTTATCCTGCAGCTGCAATGCATAGTGCACGCAGCTGCATCACGGTGCCACAATGCAGACTTTGTTCAAAACTGCTGATTGCGCTTTTAAGAGGTCAGGCTGAGATTCTCCCCCTCCCACCACTTCATTCAGCTTCCACTCCAGACAGTTGCGAAGCAGGAATGGGTTTGTATTTGAGTTTGAGGATGTGTTCCTTCCAGTTGCCCTAAATGGGACCTTTTTCTCAGATCAGCTCCCATTTTTTGTGCAATTATATAACCTCTGCAAAGGAATCTCTGTTCTCTCTCCTGCAGGTATGGAAATAAAGATTTCTTCCGAATAGGAAAATAATGATCGGTGAATGAGGACGGGGTTCAAGTAGCACAGGGGCCCAGACATTTCCTTAAATAGAGTTCTCTGCGCTCAAATCCGCAGACTTGAGGCTCACATTCCAGGAATAGCTCCAGCTGTGACATTCTGCGCCACACGAACACACACACAACCCCTGGAACGTCCACAGGTAGACTGAATTGATGTTCCATTCCAGCAAGGCTTTTATAGACGTTACAGTCGTCGGGTTACAATGATACATTGTGCCAGAGGTTGTCCCCAAATTTTCCTTGAGGGAAAAAAAAACTATGAAGTCTGATTTTTAGTCTCAATTTTTCTAGGAAAACATCAGGTTTCACTTGAGACCTGATCAGAAGCTTTTTTTGCCTCTGATACTGTTTTTAAAAACTTACCTTTTCATTTTTTTTTTTCAACTTGATCATTAAAGGTATAATTTTTAATATAATTTTAGATTTTTGCACAATGTATTGCTACTATATTAGATATTGCCCGCAAGTATTGGATATTTGTGTTAATAAAGGCCTTCTGAAGCAAAGCAATGCATTTCTGTAAAAAAAAAAAAAAAATCCATATTGAACGAGCTATGAAGTAAAATAGACTGCCTTCCATATTCAAATTACGAAAAAAATGGAAAAACGTCAGTTAAGCTCTTTCCGTAAGTTGAATAGGGAAGGCGTAGTACGTAGCAAAAGCTCTTTGAACTGCAAGAGTTTTACACTTTCTTCGTAAGTAGAATATGGAAGGCGGTCTGGCAGAAGCTAGATATTTTGCTTCATAACTTGTTAAATATGGATTTTTTTTACACAAATTGAATCGCTTCAGTCTGAACTGAACCACGTGGAGTACACGTTTTATGATGGATGGATGTGGATGGAGACATTTTCTTCAGCTCATACTCGTTAATTCCGCTCACTGCCATTTCTGCTCTCTGCCAAAGCTTGGATGCGTCAGGATATTTATTATTATAACTCCAATTGTGTTCGTCAGACAGAAGAAAGTCATATACACCTAGGATGGCTTGAGGGTGAGTAAATCTTGGGGTAGTTTTCATTTTAAAGTGAACTAATCCTTTAATTTACTTCAAATGTACTTAAATATACTATTTTAATACAGCAACAAAAATAATTCAATAAATTAAAAAAAAAAAAGTTATTTATTAGGTTTAAAAAAGTGTTTAAAGGTAATTTCATATTTTTAAGTTCTTTATTGAAGAATATAATTGTATAATAATAATTGTTGTAGAATAGTTCATTTGTCACAAAAGTTAATTAAAAGTGGTGAAACACACACATCTCCTTGGGCTTCCACAGGTAGACTAAATTTCCGTTCAATTCCAGCACATCTTTTACGGCCGTTACGGTCGTCAGGTTACAATGGCACTTCCTGCCCAAGGTTGTCTTGTCTGGGGGGTATGAATGGAGCAGGTTTTTGGGGCCAAAGTCTGAGGCCTCAGAGTTTCCTCTCTGACTGCTGATGAGGTGAAATATTAGCACTCTTTAGCAAAACAATCATAATCCTTCATATCAAAAGAAAAATACAATGACTAGGCTATTCATTATTGTGATTATGGAGGAATTATTCATAGTCAACATATTTTTGCGGCTGTTGTTTCAGCGATTATTACAGATAATCAAAATGTAGGAATGTTTCTTTTCTCTTTTTTCAGGATCAGGCCAAACCTGTTTTTGCACTGCAGCACATTTGGGTCAAGATGGAAACAGCATAGCTCATTTGCACAGGTTGAAAGCTTGTCTGGGCTTTTATCTAACAAAGTAAAGATCAGATAGAGAAAACACTTCGGGGTCAGTCTTGAATGGGTTCACATGTGGGACGTGACGAGCTTCCTGCATTTGAGAGCGAGAGCTCATCATCCGTACTGAACAATAGAGACGCGCACAGATGACTCGGAGCCACTGTGACTGCTGTGTCTACTGACAGAGGCAGGTGTTTCCCACTTTGTTGTCCGTCCAGCTGAGCTCAATGGTTAGTTAGCCTGCACTGCTATTTCCAACATTGAACAGGATTAGGGGCCATAAATATCACTGGCTCGAAGGAAGAGAGGAAGAAAGTGTACGAGCAAATACAGACATACTCTCAGTACAAAGCGCCTGCCAAGCCAAAATTAGAACTGTCGGCCTCATTCTCTAATTTCTACAGCAGACGTAACATTTGGCGATTTGTGTGCGAAGAGGAACTGAGGGGGCGGATGACCTGAAGTTGTATGCTGGGTAATTAATTCAGCTGACCAAGGGCAACTCTGTCTGTGTAGGAGTCAGAAGGTCAGGATCTTTGAGACAGACGATCTTGCCTCTTTTCCACCAAAATCACTGGCTGGCAAACCTTCACAAATTCAACTGGCCTGAGAGCTGAATAATGACATAACTGACTGTTACAACATAACATGCCCACAAACAAACATTATCTTTAGGGCTTTTCACACTTGAAATAGTTAAAGGGTTAGTTCACCCAAAAATGAAAATTCTGTCATTACTCACTCTCATGTCGTTCCACACGCGTAAGACCTTCGTTCATCTTCGGAAAACACAAATTAAGTTATTTTTGATGAAATCCGATGGCTCAGTGAGGCTTCCATTGCCAGCAAGATAATTAATACTTTCAGATGCCCAGAAAGCTACTAAAGACGTATTTAAAAAAGTTCATGTGACTACAGTGGTTCAACCTTAATGTAATGAAGTGACGAGAATACTTTTTGTGCACCAAAAAAACAAGATAACGACTTTATTCAACAATATCTAGTGATATCAAAATCACTGCTTCATGAAGCTTCAAAGCTTTTCGAATCTTTTGTTTTGAATCAGTGGTTCGGAGCGTGTATCAAACTACCAAAGTCACATGAACCATTAAAATTTCGAAACGTTTCGAAACACTTATGACGTAACGAAGCCTCAATTACTGAAATCACGTGACTGGCAGTTTAAAACACTTTTACCATGGGTCATTCTAAACCCCGGCTAAACAGAATCATGGGTTATCTTTCTTCATGTTTCACACTGCTCATAATTTACCCAGGGTTAACAATTAATCCTAAATTATAGGATTAAATTATAAACCATAAGATGACGTTTCACACTGTACATTCCTAAACCCTGGGTTAACGTTCTTATTTGCATATTTGCGGTGTCATTGTCATTGATTGGATAAACGCAGCACACAACCTGTTTACATAGCTCTAGCACTACGCATCCTCGTATTGCCGACTGTACCATCGAGTTTATACTGAATGGACATTTCAGACTATAAAAGCAAGAATGAAACGGTCTCTTCTTCACTCAAATTTTCGTGTTTTCTGTCAGCATTTGACATTTTACGCTGAATTTACTGTTTATATACAATGAGCAATGTTTCCGTGACTGTCCAAAGCAGGCAAATGTGAGTACGTGATTGGTTGTCTGTTGCTAAGCGTCTGGCTGTAACATTCTAACACCGCATCGTTTCACAATGAACAAGTTTGGCATTTTGCAATGTGGGGTTAGCACCACTTTTTGCACTTCTAAATTACAAGTGTGAAACATTCCTTAACCTGGGGTTAAAAGCTGTGTTTAGAAAGACGATAACCCAGGGTTAAACGCAGTGTGAAAAGCACTTTTGTGTTTATTCCCAGTTTTGAGAATGTAATATCTTGTAATGTAATGTGCTGTCAAGAAACAAATTGGCACAAATTGGCACTGCCCCTTAGGAATGAAAGGGGTGTCTGTGAATTTATCTTTATGGCTTGGCCTAGCTACTATACATGCTAAAATTTAGGTGCACCATAAGGCCCAGACAGGGTGCCGGTGGGATCCAGGCCTGTGAAGACCTGTAGAGATCGAGCCATTGCCTGTTAAAACTGCCGTTGAGGAAAGGTGGGGCCACTGAAGTTCAACAGGGGCCTCTTTTACATTCTTTCTTTCTCTCTCTTTCTCTGCCAACTAAAGCGTCAGCCTCTCCAGAGCTTCACGCATACTCCCTGTGGGTGTCATTTCAGGATACCACACATCGATTCTGTCATTTTCTTTTTTTTCATTCTTTCCTCTGTTACTTCTTGGAGTGTCATCTGAGGCTTTCCTCTCAGCTTCCCACTCACAGGAGTGTCTTATTCCCGACTCCTGGGAATCTTTTCAATGGGCCTCTGTCCTTCACATGGAAGTGTTTCCACTGGTCATTAGGTGGAATGGAGTTTGGTTTAGCCATACGGTAATTCTCCTCTCTTTCTTTCTCTTCCCCTCCCTTTCCTTTCTCCATATCAATGATGCTCCGTATTTCTCTCCACCCACTACACTGCTGAATGCATTAGATCTTGGGGAGCCCGTTTAAGGAAGTGTTTGCTAAAGTAGTGTTGAGGGGGATGATCTCAAAAAGAAGGTATGTGTCTAACCAGCGTCGTTTCGGATGCAACGCACCCCAGTCGGAAACTGTGCATTCTTCTGTTAGACCTGTGGTATGCCAGCACATTCCGCACTGCTGAGCTGGAGCAAGCAGCCAGAGGGATGGGTGGGGCATCCTCGCTCACTCACACTCACGCACTCTCTCTCTCATTCTTTCTCTTCTCATTCTCTAGCCACTTTTTTCCAAATAGGCCATTTTTCCTTTCCCCTCTTTCCCTACTGGAAAAATCTTCTCGGTGCGAGTTCGTACTGTGTCCACAGACCAATTCCAGTGTTGTTTTTTTCCCCCTCATAAGTGGAAAAAAGTACAGACAGACCTAATTTTTAGAAATTCTGATGTGTTATACAGCAGGTTTGGTTCTTTTACAGCTGCATCTAGTGCGTATTGGCATTATTTCTGAACCTGAGGTTGTGTGTCCACTGTCTCCCTCTCAAGAGATTAAAAAGTGGTGCATCATCCTCCCAGGAACACATTGTGTCCTTACTGTGTTGACTCAACAACTATAAAAAAGGAGTGATCCTGTTCTTGCTCGTGCTGTGTTTGTTGTGCTAACAAGACTAATATTGGACAATGGTTGAGCCCAGGATCACCGTGGTTGCAGCCACATTATGAACTTTACCTAGAGATACCATGGTATGTTTTCTTTTATTATTGTAAAAAACACTACTATGATGGTGCTGTTGAAGTACACTACCATTCAAAAGTCTGGGGTCAGAAACTAGCCACTTTTTTTCGGTATACCTGTTCAACTGCTCATTAACACAAATATCTAATCATCCAATTACATGGATGGCAGCCATTCATAGCATTTAGGCATGTAGACATGGTCAAGATGATCCACTGAAGTTAAAAATGAGCATCAGAATGGGGAATAATAGTGATTTAAGTGACTTTGAACATGTCATGGTTGTTGGTGCCAGACGGGTTTGTCTGAGTATTTCAGAAATTTCTGATCTACTTGGATTTTTTAACACGCAACCATCTCTATGGTTTACAGAAAAAGAGAAAATATCCAATGAGTGGCAGTTCTGTGGGCGAAAATGCCTTGTTGATACCAGAGGTCAGAGGAGAATGGCCAGACTGGTTCGAGCTGATAGAAAGGCAACAGTAACTCAAATAACCACTAGTTACAACTGAGGTCTGCAGAAGAGCATCTCTGAACACAAAACACGTCGAAACTTGAAGAAGATGGGCTTAAGCAGCAGAAGACCACACCAGGTGCCACTCCTGTCAGCTAAGAACAGGAAACTGAGGCTGCAATTTGCACTGGCTCACCGAAATTAAACAATAGAAGATTGAAAAAAGATTGCCTGGTTTGATGAGTCTCGATTCTGTTGCGACATTCAGATGGTAGGGTCAGAATTTGGCGTAAAAAACATGTAAGGATTGATTCGTCCTATCTTGTATCAACAGTTCAGGCTGCTGGTGGTGTAATGCTGTGGGGGATATTTTCTTGGCACACTTTGGGCATTTGTGCATCGTTTAAATGCCACATCCAACCTGAGTATTGTTGCTAACCATGTCCACAGTGTACCCATCTTCTGATGGCTATTCTAGCAGAATAACACATCATGTCACAAAGCTCAAATGACTCCAAACTGGTTTCTTGATAATGACAATAAGTTCACTATATTCTAACAGTCCACAGTCACCAGATCTCTATCGAATAGAGCACATTTGGGATGTGATGGAATATGGACAATTTGATCAATATCTGAGGAATTGTTGAATCTGTGCCACAAAGAATTAAAGCAGTTCTGAAGGCAAAAGGGGGTCCAACCCGGTACTATCAATTTTGCCAAATTTACACTGCAAAGGTGGCACAGAAGCGCGCTTCGGAAGTGGCAATTAGGTGTCTTTACACAGACTGCTTAATGCTGCTCAGAGATGGCATAAATGCGTTTACACAACAATTTTAACTGCATATTGTTATACTAGGGGCTGAGGTGGGTCAGAGCAGGCATAATTTAGTCTGGCTGTTATGCTGCGTTGTGTCTTTACACAGAATTTTGAGCAGGCACAGAGCAGCCTTTACTCAGCTGTGTAGAGATGCCTAAAGTGTACCTAATAAAGTGGCCAGTGAGTATTTAAATAAGAAAAAACTGTAAGACTTTGTACTTTGGATGTGCAATGGAAATCTGTTACCGTAATACTTATTTTAAGAGACAAAGGAGAAAACGAGGTCGCAAAGCAGTGTTTCAGTGACCTTACTGTGTGCACTGTGTCAGCACAGGGTGTGTGTGGTTTTAGCTGATGCCGTCTCTGATGGTCTCATATAAATAGGGTGTTATCACCAGTCCACTGGTGTTTGGATTCGGTGTTGTGGCCATCCTATTTTTAGCACGAGAGAATCATGTGTCTGACAAACACATCTCCTCCCATGCAGACGTGAGCGTGTGCGTGACTGTTTGTATGACTGTGCGTGTGTTTTTATCAGCCACCAATTGTGTCCCTGGTGTTAATGGAGCATCTGGTGACATACGATGGGGGTTACGTGTTATCCAGGCGTGTATCCAGGTCAAGAGGGGCACTGATGCTGTTACAGCGGCCTGCAGGGGGTTTATATTCAGTCTCTCATTAAAAGTGACTCAAAGTTCATCTAATTAAAAGGGGAAAATGTCTGTCTGCGTACGGTCGGCTGAATGGTCTCTAATGTGCACTGCTTGGGTTTAACCACCCATCTCCGTCTGGTGAACAGCATGTCTGTCTGTGCTTCTGTTTGTTTGTTTGTTAAAGGTCTGTCAATGTACAAGACTGGCTGTATTCTCTTTATCACACTGGCTTCTTTGCTTCATATGTAACATAGCAACTAATATCTCTCTGACAGTCTGCTATGCCAGGAGATACACTTCGATAATGACATTGATGATTAAAGGGTTAGTTCACCCAAAAATGAAATTTCTGTCATTCTGTCCCTCATGTCATTCCAAACCCGCAAGACCTTTGTTCATCTTCAGAATACAAATTAAGAAATTTTTGATGAAATCTGAGAGGTTTTTTATTTCCCATAGAAAAAAAAGAAATTACCACATTCAAGGTCCAGAGAAGTAGTAAAGACATCGATAAAATAGTCCATGTGACTACAGTAGTTCAACCTTAATGTTTTGAAGCGAAGAGAATACTCTTTGTGCGCAAAAACAAAACAACTGCGTAGACTGACAGGGTAGAGAGGAAATGGTTGAAGTCATTATTTTTTTGTTTTGTTTTTGCGCATAAAAAAGTATTCTCGTCACTTCATTACATTAAGGTTGAACCACTGTAGTCATGTTGACATTTTAACAATGTCTTTACTACTTCCCTGGACCTTGAATGTGGTAATTTCTCTTGATTTCTCTTGATTTCATCAAAAATATCCTAATTTGTGTTCCGAAGATTAACAAAGGTCTTATGGGTTTGAAACGACATGAGGGTGAAAAATTAATGACAGAAATTTCATGTTTGCGGGAACTAACCCTTTAATGTCATTATGCAATATTGCTTTTATATAACAAGAAGTATGAAAAGTAATCAGTTGAGTGAATGATACAGTGGCTGAATTAAAAATAACGCACTGGCATACTACTCTAACTATTTCTATTTCATATGTTTTACATGTAAAAATTAGGAGTAGAATGATAGTATGATATTCCGAATTCAGCCAGTCAGTTGTTTAGTTCTTGAACAAATCAGTTGATTGAATGATTCATTGACTCACTCATAGACAGTCATGTGTTTAGTGAGGTTCACTCAGGAGGAATAGTTTCTCAGTGTTTTTGCTCAGGCCTCGCTCCTCTAGAGTAGTTTGTGCACTCAAACATTTTGCCGTTATAGAGCAGCTTCTAATTTAAGCCAATCGGAAGGTTAAGTGCAAGGGGTGAAGAAAATACAAATTATGGCCAAACGCAGGGATGTTTGAAAGCTCTGTTCCCTGAGAGCGAGCGCCACGTGTGGAGTTCACTAGAACACATTGTTTTACTGTCTAAAAATGACTCAGTGAAGCTTTAAAGAAGGGCTTTCCTCAGACTGACCGCTGTGAATCAACTGTGATTCACAGTCTCCCTGCAGAATGTTGCTTTCACTCCGTTTCTGTCTCTTTCTCCCTCTTTCTTTCAGTCACATCCAACTTTTTCATTACATTGCTTTAATAAATAGTTGTAAACACTTTAAATACTGTAAAAGGAGGGCGGTTTGGTGGATAAGTCAAAAGAACAGTTAAAAAAGGAGAGAGTTGAGGGCACAGAGGGAGAGTCAGAAACACATTCCTGTGAGGGTCACGTTCCACCAGCTCCCGGGGTCTATGAACTGACTGCTTAGCTATGAGATATGAATTAGTATGTATTAATGTACCATCCACTGGACTAAAGATAAAAACAGCTTAAACCAGGTTTGCTGGTCTTAACTGCTCTTCTAGCCTAGCAAGCTGGTTTTAAAGAGGTTTTGTGAACTTTACTACTGGCTAGGTTACTAGACCATTTTACCAAGTTAGTTAGCCTAGAAGAACATCATAAATCAGCCTAAACCAGTTAAATCGTATGACTCATGGCGTCTACAAAAGCATTTATTTTCTTTAATAACCTCTGAGCTCATGATAACTTTGTCTTTTATATCTATAAATTATAGTGATTCACTCTACCGTATCAGTTACTGTATGGATTCATATTTATTAATATTGGATTATTTTACATTTAGATTACCTTTAAAGGTATTTCTATTTCTCGTCTTTAAGAACAATATAAAAATAATTTAATAACACTGTTAATGTAATGTTTAGCTAATCTCAAAATGAATATCCATGTTTCATATGGTATACAACCCGAATTCTGGAAATGTTGGGACATTTTTTAAAATTTGAATAAAATGAAAACTAAAAGACTTTCAAATCACATGAGCCAATATTTTATTCACAATAGAACATAGATAACATAACAAATGTTTAAAGGGAGAAATTTTTACAGTGGCCGAGAGAGCTCTACTTCAACATGTTCTGATAACACTATTTAACCTTAATTTATTTCTTAATATTTCTCTTGTGGCCCATATGTATTGGAAAAATGAGAAGAGATGTAGCTGTTAAACAAGTTGTTTTTTTTAAAATGAGGAGTTAGCTAATCTTATTACAGCGCGTCGGTTATGCCTGATGCGCTATAAATTATTGTGGGGGAAATTAAAATATTAATTTAATTCTAAAAGTAGCCTCATCATCATCATCATCATTCAGATCATCGCAGAAGAAGCTTGAGATCGCAGGGCCTGGTATGTGCTATTTGCAGCGCGTTTCTCTATTTGCATGTGTTATGGACTTTTGCAGTGCGTTTCTGTATTTGCATGTGTTGTGAACTTTTGCTGCTCATATATTTGCGTGTTGTGGACTTTTGCAGTGCGTTTCTCTATTTGCATGTGTTGTGGACTTTTGCAGTGCGTTTCTGTATTTGCACGTGTTGTGGACTTTTGCAGTGCGTTTCTCTATTTGCATGTGTTGTGGACTTTTGCAGCGCGTTTCTCTATTTGCACGTGTTGTGGACTTTTGCAGCGCGTTTCTCTATTTGCACGTGTTGTGGACTTTTGCAGCGCGTTTCTCTATTTGCACGTGTTGTGGACTTTTGCAGTGCGTTTCTGTATTAGCATGTGTTGTGGACTTTTGCAGTGCGTTTCTCTATTTGCATGTGTTGTGGACTTTTGCAGTGCGTTTCTGTATTTGCACGTGTTGTGGACTTTTGCAGTGCGTTTCTCTATTTGCATGTGTTGTGGACTTTTGCAGCGCGTTTCTCTATTTGCACGTGTTGTGGACTTTTGCAGCACGTTTCTCTATTTGCACGTGTTGTGGACTTTTGCAGCACGTGTTGTCAAACTGATGAAGATGTTTTCTTCATTTGCAGCGCGTTGAGCTCTCTCGGCCAACGTAAATTTTACACTTTTATCCACTAAATGAGCTCATTTCAAATTTGATGCCTGCTACAGGTCTCAAAATAGTTGGCAAGGGGGCAACAAATGGCTGAAAAAGCAAGACATTTTGAAAAGATTCAGCTGGGAGAACATCTATCAACTAACTAAGTTAATTGATATCAGGTCTGTAACATGATTAGCTATAAAAGTGATGTCTTAGAGAGGCAGAGTCTCTCAGAAGTAAAGATTTTAAAGAAACTTTATTAGATGCCCGTGGTCTTCGGGCCCTCAGACGACACTGCATCACTCATCAGCATGACTGTGTCAATGACATTACTAAATGGGCCCAGGAATACTTCCAGAAACCACTGTCGGTAAACACAATCCACCGTGCCATCTGCAGATGCCAACTAAAGCTCTATCATGCAAAAAGGAAGCCATATGTGAACATGGTCCAGAAGCGCTGTCGTGTCCTGTGGGCCAAGGCTCAATTAAAAATGGACTGTTTCAAAGTGGAAAAGTGTTCAATGGTCAGACGAGTTCAAATTTAACATTCTTGTTGGAAATCATGGACGCCGTGTCCTCCGGGCTAAAGAGGAGGGAGACCTTCCAGCGTGTTATCAGCATTCAGTTCAAAAGCCAGCATCTCTGATGGTAGAGAACATTTGGCGCATCATTAAACGAAGAATACGTCAAAGATGACCACAAACTCTTCGGCAGCTGAAAACCTGTATCAGGCAAGAATGGGACTAAATTTCAACACCAAAACTCCAGAAACTCATAACCTTGATGCCCAGACATCTTCAAACTGTTGAAAAGAAGAGGAGATGCTACACCATAGTAAACATGCCAACGTCCCAACTATTTTGAGACCTGTAGCAGGCATCAAATTTGAAATGAGCTCATTTTGCGCATAAAATTGTAAAATTTCTCAGTTTAAACATTTGTTATGTTATCTATGTTCTATTGTGAATAAAATATTGGCTCATGAGATTTTAAAGTCTTTTAGTTTACATTTTATTCAAATTTTAAAAATGTCCCAACATTTCTGTAATTCGGGTTCTATTATACTGTTGTGTTACTTAAATTCACATGTACTATAGAAAGTAGTAAGAATTTATTTTAGTGGGTTTTTTTTTTTAGTTTAGTTATTTTTATTTTATTGAGAAACAGTGTTATTGTTAACTAAAACTAGAAATGTTGCATTGGCAGCTAAATAAAGTTGAAATCAGTTGTAGTACTAAAATTACCAAGATGAAAATTGAAATAAAAATAAATTAAAGCTAAATAAAAAACTAACAAAAATGACAAAAGCACACAAATGACTAAATCTTAAACTAAAATGAAAATGAAAATTCAAAAACAAAAGTTAATTAGAAATATTTATAAATACTATAACAATGTATAAATTATTATAAATTTATTATTATAATCTACTAAAAGAACACTAGTTATACTTAGTAATATAGAATTTTAATATCAGCCATTTATTGGTTATTAATTAATGGCCTGTCGGTATGTGGTATGTTCTGAAATATGTCAAAACGTAATGCAAGTATGCAAAAAATTGACACATGAGATGGTTTTGCAATATCTGGAGAGTCTGTTCTTGCAAAATATCCAATGTAGGATTCAGCAGTGAGACGCATAGAAAAGGGAGAGTGTGAGAAAGAAGGCCAACGTCTCTCTGGAAGCTCTGTGATCGGATCATGAAGGAAGTGAACGGGGGGGATGGTGGCAGAGGAAGTCAGAATCCTTGAGATGAGTAGGCTGCATTGTTTTAGCAGCAGCACTCCCTCTATATCCAGCTGGATGGGTGGAGCGAAGGAAGAAGAACTGTGTAATGATGGAGGAGTGTGGGAGCCACAGAGGAGCTGGCAACCGCTGAGGTAGAGCAGGACGCTGGCCAAGTTGAATGCTGGGCTCTAATTTTAGTAGAGGAGTGTTACTGAGGGTCATGAGGACTTTATTACCAGATAAACTCATCACAACCCTTGGCAAGGCACAAACTGAACCGAGCCGAGTGGTGACACATTGTGGTGGACGAATAACCTTCTCTCATCACTCATTGGATTTTCCTGTGTTTCTGACTAAGCGCTTTTGTCTATTGTTGATTTCAGAAACGTACTTTTTTAAATAGTTTGTCACATCTTGCGAAAGTCACCCCTTAACATGACATGTTTTTAGTGGTTTGTGATTGCGGTTGCACACACATGGTCTTATTTAGTATTGAAGACATGAACTTGATCGAATGTTTCCATAAAACACTTTTTGTTTTGTGTTTTATAGCAAATGTATGTTGCTTTAAAGTCTGGCTCAGTAACTGAAAAGTTGCGGGTTGGAATTGCTTAAATGTACCAAAGTCTCATAGATAAAGGACCACCAGGAGGTGTCTACTTGCCTTTTAGAAGCCCGTAGGCCCATCAGTAAAAATGGAAGTGCCTGAAAAAGACTCCCAGAGAGACACTTAATCATCGGTCCCCAGTTGTCCTCAAGTCTGCGTGTCTCTCTTTAGCGTGACATTGGTATGAAGAGGTCTAAACAAGCATAGCTCCCTGCTAAACATGACAGAAGACCTCCAAAACATCTCTACTCATGCACACACTGATGAAATTCATTTATGATCCTGTTTCATTAACACTACAGTCATTCTTGTCTTTTTAAAGTGCAAAGCATGTCTCTTGATCTTCTGGTAATGATTATTTTCTACATTTGCATACTGGTCAAAACATGTCAAGGTCTCATTTTGTCCCAAATGGGGAAAAGTTTTGCATAACAAATGACACTTATTTTTTTTATTTTATTTTTTTTGCGACTATGCACAAATTCTCATTACCATAATGCATCCGGATGTATTCATATTTGTAATTGTTTGTACAATGAGAAAGGCTGGAGTGGCAAAATATATTTTTTTATATCCCTCTGAAATTATTTAATAAAGGCAAGTAATAGTATTTGAATGTAATCATCATCTTATAAAATGATTTTGTGTAATTCCCATTATTTTCACTTGTGATTCACAATTTAAAATAGTGATTTCTTTAAGTCACATTAACCACATTAACATGTATGATCACACCGATGTGGTCCCTGGAGCGTACGATCACATGTTCACTGCATGACGTGATCAACTGCTAAATTCAAACTGCTTTCGCGCTTTGGCTGGCGCAGAGCCAGAGATGGATGTGCTAAGCACTTGTCATATATCACAACTATTCAATGTTTTCAACCACTTAAGGTTTATTTTAGGTTTCAGACTTTTAAATACACATAGGTACTAGCGAAACAATATATTTATAGTTTGTTAAATACACACTTATGGCTATGGAAGTGGCAATAACAATCCTTTCAGTTATAAATTGACGAGGTGTTTTATTCATATCAGATACACATTGTATCAGTTACTATAACGTTTCCTCTATTCTTGTCCCGCTGCACCAGCAACTTACTTTCATGTATTTCGAGAGAAGTGGATGAATTTACGTGTTGTAAATCCAACAGATCTGATTCTCTGAACTGCTGGGCAAACTAACATGGCGGCGCCCATCGCGCATTATAGATCAGCTAACATGATCATTATAAAGGTTTTTAAATGACAAAACACATCCACTTACATATATTTGAGGATCGGAATATCAGGTAGTTCATGACATAGCCAACAAGTGTCTAAATATTTTGAATAAAAAAGGAAAAACTAAATAGAAGCAATATATCTTGCTCCGTTATGTCACGTGATACGTCGCCATGCAAACAATAAGGGGAAACATTCTCGCTAGGGGCTCAGCTAGAATATTTTAAACTTGCGTGTGAAAGGGTTTAAGGCAGTACAGCACATACTATGGAACTGCAAATGATAACTTTGCACTCATTTGAAATTGACATATAACATCCTATAACATGAAATACATCTAAATTTAAATGATCTCATTTAAATGATGTGGTTCATGGTCACATTGGCACCAGCTGGCTATAGTAAATGAGGCGTATTTTTACATTTACCGGGTTTAAATTCATACTGCCCACCATGCACAGTTGCACTAAAGCCACCATGATGGTCGTGGCACCAGGGCTTGGGCCCATCTTTGCTGCTTGCAGCTATATTCTTCAGTTGTGATTCACAATTTAAAATAGGGATGTCTTTATTATCTGCATTAAAGGCAGGACAGCACATACTATGATGTTTAATTATTTTATAATTTAAATAATACATATTATTTTTAAAGATTATTTTAATAAGAAATACTTTTACATAATATGGTTATGAAAAAAATCCTAGTGGTCCTAAAAATGTGAGCTAGATATGTTTTTGACAGCTTTCATGAGATTGTGATCATACAAGACATTCCTGGATCCCATTTGTGGCTATACATGTCCAAAATAAATGCAGACCAAGAGAATAAATGAGTCATAGACCTGATCTGGAGGTGGCCAGAAGTTCACTCTGTGGCCCACATTCTCTATTATTGGTGGTGGACAAAGCCTCTGTCGTGACCTCAAAATATCTATAGTTCCTGTAGTTCATTTCTGAGGCATGTTAAAATAGGTTGCGCAACTCTGGTTATGAGTAGTGTCCTCAACGAATATTTAAAATTCTATTTTAAAGGAAGAGTAGAAACAGGGATAACTTTGCTCATATTAATCTTTTATTTTATTTATTTATTTTTTTCCCTCTTGAATTCCTTTTATTTTTTATTTTTAAAGTGCCCTTTTTTTGTGAACTTGTGCTAAACTCCTTATGTGAATTTCTTTTTTTTTTTTTTATTTATTTTAAGGTGCCCTTTTATGTAAACTATTTTATTTTATTTTATTTTAATGTTATTTTATTTACCTTAAATTCCTTTTATTTTATTTTTTATTTTTAAAGTGCCCTTTTCTGTGAACTATTTTAGTTTAGTTTAGTTTAATTTCAGGGGTAAACTTATGCTAACCTTTGAATTCCTTTTTATTTTTAATTTTAAGCTGCCATTTTCTGTAAACTTATGCTAACCTTTATTTTGTTATTTTATTTCAAAGCTGTCTTTTCTTAACTTTATGCTTTTTACTCTTTTGGTTTTGCAGTGGTGATCAGTCAGTGGCAGAGTGAGCCAAAGGAACGAGTCATCTCTCTGGTTCTGACCCACCTGCCTCTCCTAAAACCAGGCAACGTCGAGGCCAAGGTGGAGTACATGAGTCTCCTGCCAAAGATCTTGAGCCACACTATCGAACATGGCCGGCACTTGGAAGAAAGCAGGCAGCTTCTGTCCTACGCTCTCATTCACCCTGCAACCTCCCTCGAGGACCGGGCGAACCTCGCACTCTGGCTTAACCACCTGGAGGAGCGGGCGGCTGCCCGAGGAGCAGGAGACTCCCTTGAGCGTGTGCCTTCATCTCACCACGGGCAGCCTCCGCACCTCTACCCCCACCATCAGCGCTACGGGTCAGATGACCGTCTCAATGGCTGGCAGAGCTCAAGAGACTCTGGGCTCGGAAGTTGGCAGCAGCAGCAACAGGGCTGTGAAAACGGCCATCTCTCACTGTACCCATCATCCTCTGTGCCCTCCACTATCAACGCTGTAGGTACAGGCAGTGGGACCAACACAAGTGAGTAGGCTATTCTTCACTTTCAGCTTAACACGGGACGTTGTCTGTCTCCTTTTGCTTAGTCTGTCTATAACCACAGATGTTTCATATAAGCTATCTGCTATTTTGTCTATTTTGTCTTTGGCTAGTGAGATTAAAACAGCTGCAGATTCAGACCACCAACTCTTTCAAAATTGACATTATTGTGACCCTTTCAAATCCCTACCCATTTCCTCTTGGACAGTTCAGATGCTGTACTTAAGACTTAAGGTTTATCTCTCACATGTAGTAGCATTCAGAACTACGATAGCCCAGCAACGTCAGAGGCCTTTCGGCCCACAAAACAAGAGGAAAAATGTGTACATGCGGCATTGCCGTGCTGTGGGCGTAACAAAGATATTCAGATTGAACATATCTGTGGTCAGAGCATGATATTTCCAGCTAAGAATGCAAGGGTCTTTTTTCTGATGAAGGAGACAGCTGAGGATATAAATAAGGTCACATTTAAAGCACTGCTCTCTACCAGATCCTCTTTATTTTTGACTACTTAGAGTTTCAACATCACAAAGGACTGGTTTCACAACTCTCCTCCAGCAACCTCAGGATGTAGGCTTTTAAAACAGCATAGTTTTTTTGATATATATATATATATATATATATATATATATATATATATAATGTTTGTGTGTGTATATATATGTATGTATGTGTATATATATATATATATATATATATATATATATATATATATATATATGTATATATATATATATATATATATATATATATATGTGTGTGTGTGTGTGTGTGTGTGTGACACAGGCACAAAATTACTGCTTTATCTATATAATTTTTTTAAATTAATTAATTAATTAATGTATTTATTTAAAGTAAATATTATAAAATATAATAATAATGACGGCTTTAGTCATGTAGGGTATCAGGTCAACAAAGTGAGATTAGGTGCAAATTTACTTCTTTACAACAAACCCTTAATTATGATTGTGAAGTAAGAGTAATAAACATCTGTCTCCTTGACAAAGAATAAAATGTAACAATATATAAGATGCTCTTTGATCATTGTCAATTTTTTCCTCATAATCACCTTTGAACATTTGTAAATTAAGTTAAAACAGCATCCTGTGTCCTCCTTTACACAAACAAAACACCCTCTCACCTCCCCAACTAAGCACCACATACCATCCCAGCTCTTCCCTTGTAAGGTATCCTTTGTGGAGGTTTGTATTTAGGGAAAATGGCTAATATTTAGGGACTGGAACTTGTAATGTTAGCTGGGCACCTATTTTAAACTAGCCCGCGAAGACCTATACATAGTCCAAACATTTACAGCCGCATATAGGAGGAGAGGACGGACTCCACACGGCCTATAGCGTATCTTCTCCATCTCATTCTCTGTTTGTTTCCTCTTGCCCCTCACCCGTGACGGGGTTGAATGTTCCAGAAGAAGAAGACAGGCTCACCTGTTTAGTAGGTGCAATGGAAAAGACTCGCAGCTTGTTTGGTTTGCCAGGTTTTCCCCCCTCAGAGGAAACAAGTAAACTTGTGTTGGTTGTGCTGGCTAAAGCAATTTAGTGCTACAGAAGCTGTTAGTCAGACTAGTCTCAGATTTGTGCTGTAAATCTGAATCTGTTTGACGTCAGAGTTAGGTTTGTTTGGTTGGAGTGAGTTCGCACCAAGAAACCACGCACAAGTCTGCTTGAACATGGGGTCTGGGGTACTGTTCATGTGTACCTACTGTAATTTGAGTAGATTACCTGTTATTGATAACATTTTCCTGTCATTAGGGATGGGAAACTTTTTAATTTAGAATGGGTTCTAAATCTTTCAGACTCTTATGAGTTGGTTCTTTTATCGAATCAAGACATACAGCTTGAACAGTGTAGTCCGATTCCTGAACGAATGATTCTTATTAACAAGTTCTTTTTAATGAATCAGAACAGCTCAGTGTAATGTGATTCCCAAATGAATGACTCATATGAGTTGGTTCTTTTCAGTGAATCAAAAAACATACAGCTTATAAATCGTATGTTCTGAGAAATCAGTTTGGCATGTTCTGAGTTTAAATCAGTGTAGGTACTCACTTCATGTTTATTTGACAACATGCAATTAAAGTTACACATTATGATGTTTGTCAGTAGTAAGTTATAAAAAAAAAAAAAAACTGAATAAAACAAATGAGCAATTTTTGTGCTTAGTATTGTGTATTTATTAGTTATTATTATGCGTCTCAACAAACATTATGAAAAGTAATTGAAAAGTTTGTGTAAGTCAGTGTTTGTGTAAGTCAATAAAGCTGGAATATATATATATATATATATATATATATATATATATATATATATATATATATATTAATTAATGTATTTATTTAAATGTATCGGCCGCCGATATTTATCAGCCGATTTTTGATTAATTTACAACCATTGGCTTTAGCAGGCCGATATAACAAACCGATGGTTTGTAAATTAACTGCGTGAAGGCACTGAGCTGTATGATTGTTGCGTAATCCCAGCGCTGCTGTCTGCGCTTTAATGTTTTAAAACAAATAACAAAAGATCACACACTATTCTTGACTAAATAACTTTTGTAACTTTCATAAGTGTAGCGGACCCCCTCCGAATGATGACCACAAACTGTATTGCGTCCGTTTTCACTCCAAACAAATCACCACAAAAGCTAAACGTTACAGAGCACAAGTGCGCATTAAACTCTCTCTCCATTGCATTATCATCCACATACAGCAAATCACTCAAAACACTTATTACAACTAACAGTTAACAAATACATACGGATCTTATGCCTTTTTCGGGGATGCTTAATAAACGGACAAACTTTAAATCTGCAAAACATCTCTGAAGAACTGTGTGCTCTCCTTGTCAGTCCATAGAGTAGAACACCCATCAAAGTAAGAGTCCCGCCTTAGTAAAGCAGATCTCATACATATTTAAACTTACAGAAAATATTAAAATGTATACAAAAACAAATTAGAAGATTAATCACAATAAAGTCTGTTACAATAAAGAAGGGGTTAATATGTATTCAATTTGTACAGTGAAGAATATACAGTGCTATTTTACATTTGTTTACTTTATTTCTGTACCTGAAAACTATTAAACCTACCTAAAAAGCACTGTTTATTTCATATGTATCTTTGTTCTGTTGTATTCTGCTGAATGTTAAATAGATCCAATCCATGTTCATTAATAATTATTTGATGATGCAGCAATAAACATGATAGTATATTTTAATGCAGGTGTTTTTGAACTTTGCTTATTTAAAACATGATCAAAATACTATCTATTTTGATGACAAAATTTCAAATAAAAGAGGAAGTGACAAATATCAGTATCGGTATCGGCCCCAAAAAATCATATTGGTGCATCCCTAATATATATATATATATATATATATATATATATGGATGGATAGATAGATATGTGTGTGTGTGTATGTGTGTATATATATATATATATATATATATATATATATATATATGTGTGTGTATATATATGTGTGTTTGTATATATATGTATGTGTGTGTGTGTGTATATAGAATGTGTATAGTGATAGAAAAAAATAATAAAATGACTAAATTAAAATGAAAACTGAATATATAAAAATAAAAGTGTAGAATATATAAATGTATGGCACAGTACAATGTACAATACAATTCTAATGTATTGTAATTTAATATTTAAACGTCTAAGAAAATTATTTTGGTGGTTTGGTCATATAAAAAAAAAGTTTCAGTTTAAAATAAGAACTTCATGGTTTGCAGTGTCACGGGAATTTGGAGTAGATGGTATATTGTTACATTTTGAATTCATTATTATTTATTAATTATTCAAAATAGCCCTGGAGTATGAAATTATATCTTGTTGCTCATATTCATTGCAGTCCAAAATAATTGTGCATACTTAAAGCCCCTGTACTATTTGACCCCTTTCACCCTTATGTCTGCTTGGTAACAACAGAGCTACTAAACGTAGCTCGTAAATTTGAAGCTTTTGATAGAAGTTTCCGGAAATATAACAGTCCTGACTTATTTGTGTTGATCCCCATGGCCCAATCTCACGGCGCATGTCTGTTTTCTCTCAGTCCTGTCGGGTGGGCAGCACAGTCCTCTGAGGCGTTCTGTGTCTCTGACCCCTCCGATGAGCGGCGGATCTAACCAGCCTCTGGGGCACGGATGGCTCTCCCAGGAGGACCTGCGTCCCCGCGGTCCAGCCCCCGACCACGCCCCCATCTCTCCTCAGAGCAGCGTGGCGTCCTCGGGCAGCGGAGGCAGCGAGCACCTGGAGGAACACACTGCGGTCCGAAGTACATTCCATGAGGAAGGCAGCGGAATGAGGGGTGAGCCACAAATGTGTTCATGTGCATTTGAAAGAAAAAAGCTTTTGACTAAAGCAGAGATGTGTCTATTTCCAGGGAACTTGGAAATAAATAATTGGTCTAATGAGTCATAAAAATGAGCCCAGACCTTTAAAAGTTAGGTCACTCACATGAAATCTTATCTTGCATAGCTTTTTATCTGAAATAATGTGATGTCACCCTCAGATGTGCCGGCATGGCTGAAGAGTTTACGTCTCCATAAGTACGCTGGGCTCTTCTCCACCATGACATATGATGAGATGATGTCACTAACGGAGCAGCAGCTGGAAGCTCAGGTTGGTGTTTTCATTGCTCTTCATTGTTACACTTCAAGAAAAATGTTCTTACTAATTTATATATATAATATATTGGAAAATAAGACAAAAATACATATAAGACACACACACACACGTACACACACATATATACATATATACAGTATCTCACAAAAGTGAGTACACCCCTCACATTTTTAAATATTTTATTATAACTTTTCATGTGACAACACTGAAGAAATGACACTTCGCTACAATGTAAAGTAGTGAGTGTACAGCTTTTAAATTTGCTGTCTCCTCAAAATAACTCAACACACAGCCATTAATGTCTAAACCGCTGGCCACAAAAGTGAGTACACCCCTAAGTAAGAAATTTCCAAATTGGGCCCAATTAGCCATTTTCTCTCCCTGGTGTCATGTGACTCGTTAGTGTTACAAGGTCTCAGGTGTGAATGGGGAGCAGGTGTGTTAAATTTGGTGTTATCGCTCTCACTCTCTCATACTGGTCACTGGAAGTTCAACATGGCACCTCATGGCAAAGAACTCTCTGAGGATCTGAAAAAAAGAATTGTTGGTCTACATAAAGATGGTGTAGGCTATAAGAAGCTTGCCAAGACCCTGAAACTGAGCTGCAGCACGGTGGTCAAGACCATACAGTGGTTTAACGGGACAGGTTCCACTTAGAACAGGCCTCGCCATGGTCGACCAAAGAAGTTGAGTGCACGTGCTCCGCGTCATATCCAGAGGTTATGTTTGGGAAATAGACGTATGAGTGCTGCCAGCATTGCTGCAGAGGGTGGCTGTTGTCCCAGAAGGAAGCCTCTTCTGAAGATGATGCACAAGAAAGCAGAGCATGATCCCCTCCCTTCGGAGAATGGGCCGCAGGGCAGTATTCCAACATGATAACCACCCCAAACACACCTCCAAGACGACCACTGCCTTGCTAAAGAAGCTGAGGGTAAAGGTGATGGACTGGCCAAGTATGTCTCCAGACCTAAACCCTATTGGAGGAGCGCAAGGTCTCTAACATCCACCAACTCCGTGATGTCGTCATGGAGGAGTAGAAAAGGATTAAGGCCCAAGAGGATTAAGGCAGTGCTGGAAAATAATGGTGGCCACACAAAATATTGACACTTTGGGCCCAATTTGGACATTTTTAATTAGGGGTGTACTCACTTTTGTGGCCAGCGGTTTAGACATTAATGGCTGTGTGTTGAGTTATTTTGAGGGGACAGCAAATTTACACTGTTATACAAGCTGTACACTCACTACTTTACACTGTAGCAAAGTGTCATTTCTTCAGTGTTGTCACATGAAAAGATATAATAAAATATTTACAAAAATGTGAGGGGTGTACTCACTTCTATGAGATACTGTACATACAATCCTTAAAACAAGACTTTAAAACTATTTTTAAAGATATTTTATGAAATAATAAAAGATAAGTCTTGTATTTAAAGAAATTTTGTGAGGTTTTTGCTTAAAACAAAAAATTTAACAATTTACAATTGGGATAGGAAAAATACATTTGTTTTCAGTTTAAATTTATATTTCTTACCCCATTGTTTTTTGGTTTTTTTTTTTTTTTTTTTTTTTAATTTAAGCATAAATCTCATTAAATTATATTAGACATTTGGGTAACACTTTATTTTAGAGTTCAGTTCTCACTTTTAACTAGTTGCTTATTAGCTTTCATATTACTAGTATATAAGTTGTTTATTAGCACTTATAAGGCACTTATTAATGCCTTATTCTGCATGACCTTATTCTACATTCCTTAATCCTACCCAATACCTAAATTTAAACACTACAAAAACTACCTTACTAACTATTAATAAGCAGTAAATTAGGAGTTAATTGAGGCAAAAGTTGTAGTTAATATTGAACACTTGTTCCCAATACTGAAGTGTTACCGACATCTCTAAAAATATGTTTCATATATAATGACAATTTCTTTCTCAACTACATGTATCTTGTTTTAAGAATGTTTAGGTATTTATATTGGAGGGAAAAAGAAAATTATTTTTGCAGATCACCTCCAGCCGGTTTAAAAAGTTAAAGTTACAAAGTAACATTGCCAGAGAGGTTCTAGCATGTACAAGATACGGGCATGCTGAGTTTGAGCCAATCACAAGACTTAATTACTTCTTGTCATTTATGTGATGCAGGGGATACTCACAATTATAGTGTATTAATTTAGATAGCTTGCTAGCTATGTTGTGCATTTAGCTCCAAATACTTTGTGCCCACAATTAATTGTAGCCTACTGTATGTTTGGCACAGCTACTGTGGTAACAATGCATGTAAAACACAGAAAGCCATTACTTGTGGAATAACACATATGGGACCTTAATGGAAAAGTTACAATTTC
The DNA here is from genome assembly GCA_037101425.1 of Elopichthys bambusa. Classification (NCBI taxonomy): domain Eukaryota; kingdom Metazoa; phylum Chordata; class Actinopteri; order Cypriniformes; family Xenocyprididae; genus Elopichthys; species Elopichthys bambusa. The sequence continues at coordinate 22,696,713 of CM074442.1, forward strand.
ATGTTTTATGCATGTTTTTGGCTATTCACTGTCTATTATTGTAGGTGAAATGTATATATTTTGCCCGTCTTGTATCTACATTTATAGGTTTGTAAATGTTATATGTTGTAGCATCTTTGCATATTATCAGGCAGAATGCAACCAGTCTGTTTTTATGTCATGTAGCATGTGTTTTAAACATTGTTTTCTTCTGATATAGCAAGTCACTAAAGGGGCACGGCACAAGATCATCATCAGTATTCAGAAGCTGAAAGACCGACAAAACATGCTGCGCTGTTTGGAGAAGGTCAGAGCCTCTCTTTCCCCATCTTCAACCCATAACCTTTGTTCATATGAACAGTCCTATCGATCACAAACTTCACATTTGCATTCATTCGTACAGCAGATGCTTTTTTCACTGTAGCAAATTGGGGTTTGAACCTTCAATCTTTCAGTTTCCGGCCCTGATCTTTACTGCAGTGCCACACTAACTCTGGAGTCCTGCTAATATAATTTTCACAATTTTTTATGTCCATTAATTATAAAATGTCATCTATTTAATTCAAGGACAATATTTGAAACAACAAGAGACAGGAAGGAGCCAGATGTCTAATTTCAGAGCAACCTTTTCATCAAACTTTCCATCTCGGTGCATTTGTAGCATCAGAAATAAGACACCTCCTCCTGATAGCCGGATCCATTTAAAGTTTTAATGTCCTGCATGTGTCGGCCCTCTTAGAGTCGCACCGTGCGACGGGGAAACAAACATGCACGTATTTTTGGTAGACCTTTATTTTGTCCTCACATGTAATTTTCCACCTCATTACATGTCTGAAATATCCCGACACCCGACAGTTGCCCGTATTGAATTTATGGAAGCGTCCAAAATAATGCTGTACCGCAACCTTGAATACAACAACTACGCTTGCATCCATTCGTCATCTCTCTCTCTCTCTCTCTCTGTCTCTCTCTCTCTCCCTCTCTTTCTCTTTCAGGACATTTTGGATGGAGGGAATCTACGTGCTCCTTTGCAGGAGCTCCACCAGATCATCCAGACACCCATTAAAACCTGCAGCACAGAGGATTCGTCACAGCGCCACCTGCTGAGCGCAGAGGGGAAGAGCAGCATCGCCAGCTCCCACCTGGGCGGAGGAGAGACGGAGGGCAGCTCCACGGTCATAGCTGAGGGGGACATCCCTGCTCAGTTCACTCGCGTCATGGGCAAAGGTTCACACGTAGTTCTTCCCGTAATCTGAGAATCATTTGAGGCTTTTAGGATTGTTTAAATCATCACTTTCCATTTCCACACATCTTTATCTTACAGACAGGAAAATGGGTCAGAGGTTGTCAGACAGAGATTATGTAATTTACTTTCTTCAGCTCTTGCTGAGCTTTCTATAAACATATGAGACTGAAAGTCAAACTAAAACTCATACTAAAACAGCAGTAGTAGTAGCTTTGGCATCATGGAACTTTTTTTTCTTTTTATATAGATATGTGACTTTAACTCTTTTTGTCTTTCTCTGTGACAGTTTGCACACAACTCCTCGTCTCCGGGTCGGATGAGGAGAACATTAGTTCCTACCTACAGCTTATTGATAAGTG